>CM069432.1:160310034-162810034 GCA_035610365.1 Aquatica leii | reverse complement strand
ACGTAATTTTTTCAATGTATAACCCAGTGATTTGTACTAGTTTTGTAACCAGTGATTGTTCTTGTAGAATTTATCTTATGAAGAAAGGTTTTACTGTAATTTTTAGTCTAAATGCTTATAAACTTTCACAAACAACTCGATTACAATTTTGTTTTATCTAAGTGAACATGTGTAACTTAAACGCACATCGACTCGGTAGGAATGTATGCAAGATAAAAATAATGCTATCTTTGCGTATAAATAGCTTTAAAACACATATAAAACGAGATCCGACAGGTTGCCAAATATACCGGATCTCGACTTAAGTCTAAAATCTAAATTGAAGTTATATACAATAAAATTACTAGGGCGCCCTCTTCAGCTTAAACAGTTGAACTGCTCGTGTATAAAATTGGTCAAAAAGGGTAAAAAGTGAGCTCCAGGCAAAAATTTGGAATTTTACTCTACATCAAATGTCTTCTTGAAAAAACATTATATACACATAGATACAAGGTGAGATCCAAAATCGGATCTCACCTTACAAAACGGATCTAGTGTTGTTTAGTTTATAAGACGAACGGATCTGACCTTGTTACAAAAATACATATATATATATATATATATATATAAATCCGTCTATCTAAATGGCGACAACACATAACAAAGTTTTTTGGCGTCCACCGCTTCCCGTTGTGATAGAAACAATCTGATTCGTGTATATAAACTTTTTTTGTTATATTATGAATCAATTAGCAATAAGAACTGTAAAAATGTAAATAATAAAAAAGTTTAAATACGTTGCAATTTGGCGACCTTTTATAAATGAATCAAATGGCGTCCAATATACGATTATGAATATTTTACTACAAACTGGCGACCAATATACAGATCACTTTCATATATCCGTTAAATGACATCCAAGCAATGTTGCCAGTTGTTGCAACCAGTATTAGATTACAACCTTGAACCTCGATTATCTTTATAGCAGTTCATCAAACATGCTATGTAAATAAACTTTTAACCGTTATAGAAACTTGATCTTTTCTGTTACTTCCTTGAAACAATTATTGTACTTCTGCTAAACTTAACCTAATTATGTTTTTGTCATCTGTTCGTAAATATTTTTAAAATTTTGGTTAGAGCATAACGAAATTTTAACTAACAATTGTATTTCTTGCAAATATGTAATGTGCAGTAATTAAGAAATATAATAAATTATTTATTCCGAATAAAAACATTGTAAAACAACTTAAAAGACATATGACAGTGTAAGCAACAAAATGGAAATCAGTTAACTAGAAAAGTGTTGAATTTTTGTCATTGGTTTAATGCACATATACGTATTAAATATTTATATTTAAATTTATGTGCAGGTTTTTCTTAATTACGCAATTTGTTTTCAAATAGTAACGTAGATTAAAATTAGTTAAATCAAGAATCATCAGTACATAAAAACACTAACTGATACAAATTTATAAAAAAGAGTAAGTTTTAGTAGATTTTTTAGAAAAATAGAAAAGAAGAAAGACTAGTAATTTAGCCATTTTGTAAACTACGCAGTGATTATGTAAGCTTAAATAAATTTAAAAAAATTGCAAAATACTGCTTTAAAAAGTAAAATGTGTGTTATCTTAGCATATGGAACTATAGAATAGCTTCCCACTAGTCACTACCACATTAACGGTACAGTTCTATACCGTGACTACCACCAAAATGGAAAACAAATATTTGGCTGTTACGTGATTACAACTATTTTATCACTTATAAAATATCTTTACAGTCACTTAAAATCCACGTGGCTGCTAAATAGCAGCGTGGTGAGTGTCTTCTAGCGGAGATGTATTTATGTATCTGTTTCATTTTTAAATGTTGTATACTTTCTCATCTCTTTATTTTATAAATGGTACAACTAAATTTACTTTGGTCAAGATGTTTTTAGCTTCTATAAAGTAGATGTATATAATGAATTTGAACAATATTTACTATGAGCAAAATTCCGACAAATGCAAATTTACTGTTAAATGTAAAGGTTATAGATCCAGATATCACTATGCACCATCAATTTTTTTTTAGAAAAACAAAATTAATTAGTACAGACTTTAATGTAAATATGCTGCACGTACCTGTACCTAATATGTGCGTACATTGTACGTACGTTAATGTACAAGGATTTTTGATTATAAACATTTTGATGGTAGTGCTGTTTTAGGTATCTTTCAATCTTCAGTGTGGTTTTAAAGTGTATAATTAAAAGCAACTAATAAAAGATATTTATTAGAACATAAAAGCCATTTATATAATATGTAAAAATATTAAGTCGTCGTGACATACTTGGTAAGGCATCTGCTTACTACGCCAACAAGAGTTCAAATCCTAGTCGCGTGAAAGTTTTTTTATTATTACATATTATGTACAAAACAGTGACAATTAGATGTACAATGTACGTACACTAGGCGTAGTGGTAAAGATGGCTTGACTGTTCGTACTAATTTTTTCTCAATTATTGGTAACATCGTACTACTACAACTAGTTTATATTTTACTATCAATTACATTTCATAACGTATTCTTATTCAGCTTACACATTTTTAATTTTCTAAATTACTTATGTGCTTGATGTGATCAATATTGTTATTTATGCACATATCAAATCTCCGTCTAATGTTCTTAAAAATATTTTGCAGTTGTTATGGAGTGATATCTGCTTCATTATTAAAGGAAGTCGAATTTAATATTTTATCATTTCTGAAATTATCGTTAAACCAATAACAGTAGTTTAGTCACTTGTCGTAATCAAGTGTAAGCAACTGTAATGTTGTATGGATGCAACAGCAAATTATTTATTAGAGCTTTACATGTTCTGTAACTTAAACCTAATATATTAATTATATAAAATTCTTGCGACAACTATTTTAACCCGGCGTCGGTCGGGTGGTCAGAAGTTACTTAAGCGGTCAGGTGGGGTCTAGCGGACCTCAATGTTTGTAAGTCATAATCTGGGACAAAATAAACTTTTAGGCATTATTTGACTAAAATTATTTGTTTTGGCCTCATTTGGATTAAACAAATATGCAACTAAAGTTAGATGGTCTTTATTTGAAAAAATATCATATTTTATTAAAACACTAGAAATTTAGAGTCTTAAATGTTTTAATATTTAAAAAAAATCACAGTATTTTTTAAAGTATCCCAAAAACGTGTTTTAAACAAGTTTTTGACTTGAAAAAACTTGGAACAAAACATAAAAAATACAAGAAACAGATAGGTCAATCATAAGTTCAAAAATAAGGGCACACAATCTGGTCAAATATAGACGTGCTTTTTTTAAATATAAATCTTATAGAACGCCAATTTAAAATAAATTACAAAACAGAAACTAAAAAATAACACTCTCTAAAACATTGGCAAGAAAAATACACGTACACGTTCGTACTACATTATACAGCATCGGATGTATGAGCACAGGACTCGCATTGCATAACAGCATGGTCTAAACAAAGAAAAATATTACATTTATGGCAAGAATATTGTGTTTCTTTATCCATCCTTCGAGAGCAAATACCACATCGACCACGAACGCCAGCTGGTTTTTTATTTGGGGGTTGTTCCGACTGCAAATATGTTTCTAATTTTTTCTCTCAAAACTCGTTTCATCCTGGGATTGTTTTTTCTAGCTTGTGCATATTCTTTGACTAAGGCCAACCCTAAATCTTTTAAATAATTTCTTCTTTTTATTTTCTGATCGCCGGTATTAAACTTATACAAAACTTGTGAGTTGATGCCAGCAATGTTTAGCAGACAAAACATAATTGTTAGGGGCCATCTTTTGCTGTTGCGACTTACGTTATAGGATGCAGATAATTTATCTGTTATATCAACCCTAGACTTTGTTGAATTATAAAAGCTTATAATTTCAGGAAGCATCTTCTCGCCGAAATCTTCACTAATTGTATCATTATGATGAAAGAAGTAAAACATTCTTGCCTTTCTTAGGCATATATGACAAGATAGTTATGTTTTTTTGAAAACTAAATAAACTGGAAGGCACTGACCTGTTTTTAGTTGAGAGAAATGGTGAAGGAATTTGTCGCTTGTTTTTTCTTAGAGTACCGACGGATCTGAGTTTATGATTATTGTAGAGTTCCTGGATGAGGTCATAACTTGTGTACCAATTATAAAAGGTAACATTTCGGTTTGTCCCTGAAATTGGTGCAACCATTCTAAGAGTTATGTCTTTTGGAGTGTTACTCATTTGAAATGGCCCATCAGGCTGCTTTCCTGTATATACCTCCATATTCAAAGTATAAAATGTTTTAGCATCAACCAAAGCTTGTATTTTTATGCCGTATTTCGCCGGCTTGTTTGGAATGTACTGCCGAAAGGAAGATCTCCTCGGAACGACTCGAGCTTTTCGTCTAAGGTTAGATACTCACTTGCAGTATATGCAGATTGACAATTGTCGACAAACTTGTCAAAAATTGCTCTTATTGGAGCAAGTTTGTCTATTGTCAGTCTTTCCGCTCTGTTTTCGACGTTATCAAATCGTAGACAAGTTATCAAAAACATGAATCTTTGGCCGACATGGTTGCGGGAAATATATTTATGCCGGTACCATCAGTTTTCCGAAAATCTTCTAAATTCCTGTGATTTGCCCTTAACACGCCTGCAAGGTAAAGTAATCCAAATACCGCTTTAATTTCCACTTCATTTGCATCATTGCAAAAGTCCTTATTGTGTTTGTAATTTACGGATTTTTGTCTTATTTTTATTGTAATGTATTTTGCTATGTCGGAAATTATGTCATTATCAATAAATGATAGCCAGCAATCAAGAGGTGTTTTCAAATCTCGTGCACTTTACTTAACTCCTGGTAAATGCGTTTTTATATTTTCCGCCCTGGTCCGAACCCGCTTATTACTATATGTTTTCAACCATTTCGTGCCGTCCTTACCTTTATAATGTGTACCAGTACTTGTATCTAATTCATCATCGTTTGAACTGTCTTCCTCTTCCAGAATGTTTCCCTCAGCATCGTCAACTTCATGTTCGTAATCTGCGCTTGTGATATTGTCCTGTAGTTCTTTAGCCTCCTGAGAATCTTCAATATTAATTTCACTTCCACTGTCTGAATCTATGAAATGTTCTTCTTCTTCATTCAACTCTTTCCAGAAGTTTAATAGACGTTCTTGCTTTTTTTCATAATAACCAGATGCCATGACAGCTAGAATTTGTTTGTTTGGCACAAATACAAAAAAATAAACCAAAATTCTTTACCTTCAACTATCTCACAAAATGTCACGTAAATGGTTGGGTGGGGTTTGTCAGGCCCCAAGCAAAATTGCAGCAATGTAGATTCCTTACACTCACAACAACGACTAAAATTTGTGCTGCACGCGACAGCATAACATTTGAGCGGAGGGTATTGCAACGGCTGGTTGCGCAAGCGTATCGGCAAAAAAAAATACGGCGCTCTAGATCTGCATGGGGTCTACAAGACCCCCCCGACCGATGCCGGGTTAAAGGCTCCGCACATGCTTGCTAGGATTATCGTAATCAAATTGATTTGCAAGTGATTTCTTCCACGGAGTAGGTACTGCAAAGTTTATAACAAATAAATTAAATTTATTATATGCAGTGCTGTAAGTTAACAAAATAATCAAACACAAAATACCCAATGTTATGTATATGTTTATTTCACTCTGTTTAATTTATTCATAATGTCTAGGATACGAAATATGTAAACATACACATAACAATCAGAGCCTTATGAGACGGCGTTATGAATTTAGAGGACGTTATAAATTCATAACGCACTCTCATAATGCCCTCTTTAGATTTTGATGGTAACAAGTTTTCTATTTCTTCTTATATACTTAATTTTTAATTAAAATTTTATATAAAGAGAAAAATAAAATTTTGTATGTACTACTGGAGTTACTGTATAATTACGCTCATTGAACAACATACATCCTTTGGGCCAGAGACCCTTGGGCTGCATCCTGTTGCTCTCTAGGCGTAACCATCGTAATAACGCGATTGGTACACAATTGGCTATTACGAATCTTGTATCCTAGGCGTTATGAGTAAGTTATAACAAAGTGGAAAATAAAATAATGAATAGCGACGTTATATGAATTATGTCACTATCTGGTGGCTTTAATCTAAAATGTCTTGTGAAAATCACTTATGAAAGTGGCTCTAACGTTACAACGACAACCTACCATTCTAAAGTGAAACTGCTTTTCAGGTATATTTTAAGTTCACTTCTACTTTAAAGTGGTTGTTACTTTAAGGTATGATTTTGGTGATTCGATTTAGTGGCCGCCACTTCAATTTTCCACTTTAAAGTTAAAGAAACCTGAAAGAGATTTTACTTAGTAAAAATAACGTTGATAAAGCCTTACTTTTTATCACAAAGCTGCAGAACTACAAAGTGGTTAAAAAAAGATGAATGCACGTAATTTTCCCTATAAATTAATAGAATAAAGTTATAATTACCCGTGAGTTTCATATAAAGTGTTAAATATGTAATAATCAATAAACTCAACTGACATGAATTATCTTGGATGCTACTTGGGAAGAAAACATACTTTTTTTAGTTTTCTATTTGTATTTTTCATTGTTTTAACAGAACGTATTTGTTACTTTTTCGCGGTTAAGGCTTGGATACTACTGTAGTACTATTTTATTTTTATTACAATTTTTCATTCTGGATAAATCACGTGTTGCCGCAGTGAACATAAACTGGTTATACCAGGCTCTAAAGATGTACACTGCAACGTGTGACAAAAGCTCAGCTTGTATGATAACGACAACACAGGATTTATCCATAATGGAAAACTGTAAAATGAATGCAACTTGTGGAAATGTGGATTCTACTACGATTTATTTATACATATATATATATCTCAGATTGGTAAGGCTAAATAGTTAATAATAATGTTTCTGAGTACCTTTGTTAAATGAGCATTTGAAGAAGACATGTTTATAGGTTTCCGCAATCAAATTAGCTAATTAATTTTAAAGAAGGAAAAAACATTTATGGTCAAATCACAATTCAATAACAAAGGAATACATATTACGTAACCAGTGACGTAACACAACTTTAGAGTCATGCTATTTATTTTTCTTTATAAAAGAGTTTAATAAACAATAATTACTTTCATAGTTCACAAAATATCTTAATTGTAATGATAGACTTTTCTAGTTTTACCATTTCAATTGTTTTAAAATTACTTTTGTTTTAAATTGGGTACTTTTGCTTGTTGCTGTGATGAAGTGCACAATAGCGAACGTTGTTTACAAAAAATCTCAACCAAATTGTGGTCATCTGTGTCTCCTACCACAAGACTAAAATGGAAGAACATATTCAAAAATTATTAGAAAAAAAAGTGTTTAATTTATTAATTAACGTTAATTAACATTACAAATTAACATAACAAAATTTTAGAATTACGTTTAGCGTTTTTCATTATTATATCTTTCGCGGTTTTCTTTGTTTATATTGTAAGTGAATTTTGGCTTAGGCCGCATCGTAGCGGAACACCAGTCTAGTTTGTTTGGATTCACAAACAAAAAAAACCAACTGCTTATTTTGGCTCACAAAGAGAAACTAGAACTAAACTTGATGATTCAGAAATAGTCTAATCGCAAGCCACATCTTTAAATAAATTGTTTTATTTCTTCGAAAACTATTGCTTTGCAGACTTTATATATTATAATAATAAAAATTGTTTATTTTTCAATCCTTTATTGATTTTCTTTTATCCGCCGTATTGGCGTTATGATAGCAACACACTGAATTTAGTAAATACTAAATAAACTAAATAAGCCTATGTTTCAATTAATTGTAAAATGTTGAATCTGGTACTTGTTAGTTTTAAATTGGATATTGTTTTTAGTAGGTTAAAAAAAAATACAAAAAAATTCTGGCCAACGTTATTTTTTGTACTCTCCGTGATAACTACAAACAAACAAAGTTTACTAGTTATATCTACATCAGTAGTTTTAATAATACAGATGTATTATATTAAATATGTTTTTGTTCAACTTTCGGTAGACCAACACAGCAAAGATAATGCAAATTTATTAAACTAAAAAAGTATTTTATTGTTTAACAATATGTAAAATAGTACTCTTCTCCAGAATAGTTAATTAAAATTAGAAATATATTATAATTCGAAAAATTTTTATACTTTCGAAAAATTCTCAGAAAACGCAAAAAAATTATTCTGAACTAATTGACAGACATAAGATTACGTGAGAATAAAATATAGTTTAACCAAATCAGCATACCACAACTCTGACAACTAAAAATATGCGTGATCGTATCATATGTACCGGATAATGTTGACAGTTACTCTGCATTACCTTGAACTACGATATCGCTAATGTATGATTTAATTATCTTTGTTACATGTGCGTTTTTTCAAGTATGTTTTGCGTTTCAACTTAAATTTTAAGCAGACTTAGTTTCGTTATAATTTCATTAATTCTATAATGTGCCTTGATTAATAACATTTAAAAATTCTTAATTAGATTTTGGTTGAATTTTTAAGTTAATTCTTTTATTTCACGCTTAGACAATGCTTTTTACAGAAATTTGACAAAACATTAGCAACATTGACACATCTGTACTGTAAAGGCGATTATAACTTAGTAATAATTTTTGAAATGTTCATATAAAAAAATTAAAATAAATTGTGACTTTTGATTAAGAAATCGTAATTAATTTTTTTAGTAAAAACACTACATCTATAATCGTATACTATAAATGCAATTTTTTATTAAAATACATTTTTGACAAAAATATGTGGTCAAACAGCGTTTCACTTGCATCGTCTACCGAACCGCTAGTGACCAGAATGCGTATTCCGACGATCTTACGATGGTCGAAAACGTAGTCTTGTACAACTAAATACACGTTTTTCTCGGTTATTCAATAGCTAACTTAAAAAGAAAAACGTAAAATACAACATAAGGTAATTATACATTCCTAATCAATTCAATATGAGAGTCGCAATGTGACACTGTTTCCCAATTCTTTTATACCAAGTAGTGTATAAAGTAGTTTTAAAAAATTTGTAGAAGTTAAATAAAAATTTGTTAACACTTGACAATGTTACTTCTTATATAAAACGAGGCATTTTAATTACTTTAGAAGAAACGCTAGTACAACAAAAATAAAAAAATATTACATAATTAATCATATCGCCGATAAAATTAAAGTATAATATGATAAAATTACGCAAAGCAGCTATATGCATAAGTTGCAAACAGGTTCTTTTAATACATTTTCTTCGTCATGTATAAAAAGTTTTTGTTACAAAATGTTTAAAATTGTATGAGAAATTAGAATTAACCCTTTATATTAATTATAATCAAGAACCACTTACAGTAAATTAGCATATGTAATATTGACTTTGATTTTGCAAGGCTGCGTCGTTACGGACGTTTTACTGTAGTTTAAGTCTTGGTAATTACTTGTAAAAACTACATTAATGTTTGTTATAAACTAGAAGGATAAACTGGTATAATGCATATGACCTAATCATTAATCTGGTCCTGGCGTCTATAACGCAATATTTAATTATACATATTCATTTTTATATCAACATGGCATCCTGCTACGTTGCCACATCGAGGTCGCCATATTGATACGGAAATGTATTTAAAAAAATATATTCGTACAATATACAATTATGTATGGCGACAGTAGCGCTCGTAGTGAAAAATTTTTGAACTAAATTATTCAATTTTCTGACACGTTTACGTTTTTTGGCGTCCCTCCAAATCTTTGTCTGTAGGTAGTAGGGGTCTACCGCAACACTTTTATAAGGGAATCCAAAGTGGCGTCCATATACGGACGCCAATTTACCATGGACGCCAAATTGATGATGATTTTGTAGTGGCTGGACGCCACGTTGATAGACGGATATATATATATATATATATATATATATATATATATATATATATATATATATATATATATATATATATATACAGGCAGTCTAACGAGCCTACAGATGTCGGTAACTGAGTAATTTTATGCCGGTAACTTTATATATGACATAAGACCATAATCATGGTAATGTATCAATGTATATAGGCTCATAGTACATTAAAAGTTTGGTTTTGTATATAAGCTCATAATATTTTTGTAATACTTTTTCTGTCGACCAACAGAGTTCGCTAGAACGATTTTCATTTATGATTTATTAAGATTGAATATCCATTGTTACCACAATTACCCAAATAATTACTGATTGTGGTTACACCTTGTAAGCATGCAATTTAATTTAAATATAAGTAGATAAGATCAATATTTTGCTTATCGTGGAAAATTATAAAAACAGAATCTTTCAAGCATAATTGCATTTTGTTTGTTTCTACAGAGATTGTTAACTTTCTACCTCATACCGACAATTTTTAACATCGATATATTTACATATACAAAAAATGCTTCATTATAAATTAAGTTGTTAGAAGTACAAAAACATTCATAAAATTTCTTGAAATTGAATCCTATTAACACATTCGTCAAAATTATGAATGATATTAAATTTTTATACTATTAACTAAATACAAAAAAATATAATTTTACGCTCAATGTGATTATGGAAAAAGAGTGTTCGAATGAGTGTATTTATTAGTTTGGTGTGTTTCTATACAACGATAGATCCTTCGATGTGGAGGATAGGCACCACTCAGAAATAAAACTCTGTCGTAATTGTGGCTACGTTTCGTTGGCTATTGTGCCAACTTCATCAGGCCAATCATCACAGTAGAATGTTTAATTTCTGCCAAATATACATGAAATTTAAACCATGGACTCAGGAGTAAAGTACGAAGAACATGTAACCTTATACGACACAAACATAACCCACACATAAGGTGAATCTTAATGATAGAATTAAACTTTTTTAGTTTATTTAAGTAGGTTTTTTTAAGTAAGTTTAATTCTATCATTAAGATTCACCTTATGTGTGGGTTATGTTTGTGTCGTATAAGGTTACATGTTCTTCGTACTTTCCTCCTGTGTCCATGGTTTTATTTTATGTATATTTGGCAGAAATTAAACATTCTACTGTAATGATTGGCCTGATGAAGTTGGCACAATAGCCAACGAAACGTAGCCACAATTACGACAGAGTTTTATTTCTGAGTGGTGCCTATCCTCCACATTGAAGGATCTATCGTTGTATAGAAACACACCAAACTATTAAGTTTTTTTGAGGATTTATATGGTTCTCATAGTAAGTGTATTTATTGTTTTAAGTAGATTTTGAATTATGAGATTCATAAGTGTACGATTCATTATACCTACTGTTCAAAGTTATAAACAGGCTTTTTTCTATTTTACCCATGTATTGTAAAAACTTCAATACTGGTGATGACATAATTTGAGGGCATTGCTGGATTACATGCTTTTTTGCCGGTTTTTAAGTCTTGGCGTAATTTGTAAGACATTTTAGTAGTTTTAGTTCAAAATTATGTCTTAATTGTAATTACCTTGTGAACAACTGTTAGTCAACTTTTCTTTGTTATTTAATTTAGTGGTTGTTAGTTCAGTTATTTATTAGTGAAATGGTTTTTTTATGCTTACATACTTTAATTTGAAATTGTGTTATCAATATATTCCGAACTTAATGATTTAGCACGAGACTTGGGCTTTCCCATGTACTTATGCTGCTGAGCATTTTGCAAGAAAAATCTTACACTAGGTTCAAAAAATATATACGTTAAAGCTTAGTAAAGGCAGATAAAATACTTTTACCTCAATTGCAACTCAAATTAGATATAATGAGGCAATTCGTAAAAACACTGAACAGAACCTACTTTTGGTATCTTCGCAGTAAATTTCCTAGTTTATCTAGATATTTTTATTGGTCCAAAAATTAGAAAATTAGTTTCTGAAAGTCAGTTTAAAAATACCATGACTGCTGTTGAAAAGGAAGCTTGAAGTTTTAAAAATGTAATGAACGTTTTTAAGAAATCACAAGATTATGAAAAAATCGTTAAAAATATGCTAGAAATGCTTTACAATTTGAATTTAGGTAATATGAGCACCAAAGTTCATTCACTGCATGCCAATCTTAATTTTCCTGACAATCTTGAACAAATGAGCAAAAAACAAAGAGAAAAGTTTCATCAGGAAATAAAAGTACAAATGTACAAGAAAGAAATTCTGAGTTTGTGCATAAAACGAACAACATTAAACGGTTTTTTCAACAAAAATATAAATGTCTGGTTAATTAAATCTTTAAATTTTGATTAATATTAAGCAGTCATACATTTTGTAATAACATTGTAATTTTCTTTATTAAGCAGAATAAAATTACATACGTTCGTAAAAATCAATACATTTTGTTTGTTAAATTGTTTTCTGGATGTGATAAGAAAAATTGAAATCTTATTTGAAATTAAAACAACATATTTAGTTAATTCAATTCGCCAACTAAAATTCAAACTTTAGCAAAAAACTTAAATCTGTAAACTAGTGGAATTATACAAGTAATACATTATTATGTTAATGGAGTAACGTCCAAATCGTCATCTGATGTTTCTGATTCCAAATTGCCTTATTCGTCAGAATATTTAACGCAGCCTATATTTTTAATCGGGCTCAATTTTTGATAAGATGATAGATGTAGTATGAATGCCCATATTCGTGCAGCAACTAAGTCAATTTGTATACATAAGTGTTTGATTTATGTACTCCAAGAATCCATATAATGCCTATAAACAATAAACATTAACTTTAGAAAAATACACAACTAATTTTGTAAGTATGGGTACTGTTTGTGTTCAATAAATTTTCTGGTTAGTCAGGCAAGTAATACTTTAAACTTTAAAAACAAAGGTCTTCGAATAGTTAGAGACAATTATTTAACGTGAATGATAAAATATTAGTTTACCTTTTATAGACGGTTATGATTTTTCCTGATTATGAAAATCATTTATAAGCATCCTAATAGCAGGATTTTTTGTCTTCCTACAAGTTCGTATCTGTTTTTCTTATGTCGCTTCTTCCTTCAAGTTGATAAAGAAGTTATCCGCAGTCTTAGATTCCTTTACTATTGTTTCGTAAATCTTTTCAGATCCCAATTACTGGCGTGACTCACTATTTGTAGTTGGTTATCAGAATGTGCAATTCTTGATTATTTTGAACACAGTCGGGTTCCCTCTTTATAAAAAGTTACCACATTGACGATAGGTTCACGTACTTGACTATGTATCACCTTACATTTTTTCCAAACGTTTCATGCGTAGCCTAATCCATATTGTTAGTATTAAATCTGTAACAATAATTGTTTAGTTAGTTTTATTAAGAAATTCATTTAATAATAAAAATGCTACTGCAAAAAAGATATGCGTCTAAGTTTTATTTTACATATTAATATAAATATACTTCCTATTACAACTTTTAAGGTTAGAATAAAAATGTGTTTACAAATTTTTTATCATATGTACTTACCAAAGCAAATATTTGACTTGCAGAGTTGTTTTCAAAATACACTTAGCACTACTTATCAAAATTTAAAAACGGAAAACAATTATTACAACTGTCAATCTAACAATAGATTTGCCGACAGGTGTCAATTTTGGTGAATGCGCGGTATGTCCTTCTTACATGTAGGATTTCATCAAATAAAGCGAGCACGTACATTAGTTATCTGAATTAAGAATTACACTACACGTTTGAAAGTATTCGTCATAACAACCATTAGGTTAGAAAGAAATACCAAATAAAGCAACCATGCGCTTTCTTAAACCCATCCCATTCAAAACTTGTTTGTAAAATTTTTAAATGTGCAGCAGGAAGCGTTGAAGTACGCCAAGAATGGAAGACTGATAACTGTTGACTGCGCTATGACGAAGAACGCGCAGTCAAAACAAATACTTGAATTTTTACTATTATTTTCAAGTTAATCATAAATAAATTTAATATTTGTTCTTTACAAAAGAAAAATCAAATTAAGGAAAATGAACTATTTTTAGTTTAAGCCACCAAGTTTTTATTTGTTAAATTTTATTAAAAACCGAACCCGTTTCCAGTAAATATATTTTACACCATGTAAAATTATAAAGTATGATAAATAAATACTTTATACAAAAAGTTTTTAAAAACCACGTTTTCCGTGAACTAAAAGTAAAAATAACTTTTCTTCAACTTAAAACGTGGGCGCATTTAAATGTACATATTTTCTTAAATTATATAAGTTCTTATAAATGCGCCCACACGTTTTAAGTTGAAGAAAAGTTATTTCCTACTTTTTAGTTCACAGGAAAAACGTGATTTTTAAAAAACTTTTTTTATAAAGTATTTATTTTCTACTTTTTAGTTTTATAATAATTTACTTTGATAAAGTTTTAAACAAACAGTTTAAACACTTGCCCGACTTAGGTACATAGCTTAGACAACTACTGTCGTAGATCAGAAATCTTCAAGTTATGGCAAGAGTTTTATATTTTTTGATGCTTGAATATTGTATTGTCATCAATAATGCACATATCCAAAAAATTCTAGCTTGATTAGTGCAGTAGAAATGGTCGAAAAATCGATTATAAAATTTGAAATTTTGCGGACAAGTAATCAAAGAAACAAACAAACAAGAACGCAAGCTAAGAAAAACGTGGTAAAAAACAATATTTTAAAAAATAAATTCATTTTAGATGTCCCTGATTGTAAAGTTGTTATCAAAGTTATTTTTACCTAATCACTGATTCTTTTTCCAACTTAAACTAAGATATACCTAAACCTTTGTATAAATAAAGAAATTTCTACTTTGATTTCTTTTTTTAAATAAAAACTTACATTTTTTGTTTTGCATTTTTTTAATTTACTTTTTAAAGTGCAATTCGAGTGATAACATTTAATGGGGATTTAAGCGTGTTATAAAAAAAATATAAAAGCACAAGTGCCTTCATTTATTCCGTTGATTACAGTACTGTATTCTATTAGTTTGTATATTTAGCTCAGCTGGTCTTTAGTTTATGGACTTTAAAGAAAAACACTGGCAAGTTTCTTTTTCACTTTCTAGAAAAAAATGGTCAAATGCAGTGGTTTCTTTTGAAAATTATCGTTGTTCAATTGTAAGACAGTTCTTGAATTGATTGTAGAAGAAAACCAACCCAAACCGATTTAGCGTAAAGGCGATACATGATGTCATAACTGCGACCTCATATACCGTAGTTTTACATGCCGCCCGCTCCTATAGCGTCTCGGTGGTTCAAATAACACAATTTTTTTAATAAATTCATTTTAGATCTTGCTGATAAATATAATACAATAATTGTACTAATCTGAAGATAAACCATTTTTTCTCATTAAATTGTGTTTTAATTTTTAGTAGCTTTTAATCATTATCCGAGAGCACACCTAGAATAGTTTTAAATTATGTGAAAATTGTACCTAGTAAGAATTGCTATTATTATTTTACAAATTAAAAAAGTTCGCAATTTTAGATTATTTTCAATATAACTACGCACTACCGTACCGGAGACAAACTATTTAAGAAAAAATTATAAATTTTACTAAAAAATAAAACAAATTCATAATTTAATAAAGCAATTATAAATTATTAATGAATGAGTAGAATAATTAAATTTATTATCCATAATGAATCTACATTCTAACGTTGATTCTACACTAATAATCCACTAATTGATTAAGGTGTCAAAATAAAAGAAATCTAAGATAAGTTCTTTATAACACAGTAAAGTAAAAATATCTGAAAACAACCAACTCATAAAATAGTGTAGTTTGCGGAGTTAGAAAAGCCGTCTAGAAACGATTTTCGTTTGCACTTTGTTGTTAAAAGCAACAACTATTCTTAAACGATTACCCATCGAAAAAGATAAAGGTTTAGCGTGGTCGTATAAAATTCGTGCTGTACAGGGGTTGTAAGGGGCGAATTTATAAAAAATTACAAAATTTTTTTTTGCATTTTTAAAATCTCCGATAATGTAGCTTTATCCTGGTATAATATTATATACATGTTTTACTCCGAAATATTTATTTAACAATTATTAAGTAATGTCATCTCAATGCATTCTTATGAGACGCCTAATTGCTTAAACGCTCGTCCCGAAACAGCATATTTCGTGAAATGTTTAACTTCCCATAACTCGAGAACGTGTATTTATTTTTTAAATACCCCTGAAATAAACGATATAGCTCCGACATTTAGGATTAATTCCCTTTTTTCAAATTTGAAATAGAGTTAAACGTTACGTCTGTATGATTTTTTGTGTACGAATGTCCGATGTATCAACGACAAACGCGAACATGGCAGCAAGGTTCATAATCCACGTCGCGTACAGTGATATTCGACCTTATAGCTGGTGCGCACATTAAGAGCGATTTTACGGCGATTCTCACTTTTCGTTCGAAACGATTTTAGTTTACACTTTGTTATTATAAACAACAACAGTTTTAAAAGATTTATCATCCAAAAAATAAATGTTTTTAGCCTGATCGTATCGTTGTACACTACTGGTGCTGTATGGGGTGAAATTATAAAGAATTGGAGTTTTTTTTATTTTTAAAATAATTTAGTTTTGTCCTGGTATAGTAGTAGTAGGTGCATATTTCATTTCGAAATATGTATTTGGCTAAGAAAAGCGATTTTTTAAGTCTAATTATATAAACTACATTTCAAGATGTGTTTACATTGAATTGTGATGAACTAGAGCCTAGAATATATATATCAGTATCAGAATTCATCCAAATCAGAACTAGATTCAGAGGGATTTTCGATATGGCCATGCTCTATTTTTTTATTTGCGCAAGTTACTTGAGCCATGCACTTGCAAGATCCAATGCAACAATTATTTCTTTTCTTGCACGAACAAAGTGGTCTAGCACATCCTAAAATTACACTTTATGAGAGAATAATAGAATCTTACAATTAGGATTAGGTACCTTTCTTGCAGTTGCAAGTACTTAAGATTGACGTGTCTTCATGTAAAACTGATGTTGTTGTCAAGATAGCTTCTGCTTTCCCGTCTACAATTTTCCAACCAGAGCTTTTAAGATCAGGAAGAATTCGTTCTAGTCCAGGTACATTACTATTTAACCAAATCTTTGTTTGGTAGTGAGCGCGAAGACAGTGTTGCCGTAGACTGTCTAAGGTTGGTGGTAATTTGTTAATATTTTATGAAGAAGTTGGAAGTTCTGATTCACCACACAATAAATTCGATTCCAGGGACTCGGTTTTGTCAATAATGGTTTCAATATAATTACTCTTATCAACTTTTTGATGAAAATTCTCGGTTCATTAGATCTGGATGCACTGACAAGTTCTACAATTTCGCCAAAGTAATCCGATATTGCCTTGATCAATACTGTGTCACTGACATCAATATCTCCTATTTCTTTGTGTCTTTACAAACTGCCGATGTTGTGTAACCTTTTCCGCGATTCAAACCTGTTTCTATTTCATTCAAGAGTTGTTGAAAACCTTGGTTATCATCAGTAATTTTTCGTTTTCTACTGCTATTGCTACAATATGTTTTAGTTTGAATATTGCGAAGTTGTATTGTTACACATGCTGAATGATATTTGATTTCAGATGCAATCAAATCACTCTCGCCGATTCTTGCATAAAATATGGGACTATATAGAGATATTTCTTTAATTTTATTTTCCATATTTTTAGTCATAACCTGGCATAATTTTTTATTATGTAAACGTTTTTGACACAACACGCATTTTTACATCGAACTCTTTACGTAACAAACGCTTTTTAAGTGAGGTATCTTCAGAAGGAGCAATACGATCTCTTCTGTGTCTTGATGTGAATGCGGTAATGTTTACAATACTTGTGTACGATTTGTAACAATTCTTGTGCCACAGAACGTCGTTTTCTTTTAGTTCATTAAAATTTTCAAATAAGTGTGACCAATTCGGATCTTTACCTTTGCAGCTGTCTAAATGAATTTCGGTACACTTAATGAAATGAAATTTTCTTTTTTCTGAAAAACACAAGCGTGGTAATTCAAATTTGGTTTTGCAGCACATTGCGAAACGTTTGGGTTCAATATTAATTTTATTTTAGATTCCAGTTCACTGTCAGAACTAGTACTGCTTAGAGAAGTCATTTTTATGTACCTACTAATAAGACGACAAATTTGCAATCTAGACTGGATAATATAACTGAACTTACGTTAAAGTAAACACTGCGTTACAGTTACCTACAGCAAACACAGATAACACCAATACAATCAATAGATTAATTATTATTATTATTAACGACTTGCACACGCATTATATTAAGGCGCGAAAACTCAATGTCGCAAAAATAGCTCTTATGTGCGTGCCGAGCGAATAAGGTCGAGTATTACCGTACGCGACGGGGATTATGAACCTTGCTGCCATGTTAACGTTTCTCGTTGATACATCGGACATTCGTACACAAAAAATCATACAGACGTAACGTTTAACTCTATTTCAAATTTGAAAAAGGGAATTAATCCTAAATGTCGGAGCTATATCGTTTACTTCAAGGGTATTTAAAAAAATACACGTTCTCGAGTTATGGGAAGTTAAACATTTCACGAAATATGCTGTTTCAGGACGAGCGTTTAAGCAATCAGGCGTCTCATAAGAATGCATTGAGATGACATTACTTCATAATTCATAAATAAATATTTCGGAGTGAAACATGTATATAATATTATACCAGGATAAAGCTACATTATCGGAGATTTTAAAAGTGCAAAAAGATTTTTATAGATTCGCCCCTTACAACCCCTGTACAGCACGAATTTTATACGACCACGCTAAACCTTGTTCTTTTTCGATGGGTAATCGATTAAGAATGGTTGTTGCTTTTAACAACAAAGTACAAACGGGGTGACACCATAGGACTAATTTTTTACTCTACTAAAAACAATAAAACGGATCAATGTTCAAGTATGTTGTGCCGCCAAAAGAATAAATTATGTCTTTGTTGCGGCACAATAGTTTTAGCTAAGGGTTTCAAGGTTCAACGTTCAGCAAAATTTTATCTTATAATCATCCTATAATAGTATGAATTTTGTGTGTATATTAGGGTGATATTTCTATTATCAGGTGTTTACGTTATCGTGCGTCTGTATCGCAAAAAAAAATAAAAAACGTAGAAAAAGTTGTATTTTTCAATTGTAGGGATACAGAATCACATGAATACTTGAATTTAAAATAATCCAAACAAAATTAACCCAGTATAATTTGTCGAACTAGGTGCTACAATGAATTTCATACACTGAATATAATCAACATCATCATATCTATAATAAGAGTTTGGCTTATCCAGTGAATGGCTTATCGCTGTCCAAAGACGAAAACATAAGCAAATTATTTCACATAAAATTTTTGCAAACAATTTTAGGGTAATGTGAGGTCACCATCAAAACTTCAATTACTTTTTTTGCCTATTTTTAAATCTGACATTTTAGGAATTATTTACACAGCTACTTATCACATACTTAGAATATAAAAGTTTCTGTGTTTATAAAAGATAAAATTAATATAACATACAGTGCACTTTTAATCATGTATAGAGATATGAAATCATGTTATTAAATATGCGTCCTCAAGATCGTTAGTGTCTTGTATCAGATTCATATCATTTTAACGGATTGTAACTGAAATTGTCGGTAATATTTGACAATTTGGACAACATACGTTAGCAATTACATTGAATTTGGGTTCATCAACCTGGAATACGATAAAAAATAATTTAAGCATTACTAAAACTATGTAAATGATTATTTTTTCTAGTTAAAGTTTACAAAAAATTGAAAAAGACAGAATTAACGGAAAACAAATTTAAACATTTATAATGATGTGAAGGATTGGGTGATATGACTTTATTTAGTATCCGATAAATTCTGTGCGGTGGTAATTTAGACTGGAAAGGTCGTACGCTGTATTTAGACATTGGATTGTAACTTTTTACCATTTAATTCTATAAATTTTAGTGTAGAGTTTGAAATCCATGAAATAGTTTTTTCTGTTAAAATGTTTCAAATGTTGGTAAAATCTTGATTTTCTTATATAATCTTTGATTTCTTTTTTTTTTAAAACATACATTTTTGTTTTGCATTTTTAATTTACTTTTTAAAGTGCAATTCGAGTGATAACATTTAATAGGGATTTAAGCGTGTTATAATAAAAGCACAAGTGCCTTCATTTATTCCGTTGATTACAGTACTGTATTCTATCAGTCTGTATACTTAGCTCAGCTGGTCTTTAGTTTATAGACTTTAGTTTAAAGAAAAACACTGGCAAGTTTTTTTCACTTTCTAGAAAAAAAATGGTCAAAATCAGTGGTTTCTTTTGAAAATTATCGTTGTTCAATTGTAAGACAGTTTTTGAATTGATTGTAGAAGAAAACCAACCCAAACCGATTTAGCGTAAAGGCGATACATAATGTCATAACTGCGACCTCGTATACCGTAGTTTTACATGCCGCCTGCTCCTATAGCGTCTCGGTGGTTCAGATAATACATTTTTTTTTTAAATAAATTTATTTTAGATCTTGCTGATGAATATAATACAATAATTGTACTAATCTGAAAATAAACCATTTTTTCTCGTTAAATTGTGTTTTTAATTTTTTCAACATTAGTAGCTTTTAATCATTATCCCAGAGCACACCTACAAACTATGTAAATGATTATTTGTTTCTCGTATTAACCGAAAGTGCAAAAAATAAATAAGGGGTTAAAGTTTACGAAAAAATTGAAAAAAGACAGAACTAACGAAAAACAAATTTAAACATTTATAATGATGTGAAGCATTGGGTCATATGACTTTATTTAGTATCCGATAAATTCTGTGCGGTGGTAATTTACACTGGAAAGGTCGTACGCTGTATTTAGACATTGGATTGTAACTTTTTACCATTTAATTCTATAAATTTTAGTGTAGAGTTTGAAATCCATGAAATAGTTTTTTCTGTTAAAATGTTTCAAATGTTGGTAAAATTTTGATTTTCCTATATAATCCGGCTTGATTTACTTTTAAATCACACTTCGCGTGAATGTATTTATTACGTCACACTAATATTTTAATTTGTATTTTTTGCCCATCGAATAACTAGACTTTATAAGAATCGTGTCGCAAGAAAAGCTAACTTGAAATCGTGCAATTATTTTTACGAAAGAGTTCTAATTTTATGTTTTGTTAATTATTGCACTTTTCGTTATTACTACAAAGAATATTTACTGCAAGCAACTACATCGTTTGTTGTTTTAGTAATGCATTTTTTAAATAAATCACTAATGTCAATAGGTTTTAAGTTATTACGTGCTAAAAATGCGCTTGTCGAACTGTATGGTAAAGTAAGCAATAAAAAAAGTTTTTAGAAAATAAAGGAAACAAAATGCATGGCAGATATTGCTCTGAATCCAAAATCCAAAATGGTATAAATTCATATACAGTGTGCCCCAAATTTTTTTATAGAAATGGACAAAAAATTTCTTATATTTCTCAAAAAAAAATATTCTTGGTAAAATGCTCTGCATGACTAGTAAATCTATAATCAGGTATAAAATGTTTAAAACATTGCCTGAAATACAGGCAAAATAAAAAAATGCAGTTTTGGAGGGAAAGTAAAATACGTTTAAACTGTAGTAGGGAGCAAAATGTTCATTGAATTTGCTAATAAGTAGCTAAAAATGATGCACATTTGTAGATTATTGATATTACCAAAGAAAAATTAAAATACCATAATAAACACGTCAGAAATTGTTATATTAATGCGCAATACGAAACTTCGTAAGATCCCGTTCCTCAAATAAGTGCCTTATTTTCTGTTACTGATAGAGTGCTTTGGAATAGCTAACAATTTTCAACAAATGTCAAATGTAACTCAGTGCATGTTTGCAATAATTAGATTAAATGCCAGTAAAACTAAGCACTGCGGATAAAATTGAAATTGTACGCATTATTGGAAACAAATTATAAAACATGTAGAGAAGCAGCGAATATTTTTAATAATAGACACCCTAATAAAACTATACATTTTACAACTGTCTGGGTTACAAACGAAGATGTTGAAAATGAAGTAATGCTATCGGTAGTGGAAACGCCAAAATATTTACTTCGGAAAAAATCCAATTTCTTGAATGTAAGTAAATCTACAGTTGAAGAAATTTTAAAGTCCATTTTACTCTGAAACTTTACTTTAAAAGAAGGAGATTTTGAACAAAGGTTAGAATTTTTTGGTAGTTCCCAAGCACAATTTGAAGACAACAGATTAATGACCCGACAAATACTTTTCTCTGACGAAACAACGTTTACGTCTAATGGTACAGTAAGTTATCTAAATTGTCGATGGTGAAGCGATGTTAATTCTAATTTTAATGTGCAAACTCGAGGTCAATATTTATTTAAAACAAGTGTATGGCGCGGCATTTACAAAAACAGAATTTTTTTTCGAAATAACATGAATGGAGAAAGATACCTACAATTTTTAAATAATGAGTTGTATGAATCCTTGATGGGTCGTCACTGAATGAACGATAAAAATATGGTATCGAGAGGTACATGGAGTTTCATTGGCCTTCAAGGTCTCCAGACGTTACCCCTCTAGACTTGTTTTTGTGAGGCTAGTTAAATGATAACCATTTCAAGAACTTAATCAAGCTGAAAGAATCATTCAAGAAACGTGTGAAGCTATAACTCAAGATGTGATTAAAAATGTTATAAAAATTTAATCAAAGAACAATTACTTATTGGAAAAGGACGCTGTATACGTGTATACATTGAAATTTAGTAGTGGTCAAGTAATGTTTTCGTTAACATTTATTAGTTGAATATTATTTTATGTTGATAAATTAATAAGAAAGTTTATCAATCTTTTAAAATAAAAATTTTTTAACAATTGCTGATTTGCTTATTAAGTATATCTTTTAGTTTTTATCTGAAAATATCAATAATCTAGTCATCGAGAGCATTTTATCAAGAATAATTTATTTTGTGAAGTGTAAGATAAACGTTTTCTCCATTTGTATAAAAATTTAGGACATATTGTTTTTATTTTGTGTGGTAAACATACAGCGAGTTTAAAAATATGACTGATACTCCTAAAATAGAATACAAAACTTTTTAAGACAAGTAAGTATATGAATTAATTATCACTATATGCACCTTTGGTGTCACAATTGAGTATCCAAAGTATTGAGCAATTGTTTAACATAAAAATGGTTTGCGCCATGGGAACGGAGTCAACATTTTTTAAGTAGGTTGAATTTGGGTGGCTGAATTGTGGAATCTGTCATTGGGTTTTAACTGAATGGGTTATAGGCATTTTAATCGTTTAACATGCATTCAGCTAGAAGTTTTGATGTACAAGTGTTTTTGTTAAAGCTCATGTAGGCTTCTATAGATCTTAGTCTTTGCATGTGTTATACAGTTCAGTCTTGATGATGTTTTGAGCGAGAAAGAGTAATACCGCACAGCATTTGTAACTATTGTAGACGTTTAGGTTTCATCGTGCTAAAAATTGTCTTCATCCTATCGTAGAAAGCTATTTCTGTATTTTGTGCAACGCTAAAGAGTTAGTACATAGACTGGTGCACCTCATCTACTGTAAAGGATATTCCAGAAAATACACGCATTTTTAAACACAAGATTACAAATATTGTTTTTCAAAAAGCCTTTAGAACACTTTCGAGTTTCTTGAAATGTGTACACCGTATGATGAAAATAAAATGAATAAACAGAACAACCAATGCAAAAGCGCTAAAGAGAGTAGAAAAAAAATAAAATCCATAAAATAACATTATGAGATATATTTTGTCACTCGTAAAATTATATACAGTAAAACCTCCAAATATCTAGAGGTCTGGAGGATCTAAAAATATCTGGAAATATTTTTCAATTGAATTTTGAAATTTTATTAGAAAACATCAGATTCACATTTTGCTAAAAGTGTAACAATGTCTATAGCTAATTCAACTTTGTCATAAAAAATATAAGTATAAAAACATTTGCACATTTCTTAATTTTTCACGCACTTCATGGATATCTTAAATGTTTGACGTACAAAGTTTAGATTCTTCAAATACTTATACTCTCCGAATACCGAAAACAGTGATTATTTCTTGTATACTCAAATCGGAACTTTCGGTCAAAGCATTGCAATCGTTTAGGCTTATTCCATATGTGTACTTTGTAATACACTGAAAAACGTGGTTAGTGGAATTTCGTGTTTTTATCGAAATCGTCTTTTTGCTGTGCTATTTCAAAAATCTCGCTTTCTGAAAACATTTTGAGATTGAAGCTGGCGAAACGTTTTTCCAAGCTGTTGATGTCCAAATTAAAGCGCTGGTTAAATAATTGTTTTCTCTGCATCTTTAATAGAACATTTGCTGTGTGTGCAGTCTTTTGATAAGAAATTTTCTGTATGCTACTTTTAAGTTATGGATAATCCCTTGTTCTAATAGCTGATAATGTATTGCTGTGTTTGATGGCAGAAAAACAATCTTCACATTTTTTCATCAAATTACGAAGTCATAAATTCTGTTGTCATCCAAGCTTAGTTATTAAATACCTATTCTAGCCTTTAAAACATCCTTTTTGTCATCATTGTAAACATGTTTTGGTGAATAATCCTTCGATAATATCGCTTATAATAAAATAATACGTTTTGCTCTAAAGGCTTAAACAGTGTCCAGGCAAACATCAGCTGACTCTCCACAAATTATTTTAGAGCTCACTGTGCCTTTGACAACATTTTACCAGCCAGCCATTTGAAGCTTTAATACTCGGCTTCGGCTGCTTCTAAAACTTTTTGTTATTAAAGGGCTAGATATGAAAATGTTATTTCTGGTTTTACAGAACCAATTGTCAGTTTTCAGAAATTTTCTCCTCTGATCTGTATTACTTTCTTCAAAAAGCTTTGCAAGTCCGATTTTGTTTGTGATTTCATAAACTTGCGTTCTTCCAACACTGAAGTATTCAGCCAACTTCAACTTTCTAGCACTGTTACTATTTTTTTTCATTTGCCACAATAATATCAATTTTCTCTTTAAGAGGCTACTGAAATGCTAAACATAAACTACATCATGTAAGTTAAAATATTTGCGATGAAAGATTAAATACGGTTTTAGAGTTTTAGTAATCATAGATAATTAGCTAGGCTCCTTGAAGACCTGACAGTTATGTAATTAGAGGTAAAATTTGATGTAGTGACCGTGACGGTTATACAGGAGTGGTAGCTATAGAGCAGGTCTTTGTAGTGATAATTTAAAATAATTTAAAAACTGGCCGTTATTTAGAGGTGATTGTTCTTAAGAGGTATCCGAGGTTTTACTGGGGTTAAGTAAAACTAAACTTAAAAAAATTTTATAAGTGGAATGCGAACATTCAAACAAAGGCTAAGATATGAGAAAATAAAACAGACTTAACCAAGAAAGTTTTTAATTATTACTTATCAGCATTTAGATCATTTTTAAATAATAAGATTAAAAAGAAAATTTTAAGTTATAATAAGAAGAATAAGAAAGGTAGTCTAGAAAATTATAAGTTTTATATCATCTTTTTATCAAGTTACTTATATAAAATGGGTAACCTTGAGTTTAAAAATGATATTGTGGTATGTATACCTAAAACAAAATATTATATCCAGAGACAATTTTTGATAACAAATAAATATAAATTGACTTGGTAAATATATATCGTAACCTTAGTCCTAAGGAAATAACTCAATGTTTCTTTGTAACATTTTGAAATGGTCAGCATTCAGAATTTTCTAATTCGAAAGTAAAATTTAAAGGTGGAAAGATAACGTTATAAAATAAATCATAATCTAATTTTAAATTAAAACTAATATTTTTAAAAGTGGAAACCAAAAAACAGAATTAGAAAAAGTAAAAAAATCAAGCCTTAAAGGTTTTTGGGTTTATATTGTATATTTACCGACGACGAACGTAGCTTACATGCGAAAGCTTGAGTTTTTAAATAAATATACATCATAAACCCAAAAAACTATTTTAATTGTCTTATATTTAAATAGGTAATTCTAAAGTCAAAGGAGATAACTTCGACGTAACTACAGTCCAGCTGTTCGAACTTATCAATGTACTAATGTAAACACAGAGGTAAATGACACATCACGACAAAAAGAAATATAAAATGTGCGAGCAAATTAAGATATCATTTTCATGTCCACATATTTCTTCTGCGATAATTTTTAACATTCGTAGATTATACCCAAGGTTATACCGTTATACACTATAGAATAACTAACTTTCGAAATTTTGATTTTAAGAGTTAACACAAGAAGATCGTATCACATTCTATTTTTGGAAGTTTATATCAATCATATTTATTATCCGCGTGAGTTTAATGCACAAAATAAACAGCAATAAACTCTCAATAATTGAATGTAGGTAATAAGTCAATAAAACTGATTTAATTAAATTCCTTATTATTTTTTCTTGAACTAAAAATATCTATAAATAGATAAAATTATATAGTGATAAGGAATAAAAACAATACAAAGGGTACCGAAATAGTGACTATGCTATTACAAAACTGGAATGCTACTTTGCGATACCGTTCATGGTCACAGCTGTGGTCACAGTATAATGCATTGCTTTTAAAACCATAAGGATCTCTGGGGTAAAAAGTTTCTCATATTTGAGAACGCATGACAAACTCTCAGGTAGTACAAGTTTTAATGCCTTGAGTTTGTTTATGTAAATAAATACTATAATCCAATAAAACACTTGTAAAAGTTGTATATTACATTATTCCAATGACAAAATTCATATTATAACAAGTATAATCGGATAATTAGGCACTGATGTATCCAAATTCATCATGTTGCATTGAGGTAATTCAAGGTTGTTTGTTTGACAGAAAGAAAAGAAATGTTTAATTTGAATTACGCGCATAAATAAAAACCGTAATCATTGGGTAATCGGATCTCCCGTACGTTCCGTATCAACTCTTGGTTAGTTGCGCATGAAAACTTTATACTTAAATACATCAGTTGTTTATGTTTGTATATAACCTCATTGCTTGACCTCATTGTTTTACTCTACTTGTTTTACAGAAGCTTTTATAAAAACTACTTTGGTGTTCGTATTGATTTTAAAGGTAAATTGTTTTAATTGTTCTTAAAGTTAAATATATTAATGAAATAATTTCTAGCATTTTATAACGTGCGAAGAAACTACGTCTACTCGAAAGAAACATCATGTGTTCTGTATCTTAAAGCATGATTCTGCAATTGATTGCGGTGAGAAACGTTCCTTTGTGATTTCAGTAGTAGTTGTATTAGTTAACAGATAATTCGTCGAATCATTTATAACCTACGTATTATTGAAAAACAAAACCTACTATAGAAGCAATTTATAACGTTATTAAAGACGATGATTTAATTGGATTCTTGGGAAAGAAATCGTCACTTAGGACGTTGTTAATAAAAATGGGTTTTAGGTAGGATAATTGTTTATTTTTGCATTACTTTTTTAACAGTATTTTATTCAGATGGAGAAAAACAATGGATAATGGAAGGACGTAAAATACTTGTGAAATGACATTACGTTCATATATATGATTAATTACTAATTATTGTAAAAGCTGAACAACCAATTATATATATCGGTTAGTAAACTGGATTATAAACGTTAATTATATTCTATAATTTTGTATAAATTCTAGATGAAAGATACATAAATGAATCTTACACGTCGATAATTCAGCTGCAAGTCTTAAATCCCAATAGGAAGGAAACAAGTTATAGTACACGCTGGTATGTCTACATGATTTTTTCATAACATTTTATCATTTACCATTATTCATTTTAGGTGTGAAATGTGTTTCATCAAGTTTTGTTGATATTTAAAACGGGAGATTCTCATAATGATCTGAACTACATAAATTATAAAAGGTGGATTGATGACCAATTGCTACCCAACTTACAACAGAATTCTGTAACTGTAATGGATACTGCAAGTTACCTTAACGTGTTATAGCTATGAGGCATCCAATTTCGCCAAGGCGAGGGGCAGCAACGACCACCTGGTTAATGGAATGTGGAATCTCAAAGGATAAAACGTTACCAAAACCAGACCTTATACTTAATAAAATTAAATAAACCAGGCTACATTCAATAGAGTATTGATTCAATATTTGCGAGGAATAGGCACACCGTATGTATCATTTGCTGCCATACCAGATGAATGGCGCAATGTATGTTTTTACTAAAAAGAAGTTGAAACGTTTATAATACAAGTAACTATTGATACTTTCGATGAACCCTTTGACAGTATGTGGGGTATTGAGTAATAATGATACTTAATTAACTGCTTAAAATATGTATTTTCTGATTTATGTAGCAGAAATAAATAAATTTTCTAATTTTAGGATGTCAGACTAACTGTAATAATGTTATACCAATACTAACAAATCTTAAACTGTGTATTATTAATTACTTTACTGTTTAAATAAAGTACTCTGTTTTTGCAATATTAATTTTTACAAATACTTCTGCATATACTTTGTCGAAAGCTTACAACCATTTTTAATAAATCTTGAAAAAATGAGTTCTAAGTTTGGTTAATCGCACTTTAAATTAAAGTTCAATGTAGTACTCGTAAATGAGTACATAAGGTTTACAGTACGATTTATAAAAAATAGTTTACGGTTTCCAAATAAAACAAAGATAACTAACTCGTAATAAGGCTTTCAAATCATTTTGTTTAAATTTGTTTGAAGACTTGTCCGGTAAGTTACACTTTAATTGCAATCCATTTTTATTATGATTTCATTCTAAAGCTCCACATAATAGATTGGTTATTTATTTGTTTATCTAATGGGCAAATCGATAGTTATTAATGTAATGAAGTAAATAAGAAAGTTATTAAGCGGTTATCTTTAATTACTACAATAAATGTTATTGTCGCATTTCTTTCAAAAGTTTCTATAACATTTAAGTATAAATAGGTAAGCACCAAAACATGTGCGTTTCAATTGTACAAATTTACTTTAGTAATATATAAATTAATAAGCAGGATGTTATGTAAAACTAGAAATGGCTGATAAAATCATCAAATGTATGTAATTTAATTAGATACATTAATCATCTGCACAACTATAGTCACCGACGTCAATAATGAGTTAACGACATCTATAATATATATATCTGAAACACTTAATTATTTTCAGCGGTTATATCCCCTGCAGTGTATGCAACAACTTGTAAAATTCTCACAACAACTCAACCGAACGTTCCATTTATCACCGCAAAACGCCATCAGTGTAGGACCGTTTTAACATAGTTATATACTTGTCACTATGAGCCTAGGCTCGTAATTCGCAATAAAGGATCATAATATATGTTGTGTATGTTGAAATACCTACACATAGGCTCATACTATACACGCTATATATATATATATATATACGTAAGTGTTGAATTATGTGGCACCCACCATAGCTATTGCATAAAAGACACCCGAGTGTATAAATTCTTTAATAATATATGTCATTGTGGCATATCGATGTGTATGATGCAATTGGCACCCATTTGTATAAAAATACATGTTTAAAATAGTAAATGACACCCAACATTGTTGTCATATAAATTAAATAGTAAAGGTGCCAGTTAGTAAATATTTCGTTTTTAATTAAACTGTATGTACATATATGATTATATTTCACTTCTATCATACTGCTTATAGAGAGTGGCTGTTTTAAAAAAAAACATCCCTGCTTTAGGACACTTGGGACACAACTTTAAGTGTCAAAATTGATATTGACACATCAACCCTCTGAACCCAGCAACCCCTAACTTAAGAATTTAAATAAGGGAAGGGGGTTGATCGAACCTTCATTTAAAACCACCTGCAATTCTCTATGAGGACAGCATGGCAGAAAGTGGTTTTATTGAATTTTTTTTCCTATGAAAAACAACCCTCTGGATTAAGTAAAGTGGGGGAGACTAGTTTTTTAACGCTTTGACAGGTCGATTCTTGATTTTTGATAAATAACTTGAGATATTAAACTTGACATTGACACATCAACCCCGTAGCTCCAACAACCCCTAACTCAAAAATTTAAATAAGGAAAGGAACTCGAATAACTCTTCATTTAAAGCGTTTTTAAATTCTTTATGCGACAGCATGGCCAAAAATAGATTTATCCAATTCTTTTTCGTTTTCTTTAAAAACAACCCTTTAGATTAACTCAGGTGGGGAGACTAGGTTCTTAAAAAAACGCTCGGGCAGATCGATTCTTGATTTTTAAAAGACAACTTTAAATTTTAAACTTGACATTGACACATCAACCCCCTAGCTCCAGCAACCCTTAACTCAAGAATTTGAATAGGGGAAGAAGGTCGAATGACCCCTCATTTAAAGCGTCTTTTAATTTTCTATGCAACAGCATAGCTGAAAATAGTTTTTTCCAATGTTTTTTCGTCTCTATTAAAAACAACCCTCTAGATTAACTAAGGTGGGAAGACTAAGTTATTAAGAAAACACTCAGACAGGTCCATTCTTGATTTTTAGGAGACAACTTTAAATATCAAACTTGACATTGACACATCATCCCTCTAGATCTAGCAACCCCTAACTCAAGAGAAGGGCGTCAAACGACCTGTCATTTAAAAAGTCTTTTAATTCTCTGTACGACAGCAAGGCCAAAAGTAGTTTTATTAATTTTTTTTGTCCCCATAAAAAACAACCCTCTAGATTACGTAAGGTGGGGGTGTTGTTTAGAAAAAATCCTAAAACACGCCACTTTAGACTTTTTGAACGACACATTTTGGCGTCAAATTTGATTTTGTCAGGTCAACCTTCTAGCCCCAATAATCCCCAACAAAAACAAAAATCATAGTAAGGTGGTCGAGTAACCCTGATTTTAATGGTCTCTTGATTCTCTACGTGTGTGCATGATTGTTTTTAAATTTATAAAATTTTTAAAAGTGTAGAAAAACTTAAAACATCAAAATTCAACGTCAGAAGAAATTTTTATTAGTTCAACAAATGCTCAAATTGTGCGCCACCAACTTCCATACAATAATACAAATTCTGCTCTAAACGTTTCCTTACATTTTGGAAGATCGATGGTGTAATTTAGCGGCATTCTTCAATATTGCGTCGACGAAATTTTTCCAGAGACCCTGGTTCTGTTGCGTAAATTTTAGTTTCTTTTTACTGTTGCATAGAATCCTGAAAGACGCTTCAAATTAGGGGTGGCTCGACCTATTTTCCATATTTAAATTCTTGAGTTAGGGCACTAGTTTCTGAGTTAGGGTTTGCTGGAGCTAGGGGGTTTATCTGTTAATGTCAAGTTTCACGTCAAATCTTAAAAAAAAATTAAAAATAGAAAAGCATTAATATAATTAATTACGAAATTTAGTAGTAAAGTTTTTGATCTGTTAATAAATAATCCTGTGTTTTGAGTTTCTTAAAACTGTAATTTTCGGTTAATACTTTTTAGAAGGTGCCGATTATAGTGTATTGATTTTTATACTCATCAATGGGTATCATGCTAAGTACTTTATTAAAATAATTATAATTTTAAAATTGTAGGTTTAATATAAATCTTCATCAATTCTTTGTCATAAGAAACGTTAGATGTAGTGTTCGTTTTGTTTTCTAATGTTTTGTACGTACAAAATTACCATAAATGATCAAGGTAAATACTGAAAAAAGTAAAGGTAAAAGTCAGAAAGTTTAAAAATATAAAACTAAAAATACATTTTTTTAATATTAAATTTGTATTTACATTTATCAATAATGTAGCAAATTTTCTTTGTGGACAATGTTTACGTCTAGCAACTTTAAAGAAGTAACTACTTTTTAGAATGCGGCTGTCAATTTCTAAATTTCTACAACTTGTCTTTGATGTTTTCTATTTTAGTATTTAATAAAAAATCTTTGTTCATTTACATTAAAAATCTATAGAATGCTCAAGAAAAGTCAAATATAACTGTAAATAATATACATTTGGTTATGTTTTCCAATATGGTAGTATCATTTTATAATAAAAATATAATTTTGATTGTTAAATTTGAAGTTATTTTTTACATTGAAAAAAAAAGGTTAAATTTCAAAAATCTTCAAAAAATAACATTTTTTGTTTACAACACATATACCAATTTAATAACAAAAAACAACAAAAAAGATAAATCACAATCATGATAAAGCAAAGGAAAACCGTTTAACAAAAACCAAATAAGAAAATGGGTCAGAAATCAATACAACTTATAGAACCTGGCATCTTTAATCAGATATCCATGCAACTAAAAAATATTATAACAGTGAAACAATTAGCAAACAAGATTAAAAAGTGTATGTTTCAAGAAAGAACTGGGATTCTAAAACCTGGAAGTACTTAAGCTAATGTCTAGTTCTAGGGACATTGTTATGGATTTGGCTAGCCACCTGTGTTTAAGATGAAAAGAATAGAGAAAAAAACTAAACAATTTTGACTATAAACTAAGTGAAAATTATTAAACCTCAAAATAAATTTAATGAGATGACACAATTTCAAAAGACAATTTTTTATAGTACTAAATATTACGATCTTTTATTTACTTTTTAATTTATTTAATCATATGCAACAGCACTACAGTTACCGTAACAACAGTTTAAGTTATAGAAAGTAAGTAATAAACGACGCGCGCTTATGTATGCTGCAGAAACAGAAAAAAACTCAATTAGAATCAATCTTGCAGAAAATACAAATTAGAAGCAAAAAAAACAGTTGTTTGAACGGATGAATCACAATTTAAAGTTTTTGAAAGCAAACGTCGTACATTTCAGTTTATCAACAACTAATAAAAAATATTGGAAAAAAAATAAAAACTATAAAATATGGAAATGATAGTACTATGATTTAGGGTTGTTTTTAAGTGCAGTAAAAATTTCATAAAATAGCTAACAAAATGACTAGTAAAACATTTACTTACTACTTTAAACTTACTTAAAAAATACTCTTCTTAACGCTTTATAACACTTTAAACAACAAAAAATTGTTTATTTTTTGTTTAATAAGTTTTTGTTCTAATATATTTTATTTACAAAAATCAATTTTCAAATACAAGAAACTTAAAATAGAAAATAATATACAAGTTAAAGTTCCTACGCTAAAATAAGCATAAATTATTGCTTATGAAAAACTAATTAAAACAAATATTGAACGTTTAATATTAATTAATCTTTGTAAAATTATATTTTTTAAATTTAGAAATAATTTTGATACATACAGTATAAAAACTATCTAAAATATTTTAATTGATTATTTTGTTAATAAATATCAAATAATTAAATAATTAAACAAAAACATAACTGATATCAAAAAGCATTATCAAGTTTTTATTAAATCAAAATGAGTTACGCAAGTTATATTTTAGTACATTTATTTTGTTACGATATCGCACTGTTCAACAATGTTGCCGCTAAAAATGGTGCCACAATCTACAACAATTATCGGGGTGCCATATAGTCAATACGTCAAAATTATATACACCTGTATATCGCACAACGCCCTCTGTCTTATTATGAATGAACCAAACTGTATAAATCTGACCACCAATTGACAAAATGGCTCCCAAGCAATTTTTTGCGTACGAGCTTAAAAAGTGTTGATAAGCTCTAGAAAAATTTTTAATGTAAAAGTACTGTGGCTCCCAAACTTGGGTGCCTCTTTGTATTTTTGGGTGCCACAATAACAATGAATACCCAATTATGGTGCCACGATGACAATTTTTATGTATATATATATATATATATACTTCTATATATATATATATATCTAATGTAAATCAGTTCTCAGTTCTTAGTTCTTAGAGATTTTTGTACTTTCAAGTTAGTAGAAGTATTTTGTCATATATCTTAAATCTTAATTAATCGGAATTCGTGTTCGAATATATAAAGCAACGTTTGTAATTAATAAATCGTAATCAGTAAAATAAAACTTTATTCACTCGGTCACAACAGTTTGTAGACGTTTACGATTTTAAAGATTTTGGATGACACGATGTTAAATTTGGTACCAAATTGAGTACTTAAATTTTCAACAAAATTTTTGTAGAAAAATTAAAAGAAAACAATATTTTGCGTCGGACACTGAACAAAATTTTACAAATAAATTGTGTTTGCGTCGGCGCAATTGGATGTATTTTCTAGGAAATTACAGTCGTAGATGTTGAACCCCCAGTTTACATAGACCTCGAATATTCACAGAGAACATAACCTAAATCTTAATTTATTTCACCTATTACCTAGTCTTTTGTAATTTAGTTTCTGTTTGCCGTGTACTGTACTTGTAAGAATGAACAAAAATAAATGATTACTCGCGTGTTCAGCGGTATGTGCAACTTCTATTATAATTGCGCAAACATTGCGACGCCGACGGTCTAAGTCAAAGAATAATAATCGCCGACCGTGGAGTAGGAAATGGTTACAAGGGCGGAACCAGGAAAGAGACCTTTTAAATATGTTAAATAATGAATTGCTAGAGGACAATCCAATAGCGTACCGTAATTTCCTGAGGATGAGTATTAGTAATTTTGAAAATTTGTTATCGTTAGTTCAAGATGAAATAACAAAACAAGACACTGTTTTGAGGGAATGTATTCCTGCGAGAAGCAAGTAAATGGAAAATATAGTTTTTAAAGCAATAGATTATAATATTGTCGCTTTTAGATTGGAAGTTACTTTACGGTATCTAGCTACAGGAGAGACATTCAGATCCCTAATGTATTCTTACAGAATACACGAAACCACAATAAGTCGATTTGTAGTTGATGTTTGTAATGCAATTATATTGAAACTGAAACCAGATTACCTACAGGTAAGCTTTAATTGCATAACTCTAAAGTAGCTATTAAAATGTTGCACTTCTTGTAGACGCCAAAAACGTCCGAAGGATGGAAAAAAATTGCCGACGATTTTAATACCATGTGGCAATTTCCACTTTGTATAGCCTTGATGGACGTCACATAAGCTTTAGAGCACCTATATCGTATGGGTCGTATTTCTACAACTATAAAGGCTCGCATAGTATTGTATTGTTAGAAAATTTGACTTGAGGCCATTAAACTTCGCTTTTTGTTAATAGAAACTGTAGGTTTTAAATGCCTTACAGCCCCCTGTATGGCATTTAGAGCACTTTCCCTAGCATGCTTATTTTTATAAAGTGGCATTTTCACTATGTACAAGCAAGGATGCTTTTGATACTCGTCGATTAATACTTCGCACTGCTCCCGGGGCCATGACATTTTCGCAACAATAATAAAAACCAACAAATTGTAAAAAAAGAGTAATAGGTAGCAGCAAACCGTGATGACAACAAAACAGTTATGTCACGTGTATTGTCTTTTGTGGTTAATTTAGATTATATCCAGTATGTGCGCTATATCACACTGCAGATTTTTCATACAAAATTTATCAACTCGTTCTAAATAAATTTCACAATAAAAATTTTGTCACAAAATTTGTTGCAAAATACGCCCGACACGTTTTAAATTTTTTTTTTAAATTTAGTACTCAATTTGGTACCAAATTTAACATCGTGTCATACAGCCTTAATTGTTACGTTATCGCAGTATAATTTTTTTTATATTGTTCACAAAATGTGTTTCTACAACGTAGAGTTCGGTTTTTTTAAATATTTATTTTAGTTGTTTAGCGCTGATTTCTGTTTAAAAAAAATTAAAAAAAACTAACCTCCACGTTCTAGCCACATGCTTTTTTGCATGTCGGGACAAAATTTCAACCAAAATGTTTAATTTAAAATAACTTTAAAAAATGTTAACGTCAAGTACGTGTAAAAATAATGCATGTTATTTAATCGATGTTATTCAAGAAAAAAAAGCAATTTTGCAATTTAGCGGAAAAAGTAGCAGCAACCAACATTACAGTAGGCAATAAAATTTGTTGTATTTGTATTTTGTATCGATAATTATTATATAGTGTTCTCTAACGGTTGAGGAGAAAAGTTTTAGCTCAGATTCAAACGGCTAAAACGTTGCGTCTACAAATAGTTAGTTTATGATGTACTACATGTTATGCCAACATTGAATTGTAACTGTACGTGTGTAAACGTTGTGTAAATACATTAGTTACCCACAGGTTACACACACGATAGTGTTTACACTATATAGCTCATTTACCTAGTGTATGAGAATCGCTAAAATAAACGCTGTAAAAAATGCAAAATAACAAAAACATTTAAAATGATACAATATAGAATAATATTGTATTATATAAAACAAAAAATCAATGTATTTTATTAATTACAGAAATAGATTCTCCAACAAATAAGAAAATACGCACTACGAACTCAATGAATCTCAAATATTGTTTTATAAACTAAAATAATACATTTCTTATAAAACATTATAACAACTTTGTGACGAAATTGGCACAATCCAAAATACAAGTGAATATGGAGGTATAGTAAGATACGGGTGTGCTACAGTAACTTTAGGTCGAAAATTTGGCAAAGTTCCGTTTGGAAAAAGATGTAACGGCTCTCCGTTTAATAAAATATTTCTAAAAGTTTAAACATTTAAACTACACTAAAATAGTCTTAACTGTACATACCTTGACGTTAGATGTCCATCAGATGTTAAAATATATTCCAGTACGTAAGATCCGTAACCATCTATTCTTACATTAACTTCAACGTTCTTTACGTTAAAACCATAAACTAAAACTTACTTTTGATAAAATGATTTATCATATTGTTTTGATTACTTATAACAGAAGTTAGTGTGTAACGAAAAACGTTTTTCTGTGTACAGTGACAGTAAACCCTTACTTCATCTGAGGCAGCAAGATAACAAGGAACTACTTCCGGGCCTACAAGTTTTTTAAATAACACGCTGATCCACCAATCCTGTAAATATGCAAATTACTATGTATGCAAAACATGTTGCGTCATTACCGGAAGTGGTTCAAGATTGGTATCTACCAATGAATAATTTCCACCAAAAAATGTCTGCCTAATAACCACACTTAATCCATTACGAGCAGAAATACCTAATTTGTCTAACCAAATAAAAGTAGAAACAAAACGATTTGAACAATCTGGAACGCCACCACTATATGCTGACGATGTTTCCCCTAAAGATAATATTAGTAGATTTTCTTGATAATAATATTTGTATTTTTTTTATTAATTCCAAAAATGTTTAAAGTAGACATTTCTACCCACACAAGTCCACATAAAAACTCATAAATAAGTTGTAAACATATACCTAACCAAATTGGCTTAAGTTGTGCACCGATACTTGCAACAATTTCTTTTACAATTAGAATTTGAGATTCCAAAACGTTAAAAACGCTTGGATTCAAAAAATCATTAATTGTTGCTGTTTTCCCATTAAAGTAATATCTAAAAACGTAACAAGAGTTTTTGCAATGTATTATTTGTCAACTTACTGATGCCATGTTATTGCATCTACAGTAATGTTCGCAGTGCGAAGAAAATCCCGTAAGTATATTATGCTTTCTTTGTGCTTTAAATCAGGTCTTGTAGTATCTGGTCCCACAATTAATGAGTTTTTGTATTTAGGATATCTTAGCAAAATTTTTCTTAGTTGCTTAAAATCTCTTGCTAATTGAGTTGCATTTACTTCATAATCGAATACATGGCGAAATGCGTTTGGTTCTAAAATGCATATGGTTAAGTTTCTAACAATATATTTAACCCGTTTATACCGTTTCCTAACTCCCATATAACGTTTAAATCGTGATCGTTTGAAAACTTGATTAAATCTTCGGCATTTTCAAAATTCCACGAACCATTTGGATAACGAATCAGACAGTTTAAGTCAAATAATATAGTAAAATCTGATTGTTGAGCAAGTTCATTTAATTGCATCCATTCTGTATCTATAATTTGCAGTAAGTCAGTATTTATATTTGTCATAAAATATTTTTACATAAAAAACGTTACCATTGTCTACAATCAAAGTTTAGGTTAACGCACTAATCTAATATAACTGAATTTTAAGAGTAATTCAACAGAACAATATCGTTAGATGATAATAATAATTCACATATGAAATTATTAAGTACTAATCATACCAAAAGGAGAAAAACTGTCGTCCACTATTGTTACCATCACTGCCTTAATTTTCCATGAAAACGCGAAAGTACCAAAATAGTAAAGCGGGTGAAAGTTCCGTTTCCCTTGTACCTCGGTGTACCGTAACTACTGTAACGCCTAATTTTAATTTAATGGTCGCTCGAACCCACACGTTAAATTTTATAGCACGTCTATAGAAAACTTATAGTTAATTGAATTACCGTAAATGTTGCGCAAAATCGTCATGCACGAATAGCAGTTGTTTCGTTCTTTTCAATTGTGCTGTTCGCTAATGAACATGTTGTGAAAGCTCTTAAGCCATCTTAATGTAATTAAAAAGGCTTTGGTTCTCGAAAATGGATTAAATCGCTTATTGTTAGTCGAAAATTGTAGTGAAACATGACACATTTAGTTGAAGGAAAATGGCGTGATCGAATTGTATCAATCCAACCTGGTATTTGTAAATCTCGTTAGAATTGGAACTAGCATCCCAATTAAGAAATTGTCGCAGCATAAATGGAAGTCGCTGTTTCCGCTACAAGTCGTCCGTATTGAAGAATTTACATTTTCTGAAGTCGACAGAATTTGTGAAATTCCGTTGGTATGGTATTGTTGATAAGGAAAACTTCAAAAATTTACCTTGTCAAACCATCGCATACAAAGTTATGAAATTCGTTAACTCGTTAATTATATAAGTTCGAAGGATGTACATTCATTGCATTACACCACCATTGCTTTCGTCGCTATTGATTTAAAAATAAATAGAAACTTTAGCTGTAAGACAAAGCACTTGAAAATTTGTAACTTTATTCAACATTTGGTCTTCGTTGTGAAACAAAGCATCGTAATTTGTAAAAACTTGCATTTCGTTATTATATAGATCGTATAGATCAAAATTGCTTTTGATAAATTGGTATTGTAACATTTTGTAAATAATTTAGTTTAATAAGTTTGTGAAAGATAGATCTGATCTTAAGGGGAGGTTTACTTGGAATTTTTCGAAAAAATCTATTTCTTTTTTTTTCATAATATGTAAGCTACATATGTCTAGAATTTTTGTGTGAAAGGATTTTTCGATCCGAAACATATTTATGTAACTAAAGCGTCTTGAACGCACCTACTGCACGCTCGCTGAATGACGCTCAAGTCAGTTCACCGCGCGGACCAAATTGAAGGCAGCGTATTTATTTAAAACGTGCAGTTTATTAAAGTATGAATGATAATGAACGAATATGATTTGGTAATAGTAAAAGAAATTTACGATAACGATAAACAAAAGATTTTTAAAATTTTTTAATTTATTGATTTAAATAGTTATTCTTTGTTTTAAAACAACTGAACCAATTATTACTTGTATAAAAAACGTAATAAATGTCATATAACTCTCAATAAGGGGTGTCGTAAACTATGCCCAGATAAAATGAATATAATAGAAATAACCGCCTTTATTAGACCCCTGTTTAGGAATTTGTCTAAGAATAACATTTGGAAAACAATATATTTTATTCTTTAAAAAAACTAATTTTATAGTTTACGAGACTGATGTAAATAATAGATATCAATAAAACCTTTTTTTTTCTCATGTTTTATATGGTTATTTTCTTAATCGAGCGTGCACATTTTTATTACAATTAAACAAAGTAAAACCGACGAGAACCTGCGTTGCTAACATTTTTCGACGTCATATTTTCACATTTCAATAAAATGCTGAAAACGAGACCAGCACTTTCTCAGGGTTGAAAAAAACATTTCGAAAGAATTCAATTTACGGCTAAAAAAGACCAATAAGTTGAAAATCTGTTTTAAATTATAGTGAACAAAAATTCTTTGGTTGGCCATATTGGATCCGCCATTTTGAATTTTGCAAAATTGATTTAAGATTTGTATTCAGCAACCCCGAAAACGTATAGCAACTAAGACTTGTCATGCAAACGAGAATATAATCCCAAGCTAAACTTTACCACAACTTTAAACGCGTTTTTCTCGAAACTACATTTTTTACTACAACTTCGAGCATAGGGCTTGAACAATTCATTTGATTTACATTCTGCAAAGTATGCCTTAAAAGATATACTTTTTTGTATGACTTATACCTAAAATGAAGAAAAAAAGTGTTCATCAATATTTTTTAAGTGAGTTTAAAGTTAAAAAAATAGGTAAAAAATTAACTTTTATGTTCTAGTGTCCATATTTTTGTTAATTTTGGTACAACTTCATTCTAGTTAGGTATAAGTCATAAGAAATTTTATAAACTTTAATACCAAAAAATATTTTTGATTTCGGTTCACCACCAGAGGGCGAAGACTCGAAGTTGTGGATCAATTTTGTGTCAATAGCAGTCCATGCAAACCGCCATTCTAAACCACCATTTTGTTTTTAAATTTTCAAAAAAATATCACTTATTGCTAAATTCTTGACTAATATAATGATCAAAATCAGAAGTTTGTAAGTATTTTTACTCTAGCACAAATAAACGTCAAAGTTTGCTTACTTTTTAGTCAAATACAAGTAAACCTCCCCTTAATTTGAATTTAAAAAATTTAGTAGTGGTTATTCATTTGAACGATGATTATTTAATTTATTTTCATGTATATAAACTTGTAACTTATTTTTTTGTAAGTACATATCTTATAAATTGTTTGATTTATTTCTTTTGTTGGTTTATTAAATTTGTGCATTTAGTAAATAGATGTGTTTATTTGATTATGTGTTTATGTTTTATTACCAAGAATTGAAAGCACAAGTTTTAGTAAAAATTGTCATGGACCTGTAACCCGAAAATGCAAATTCCCCTATAGATAGTCAGAAGTTCAATGATAGAAGTTGTTTAAATCGTTTGTTTCGTATTGGTAAACATAGTAAACGATTATTATTAGTATCGGTTATACAACTATATCAAAAAATATCACCTTGTTAACATATCGCCAAGCGTTCAATTTGCGTCGGATGAATACCAAACGAGCTTTAGTTCTATAAGCTATAATACCCCATACCATAATCTCCACAGATTAGTGAACATGTCGCTCAACAAAAATTGAACATTGCGCCATTCCCCATGTCTGACTCTCATACGGCATTATGCATCTCCAAACAGAATTGGAATTCGTCACTAAAGACTACTCTATGTGTTATATATCCCTATACTCCCCTATCCCTATTAAGTTGGTATATTGTAAAAAAAACCTGTAAAAAGATGGACGTTGTAAACGAATAGAATATACTTGTTTTGGACATAGCATGTATTTTTATTTGTGCAGCATAAATACTCCGGCTACGTAAAACGTAAGACAGGGACCATACGAGATAAAATCGTAACCACCTCACAAGAATACAACATTTGGCGACGGTGACGGAAAAAGCACGTGGAAACATTATACCGCCTGCGTTTGCGATAGAACAATTTGATCACAAACTACACAAATTGGGTAGATGGGTTCAAAAATTGGATGCGGCATTTAATATATCTAACGTTGTAAATGATGAATTAAAAAAAAATATTTACTACATTTCATTGGTATGGAAGCCTTTAATATAGTAAGTGATGCAATATTACTAGATACGACGCAAAACAAATCGTATCACGACTTGATTAAAATCTTAAAAACCTTTTATGAACCGAAGCCGGTGGAAATTGCTGAATAATACTGGTTTCACCATCGGACTCAACAGGAAGGTAAAACTATTAATGAATATCTCGACGAGTTCCAAAAAATGGCTACATATTGTGGATTTGGACATTACTTATCAACACCTTTAAGAAATCAACTAGTATGTGGTTTACGAAGTGAAAAAATTAAGAACCGTTTGCTGGAAACGAGCAATTTAACGCTAGAAAAGGCCATAGAAATGGCATGTGGACTGAAAGTATCATAACAAAATGCAATCAACATGCAAACAGTACATAATGTTTCAAAGTTCAGAGACAAAAAAGTGTTTCGTAACTATAAAAACAATACTAATGTAAGGAAAAATAGTGTGAACCGTTGTGGAGATAATGGACAATACGCCACAAACTGTAAATTTAAGAAATCTAAATGTGGATTCTATAATATATATAATAAACAAAGAAGAGTCTGTAGAGGAACCAACAACTTATGTAAATAATATTTTTCAAGAAGACGCACACAATAAATTATGGTTAACGGTAAAGATATACAGCACACCGATTGACATGGAAGTAGATACTGGATCAGGGCTCTCAATAATTAATAAGCAAGAATATCAAAAATATTTCGCAAGAAATAAATTGAAACCAACAGATTTAATTTTACGTTCTTATAGTAATAATGTTCTTACTGTTTTAGGTTACATGGAAGTAATCATCGAGGTACAAGGAAGGTTATACAAAATTTAAAGTTGTACGTGGTTAATTCAAACAAACACGCTTTGATGGGACGTGAATGGCTGTGTTTAATACATCTTAACTGGTCAAAATTGCTTAAGCGATCTAATGTAAACCAATTGCAAATAGGATTGGCAAATGATAATTGCGATACACAATGTAAGTTAAAAACTTTATTACAAAAGTACGTGGAAATTCAAGGGGAGGATTTAAACCTGACGCGAAACCAATTTTTGTAAAAGCTAAGGCAGTACCGTTCGCGTTAAAAGAACGGATTAAAAATGAGTTAAATTTCTTAGAACAAAAAAAGATTTTTGTTAAGGTGGATAACAGTCAATATGCTACTCCTATTGTACCTATAGTAAAACAAAATAAAATTAGGATTTGCGGTGATTATAAAATTACGGTAAATCCCCAATTACTAGTGGAAGAACAATTGTCGCAGCATTAAGTGGCGGAGAACGATTTTCAAAGATAGATCTCAAACGAGCCTACCTGTAATGAAAGGTTAAAGAGAAAGATCAGAAAAAATTAACCTTAAGTACGCATAAAGGTCTTTATAAACCGACGCGTTTATATTTTGGGTTAAGTTGCGCTCCCACGTTATGGCAAAGGAAGATCGAAACGATACTACAGGGTATAGAGGGTGTAGCAGTGTTTTTAGACAATATGTGCGTTACGGCACCTAATGATAATATTCATTTAGATAGGTTAGAACAAGTATTTCTTAAATTGAAAGAGCACGGGTTGAGAATAAACTTAGAAAAAATGACTTTTTTGAGTGAGGAAATTGAATATTGTGGATCTAAAATAAATAAATTAGGGGTTCATAAATCTTCTTCTAAAGTCGAAGCAATTCAAAATGCACTGTGTCTAACAAATTATACGGAACTCAAAGCTTTTTTGGGTTTAATAAATTACTATGGGCGTTTTTTAGCGAATTTAAGCACAATAGCGGCACCTTTGTACCACTTATTAAAAAATAACGTTAAATTCAAATGGTCACACGAATGCGATAAAGCTTTCGGTCATATAAAAGACCAGCTATCATCCGATGTTTTTCTAACGCTCTATAAAAAAGAGTTACTGGTAATTTTTGCAGTTAATGCAAGTCAAACTGGGGTCTCCGCAGTGGTTACCCACGTTTTCTCTAACGGCAACGAAAGACCAATACAATTCGCATCACAAGTACTTTCTGATACTCAAAAAAGATGGTCGCAAATTGACAAGGAAGCGTACGCTATCGTTTATGGTGTGAAACGCTTTTATAGATATCTTTTCGGTCGCTAATTCATACTGCATACGAATCACAAACCATTGGTGCATATTTTTTTTTCCTACAAAGGCAATTCCGCATATGTCCGCTAAACGTATGCAACACTACTCGATGTTTTTACAAGGATTTAACTATAAAATTAAGTATAAGCGTTCCTCCGCAAATGCTAATGCAGATGCTCTGTCGCCATTGCTAGTAAATGGTAACACAAAAATTGATTTAGAAGAATCAGACATCGTCGAGTTAAATCAAATTGATACAATGTCACTTTCGGTAACAGATCTAGCCAAAGCAACATTAGAGGATGAACAACTTAAAAAATTGTTAATTGAACTAAGAAGTGATGAGGATATCCCGCATCACATCCGATTCGTGTTTGACGCTACTGAATTTACTGTTCAAAAGTGGGTGATCATGCGTGGATTGCGGGTAGTTATTCCGAAAGCGCAAGGGAAAAAATTCTAGATGAGTTGCATTCCATTCATTTCGGTATAACGCGTTCCAAAGCTTTAACTAGAAGTTTTTGCTGGTAGCCTGGTATTGACTTAAATATTGCGGAGTATATACAAAATTGTTTTATGTGCGGTAAACTAAAAAAGGAACCTCCTAGAATTAATACGCATCATCGGTTACCACCGTCCAAACCATTTGAAAGGGTTCGCGTAGACTTTGCAGGCCCGTATTTGGGTCATTATTTAATTTTTGTTATAGACGCATATTCACATTGGCCTGAAGTGCATGTACTGAAATATATCACCACAGCTAATTCCATAAAAATTTTAAAAAATATATTTGCTACATTTGGTTTGCTTACGTATTTAGTCTCAGACAATGGCACTCAATTCACAAGTCAAGAATTTAAAAGGTTTGTGGAAGCAAACGGTATAAAACATAAATTTTCTGTTCCAGCGCATCCTGCGATATACGGTTTAGCAGAAAGTTTTGTTCAAACTTTTAAATATAAATTGAAAGCGATGAACACTACATCTGACAAACTAGAACACAACTTGTTACAAATTTTAGTTCATTATAGAATTACTCCAAACACAAATGGTGTGTCTCCTTCAAAACTTGTTTTTAAGTATTCCTTAAAAAATCGATTTTAAAATATTTTACTAGTTACAAAAGGAGGAAGTTCTAAAAAATTTAACTGTTCACGCGAATTTAAAGAGGGAGATAGAGTCGCGGTACGCAATTATACATCTGACGATAAATGGAAGTTCGGATCTGTCATGAACCGGCAAGGGGATTTACATTATGAGGTACAGTTGGATGACGGTAGATTTTGGCGTCGACATACCAATCAAACTGCAAAAATTGACAGTTTAGTTAAAGACCTAGACGACACAGCGATTGACGTGCCTATTCAAGAACAACAAAATAATGCATCGGAAAATGATAATAAACCGACAAACCTGGACATTAAAACGTTACCTTCATTGCAGCTCTACCAAGCTCTTATCGTTTTACGTCGTAGTAACAGAAACGTAAAAGCACCTAATAGATTAAATTTATGATTCCAATATATGTTTTTCAAATTTTTTTAGGAAGAGAGGATAATGTTACATATCCCTATAGTTTTTAAGTTGGTATATTGTAAAAAAAAAGTTAAGTTGGCATCAGTGTGTGTTGTAAAAGAATAGAATACACTTGTTTTGGGCATAGCATGCATTTTTATTTGTGCAGCATAAATACTCCGACTACGTAAAACGTAAGGCAGGGACAATACGAGATAAAATCGTAACCACCTCATAAGAATACAACACTATGCAATTCCAGATTTCAGTAGAGTGGCAACCTACACCACTTCAAACGTTGATGTCGGTGTTGCGCCGTCAGTGGTAGCAGAAAATGTAGCCAATAGGATTGCAAACCAAAAATTTTGGTTCGATGGTAAACTGTTTAAAGGGTTACAAGACGACCGTCATTACCTTACCATTAATCGGTGATCGATCTAGTACTGGAAATTCGAACTCTTATTGCCTAGTCCATGCTTGATAACAGCGTATGATGAAACGACAAACGACAAACTAAAGAAGTTAGTAAAGACACAGCTTTCCTATTTATTGCTGATGAGTAAATGTCAACGTTGCCACCAGGGCTAGGCAAAATACTGACATAAAATATTTGAAATACAAAATACAAATTACTACGTCAAAGTGTCATGTAAAAAACTAAGGTGGCGTAACGCAGGGCAAGATTATAAAGCATTATAATTAATAAAAATGGAAAATAAGTACCGGAACGACTTTCCGGACTGTTCCTCCTGTATGACATTACTATAAACATCATTTATTAGATTTATTAGATCAGATTCCAAAAAAAAATCTGTTGATATTGCGCTAACAAAATTGTGACTGTGAAAACAACTTCTATGCAAAATTTTGGTATATTACGGTTTGACGAAACGTGAAACTTTTTCTATACACTAAAAAATATGCGCAAGTTAATTTTTTTGGAACATCAGCTAAGTAAAATGAGCCTAAGTATGGGCTAACCAAACAAAATAACTGTCCCAAGAAAAAAACCACATGAAAAATTTATTTATGTATTAGAAAAAAATTGTGGTTATTCCATTTTAAAACAATTGTGCAGTGTTTTAAATGGTGACAATCAAGCGTGTGGCAATGTTTTAGTGCTATACATAAATTATAGTGTAAGTGTTTTTATTAAATATCCTTAGATTTAATTAGTTCGGTTAGTTTAAACGTGTACATATTTTTAGTATAAATAAATTAGTAATAGTAATAATCGTTACATTTGGTGACAGGTGTGTGGTATCGAATAAATAAACAATTGGTTAGCCCGCAATTTTAGTGTAAATATCATTAAGTAACTTAATATCGCTCCCGTAATAAAAACATTGATTGCGCAAATAACTGTTTAGTTCGCGATACGCGTGTTTATTTTGAAAGTGTAATCATAACTATTTCAATTCGTTAAACTAGTGTATTTAAACTTTTTATTGCTGTTAAATATAATTTATACCGGTGACGCGTTTGCAAGCAGTTAAAATGGATTCAAAAATATTTGAAACTCTCGAATCGATGAATAAAAATATAAAAGAAAATAATAAGTAAATGGGCGAAAATTCTCAGAAAATTGAAAAAAAATTATCCGAAAATTTTAGAAAAATGGAAGAAAAACTGTCTAAAAATTTTCAGAAAATTGAAGAAAAATTGTTGGAAAATTCTACAAGTTTAAAAGAAGAAATTCGAATAAGCATTGAAAATCACATAAAGACTATTGAAGAGTAAATACAAGTTAGTGTAGAAAATTAAATTAAAATTGTTCAAGAAGAAACTCAAGCAGATATGTTAAATCTAAAAGAAGAAATTTGCGAATCTGTGAATAACAAAATAGAAACAGTAGGAGACAGAATGAAACTGCTTGAAGAAAGAATAAACCAAATGAGTTGTCACGGTAAAGGAAGCGTCACGAGCGAAGATTTAATAATGGACCATCGGGCAGAAACCACTCACAAGTTTAAGGTAGTACCTCCAAATTTTGATAGTAAAGCTTCATGGTCAACCTATTACAAGCAGTTCGAAGCTGCAGCTACAGCCAATGGTTGCAGTAACAAGCAGAAAGCGACGTCTTTAATTGTGTCCTTACGTAGAGAAGCTTTTGGAATTTTGCAAACTGTTCCTGGCCACTTACAAAAAAATTACGAACTTTTTAATTTGACGTTTAGAAATGAGATATGGAGATGCTCATCTTCAACAAGTGTACCAGGCTCAAATTAAATGTCAGGTTCAAAAAGCTGCCGAAAGTCCTCAAGAGTTTGAGGCTGACATCGCCAGACTAACACAACTTGCGTATCCTACAGCGCTAGATTCTTTCTTGGAGCAGTTGACCATTCAAACCTGTGTAGACGGCCTCCGAGACTACAAAACGCAGCAAACTCTCCGGTTAGCTAGACCGAAAACATTAGATTACGCTTTGGTGCATGGTTTGGAGTTTGAAGCAACAGAGCAAGAATTGTAACGCGACGGTCATAAACTTTGCTGTGCTGCAGAAGTGCACGCGCAGACACTGGAAAGCATAGAGGAGATAGCGCTACGAATACTTCGAGAAAGAGGAGTGACGACTTGAAACTGCGGTGAGATAGGCCATGTACGACGACATCGTACTAAATCTAAAAAAAAGACAGAAAACGTTAAAAATTTGGAACGAGGTGACCAAAAGACACAAAAGGTAATCTGGTCTAGTCAGGCTCCGAAGATTACAATTCAAATGGCATCGCCGATGGAGCGATTGCATAGCATTCACCTCGATGGCAAGAAATGGAAGAAGTGTTCAGTTACTAGATGACAGGGGAGCGACGAAAACCATCATTCGGCCCGACATGTTGTTGGAAAACGAGAAGACATCACCAGTAACAGTGCGACATCGAAGGGCGACGGGCGAAGAAATATCTACTCATGGACAAGTCAAAGTAACCATTGGTTTGGGAAATAGAGTACTCGGCTATCAAGTACTGGTAACCGACACCACAGAAGAAGTTATCCTGAGAATGGACAGATCGACAATGAAAAAATTCCTTTTCATTCGTCAGAGAAGGCAGCCGTGCGAATGTTATTGAGTGAAGACGTGACTCTCTCTGCCTGCAAGAACTAAAAGAGTGATGATTGCACGCCTGGATGGAAATCTCCGGGAAGGCTACATACGCGCGATTAAACAAATGAAAGGCGACTTAGTTAAAAAGGGACTACTCGTTGGCAGAACTTTAGTACGAGTGAAAAACACGATGCCAGTAAGGATCTTAAACATCAACTCAGATCCTGTAACGTTGAAAAAGAAGACCGTGGCAGACCAATGCACGCCAGTATCTCAAATTTTGAGATACGTGAAGTCTAACGAAGATAAGTCGCCGAAGAAGTGTTTACAACATCTATTGGAATTCTTACCACCAAATGCCAAAACCTCAGCCAAAACTAGCTGGCTAAAGTTAAAGTGTTGATCCAAGAGTATTAAGATGTGTTCGCATTGGAGAGTGCTTCCAAAGGAAGAACTAATGTGGTGAAACGTAAAATTAATACCCGAGACCCTCGGCCGATACAACAACATCCACGCGGACTTTCTTTGGCGAAAAGAAGAAGCCGAACAAATAATTACGCATATAGAGAGAGAAGGCGTAATTAAACCTTCAAGTAGCCCATAGGCGTCCCCAGCGGTACTTGTAAAGAAGAAGGTTGGATCAACAAGGATTTGCGTAGACTACAGACACCTAAACGACGTGACCAAAAAGGACAAATACCTTTTACCCAGAATTGACGATACGTTCAACACCCTATCAGGATCCTAGTGGTTTTCTACGCTAAAGAGTGGTTACTAGTAGGTAGAATTGAAACCCAAGAATAGTGAAAAAACAGCTTTTACAATTGGAACTGATTTGTGGCAGTTCACTGTGATGCCTTTCGGCCTGTGTAACGCTCCTGCAACGTTCGAGCGTTTGATGGAGACCATCTTGCGCGGATTGTCTTGGAAGACGTGCTTGGTTTACCTGGACGACGTGATCGTGGTTGGAAGGTCGTTTAAAGAACACTTGAACAACTTGGAAGAAGTGTTTCAGCGACTACGTGAAGCACATCTCAAACTGGGTCTAAAGAAGTGCCACGTATTTAAGAAGGAAGTGCAATACCTTGGCCACGTCGTATCTAGAGATAGAGTAAAGGCTGACCCAGACAAAACCCGAGCAGTGTAATCATGGCCAAGACCAATCGACAAACATCAAGTTCAAAGTTTCCTTGGGTTGTGCACCTATTATAGACGATTTGTACTCGGATTTACCAATATTGCCAAACCCTTGACGACTGCGAAAATTATTTCCATCAACTAAAACAAGCCCTAGTCCAAGAAAAGATAAAAAATTTCTTTTGGATACCAACGCAAGCAATCTGGCCATAGGCGCGGTCCTTTCGCAGGTTCAAGATGGACAAAAAAAGTTATCGCGTATTTCAGCAAGATTTTGTCCAGGCCAAAAAGCAATTATTTCGTGACTAGGAGGGAGCTGTTAGCAATCGTCAAGTCCGTCAAACATTTCTACAAATATTTGTATAGACAATTTTTTTTACTGAGAACAGACCACGCCGCTTTGAAATCGCTATTGCAGTTCCGTAACCCGTAACGACAAGTGGCAAGATGGATCTAAAGACTGCAAGAATATGACTATGACACAGAACACCTTGCCGGAAGCAGTCATCGGAACGCTAATGCCTTGTCCAGACAACCAGGTCCAACGGACTGCAACCATTGTTCGCGACTGAAAGGAAAAGTTGAATGCGTCCGGAGAACTGCTATAGTTGATGATGAGTAGGAACCTGAACAGTTACGTCGCAAACAAAAAAACGATCCTGAAATAAGACTACTCCTAGACTGGAAAGAAAACGGCCGACAACCAACTTAGGAAAAAGTGAGTGCTTTGGGCAGAAACATCAAAGCGTACTGGGCGCAGTGGGACTCTTTGATAGTAGAAGACGGTCTTCTTAAGCGATCCCTAAAAAGTGTCAAGGACACGGGAAGCAGACTACAGTTGATAGTGCCGAAGAGCAGGGTGTCAGAAGTGTTGAAGCATCTCCACGATGAGACATCAGAAGGACACTTTGGCATTAAGAAGACATTAGGTAAAGTGCTGCAAAGAGGACGTCATGAAATGGTGTGCCGTAAGTGCACGGTCTGCGCATCAGGAAATGATCCAGCGAGAAAGCGCAAAGCAATACAACGTAGGAAGCCGTTTGAAAAGAGTAGCGATTGACATCGCAGGACCGTTCCCAGAATCCGATTCTGGAAATAAATACATCTTGGTGGCGATGGATTATTTCACGAAATGAACCGAGGTTCACGCCATACCCAATCGAGAAGCAGCTACAGTTGGAGACGTATTAGCAAAAGAGTTTTTCTGTCGGTTTGGAGTTCCGTTAGAATTACACTCCAATCAAGGCCGCAAGTTTGAGTCTGGGCTGTTTCAAGAAATTTGCCGATTGTTGGAAATTAGGAAAACTCGGAGGACGCCTCTCCATCCTCAATCTGAACACCAAAGAGACTGGGATCAGTATTTGTACCTTTTTCTAATGGCATACCGATTATCCGTTCACGAAAGCAGAGGCCAAACATCATCCTCTGTGATGCTCGGTCGCGAATAACGACTGCCATGCGACCTCCAATTTGGACGAAAACCGTTGCTGGAGAAGATTACGTTAGCAAGCTGGCCAAGAGGCTAGACGAAGTACATGAGGAGGTCCATAAAAACACACAAATTGCCAGCGACAGGATGAAGTCTAGAAATGACGTCAAGACACAAAATAGTGTGTTTCAACCTGGCGACATGGTGTGGTTGTATAATCCCCAAAGAAAACGTGGTTTGTCGCCAAAGCTGCAAAGGCAATGGGAAGGCTCCTATGAAGTCGTGCAGCGTATTAATGACGTCATATATCGCATCTGTAAACCGCCCAGAGGCAAGTCAAAAGTGGTCCACGTCGATCGTCTAGCCCGGTTTGCTGGCGATAATCACAATACGCAAGTTCAGGTCCAAACCAGACTAATAAGCAGGAATCAAATCGAAGGAATGGAGTTCGAAAAGTTTATGAACTTATATTGAGGTTCTGGAAAAGTTAGGTTCAGAGTTACCACCGAGAAACAACAAAACCTGTTCCAAACACAAAAAGATTACGCCATCGCACATTGCGTGATCAAGGATCTTGACATGTTCAGAGGAGTTGCAGTTGTGTTTAAAAAGAAGTTTGAGCAGCTAGATAAATTACGAAAACAGCAACCGGCAGTCGGAAAAGTTTTAAGACTACGTGGTGACAGACGCTTCGTTTTCTATCTGGTCACCAAGAAACACTCACGTAGCAAGCCGTTATACGAAAATTTCTGACGAAGATTATGGAATCTCAAGAGAGAAATGGAGTTCCACCATGTTAAGAAACTGGCAGTACTCAAGCTTGGTTGTGGCCTAGATCAACTGATATGGAGGACAGTTCGAAACATGTTAGAGGTCGTCTTCCGAGGAACAGGCGTTCAAGTGTTGGTCTGTAGTTACCAACCAAGAGAAATATCGGGTCAGGAACTGTTACTTTTATCGTCAAGGAAGTGTTACCGGTGTCGCATTTAGTCTCCTGTTCTGGGACAAAACAGTCTTAAGAAGGAGACAGTGAAACATTCGCGACGTTTTTGTTACTTTCGAAAACGTTCCCGTACTTTTTATCCACGTCTAGAACGTTCACGAAGGAATGTAGAGGCTTTTCGAATGTTTGCAGAAATGTATAAATTCGGTACAAACAAATCGTAAGTTAGTTATTTTCGTAATTCGAAGACGGCAGTGTTAAGAAGATTATTTGAAATAAATAAGTGATTAACGCGTGTTCTAAATAAATCTACAAAGTACGTGACTTTAACGTAAACAATAAGAGTTAAACAAGAGTGTGAAGTGTCAGTGATAGTGCTATACATAAATTATAGTGTAACTGTTTTTATTAAATATCCTTAGATTTAATTAAATCGGTTAGTTTAAACGTGTACATATTTTTAGTATAAATAAATTAGTAATAATAATAATCGTTACAGTATTTAAAACTGTAACATGAACTCATTTCTATTTATACTGTATTATTTTTGTATACGTGTTTATATGTTTATATAATATAAAGCATATTACCCCAGTATTACTTATTTCTACAGTGCATAGTGAAGAGCATATTTCAAGCTTTGTTGGTGCATATTTTCATGCATATTTTTGAATTTTAAAGTGCATTATTATCCGCGGTTTAATGATAACATTACGTGATTATCCGTAATTCCAATAAGGGGTGTGTACTGTATTATGGGTACATACCTACTATACTAAATTGCAGAAGGTAACTCGCTTCCATGTGAACTTTGAAATTAGTTGCTGCTCTGAGGGATCCTCGAATGACTGTTGCTATTGTTTGCGTTGTCATCGATTGTCATGTGTCAAGCATATCAATGATACCATGATATAATTAACAAAACACACCAAAAACGACAACAAAAAAGTAAAAACGTTGCAAAATACTTAAAAAAATGTATTTAAAATACGAAATACAAAATACCCTTCTTAAATAAGAATATTTGAAATACAAAATACACGTTAAAAATGTATTTGAAATTTGTGTAGTTGAAATATTGCCCAGCCTTGTGTTACCACCAGTATACCGGTTCGAGTTTAAGTGTCTGGAAATTAGTACCATTGTCCGAAAAAACCATAAATAATCTAACCGAAAGGTTACGGTTTATTGAAATGCGGAATCTTGCTATTACCAGAAATTTTTCTTTAAGTGAAGCAACAAAAGAGCGGATACGCAAAAAATTAAGAAAAATCCATGGATTGCCCACTTAAGAACGTCTGCGCACATGAATAGAAGAAAAGAATATTATGTTACCTACGAAACAAGGTGTAATCAATATAGAAATAAAAATAAAAAGTGCACGGAAACAAAACCATTTGCCAAATGTCTAGTATGTACCGAAAATTGACAGAAATATTTTTTCGATTGGTTAGACGATAAATAAAGGTTTTGAGTTTAGTGCTGATCAAATGAGTTGCACATTTAAAAAGAATGGCGTTGTACGCGTAGTAGGTAATCAACTAGTAAAGGATTGTTTATACTAGGTATGCGTGTGTGTTTACCTCATAATGCTGATGAAGTGTTCTTCTGTTTTCAAAAGTTATGTCATGATCGTTTATATTACCAAAATAAAAAAAAACGTCAGAAAGCAGTGAGTAAAAGTATTGAAGTGCAGATCTATGTTTATAAAACAGAAAATGTATACTTAAAAAAGCCAAGAGCGCCTAATCAGTGCCGGATTTACCAACAAGCAAAACAAGCAACTGCTTGAGGCCCCCACGCTCAGGGGCTCCGCGCCGCCATAGCTTCGCGACTAAAAGAATAAACGTAAAACTAAATGTTACTACAAGAATTGCAAAGCAATGGTTACTTAGAAAAGAGTAGCAGCGCCACGGTGACGCTGCTAATAACTGATGGAATCCAGTGACCACTGGTTTATCGTTTATAGTCTGTGTCAGTTGTTCTCTCGTTAGCGTTTGAGTTATTCGTTATTTGTCCCTGTTAAATCATTCAAAAACTGTCAACGGTTTACGGCAGTTTTGCCTATAGGATATAGAAGTATTTCGGACATGTTTTCATTTTTGATTAACATGAAAACAAGACAATCTGTTGCAAGTAACATAAAGCAGTTGCTTAATAAATACCCGAATAATTTTAATACAGATTTCACTGCTGAAATTTTAAATTTTTTTACGTACGTGAAGGACACGTACCCGAATACAAAGTTCAATCACGAAGTACTGTTCCAGGTTATTTTGAATGACAACGTTTCTTTAGCATTTCCTAATGTTGAAACGTTTTTACGCATATATTTAAGTTTGATGATATCAAACAGTACTGGGGAACGATCGTTCAGTAAACTGAAGGAAATGTTAGCGAACTTAAGTATTATGAGTATGGAACATGATAAGCTGCGACATCTTCAGTTCCAGGTGATCATCGACCAATTTTCTGCAGAGAAGAACAGAAAAAAAATTATGTGATTTGTGATCTAATCCATACCACAAGTACTGTTTCATTTATTTCAAGATGTTCTAAATGTTGAAGGTGTTCAAATGCACAAGATGTTAAAATAGATAGTTTCGTTAAATTTATGTTCCAATTGGACTTCATTTTTTTTCTCATTAAGTAATTTGTTTTTTGGAAGAGAGGGGGGGGGTAATTTTAGAGGGGCCCCATCACGATGTTGTGCTTGTAGCCCCTCAATATGTTAATCCGGCACTGCGCCTAATATAAGTGTTATATCAAAAGCACTAGACAATTCAAAAAGTTTAAACTATAAGGTAGTTAAACGAATACTCTGGTACCTTAAAGAGACACTTGGCATCCTTTACAAAGGTAATCGTAAAGTATCAGGTGATATAAAATAATTAGTTGACATATTTTCCGGGGACTTTGTTTACTTCGGCGCTCTGTATCTGATTAACAGGTTGTTAATTTAGAAGGAATACAAGCAAAACATATCAAAATAAAAATTTTTATAAAGCGTTTATGGAAATGAAAATTTTGAAACAAATAAACTGAAAGTTACGAACTTGTAGCATTAAATATTTGACATCGTTAATAAAGAGGAATCAAAAACAAAGTTATGTTGTTTAATTGGCTGTAGAACTACACATTTCTTATCAGTAATTTGCTGACACCAAAAATAAACATGACGTTTTCACAGTGGACGTAGTTATTATTAAAAGAACGTACATGCTTTTCAAATTAAGTCTCAAAAAACGTATTTACAGATGTTTGAATGATTTAATGTTACGTAGGTCAGTCAAAATAATTGGATAAATAAATAACACTGCAAAAAATAACGTTAAATAAGCAAAACAAATGTTTCTAGGGTACAATAATAAAATGTTTCGGTCTAAATAAGCGTATTGTAAAAATTGAGCTTAAAAAAATGTGCAAAATAGGTTTATTGTTAATGTATAAAAACCAATCTGAGAACAAAATTGATAACAAAAGCCGAAATTATGATTACTATAAACTATGTCCGGTCCGTTATTTAGTGTAGTGATAACATAACCCGACTGATAACATTATCCGTGATTTCAATAAGCGGCTTGCACTGAAGCACTGTTCGTTTCTATGTAATTCAGTTAAAATCAGCTGAGAATTAGTCCAAACTGTTTTCGCTTAATTGCTTCAATTAGTCTTAGTAATTTTATACTTCGTTTTTTCTCTCAATGCAAAATTCAAAGAACCTTTAGTTTTGATCGTATCAACAAATTATTAATTAAATTACGTCTAAAAATTTTAACCAGAAATAAATAAAATGATACTAAACTATAAACAAGTCAATGTCGTTAAAAAATTAAAAATGAGTATTAAAAAAGCATTCGTAAACATTACCAGACATAGTAAAATTTGGTCTATCCCATGCATCACAAAAATGGCCTTCATTAGGACATTCTCCATCATATTCGGTCGCAATAGTTTTAATTTTAAAAGAAAAATCGATGTTGTGAACAAACCTCAACCGATCTGCCATGTTTCCACCAATTCGTAGGTAACCGGGACCTAAAGGTCGCATCAATTTAACTAAATATGGATTTCTAAAATAAAAATAGATTAAATAGTTGCCATTTTAAATATCTTATCTTGCTTCAAATCAAAATGCGGAAATCCTTCGGCAATTAAAACTGAATCTAATGCAATACTTAAAAACCTCTTATCAATAACGTGAAGAGGGTATATTTCTCTTGATATTAGAAGTACGTGTACTATTTTATTTGCAGGTTTGAACGTTGCAAATAACAACGATAAAATCAAAAGGACGATGCAAATAGCTAAAGTAACTGAAGCGCAGCAATCCTGTAGTTTCGTTACTAAAAAAACGGAATAAGAAAAAAATACAATTGTAAGTTATGTTACTAACATATTTTCTTTATATATTGATGCATCGTACAGTTTCGTGATATTATTACCAATTTATTTTAGATTCCTGAAAAAAGGGTTATTATTAATTTTCTATTTTATTTTCATAATAGCTTACGCTATTATAAAGAAAATTTCGTATACAACATAGAAATGTCAAAATTTTGTCATATATTTGATGAAAAAAAACTACTTTCTTAGAAACAACTGCTGCATACCTCAATAGTGTTTCATTTGCTTTAGTTATAAAAATTAAACTTAATTTAATGTAGTGTAGTCAATAAATTACAAATCGAGACACTACCTGCGTCTGAATACAAGAATTTAGTTGTTTAAATGGGGTTTAACCCTATCAATTACAGGCCCCTAATAGTTTCAGGTAAACTATCTATTGTCCTTTATACCATACTTTGCAAAGTGCTAGTTGTTTTTACTGTAGAATGATTTTATCGTTTACGTTTGCAATGCACTGCTTTTGGCGGTTACATTTTAAAAAAAAATTAAATTTAGAAATGCATAATCATATTGGTTAGTAGTTTAAGCTTGGTTATTAACTAAAAGACTAAAGTAAATTTAAGAAAAGCACAGCATTATTATTAATAGATATAATAATTAATAAATAATTCACAATTTCTTCAAAAGCAATTATTTCATTACAGCGTTGACTGAAGTCAACGATTACAGTATGTCATTTCCTAAATACCTACTAATGCTAAATCGTTGAAGACGAAACGGGTTATTGAATTGTTACGATCATTTTATTTGTTCTGATTGATTTTTTGTCATTCAATTTAGATCGAATAAATCAAATAGCAGAAAACAATTAGTTTCCCTATAAATTAGACAAACCGTTAAAATGTAAAGTAATCGTATTCAACAAAAAATCGTCTACCAATGTTTGATTTCTTAAATGTAGCAAATTATTATATTCAATACGGTAATTTTTTACAGGCATCGTTAACTAAAACTGATCATGAATTAGTAATTTATTGTAAAAGTGCAAGGACACGCTTTGTCTGCAACAATGTAGCAAGAGTAGGTATTTAGGAAATGATATTCGCTAGTTAGCTTTTGTGTAAGAATTTCTTAAACACAAGAATCATATACCATTAAATTGGTTTTTTAGTTTATGTTTATTCGTTATTTAAGTTAATTGTCAAATTTAATTTATAAACCAACAAAATTCCAAGATTTATATAAATCCACCTATTTAGAAAACGTAACAAAAAGTATACAAAGGTCATTAAATGTAACAAAAGAATCGAGAAAATACCGGAAATCTATTTAATTTAATGATAATTATATATTATATAAACATTTCTTAACTCATGGTATTTGGGAATATTGATTTACATCAACTAAAATTTAGTCTACTAGTTATGCACGTTTTCACACTAAATTGTAAATTTATAATAAATTCGAGAATTTCTTAAAATCGCAATAAAAAAAATTGCCTTTAAAAAAAATAGCATTACAAATTTACAATTAAATAAGAAACTTTTGTTTATTAATATTTTGTCACAAGGTAATCTTAAATTCTGACTGTGTTATAATACCTAAATGTTATTTAATAAACTGATACTCATATTCGTTAATGAAGCGTTTACTACAATATTTTATAACCATATAGAGCATAAAACTAATAACTAGTATAACCTCCTTCGTTTTGAATGCATTCTTCTAACCGCTTGGGTATGGATGCTATCAATTGATTTTAATATTTCACACCAATGGACCTTATGCACGGAAACTGCTTGGTACTGGCACTTTTATTTTTTAAATGTTGGGTCACTAGAAAAATTAAGTTGGTATTTTCTAAATTTCGATTTTAACCAATAAATAAAAAAGTTTTAAATCGTTGAATTTGCCACGTTTTATTTAACTGTATGTTTCTAATAAGGTTTCCAATTCGGTCTTGCATTAGTTATTTTAATAGTTTTAGTATAAAATATATTTTAGTTATAAGGTTTAGTCGTTGAGTTAAAATATTGTATATAAATTATGAATCGTGTTATTACTGTGAGCTTTTTTATAAAAACATTTGTAGTGTGTTTGTGACATTAATAGAAAATGCAGAGCATTGAAGAACAGTATATTTCTAACAATATAATGTTTTTAAATGAAACTAATTTTTAGGTATTATAACTGTATGAAAAATTTTGTAGAATCAATTAAAAACATTAATATATAATTAAAAATAGTCACAATTTATAAACTAGAAAACTTATTTTAAACACTAGAACTAAGTACAGAACTAAAAAATACTTAATGAAGAATTACGAATACTAAACATAACTGATACGTGCTGATACTAAACAAAAAAAATGTCGCAAATGTTTTAGGTTAACAGAAACAAAACTTCAAATTTTACGAAGTACCAATCTAATTTATCTAGTGAGCCATGGAGCCAACATCAAAAAATAAAAAGTGCCAGTACCACGGAGTTTCCATGCATAAGGTCCATTGTCTCCTAAGCATTTTCAATCGCTGCAATCAATTCGTTGCGATTTTCAGGAATGAAAATGGGACCTTGTTGTTCTTGAATGGTATGCACCATTAGTCCCCAAACATTCTCCATTACATTAAAATCAGGGCTTTTCGCTGGCCAGGGCCACACATTTAGGTTATTTTCTTGTAACCAACGGCGAACCATCCTGGACGTGTGTATAGGCGCATTGTCGTTGTAACAAATAAATGTCAAAACCATTGTGTCAAATAAAAATAAAGTTTATGATATATGAGAAAACTTACTTGTTGAGATACATAATTCTTGTCTGGATATAGAATTTCGACAGACTGCTCCATAACATCCCGCAATATATTCAAATAACCCTGAGAATTTAGTCGACCATCGATCATCCAACAAACTCGTAGACCTCTCGAGCTAATCCAACCCCACACATTGACAGAAAAGTAGCCAATACGTTTTGTTTTGCTAACATGATTGGCCTCATAACGATTCCCTCGAGATTGATACACTTTAACAGGGCTATCGTTAAAACTTTTAAAGATTTTTTCGTCGCTAAAAATGACATGATTCCAAAATTCTAATGGCTGGTTGACATATTGTCTGGCGAACTCTAAGCGGTTTCTTCGATTTTGCTCACTAACTTTCTCTTTAGAGACAGCTGTATATTTTTTAATTCCACTGTCTTTCAATCTTGCACCAGCTGTTACTGCACATTCAGGAAATGCTGTTTGACGTATAGCATTTTTACAAGTGGAAAATAGATTTTCAATCACATATGCTCTTAATGCTTCATCTTGAGCTACAGTGGAAACTCTTTTTCTGCCACTACCTACCACTCTATCAATTGTATGTTCACGATGTCATTTAACACGCACACGTCCTACAGTAGCAAGCGAAACATTTAACATACGCGCTATTTCGCGAACACTAACACCATTAGCCAACTCCGCCACAATTGGAACTCTTACCTCAGCATTTATATGTGCAGGCATTTCAAATAACGATAGAAACATTGAAATATATTAGGGTTATCATCTGTATTTATAGAAACTTGGCTCCCCACTTCTACAATTATTTGCCAATATCTTAAACCTGTCAACTTTTTCCGATTCTTTTGTTACCCTTGCATACTTAATACACATTTTTAAAATGAATGAGGTTATTTAAATCTTGGATTTTTTTTGGTTACACTAATGAGTTTGCCAGACAATATGTCAACCAGCCATTAGAGCTTTGGAATCACGTCATTTTTAGCGATGAAGAAACATTAAAAAGTTTTAACGATGGTCCTGTTTATTGTGTATTGATCTCGAGAAAATCGTTATGAGGCAAATCATGTTAGGAAAACAAAAGGTAGTGGCTACTTTTCTGTCAATGTGTGGGGTTGGATTAGCTCAAGAGGTCCAGGAATTTGTTGGATCATCGATGGTCGAAAAAATTCTGAGGGCTATTTGAATATATTGCGGGATGTTATGGAGCCGTCTGTCAAAATTCTATATCCAGACAAAAATTATGTATTTGAACAAATAAGTTTTCTGTTATATATCATAAACTTTATTTTTCTTGTTTTGACATAATGGTTTTGACACTTTTTTTGTTACAAGGACAATGTGTCTATAGACACATCCACGATGGTTCGTCGTTGGTTACAAAAAAATAACCTAAATGTGTTGCCCTGGCAAGTGAAATGCCCCGATTTTAACGTTATAGATAATGTTTGGGAACTAATGGTGCATACCTTCAAGAACAACAAGGTCCCATCTTCATACCTAAAAATTGCAACGAATTAATTGGAGCGATTGAAAATGCTTGGGAGACAATTGGTGTGGAATATTAAAATCACTTGATAGCATCCATACCCAGGCGGTTAAAGGAATGTATTCAAAACAAAGGAGGTTCATATGATTATAAAATATGTTAGTATAATAAACGCTTCATTAACAAATATGAGTTTCAGTTTATTGCATAACATTTAGGTATTATAACACAGTGAGAATTTAAGATTACCTTGTGACAAAATAATAATCAAAAAGGATTTCTTATTCAATTGTAAATTTGTAATGCTATTTTTTTTAAAGGCAAATTGTTTTGATTGCGATTTTAAGAAATTCTGGAATTTATTATACATTGTAATTCAGTGTGAAAACGTGCATAACTAGTAGACTAAATTTTAGTTAATTTAAGTCAATATTCCCAAATAAAATGAGTTAAGAAATTTTTATACAATATATAATTATCATCACAATAAATACATTTCCGGTATTTTCACGATTCTTTTGTTACTTTTAATGACCTTTGTATACTTTTTGTTACGTTTTCTAAATAGGTGAATTTATTTTAATCTTGGAATTTTTTTGGTTTATAAAGTAAATTTGACAATTAGCTTAACCCATACAGGAAACCCCAGAGTTAGACAACGGGGCCAGACCTGGGCCAGTACTGGGAAACCTAAGTTTGGCGTACCTGTATTGGTCTAGACTTGGCCCAGGACTGGGTAGCTCAGCCTTGGTCATTCCATGAGGACCCAAGCTTGGGCCTAGACTGGTTGACCCAGCTTCGGCCATTCAAATTATTAGCCAAGCTTGGCCCAAGCTTGGATAACCCATCCTTGGCCATTTTATGAGAATCCAAGTTTGGCCCAAGCCTGGATAACCCAGCCTTGGCCATTCCATGGAGACCCAAGCTTGGTCCTACACTGGTTGACCCATCCTCGGCCAATCTAATTCTTACCCAAGCTTGGCCCAAGCTTGCATAACCCATCCTTGGCTATTCCATGGAAACCCAAGCTTAGGCCAAGACTGGTTGACCTAGCTTCGGCCATGCAAATTATTAGCCAAGCTTGGTCCAAGCTTGTATAACCCATCCTTGGCCATTCCATGAGAATCCAAGTTTGGCCCAAGCCTGGATAACCCAGCCTTGGCCATTCCATGGAGACCCAAGCTTGGTCCTACACTGGTTGACTCATCCTCGGCCATGCCAATTCTTACCCAAGCTTGGCCCAAGCTTGCATAACCCATCCTTGGCTATTGCATGGAAACCCAAGCTTGGGCCAAGACTGGTTGACTCAGCTTCGGCCATGCAAATTATTAGCCAAGCTTGACCCAAGCTTGTATAACCCATCCTTGGCCATTCCATGAGAATCCAAGTTTGGCCCAAGCCTGGATAACCCAGCCTTCCTATTCCATAGAGACCCAAGCTTAGTTCAAGACTGGTTGACCCAGCCTTGGCCAAAGCTGGATTATCCAAAAAAATAACAATAATAATTTTTTTATAATGTTAAAAATTTTAAAAAATTGGTTAATAAGTTGAGTTATGATAATATCGAAAGTGTAGAATTGAAACTTGAGCCGTTCGGTTACGTATGGCGAGATTCGGGTATTTTCGTTTAGCGCAGCCGCCATCTGTTAGTTAAATGTAAGATTTTTCTCATTGCTAGAGTAGTAAAGGTGATGAAACAAATCTCCGAGATTCAGTTATACAGTCATTGAATGTTAGTACGTTTTAACTAGAAGGAAAAAACCTTCAACTATAATTTCTTTTGTTTACTCCGCAATTATCACGAGGCGAGGCTACTAAAAGTAATTATGTCTGATTCTTACCTTAGAGTTTAAAGATGGCGTGCGTTAAATAAACCAAAAAAGTTTTGAATAAAAAAACTAATTTAGATGTTAACCGGCAAAGTTTAAATAATCAAAGTGTAAATATCAGCTGTGTGAGTGACGTTAATGACCCTAGTGATACAGAAAACCAAAAAATATCAAACAAAAGGTGCCAAAATGAGTTGAACTTGAATGTGAACTAGTGATGAAGAATAATAACTAAAGCTGTGAATTATATGCACAAAAAAAGAAGAAAATATGCGCATATATGTGCATTAAATTAAAGTAAAATATGCAAAGATTTTCACATATATGCACAACAATCTGAAACATAATTTGCACAGAATGGAATGGAAGTTTGAAGTTATATCATTTAATAATGTATTTTTACAAATGATTTTTATTTTATTTCTAGTTATTAGTGTTATTACAACTTTGATACAAACTAACAATAAGGTGCTTCTCTATATTATCCGCAAGAAACGATTGTCTCCTGTCACTTAAAATTAATTTATAAGCTGAGAAGCTTCTCTCTACATCAACAGATGTAATGGGCGCATTGGAGAGGGCTGATATAATATCCGGAGTCATTGTCAGATCTTCAACAAATTCGCCATTCAAAACCATTGCAACATTTTTTAAAATTTGAAAACCTTCATTTTTACGCAAAACTTCATGCCATTTTTGTGAAATGCAATTTCCCTTTTTATCCTTTAAATTTTTAATTTTTTTCCCAAAATTGTCTATTAGCGCTACAGAATCGACTAGTAAAGTGCCTTGCTTTTCTAAATTCAGAAATAATTTTGGTAATACACTAAAATGACATGAAATGTAAGCTAATTGTTGGATCAACTGAGAATTAGCAAGTATTTTCTTTGAGTCGATAATTGCAGCAGACGAGTCATCGGATAATACTTTTTTTATACCATCAAAATGCTCTGAATAAAATAAAGCCGCTTCTAGCCATGTACCCCATCTAGTTAATACCAGTTTAGGCGGAAGTGAAGTGTTAGGTAGTGTTTCCCTATAAAACTGTACCCTTAAGGGCGCTTTTACAAATACTTTTTTTACGTTATTTATTAAATCGTTCACTAACGGAAACTGATTCCTAATTTCTTCCGCAATTCTATTTACTCCATGTGCCAAGCACGTGTTATGGATTAAATTTGGATAAAAAATACGTAAATTTTGAGCAGCTTTCACCATGTAAGGTGCTGCGTCGGAAAGCATGAGAAGCACTTTGTCGATTGGAAGTGCACCTGGCAAAAATAAATTTGTTAACCCGTCTTGAATAAATCTGGAGATTGTTGCATTATTCGTTTTATCTAACTGTTTACAACTAATTAAAAATGATTTGTTGGAACAATTTTCGCCCAAAACGCCTACTATTACATTTGCAATGTATCTATCACAAGCAGCAGTCGTTTCATCAACTACAAAATATATATATATATATCGATTTTTTACAATTTCTTGGATATTGGCCATTGTTTCTGTGTAGCAGTCCTCGATGTACTTTTTTCGCAGTGTGGTTTGGTCAGGAATAATTTTGTTGCAATATTTTTTCAAAAATCCCTTAAAAGCTGGATTACTTAATTTATTTAATGGGATATTGGACGAAATCAAGCATTTACACAAATCAAATTTAAACTGCTCCTCTTCTGATTTTGTTTTTTTTACTGCAATGGATTGGCGCATTGATATTTGGTACATTCCAGCAGATTTTGATTTTTCGCAGTTCCTCTTGTGCAACTGGGTACCACAATGCTGGTCAACCAAAAATTTTTTTCCGCAAGATATCTGCATTTAAACAAATTGTATTAGATAAACTTAATATTAGATTATTTTAATTTAGCTTAAATTTTGGTAGGGCGCTTTTTCATGAAAACGAAACGCGAAACATATTTAATGCACGAAAAAAATAAAATTCTGCTTGGTATGAATTTAAAAAAAAATAAGACGATATGGTAGTAAATACTTACAGATTTTCCGCAAGGTTTACAAGACACAGTATCGCTCTCTAACGTAAGTTCTCGATAAGGTTTTATCCAAGAAATAATGTTACTGTTAGCCATTTTACACTTAAGTACCAAAGCACTACCTATAACCACAGTTTAAACAATTACTTATGCTTTTAGTCAACGATGTTCACTACACGTGATGTGAAACTAAACTAAAGTAATTTACTTTTGCTTTTTAAACATAAATCTATTAAATTATGATTGACAGATACCATTTAACAAGGGATTACGCAAAACAAAGGACTTAAAATACCTGTAGGTATAGTATATCTCAAAATATATCGTCTTGAAATTTACCTCATTAAAGGATTTATTTTCTAAGCTGCATTGTTACTTGTTAGTAGATAAACACGCTTTAAATTCTTACCTGCCCACCCAGGGTTGGATCCCGGGTCCCTTTCTGTATTTAACTGTAACCTATATTTATTTACCTTGAAACAAGTTTCCGAAAAAAATTATTCCTTATTCAAACTAGTAAAATGTGCAACAAAATGTTTAAATTCGAGAGAAGCATACGATTTTACAAAATTAAAAGATTTCCCACAAAAATAGAAGAAAAATGATAAATATGCATTTTTTACCTAATAATGCAAGACCTTGGCAAAATATGCAATATATGCTAAATTAAATTGGATTTAATCAGTATGAAATTCTTCAATTAATCCACTTTCAAAAGTTCGGTTAAATATACTGAAAAATAAAGAATATGCATTTTGCATATATTCACAGCTGTAGCTGTACTAGCTAAATGTTAATATAATTTAAGACGAGATCTAAATAGTATTTAAAAAACTTTATGTAATTCAAATAGTACATAATACAAGTAATAACAATAAAGTGAAAATACGTTCATACAATTATTTATTCGATTGTTTTATTATTGCTTAATTCTTGGCATTTAATTTTGAGCTAGTTTTAGCAATTAAGCGAGGCCCAGTACTGGCAACTAAGCATGGCCCAGGTCTGGCAACTGAGCATGGCCCAGGTCTGGCAACTGAGCATGACCCAGGCCTAACAACCAGGACTGGGCCATGATTATCATTCCAGACTTTTTCCAAAGCTGGCCCAAGCCTGGCCTATAGGCTTGGCCTAGGCTTGTACAGACTTGGGCCAAGCCTGGACCAAGTCTGGGCGTATGGTACTTTCCTCTATGGGAAATAACTAAAAAACCAATTTAATGATATATATGATTCTTGTGTTTTAGACATTCTTATACAAAAGCTAATTAGCGAATATCATTTCCTAAATACCTACTGGTGCTATATTGTTGCAGACAAAGCGTGTCCTTGCACTTTTACAATAAATTACTAATTCATGATCAGTTTTAGTTAACGAAGCCTGTAAAAAATTACCGTATTGAATATAATGATTTGCTACATTTAAGAAAACAAACATTGGTAGACGTTTTTTTGCATTGTTTTCTGCTAATTGATTTTTTTCGATCTAAATTGAATGACAAAAAGTGAATTAGAATAAATAAAATGATCGTAACAGTTCAATAACCCGTTTAGTCTTCAACGATTTAGCATTAGTAGATATTTAGGAAATGATATGCTGTAATGAAATAATTGCTTTTAAAGAAATTGTGAATTATTTATTAATTATTATATCTAATAATAATAATAATGCTGTGCTTTTCTTAAATCTACTTAAGTCTTTTAGTTGGTTATCTTAATAATCAAGCTTAAACTACTAACCAATTTGATTATGCATTTCCAAATTTAAATTTCTTTAAAAATGTAACCGCCAAAAGCAGTGCGTTGCAAATGTAAACGATAAAATCATTCTTTAGTAAAAACAACTAGCAGATTGCAAAGTATAGACAATAGATAGTTTACCTGTAACTATTTGGAGTCTGTAATTGATAGGGTTAAACCCAATTTAAACAACTAAATTCTTGTATTCGGACGCAGGTAGTGTCTCGATTTTTAATTTATTGACTACGTAGAAATTAAATTTATGTAATGCAATTAAAAAACTTTATTCAAACGTTTTTGATACTTTTTTGTTCGTCTTTTGTTAGTTTCAACTCTAAAAGACACAAAATAAATATTAAATAAATAAATAAACATAAATGTTTGAAAGTATTAAAATTAAATAACCCAACATAACGTTTTTCTTAAATCAAAAGTTAGTTTCAAAATATGGTACAGGTCCACAGAGCAAACAAGATAGTTGGAGAGGGGATACCCGCGCTACAGTAACTTGTACGGTACAATCCCAAAAAAAGTATTTGGGCGCTTAATTTAATTGTATATTGTTAGATACACATAAATGTATTGTGTGCTGCATAACCAGTGTAACTTATTTTTTTCTTTACAAAATCAAAAAGGAACATATCTATAAACGAAATACTTCCTTAAACTTAAAAACCAAAACATGAATATACAATTTTTAGTAACAACATTAAATTTTACAGAAACAGTTTTAAATAACCTAAGATTTATAAAATTCCTTTTGCTTATTTTAAATGTATTCAAGTTTGATATTTGGTTGAATGAACGAATAAGTTATTTGCTTGGCAATGTTTAGTAACACAAATTAATCCTTAAATTGAAATCAGAATTAATTGAACAGGTGCCCATTTAAACAAATTTATTAATCACTTTCATATTCTTCTAAACTTGTGTCATCATCCGATGAACCAGTATTCACTACAAATTTAAAGTTTTCCACTACATGGTCAACTAATCTATCGTTCACTCACATTTCTTAAGCTAACTGATCTACGTGCATGCACTGTTTTTACCAATCTAATGTGATTTCATCAAACGCATTTCTTACTCACCTCAATTTCCTTGACGCTGTACGTTATTCATTGCGACCTTATGTTTATCCAAACTCCATATGAACTCAATTAGATTAAGATCGCAATGATATGGAGGCAAACGCAACACGGTATGTGCATGTTTTTTTAAAATTTCGTCTACATAAAATGTTTTAGTGTAGCTAATCCTTTTACCAGTTCTAACAATTCGGCTTTCCGCATATCCCCAGTTGTTGAAACCTTGTTACTTTCAAACCAGTCTCTAATTTCTTGCTTTCTTGTGCCTTGGGTTGGAGGTTTGTTGATTTCAACACTGTGGTACGGTGCATTATCCAAAACGATTTCTTTTGGTGGCAAATTTGGGATTAACTGTTTTTCGATCCACTGCATAAAATTGTGATGATTCATGTCATCGTGTTAATCTCCTGATTTGCTTTCAGATTCAAAAATTAATAATCCGTTGTTAACAAATCCTTACGCACCACCTGCGTACAATAATGTACCGCTGACCAGGACGATCAGCTTTATATACACCTGGTTGGTCCTTTGACTTCCAGCACTTACTCACCTCATAAGATGGATGAATAAAAGTTTCGTCTAAATATGTAATTGATTTTTTATTTTCTTCAAGAGCAGCGTATTCTCTCAACTTTCGTAGATAACGAGAACGCCAAGCTACGATATCATTACGTTCCATGAGCAATTTTCGTCGGTTTTCACATTTTTTAAATTTGAAACCAATTCTTAAAAGGTGTTTTCGAGTGGTTTCTTGTCTGCCAGTATAATTAATCTTGTGTTGCATTGTACTCACTAAAACTTTTAACGTTAGCACTTGCTTGTCAACCATGCAAACCTCTTGCACTTTTCTTTTTAAAATTCCTAAATCGCACTCATCCATCACTATTTTGTTGGATTCTCCGCTTCTCCTTTCTTTCTAAGGTGATTCTAGTAGATTACCGTCAGCTACAGCAGCTTGTTTTTGGATTCTCAAAATAGTACCCGCTGATTTCCCAACAGCAGCCGTTGCAGGTTCGATTGCTTTGTCCAAAGAGAATGCCCATTCACCAGCGGCTTTTTGACTATCGAAGAACTGAATAACATTTTTGATAATGTTTCGAGCCTCAGAATGGTTAGTTTTCTTCGTAGTTCCAGCCATAATAATGATAACCTTCAAACATAAAATTGACATTAAAACTACATGTTATTAAAACATTTGTAAATACATACCTGTATTTCACAAATAAAACAACAAAGTAGTCTTCAAAAAATCTTTTTTTAATAAACAAGAGTAACACTGGAACACAATAAAAAGAATTAGTAATTAATAAAACGCACGCGGAAATTGTCAGCTGTAAACTGTTATAATTTATTTTTAACCAACTTTTAATTGTGAATGTACCAAATTCGAATTCTCAATTATGATTAGACAAATTATTTATCGCGACAAAAATTTCAAATTAATTTTTTTAGTTGACATATTTTCTGACTATCATGTTTGCAAAGTGGAGCTGTAGTCTATATGATTTCAATTATTCAAGCAACGATATTAAATTGTTCCAGAAAGCATTATATGAAAATATAAAAAGTTTAAAACAAACTTTGCTTTAATTTTCCACCTCAGTCAAGACATACGTTTATGTACTAAAAAGCATTTGTCTTTCAAGCCTCAAAGACTAACTAAATAAATATCTAATAAACCGTCAAGAGTTTCATTCAAAAGATTATTCTCTGCTGCTAGTCTAACTAAACTAAACTAACAATTTTACATAAGATATTGCATGTTGTATCTGTATTTTACGATATTTTTTAAGCATATTTCTTAAATTAATTGGAATTTAACTTAGGGATTTATTATTTTGCTAAATAAATCTAAACGTTTATTTTATAACCTTATAGAACAGTATATTATGTCGTACACTACTACATCATATTTCAAATAAATGTACATATTTTATATAACTTCTCTCTACTCTAGTAACACCTAATAGAATGTTGTGATCACCATTTGTTGAACGATTGCAAATTCTATGAATCACCACTCTCTTCTTAGAGAAGTTTTGTCCCGAAACAATTTACAGCTTCTTGCACGCATATGTCGTAACGCTAATTTCCCAAGTAGCAATGAAATTGACTATTGATTGGCTAGACATTGATCCAATGTTAAAATCTAGGCAGAGCTAGATTGCAAAGCCATTATGGGGCCTATGTAAATTTTCTATCTGTATCCAATATTCCTCAAACCAATATTGGTTCAACATAGGTCCGATTATAATTTACTATGTTGATTGTCTATTAGTAATAAATAGTGAACCAATGCGCACTTCGATATTTTTCCGCAATTAAAATAAATTACAGATACAATAAAGCAAATACTGTATCACTAATGATTCTATATCTATATATAGATTTATAATTATAAGCAATGTTAGCCAAATTACCTTTACTTTTGTAGTACCTACATTTTCGCGAATATTGAGCCAATATTTTATTGGTACTTAAGTGCTTACTAGTAAATTGTTATAAACTCCATGATATATCTAGATCATTTTTTTCAATTCTTCAGGTTCAAGACGTTTCAATATTATAGTGCAAAAAGTCTTGTTTAGAAATGGTTTAAGAACTATCTCAAAGATCGTTTTCAGCACGTACACAGAAAAAAATATTGTAAGTTATATGAATGAACGGTATTTATTGACCAAAAGCTTGTTAAAAATATTATTTTATTCATTCATTGAACGAATACATGCTCATAGATCGATTATGCATTCGGGGATTCTACGTTTCAGCATTAATTAAATACATGAATATCTTCATTAAACTATGTTTATTGAGACAATGAAAACGTTGATTAAACGAATGTTTTATTGACTCAATAACTGAGAATTATTATATTTACGAAATGAGAATTAACCTTTTTCACGCCTACGCAATAAATGGCGCTGCCTTACGGTCTACCTTTTAGGAATATTATTTGTCAGTTCAGTTTATGTTGGCAACTCTAATTTAACTTTAAATTTGTTTTCTGAGTTCTTATTTTATTATAACCTCAAATATCAGTAATGATAAATATATAGCAATAGATGTACTATGGTTAATGGATTACGTATAACCATAATTAATAAAACAAATTAAATATTAATTTAAAACAAATTAGGTTAGATACGTTGTATTCCAAACTTCAAAGAATTGTATCAAAAGTAACTAGCTATTATACCAACGTTTTCAAATGCAACAACGACGACCCTAATGGTAGACCCAAATTATAGTTACAAAAACCGAAGTTAGCGGTAAATAAGGTCAATCCTTTAAACAGGGTATATATTACGTTAAACAAATAACAAATAATTGAAAGTTTTATTTGTTGTTTTTGTTTTGATTAACCGGTAATGTTTTGATGAACTCAATTAATAAATATACAACGATAAAAGCAATGCTTGAAACACTGCAGTGGATATCAATAAAAGATTTTATAGATATGAAGTGTATAGTTTTTATATATACAATAAACAATTACTTGTTGCCCACCTACATTACAATACAACGCAGTAGTTATGTTCTCTCGTATGAAAGATCAAATTGAATTTCTCAACGCGTATCAAAAGCGTAGCAATTATGCTAAATAAATAGCATATATAATATCATAACTGCATGATCTTAGAAAACCCCAAAAAATTGAAAAAACAGTTTTAGTAGGTTTTGTTGATACAGTTAATTTAGAAATAATCTCAAACGCAGATTTCGCAAAAATAATTTGACATTTAACATTAATAATGGTACAGAACTATTTAAATTAGATAATGTATTTAGAATACTAGGTTTCTCAAAACTCCAAACAGTATCTTTGAGGAAAATTGTAACAAATATCTTACCATAACTATCCTCAACCCAACCATCTACCGATTCTGAAAGATCTATCCGATACCTAATATCAATTGTAAATTATTAATCCCGCCTGACAAATATTACCCACACGGAAATCAAGAAAAGTGGTACTACAAACAGAGCAAAACAATAGATAAGCAAACAATTTATTCGAAAACAACACCGAAACGTCATAAATGTTCATTACTTACTAACCACATACATTGTACGTATGTATTAGCAAATAACGATACAATAAGTCATTTCTACGTGACGTCACAGTGCAAAGTGGGAGAAGTAATATGGTTGTTCTGGAGTAAAACATTGCAAATATTTACATATCATCTATACAGTATTCCATAATTTTTGATACATTGTGTGTATGTGTGTGTAATTATTTAGTGCAGCTACGTAAGCAGTTAGTTTTAGTTATATTTACTTAAAACAACAAGTAATTAGAAGTGTATATAAGCAAACAGTAAACGACTAATTAAATTTAGTAGTGCCTCATATGCTTGTGCAGTTGTTTGTTATACCATACAATAGGAAACTGGAAAGAAATATTTCTTAATTCTATCAGAAAAAGATCATTTAGGCAGATTAATCGAACAAGTTCACAGACTCACTTTCACACAACGTGTGTAATAGTAGATTACATACCGAGGCGGAAAGTATTCCATTTCTGTCGAGAGAACTATAGGCATAGCCTCGAGGTGAACTACTTCTCGAGACAAATGAAACACTTTTGCCAAGATAATAAATAACATTAAACTAATAAAAAATGAATGAAAACCTACTTCCAAAATATTATCGTTTATTTCGGTAAGATAGACACATAGTAGGCATTTCACGATTGACATATAAGTATTTAATTTATGATTGACATTTTATCAAAGTAGTTAAAACAAAGCACACACAAATTACAGGTTCGGAAAGTATACATTACTGACCGTGGGGTTTCATTACATACGCGTTTTTTTAACTATGCAAACCGCTCACTTACCAACCTTTAAGAGGTTCGGAAAACTGTACGTTACTAACCGAGTGTGAATAAAGGCATTTAAACGTTTGTATGAACGTATTTCATTTTGAACGAATGGAGTTGCATTAAACAATAGATCTTCATGTAGAATTGAATATTTATTAATAAAAAAAAAAACAGTAAGTACTACTAACATAAAATCTACCAACTTAAAAATAACGTCGCCGTCGTTCTTTTATTTCAGTTAAAACTTTTAATATTAGGGAGTTATTGTCTAATATTAACTAAACTCTTATACGTTAGGCACGGCGTTATATCGGTTCCGATCGTTTGCGTACTTAATCACAGCGCCGAGTTCACCGCTGTCGCGACCCCATCCTTCCCTCGGCCGTCCTGCAAGTTTTGTTTGTCTTCAAACGAATTATTTTCATCTTCGGAGGAAATATCGTCTACATCTAAGTTGTCGATCCACGGCTTCATGTAATCAACCAAAGTCGATGTCTCCTGTGGACCTTTATGATCACCCAGTTTTACAACAATGTGACGATCATTACCTAATAACGTGGTAACTTTCTTCGGCAGCGGTCGTCTTACCACTTGCATAAAACACCGGATGAAAAGCATTATCTTCTTCGTATCTTTGGAAAAGTATAGCAGGAAATCCGTACATGCTTGCGTCGGTATGTAATTCAGTCTCTGCATTTACGCGATACAACTTTAAAACTGGACTATCACTTAATATTGTCTTAAGTTTCACAAATGCTTGTCTCTGTTCTTCATTGAATTGAAACTTAACATCATTTTTCAACAAATTAGTTAACGGCCGTGCTATCACGGAATAATTGCGTATAAACTTCCTAAAGTAACCCGTTAATCCAAGGAATCTTTGCACTTGTTTTATGCACTTGGGTTGTACGCATCCGTTTTCAATTAAGTGCCCTAAAAACTCAACTTTCGATTCTAAAAACTGACACTTCTTCCAATTTATTTCTAAACCAAATTCACTCGCGTTTAAAACAGTTTTCACATTTTGTATGCCACTATCGTAATCTGCTGACGGTATAATTAAATCATCCATGTACGTCAAAACTATCCCATTATCGATTAACTGCTTAAACACCGTATTTATAAATTTCTGAAAAACTGCCGGAGAGTTGCACAAACCAAATGGCATTTTTAAATATTCATATTGTCCATGTACTATATGTACTATAAATGCAGTAAACTTTCGACTTTCTTCCTCTGCTTAAACGTGAAAAAATCCATTTTTTAAATCAAACGTACTAAATATTCGCGCTTTCTGCAGCTTATCTAATTGATCTTCGATCAACGGTAACGGATATTTATTTTTTTATAATTTTTTTGTTTAACTGCCGGTAATCGACACATAAGTTTGTAGATCTATCCTTTTTCTTCGTAAGTACTACTGGGCTTGCGTAATCAGATAATGAAGGTTGTATTATCCCATCGCGTAACCACGTATCGATTTGTTGATTAACAATTGCTTTTTCGGCTTGAGGTAACCGTCTCGCTCGTTCATAAATTGGATCATCATCTTTCAAAATAATTTTCAGTTTAATGTTTGCTTCGTATTTCTTGTTGGGAATATAATTAGTTGCAAGTTTATTTATGGTGTTTTTGTAACTTGAGTCGACTACGTGTGAAATATTAACTGCGTTGACATCGTACGTATACTCGATATTAAAAATATTTTGTTTCGCTTTGCTTTCGACATTTTCAGTAACTGATGGTTTGCTTATATAAACTTGACCCTGATTAATATGCATTTCAACTAGGTCCTAATAATCTGTTTCTACTAACATATTGTGTTTCTTAACATTCGAAACTACGTGTACTTCTAATTGGTATAATTCTTCATCTATTATTGCGTTCATTTGAAACAGCCCCAATCGTTCTTATTTTGTTAGAACCGATTCCTTGAAATTTTACGTGCCTTTTGTTAAAATCGGTGCTCCTATTTCCATGTGTTTTTTTCTGTCATCAAGGTTAAATCACTGCCCGTATCTATAAGTGTTGATATTTTATGATCGCTGACAAAAATGTCTTTAAAATATTTATTTTTATCACACTGAGAAATAGCACAACTATTTTTTTTAGCACACTTTGCTGCCACGTGTCCGTAAAGTCCACATGCATAACATTTTACACCTTGTGCTTTCATAGGGCAAACCGCACTTATATGATCCCATTCGCAAGTAAAATATCGCTTCGACAAACGTGCATTTTTCTTTTTGCTTTGATCACCGCCGTGTTTCAAATCCATTGCTTCGGTAGCGTTTTGTATAGTTCTTGATCTTAAAGAAATTTCTAAAAATTCTTCCAACAATGTCTTTGTGGTCTTGTTTTGTTGAATTCGCACTTGACATCTTAGTATTGCGTCTGGTATTCCATCAATAATTAAGCTGATTAATTCGTCTTCATCGATTTTCACTCCATTTGCAAGTATAATTTTATCATTTACGTATTCGCTAAACGATTCTTCCCTTTTCCAAATTCGTGTTCCAAATTTTCTTCGCAGAACCAATTTGCTAAGTCTATCATCAAACATTGACCGCATTTCAACAAATAAATCTGCGATTGACATTTCAAGATATTCCGATCTTGAATTAAACCATTCTCGTGCTTTTCCTTTAACTCGCATTCCAATCAAAACTCGAGTTAATCCGTCGTTTAAATTATAAGTATTTTTAAGAAGTTTTACCTGCTTCTTTCAATTGTCGTAATCTTCGCCGTTACCTTCGAAATAATTTAGAACATCTGCTATGGCACTAATATTTGCTTTTTAAGGTCGTCGTTGCTGCTTCCCGTTCTTCGTTGGTTGGCATCCTCAACCGTAGTCGTTCAACTTCACGTTGCACCATCTTTAATTCTCGCTCGGCAAATTCTTTTTTTCTTCTTATCATTTCCAGTTCTCGTACATCGTAAAAAGTCATCGCTGAAACTGAAACACTTGTCACTGCGTCTTTTTGCACATCGCGCACATCGTTATCATCGTCAATTTCATCGTCGTCGGTTTCATTCATCCATGATCCTAGAGGATCGTTCGCTATCATACGATTGAACAATTCAGTCTTCGGTCCTGTCGTATTCAATCCTCTTCGTCGTAGTTTCTCTTTAAGTTCTTCTAGTTTGAAGTTACTTATTGTTTTCTCCATCGTTATTTACTCCTTTCAATCCCGGCTGAGCCCCCAATTTTGTAGGATTGAATATTTATTAATAAAAGAAAAACAATAAGTACAACTAACATAAAATCTATCAACTTAAAAATAACGTCGCCGTCGTTCTTTTATTTAAGTTAAAACGTCTATATTAGGGAGTTTTTGCAAAACGGCTTCTAAGGTTAAGCGTTAATTAATACTACCTTACTTTATTACGGCAAAACCTTATTTTTGATGGTAACAATTGAGTTATTGCACGCCATTAGTTATCTACATTATTTTTAACCTCCAATTTGTTTCTTAAATTTTAGTTTTTTCGTTGTTTGTACTTGTGATATTTGTTGGCGGTTTCAATGAACGAAATTTTAGAAGCTGTTATCAGTGTTGTAAATTATCTATATAAATTTCTATAGATAAATAGACATACAATATTTATGTTTTGCTTCAGTAATTTTCCGCATTCCATTGTAGTTCTTCAAATGAACTTCATCTTTATTACTGCTTACATGATTTCATCTGTGATTTGTTATCTTTATAAAGTTTGAATAGTTTATCTATTATCTAATATTTGATAATTTTTGAAAAAAAAATTAACTGTATCTATGTAATTTAAAAATTAACTATTTACAGCACTGGCTGTTATGTAGTCTCGCTTTTTTTTCACTCGTACTCATTTTCTTTTTTGTTTCCCACTAAAACTACAAATATCAACGTAAACAAACTTTGGAGGTTAAGATTTTTGTCAGATGACGCTATAAGGGAAATAACATCACCTTAAATTCTTACCATATTCGTTCGTAAATAAGGGAAGGCAGTATTTTATGAGGGTTTCCTTATTTAATAAAAACTTCTGCGCACGCGTAAATGTCAAAATAAGGTTTGCGTTAATAAGGGAAAGCGATCATAACGCGTGCAATAACTCCCTATTAGGGATGATCTAGCTCTTTAAGAGAATTTGTGAGGGAAAATCCATTACTCTATTCTGGAGATGAGGGATGGGAGTTATTAAGGCGGAATGTAGAAGTTCTAACTGGAAAAGGGTTCACCCTGCGAACCCTTAAACAACACTTAATCCTGCTTATCAATTTATGGGTAAAGAAAGATAATATTGATAATGTAAGGTAAGAATAAGTTTTTATGCAAACGTCCATAGCCCTGCATTCGCCGGACAAAATAGTTGAAATGTGTTTTTAGGTCTGGAATTGAAGGCATGTGCTCCGAGAAGGATAATCTCTTACACGAAGTAAGTTCACTGTGTCGGGAGTTTAATTTTGTTGGGACACCAAAAAAAACATCAAAAGAAACTCAGCTATTAGAATTGGGAAAGGAAGCACGTACAAAGTACGCTATTACATTTTCTGATGATAATACAGAAAATGAAATCATTACTGAAGAGCTAATGTGTGTGGACGTACAAAATGAAGAGGAGGTTGGAGATATTATCAATGACCATAATTACGGTAAGTGAATGTTGATATCTTATAATGTATATCAACTACAAGACTTTGTTTAAACTGTTTCTGATGCTTATGTTATAATTTATAATATTGTAATATAACCCCGACACAGTTTTTAGATGTTCTCCAGAAACATCCCATTATTAAATCGACTCCAGCATGTGAAGGATTGGAACCATGTCCGTCTGTTACAGTACCATGTATTAGGATTTTATTTATGTATTAATTTTTTTCACGGTCTTTGCCCAGCTCTAATTATGCTGTATAGCTAAAGGTAAAGGGCTTCATACTAGCACGTGCCTTAGGCTATGATGAATTGTAGGCACTGTATTGAAACGATGAACTCAATTTAATATTATTGCAGATCAGTCTTCTAATGGGGCAGGTCCAGAGAACGTCATTGAAGAACCAATTGCACAGGAAAGAATAATTAGACCAAATGTGAAAACGGGAAAAAGGGTGTTAGGTAAATATATCATTTGGTTTTGATCATGTTCTACAATTATTGTGGGATAATTATACAGTGCTATGAAAGTCTTGTATTAACTATTGTGAGAAAGGTGGTAATATTTGTAAATTTTAATAAATCAACTATATGAAAATAATATTCATTTAGTGATGCAAGATTTTCACACCACTGTAGCTTAGTTTGTAATATTTTATTGAAAAAAAAAAATTAGTTCCATCGCGCCAAAGAAAAAGGGAACCATTAAGAAAGAATGCCTTATCGTATTTAACCGAAAAGGCACAAAGAGAATCGCAAATCAAATTAAAAGAATTGGACTTAGAGGAGCGAAAAATTGCACTGCAAGAACGCCAAATGAATTTGCAGAAGCAAAAATTGCAAATGGATAAAGAAAAGTTGGCATTAGAAATTGAAGAAAGAAGAGAAAAACTTGAGCTTCAGAAACAACAACTACAAATTGTTGTTAAAGACAAAGAAGTCACTAACAACATTATTCAGGCGCAACAACAACTGATTGACTCGCTATTAAAAAAGTAGATAATCTGTACATATATATATATAATATATATATATATATATATATATATATATATATATATATATATATAGTGGTATAAGACATTTTGGGATCGCGTATATACAGTATATAGGATATACCGTATATACGGTATTTTCTTAAGTTTAAGTATTTATCTTGTATAAATTCTAAAATAATACACAAATGTTTTTTTATTAAAAAATCCATAAAACAAGTGTTATGAATATCTGAATTATCAATTGTCCGTGTTACCAATAACAATATGAATATGTATAATTAACAAATAAAAACAAAAAATTGTTTTTAATTTAAAAAATAACCAGTATCTATTCTAGTTTTTTAAGTCTTTTATTTTCATTGCTTACCCAAGCTTTAATAAATTCTACTGAATAATTTTGAAGTACTTATATGGTTCTTTATTTTAACTTGAATGCATTCTATGAGTGTTGGAAATGTTTGATGATAATAAAAATATTTAACCATAATATCTTTCTCAGGAGATGACCATGTATCTGTATAATATTAAACAATGTTAAGTTTTTTTTTTGATTCTGTAAATCACGTTGATATTTTTTTTATAACTTTAATTTTTTGTAAAGTCCATGGACTTTGTGGTATATGCCTCGTTGGTAAAACTATAAAAAATATATACAATATAAACAATAGACTTTACAATAATTCTTTTTACTTTCCTATAAGGAAATTATAGCGATCGCAATTTTTTTTCAAAAATTTTTTTTGAAGAATTTTACGTTTCAAGGTCTCCTGAATCAGAAAAACGTATTTTTGACAAAAAAATTTTGAGTGTCTGTCTGTAACGTTGTACCCACGATAACTCTTGAACCAAAAGTCCTAGTAACTTTAAATTTGGTATAAAGCTAGTTTTTTATATTTTCTCGGTTCTATCAAAAGATGGGTCTGATAAAGAAACCGGAAGTAGGTGTATCCGCCATTTTAACAGTTTTTCTTATATAATTTTGTACGAATGTAAATTATTTGAATAATTTTTACAGTTTCTTATAGATATAATTCTTCCTAACAATTTATTCAAATCAAATTTTTTTCTATCATTAACAGTTTATTAGATATTTAATTTACAATTTAAAGTGAATTTCATTATATAATCTAGGTTCGAATCTTGCCTGCGAAATAAATAACTGGTTGCACAAAAGTCTGGTTAATTGGCGATTTACTAATCGTTTTTAATACAAACATATTACTTTAAAGTGGTTTTATGACAACATAACCTTATAAAAATACATTTCTTCATCATTCCTTATAGAAAAGTCGTGTGGTGGTCACACCAGTTTTTTTTATTGGGCGTCTGAAGCTTCACGAAAAAATCTATTTCTTTATCAAGTTGCTGTTTCATTATTTGAACCTTCTTAGCAAGATAATCAACAAATTCTTAAAACTCTTGTTATTTTACGTGTAGCGGCAAGTAGTTTGTAATAATCCTTGCGTTTCCCATAAAATTAGTTCAATCTTTAAATTCGCTGTCGTTTAAATTGCAATATGCAGAATGAGTTGCCATGTGTTATTTATTAAAAAATGCGTTATATATGAGTTTTAGAAATGTGCATTAGTAAAATATAAAAAATAGTTAGTTGATTTAATTAATGTTTTAGTGAACTCAAATTCATACATTATCCGATTTGCCAACAATATGTAAATAGTATGTTTCAAAAATATCTATTTTTGAAATATTACGTTTAAATTACTTAACTTCCGTTTAAATGAGGTATATAATGTTGCATTTGATAAAAACAATAATTCTGGACTTCCATTGCTTTTATTTTTATTTCTTAAAAGTAAATGAATATACAATAGGTTTTGATTGCTCAAGTATCTGCAATCGACCTAAGGTGAATACTAACCAACTTAGAGACTACTGAAACTTATATACTAAAGACATGATTAGTGAAGCGATTAAGCGTACATAATGCAATTAAGCAAAAAAAGATTAGTCTCTAGTGTAGCTTAGGAACCTCTAGTGTAGCTTAACTTCCTTCAAGCGTTGAATTAGCGGCTTCCACACGTTACTTATTTCTACACTTGGTTGACTGAAGACCTTCTTGTTGTTGTTCATGACTGCTGCTTTTTTGAGTTTTTTTTTGTACCAATGTTTCTCTCTGTGTATAATCTTTACCTCCGCCTATTTCATTCTATGTTGTTCTTCCCATAAATGTTGCGGATCTTAATATCTCTCATCTCTGGCTAAAAATTCTAAGCTTTTTAGTCTGACTGTTAAGAGTCTTTTGGTTACCCTCACGTATGACCTGCCACATTCACACCGTACTTGGTAGATGCAGTTTTTGAACTCTCGACTGGTCTGTGGTCTGGTCCCAGAAATCATACTTTTGATGGTGATTGATGATCTAACACAGTATTGATTTCAACCTCTACCTATGCGTTTGATCGTTTTAGATGAGCCCATGAAGTATGAAATGCCGAGTAGTGTTTTTGGTAATTTATAATTTCTTGGTTGCTGGCTTATGTTGGGTTGGTGTTTATGAACAAGCTCGTCTATTATCTTTATTGGGCAGTCCTTTTATTTTATAAACGTTTTTATGTTTCTGATTTCTTCTTAAGTTCTCTCTCTGTATTACATAACCTTTAGGATCTGTCGAATAAAAACTTTATTACTCCTTTCTTTGTTGTTGTTTAGTGATTGGATGCATAGTTTAAATATTGGTTTTCTGTAAACTGCCATCTCGATCATTCTATTGTTTTTCTTCAGATAAACGTCGAAGAATGGTAGTGAGTCTTCCTTTTCTTTTTTCATAGTGAATTTCATAGACTGCTTGATGTTGTTCAGGTGATGTAAGAAGTGATCTAGTTGTCGATCACTGCGGTTCCAAATTATCCTATCGTATCGTCTATATACCTAAGCCAAATCTTAGGTTTAAATTTAACTTTTTCTATTGCCTGACACTCAAAGCGATTCATGTAGATGTTAGCAACGACGGATGATAGAGCAGAACTCATTCGAATGCTCTTGTCTTGAGCGAAGAACAGTTTCCTGGTCAAACGAGTTTCTGAGACAGAATTCTACATTATTTAACTAGTACAACAAGCTGTACGTTTGTCAAAGTGCACGATATGACGTGTAAAATATTAGTCTTTTTATTTAAATGTTTTACTTAACCATTAACATTTTTTGACTCAGTTGAGCGAGCCTGATGAAGTGTTCATCTATAACACGAAACGTCGCAGTAAACTAAAATAGTTGGCTTCTTTCCCTACCTCCTATAAAATGGGTTCATTAATTTTATCATCACAGAAAATAAATCATTACCAGGAGGCGAACCGTTCTATTATTAATTACGTACTATGAGACATTTTAGAAAATTAACCTTTTTTACAATCTTTTTAAACAATACATAATCATTTTTTACACAGATAATTTAAACAAAACAATTTTATAAAACATTTTGATTAAAACAAGTAGTAGTATTTTTATACAATTTTTAATTGTGACTGAAAAGTCATAACGACTATTTTGAAAATGTATGCACTTACCTGTTTCTCGCAATATAGTTGTTATGGCAAGTTTTACTTTAATCAAGTAATCGTTGCAGTTTTAAATAAAATATATCATGTTAACAATTTAATTCACAGTAATTATTTTTCGTAAGTTTAATTCAAACCGAAATCACTCTAGCAAATGTTAATCTTTAAACTTGTAACAGTTATAATTTTTTCCTTACTATTGTAAAATGTAAAATCCTACTTCTAATAAAAAATAATTTTTTATATATGTAAGAATAATTAAAATTACGAAACTGCTTCATTACTCAAAACAATTTAGTAAAATTTAAAACTATGGCCAAATATGTAATCTGTATGTTTCAAATTGTAATTCTGCAATTAATTACAAATTAATAAATATGTTATATTTACAATTAACGGGAACTGATCATGACGTACAATGATCATAATCGCCAACTTGATCACAACGTTCAAATCTCACAGTTGTTCACAACGTCCAACCTTATCACAACGCCCAAACGCCTCGTCTTCAGCTTAATTGTTTTAATAGATAATTACACAGTGGCGACTTATGGTCAATGCTGCAAGAGGATCATTTTAATAATAAAACTTTAAAAACAAATTCTCTTCTTGATGACCCTTCGACAAATTCGCTAATCTTTGAATGCATTGCGCTTACATTAAGAATTTAAGCGTATCTGCAATTATAAATTAATAATAAAACAATTTTTAATATTTCTTTGGAGGGTCAAATGATCTACTTGAGAAGCCGCCACTGTAATTACACATAATTTTTAATATATATTTAATATTTAATAGATAATATTAATTTAATATTAAGTATGTTATATCTGTGGTTATACCAAATGTTTACGGATTACGAAGAAGAAAGAATTATTTATTGCCCTCCAACTTGTTAAAATTTACAACGTGGCATTTTAGCCGTTACAAATGTAACAAAAATTTCCGTTCTCTTCAAATTTTTGGTTTATTTTATAAAATGAGTATAAAAAACGCTTTATTTTTTAAGTTTGTAATAGAAAACTTACTTTTTACTTTATTATTATAGTTACTCGCTATTTGGCAAATAAAAATATTGGTGTTGCGTAGTAATCTAAAAAAAATGTAGAATGCAATGTGAACACTTATAATAATATTTTAAATGCATTGTCAAACCTTGTATTAGTTGTCGGAAAAAGGATTAGTAACAAGTATTAGGTAGAAAAATTAACTGACCGTTGTCTTCAGTTAAGTTTAGGCACTTGTTTACTTTATGAATATTTTTTTTAATGATTTGTTATAATTTATTGTTGTACTTAAAACTATAATAAAAATTATTAAATTTAGTTACTGCATTAAAAAACTGTTTGTGTGATTTTTAGATATTAGTAGTATTTTTTTGTTTAATTTAAAATTTGACTTGCATTTTAAATAAGACGTGTTAGTTGAAATGTTATATATTCTTGGCAGTGCTACAAAAACTTTTTCTTATATGTTCTTTTTCGGGAAATTTTTTCCGGATATTTCTGTTCCGTGATTTTTTTCCGGGGATTTTTTTTCTATTCCCCGATCATTATACGTTGTGATATAAACCTTATTCATTTTATTTATTTAAATAACAAAAAAACATAGAATACGCATTTCTGTTTTTTTTTGAAAAAGTAACAGCAATAACTTGAAAATTTTGAGTACATTTTACATTAAATTACCAATAATTTTTAATTCTGTCGTATTATTTTTGTACTAACATATGCTTCGTTGACATTAGTCTTAGTAAAAGTAATGATTACAAAAGGATTTTTGTATAGATTGCTATGACTTTAAAGTATGCAGACATTATTAAAAGCAAGGATTTTTTTACTAATCATACGTTAAATCGATTACAGTTAAGCAACTAAAATAAATTATCAATAGTTATATCAAAAGGATTTTGATTACAAGTTAATCATTTTATACACAAGTTACAAACTTTTTAAAAATCGAAAATAAACAGCTTTCTAGTTTAAGATACATAAACAAACATTTTTTGTTGATATTATTGTTTTTATTTCACTTCGTATATAACTTGTTTAAATAGTTCTTTAAAATAAAATTAAACCGTTTCTTAAAATTTTAGGTGGTTATTACAAAAGGTATTGTAAATGTAATCTATCCGGTTTTAGAAAGTACCAAATACTTTTACACAATGACACAAAACAATTCATTACGATGAAAGATTTAAAAATGGTAACATACGTTAAGCAGAATACGGTCTCATTATATCCGTGTCTAGAACTTGTAGAACTCATTAAGACTGCATATCAGTTTTTTAACATTACGTATTAAACTTATTGTTATAAAGCATTATTTATTTTTTCTTCAAAGAATAATTATATCTCTGTTTTTGTAAATGCAAAATAAAAAAAGTTTAAGTAACGATTGCACTTATTTAAAAAAATATACGTTTAAAACTTTATTTTAAAAATTTACTACTATTACAATCTTTAAATGCACCGTGGAAAATTCCATAGAAACTTTATGGTTAAAAGTGCAGATGCTTAAAGTTCAATAAACTATCCCTAAATCTGTCAGGGTTACACTTAGGTAAAATTTGTTTGCATTGTCAATATATTTCTTTTGTTTTATTTACAATCAGTGTTGTAAGTAATTAAATAGATGTATTTAAAAATGTAACTGAAATACTTTCTCTGTACCTGTATTTTCAATGTAATTATAAATTACTTTTTTCTACGGAATTTTAAATACATATGAATTAAAATTTAAAATACATTAAAAAATGTTGCAGAATTTCAACACATTGTTACTTACTTTTATGTCACGTGCAAAATTTAAAAAACTTTTGCGCACTAATATTTGAGTAAACCTAAACGGTACCTAACAATTTTAAATAGTGTAAATAATACACCATTCTAGCGACGAAGAAGCATGATTATCGAAATTGCATTATTTTGCAATGTATACTTTTCACAGCTTATTTAAAAAAAGTATCTGTTGCTGACAAATGACAACAAAACAATAACGTAATTATATTTTATTAATAATTTTTACATAGTTTGTAATAAAGAAAATCATTTTACTACATTGTTTTATAACTAAAACAATAGTGATCCATCTTTAGAGAGAGGGAGAATTGAACTTTTCGGTGATAATTAATCTAAAAGAAAAAAAAAGTAGCAGTCGGTGGCTTGAGTGTATAGTAAATTTATTTAATATTATTTGAATAAGTTACTTACACATGTAATCATAATCGCAAATAAATGATCTGTAGTATTTAAAATACGTTTTTAAATAAGTATTTGTATCAATTACTTTAAAAAAAGTACTTTTAACAACACTTTATAACTAATTTACTTGTTGTAATTAAAAAAAACATAGAAACCGCATTTCTGTACTTCTTTAGAAGAAGTAATAGCAATAGCGTAAAAACTTTGAAAACATTTTGCATCAAATAATCGTATTATTTTCATCTATGATTATTTTAAATCCTGCATACGCAGTCTTATAAATCCAAGCATAAGAAAAACAGCTATTTTTAACAATGATTTAAATATGTAATTATATTACAGTATTATTTATTATATATTGTTAAATTTGCTTATAAATATCTCCCAATCAACAAAAATAACTTTAAACCAGATTTTATATATGCGTGCAGAAATGAATTTGTATACAAATTATCATACCAATAGAATCAATAATTTATAACAACTTATCAAAAAATAAACATAACTATTTTTCTAAAAACAGTGTACGGCTTGTAATAGTAACTTTGACTCGATCTTATTTTGATGCGCAAATTAGCGTTTTTGAAATTTTGCACAAAAGCAAAAAACAAACCTATACAGAAAAATATAAAAAAATAAAAGTGTTACTATTTTCACCTAAAAAGTGATTTAATTCTAAAGACAAGTAAACTTGTCCTATTTGTCCCCATGTTAAATAGATAAAATTAGGTTTAAAATAGTTTTGTTATTTTAGCGAGTTTATAAACAAATAATTTATTTATTAAAAGTATAAATATTACTCTAAGGCCCGGTTTCACCATTAAAAATTAAATTCTAGATTAACTAACCTACGATTAATTTTAAAATCCTGTCATATCATTGGTTAGTGGTTTTAAGCTAACCAATAATATGACAGGATTTAAAATTAACCGTAGATTAGTTAATCTAGAGTTAAATTCTTAATGGTGAAACCGGGCCTAAGACACCTATAATGTTGGAAGTGGTAAGCGATACAGATTTGAATAAAAGAAAAAAGTTATGCAACTAGTGTTAGTTGTAGTGTGGAATTGTGTACTAATAAGTTTGATTCTTTTCGTCTAACGAACGGTTTACTTACAGATTGGTACACTAAACTAATAGGACTATTAACTACTAATCTAAACTCCTCCACTACCAAAAAGTAAACATTATTAAATCAATGAAAAAGCAAATAATCAAACTTAGTAGTCCACAATTCCACACTAAAAATATAAACATTTTAAAAAAGATAGTTCGTAAGAACAGCTATCCTAATAACAGTAATAACAATATTAACGTAATACTATCTAACACTAACATAATTAATACTACACCACCACCACCTAACACATTCAAACGTAAATTTTGCTTCAATCATTAACGTACCCGGGTTAACAAAAAAACTTATCCTTATTCTAAAAACACCTAACATGCATATAATTACATATAACAAAAATAACATTTACAGCAATCTGTACATCAAAATTAAAGATAAAATAACCATACTTGACCAACATAATTGTATTTACAAAATCAACTGTATCAATTGCAACAAATGTTATATGGGTCAAACTAAACAAAAAACAAAAAACCGTATAAAAAACCGTAAATACTAGATATTGTACTTAACTACAAAAAAAGATTGATAGCTGAAATGATATACATCACTAAGCACAATAATAACGTCAGCTTCAATAACGACACTTAAAATCTGAGCATAATTTATAAAAATTTAGTCACTAAGATAAGGTAATGTAAGGATTTCCCAGTTTCGTCTGCAAAATTGTTTCAATTTCTATCACCTTGACTGAGAAATTATAAATTATCACGTTTACGTTCGTTAGTTTTGTCATATTCTTATATTTCACGTTAATTTATTGCTTAATGTTAATTATTGTTGTAACCGTTTCGAAGTGTAGTTCGGTAAAGACCCCTTTATGTCTAAAATGTAAGTGTTCATTTAATTGTAATTTAAAGTAGCTTATTAATTAACAAATAAATTTACTTGATTGTCTGAGCCATTGTAAAATAACTGTTTGGTTAATGAATAGAGGTCTGAAGAAGTGCGCACACAGCCGCACAAAACGTAGCCGCTTTTTAGACACTTGAAGTGTTTAATTCCCCTCCTCATCGAAGAGCTGAGAATGTAATCCTAGTGTTATGCAACTAGGTGACTATGTATTTTATTTTTGATTTTGAGTTATTACCGTAACCAAAATGACGTTTTTACGTAAAGTTCTATTAAAAGCTGTGATAGAACTGTGTTTTACTCTATTCTATTTTGACTAATAACATGTCAAAACATCAAGGAAAAAATTTTATAAATATGTTAGTTTCAAACATGCTGAAAAACAAAAACGATTTTTAAAATAAAAAAAAACCGTTAAAAGTTATCCAATTGTGAAAAAAGTATAATTGTAATTTAAGACTTGCAAAAATTGAGAAGTTAACAAATAAGAGTATGATATTTACAGAAAGACCTCAATGTGCAGTAATAATACTCAAGACCCTAAAATGTACTTTTTACTATATAATGGTCATATTGGACCCACGATGACCCCGAAATGTCCACAGGCACTTTGGGGTCTGACCCCAAAATAACGTTTTGTCCCCGAACTGTCCATTTCGTATAAAATTATGACCTCAAAATGTCGCTTTCCACTATATATATATATATATATATATATATATATATATGTCGTCAACATGTTCTAGTAAGAAAGTTCGTGGGTTTTGGGGTGGTAACTACATCCCCTTGTTGAGGATCTCCAAATTCGTAGAATCTACGGTTTAAATCTATTTCACGCGCTTTCGGCTTATAATTAACGTAGTGTAGAACCGTGTTCGTCGAGTGTACGCGGCTACATCTTCGCCTAGGTGGCTGCTCTTGAAAACCTCCCGTTGGTACATAGTCCTTTGGGGATACCTTCCAACGTTTCTTCCTGTATACAACCTAGAATCAACCACTAGTTCTTTCCTGGAGTTACGATGACAATTCAAGGTATTTATTTTGTACCGATTTAAATGTGGTGAAATTTTTGTTGCGGTTGTGTGTTAAAGCTTTGGGTTTTAAGTAAAATCACAAGTGTCTCAAATTAATGTAACGATAATGTAATTAATAATTATTGTCCGTATTTGTCGAAACTATGTGACATAATCCTGGGCTGAAAATTTGTTAGACGTGACCGAATAATTTTTCGATTCAAGTTTTATTTTAGTTTTATATTAATTGAATTTATTTCAATTTATAATTAATTAATTTCGACGCGCACACGGCCGTGATTTTTAGGTAATTAAGATTTACTAATTTTTGTTTGTTTGTTTTATTTCTTAAAATTTTGTATGGGAATTTGTTTTTGTGCATTTATTCAGTTAACTTTTTTTTTCTCCTTTGTTTATTAAACGTTCATTTTACGTATATTTTGTTCTTGGTGTTTTGTTTTGTTAATATTGTTGATTTCAATACTTTTGAAGATAAAAAGCACGTTTGAAGTATTAATGTAAGGCGCAAGTCTTTTAATATTCTTATCAAAATCAAGTTTTATAAGTTGGTCATATAATACTAAATGTAGATGCAAGCTAAAGCACTTCTATTAAAAATTAGAGCAATAAAGTTGTTTTTTGTTAAAACAAAATTGAGTTTTGTTATATCCACCGGCGAATATGTAAATAAACAACATAAAATTGATCCTTCGAACCGGGATTAACAAAACTGGAAAATTTTGGAAAAAAAGACAGCCTTATAAGAGACGTCAGGTTAGAGGCATTTTGGTCCAGACGACGGTAGAAAAACTCCAGAAGAAGACGAAATAGAAGGCAGCACAGATTGACCAAGAAACAAATGTTCATCGGCAGAGTTAAAGGTCAGAGTATTTGTGTTAAATTTTAAAACTAAAGTAAACGTTGTATTATGGAAAAATTAATCCTTCAGCGGGAAACGGTAGTGAAAAAGCTAGACCGGTTAAATAATTTTATAGACACATACACGGGCGATAAAAAGAATGAATTAAATGCGCGATTAATTAAAGCCGAAAATTGGTATGACGAGTTCGAAATGATTCAAGGTAAAATCGAAAACGCGGATAAGGAAGGCATTAATAAAGCCGAAAATGCGGAACAAAGAAATTTATTTGAAAATAAGTATTTTAAATTAATCGGGAACGCGAAAGCATTAATTGATTCAAAAGAAGGTATCTCATTAAATGATTTAGATTTATCATCACAAGGTTTATCGGAACCAAAAATTAAATTGCCTCAATTAACACTGTCAATTTTTTCGGGAAAAATCGAAGATTGGAATTTCTTTTTTGATGCATTCCAATCAATAGTAGGGTGTAATGGAAACATATCCGAAAAGCAAAAGTTACAATACTTGATCGGTCAATTAAGGGGGGAAGCGGCAGAAGCATTAAATAGTATTGAAATATGCGCGGAAAATTACAAAATAGCCCTTGAATTATTAAAAGATCGGTACGAAAACACGCTATGATCAGTTTTTAATCATATAAAGGCCATACTGGAAATCCCACCTATAACACGGGAAGATAGTAAAACTTTAAAAATGTTAACCGACACCTTTGTTAAAAATGTTAGATGTTTAAAAAATTTAAAAATTCCAGTGGAGCAGTGGAACGTTATTTTAACTTATATAATCGCGAATAAATTAGACCGTGTTTTAAAACGGGAATTTGAAAGTACTCAAAAGAAAGATGAGTTTGTATCATTAAATTTGTTTATTGAATTTTTAAACGAATGTTGCAATTTGCTTGAACGATTACAAACGCAAGGTTATACGCCAAATTCTAGATACGTGGAAAAGGCGATTGTAAAACACGTATCGTGTGCGGTCACCGACGTAGGAAAATGCGGTGTTTGTAAAGGTGAGCGCCATAATCTCGAATCGTGCGTAAAGTTTAAAAATTTGAATCCTAGAGAACGTGTGCGAACGGCACGCAATTTTAGATTGTGGTTTAAATGTTTCAAACGCCAATGTAGATCGGATAAATGCAGAAGTGCTAATTGCGATAGATGCAATGAAGCTCATAATACGTTATTGCATGTTGAAAATAAATTAGGAGAAAATGAAACGCCAGAAATTACTACTGAAATTGTAGAAACAGCAGCGGCGGCATCAGTGTTAGAAACAAATCAGGCTAAGTTTGTTTTACTTTTTACAGCGGAGGTATTTGCGCGCGGACCTGACAATGGTCAACATAAAATAAGAGTTCTTATCGATAACGGTAGCATGACTAACTTTTGCACGGAAGAACTATGTAATAAGTTAAATTTGTATAAAAAGCCTCAAAGTTCGGTTATAGCAGGAATCGATGTAAATGAGTGTAAATTATCTCATATAACAGAATTAACCATTAAATCAAAATACGGAAATTTTGAAAAGAAATTAACATGTCGCGTTTTACCTCGTATCACAAATAAGTTGCGAGCTATTACATTTAATCCAAATTTCATAAATTTGCCGGACAAAGTTCAATTAGCGGACGAAAATTATTTTGATAGTAAGGAATGTCAGTTATTGGTAGGAGCGGAATTTTACGCAGAAATGTTGATGTCGCTATGTGAAAGAATACAAGAATCGCTGATTTTGCATAGAACGCTTTTAGGTGATGTGTTAGGAGGTGTAGTTTCTTTTAAAAAGGGGCGCAATCGAATGCCACCTTTATAAAGTTATTGCGCATTAAATGTTAATTTAAATAAATTCTGGGAGATCGAAGATATTGCCGAGCAAAATGAATTAACGCGGAAGAAAACTATTGTGAACAATTATTTCAAAAAACTACGCGTCGCGATGATACCGGGCGATATATTGTTAAATTACCCTTTAAAGAAAATATCGAAAAGCTAGGAATAGGTAATACGAGAGAAATTGCAACGAAACGTCTAATTAATTTAGAAAGCCGATTGGCAAAAAATAGGGAGTTACGCGATATGTATATTAAAGCTATGCAGAATTATGAATTAGAAGGTCATATGACTGAAATAAATGAAATCCCAGTTACACCACAGTATAATGCTTTTAGAACCAGTAGTCCAACTCTAAGGTAAAAAAATCCTAATGTAATGTAGTAATGATCAATAATTTATGAACGCGTAGATAGTTGCGCAGAAATTCCGTACGCCTAAAACTTCAAAGATACCGACAGGGAGTTGGACTACTGATTCTATAAGCATTATACTGTGGTTACACACTGCGTTTTGAACCATCATGCGGTACTAAAAAGTCATTCAGAAACAACAAAATGTCGCATTGTGTTTCACACGAAAAAAATAATATTATTCTCTGTACGGCGAAAAGATAGAGTTTAGTCCCTCCCATCAAATAGGCGCTAAATTTGAATAATTTTTTTTATTGGTTAAAATTTTCAAGTCAGTATTACAACAAACAAATTACATACTTCAGTTTGGCCTGAGTTTAAGGTTTGACATTTTTGTTAATTTATTCGCAGTTCTAGGTTTTTGTAATTTCAATTCATTTGACGAAATAGTATTTTTCAATACTTTAAAAAACACTTGTGTATATTCGTGTGGAGGATGACTTCTTTATCTGAATCATCCTATTTTTTTTAATATAGAATGTTATTTAAACTCCCATAAAATATGTCATAATTTTAGTTCGTCAAATTTGTTAATAAGTAAAAATTTAATGACGCCCTTGTTTATACCCGTTTGAAATGTTTAGTTGTTCCCTCAAAGTGTTATTTGATAAATTTTAAAAATAAATCGTGTAACTAAATTAACAAAGTTGTAAACGTATTTATTTGTTATAAGTAGAAATTTATATTTTTGTACATTAATTGAAAATTATACGTTTTCCTATGTACTTTAATCTTTAATGTCTATATTATAGATTACATATTTTTTGAATTTTCGCGCTTTAACTAATTTGAGCCGTGTAAACTTGTCTCTTCATACATTGGTTTAAATTATCATACAAAATTGAAGAAGGAGCTTAACTCTATCTTTTCGCCGTACAGGGAATAGTAATTTATCGTTGAATGATTGCGTGAGAATAGGCGCTAAAGTTCAAAGTGACATATTCGGAATACTGTTACGTTTTCGTAAACATAAATTCGTTTTAAGCGCGGACATTGAAAAGATGTATCTCCAAATCTTGGTAGATGCAATGCATAGAAAATATCAATTGGTATTGTGGCGGGACGACCCGAGAAATCAAACTAGAATCTTTCGTTTTAACAAATTGCTATTCGGTCTGTCGGCTTCACCGTTTTTAGCAACAAGGGTGTTAAAACAGTTAGCTAGCGAAAACGAGAAGTTTTATCCGGAAACGTGTAATGCCATAAAAAACGATACATTTTTTGATATGATTAGCGGGCGTGATACAGAGAACGAAATTAAAAAGTTTAAGAACGAACTGGAAACAATTTTTTCTAGCGCACAATTTAGAATTAGAAAATGGCATTCAAACAGTGAGTGTATAGAAAATGAAAACGGTAAAAGTTTGACAAAAGTACTAGGGATGACGTAGAATTCGGAAAAAGATGTAATCAGTTTTCCTGTAATGTCGTTTGACACAACCCAAACAATCACGAAAAGAACTGCTTTGAAATTAATTAGCAGTGTATATGATCCGTTAGGTCTTTTAACATGTTTTACGGTAAAATTGAAATTATTTATTCAAAATTTGTTGCGCTTAAAGTTACCTTGGGATCAACCAATCCCGATCGAACTTAATACGCAGTTTAAAAATCTAATGCGTGAATTAGAAAAATTACCCGAAATCAAAATAGAACGTAACGTAGTATATTCTAATTATAAAAACTTACAATTAATAGGATACTGTGACAGCTCTAAGGTAGCGTACGGATGTAACATTTATATAAGAACAGTTAACGAAAAAGGCGAAATTAATTGCAATTTATTATGTGCTAAAAGTCGAGTAGCGCCCGTAAATTGTATTTCGATTTCTCGTTTATAATTATGCGGTATGCTTTTGTTAGCTAAATTATACAATAGGGTTTGCATTGATTTAAATATAGTATTTCAAGAAGTTTATTTATTTTGTGATAGTAAGGTATGTTTAAGTTGGTTAAAGGTTGATGAAGGAAAATTAAAATGTTTTGTTGCAAATAGAATAAATAAAATAAAAACATTAACAAGTGGTAACAATTGGTTTTATGTTGAAACAAAAAAGAATTGCGCAGATGTCATAAGCAGGGGATGTAATCTTACAAATTTGATAGAACAAAGTATATGGTGGAAAGGTCATAAAAGTTTATATGATAAGGCTTTTCTAACAAACGTTCAGGCTTCCGAAATTAATTATGATCACGAAATAAAATTTGTTAATGAATTTAAAGAAACGGTAGCGATAGTAAACACGGGGAGAGAAGGACTGTTAGATGTTATTGCAAAATTTTCTACTTTAGGAAAATTAATACGGGTTGTAGCGTATTGTCGTCGTTATAAATAACGCTAGAAAAACTAAAAACATTAAGGGTGTGCTTTCAAAAGCAGAATTAGACGAGGCATTATTGTTATTAATTAAAGCCGTTCAATAAGATGCGTTACCAAACGACATTTTACACGCGAAAACAAAAAAGAATAAGTTTTTAAATTTGACCCCGTTTAAGGATAAAAAAGGCGTAATTAGAGTAGGTGGTAGGCTGCAGCAAGCGGAGCTAACGTACGATGAAACGCACCTAATGTTATTGCTAAAACATCGGTTAACGGAACGGATTTGTTTCGATGAACACAAAAAAAACTTACATTGCGGCGCGCTAGCATTATTAGCGGCAATCAGGCGTCGTTATTGGCCGGTGCGAGGGCGTAACGTTATTTAAAAAATCGTTCACAATTGCGTCGCTTGTTTTAAAGCAAAGCCGGTACCAATCTCGTATAGAATGGGCGAGTTACCCAAGACACGCGTTCTACCAGCTCCACCATTTTATCACACGTCTTGTGATTACGCAGGACCTTTTAACTTAAAAAATACATCAGGCAGAGGTTGTCAGGTGACAAAGGCTTATATATGCCTTTTTGTATGTCATAGTACTAAAGCCATCCATGTAGAATTAGTGTGAGAACTAAGTACGGTCAGTTTTATAGCTGCGCTAAGACGTTTTATTGGCCGTCGGTGATTGCCAAATACGATTTATTCTGATAATGCAAAAAATTTCGTAAGGGCCAATCGATTTTTAAACGGTTTAGTTAAGTTTATAAGTAAAGGGGAAAACGGAGATACTATACAAAGGGTTATGCGAGAACAAGGGGTTAAGTGGAAATTTTTGCAACCGCGCGCACCGTCGTTCGGGGGGTTGCACGAAGCGGGAGTAAAAAGTATAAAATATTATATAAAAAGAGTAGCTGCTCACGCCCGGTTAACGTGGGAGGAATTTTCCACTTTATTAGTGCAAATTGAAAGTATTTTAAATTCACGTCCATTGTTTGCAATTAATGAATACCCTGATCAATTGACCAGTTTAACTCCAGGCCATTTTCTTGTGCACAGACCGCTAACAGCATTGATCGACGAAGATTTGGTGGACCGAAAGCCTACAACTTTAAAACTGTATCAAAAACTACAACAAATGGTCCAACATTTTTTGGCAAATTTAGAGGAAGAACTATCTTCACGAATTACAAACTAAACGAAAATGGATACAAGCCGGAAATGCCAATCAATTAAAAGTTGGTTCATTAGTGATTTTAAAGGATGATCAACTGTCACCCGGTCAATGGGGATACGCTCGAATTGTGCAGCTTCATCCTGGTCCAGACGGTGTTATTCGAGTAGTCACAGTCAAGAACAAAAATGGTATTTACAAAAGACCTACTACCAAGCCGTGTCTAGTTCCAGTATTGGAAGATGAAGAAAGTCAATTATAAAGTTCATTTTAGTTTTACGTATAGTAGTACCTACTAGTGTAAAGTTGATTTGTAAAGTAAACCATTTTATTATTAATATTAAGGATAAGTTTTCATTATAAGAAAAAAATTGATTATTTGATTTAAACTAATGAATTGTTGATTATTATCGTTATTAACTGAATACTTTTAATGTTTATGTTAAAAAATAAGCTATGATTTTAACAAATATTATTAAGTTAGAATTATTCAATTTTTTTATTGTTCTTAACTGTCATAAATTTTAATTTTTCGCTATTGTAAACCGTCTTTGACAGTTTTGGCACACTTGTCAACATAAACGTCAAATTATTTTTGAAAGATTTTGAGACTTTGTGGGCCTCCTAGTCTCTGTTCGAGCAATAAAATGTTGTATTCAACTCGTTCCTATCTAATTTAGACGCTTTTTTCCCCTCGAGGACTTTTTAAACCCTCGTTTCACTCGGGTTTAAAAATGCCCTCTTGGGAAAAAAAGCGTCCAATTTACACAGGAACTCGTTAAATAAGCTACTATTTTTTTAAAATTGGGGGGAGTATGTTGAAGATAAAAAGCACGTTTGAAATGTTAATGTAAGGCGCAAGTCTTTTAATATTCTTATCAAAATCAAGTTTTATAAGTTGGTCATATAATACTAAATGTAGATGCAAGGCTAAAGCACTTCTATTAAAAATCGTACTTTTAGAGTAATAAAGTTAACTGTTTTTTTGTTAAAACAAAATTGAGTTTTGTTATATCTACCGGCGAATACGTAAATAAACATCAAATACTATTATTTTATTTTTTTGTGTTCAAATAAATGTTAAATAGTTAAATTGTAAACAAGCTTTTAATTCCGTCGGCCTTCGCGTGTGTAATTTTTATTAGATTATTTCAGATTTTAGTGAGATACACTCTATTAAGGTAAGTCCATTTAGAGTGTATCCTTCAGGAGCGGGCTTGTGGTTGGCAAGGGCCAGAAGTCCATTAAGCTATACTCATCGACCTGGCAACAACGGTACGCACTACTTGTCAAACGACAATTGTATTTGTTTATTTTTACATATTCCTACTTCAAGCTAAATATACATTGTATTTATATTTCATGTTTAAAGTTTGATTCAATTCATTTTACTATCTACGTACTTCAAATAATGCTGCTAGAACCTATTCTAAAATTTGAGGTTATACGTATGTCAACATAAATTGACAAGTAGTGCGTACCATAACAATAAACAAATGTACTTCGTTTTTTACATGTTTGAGACAAACAAACACATTGCAAAAGTATACAGATTACCCGTCCAGAAGGAAGCGTAGCTTTCCGATGTTGCCAGGTCTATGGCTATACTCCTTCCTGGCGCCCTTTGATTTTGACTTTATTACTTTTCGATTTTGTGTTTTCGTCAAGTTTTCCAAAACAATCACGAATTTTGTATATAACCTACCCCGTCTCCACTGAGCAGCGGCATAACATCGTTTATGTTACCTTATTTCAGGTAGTGACATTGTTTCAACTTTTGCATGTAACAATTTAAAAAGAATATTAAATAAAGCTTACCTTACATGTGAGCAATTAAATACCGTGATTTGCCTAGTTGCAGCTGTGTTAAATTCCATGCCTTTGATTCCTTTAACAAATAATTCAAACGAATCGGTGAAAGTTTAGTCGCTGTGCCACAACAAGAATTTAAAGAAGTTGTTGTCAACAAATTAAAAAATTATGCCAGATTACAAGCCTTGGTTCAGCATTTCTGACAGCGTTGGAAGAATGAATATTTGTTATCATTACAACATAGAGCAAAATGGAAGACAGGTCACGCTTCCAAAGTTAAAATTGGCAGTACCGTACTTCTTAAAGAAGATAATTTACCAACAATGGAGAATGGGTCCCATCATCAAAGTCTACCCCGTTGACGACGACATCATTCGTTAATGGTTGGTTGGAGCAACAAACAGAAAGCGACGTCTTTAATTGTATCCTTACGCGGAGAAGCGCTTGGAATTTTACAAACTGTTCTTGACCACTGCAAGAAAACTACGAACTCTTAATTTCACGACTAGAAATGAGATATGGAGATGCTCATCTTCAACAAGTGTATCAAACTCAAATTAAAAGTCGGGTTCAGAAAGCTGCCGCAAGTCTTCAAGAGTTTGAGGCTGACATCGCCAGACTAACACGGCTTGCGTATCCTACAGCGCCAGATACCTTCTTGAAGCAGTTGGCAATTCAAACCTTTGTAGACGGTCTCCGAGACAACGAAACGCAGCAGACTCTCCGGTTAGTTCGACCGAAGACATTGGATGACGCTTTGGTGCATGCTTTGCAGTTTGAAGCAGCAAAACAAGCATCGCAACGAGATGGTTATAGACTTTGCTGTGCTGCAGAAGTACCCGCGCAGACACTGGAAAGCATCGAGGAGATAGCGCGACGAATACTTCGGGAAAGAGGAGTGACAACTTTGAACTGCGATGAAATAGGCCATGTACGACGGCATCGTAGTAAACCTAAGAAGAAGACAAGAAGAGCGCTCAAAAATTTGGAACAAGGCGAGCAAAAGAGACAAAAAGTAATCTCATCTAGTCAGACTGCGAAGATTACAATCCAAATGGCATCGCCTAGGGAGCAATTGCATAGCATTTATCTCGATGGCAAGATCAATGGGAGAAGCGTACAGTTACTGGTTGACACGGGAGGGACAAAAACCATCATTCGTCCTGACATTTTATTGGAAAACGAGAAGACATCACCAGTAACAGTACGACTTTGAACGGCGACGGGCGACGAAATACCTACTCACGGACAAGTCAAAGTAACCATTGGTTTGGGAAATGGAGTACTCGACCATCAAGTACTGGTAGCCGACATCACGGAAGAAGTTATCCTGGGAATGGACGTGATAAAGAAGTATGGGTTCCATTTGGAAATGAAATTGATGTCCTGAAGATCGACAATGAAGAAATTCCTTTTCATTCGTCAGAAAAGACAGCCGTGCGAGTTTTATTGAGTGAAGACGTGACTCTACCTGCAAGGAGTGAAACTGTGGTGATGGCACGCCTGGATGGAAGTCTCCGGGAAGGCTACATACGCGCGATTGAGCCAATGGAGAGCGGTTTAGTTGAAAAAGGACTACTCGTTGGCAGAACGAGTAAAAAACACGATGCCAGTAAGGACCTTAAACATCAACTCAAATTGTGAGATGCGTGAAGTTTGACAAAGATAGGTCGCCGAAGAAGTGTCCACAACATCTATTGGACATTCTTACCACTAAATGCCAAAACCTCAGCCAAGACTAGCTGGCTAAAGTTAAAGTGTTGATCGAAGAGTATCAAGATGTGTTCGCGCTGGAGAGTGGTTCCAAAGAAAGAACTAACGTTGTGAAACATAAAATTAATACCGGAGACGCTCGGCCGATACGACAACATGCACGTAGACTTCCTTTGGCAAAAAGAGACGAAGCCAAACAAATAATTACGGATATGAAGAGAGAAGGCGTGATTGAACCTTCAAGTAGCCCATGGACATCCCCAGTGGTACTCGTAAAGAAGAAGGATGGATCAACGAGGTTTTGCGTAGACTACAGACAGCTAAACGACGTGACCAAAAAGGACAGTTACCCTTTACCTAGAATTGACGATACGTTAGACACCCTGTCAGGATCCCAGTGGTTTTCTACGTTAGATTTAAAGAGTGGATACTGGCAGGTAGAATTAGAACCCAAGATCGTGAAAAAACAGCTTTTACAATTGGAACTGGGTTGTGGCAGTTGTGTAACGCTCCTGCAACATTCGAGCGTTTGATGAAGACCATCTTTCGGGGATTGTTTTGGAAGACGTACTTGGTGGTTGGAAGGTCGTTTAATGAACACTTGAACAACTTGAAGAAAGTGTTCCAGCGACTACGTGGGGCTAACCTCTAACTGAGCCCGAAGAAGTGCCACGTATTTAAGAAAGAAGTGCAATACCTTGGCCACGTCGTATCTAGAGATGGAGTAAAGGCTGACCCATACAAAATCCGAGCAGTGCAAGCATGGTCAAGACCAATCGACAAACATCAAGTTTCCTTGGGTTGTGCACCTATTATAGACGATTTGTACTCGGATTTGCTAATATTGACAAACATTTGACGAAATTGACGGAAGAAACAGCAGAATTTAGATGGAATGAAGGCTGCGAAAATTCTTTCTATCAACTAAAACAGGCCCTGCCTCCTTGTCCAGAAGACCATATCCGGCGAACTGCAGCTATTGTTCGCGACTAGAAGAAAAAGTTGAATACCTCCGGAGAACTGCTATGGTTGATGATGAGTGGGAACTTGAGCAGTTACGTCGCGAACAAGAAGACTATCCTAAAATAAGACTACTCCTGGACTGGAAAGAGAGCGGCCGACGACCAAACTGGGAAGAAGTGAGTGCTTTGGGCAGAAACATCAAAGCGTACTGGGCGCAGTGGGACTCCTTGATAGTTGAAGACGGTCTTCTTAAGCGATCCCTAAAAAGTGCCGAGGGCACGGAAAACAGACTACAGTTGGTAGTGCCGAAGAGCAGGGTGTCAGAAGTGTTGAAGTATCTCCACGATGGGACATCAGGAAGACACTTTGGCATTAAGAAGACGTTGGGCAAACTGCGAGAACGAGTCTACTGGATAAACTGCAAAGAGGACGTCATGAAATGGTGCCGTAAATGCACAGTCTGGGCATTAGGAAATGGTTCAGCGAGAAAGCGAGAAGCACCCATAAAGCAATACAACGTAGGCAGCCCTTTGGAAAGAGTAGTGATTGACATCGCAGGGCCGTTCTCAGAATCCGATCCGGGAAATAAATACATCCTGGTAGCTACAGTTGCAGACGTATTTGTAAAAGAGCTTTTCTGCCGGTTTGGAGTTCCGTTGGAATTACACTCGGATCAAGGCCGCAATTTTGAATCTGGGCTGTTTCAAGAAGTTTGCCGACTGTTGGGAATTAAGAAAACTAGGACGACGCCTCTACATCCTCAATCTGATGGCATGGTTGAACGGATAAATTGAACAATGGGCAAGTACTTAGCCAAGATAGTGTCCGAACACCAAAGAGACTGGGATCAGTACTTGCACCTTTTCCTAATAGCATCCGTTCACAAAAGCACAGACCAAACACCATCCTGTGTCATGCTCGGTCGTGAAATACGATTGCCATGTGACCTTCAATTTGGACGAAGATCGGAAGAAAAAGTTGCTGGAGAAGATTACGTCAGCAAGCTGACCAAGAAACTAGACGAAATACATGAAGAAGTCCGTAAAAACACACAAATTGCCAACGACAGGATGAAGACTAGATATGACGTCAAGGCACAAAATGGTGGGTTTCAACCTAGCGATATGGTCTGGTTGTATAGTCCTCAAAGGAGACGTGGTTTGTCGCCGAAGCTGCAAAGGCAATGGGAGGGCCCCTATGAAGTCAAGCAGTGTATTAATGACATCATATATCGCATCCGAAAACCGCCCAGAAGCAAGCCAAAAGTGGTCCACGTGGATCGTCTAACCCCGTTTGCTGGCGATAACCACAATACGCAAGTTCAGGTCCGAACCAGAGTAATAAGTAGCAGAACTAGGAATCGAATCGAAGAAATGAAGTTCGAGAAGTTTATGAACTTATACGGAGGTTCTGGAAAAGCTAGGTTCGGAGTTACCACCGAGGAACAACAAAACCTGTTCCAGGCACAAAAAGGTTACGCCATCGCACATTGCGTGAGCGAAGACTTTGACATGTCCAGAAGGGTTGCAATCCTGTTTAAAAAGAAGTTTGGGCACCTAGATGAATTACGAAGACAGCAACCGGCAGTCGGAAAAGTTTAACAACTACGTGGTGACAGACGCTTTGTTTTCTATTTGGTCACCAAGAAATTCTCACGTATCAAGCCGTTATACAAAGATCTGTGGCGAATATTTTGGAATCTCAAGCGAGAAATGGAGTTACATCATGTTAAGAAATTGGCAGTACCCAAGCTTGGTTGTGGCTTAGATCAACTGAATTAGGTCTGTAGTTACCAACCAAGAAAAATATCAGGCTAGGAAAAGTCCATTGACTGTTACTTTTATGGTCAAGGATCCTTTTTACCGGTGTCGCATCCAGTCTCCTGTTTTGGGACAGAACAGTCCTAACAAGGGGGCAGTGAAACGTTCGAGAAGTTATTCGCAACTTGGAGAGCCTTCGCGAGGTTTTCTAGAACGTTTACCGAAGGATGCAGAACATAGGGGACCGTTTCGTCGCAATGTATAAATATCGAAGAAACAAATCGCAGGTCAGTTATTGCCGTAATGCGAAGACAGCAGTGTTAAGATTATTCAAGTCTAAATAAATAAGTCGTTCACGCGTGTTATAAATAAATCTACGAAGTACGTGACTTTAGTGTAAACAAGTGTGTAAAGCGATCCGCGGACTTTATCTTATCTTCGTGTAAGTTATATAAATTATAGTGTAAGTGTTTTTATTAAATATTATTAGATTTAATTAGTTCGGTTAATTTAAAAAGTGTACATATTTCTAGTATAAGTAAAAATATTTTTAGTAGATTAAATAAATTAGTTTTAATAATAAAATTTGCAACAATATATAAATTATAAAAGGCTATCGAACACCAGTCATCAGAAGAGAAAGGAGTAACAACATGACCATAAAGAACATTATTTCTAACACAGCACCTAAACCAAAATCCAAAGCATCAGTCTGTACCACAAAAGGAAGTGAAAAATCAGCACACGACAGAATAGGAGCCGCAACTAAACTGAGAATCAAAAGCGGCCTGACATTCCACTGTCCAACTAAGAGTCATACCAACAAATCGTCTGATATCAATGACGTTTGAAGGAGTGGGGATATTAAGTATTGCTGTTACCGTATCTAGGTCTACCAACAGACCATTCTTGTTGACCACATACCCGAGGTATTTTAGTTCAGGCAAACAAACATTACATTTGTCCCGACGTAAGGTAAGTCCAGCAGAAATTAAACGTTCTAACACTTTTTCTATTACGCTGATATGTTTATCAAAAGTAGGCGTTGCTATGATAATATTGTCTAAGTAAGCGAAACAGTAAGGCTCCAAATCCACACCAAACACTCGATCAATCAATCGCTGAAATGTGGTAGGCCCATTATGTAATTCAAATGGCATACGAGTGAACTAAAAAAGACCACGAGAAGAAACAGTAAAAGCAGTCACAGCTTTGGAATCTTCTGAAAGCGGAATCTGCCAATACGCAAGCCGAATATCCAAGCTGGAAAGGAAATGTGCATCTCTTAACCGATCTAGAATGGAAGTGATGTAAAGCAACGGATAAGCATCCTTCTGCGTTACCTGGTTTACCTTCCTAAAATCGATACAGAACCGATATGTGTTATCCTTCTTCTTTGCCAAAACAATAGGACTGGACTACCGACTACTCGACGGCTCTAACTCGCAGACGTAACATTGAGTCCAATTCTTCAATAACCACCTTCGGCTACGCAGGCGAAAGAGGATAATACCGCTGTTTTATGGGTTCAGCCGACGTTTGTATTGGGTGCTGAACGAGAGAGGTGTGACTAAGCCCTGAAAGTTGTTTATCAAATCCGTCTGCAACATCATTTAAAAGCATTTCCTGATTAGAAAGAAGTTTAAATATAGGACTAATCGAGTCCGAAGAAACAACATTGGTCGAAAAAGAAGTAGCGTTGAAAGTCCAAAATCCCCACCGAAAGTCTGGTATGAAGTTCATTGCTTTCCAGAAGTCGATGCCTAAAATTAGTTATTGTGAAACTTCAGAAATAACTAAAGTGTTAATCGTTTTTACAGAGAGAAACTGCAAAAGAACAAATCCTAGTACCGCACACTTATCATCATTAGCTAAATTACAAGAAGACAACGAAGAAGGAGAAAGACGAATATCTAAGTACTGCAAAACTTGCCACCCTGGACCGCCCAGAATGGTTCGAGAAGCACCAGTATCAAGAATACCAAAGAAAAAGAAACCTAAAACACTAACCTTAAGATAAGGACGCTCAACATCACGAACACTGGCAAATATAAAATCCAAAAAAATAAGTTGCTTGTCAGTAAAATCTAAGATAAAATTCGAGGTTAAAGATAGAGTAAAACCTAAGACTGGGTCTGTAGACTCGTGCCTTAGTTTCCCGAGACAGTATTACACTTAGTACAATTGCGACGACTAACCCCTGCCTGTCCACACCCAAAACAGTGAAAAGTAGGAGGTTTGTCACAATTCGGAGAGATATGTCCTATCTTACGACAATTCCAACAAGTAACGCGAGAAGAACCAAGAAAACCTCGTCGAGAAGAATTAGAAGTAGTAGCATTTTCTTCGAACCGTACCGGACGATTCTTAGAAGTAGAAGCAAGAGAAAAAACCGAGGTATCGCTAACATAAGCTAATGCAGGTAGTAATGACCACGAGACACAAGTAACACGACGTATATCATAGATGTAACGGAATTAATGTAATTCATCTGGTTGATCTCAATAAACATAATGTTGTTGTTTAATTAACGTATTTAATATGCAACCACGCATATATAACACATGGCGACGAGATAAACGGTAAAAAAAGAACTTCAGAAAATTGAAGAACTGCCAGATGGCTGGTTATACTGGTATAATCCCTCAATTCAGAGGTACCGATAACGATTTTACAACGTACGAAGAAAGGTTCGAACAAGTGTGTATAGCCAATCAAGTAAATGATAATGAAACCGTAAAAAAGGCGTTATTACTCAGCAATGTGGACGAAACAGTTTATACAACCCTACGAGATCTATGCTTCCCAGTTGCTCCAAAAGAAAAAACCTACAACGAGCTAATCAAAACATTGAAACAGCATTACAGTGCACCAATCAACGAGTATAGGGAACGGATACAATTTTATAAAGCTACTCAAGCATCAGAAGAATCAGCTACTGAATGGTTTGCCGGAGTAAAAAAGTTGGCGTTAAACTGTAAGTTTAAACAGTTAGAACACGTTTTAGTTGACAAATTCATAAGCGACATGAGATCAGGACCAGTATTGGACAGGTTAATTGAAGAAAAAGTAGACTCAAAAGTTGAAGCCTTATTGAAGATTGCTACAACAAAAGAATTAGCGATGACGAATTCGATTACAAATGTTAATCGCAACGAAGTGTATGTCGTATCTACCGCACGCAGATCAACACAGGTCAACCAGCAAAATAATGGGAATTCCATTAGTCAAAATCATAAGCATCAAACGCATTCACGTAATCAGTGGAACGTAAATTGAGATAAGTGTAAGTGTTGTGGCAAAGCGCATCGCTTACTTAAATTATAAATGTACGTTAGGAATTAAAATTATGTCAAATACATATTTGAAATTCATTTTTTCGTTAGGTAGACGACTAAAATATACGAAACTTTGGGAAACGATATAATGTATGACAAAAAAATTCTCTTAACATAATATTAGCTAAACGTGAAAATCTTTGAATATAATTATATTGGAATTAAAAATATGTCTTTAACATATTTGAAATTGTTTTTCGATATACAAACAAATAAAATCTGAATTAAAAATATGTTAAAGACATATTTGAAATTCATTTTATTGTTATACATTTATTTTATTGTAGTCGAAATTATTCGTTTAATGTATCAAGAAAATTCCGTTTAAATTTTAACTTAACATTTAATTTAAAATATGTTACAACATATGTATTTACAATTCATTTTTATGGTATTTAGACATTGTGGTTATGAAACAATCTTATAAAGTAATATAAAATAAAATTACTGTATTAAATTAAAACAAGTTAAAATATTTTTATAAGTTTATATTTACCCTCTAATACATAAAATAATTTGAAATATATTTATTCGTAAAATAGTAACAAATAATTATTTTGTTATCACATTAAAAAAATATATATTTTTATATGTCGACTCATATTAGTATTATATTTTTAGAAGTCAACACATATTTTTTAATGGAATAGTTTATGTTAAAACTTATGGCAAATAATTTAAAGATATGACAGCAGTCTGTTTATTTATTTAAATATATGAAATACATATTTGAAATTAATTTTAAATATGTGTTGGCTTATTTCTAAATCGTCATATTATTTTTTAATAACGAATTTTTCTATATGACATTAAAAAGTAAAACGGCTTTCCATAAGTAAAAGTAATGATAAACTTGAAGCTATTTCAAATGCTCCAAAGCCTAAAAATATTACTGAATTACGGTCATTCATCGGTATGGCAAATTATTACAGTGAGTTTGTTCCAAACATGTCCAATGCAACCATTATACAATCTGTTGAGAATGGGTGTAGTAATTAAATGGGATGAGGTTCATAACAGAACATTTAACGAAATAAAAAAATTAATCACATCGGAAAAGGTGTTAACTTACTTCAATCCGGAATTAGAAATAATCGTTACTAGTGATGCTTCGGAAAACGGGATCGGCGCACTGTTATCGCATATCATGCCGGATGGCACAGAGCGAATGGTCGCTTGCATTTCGCGAACATATTCCAAATTTGAACAAAATTATCCTATAATACATAAGGAAAGTCTAGCATGTTATTTTGCAGTAAATAAATTTCAAGAATATGTGTACGGACACAAATTCACTCTGCGTACAGATCAAAAAGCTCTCATTTCAATTTTTGGCGGTAAAAAGAAAATAAATCAAATATACGGTAATAGAATTAAACGTTACGCGTTGTATCTTTCTAATTTCAATTTTGATGTTCAGTACATCAAAGGTAAATCAAATATAGTCGCAGATTGTTTAAGTAGATTACCTTTAAAAAGTGATGAAACGGATTACGATGAACAATGATAAAATAAAACAAGAAACCAAAAAGGACAAAATTTTAATGTCGGTTAGTGAATATATTGGCAACAAGTGGCCGAATGTGATTTCTAACAAATTAAAACCAGAGGCGGATTAAGCCAATTGGAAGCCCCTGGATGTGAAAATTTAGAGGCCCTCAACCCGAGCCACCAAAACAAAAAAAAATGTGTAAGGAAGTAGGCCTATACAGTATTAGATTTTTAATTATTTGCTTAAACCAGTAATATGTAGGCTAGCTTATAATAGAATTCAACGTATCGAGAAAAATCGGAAATTTATTGAAAAAAATTTAACAGTAACTAAGTTACTAAGTGTAATTGTATTGTTAATATTTGACTTCTAAATAAAAGGGTTCAATGAAATTTTCTAGTGACCTTAGTAAATGAGAGCCTTTTAATAGTTCACACTCCACTGATTGTAGTGATTTGCTAGTAGCATTTATTCTCTGTAGAATGGTATTCCAAATCACTGTCATCAGGGCGGTTTCGTATGTGTTCATTTTTTTGTGAAGTGAAGTTGCTCCGACTATTGTGGTCTTTTTTTCTTCCTTTGAGTAACAAATTTCAGCTAAAGCCTTTTGGATACAGTTGTAGCCAAGTTTTATAGCCCGTACAGCTTCTGCTCTTGCTGACCATCTTGTGTCTGAAACTCGTCCTTGGTCGGCATATTTTTGTAGATCTGGCTTCAAGAAATTGTCATACTCTTCTTGTAGAATCCTGGCCCTCCTTGTGACCCCTGAATGCTAGCCCTAAACGACTCAATAATTTTATAGTTTATATTATGCGCTTCAATACTTCTTTCTAATAATGTTCTTCATTTTCTCGCTGCTGCAATAGCTGAGTATCAATTCTATTAAATTTTGATAATCTTTTATACATAGTACACATGGCTGACATATGTTCTTTTGATATTTCATGGTCGGATAAAGTCGCCGTAATTGATTTCCAATTTTGATATCCCGTTATTAATTTGGATTTTGATTTTGAAAACAGTTTGCAAGGGTAGCAGTAAACATATTTGCTCGTTTCTGAAAATACGAACCAATTACTCTCTTCTTTGATTCCATTTATTTTTATCCTGTAAAAATGATCATGGGAAAGTCCTCTGTTATACACTTAATCTCTATCTTTATACGCTGATTTCAATGCTTCCATATTCCCGATATTCTTTGGTTTGTGTCTAAGAATATGGTCATCATTTCATCTGTGAGTATCGTAGACCATAGAGCTATATCATCTATTCTGACGTCTAAATCGGTGTGTCTTTCTGGACTATCTCTGTTTTTGCAATCACCTCCTTCAGTAGCACTTTGAATCTTTTGATTCTCGACTTGTTTTTTTTCTTCCTTTTCCTCTTCATCTTGTTCTCCATCAGAAGATATTTCGAAGGTAGGGTTACATTCGTCGGTCCCCGAAGTAGATGATGAGGGCAGCTCTCTCTCTATACCGCAACTAGGGATTAAAAATTTATGCAACGCATTGGTTTGACTTTTTGCAATTTCCTGGTTCCGTTTCTGTTTTCTTCTTTTTTCTGCTCCGCTTTGATAACGCTTCATTTTTTGGCCTGAAAAAAAAAGTTTTTTAATCTATTTTGAAACCTATCAAGTACGAAGTTGCTGGGTCCAGTAAACAATGAATGTTTAGAACTGTAGGGGAAGGTCAGGCAATGGCAAAATGAATATGCTGAACTATTCGACCAATTACAATTACTGATGCTGTGAAGCATGTCAAGTTGATGTAGTCTATGTAAAAAAATTGAGAAAGTTCTAGTTTAAAAATAAAAATTTTAAAAATAGAATTGCATTTGCCTCATGAAGTCATAACGCGCCGCTGATTATCCATGTAGGCCAAATCTGTTGGGCAAAATGGATAGCTTCAGTTGTTGCTTTTTTTGTGAAGCAAATAAGTGTAATTAAAAAAAAATTAGTAAACGAAAATGTGTTCAATTTGACATTAGGTTACAAATAAATTAAATCAAAGTTTTAATTACCAGCCGACACAAATTTAATTAATGGTGCAACGTTCGCTGCTATTCACGGCCAAGGCCAAGCCCATCAACTTTCCCAGAACACGTGTTTTTTCTACTTATTACTTATCATTATATGACAATGTTTTAATATTTTGAAAAAAACACTAACATATTATGAATTACCATAATTTTATCTATCTAATTAAAAAATTAAAATATAAGTAATTGAATACTTTTTTCATTTTTCAATAAATACGACAATAATTATTAAAATGGCAAGTTTCATTTTGCCAGCACTATTCATTTTGCCAGATCTTCCCCTAATAACAGTAGTCTACCTTCTACCAACGGGACCATTTCATTATCGTCTAATACCGAATACGTACTAATATAAGTAATATTACTTACCAAAAATGGTACGAAAAACCTTTCCGGAATTATTTCAATTCAATTGAACTCGAGCACAATGGATTACATGAGCGTCCGAGCTCCGGCGATGAAAGAATTGCATTGCATTGAGTGGTGCAAAAGTTCAATGAAGACAGTGTTGTCAGTGTTGCCAGAAATTTCACCATTTCGCGTATTTAAAATAATTCAACCACAACTTTCCATACTTCTTAAGAAATTTGTAAACATCGATCACATTTTCACGTTTTCTGTAAAAACAGAAATTAAAATAAAAAAGAAAATTTAATGGCAGTTTTGGAGCTAGGGGCCAGCCGCTTAATCCGCCTCTGGTTAAAACCGTATTATATAAGAAAAGACAATTTGTAAATAATAAACGTTTATTCTTTGTACATCGTATAGTTATATAGTTATACCAAGTTCTATGCAGGCTGATGTTTTATTAGAGCTGCACAGCACACACGAAGGAATTTTACATAGCAAAGCATTAGCACGATTATATATGTGGTTTCCAAATATTGACAAAAAAATAGAATCAATATGCAAGTAGTGCGATCATTGTCTAAAATATAGATCAAATCCACCAAAAACAAGTTATCCGTGGCCTAAGAGTAATGTACCTTTTCACACAGTGCACATGGATTTCTTTACGTTATGTAATTTACAATTTTTGGTTATTGTAGACACGCATACTAAATGGTTGGAGGTTTATTTAACTATAAGAATATAACCGCAAATGAAGTTATCAGTAAATTTAGGGATTTTTCAGATCGGTTTGGATTGCCAGTCACAGTAGTATCTGACAACGGTCCATGCTTTGTGTCTGAAGTAATGGAAAATTTTTTTTTTAAAAACGGAATCAGACATATCACAATTGCTCCTTACAACCCTCAAAGCAATGGTTTGGCGAAAAACTCCGTTAAAACTGTCAAATCTAAATTATTGAGATCATTATCAGATCCAAAAAATTCAAATGTTTCTATTGACGTTTTGCTTACTAGATTTTTACTGATTTATAGAAATACACCATATTGCAGTACTAAAATCACTCCTGCAGAGGCCGTAAGTTAAGAATACGATTAGATTTGTTACAAAATAAAAGAACAACTCTGAATGTGAATCAAAAGTGTACTAATTTTCAAAATTTTAACATTGGAGAAAATGTCAAAGTTCGTGATTATCGAAATTTTAATAAGAAGTCGTGGACAAGTGCAGTTATAGTAAAACCGATTGGTAATGCAATGTATTTATGCAAACTTTTCTCTGGACAATTGTGGAAACATCCGCAAAAACTGAAGTAATAGTATCTGTACGAAAAGAGGCTTCCTTTTCCAACTGCAATGCACTATGCACTGCACCCCTTAATGTAGAAACAACCACTGTAGCATCAAACCCACGAGAGATTAATTCATATTGAAGCTTCTGCTTCCTAAGTCGATTCACTTCTAACCGCCAAGTAGCAAGACAAGATTTCCTAAAAAACGTAAAAAAGAAAAAGAGAAAAACCAAATAGTAGCACAGCACCGATCACGTTTTCCAAAGATATGACAAAATCTTAAAGAGAACTAAGCTAATCGTGAAGAACAAGTAGTACCACTAATAAGTAACTAATCTAATAAGCAGAAAAGGGTTAACCGATGTAGTCGAGTTAATCCAACAATCAAAGCTTAGTGCCTGTTTAGACTTCCAAATAAAATAAAAGTAAGTAAATAACTAATGTAAAGTCAAACCACAGCACTAAAATCAAAGAAGTAAAAGTTAGTAAAATAACTCCGACGCCAAGTCTTGCAACAATATCTACAGAAGCGAAGTAAAACTTCGAGCTAATCGAACCAACAAAAGACAAAGAAAAGGTAAAAGAATCAATAAAAATAGAAGAAATTATAATCGCACATACAAAATCGAGCCCAGACAGTGGGGTGCCACTGGTTTTCTGGTAACAAAGAATAAGCGGCTCCCTCTCCGGGGAAACTGTGTTAACCGTCGCTTACTCTTTGTTACCAGAAAACCAGTGTACAATCTAAAAAGATCTACGAAACAATTGTAAAGAAATCTAAGACTGGTGATAACTTTAAACAAGAAGCGATCTAAGAAAAAGAGATACGAGCTTGTAAGAGGAGAAGAACATGCTATTAGGCAGGGGTGAGCAACCCGCGGCCCGTCGAACATAATTATGTGGCCCGCCAAGCATTTTCAAAATTGAACTTATTTTATTTATATTACAGACTTACTCCCGTCAATATACTGTTATTAAATTAATTATAAATTAAAGCATAAATCTTACTTTATAATTTATATAACATAATAATGCATACTAATTAAATCGAAAAGATTTTTTGAGGCGGCCCACCCACTTGTCGGCGACCTATCAAACATGCAATATGAATGCGCACGCGCGGCGTCTATGCTTGAACGAGGTAGGGGAAAGGCAAGCTGAAATTGAAAGCGTGATCACAGATAAGCACTATTTGTGGTGTGATTTTTGTGCTTGCTTCTTTCTCAAAATCAGTGCAATCTGTCCGACTGGCAGGGTATTAAGTAGTAATTTTAGCAATACTTGTGTTGTGTACCTCAGAAAGGCGTAAATGCAATACCTATTCTTATTAAAAAGGTAATATTAAGGTTTTTAAGTCAAAATTTATTTTCTACAAATTCCTTATTCATAATAGCATGGCGGGAAAACAAACAAAAAAACGGAAAATTGCGGATGAGCACAGGCAATTCCAAGAAAAGTGAAAATTTGATTATTTTTTTACTTGCGTTAAAGATAAAGTTATATGCTTAATATGCTCAGAGACCGTATCGACATTAAAAGAATATAACATAAAAAGGCACTACGACACAAAACATGAACAACAATATAAGAACATAACAGGACCACTGCGTAAAGATAAATTTAATCAAATGGAGAAAAACTTGGGAAAACAACAATCTATTTTTAAAAACGCCGTTATTTTATCAGACACAGCAGTAAAGGCTAGTTTCGTTGTCAGTCAAATACTCGCAAAAAAAATGAAACCCTTATGGATGGGGAGATGATAAAAGAATGTTTGACTGCTGTTGCAGAAATAGCATTTCCTGACAAATAAATATTAATTTGTGTGCGGCCCGTCAAAAAATTTCAAAATTTGGATTGGCCCGTTGATAAAAAAGGTTGCTCAACCCCTGTATTAGGGTGCTTATAAATAATTTCATATATGAAAGGTAAACTAATATTTTAGTGTTTATGTTACGTAATTCCTTCCAACGATTCGAAGACTGGTTTTTCAAGTTTATAACATTAAGACCCAAATATAAATTGTACAGTTGTTACAAAAAAAAGGCAACGACTAACACAGTTTTCCCTGAGAAGGAGTCGCAGGCTTTGTGATGCTAAATTATAGATCAAAGCTTAAAAAAAGGCGCCAAGACGATGAAAGATTAAATTAGGGAGATATCGTCTAACTCTACCCGTCGCCGGAAAAGAACAAATAACACGACAGAAGTAATAACATCGAATATATATTTATTGTATCACAGAAGTAGTTGAAGAGGACGAAGACAGTACATAAGTATAGTTATATAAACGTTGCAAACATTATAAGTTTCGCCCTTTGTCGGGGCAACATGTCGCACATCTACGTGCCCTAATCGATTAAATTTTTACATTTAACGAAGGAATGACTTTACTTTATTAAGTTAAATTTCAAGAATACGAAAATCAAAGTATCGAGAGTCAAAGCGCACCCAATAAGTATGTGACACACAAAAAAAGAGTTTAATATTAATTGTGATTACAACCTAATATATACGTGTGGCCATTCCAATAATCGATATAACCAACGAAGTAAAATAGAAAATGCAATGCTTACAGTTGTGTATTATCCAGTAGAGGATTAGCTAATTTCGTACCAGTCTGACCTAAAACGTAATATGCAATTTGCTACAAGCGTCCATACTGTGTTATCACAAGTAATTTGATTTAATGCATACAATATTTGACGTAAAAAAATGCGCCAAGCTTTGCTCTAATTAACTTCGCACTTGTGTAAGTATTTCTTCCCATAAAGTGGTGTACACCAGTGATGGGCATTTAGACGTATAAAATAATTTTCTACACGTATACGTAGAAAATACGTATATAATCTATAATACACATACAATCAGAGCTGGGCAGTAGTTAACTACAAAGTAGTTAAGCTACTACTTTAACTACTTTTTTGTTGACGATAGTTGTATTCTATATATTCAAGTTACTTTAATTCAATAATGTAACTGTAGTTGGAATAAATAACTTTTTTCGTGTAATCGTATTTAAAAAGTAGTTAGAGTATTTAAGTCATGAAGCTTTTACCTTACTCTTTAAATAAACGTGTTGAGTAAGTAATAATAACGTTAAAATAAAGTCGCAATAACATCCTAATGTGGACCGCGTCGAATAAAAACGCTCTTATATAATTCTAAAAATCAATGCAAATTTTCTCATGATTATGACAACTTGTCAAATATAATTAACAAAACAAAAATGCTTATTTTTACATTTGGATTTGTTGTACTTACAATTACAAAAAGTACTGAGCAAACTGTTTAAAATGTTGGAGCCCGTTGAAACCCAAATTTTTTTAGAAGAAAAAAACTGCTTGCGTTTGTTTAAAAGACTTAAAAACTGATTCTTTAAGTGCTCGCTGCAGTAAGCTGCTCAAAGTTTAAAATACAATAAATTTTTGAGTAGTTGTTTTTTTGTGAAAAATTTGCTTAAAATATCAAACTACAAATGATAACTTAAATTTAAAAACAAGAAGCAATAATTCAGAGAGTTTGATTAACGGCTATGAGCGATAATTTTTATAATCTTTTAGGTTCAAACGTCGATATCAAAGTCAGATTTTTCCTGTTACAAAGAAAAACTAATTCAGTTTACTAGACACTTCTCCATTTGTGAATAAATTATTGATTAAACACATCAATTTCTGCGCTCATTGAAATACTTTAGTCCTGATAGTACAAGTTTTGCTTAGCAATGAAAATTTTGAAAGAACCATATTGTATCAAAAAATGTGTTTTATATTTTACATTAATAGGTCATTAAATCAATAAAATTTCTGTCATGTTTTTTCGGTTTTTATTTTTTTTTAATTGGTCTTTCAGTTTTTTAATTAGTAAATTTAATAAACAATGACTTGGTATTTATTCTGTTGTGAGATTATATTGTACATTTACGTATATGATGATAATTAAATGGTAACAATCAATAAAAATTATTACCTGTTTGCAGAGCTGGGCAGTAGTTAACTACAAAGTAGTTAAGCTATTAATCTAACTACTTTTTTGTTGACGATAGTTGTATTCTATATATTCAAGTTACTTTAATTCAATAATGTAACTGTAGTTGGAATAAATTACTTTTTTCGTGTAATCGTATTTAAAAAGTAGTTAGCTACCTTATTTTAACTACAAAAATAGTTAAACTACTTTGTTAATAGCTTAACTACTTTACTAGTAATTAAACTACTTTATTAGCGGCTTCAATTACATGCAATATGGCTACAATTATTCAGCTTCCATTGCAGTTTCGCAGATTAAAACGTGTCCTTCAAGTGATGAACGGTAACGCAGAAGTAAACATGGATGTAGACTTTCAAACATTTTTTATAAATGCAGCAAACCTAATTTGTTTCGAAATGTTAAATGCCACTGATCTAAACGTAAACAAAGTATTACTTCAACAAAATGAAAGTTTTTTTGATTTTGATGAACCTGGTTTGTCTAAAAAGTTACACATTTCTTCTGATACTGAGAATGAATATGCTCACAAAACCAGATGAATAGAACTGGAATTGTTAAAACACTTGGAAGATAACAGAATTCATATATCTATGTAAGATGATTATAAGATTATTAAAAAAATGTTCATTAGATATAGTACAATTTTACCTTCATCAGCTGCTGTCGAGCGATTATTTTCGTTTTTCATTCATAAATTCGCTCAAAAGAATTGCTGATGCTTTTTTTGAATAGTTACTTTTATGAAAAGGAAATAAATATTGAATACCACAGTAAGTTTATTACTTTAAGTTCTGTTTTTTTAAAGGTTTATTTTATTTATTTATTTGTTTTGAGAATTTGTAATATAATAGATATACATGATAGTAGACAATAGTACTTACGTTAAAATTGTTTTACTGTTTTCGTGTGAGTATGATTGATTTACTTTATCTTCTTTAACGTAGTAATAATTCAGTGTCTATAGGTACTTATGTTTATATGACTGAAAGTGGTATAACATAAATCGTCTCAGAACTACATTTTCTACAAGTAGTTGAAAAAAATAACTTATATTTTAGAATACAATTCTTGAGTAGTTAGTAACCTAACTACTTTTCGATTTACGGTAGTTAGTAGTTAGTAACTTACACTACTTTTAAAAATAAGTAACTTTAGTTAGTAGTTAACTACTTTTACAAAGTAACTTGCCCAGCTCTGCATACAATATATATACAATAATAAGCGCCGTTTTTAAAAACCCAACTTGCCAACAGCTGTTGAAGTTGACATTTGCTGATTAAAATTAGCCTAATTCATATTGCTATTACTTCTTGTAATCTGGTTCCAGCGTCCTATTAATACAAGTTTTATATATTACTGTGGACCGAGTAGCAATATTTAAATCTTTACCAAAGTCAAAACAAAACTCACAAAAAACAGTACTAAAGATTCGACAGTAGTAGAAAGTAGACAAATCTGTCGATGACAGTCTCAAAAAAAAATATAATTTTATATCTTACCTTTATTTATTTATTATATTTTCCATTTTATTATTGTCGAATAGAAATAATTACGAGTACAAAAAATTGAATATTAAAATACAGTGCACCCCGTTTAATAGAATCAAGTTAGAACTTGGGATTTTTGATAACAATAACATACATACAGCGTGTATATGATTAACAGGTTGTTAATTTAGAAGATGAAATCATAGCATCCATACAAGCAGAAAATGTTAAAGTAATAATTTTGATAAAATGTTTAAAAAAGTGAAAATTTTGATCCAAATAGATAAAAAATTACTGACCTGTAACATTAAATAGTTTGTTGACACCGGTGATTTTGCCGGTGATAAAAAGAAATCGAAAACAACGTATGATGTTTAATTTACTGTTCTAAGAACTACACATTGCTTCTAATTTGCTGACACTAAAAATAATTACAAAATAACGTTATAAACAAAACAGATTTTAAGACAGATTAGCAATTTATATATTATAGCAATTTATATATTATAGCAATTTAGCATACAACTTATATTAACTATCTAATTAATAAATCACTACACTATTGAAACGTTTCTTTTTATGAGACTTGATATAATTATAATTGGATGTAAGAAACTGTGTGATAAAAGGAAAATTGTTTCCACTAATAGTTTGATATTAATAGATAACTTGATTACCAGCAGTATACATTTCATGTGTGAACCTTCTTCAATTACTTTGATAAGAATCTAATCCACAGCTACAATTTATTTACAAAAAGGAATTGAAGACGTTATGAATGTTTTGTGCTTCAAAACAAAAAATTCTTTCAGTTAATTTTAACAATTAATTAATAATGTTTTTACTATAAACACAACAAGTAAGTTATTATGTCATATGTGTTATAAAACAAATAGAGACAATTCTAACTAAGGCTTACAATACCGGTATGCGGTATTCCGGGATCCCAAACAAAATTGGTGCAATATTTAAAACCAGTATTCAAAATTTCTTCCGGTATTGTAAGCCCTAATTCTAACCTGAAATATACTTACCAAATGTTATACAAGGTTCAAATAGATTGTTTTAAAGCGTAAAAAGAATACAACGAGTAACAACGTAAAATGGAACCAAAACGTAGACAATTAATTGGCGATTTACTAATCGTGGATTAAAGATGATGGTCGGTTAACATTCAATTGCGTTGCACAAAACAATTTAACCTATGATTAACGGTCCATTAGTTAATCGACCATTAACTACTAGTCAACTTGACAACCGGGCGTTTTCTTTAATGTCAGTTTACGAAACACAACAAAACAAAAATGACTACCAAAAAGGAGGTTATTTACAAATATTTACTCAAATCAAGAAAGAAACGTTAATAAACATTGTAGTAAAGTGAGTATTACTATATTATTCACGTTTTCTTACAAATAGCTATATTATCATTATGGAAAATATTGCTAAGTTTTATTTTATGTTTTTTGATAAAAAATTTCTAATTCTATAAAATTTCTTGCTTAATTCCTTTTATCCTTTACTTTAGATAATAATATAAAGGAGTAAGTCGCTAAAGGATTTATAGTTTAAAAAAAAATGTTCGGTGTCAACAAACATCACCAACGAATGTAGTGCATCGACTAAAACACGCCTCCGAACAGCAAAATACCAGAAACTTTGTTTGTATATATGAAACTGAAGATAAAATAGATTTGTGAAACAGGACATGTAAGCAAGGACTTAAAAGTTGTATTATGTATGATGAAAAAAATTGTTTCTCGTGGAGTTTTAAACCTCTTAATAACTGCCGATCAGGAGGTTTTACTGGCGAACATTGCATACCAAACTGAGCCACCTAGAAATTGCTTTAAAGTACAGCTTACTATTTTGGTAAATTGGGAGATAATTACAATGAAATCTAATATTAATTTAAAAATGGGCAAATGAGAATCATTTCATGTGGCTGAACCTCAACCTGGATTATCTCGTATTCTTGTCTTTCGCACACTTCTATTTACTGCAGAACCTGTGGCAACTTCTCCCGAGTTATTTATAAGAAAAATTTCAAAAGCAAAAAATTATAAACTGTCAATTACTAAAAGAAGTAATATTATTTATTCAAGTTTAAAAAAATATAAAGCACAGTATTAGTTTTATAAATAAAAAAATTACAATAAACTATGTTGTTTTTATACATATTTAGAACTGTTGCAATTAATGTTGTGCTAATTAAGAGTCGGCAACCATATTGCAAACAAGGAAATCCTCTCTGCAAAACTCCAAAGAACCTTTCTATGGTATAACTTGTCATAATATGTGATCTGCTGGATGTAAGCAGATGAGGATCACTAACACCTAATAGGTAACTGTTGCCATATCTTCTGATGCGAAATTCAACTGGAAGAAGATATTTATCGAAAAGAATACTGTTTCGTACTGATCGTGGCCAATAAACAATAAAATGCATGAATTTTAAGTCAGCGTTGCTTGAACATTAATGCTAAAATGTCCTTTGTTGTGATACGATTCAGCACTTAGACAATTGGGTGATTATACATGCATATGTGTGCAATCGACAGCTCCCACAACACCTAAAAAAACAGAAATGCGAAAAAACCATTGCTTTGTTTCCATTAACTGTTCAGTAGCTCTAGGCATCTTTATATATTGATGGGAGAGCCTGACAATTTCATTTAGGAAATGCTGGATAGAGCATTAATATTTGTACTCTTGCATCAAAGGATTTGTTTCGAGAGCTTTTTGGTTTGATTCTATCTTTAATTGCATGTACCAAGTTTATAATGGTGGCATTTAAACGAAACCTCTTCTTGAAATCAATGTCGTTTAACAATTGAAAAGGATTTTCTCTATCCCGTATAAACCTTATGCTGCAAAGCTGTCTTCAAAGCTACTCGAGGAAGAAGACGACAAGTGGAACAACATAATGATTTTTGTTTAATAATTACTTTTTGAATAAATTTGTATTAAACGAAACTTGAATTAAACGTAGCTATAATTTATTAGTTAGTTTTGACAGTAAATCATGTCCTTTTTACTATTGAAAAACTTTAATTGTAGGTTAATCAGCCAAATATCACCAATTAGATAATCTTTTGTCAACAAAAGTTTAATCGGAGATTATAGTTTTATGCAACGCAAAATATAGTCAATTGACCGTTAATCTCTGATTAACGTCGACTTCAATTAATTATTTAATTGGCCGTTAATGTACCGTTAAATTACAATTAAAAGATAATCATACTTTAATCAAAGATTAAACTCCAATTAACGGTTAATTATCTTTTGTGCAACCCGCTATTTAAGAGTTTTTATGTTTGATAGCACAGTAAATACTTAATAAGTATTTATCTTTTTTCTTAGAGTCTGTTGCTCTTTCACAACTTACTTTTCTTTTAAATAGTTTATTTCCTGCATTTGATTTGTATTTTATGCATATCCTACATACTTGACATTTTCTACATCAAATGTACGTGTCATATAGAAAATTATTTACTATGTGTAGAAAATTAAATTTTCTACATGATGTAGAATATGCGTCCATCACCCTTAGCCAACCCCTTAGCCTTCGCCCACATATTCACGTGGAATGGCATGAAACAATTCAATAATGAAATCCTTGTTGGGTCAGACAGACCGCTAAGAACGGTCCGTATTTTACAAAACGTTCACAGGAAAAAAAATCGTTTTGACAGCCGGCTACGAAGTAAAAGGTGAAGCATGTCGAGGGACAAATTTTCTACTTGAAAAATTTTTTTATTCGAAAATTGATCTACCAACTTTTTAACATAACACTGTTGTAATCCTAACGATTACTTGGGATCGTTTCGTCTATAGTTTTCGAGGTTGTCAATAAAAACAACGTGTTAAATGAATTTAACTTTATTAAAACGAATTGATGCTTTTAAATGCAACGCCGGAAACAGAGTTCTCTTTGCTGTTGGTATGTGCTTCTTATATACCTGTAAAATGGTTTTCCAAGAAAGTTGCGACAAGGGGTTTGAGAACAAGTTGCAACTTGTTATAACTACATAGGTATCACAACAACACAGTTCAGGTAGTTTAATTTCCCTCGTTGTATAACTAATAACTTAATTATAATAAGGCCCAAATTCTTGAACGACAATGTAGGGTCACTCATTCTACACTCACACTCAATTTGGCAGTTACACTCAATTTTAGAATTCAGAAATAAATAGACTTTTATATCTTCCTAGTAATTGAGCGACGTTTAAGTAAAGAATGAGTAGGGGAAGGTGTTCCACGATCAGACAATTTTTTGCTTTTTGCTCTAAAAATTGTACTTTTCCGTTTTTTGTTTTTTAAGTCGACATAAGAAATTTAAATACATTTTATCTAATTTATTAGCCTTAACATAAAAGAACATAAAAAAATACACTGTTGTATAAAATATTAATTGTTGAATTTTTTAAAATTTTGTCTAATTGTGGACCCAACATGTTCCACAATTAGACGACCTGTAGACTTAGGTGGTTCCACAATCAGACATGGGAATAAAGAAAAAAATTAACGAACTTCAAAACCCTGAAAGTTGATTTCGAACTTGATAAACGCTTTTTGACGTTTTGTTGAACCAAGACACTTTGGCGACGGCAAAATAAACTTGATATTTTCTTCTTTAATTAGTGAAATATCATTTGCAACTGGGAAAATAAAACTGTCTTGATATTTGGATGAACGTCGCAAAAACTTTACTTTATATTCACCCTCAATTGTCTCTGTAATCTGTCCTGCATAATATATTTTCTTGGATTTAGCTTTGTCAACAAATTCCACAAGGACATAGTCATTTATTTCTGGAGACTTTTCCAGTTGTTTAGCAAGGCAGAGGGGTGGTTCCTTGTCATACCACTCTACGCTATCTGAAGAATTATCAGAGAATTCCATTTCATCTTCCGCTGCCGAGGATTCGCTTTCTTCAACAATTTTTCTTTTAACCTGCCTTGTTTTGTTTAACTGGAGTTTCCTTTCCTTTTCTTTTTCCTTTTCCTCAAGTGCAGTTTTTTCCGGAGTATCAGTAGGGATGAAGCTTCTTCCTTTCTTTTTTTCCTTGTGTTCTTTCTTGATGCCGCTTTGGGGTAACCTTTAAATTCTTCCGGGCTTAGAAAATTACTTTTTTGCAGTAATTTGATCATCTCTCTTGGTGGTGTGACTTCTCTATGCTCTCCGCCTTCTTTGATTCCTCCGTCTTCTCGACTTGTGGAAGGGTGAACTTCACAGATAGGTTCTATTTGTGATGTTTGTTCATCCACAATTGATGAAAATAATAAAACTCCTTGGTTCTCCGTTATATTGTCCGTTTCATTAATCTCCAAGTTATTATTTGTAGGGATGTCCAAATTTTTCTCTTGCGTGAAATCTCTGTTCGTCACTTCACTCTGAGCAAAATCGTCATCAGTAAAAATAAATTTATCAAATGGGTGAATGCCAGTGCTTCTAAAACCGGACTTAATATTCCCTGGTGTCATTGCCCGCTCACAAGCTTTATTAACACATTCACCCACTTCGTAAATATCAATGGGTTGACCAGGATGCTTCAAGAGGCGTGCCTGTACCGCGGCATCGTAGTAGGTCTTGAAAGGTGAAAAAATGGACACGTCCAGTGGTTGCAATTTATGCGATGTGTGAGGTGGCAACGTTAAAATGACCACTCCGTTTTCCTTAGCGATATTTAAAGTTTTAATACTGATATGGCTCTCGTGGTTATCCATTATCAACAAAGAACGGTGTTCCAAAGAGCTCGCTGTGTGTCGAATAAAATGTTTTATTACTTCGAGAAAAGTATCTTTTGTCATCCACCCTGAATCAGATACAAGTCCTAGTGTACCACCCGGCGCATCGGCAGTCATTTTTGGATTAAATTTTTTACGTGGAAATACCATTGCTGGGGGGAGTGAATTTCCAGTAGCAGACACAATACAGCACGTTGTGACCAAAACTCCGCGCTCGGCACTTGTACAAGAGTTAACTTGCTTAACTCCTTTGCAGGCTACAATCTTCCTCATTTTTTGAACTGTAGTCGTTCCAGTCTCGTCCAGGTTGAAGATTCGGGTACCATCAGAAAATTCTGGGTATCGCATCAAAACGTTTTCCAAATTATTATAGAAAATATCTACATTGTGACGATTGAATGAAGTGGTTCTAGGCAAACTACATGCCTCTGGTTGGCGAATACTCAGTTCGGAATTCCGGTGCATGAAACCTAAAAACCACTCGCGTCCTGCTTCCTTTTGCTTAATCCAATTTTTTGGAACAGGTATATGATTGGCCTCCGCCATTTCATATGCCAGCTGCTTTACAGAAACAACTGATTGCCCATAACACATTTTCGAACAGTTTATAATGTACTGAACCAAAGTTTTTTCTTGTTCTGCGGAAAATATTTGCCTGCAAGCGTAATTAGGCGACATCCTAATTTTGGCTGTAGGGTCCAGCTTCTGTTTTTTCACATACAAATGAAGAGTTTGAAATTTTAGCCCATAACGGTCCGCAGCTTGTCTAATGGACCATTTTTCTTCCAAAACAAGCTTTACAGCCGCTCTCATATTTTCTGCATCAAATTGTCCTTTGTTTGTTTTTCGTACTCGTCCACGTGCCATGATGATAATTACCAGAGCGCACCTTTAAAAATGTAAAAACACTTGTTTGAGTAAATGTGTTCCATAAAAACAAAAACTAGACGCGTCTAATTGTGGAACCAAGCACGTGTCTGATTGAGGAACAAATGCTCTTGTGAATCAAAATTTGCTTTCACTCAGCAACGGCTGAATATTTTCTTGTCAAAACTACTTTCTGAATTAGGCAAATAGAGGTTATAATAGCACATGATAAAGCAATCTGTCTAAAAGTTACAGATATTTAGTAAATCACCGACTTCTATGCATGCGTTTCACAAAAAATACATACCCAAATAATTTTTTCGATATAAAAACTAAACTAACAACTTTTTGACTTCGCCGACACAACTGCTGTTTCACTGCGCATCACTTTATGTACCACGCAAGTCTCAGCCGTATAAAGGCGCCTGTTTTGAAATGAACGGGTTTGTCTTATTGTGGAACCTGTCTGATTGTGGAACACTCTCCCCTACAGCTTAAGTGCTTGACGTAACACAAAGTCCACATATTAAATATTGTAATACTGTCAGCGTATAGCAATATAACCTAAATTTCATTAATCACAATGTATTTTTTGTTGTTGTTTGTATTGCGTTTTCATTAAAGTTTTTGTTTTAGTAGTTAGTTTATAAGAAAATAATCTTAATATATATTTATACTTGAGCGAAATAACCATAATTTAACAACCTTTGTTTTTAATTAATTTATAGTTCTACGTAGTCCTTAATTGTATATATATGCATATTTTTTTTATTTATGTAAATACAATAGACAACGATTTTAGTGACTTTATTTAACATTTTACATTTATCTACTAACTCTTGTAAAAACAATTTCTTGTCTCCCGACATATACACTACCGACCATAAATGAGGGAGCACGCGTTCATCTATTCATTATTCTGTCTTTCTACCTGTTTTTATGACCGTAATAAAATAAAAACTTGGTGTATTTGCAAACAATAATAAGGTGTTAATTATAGAATTATTGTATATGTTACAGAAGGAAACATTGCAAGTAAAAAATAACAATTCTTGTCGCAAGCAATTTGTGGTCACAGCTGCTGTTTAGATATTCTTTCATAAATGTTTAGTTAAGTTGTAATTATAAGCGACTTTCGGCTTAGACCACGTCGTAGTTAAACACCTAGACTTAGGCTTGGTCCTAGTCTCTCCTTGAGAGCCAAAACAAGAAGTTGAAGTTGACCTTTGCCGTATTGTCGACAATTAAATGAAAAGCACGCAAATCCGGTGTTACTCACGATAGTAAAACGTCGTTTAGCAAAAGCTGAATTAAAAGGTCGAATAGCCGCCCGTAATAAACCACTATTACAACCTCAAAATCGTTAGAAGCGTTTAGAATGGACCAAACAACATAAAGATTGGAACATGGATAAGTGAGCAAATGTGCTGTGGACGGACTAAAGCAAATTTCAAGTATTTGGTAGTCATAGACGAATCTTTGTTAGGAGAATGGTTGGTGAAAGAATACTGCCTCAATGTGTTGTGCCCACTGTTAAGCAGGGAGGTGGTTCTAAACTTATTTGGGGCTCATTTTCTTTTAACGGCGTTGGAGATCTGCATCGTAGTGATGGAATTTTAAAAAAGGAAGGCTACTTAAACAATTTGAAACAACACGCTATTCCATCGGGGGTTAAGTTAATTGGCAAAGGATTTCACTTACAACAAGACAATGGTCCCAAACACTCGTTCAAGTTTGGTAAGAACTATTTAATACAAAAAAAGCAAAAGGTGTTCTTATAAATATGGTTTGGCCTGCACAATCGCCCGACATTAATCCCATTGAGTTACTGTGGGATGGATTAGACAGGAGAATAAGAGACCATTGTCCATCATCACAAAACTAACTTTAGGAACAATTACAGAATGCTTGGGCAATAAGTACCCTACAGAAACTAGTGTCAAGATTGCCAAAAATCTGCAGAGAAATTATAAAATGCAACGCGCGGCTACTTTGTTGAAATATAGAACAATTAATATAATTCTTCTGTGTCCTTTGTACTTGTAAACATTACTGCATTTCATGTAAATTTATTGTTTGTGTTTATCAGCAACTACGTTTTTCTTTAAATATACCTTTTATTTTACAAGCTGTATAGCAGTTTTGTGCATATTTTGTAGTGATCCCTGAGTTTTGGCCGGTAGATAACTATAGGTAGGCTTATCCATGTTAATTTAATATTAAAAAGCAATTTTACTAATAATATTCATATAAATGAAAAAAGAAACGCGGTAATTGGTTCAAACTACTATAAGTACGTATAATTAATAACAAGAATAAAGTATGTTAATATTAAAGAATTAGTTAAATAAATACTACTTATATTAAAAAATATAAAATTCACCTCTCACTACAAATACAAAAGATAACACCAAGATAAACGCAAACCTACTAAAACACACAGAGAGCAGCAAAACGAAAATGACTAATAGTTTAGGGAATCGCGTTTAGAAACGTTTTTTTATGAACTACGAAAACACCGACTTAAAATTTCTTACCATAGTTTATGGATACCCACTGATACCCACTCAGTCCACTCATGTTGGGTCAACTGTGAATTCAAAAAGTAAGAATGAGGGAGTCTACCCTAACCCAAGTAAATGTTGAGTGTAGTATGAGAGTATTATTGTTAGTGTCAATTTAAGGGCGTTCTTCAATTCAGGCCTTAGTCATAAAGTAACCAGAAAATACCTCTTGCAGATAATTACAAAATTTATTGAATACAAACAGTAACGTTCATTAGAAATATACAGTATATATTACTTTGTTTCTTATATGATGCCGATGAGGCGGCGTTGACCTCTAAATGTTATATACATGAAGATTACTTCGTATATAACTGTAATATTTTTATATTACAAATACATACTTGCTATGTATATGTTTACTGGGCGTACTGTCATGTAAATAAATAAAATAGAAATGGATTTACGAACTACTTTATTTCGCCAAAGAAATGTATAGATAGAGATTACTCATTATAATTAACCCTTTTGTTATTAAAAAAATTGTTATTAAAAAAATTGTTAAAATTTTCGGCATTGTCAAGTAATACACGAACGTAATATACTTACGTATAAAGGGGAATCAGAATATCTGGGAGGTACAACAACTATAAATAATAAGCATAAAACAAAGACGATTGTTTGAATAAACTTATATCCTAGCATGCACAGGTAAGAAGTTTTTAGGTACTTTTTCATTAATAACTTCTAAACTAATTAAATGTAATTGGCTATTTTGTGTAGTTGTTAGTGAGTACTTAAAAACAAAAAAAATGTGAAAATTTAATGAAAATTAAACAAGCAGAAGAAGGATTTCTGATTAAACGCATCGTTTTGCTTTAAATAAATAAAAACTTGTTGTAGAAGACGAACCACTCGTGATTGAGAAACATTGAACCTTATAATCAATTTTATATCAAATTTGAATAGAAACTTTGTAAATTTCGTAATTTATTTTATTATTTTGATCGCTCGAATACTATAAAATATATATATACAAATTAGAAGCTGTACGTTCAATTATAAAATTGTCTTCTATTAGGGGAATGATTGTTTCTCAGAATATCAGTTGTTTACGTAGACCGAATTTCATAACGTAAGTGTTATTTTGCATAGATATAATTTTCTTTCCAGGTAATTTTATATGTAATAAAAATAACGTATGTCGTTTCCAAATCTCTGAAACTGTATCTTTATAGATTACTGTAAGAGAATATACTGATCTGTAACTTAGAAACCTGTATTATTTATAAAAGCAGCGTCAGATATGTCAATCTTGCGTTTGCATCCAAAGCGACTAGTGTTTTGCATTCAAATTAGCAGTGGCGGCTTCTCTATTAGGTCATTTGGTCAATGACCCTCCAAAAATGAATAAGAATGGTATTTAATTTGCTTTAAAATTACAGAAAATTTGCGTTTAAATCAAATTATCAGCGTTTAAATTTCATGCGTTTAAATAATTGTCAATTTAAACGCAACAGATACGAAAGCTTGCAAATTTACCCGAGGCTGACACGAACTTGTGCCCGCATTTACATTATATTACGATGATACTTGTTGTAATCAAAAGTGATACACACATAATACAATTTTATGCAAGTTAGAAAAGAAGATAAGTAACTGTTTAAATGCTTTCGCAGGGTTTTCAGCTGGGCTGCCTACGCCAAAGATGCAATTATCTTTTAGTGCAATGCTTACATTGCTTACATGACTTACGTCATCTATCGTTATCTTCGCAGCACGCGTGTGTTAAATACAGATTTCTTATCACATATGACAGTAGTTTTTGTTTCATAATAACTGTGGTACAAGACCTTAAAAAATGAATAGCTAATAATTGTTTACACATCTAGAATTTAAATTTAATGCTTGTCCTCAGCCTTTACTTCAAATTCGACCAACCAGTAAACATAAAAATAAAGAAGTTTACAGTAATTTAAAAGAATCTGTATATGATTCTTTAGATTAGATTTGTGGATTTGAAATAAATAATAGATTTTAGTGTATTATGTTTACAGTTTTCAGATGATGCATTAATCATTATGTTGTAAAAATAATTTTACGGATTTATAGCATTTAAAAGAAAAAGTAAAAACCAATTGTGAGGTCAATTAAACACTATAATGAAAAAAAATAGATAGATATATTAAATAAAACAATTGATTGACTTTACATACAGTGGAAAGAGTGCGATATTTCTCTGTGTTAAAAAGAATTCAAACATTTCTACGCAATTGGCAATACTATGAGACAAGAAAGACGTGCATTTCTATACTAAGCATTGAAAAATCATTGTAGATTTTAATGAGCTTGTTATTGATTATTTTGGTAATTAATTGTAATTATAGACGAATATCTTAAATCTTAAACATAATTGATCTTAAATATAAATCACGTTACTATAAGAATGTTTTTTAGCCTTTTTGCGATCAATTTTTTTAAATGACCCTCTTGTATGATTGACCATCAGCCGCCACTGCAAATTAGTGTTTCCAATTTTAGCGCAGTCATTTTCTAACTATACTGTATATAAATAAGGCTACTAGTTTTCACATTTACATCTCAACATCACATAGTTATGTTTATAAAACGCAATATCTTAGTCTAACCGATTGAAACTGAATTCCAACATATAGTGAAAGAAGAAACCGTAAAACTTGGGATTCGGATGCTGTAATTGCATTCAATCATCTTGCAGCAGTATTTTCGATTACAAATTACAACACTCCTTGTTTGATAGTAAAGAAAGCAAACATTTTTACATAATTAATAATTGATCGATTTACATTATTTATTAAAACTTACCTTACTCCGCCTTACTCATTATGTCCTAAATAATTTAGCTATACTAAAAAACCACTTATACAATAAATAAAATTCATGTAAATCAAAGTAAATAATAAAATACTTTTAATAAAATTATTAAGATCCATTTTTAAAGAAAAAATCCCTATTGTGCAAGTAGCCAACTAGCCTGGTTAGAGATCTTGGTTTCTCACTCTTATTTTAAACTGATCTGTTTCTTAAAATTTTTATTTTTTACTTATATCTTCGGCCTCAATATCAGATCTCTCTATATCTCTTGAGAAAATACCTCTGGCAGGCACTCGCAGTTTTCTCCTACGCCCCTTCTTAAAATCGTCACTAAAAGTTAGTCTACTTTCGTAAAAGACCATCAAGATCACCTTCTACCCAGGTTGAATACAAATGTACAGACTTGTAAACTACATATAGCGGAACCGAACGACTAATGGCCATCATGATAGAAATGCTGGATTTGCAGGAAAGTACTATCCTTTCTACTGCCTTTGATCCTCGTCTACTCGGATCATCAGTGATATTTGTCCCAAATTTATATCAAGTAGATTAAAACTTCATTATATATTATGTTTCAATTTTATAATATCTTGCAATAATTACAACATTAATATGCAATAATTAAATATTTTTTATCAAGTTAGTTAGTTACATGTTATACGGGTAATATAAATATTACTGACTAATTATTGTTGCTTAAAATACTGACGATGCGTAAGTATACATATATGCATCTAATAACGAAAGTTATAACAATTATATTACCAAGCAAATTTAAATTATGTTGTATTTAAAAATAAAAGAAAAGTTCGTTTAAATTACAAAATATGTATATATTAAGTACATATATCATGTCTAAAAGTATTGTTTCTTTTAGCCGCTTGTCGTAACTGGCGATTAATTAAACACCTACAGCATAATTAATCACTGCACTTCATTTTGTTATTTTGTAATACCAATATATTTTTAATGTAATGTCAGTTTAAAATAGTTTAATGATGTTACCATTTATAATTAAAATTAAAAAAAAAACCTGCAACTAATAAACCCCTAAAAAATGACGGCCCACGGCATTTGGACCAAAATACAAAGTAAGTATAATAATATACTATATAGGTCAAGCAAAAAAAAAACTAGAAAGGCATAAATGTACTAATTTATTTGATTTGGAGACGTTTAATAACTACAAAAGCAATTACTGCGAGAAAATGTTATTTGTGTTTCAGTTTAAGACTACTACGAAAATTGCCAATATAGTATAAAATACATTGTCTTTCTAAACCACATTCTTGTGAAAACCAACTCAACATATAGCTTTGAACACAAACATACTAAAAACTAAAGTTAATATAAAAAGCATAAATTACAAAGTAGCAGATACAATAAAACCGCTTCAAATCCATTCCTTGTTTATAAAGTCAAACAAGAAAATAGTAATTAGTACATTAAGTACCATAAAACAAGCATTGGTTTATGATAACAGAATCAATTTAAAATATTTTGATATAGAACATATCTAAAATTTGCATTTATAATTGAAATAAATACTACAACAGCGATATAATTGGACGAATTTCTGTATTACGTTATTGGTAAAAATATAAGTTTTTCTAAAACAGTGTACAACTATAAAAATACATTTGATATATACTTGCATACCCTTACCCTAAATAAAAATTACACTACATTTTTCTTATTAAAATAAAAATAAAATTTGTTTAAAAAAATGTATGTAGAACTAAAATCAAATTAAGAACAAATGCGTCCAACAACCATAATAGAATATTGATTTATTGATGTCCTTTGTTATTAAACTGTGTATGACTAACTGTATGACCTTATTCTGAGTATTTAAGTTATACATATTCTAGTATTTACTATAAAAGATCATTAAATTAAATAATTCCTATCATCTTACCTAACTTTGAACTTGCAAAGGTGGCAAGCTATCTAAATCCAGTATTTCGTTTATTCTTTGCACGCAAAGCTTTGATCCTGCTTCTGACTCCTTTGATATCTAGAAAAAAATTATACCTTATACATTAACCATAAAATAAAAAAAGCAAATTCTCTACCCACAAATCATTATTATAGAGACCAAATCCGTCAAAATATTATTTTGAGTATTACATGAGCTCTTAAAAAAGCACCGTAAATTGTCTTAAACAGCGCATAGTTAAAATCTAGTTTATACAGGGTTATTCACGGCTCGGAATAATGTGGCCAAAATAAGTGACTTTCAAAACATTTCACTGTTAGGATATATAAAAGGTTTATGGTTACTTTTTAAAATTAATTTTATTTTATACAGGGTGTTGCAAAGGCCGTAAACGTATCAAAGTTGTGTTTTTTAAGTGAAACAGGGGGTTATTATTACCTTTTTGAATTCTCCGATCAAAATAAGGGTGTGCTTTTATAACGATTATAAGACCTAAACGTTAAGGTTTTTTAAATAATTTAGATTTTGTCAAAATATAACCTAATTTTTATGTTTGAGATACTTTAGAAGTGTCTAAGTTATGGGAGCAAAATTTACAGTGAAGTGTAACATATTTTATAAACCAATTATATTAAACTTTTTATCTTATACAGGGTGTCCAAAAATTTATACCTATATAACTTTATTAATTTAAATAAAACGTCATATTTTTTAATTTACCAGAAAATGCACTTTTTAATTACCTATCGAATAGTATTAGAACGTTCTACACACACCAAATAATCGTTTTTTGCACTATTTAATGTTTTTTAAATAAAAGTTCTGATGAATCTAGTTGCCTATTGTGTTTAAAAATATCAGATAATTAACAATTATAAAAATAATAATTTATAATCCAACAGACTCTAACAGTAATAATGGTAATACCGTACCAAGGATAAATAATAAAAGTACTGTAGTTACGTCCTCCTTTAATATTAAATTAATGACTAGATTGTAGAAAGTTCTTCACTAGGAGGGACAATAAAACCACTCAAGATTTTATTATGGCGACGTTTCGTGCACAGGGCGTGCATTTCTTCAGGCAAACTAAAAGGTTATAGTGGAGTAGTCCTTAACTCCAAACGACATGAAACTTGTACACAATAATAATTAAAATTAACATGAAAAATTGTTATACTATTTCTAGGTTAAATATATTTAAATAATTGTAAATGAACAAATTACATGTGAAAGACAAACAATTAACACGACATGTATACACGACATACATGTCGTGTCAATTGTTTGTCTTGCACGCCCTGTGCACGAAACGTCGTAGAAGAAATGGATTTCACAATTGGCCCCTCCCCCCAAATCCCCGAAATTAACTACACCAATTTTTTTCATGGGGATACATAAAAAGTATTGTCTACAATATGCCACCGGCAACATTACACGATATGAAAAGACGCGTAAGATGCACTGTTGAATCTCTAACTGTATCCCAGCAAATTTTGGCAGTGTATAAGTGGTTCTCAAAAAAGGATATGTAAATGTCTGGAAATGAACGGTCAATGTTTCGAACATCTGTTATAAATATTTTGCTTTTGTTTTATGTTACCGTTGGTATGTTAGTATTATTGCTGCTATAGCATGTTGGATTATAAATTACGTTCCAAATTTCTAAACAATTGTAAAAATATTCTTCATTATTATTCTTATATTTGCTAACTATTTGATATTTCTAAATACAACAGGCAACTACATTCATCAGAATTTTTATTAGAAAAACATCACATGATACAAACAAACGATTATTTGACGTATTGTGTAAAAACGGGACTTCTAGGTGTAGCACATTCTAATACTATTCGATAGGTAATTAAAAAGTTCATTTTTCGGTAAATTAAAAATATGGCGTTCTATTTACATAAATCAAGTTATAACCACTAAAAATTTCTTAATTGATAAGTTCTAATTTTTGGACACCCTGTATAAGATGTAAAGTTTATTATAATTAAGATATTATATATGATCTATTTTTACACTTCACTGTATATTTTGCTCCCATAACTTAGATACTTTTTAAGTATCTCAAACATGAAAATTGGTTATATTTTGACAAAATTCAAATTATTTAAAACACTTTAAGATTTAGGCTTCATAAACGTTATTAAAACACAAACTTATTTTGATCGGAGAATCAAAAAATACAACAATATACAGGTTTCGTTAAAAAAAAACACAACTTTGATTCTTACGGGTTTAACGACACCCTGTATAATATGAAAACAACTAACCATGATATTTTTTAAAAACTTTTTGAAAGTCATAAATTTTGACCACAATACTCCGAGTCGTATAGCGTAATGCATTTTTGTAAAATTTGGCCCCTTGGGCCGCGATGAGGCTACAGTAGCATACGATCATACGTTTCAGTATCATAACGCCACTTTTTTAATGTGCGATTATTTACTTAAAAAAATTAGTAGGTACTCTTGAAAAGTAATACATTTGCGGTGAAAGTACATTCTTAGATAATTTGTTTAAACCATGTTTTCACCTAAATAGCCATTTGCATCTTTTTCAAACATATCGTATATTTAGTAGATAAGATAAGCACGTGCATTATGTGTTCCGACAAACAACATGTTTATGTTACAAAAAAACATATTAAAAATCATATTAACGAAAATATTCATATGTATGTATTTAGTTTTTACATGTTTTGGAATTCTGGTACACGCCACTGGATATGTTGCAACCTATTCATAAATAATCTCCTTTAGAGTTAAAAGTTAACAAATGTCACTTTAGTTTCATATAAGTTAACACTCTTTTTACAATGCGGTTCACTATGATTATCAAACATTGTTGTTTTCAATACATTTTATTTATAAGTATGTTACATCGCTAACAAAAATGTTGGTACTATATTAGGCTGGGCGACAAATGATTGACGTTCCCAATTTCACGTAAGACGAGTTTTAAGAAACCTAAATATGTATATAATATTTTAATTAAAATATTAAATGAATGATAATCCTATTAAATTTAAATTAAATGCCGTCATTATAACAATTTCAAATTTAGCATTTTATCAAAACACTAATGTTTGTAGTTTTCATTTATACTATATCGTATGAAATGAAGGATGACGAATATACACGAATGTGTGACATGTTCATAACTAAAGAGCGGAACTTAAGGCATTAAAAATCTTCAAAAATTACGCCATAAATAGCATAAAAAATTTAAAAAAAATTGCGTATTTTTTTTACGTATTTTAGTTTACTTTCAACTGATGCAGTTAACTTAGACATCTTAATTAGTGCAACACATCTCAGAACTATCAAAAACTTTATAGAATTGAAAACAATGCAAATGTCGGTAAGTAACATAATATCTCATTTGTAAGTTATGATATGGTAACACGCATTAAAGACATAAGAAAACTTTAAGATAAGGTGATTGTGATATTATCACCGTTCGGTTGAATAAGGTACTAGAGTATCTGCAATTGAAACGTAGTGTATATTCATTTATTGTTAAAAACAGCAGTATTCACCTGATGACGATTGCAAATACTGTAGCAATCCAAATATTTTTTAAAAATAACTACAATGCAAGTCCAGAATTGTGCTATTCATCACAGTTGTTACTAAGAAAACCGGATAAAAACTTAAAGTTAAAATACGTCTAAATGTAAAATTTACATGTAATTAAATTTTTTTTGTTAAATTGCAAGAAAATTTGCATTATTGTTGAAAGTTGCTGAAAAATTACAATAACACCTAAAATTGCAAAAATTGCAAATGCCACAACTTCCGCTCTTTATTCATAACATAATCGAAGTACTCTCGTAGTATACTAGAAAACAAAAGTTGAACTGTGTATAACATACATACATACATGTAAAATAAAGCAAATGCGTTATTTAATGATCCTTGCGCAGATCTCAAAATTTGTACGTGTAAGTGCGATGAAACGATTTATAGATCGAACTAAAAACGTCGACCAGTAATCGCCATTTTAATTGTTTTTATTGATTCTTTCCGTTTACTTATTTGTTCTTATTGTATCTCAATGACAACCAGTTTTTTTTGAAAACTCCACTGTCTGTATTATTGAGTTACAAGCAGTGTTGTGCATTATCTAGATGAAATTATATAGATAATTTATCTAGATAATTTTTTATCATCTTTTTCTTATCTAAATAAAAGTATTGAATATTATCTAGATGATTATCTTAGATGATTTTTCTGTTATCTATCATGAAATTATCTAGATGACTTTTTAAAAGTAACAAATTTTTTATTTTAGTTTTGTTTTTTATAATTTTTATATTTGTAAAAATAATATAGTTTGTAATGTCTGTGGTAATGTAGTACGGTCCAGATCGATAAAACCTGATAAATAATCGCCGTAGATGTTTCACATTTTTGCAGCTGTTTTGTTGACAAAAACTAGACTCACATGACCTTGAGCGTAAATACATGCAATACGAGATAGTAACAAAAACACAACTCAAATTACTGTACCTATTGCGATAAGTATCTTATCCTCTTTAGAAACAATAATAAGCGTTTTTATATACGTACATTATCTTGCACGCTTCATACATTGAGATTCACCGCTACTTATTTTGTAATTTTGAAATTCTAATTAGTTGAAGTGCATACACAGCAAAACTATGCCTAAGTAAAAATGCTTAATTGAAAAAGAGGAAATTCACGACTCTTTGAGCAGTTGAAAGTGGCAAACCTCGATACACGTGATTTAGAGTTCTTTTTGAAGAGTATTTAAGTCATGGAGCTTTTACCTTACTCTTTAAATAAACGTGTTGAGTAAGTAATAATAACGTTAAAATAAAGTCGCAATAACATCCTAATGTGGACCGCGTCGAATAAAAACGCTCTTATATAATTCTAAAAATCAATGCAAATTTTCTCATGATTATGACAACTTGTCAAATATAATTAACAAAACAAAAATGCTTATTTTTACATTTGGATTTGTTGCACTTACAATTACAAAAAGTACTGAGCAAACTGTTTAAAATGTTGGAGCCCGTTGAAACCCAAATTTTTTTAGAAGAAAAAAACTACTTGCGTTTGTTTAAAAGACTTAAAAACTGATTCTTTAAGTGCTCGCTGCAGTAAGCTGCTCAAAGTTTAAAATACAATAAATTTTTGAGTAGTTGTTTTTTTGTGAAAAATTTGCTTAAAATATCAAACTACAAATGATAACTTAAATTTAAAAACAAGAAGCAATAATTCAGAGAGTTTGATTAACGGCTATGAGCGATAATTTTTATAATCTTTTAGGTTCAAACGTCGATATCAAAGTCAGATTTTTCCTGTTACAAAGAAAAACTAATTCAGTTTACTAGACACTTCTCCATTTGTGAATAAATTATTGATTAAACACATCAATTTCTGCGCTCATTGAAATACTTTAGTCCTGATAGTACAAGTTTTGCTTAGCAATGAAAATTTTGAAAGAACCATATTGTATCAAAAAATGTGTTTTATATTTTACATTAATAGGTCATTAAATCAATAAAATTTCTGTCATGTTTTTTCGGTTTTTATTTTTTTTTAATTGGTCTTTCAGTTTTTTAATTAGTAAATTTAATAAACAATGACTTGGTATTTATTCTGTTGTGAGATTATATTGTACATTTACGTATATGATGATAATTAAATGGTAACAATCAATAAAAATTATTACCTGTTTGCAGAGCTGGGTAGTAGTTAACTACAAAGTAGTTAAGCTATTAATCTAACTACTTTTTTGTTGACGATAGTTGTATTCTATATATTCAAGTTACTTTAATTCAATAATGTAACTGTAGTTGGAATAAATTACTTTTTTCGTGTAATCGTATTTAAAAAGTAGTTAGCTACCTTATTTTAACTACAAAAATAGTTAAACTACTTTGTTAATAGCTTAACTACTTTACTAGTAATTAAACTACTTTATTAGCGGCTTCAATTACATGCAATATGGCTACAATTATTCAGCTTCCATTGCAGTTTCGCAGATTAAAACGTGTCCTTCAAGTGATGAACGGTAACGCCGAAGTAAACATATGGATGTAGACTTTCAAAAAAATTTTATAAATGCAGCAAACCTAATTTGTTTCGAAATGTTAAATGCCACTGATCTAAACGTAAACAAAGTATTACTTCAACAAAATGAAAGTTTTTTTGATTTTGATGAACCTGGTTTGTCTAAAAAGTTACACATTTCTTCTGATACTGAGAATGAACATGCTCACAAAACCAGATGAATAGAACTGGAATTGTTAAAACACTTGGAAGATAACAGAATTCATATATCTACATATGTAAGATGATTATAAGATTATTAAAAAAATGTTCATTAGATATAGTACAATTTTACCTTCATCAGCTGCTGTCGAGCGATTATTTTCGTTTTTCATTCATAAATTCGCACAAAAGAAATGCAGATGCTTTTTTTTGAATAGTTACTTTTATGAAAAGGAAATAAATATTGAATACCACAATTAGTTTATTACTTTAAGTTCTGTTTTTTTAAAGGTTTATTTTATTTATTTTTTTTTTGAGAATTTGTAATAAAATAGATATACATGATACTAGAATAATAGTACTTACGTTAAAATTGTTTTACTGTTTTCGTGTGATGTATGATTGATTTACTTTGTCTTCTTTAATGTAATAATAATTCAGTGTCTATAGGTACTTATGTTTATATGACTGAAAGTGGTATAACATAAATCGTCTCAGAACTACATTTTCTACAAGTAGTTGAAAAAAATAACTTATATTTTAGAATACAATTCTTGAGTAGTTAGTAACCTAACTACTTTTCGATTTACGGTAGATAGTAGTTAGTAACTTACACTACTTTTAAAAATTAGTAACTTTAGTTAGTAGTTAACTACTTTTACAAAGTAACTTGCCCAGCTCTGACTGTATTATGGAATACGTTTATTTTACGAGTTAATTCTCTAGTGCTACTTCAGGGCCGATCTTCTACAATTTGCAATACCTGTACATACATTAGAGAAAAACAACTATTTTTTTTGATTTTATTGAAAATATATTATTGTTTTAGTTGTTTTTCAGCTGCTAGTACACTAGGTAGTCTTTCTCGCTCACGACCTTCGTAGGTAAGAATAACCATTGATTATGAATAACACTTCCAATCTCACACACACACGCCAAAATAAAGTTTCATGAAAGCAATTTACACAAATAATTTAGCAACTGAAGAAATCGAAGTACAAATAAAGCAGGTTGTCAAACTGAGTTCTAAGAAAGCTAAATTTGGTATTGATACTTCTTACATTGCACATTTCTTTTGTTTAAATAGTTGAAGTTTTGTTTTGGTTGCAACAAGATAATTGTAATCAAGTACAAAAAGTACATTTTGTTAAGTTAGGTCAGTGTCAAAACGAAGAAATGAAGATTGATAATTATTTATTTATTGTAGTTATTTTATTAACGATTTATTTTGTAGATGATTGAGAATTTAAAAAAAAATCAACACAATACGTTTTAAAATGCAGAGCTCTCAGAATTTACCGCATAGTTAAAGTCAACAGTCAATCTCCACTTGTTTAAGTAGTCACCAGCCTGAAAACTTTAATTGTAAACATCTTGAATATCGGCCACTTTAGACCAAATTTTTAAAGAAAAAATTCCCTTGAGTTTGTAGTTGTTAAACAGAAACAAACGTGGAAGGAGTTATATTTCCCCTCATACCTATAGTCGCAATATAATAGACAAAATGACGATGACATAAACTAATGACTGGTCATAAGATAAAGTGACCTTTTGAACGAATGAATTTTAGGTTTACAATACATATGATGAGTATGTAGAACACGTTTATATAATTGTCTATAATTTATTTATCACTTAATATTTGGTAAATAATGGCCATGACACTCGTTAATCTATTCCTAACTTCTGTACGCTTTTGTTGAGTTGTATAAATAATTTTTAAGTTATTTATATGTAGTTGAACTACTGGAACCGAAAAACCCTAAAAAAACAAGAAACGGACCGTTTGGGTCTATAGGAACCTAAACCGGAACCGTTAAAAATTTTTAAGTTAAACTAGAACCGTACCGGAACCGTTATAACGTTTCGGTCCAGGTCCCTGTCTACTACCCTTGTTTATATACATTATAGTTAGACAATGACTGCGCTAACATTGGAAACATTAATTTGGATGCAAAAAGGTGTAGTTTTGGATGCAAACGCAAAATTGACATATTTGGCGCTGTTTTTATTAATATTACAGATTCCTAAGTTACAGATCAGTATATTCTTTTACAGTAATCTATAAAGATACAGTTTCAGAGATTTGTAAAAGACATACGTTCTTTTTTTATTACATGTAAAATAAGCTTGAAAGAAAATTATATCTATGCACGATAACACTTATGTTATGAAATTCGGTCTACGTAAACAACTGGTATTCTGAGAAACATAATTATTCCCCTAATAGAAGACAATTTTATAACTGAATGTACAGTTTCTAATTTGTATATATGTTTATAGTATTCGAGCGATCAAAACAATAAAATAAACTACCAAATTTACAAAATTTCTACTCAAATTTGATATAAATTAGATTAAAGTTAACTAGTTAACGAATACACATGCTGATAAAAAAATTATAAAAGATAATTTGGGTGAGCAGGCATGTTTAGCTAAGAATGGTCCTTTTATCTCAATAAACAGAAATATTCTACATGTTTCTGTTTATTGACATAATAAAAACACATCTCGGATCTGGTATATTGTAGGTAATGCTGGTATTATTTTTGGCCGAATGCCTGCGTTTATAACTATGCAGTGCACGTTGCTTAATAGAATTACGTTGGGACTTGAGTTTTTTTATAACAATAACCGAATGATAACAATATACAAAATTCAGGAAAAATGCTTATTTGTTAGAAAGCAGTAAATACAAACAGCGTGTATGTAATTAACAGGTTGTTAATTTAGAAGGTGAGATCAGAGCGTATATACAAGCAAAAAAATTTTTATAAAACGTTTAAAAAAAAGCAGCATTTTGAGCCGACGGATCTGACGCATTAAACAGTTTGAAATCAAAAACAACGTTATGATGCTTCATTCACTGTTCTAAGAACTACACAATTCTTCTCAGAAATTTGCTGACACTAAAAAAATACAAAACAATGTTATCACATAAGAGGTAGTTAATTTAGTTATTCTAAGAAGGCACGTGCTTTCCCAGTTAATTCACAAAGATAACGTATTTACAGATGTTAAAATAATGTAAATCAGTCAAACTATTTTATTTAATAAATAACACTGCAAAAATAAGATAAATATGCAAAGCAACTATTTTTAGAGTATAATGGTAAAATTTTTCACTCGAAACAACCGTATTGTGAAATTCAGCTCAAAAATGCATACAAAATAAGTTATTGATCATGTATAGAAACAAACCTGAGAATAAATTGATAACATAAACCTAAATTATGATTACTATGTAACTTTAGTAAAGTGATAACATTACCCGATTAAAAACATTATCCGTGATTCCGATAAGCGGCGAGCGCTGTAAGTAATTCATACGAAAATTTAAATCATTAATTTGATTCTGAAGTCCGAATCTTTGAAGCATCGCTCTGAATTTATTGCTAAAGATACATCTGAAGAGCTAATAAGCTGGTATATTTATATTTTATGTGCCTTTTGAGTAGTATAAAAAATTTAAAAAAAATTAAATTAGCACATCTTCGTTGGGTTCCGGCTTCAAAAGAAAATTAAACAAAGAAAATGAAACAAACCACTCAACCGATTATAATTTTATCGAAACGTTTGCAGGATTTTATTCATTCTGTATTTTGTTTATAAACAGAAATTCAAGTGTACGAATTATTTTTGCAAACTCAGAGTCTTAAGAAACAAAGCAAGTTAACTGGTAAAACATTTTTTTGCACGTATGTCGAAACTAATAGCGTGTGTAAGTAGCTTACTTGTGCCGCCATCGTTTGCAATCTTTTAATAACAAAAAACGGTTTGCGGCTTTGCATTTAATTATTACCGTGTTTTCACTATCGCCATCTAACATGACTAAAAAATCTGTTTCCATATAAAGCTATCTCATTGTCTAACTATAATGTATATAAACAAAGCTACTACTCAGCAATGCAGAAACTCATTTCATATAATTTTTATAAAAAGCTAGTGTTTTGTGGCTGAGTAAATTATTATATAAATGAATATATTTTAGTGATTGATCAAATCGAAAATTGGTGGCAGTTTTGCAGGACTTAAAAACAAACCGCCCTTGACCGGGTTATATTATAAGAGAAGAAGTGCAGGCACAAAAAATAAGAGTCGAGACAGGAAAAAGAGCTATAAAATACGAGGAATAATTGAGGGAAAAAACCGAATGTAAAATATTACAGGAATTTTGGAAGCAGATAAAGAGAGAAAGAGTGGAGTACAGACAGGATGGCAGAGAAGAGTATTATAAAAGAAACGGGTATGCGAGAGAAGAAGTAGAGAAATTAAGGGAAGGAGTAGGGTTAGGTGACGAAATAATGAGAGATAAGGACATAGAAAAGTAGGAAGATAAAAGAGGCCAGTTATGTGAATTATAATAATATCAAGAGAGAAGAGGTTTCAGAATATCTGAAGGGGGGAGAGAAGAAAAACAAGAAAAAATAATAATAGCGAAGTTCAGATGTGAGAACGACGAGTCAAGAAATAGATACTGGAGAAAAGAGGAAGAAAGGAGGTGCAGACTATGTGGAGAAGAAACGGAGGACCTAAAACACATGAGAAATTAATGCAAGGAGTTAAGAGAAGAGGTTAAGAAAGTAGAGGAAGAAGAAAACGGAAAAAGATCGGAGTGGATGGAAGAAGTATGGAGAAGGAGGAAACAGCTAAAAAGAGAGGAGGAAAAATGAAAAATTGTGAATAGGGAAAACACGAATCACTTTTGCAACACACAAATGAGCAAATAAAGATAAACTATGTAGTAAATTGCATATTACCTACTATGTAGTTGCGAAGTAAATAGATCATAACAGATACTGACACGTAATGACTAGCACGTAATAATAATAGACGCGAAACGTCGAGCGATATAAGTCGCGCAGGTTATAATCATTTAATTAATTAATTTTTTCCACTACTAGAATTATTAAATAGTATATACATCACGAGAGTTGTAAGTAGCTTATTATATGCGAGTAAAAAAGTTGCGACCATGTGATAAGCTTATACAACTCTAGTTGTGTACTATACTTTTTCTACGAACACTTTCATTCATAAAAATAAAAAGAATAAATGTAACAATAATATGTAGGTAATATGTAAGTTACTAGTAAGAGAGTAGGAAAACCTTTTTATTCACACTCAGTTAGTAACTGACAGTTTTCCGAACCTCTTAAAGGTTGGTAAGTGAGCGGTTTCCATGGTTAAAAAAACGAGTATGTAATGAAACCTCACGGTCAGTAATGTACACTTTCCGAACCTGTAATTTGTGTGTGTTTTGTTTTAACTAATTTGATAAAATGTCAATCATAAATTAAATACTTATATGTCAATTGTGAAGTGCCTACTATTGTGTTAATATTTTACCGAAATAAACTATATATTTTGGAAGTAGGTTTTCATTCATTTTTGATTAGTTTTATGTTATTTAATTTATTAATTGGCTGATTGTGAATAAAATAGTATACAAACCTTGGCAACAGTGTTCCATTTGTCTCGAGAACTAGTATAGTTCTCTTGACAGAAATGCAATACTTTCCGCCTCGGTATGTAATCTACTATATCTTGTTTATTTGTAACGCTTATTTATATCAACTTATACTAAGACGCTTTTTATTAACTACTCGGTTGCCAAATAATTCAGCAGAGTTACCATTTTAATACCGAAACTGGTTATATCTATAAAGATTTATGAGCGAGAAAAAAAATAAATTCAATTTGATCAAACATTTTGATTAACATATTTACCAAAGAAAAATTCAAAAATCCGTGTGGCAACGATTCTAACACATCTAATGTCACATTTTTTCCCAAACTCTTCAATTTCTTACCAAATAATATATTGTCATCAAGAAACGGATCCATATTTGTAGTCTAAAAAACATACTAATAAAATAAAACCAATTATTTCATCATTGTAATGACGTACCAACAACTTCACTACAGGAAATTTAGTTAAAATGTCATCAGACGCAAAAAAGGGACTGGTGATAGGATCGACGGGTGCGTGATACTTTACTTGTTCTAATATATCAAATGGTTGATTACTTTCCAACGATAAATTTGTGCCTGTATGACTAGAAGTTACCCAATTTCCAATTCGATTTCTCAAACTGGTAACAACAGACACCAACCGACTTTGTGTCGACGTTTCGTGTCCTTGAGTATTGTTTTGTTCATTTAAGACTGCAACTTTAGTTTCATCAGTTTCAGTATCAGACTCTAAAATTTAAAAAACCAATGTAACATTTAAAAAAAAAACTACTTAAATCTTACCTAAAATATATTTATCCAATAAATCAACCGAGGTAGTACTACGGCCAGTATTTTGATTACTTTCAGACACAATATCGATTTGATTTAAATCTTGTTTGTTAATATCCTTTAATTCTACGGTGGGTGAGCTTAAAGACCCACAGGTTATTGATTCGGAAGCATCTGAAACTGGAGATTTGTGTGCTTGTAATTCTACAAGATCAGATTGAGATATTTCACCAAAACTCTCGGTATCTGAAGAATATTCTCCATTTGCCAATTGATTAATTTGATTACCATTTACTTTACTTGGCAAAACATAAGCTATGATTTTAAAATGCGTTACGGTTTATTTAGTAAAACACGATCTATACCTTTTATTATGCGTATAGCAAATCCTAAAGGAATCAATGGATCCATCAACGATAACAGACGGGACGGAGATATATAAGAAGTTATCCAAGTTGGACTATAAATTGCTAAAATACCAGCTGGCAAAGGAATATTTAACACGATACATCTTTGTATAAGTCCAAGGAGAAGATTACCACCAGCTGAATCTCCAGTGAATACCACACGTTCAGCTGTAATGTAACATAAAAGTTATTATATTATTTGGATGTTCTTTAATTTTCTTAAGCTTAAATTTTATTCTTCCATAAAGAATGTCATGACCCCAATAACGATATGCATATCCATATACAGTCATGCTCATATGTATTAAGGCATCGTAGATAGTTTTCAATTTTAAATGAAATATAAGTAATTAAAAAATTCAAAACTCGTAATAATGTTGTAAAATTTATTTAAATACATCAATGTTAATATTTGTTGTTCCACCTCTAGTTTTTATTACTGCACGTACCGTCTTTGCCATGCGAAGTTACTAAGTTGTAGCAATCTTCTTTTTTAAAGCTGTTCCAAACTTGAAATTTTTTAGATCTGATTTTGATCAGCATATAAATTTAGTAACGTCCAACTTCAGTTTTTGCCATAAATTCTCAATAAGTGACAAGTGTGGGGGCGATTTTAACACCTCAACCTTGTTTTCGTTAAATCATCGCAGTACTTCTCTTGATTTGCGACAGTGAGTATAGTCTTAAAAAAAAATTATATTCTGGGTCGTCTTCATGAAATAATTTCAATAAGGATGGTTCTAAAACTTATTGCAACATCGAAATATAGCGACCACTATTTATGGGACCTTCGCATAAATAAACTTCCCCGACGCTTGACGCAGACATACAACCCCAGATCATGATGCTACCACGACTATATTTTACAGTATGTATAATGTAATCTTGGTTGTAGGTTTCCCCTACCTTTATTCGCACTTATTGTCCTTTTGATTGCCCAAAAATCTAACGTAAAATTATTTAAATTAACGATTGTGAACTACTTTTTTGTAGGAGACACCGTGTATAGTGTTTTAAAAAACTACAAAAATCAACATTAATGAGCATTATTTCAAACATACCTCTAGATTGGATTCATCTGGCCCAATTATCTACTGTCAAGTTTTTGTATTTCTTGGTTCACAGGGGTATATCGTATACGATTACATTCTTAATTGTTATTTATAATTATAATAATACATTCTTAATTGTTATTTATAATTATAATTAACCGAAGCTGCAATGTAGTCTGACGCTCGGCCGCCTGGTGTTCTGACAGCGCTTGACGCCCGGCGCGCCGTGATAGATAAATTTATATTGTTTAAACTAATCGCGAGCAGTGAAATTTTCTTCCGGAATCTTAAACTTAAATAAATAACGCATTTAACTAATAAAAAAAAACTTCATATTTTTACCGAGAAATCATTGAAATTTTCATTTGTTTACTTAAAAGTTAATTAACAATATGATAATAAACAAATAACTTTTAGTTGTTAATATATTATTAAAATATAAATAGTTGACGATAAATCCTAAAAATTTCATTACTTTATCTTTAACGGTTGATTTAAAATTTATTTTTTAATTAAAAGTACCTAAAATTTTCATTGTAAAAAAAATTATTGTTTAAATTAAAATTTTTAAAAATCGTTTGGGGGATCAATTTTTCATGGCAACTACTTATGAAAAAAGTACATGGACTTAATTTTTATGATCAAGTGGAAAATAGAGGGTCCACTTGACGTGATCTTACTCTATATGAAATTCACGTTAAATTATAAATCAAATATCTAATAAACTGTTAATGTTAGAAAAAAAAATTATTTCAATAAATTGTTAGAAAGAATTATATCTATAAGAAACTGTGAAAATAATTTACATACGTACAAAATTATATATGAAAAACTATTTAAAATGGCGGATACACCATCCGATTTCTTTATCAGACCCATCTTTTGGCAGCTCCATACCAAATTTCAAGTTACTAGAACTTTGTTATCGTGGGTACATCGTTACGTACAGACAGACGCATGCACGCACGCACGCACGCACGCACGCACATCTTAAACAACCTGTATAGTACTATAACACGAAGGCCCTTATTTCTCTATCTCTTGTTGTGTTTTGGTTTGGTCCTAATATTGTTCTCATAATTTTCCATTCTATGATTTTTAGGTCTTCTTCTATTTTATAAATTATCGCTACTGTTTCCAACGCATAGGTTATGATTGGTCGTATCAGGATCTTATAGAATTTTATTTTTGTTGATTTACTTAACGCTTTGTTTTTTAGAAGAATTTTATTTCTGTCGCATGCCTGATTTACTTTCCGCAATTTCTTTTTCACTTTGTTCTACTCGGTTTGTCCCATCGTGACTCCCAGATAATTAAAGTAGTCGACTTCTTAGTCTAGTTGGTCTACAGCTGTTGTAATATCTTCCTTTCTATTCTCTATGATTGCTGTCATCTGCATACGCTATTATGCATATTATGTGTATTTGGTTGCTCATGATATTTTTCTATCTAATTTAGCTCTTCGTATAATATATAATAATTCTAGTACTAGGTTAAACTTGGATGCAAATAAGGAGTCTCCTTATTTCACTCCTTCATTTATTACAAAAGATTTTGTTGTTACCTCTTGGAATCTCACTTGCATATTTATAATTATTAGGGTCATAGGGTGCTAATAGTTTTTCAAGTATTCGTAAGTGTTCCAGTTATCTTATTAGTTCTTTTCTGCTCACTGAATCAAAGACCATTTTGAAATCCCTAAATATAATATGTATTTCTTTTTTGTATTCCCACTGTTTTTGAATTATTTGTTCTAGGGTGTGTACGTCATTTATGATCTGAAGCCATTCTGGTAGCAAGCATATTTTGAGCAAGTGTCCTTAGCTTATTATTCATCAGGTTTTCCAAGATTTTATAGGTGATACTTAACAGAGCTACTGGCTTGTAGTTTTTGTAGTTTTCTTTCCCCTCTTTTTTATATATTGGGAATATTATACCATTGTTCCAGTCCTTTGGCATCTTGTTTCGCCTCCATATTTGTTTGATTAAGTGACGTATCTGTGCTTTTATCTGCTGTCCTCCATATTTTAGCAATTCTGCCTCGATTTCGTCTTGCCCCAGTGCTTTTTTATTTTTTAATTTTCTTATTTCTTCTTGTATTTCTTCATATCTGGGGCAGTTCTTTTCTTCTTGATCTAGTTGTCTTTCTTCCTTTTGCATTTCTTTTTCTTTTGTATATAGCGTTTCTTGGTAGTGTTGTTTCCATATGTCGCTTATCTTTTGTAGTTCATTTTGTATTTTGCCGATTTTGTCTCTTATTCCTGTTTTTACCTAGTGAAGGTAAATTCTTTGCAAAAGTTGTAATAGCGTTGTAATACTAATTTATTGTTTTAGTTTATAAGAATTAAATTTTACAATAATTATAATGATTTTTAATAAACAATATAATTGATATTTTGAAGTTCTAATTTTTCTGTAGATAAACTTTCAGTTTATTATTTTTTATTTGTCATTGAAAATAAAGAAATTTGATTTTTGTAGAAAAATAGTTTATGTGTGAATGAAGTAAATTTATGATAGCATTACTATAAAGTATTACAGAACGTAAATTGAAGTAGACTAGTAAAGCATAAAATTTTAGAAAGCGCTTTTTTTAATATTCAATAAATTATCATTTCTATACCTAATTATTGATCTAATAATTTAACTACCGTATAGGCAACCAACAGTACAGATATGCATATGCGTATGCAGTTTGATTATTCGTGTATGTAGATCTGACTTGACATAATTTCGCCCCTTTTTTTAGTGGGAGGAACTTATTTCTATCTATTCGGCAAGTCTAGTATATTAATTTACGTCGTGACTAAAGACTAGAGATTGCAATAAGAAATTGCGAAAGATGATTCGGAGCCCTAACAGTTCATCCGAAGCTGACGGAGAAACAATTACCGATGTACCGATATTGGATAACCCAGTAATTGAAACAGCTGCTATTCTCATCAACATTCAGTCTCCCGTTAAAAGACGGCGAAAACCTAAAATATAAACGATTAACGAAGAAGAAAAGTTGCTAGTGACAAAGAAGCACGTCCATTGAAACCGTGCTTAGAAAAGTGCTATAAAAAATGCAGTTCTACGTTTTCTGAAGAAGAACGGTTTGGAATTTGGGGTCATTAGAATACAGTTGGCTAAATATGGTAGAATATGGTTGGCTAAAAATGTCCAATTAGTAACCGTAAAAAAAATAACTGTACCAGCAAATCCGGACAAAGGCTTCGAAAAAGTGATAGACGCAATTTTTTTTTACCCAAAGAAGATAAAAGTGTTTGTCGCAAGTTTTTTTAAAATACCCTTCCATTCCAACGATAGATATCACTGAATTATACGCCGCCATGAAGAAAAGGCCTTTGCTGGATGCCGTAAAAGATAATAGAAGTACCACTAGAAATTATAGAAGAAAACGGAAAGAAATTGTTATTATAAACCACTATACCAATAAATGCTAACCCTATGTTACACACTGTCGACGGCACAATGCACCAAATATGAAATACTTACCAAAAATAACGGTACAATCTATGTTTTCAAGGTGAACATCATGGATTCTGTAAGATTGAGTTGTATAGAGAAACTATGGACTTTAAGCATATTTCTTTACGTATGCCCAATTCTGATGTTTGTGTAGACTGCAAAACCAGATATTGAAAACGTCAGAGTATATTCCATAGATTTCCAAAAGATTATCTTAACTCCTAACATGCCCGCCGTGAAAGATAGTCATTTTTTAAACCGCCTCACAGCATTTAATTTGACTTTTACTGCTTAAAAAAGTCCCTGTTTAAAAATTATTGCTCTATTATGGGCATGAGGATTTGGCAGGACGTGACGGCTACAATATTATCGATGCTATTTTTAGACTTTTTCAGGAAGAACGAGATGTCAAAGAATTTGTTATTAGGGTAGATAATTGTACAGGATAAAATCAAAACTAGATCCTGTACACATCGCTAGTTTGGTTCATAAATCAAGAAATTGGACCGGATTGTGTGACTTTACGTTATCTTACCAAAAGGCACAGTTATATGAGTGCCGATGGCATTTACGGAAATATCGAAACTAAAATTAATACGATTAACGAATTTCTACCAAAACAGTATAAATCATTAAAATTTTTTGCAGAAGAAATTTAATCTTCAAAGCATGCCTGAAAAGCTACCAAAACGTGGGATACAGAAATCAAAGAAACAAGAAATCATAAAGGGTTTTGAACCTTTAATGCCACACAACAGGTTGGAATAGTCTAGTTCAAAGTAATTCAGCTCTCGACTTAACGGAAGAATATGACAATGTTGATTTAGTCCATAGTATACATATAGCGTTTTGGTTTAGAAAAGTTTCTTTCTTTTTAGTATGTTTGAGATTCTCTAGAAAACTAGGTTATAATATTCTACTATTTAAAATACACTTTCGTTTTTGTAAAAGTTACTTTTGATTTAATAAAAAGTTATTGCTGTTTATTTTCTTGTAGATACTAGGTTTTGTAAAAAACATAAATATTTCATATTCTACGTCAAAACATAGTGTGTAATCACGTAAACTTTAAATACGCAGAAAAAATTTCATGAAACAATGCAATACATAGCAGTAATATTAAAAGAATTCGTTAAATACCCTACAAAGGCCAAATAAAAAAACTAAAACACGTTTTTTTCACAACATTGTTTCTTGCACATACTGTTTTGAAATGGAGTAGCCGAACTGCACATCAACAACGGCAACGTCATTAATGTGTGTAATAGTGTGTATTAGTGATGGGCTTACCGGCTATTTTTTGGTCACCGGTGAATTGGTGACGGTTACTTTCAAGCCGCTGTTACTTTTATAAACGACCGATATCACTTGCAACTCGTAACTCAAAATAAGGTCGTAAACATTTTACATAACGCAGACAATAAAAAAGTTAAGAATTTGAGCAATAACTGTGCAGTAGTTACGGAATCACCGGTAACAGTTTTTGTATTTTTTAATAGTCGCTGATATTTTAGTGATCAACAAGTAACAGCGACAAAGTCACCGGTAACGAAATTTCGCCCATCACATTCAGCGAGGCAATTGAGTAATTCTCATTGTTGAAAATATAGCAGTAAATCGTACTTCAACCATTTCAGCAAGCTGCAGGAACAGTTCAGATTACTTATACTAACGTAAACAACTTGATATCAAATGTCAAAAAATTATTTGAAAGCTCCACGTTTCGAACTGTTTAGAGAAATTACCGAAAATATACTGCTCTCGCGTATATCTATTATTATTCGGTGAGGAATTAGGATAAAAGCTGCAATGTATTATGCAAACAAATTTTAAATTATCAAGAAAGTTGTTGATAAACTTCAAAGAAGCACAGATCATTAAAAATGCTTAAAATGCTTTAGAAAAAAGGGAATTAGAGAGGATTTGGTATTTATCCAAGCAAATTTGTCATCTATAGCTGTTTCAATAACCGAACTTGAAAATAAAAAAAAAACCAGTGTGGTGCACATGCTGTTCCACAGAAAATTGAACAATGTTTGGTCTAGGGACCATCATGCATCCCCTAACAGAATCTATGCCATTCCAGATTCCAGTGGAGTCGCAACCTATACCACTCCAAACGTTGATGTCGGTGTAGAGCCGCCAGTGGTAACACAAGATGTATCAATAGGATTGCAATCCGAAACTTCTGATTCGACGGTGAACTGGTCGAAGGGTTACAGAACGACCTTTATTACCTAACCATTGATCGGCGGTTGATTTGGTACTGGAAATCGGTCTCTTAATGCCATAAATCGAAGATGGTGGTCCTACACTTCATTTGTTTGCCTATGTTCCACAGTTCCTTGTCTTCGATGATTCTGACCCTGCCTAGTCCATGCTTGATAACAGCGCATAACACGTTAAACAGAAAAACCACACGAGATACAATATTAAAATTAACCAAGACTCGCACGAAATATACACGATAATGAAGCAGTAGAAACAAAAAAAGAATCGTCAGATATGACATTACCACTTGAATAAAATTTCAATCATTTACTACCTCTGAGTAGCTAAATCTTCCCGCCAAGTTTAGTCACACAATTCCCACCCTTCCTGGCTGTTGCAATTTCAATGCCACAGAGCCAGTGGACACTTCTATAGAGTTTAGAATCTGGCTTGGTTCACAAGTTGATTACCTAACTCTGTAGTGATTCTTTGTTAGATTTTCGTTTGCTTTTTCAAGTTTATCGTTTTCTTTCTTACATTTTCTGAGTTTAGAATCTGGCTTGGATCACAAGTTGATTACCTAACTTTTGAGAAGTGTTAGATTTCGGTTGCTTGTTTGAGTTCTTCAATTTCTCTCACGCCCTGATGAAGCCCCTTACGAAAGTGGGCAAAACGTTGGCAACTTCGGTTACAACATTGACACGGTCCAAACCCGGAAGAGGTTCTTATCTTAGTATAGATTCCGGCCGTGAAAGCCTTCGCTATTACACTAGTAATCATTAATTAATTAAACGTCATCTGTCAATTTGTCAGATTTATTAACATACACCATTATCTGTGTTATTGTTTAGAGTAGCACTAACATTTTTTTAAACAAACATAATAAATTTTCTTATGCCTTACAATTGCTAACAACAACAATGGTTTTATTTTCATATAAGTGAAATTGTAATAATATTATGCAATTGTCAAATTAATTTCAAAAACAATTGTATTTCGTCATTACAGGTTTCCGTTTTATCAACACCCTGTTGAAAATGACCATTAAGGACCATATTAAAACCATTAGGTTTTTTTGGCGTTTTTTATGGTTTTAAGTGGATTTGCATGGAAGTTAATGGAACGCCATAATAACTTTATATGGTTTTTAATGTAAATTTCCGTTACTACATTTCCTTATGGTTTCAATATGGAAAAGTCCGACAGTATATGATAGTTAATGATTTCTAATGGAAATTACCACAAAATCGCATGACTCTATAAGGCTATAATGGTTTTGTATGGATATATCCATATTGAATTTTACACGTTTTAATTTTAATTACAATTTCACAATACGTTGAACCATGTTCGGATGTTTTTACACTTTAAAAAATTGACTAGAATCAAGCACATTATTTTTTAAAATATACATGACTCAAATTCAGTATAGGTACGTATATGTTTATTGAAATCCAATATTTATGTAATAAATTTTAATTGAAAACTTTTTTTGCAATTCCTTTAATTTTATAATACTTTCGTATACGTTAAAAATTAAATAACTGAACAGATTTAATTTATCTATGATAATACAAATAATTTCCAAATTCAAATTTCCCTCCATAAGCAACAGGATTATTATTATGATCTTGTGTGGTTATGATATCCATGATATCTATGGCGTCTACCCTCGTTTGTGATTGTTTTGTTATTGAATAATAATTAGTTATCATTAGGGATTTTTTATATTAGTGTTAGTTAAGTTATATAATAATGTTTGCCTTAGTTAAATATATCGAGGACGGTAAATTATATGTGGCGAATGTCAGCGACATAAAAAAATTTGATGAAGATTTTATCATAACCAAGAAATACAAGGTGAGGTTTAGTGATGGTCATTATTATAAGGCCTACATTGTTAGTCTTGGTGGTAAGTACATTTAAAGGTTGACACTCACTTATTGGCACTGCACCTGACAATCATCGTCCCATCACCGTCAAGTGGTCAACTTGACAGTAGTCGTTGTGTTACAATTTCATATGACGCCTCTGCACAGGATAAGCACCACCGCTATACTCAAGCAGAATCATTCAACAATAAGATATAAAAGGTGATGATGTTGATCAGTCATTAATCGTATGCTGTGCTGATAGGTGAGTTTCAACCTTAATTAAAGTTACAATTGAAATTAAATGTAGGTAATATGATTACGTAATGTATTTTCAGAAACTCCTGAAGAGGCAAAAAAAAATGCAGAGGGAAAGAGATTCCGGCAACCAACAACACGGTATGAGGACGAAAGCGAAACATCTACATGTGATGAACAAGATGTAACACAACAAAAAGCAAAGAAAATGAATTTACAGAAAGCAGCTGTTACAAATTTTCAAAACATTGCAAGCAGAATGTTGGACTCCAATGCAATAGAAAAAAATAAATTAAAATTAGAGGTTTGAAACTTAAAAGAAGAAATTGCTGCTTTAAAAAGAGAAAATGCGGTACTAAGAAATTTAAACATCGATCTACAGCAGGTGGTGATTGAAAAATTCAAAAGTAAGTAAATGGTTTCATTATTACAATGTGGTGTTCTATTTTCTTTAATTTAGATTTAGTCATGATAGAGTCTTCTATACATAGGGTGGAAGAAACAAATTCAAATGATCAGGCATTACCAGGTGCCAGACAAAATGGAAATGTAAGATTTTACAATCCATATTGATTTTGTCTAATATCACTTGCTTTAGGTACATTTAGGTAGAGGAATTTGGATGCAGTCGCAAATTTTTGATTGTATTTATAGAAAAAAGAAAGACACTATTTTCTTAAAAGAATTGGCTACAGCAGTTTTTGGTAAAGAAGTGTTAAAAAATTCGTCTGTTTGTGGGTCAGCATCAAACAGAAACAAAAATGAAGTGGCTAAACCATCTCTCGACCCAACAAAACTTTTAGCAATGCAAGGTTGAAATTTTATTATCATTGCAATGGGAGAAAATTTTCTTTTGATGTATATTTTTGCAGATTTATTAAAGCATCGCTTAAATGAAAGAGGTGTTGCTCAAGAAGAACAGGCCAAGGTCGTCAAAAAATTTGACTATCATAAATGAAAAGATTCAAGATTTGAGGAGGCTGCCTCGAAATAATAAAAAAAAAAGTGCTGTTGAAGATAATGCAGGTAATCGACAGTTTGAAATTTTGCTGTTTTAACACTTTTTTAGTTGTAGAGGTGGAAATTCCTGATCATCTTGAAAATGTGATTGTGTTTGATGTGGAGAATTTGCAAGACGTGCAATCTATAACAGAACCTACAGAGGCATTTACTATAATACAATAATATTTAATTTAGAAACTTCTGATGTATAGGTATGTTAAAATAAAAATGTATATAAAAATACCAACTTTATTGTACCTCATAAGTGTTCGGAAATTTAGCTATATACAAAATAAAACAACAGAAATGATCTAGAATTGAGGTTATATATAAAGTCAATGAGCACGTGTTTAAATTGATGTTCTTTTTTAAAGTAGCGAATGGGAAGAGTTTATTCAACAGTGGGAGTTCTATGGTAACTAATGGAATTTTTCATTTCAGCAATACATTTTTTGTGGAAATTACCAATAGGTACACTTTTGTATCTTAATGGTATTTTCCATTGCTGTAATGTACCTAATTCTTATGGGAATTTCCAATCGATTCCATTAGGTAGATATTTTAATGGGATGAAGTGGAAATTTCCACCTATGGAAACTTATGGTTTGAATATGGGAATGTCCATGACAAATACACATATTCAATCCATTAGAAACCATTAGAATGTTTTATTCTTTTTTTTTAATGGTCTCTAATGGTCATTTTCAACAGGGCATATGTTATTAAATTTTATTAAAAATCAATACTTAAATAACTGCTTTTAATTAATTTATACTATAAAGGTCAGCACAAAAAATGTTGTGTATCACGCGTCCTAAAAGTATTTTGCGAGTATTCGCTTTTTGTAGGCCTCGGCTTCACCTCGGCTTACAAATATGCTCATACTCGCAAAATAGCACTTTCGGGACTAGTGATACAAATAACTATTTTGTACTGCCAACATCGCAAATATTCGTTCGTCAGTGTAGTTACGTAATGAACGAAAAAGCTCTAGGGTGGCAAAATGAAAACTAGGAATCCACATAAAAGTAAGTGTTCAAAGTCAATTAATATATTAGAACGAGTATGCGACAGGTGGAAAAATCATTTTAAAAATCTTGAAAATCAGTTAAAATTGAAGAAAAACGATGTTAAAGTTAATGTCAAATTTGACAGATTTAGTAATAAATGTAGTACCAACATTATATTTCTGTTGATTTTTTTTTATTTTTTCAAAAAAGAATGTAATTTTATAAAAGGCAACACAAAAAATAATGTACATTACTCTCATCGAAAGAATCATAGCATAACTGACTCGCATGCAACGCTCGGCCGTGCGGCCTCGCTTCGCATTAACGTTCGTTATGCTATTTCTTATTTTCGACGCTTGTTACGTAAACTACTATTATTATTAATCTAAAACATTAGAAAAACTACGATTCTAGTGGAAATAACCAAGGTTGTAATAAGTAATTAAAACGATAAAAGAATTATTTTAATTATAAAAATTGTAAAATAGATTTTGAACATTTCATAATAATTTATTTAAAACAATAGAAAATCTATATGTTACAAACAAAATGTTATGACACTAGTATAAAACAATAAAACTAATTTAAAAATTTAAGTAACTGTTTAATCATATATGACCAAACGTTATATTGTAATCTTTATAGCTTATAAATCAATAATTTATTAATACTAGTGTGTAATAAATATGTTTCATCAATAATATAAATATCAAAAACAACATTTCATGAATTTATAACTGAGTTATAGGATAATTAAAACTATAGTTCACAAACTCAATTTCGTGTGTTTTTTAAGACTCTTTGCCAGTCAGCGTTTGCACAACAACGTTTGTTAAAAAAAACGCACAAACTATTTTTTAAGCTCACCAAATTTTCCACCTTTAACCTCTGAGGGTTATTCTCCATTGATTTTCAATATTCTTGGTATTTCAATTGTTTGTTCATATTATGTCAAAAATATACAATTAATGTAAAAAGAAACCGCTGTACACCTTTAATCCAACGGGTTTTTTTTGTTGCCTTTTTAACACGCTTATATTAGCTTGCCCTGTATGTATCTATGTAACAGAATCTTTGAACGTAATTTCCAAAAGTCTGATTAACTTGAAAATTTGTACACGTGTCAAGAACTGATGACAATACAATTATTTCATAACTTTGTTCCAATGTTATGTCTAGGATTATCAGGATAAAAAGAAAAATATTTAGATAAGTTTGCAGTATAATAAATGTATTGTATGCACGGAAGGACGATAAATGTCATTCTTCTTTACCGATGTAAATGGTGACGACTATGGTTCTGCAGATGTAATACGGTATTTTTCTACGTACATTTTAAAATTTATTTGAGTTATTAAGTAATAGTGATGCGTTACATGAAATGAAAATGTTACGTATACTTGAATGAAATAAACTTAAATTTATTGCCACACGAAAGATATTCTAAAATCAAAGCTCTTGATTATAAATACTCTTGATATCATTGTGAGACTAAAAACTGAGAAAATAATTTAGCTTCAAAAAACTAAAATAAAAACAGGCTTTGATAACAAACCAAACTAAAAAGTAGAAAATAATTTTTACTTATAAAGAGCTTGTGATACAGCAATAGAAAGTCTAATAATCAATCATTATTAATAACCTCAAAATAAAATTATAGCAAAACATAAGTTATTAACAAAATAATTTAATTCAGAGTAAAAAAAAGCGGAAGTAAACATCAAAGAAACTGACAAGGTGTGAACCTAATAGAATTTATGATTAATTGCTTTAATTTTGAAAAACGCAGCTGAACCTCTAAAAAATCCGAGATTTATAGCAAACTTAGCAAGATTTTTGCTTTTCAGAAATACTGGAAAACGACAACATTTTCTATAAGTGGCAGCTTCTGTACTACAATCAGTTCGAGACTTGTTGACAAGTCTTTTAATTGACTAGTCTTTTTCTCAAATATTTCTACCTCAATATCAATAAAGCAATTAAAGGTGTCAAATAAATATTCATTTAGTTTTAAAATTTAATTTTAGAAAATAAAGGCAAGTTTTCTAACACGGCGAAACCCGAAATTAGTGTTAGTGACACCGGGCGTGAAAACCTACGCAATATTAATTGATTCATAAATAAATTTGAATGCATTTTTTTGACATTTCATTTGAAAATCTTGTGATGTAGAAAATAATTAATGTTAACAAAGTTTAGTAATTTTTTTTTGTTACAAGGACTTCAGCTAGGTATAAGAATCGTTATTGAATTCCAACCTATTAGACGTTTTGGCTTATTGATTCGAGTTTGGATTTAGATATGCACTCGAGTTTTCAGAAACACTAACTGTTAAATATAGTCAATAGATTTGGAAATTTAGCATAATATACTGTCATTGGGCATGGTAGAGGTGTGTATTATCTTGCTGAAATCATTCATTAAGGAACAGGAATAATATTATTGTTTGAAATAATACTGAAACATGTGTCCCACATTTGATATTATTAAAGAAATTGGGATAGTATTTCTCCAACAACTAACTAGTTGAATTTGAAAGTTTAATTTACGCCTATATATGTTTTTTTGAGAAGATATTTGTGTAATATTACTATTAGCACGAGTGTTAAGAAACAGAGTTTCCCAGTTTTGATAAATTGATATTTCCCAGAAACTCCTCAAAATATATTTAACTTTTGTTTTAATCCTTATTAGAGAAAAGATCAATAAAATTATTATTATCCATACCTGTAGTTCCTAGTAAGTGAGAATTCTGAAGTGCCCAACTGTAAGCATAAACAACTTCTTCAACTGCTCTTGGGTATGGTGCTTGAGGAGTCAGACTATAATCAATACTTAAAATAGGAATTTGCAGATCCTTAGCCCATTGCCTCAAGTAACATTCATGTGATTGTGAAGACTGTGCACAAAATCCACCACCATGACAGTGAATCATTAAACCTAAAAGATGTTTGTTTGTTTTCATGGTGATAAAGTAACAATATGTATACCCCTACTAGGCGAAAGAAATTTAGTCTTAGAATTAGCTTCACCAATCATACCTTGCCTAACTTCATGTGAAATTAATCGTACCTGAACAGGCCTTTTACCTATAAAATTAATTAAAATTATTATTTATCTTACACAACAGAAAATGGTACCTATGTGTGAGTGAGGAATAGGTATCTCCACATCATTATTGTCAACGTGCAAAGTTAAAGCTTGAGGAGGAATTTGGATAACTTTAGAAACAGCAACTGACTGACCAACCATTATAGGCACTTGTTTCATAAGTTCACTTTCAGCAAGAAACCAAAACGATTTCAAAAAGTCCAAATTGGTATAATGAAATATATTGATCATACGTTTAGCTCTTTCTTCAGGATCCATTAAGTACTTTGCTGTAGTCGTCACAGAGTTTTTTGCTTTTGTTAGTATAGAGCCTAAAATGTTATTGATTTACTAGTGTCAAAAGTAACAATTAACTCAATTACCCTGACTGTAAAAAGCTTCTGAAAATATCACCATAGATAAACATACAAATCTTAGAACAGGCCGAAGAGATTCACAGAACTAAAACACCATTGCTTTCGTATGGATGGACAAAACGATAACATACCTGAAATCCTAAATTATGTCCATAAAATGGGTACTGGTTTATTTCTTTAACTTTCGCAAGTATTTCATCGGGTATATCAATAAAGTGTAGATCGTTGTTTTTATGCCAAGCACTAAAAGTATTCAGGTGTAGGCCAAATGTAAAAAGACTCTGCATTAAACTGGCATATGCTTCAACTTCCCTATAACTCTTAATATTGTATGAATGCACATAATGCAAAAATTCTTACTTAGTGTAGGCCGATTTCCTAAATAATATATTACTTCTTCTTAAACACACTTTTTTATTCAACTGTATAGTTTGTAAAACTACATTGTTGATAACTGCTAAGTAACTATAATAACCATTTGCAGAAACATCATGAAAAGTATATTTAACAGCCACACATCGTAGATCTATAAGAACAGGTCGCATTTTATTAACAGCTTCGTTTATGAGTTTAAAAGAATTGTTTAGCCGTTGTCCATTCTCACTAGTATCACTAGAGAAAAAATTTATGTTGTTTTCACAAAGATCTTGTAAAGTTCCTATGTTAATATCTGCACTTTCGGAGTTTAACTGTAGATTTGTTTCACTGGTTTCTTCAGATGGTTTCGGAGTATCTATCATGGTTATGGTGTAATCTTTCTTTATGTTCTAATAATGAAATTTAATCAACACTTCAAATTTATCATTATCTGTTTTTTATAGTTTTTATTATCCGTTTAAAAGCAACTAATTACATTTTAAAATCCATCATAATTTGTCCTTTGTTTGTTGTCATATAAATAATTTTTTTAAAATTGTATGTTTAACAATGAAAACATATTCTAACCAATTAATGAAGAAATGTTTAGGACTTTTTTTTTTGTAATTGCATCATAGGTTAAAGTTTCTTCTATTGCGTCTTATTTACAAGCGTAAATGTATATGACGTTTTGACTTTTCTGCCGAATAAAGACCGATTGTTCAAACCGATCAAACTATGTTGCGTCATATTGTTGCGTCATACGTGACTCGATTTAACCTATTGCTCATAGTCGTACTAAAAAAGTACTAAAATAATAAATAATCAAATCAAAGTGTTTAATAGTTAATACTTAAAAATATAATAAAAGCGGTTTGAAATGAATTAACAATTGAATTTATTCTTAAATTTAAAAAAAAAAGATGTTTTCTCTATTTCTACATGAGAATTAGCCATTCTTACACTAAATCCGTGTAAGAATAAGCAAATTCTTACACAAATTTTAGTAATGTTAGTTTTTTCAAAATTTGTATCTCTGCATCGTAAGTTGACGTTACATGAAAAAGAAATCAAATTATTGGAACTTAACAATTGAAATTCAAATTTTGATGCCAAGATCAAATAAAAAGGTCCTATTAACACAAAGTTATTTACTTATAAAGGTATAAAGAGATAAATTTTGTATGAGATTTTAGGTTAACACATAAATTTCAATATGTCAAATTGTAAGTGTTGCCAATTCAATAAAATATAAGTTTCCCAATATTGTTTTAAAATTAAAATTATACGAAAAATTTTAAATATTGTATCAAAATAGAGAAAATAGTATAAAACACACATCAGAGAATACGTTTCAATCACTCGACCGCTTCCTAAACTCGCCGCTGCGCGGCTCGTGTATGAAACCCGATCTCGTAATTGAAACCCGTTCATTCTGTAACTTGTGTTTTAATATACTATTCCACTACTAGTTGTATACGCTTGCATTATTACGTATAATAGTAGGTCGTGAAGTTGTACTTTTTTAAGCGCAGATAAATCATATTTCATTATTAACTAAGTAGTTAATAATGAACATATTTACATTTTCTGATAATACTACAACAGTTTCAAAGAAAAAAGTTTACGAAACTGCGTACCAAGAGCAAGAGATTTTATTTAATGCCAATTTAAGTTTTTAAATCTTTCAATTTATAAATTAATTTGGACATAAAACTTTCACCATAAAACATTATTAAATTATTTTTTGGGTAAATGGTGTATATTCATTTAGAAATACAATTGCTAGCTTTCGAACTTTGTCTAAGTTTTTCGTCAGGCAAAAATTAAATTAATTTGAGAATTATAAAAAACTAAGGTAACTAAAAACAATAACCATAAGGGAACTAGATAATAAGCGCAAGTTATTTAGCTACAGCATTCGCTCGAAGGTCTAAAGGAAAACCACCATAAAAACTCTAGACGTAGCTTAAGTGTCAATGGTGGACAAATTAAGATTAAGAAATAACAAGTAACCATGTGTCAGAAAGTTCGTAACTACTGTCTCTATTGAAATTGTTAGGAAGTTTGATAATTTCAATAGCTTCTCTAATCTTTCTTGATTTCCAGTTCTTAGTTTTAGAAATTGTTTTAGTTTTCTCAAAGTTTATATCATGAAGAAACTGACACCACAAGATCCTCTTATACCTAGGTTCTATGGATTACCAAAAATACATAAGCCAAATACACCTCTTCGACCCATTGTTAGCTGCATTGGATCGACAACTTATGAACTTTCTAAGTATTTAAATGCTATACTGAAACCTTACATTGGCTTGAGTAATTCATTTATAATGAACACACAACATTTTATTGAAGTAATTAGTAAACAGAAATTATCTTCAAATGATTTAATGGTTAGTTTTGATGTTTCCTTGTTGTTCACTAAAGTTCCAATACTTGATACTTTACAACTTTTACAACGACAGTTTGATAATAATACCATAAAGTTATTTGAATATTGTTTGACATCATTCTTTTTGTTTAAGGGTGAATACTACAAACAGATAGATGGTGTAGCAATGGGATCACCAATTTCTTCAATACCTTAACAATCGACATCCTAACATAAAATTTAGTATTGAAAAAGAAATTAATGGTACCTTACCTTTTCTTGATGTAAAAATAGAAAGAAAATTAGATGGTACTTTAATACATTCAGTTTATCGAAAACCAACACATACAGATCAATACATAAACGCAAATTCTCATCATCACCCAGCTCAGAAACTTGGGACGATTCGCACATTATATAATCGTGCAACAATAATTTGTCACCAAGATAAATCACAAGAAGAATTAGAACACCTTAAGAAAGTTTTTATAAGAAATGGTTTTAATAAAGAACAAATTAAAAAGTTTCTTAGACCAAAGACAAGACCTACTTCAACAGATGATTCAACTATTAACCAAAACTTTGTAATTCTACCTTTTGTTTCCAACATAAGTGACAAAATTGGAAGAATACTAAGTAAACATAAGATAAAAGGAGCTTATAATACTACTACTAAGATTAAAAATTTGTTGAATCCTATAAAAGACAAAATACCTTACAATACCTGTGGAGTGTACCAAGTCCCATGCACTTGTGGCAAGGTATATATTGGCAAAACGGGTAGAACTATAAATACGAGATTAAAAGAACATAAAAGACATCTTCGTTTAATACAACCTACTAAGTCTGCCATTGCCGAACATGCACTTGACACTTTTCATGATATAAACTTTGAGAAAACTAAAACAATTTCTAAAACAAAGAACTGGAAATCAAGAAAGATTAGAGAAGCTATTGAAATTATCAAACATCCTAACAATTTCAATAGAGACAGTGGTTACGAACTTTCTGACACATGGTTACCTGTAATTTCTTAATCTTAATTTGTCCACCATTGACACTTAAGCTACGTCTAGAGTTTTTATGGAGGTTTTCCTTTAGACCTTCGAGCGAATGCTGTAGCTAAATAACTTGCGCTTATTACCTAGTTCCCTTATAGTTATTGTTTTTAGTTACCTTAGTTTTTTATAATTGTCAAATTAATTTAATTTTTCCCTGACGAAGAACTTATAGCGTTTTTCACTGAACAGATTTGAATGCGCACTAACACCGGGCGAGTTTACTGTGCACAATAATTGTGTTACCTGCAGTGCATTAACATTGCACTTCCAGTGAAAAATGAAATGCTTGAACAGTGCATCATATAATATATATTGGGAGAACTTCTTTATATTGTTACCCTTTGAATTAGTAATGACGTTGTTACTTTACAACTTCCAGGCCAATCAACGCACTTTAAACTAATGAGTAAAGTTAAAATGCATTTATCTAGAATTTGCATATATAAAATGTGTTTTTAGCTGATAATCAGCCCTGTGATGTACAGTGGTGGGTAAATATTTCAAATAAATCTATTTGAAATGCTTATTTAAAATAGAAAATAGCATTATGTATTTTATATTTGAAATACTTTCTTCTAAAAATATTTTATATTTATTATTTGAAATAGAAGACCAAGGTATTTTCTATTTGAAATATATTTATCGATTATAGTATTGAACGAACATCTGTTGTATAATAACATAATATAATAATTAGCTAACAGTGTATGCTATGAGTGTATGTATTGTGACACCGATGACTAACGACCAAGTTTTAAGATGTTTTTTTTCTGTGCGCAAGTCAGGAAACGCTTTAGAAACCGCGGTTTATATCTATATTTACTTAAAACTTGTTCAACGTGATTTGTGAACTTAAGATAATTAACCAAAAAATTGAAATTTTTTTAAAATCTATTGTTCAGAAAATACGATACATTGTTTTCCTATGCTGGGATGATTATGCAACCAAAACGGAGGCAATGAGTGATGATACTTTTGAAAAATTATTGTTAATCAAAGCAAATGCATGTTTTAAACATAAATAATAATTTATGTGAAAAGCATTTTTCATTTAAAAACTTATTTGAAATACCTATTTTTCATTTTGAATTTTAAATAACAACGGTCAATTCTATTTCTATTTTGTATTTTAAATATGTTGAGCTAACCTATCTTATATTTTCCATCTTAAATGCTTTTTGAAAACCATTTTACCCACCTCTGGTGATGTATCACTTATGTTAATAATTACTTAAACGTTAACTCTGGTTTTAACATAAATGTGTAAAATTGGTGTGATGTATCGACTGGTATGACAAGTTGTATACCTTGCGTATGTAATTTTGTGTATGTTATTTTCAAAAATTAACAATTACAAAATACATGTCGTTAAATGTGTTTCTCATAGAATTTAGAGGTTAAATCGTAAATTCTGACGTGTGCGAAAGAGTGCTAAATATAAAAGACTGTTTTTGTGATTAGAAAAAAATGGACCTTTTGCTTATACTTGCCTTAGATCAAGAAAATGCGGCAGAGAGGTAAAATTTCATTTAAATATTTTTGGTAAAACAAATGTTAATTTACTTTTAAACTTCTTATTTTAGAAACAACATTAGAAGAGAGAGGAGGATTTTGAGGGATCAAAGTAATCCTTTTGATTTAAATGAAGGTGTATTTAAAAGAAACTTTCGCCTCTCAAGAAATCAGGCATGGGATTTAGTGCAAAGTCTGCACCCTCATTTAATTCAACATCAGAGAGTTACCCGAATTTCTTTAGAACTCAGAGTACGTATTTTACTAAATCTTATAGAACCGATAGAATTGTTATCTTCTATATTTTGTAGGTTTTGTCTGTTTTATCCTTTCTAGCTCATGGAAGTTACCAAAGGTGCATTTCAAATAATGTGATTTTTCCAATGGAAAGGTCTACTTTTAGCAAAGTTTTGGCAGAAATAACTGATGCTATTGTGCAGTATATTCTCCCACAATGGATTAGATTTCCACGCACTGCAATTGAAATGGATAGAGTGAAAACTGGGTAAAACTGACTTCTATTATAATCCTGTTATCCCATTTATCAAAAAACTGATTTATTTTAGTTTTATAGAACTGGGATTTCCTGGTGCTATAGGTGCAATAGATTGCACACACATTGCCATTGTGGCACCTCCCCTGGATAATCCAATTAGACCTGCTGTAGCTTACTACAATAGAAAAGGTTACTACAGTCTAAATGTGCATGCAGTAAGTAGTCGTAACTTTTTATGTGCTCAGTAATGTTTAATGTATCTTAAAGATTTGTGATGCAAATTTACAAATACTCAATTGTAACGCACGTTTTCCTGGCTCTACACATGATTCCGCAATTTGGGAGTTAAGTCCAGTAAAAGAATTTTTGGAAAATAAATATTTAGCTGGTCGTTTGGATAGTTGCTGGCTTATAGGTAACAAAATATCATTTTGCATAACGTATTATTTGAATGTTTCCATTTTAGGAGATTCTGGTTATCCGTTGCAACCTTTTTTGTTGACCCCTATATTAAATGCGGAGGAAAATTCTCCAGAGGGGCGCTACAATAGAAGCCACATTCGAGCAAGAAATTGTATTGAACGATGTTTTGGGGTCCTAAAGCAAAGGTTTCGTTGCTTACTGAAACATCGAGTCTTACATTATTCACCAGTTCGTTCAGCAAATATTGTTTACACATGTGCAACATTGCACAACATGACAATCAATGAGGGTATAGATTTTGAAGAAGCACAACATGAAGCTAATAATATAAATCTTGGAGATAACGAAGGTTAGTAGAAACCTTGTAAAAAATAAACTTTTTTTTTATTGTAGATAATGGAGTATGGCTTGGAGAAGGTAGAAGAGTGAGAAATAATTTAATTGCAAGATATTTTGTTTAGTTTTCTTTATTTGTTTTTTTTTTTTTTTTTTATTTATATATTAATAAAGAAATCTTCAAAACCTTCAAAACTCTTAAATGTTTTATAATACTCTAATTTTAATTTTCCCTTCTTAATTTTATTTTTTTCTTGGTGTGTACACACAAGATCTTTTATAATGTTTTGCAAGTTTGCACTCTGGCGACGAGTTCCAATTTTTTCTACAAAGTTTAAACGTTAGTACAAAAAAGTATATAATTAATTCTTAATATTTTGCTTACTTTTTCTAATTGTTCTTGCAGTTGCAAGTGGCACACTCTCACTGTCCACAAAAGCTTTTTGCTTAGAAGCGGTGGGATCTTCAACAATTTGATTGGCATCTACTGAATTTAAACATAAATTTAATATATTTTTATTACCACATTTTAACTTACCTAATAAAGCATCTTCCACTAAATCTATAATTACTTGGGATGACTCTGGATCTTCTTCAATACGTGAAGTACCTGCTACATAAAACAATACAAATAAAATGATTTCATTGCCAGTTCAATTTGTATTCAACAATTAAAATTAAAGTAAATATACACCTTCTATATTAAAAGAGTCCATCACTGCATGATCCCCTAAATGAATTTTGGAGATCAATTGCAACAATTGCTCTTCCAAATCTGTGAGCTCCTTTTTAGAAGCAGGACCTCCACCAGTTCCTTCTTTGTAAAGGAGCAGCTTCCTACTTTTTCTTTTAACATTCATTTTCCACTCATTAAAAACCTTAAAAAATTGCATGTATCTATACTGTATATTTTTGTTAATAAAAATTAACATCAATAAACTATCTATGTACTTACATGACGCCACTGCTCACCACTTTTGTTAGGGCCATCCAAAGAGTTTGCAACTATTGCAAATTGTTGCCACAAAGAACAAATTTCTCGAGCTTCGGTAGGTTTGCTTTTTAAATTTAAAATAATTTTGTTTGACCGCACGAACTCAAGCATACTAAGCAGTTGTGCTTTTGTGGTTTTTTTACCACGCACTTTTCTTTGATGATCCATCGCTACAATGACGCAAACTATTACTTTCATTACATATTATTTAGTAAGCCAAGAGCAATTACCTTTGTAAAATAAGTTTCCACAAAATTTCGTATTGTTCCAATTTTTGGTGATGTAAAATTTTTAGTTCGGTAGACGTGTTGACATAAATTAGAAAAAATTAGACAGATAGCACAGTGTTGCCAAGTGCTTCACCATGTACATTTACACATTGTGTTAATTTGAGTTATTTTTTACGTACCTGTTAAGTTTAGTTAATACATCACATCACATTTAACATAATGTGTTAAGTGACATGTTATTTGATGTATGTAATTTGAATTTTACATATGAGTGTTAAAGTTAACATAAATGATATATCACAGGGCTGAATATATATACAGTAAATTACGTAAATGAATTAGTATCCAACAATTTTTTACATGTTGAGGATATAGACAACATTCAAATTATTTAAATTCGCCATGTTTGCACTGGATCTGTTGCACTTGCATCTGTTGTCAGTGCAACAAAATCTGCACTACTACAGAATCAAGTGCATTTATCAAACCAGTGAAAAATAAAACTGAATCAGTACGCATTAAAAATACCAGTGAAAAATAACAGGAACACTCAGTGCGTAAAAGTGCGCACTAGAATGACCAGTGAAAAACGCTATTAGACAAAGTTCGAAAGCTAGCAATTGTATTTCTAAATAAATATACACCATTTACCCAAAAAATAATTTAATAAATTAATTTGATTTTAAAAAGTAAGTTATTTGAAGTTTGGGCTTAATTAAATGTGAATATTATTGAGTTAAATATGTTTTAGATATAATCAATGCTTAAAATAATAATGTTTTTAAATAATTTAAACAACTTTAGCAATAAACACTTACGTTATCTGTTTATTTTTGTGTTTTAAATCACAATTAAGAATTACGTCAAAATTAGTTCTATTAAACTAATGACAACTGTCAGAATTACTGACTTGATTTTTAATTTAAAATTAATATCTTAAATTTTAAATTTGATTTAGTAACAGCATTGGTAACAGGTAGAAAGGTTTTAATAATTCTAGTAATGGAAAAAATTGTATATATATTACGGTTGAGAAGTTCATTATAACCTGCGCGATTTATATCCCTCTAACGCTTAGGTTATAATGATGCACTTCTCAACCTCAATATATAATATACTATTTCTAACCACGGTCTAAAAGCAAATAATATAAAAACAAATTAATTTTTTTCTTTAAGCAACTTAGTTAAATAGAAATTTAATACTAAAGAAAAAAACGTTTTTTTGCCGTTTTTACGATGTATTATTCAAAGGATTAAGATTTATTACTATCGTTTTTTTATTCAATTTATCAAACAAGGTTTTTTTCAAATTTTAAAAAAACTTGTATTGAAGTAACTTATTGATTACGTTTGCTTAGGTAAAAAAATTATTCAATTCAAGCTTAAACTAATAAACTGTAGAACCATCGGATAGAAAGAATAAAATAAGTAGTGATTTTATCACCTATACACATAACGTAGGTACATTTCAAATAGAACAGATGTTTTTAAAACTGGCCATAGGATTTTACATGTTAATTTTTCAACCTCTTATGATACTCTTTTAATTAAAATTTTATACAAATATGTACACTAATATCAACAGACAGTATTTAGTGTGTTTTAAAATGAGTTAGTTGTTAATTACTCGTAGAAACATCTATGAAAATGCAATATCTTTGTAAATCAACTCTATAGTGATGTTTTATATTGATATTCAAAACACTAGAGTGAAAAACAGTTTTGCTGTGTTTTTGAAACCTGAAATTTATTTACGGGTTCATGAAATGATTATTACATAAAAAAGACAATTCTAGAAATTCAACTTTACATTATTTACTTTCATAAAACCTAATTTTATAACTGTGATAACTTAAAAAAATACCTAACAAACAATATTCTCAAAATTATTATATTAGTTTTAAAAATAATAATTTAATTTTTTTTAATTAATTATAAAGAATATTATAAATACCATACGCGGCTAAACAATGACCAAGTCTTTCATAACATTTTTTTCTAAGGAGCCTCCTCAATGGCCAAGCAAATATTAAAGTGAACTTTGTCTGTCAGTACATGGGGATTTCTTCTCTGTTTCATACGAGTACTATTAATACAACCCGTTGTGCCAAAAGTTTCGTATAAATTAAGTACGTTACTTTTACTTGATACGAGACGAACTGGATGCGTTGCCGCAAATGTTGCTACAACTTCACAGGTAGAATTCGTCTTCACATAAACAAGAACTAGTTCAATACGTTCATTACGAGTATAAGCAGGCATATTTAAATGCATGCAATTAGTTTTGTAAGTCAGAAAGAGACTTATTCATACTTTGACTGACACAAAAAAACTGTTTTTGAGTCTACTATTTTAAACATCACTATAAAACAATAGCAAAGTTAAGTCACAAAGATATTACATTAGCACAAATATTTGTTTTGTTAAGTAATTAAAAACAAATGCATTTTAAATCCAACTAAATAATGTCCTTTGATTATTAGTCTAAAAGTTTTAATTAAAAGAGTATCTTACAAGAGGTTGAAAAATTAACATGTAAAATCCTATTACCAGTTTAAAAAAAAAAGCACTGTATATTATAACAAAATATGTAAGTATTTATTTATTACACAAACGCCACTATGTATAAATTACTATAGCACAATTAGTACATTTATTATGTTTTCAATAATTATTGATCTTTAATTTTAACCACAATTTGGTTCGTTATCACCGGTACATTATATTTTTATCGGTAAATGTCGTAAATGACCTAATTATCTAAAAACCATATTTGTTTCAAATATATTCTAAAAGAGATTATTGTAATTAATTAAACATAAATAAGTATACAATCACAATCCGTTATATATATATAATAAGACATGATTTTCGGATTGTTTCTCGTGTTAATGTGTTGATACTTTTATTATAACAACGTTTCGATAAAATCTCATTTATCATTATCAAGTTTAAAAACTAACACTAATTACTAACACAAACTTTATAATAATTAATATGATTTGTCACTGTCAAGATTTTTTGTTTGACTTCTTGTCAGTGGACGATGCCGTACTAGATTTGTAATCAAATCGTTTGATGTTGTAGGTTGGTGTGTATTATTTATATTAAATATTGTAACGAATTTTATTATTAAAACTACTAATTTATTTAAACGATTAAAATATGTTTTACTTATACTAGAAATATGTACACTTGTAAATTAACCGAACTAATTAAATCTAATAATATTTAATAAAAACACTTACACTGATTAAGATAAGATAAAGTCCGCGGATAGCTTCACACACTTGTTTACACTAAAATCACGTACATGATTATTCTCGGTATATGTATCTAGATACACGCCTGCTAACGACTTATTTATTTCCACTTTAATAATCGTCTTAATACTGCTGCATTCGCGTTACGGCAATAACTGACCTACGATTTGTTTCTTCGGTATTTATACACATTTGGAAATCCTTCTCGAATGTTCCCTATCTTTCGGTATATCTTCTAGAAGATGGATAACAACTTCCAGAAAGCTCTTGAATTTGTAAATAACTTCTCGAACGTTTCACTGCCCCCTTCTTAGGACTGTTCTGTCCCAGAACAGGAGACTGGATGCGACACCGGTAAAAAAGATCGTGGCGATAGCGGCAGCTTCCTCCATTTCGGCAACTTCCTTGACCATAAAAGTAACAGTCAATGGACTTTTCCTGACCCAATATTCTCCTTGGTTGGTGTAAGGTATTGGGTTATCAACCCCGACCGTAACGGTACTTGAAAGGGGCAGCTTTAGTCGGTACGTGAAGGTAAGCAATGGTAGCAAGCCAACGACCGGACACTGAGGTTTGATCTGTCTAAGGGTAAACATAACTTTGAGTAATAAAGCCTTTTAAATAAAGACGGTTGTTTATTAATTTATTAATAACGGTATCTAACTTTGGCGATATCTAACATTGGCGACGAGGTGAAGTAAAGTGACTTAAAACATTTAATACAGCGGGTGTAACGCGTGATTTATTACTGGCAGAAGTTAAAGTTATCGAGCGATTTAGTCATGTAGGCAACGATTGGTCAGTGTATCAAGAGAGACTCGAACAATTCCTAGAAGCCAACGGAATAAAAGACATAGGCGGATCAAAGAGAAGATGTGCGGTTTTAATAAGTCAGCTGACAGCAGAAACTTACAATCTGTTGAGAGACTTATCGTATCCACATAAACCTAGTGAAAGGACTTACAAGGATTTGTGCGAAATAATGACAAAACATTTCAGCCCAAAAATATCAGTGTTTCGGGAACGCGCGGAATTTTACAACGCGATGCAAAAGGCTGATGAAGCAATTACTGAGTGGCATGCGCGAATAAAAAACCTAGCAATAAATTGCAAATTTGTAAACTTGGACAAAGTATTGCGCGATAAATTCGTCACAGGCTTAGTGAAAGGGCCGATTTTAGACAAACTGTGTAAACAAGAGTTTAAGGAGACGTCGACCTTAGAAAGCGTGGTGGAAGTGGCGCTATCCAAGGAAGCAAGTTTAGCATCCAGCGCTAAGCCGATGGCAGGTGTCAATTGGGCTCAAAACAGCGGCAAACCACGAGAAAAGGCACAACGAAACCAATAAAGCAGCCAGAGCGGAAAGCAGTGCGACAGTTGCGGTAAAATTCATTTACAAAATCAAACTTGTAAGCAAAAAAAAGTAAAATGTTTTAAATGTAAGACAATAGGTCACTATGCAAACAAATGTCCGAAAAATATTAAACAGGCAGGTAGCAACTTTGTTGATGTTACAGATCATGAGGTAGAGGAATTAACTCTTTTTAATATTAAGACAAATGTAGATAATCCAATTAAGGTAACTGTAAAAATTAATAGTAGGATTTTAGAAATGCAGGTCGATAGTGGAGCCGGTGTAAGTTTAATTTCAAATGAGTTATTTACAAACAAATTCAATGATTGTAGCTTAAAACCCAGCAAGGTGATCTTAAAAGAATACAAAAGCAAAACTACCGTACCGGTGGGGTACTTTACTGCTAAAGTGGAGTACAAAAATGAAATCAAAGAGGTTAATTTTCATGTTGTCGAAGGTGGTGGACCACCATTATTAGGTAGAGACTAGTTACAGGCATTTAATTTGGTACTGACAAAATTGGGGAACAATGAGAGTAACATTTATTTTGCTAAAACCATTAAGTTAAAACAAATCTTAAAGGAGTACGAAACCCTATTTGACAATACGTTAGGCACGTATAAGTACGACACGGTTCATTTAAATTTAAAACCTGATGCTAAACCAATTTTTTGCAAACCGAGATCAATTCCTTTCGCGTATAAGGAAAAAGTAGAAAACGAATTAGATACGTTGCAAAGGGACGGCATAATTGAACCTGTAGAAACAAGCGATTGGGGGACACCTTTAGTTCCGGTTTTAAAACCCGACGGCTCCATACGTTTGTGCGCGGATTATAAAACTACCGTGAATAAATATGTGGTTGAGGTTCGATATCCTTTGCCACGCGTAGAGGACATTCTGGCAGTATTGCAAGGGGGTATTAGTTTTAGCAAAATCGATTTAAGCATGGCGTATGCTCAATTAGTATTAGATGAGGAGAGCCAAAAAGTTCTTGCGTGGAGTACTCATAGAGGTATATTTAAAGTACGGAGACTACCATTTGGTATTTCTCCAGCGAGCGCGATTTTTCAAAAGAAAATCGAACAATTATTGCAGAGAATACCGGGGGTAGCGAACTTCTTAGACGACATAATAATCAACGGGAAAGATTAAAGGACGCATTTAGAGAATTTAGAGGAAGTTTTCAAACGTTTGTCTGACGCCGGGTTAAAAATTAAACGCGGCAAATGCAAATTCTTTAAATCCGAAATAACTTACTTAGGGCACATAAAACTAAAGAAGGGATTAGGAAGTCGCAGGAAAGAACAGAAGCAATTTTAAAATCTCCGGTGCCAACTAATGCAAAGCAGGTAAAAGCGGTAGCAGGTATGGTCAATTATTACGCCAAGTTCGTTACGGGATTATCGCAAACAATGAAACCATTGTACGATCTTTTAAAAAAGAACGCAAAATTTGTGTGGGACGCACGGTGCGAAAAAGCGTTAAATACAATAAAGAAGGAAATTGTTTCCGATAAAATCTTATCGCATTTTAATTCGGAACTACCCATTATTGTTACTAGCGATGCATCTCAAGACGGTATAGGGGCATCTCTGTGCCATCGTTATCCGAACGGGCAGGAGCGACCGGTAGCTTTTGTTTCGAGAACGTATGCACCAGCAGAAAAAAATTACTCTGTTATTGATAAAAAGGCTTTAGGGGTATATTTTGCGGTCAAGAAATTTCAAAATTATTTATTGGGGCAAAAATTTATCCTACGAACGGATCATCGACCATTAATCGCGATTTTCGGTGAAAATAAGGGCATTCCTAAAATGGCTGCAAGTCGATTGCAAAGATGGGCTATTTTTTTGTCTGGTTTCAATTACACGATTGAATACATTAAGGGACAAAATAATGCCATAGCCGATACTATGTCACGACTGTTTGACGTATTTGAATTTCATTGAATCGGAAAACACGCCGGTTGATAGTAGTCTAGTGAGAACGGAATCGGAAAAAGATCCTATAATTAAAAGGGTAATTAAGTTAGTTATTAAAGGGTGGCCAGAGTCAGTTAACCAAGATTTAGAACTAAAACCATATTTTGTGCGGAAGAACGAATTAACCGTGGTTAGGGGATGTTTAATGTGGGGATACAGGGTAGTCATCCCGAAGCGCATTAGATCAACCTTGTTAAACGAATTACATGCAGGACACCAGGGCATAGTTCTGATGAAAGCCGTGGCACGCTCATACATATGGTGGCCCAACTTAGATAAAGAAATAGAAACTATTACAAAAGCATGCATTCCGTGTTTGAAGACGCGATCAGATCCACTAAAAGCTGATTTAATACCGTGGACTAAATCATCTCGAGTAGGAGAGCGTGTACATATAGATTTTTTAGATTTTAACAATAACGTTTACCTAATTGTCTTGGACAGTTACAGTAAATGGGTGGATGTGCACGATATGAACAATATCGCGAGTGCAGAGAAAACAATTCATAAATTAAGGGCAACATTTACTAGTTTGGGGATACCAGAACTAATTGTTTCCGACAACGGTACTCAATTAGTAAGTAAACAAATGAAAAAATTTTTAGAGATGAATGGAATAAAACAGATCACAACACCAACGTTTTATCCCGCTACGAACGGTGCGGCAGAAAACGCCGTAAAAACCTTTAAAAAGGCCTTAAAAACGGCTATTTTAGATGATAGGAATGGTGGGGTTGAGATAAACACATTAATTAGTAGATTTCTTTTAATATATAGAAGTACGGTACATAGCACAACGGGTGTATCACCAGCAAAGCTTTTTTTAGGTAGGGAATTAAGAACGCGGTTAGATTTAATACGTCCGAAACCGGGGGAAAGTCGAAATTACGATCTTAAAAGGGAGGATAGTAGAGGGAAAAGCCGCGAACAATTCATAATTGGAGATAAAGTTATGGCGCGAGACTATAGAACACCTAACAAAAAACTTTGGGTGCCCGCGATAATTAAAGAACGTTTAGGAAAGAGGACATACGTATGCGAAGTAGGAGAAACTAAGCAATCGTGGAAAAGACATTTAAATCAATTAATTAAACGTATACAAAATAACAGTACAGAAGTAGGTGATCAAACGCAAATATCACCACGGTATACGCGACGTCTTATAGGGAGATCGAATTCCGCAGATAATCAGACAAATTTGGGGGAAAGTAATACTGAACCAGATTCACCCAATAATGATGGTTGTGTACAAGTTCGCAGAAGTGAACGAACACGATCAGTTCCAAAACGTTATGGCAATACTGTTTAAATAGCATCTAATGACAAGTGTAGGTTAAGAATCGATTATAATATTAGTACCTATGTAAGAGAAAAAGTAAACATTTTTGTAGCTTATTTAGTATTGTAAAAGATAGGTCACATTCTTAAAAGGGAGGTGTAAGGTATTGGGTTATCAACCCCGACCGTAACGGTACTTGAAAGGGGCAGCTTTAGTCGGTACGTGAAGGTAAGCAAGGGTAGCAAGCCAACGACCGGACACTGAGGTTTGATTTGTCTAAGGGTAAACATAACTTTGAGTAATAAAGCCTTTTAAATAAAGACGGTTGTTTATTAATTTATTAATAACGGTATCTAACTTTGGCGATATCTAACAGTTGGTAACTACAGACCAACACTTGGACGCCTGTTCCTCGGAAGACGACCTCTAACATGTTTCGAACCATCCTCCAATTCAGTTGATCTAAGCTACAACCAAGCTTGGGTACTGCCAATTTCTTAACATGGTGAACTCCATTTCTCTCTTGAGGTTCCATAATGTTCGCCACAGATCTTTGTATAACGGCTTGACACGTGAGTATTTCTTGTTGACCAGATAGAAAACACCACGTAGTTCTAAAACTTTTCCGACTGCCGGTTGCTGTTTTCGTAATTAATCTAGCTGCCCAAACTTCTTTTTAAACACGACTGCAACCCCTCTGGACATGTCAAGATCCTCGCTCACGCAATGTGCGATGGCGTAATCTTTTTGTGTCTGGAACAAGTCTTGTTGTTTCTCGGTGGTAATTCCGAACCTAGCTTTTCCAGAACCTCAGTATAAGTTCATAAACTTCTCGAACTCCATTTCTTCGATTGGATTCCGGGTTCTGCTACTTATTACTCTAGTTCGGACCTGGACTTGCGTATTGTGGTTATCGCCAGCAAACGGGGCTAGACGATCGACGTGGACCACTTTTGGCTCTGGGCGGTTTCCGGATGCGGTATATGACGTCGTTAATACGCTGCACGACTTCATAGGGGCCCTCCCATTGCCTTTGCAGTTTCGGCGACAAACCACGTCTCTTTTGAGGATTATACAACCAGACCATATCGCTAGGTTGAAACCCACCATTTTGTGCCTTGACGTCATATCTAGTCTTCATCCTGTCGCTGGCAATTTGTGTGTTTTTACGGACCTCTTCATGTATTTCGTCTAGCCTTTTGGTCAGCTTGCTGACATAATCTTCTCCAGCAATTTCTTCTTCCGGTCTTCGTCCAAATTGAAGCTCGCATGGCAATCGTATTTCACGAGCAAGCATGACACAGGATTGTGTTTGGCCTGTGCTTTCGTGAACGGATGATCGGTATGCCATTAGGAAAAGGTTCAAGTACTGATCCCAGTCTCTTTGGTGTTCGGACACAACTTTGACTATGTACTTGCCCATTGTTCGATTCATCCGTTCAACCATACCATCAGATTGAGGATGGAGAGGCGTTGTCCTAGTTTTCTTAATTCCCAAGAGTAGGCAAACTTCTTGAAACAGCCCAGACCCAATATTGCGGCCTTGATCGGAGTGTAATTCCAACGGAACACCAAACTGGCCGAAAAACTCTTTTACTAATACGTCTGCGACTGTAGCTGCTTCCTGATTGGGTATGGCGTAAGCCTCCGTCCATATCGTGAAATAATCCATAGCCACCAAGATGTATTTATTTCCCGAATCAGATTCTGGGAACGGCTCTGCGATGTCAATCGCTACTCTTTCCAAAGGGGTTCCTACGTTGTATTGCTTCGTGGGTGCTTTGCGCTTTCTCGCTGGACCATTTCCTAATGCGCAGACTGTGCATTTACGGCACCATTTCATGACATCCTCTTTGCAGTTCATCCAGTAGAATCGTTCTCGCACTTTACCCAAGGTCTTCTTAATGCCAAAGTGTCCTCCTGATGTCCCATCGTAGAGATGCTTCAACACTTCTGCCACCCGGCTCTTTGGCACTACCAACTGTAGTCTGTTTCCCGTGCCCTCGACACTTTCTAGAGATCGCTTAAGAAGACAGTCTTCTACTATCAAGGAGTCCCACTGCGCCCAGTACGCTTTGATGTTCTAGCCCAAAATACTCACTTCTTCCCAGGTTGGTTCGGTCGCTTTCTTTCCAGTCCAGGAGTAGTCTTATTTCAGGATCGTTTTCTTGTTCGCGACGTAACTGTTCAGGTTCCCACTCAACATCAACCATAGCAGTTCTCCGGAGGCATTCGACTTTTTCTTCAAGTCGCGAACAATGGCTGCAGTCCGCTGGACATGGTCTTCTAGACAAAGCATCAGCGTTCCGATTACTGCTTCTGGTGTGGCTCAGTAAAAATTTTTGTTTATACAAATACTTGTAGAAATGTTCGAAGGACTTAACGACTGCTAACAGCTCCCTCCTAGTCACGCAATAATTCCTTTTTGGCCTGGACAAAACCTTGATAAAATACGCGTAACTTTTTCTTGTTCATCTTAAACCTGCGAAAAGACCGCGCCTATGACCAGATTGCTTGCGTCGGTATCCAAAACAAAATTTCCATCTTCTCTTGGATAACTCAAAATCGGCGAAGTGACTAGGGCTTGTTTTAGTTGATGGAAAGAATTTTCGCAGTCTTCATTCCATCTAAATTCTGTTCTTTCTTCCGTCAATTTCGTCAATGGTTTGGCAATATTAGCAAATCCGGGTACAAATCGTCTATAATAGGTGCACAACCCAAGGAAACTTCGGACCTGATGTTTGTTGATTGGTCTTAGCCATGCTTGCACTGCTCGGATTTTGTCTAGATCAGCCTTTACTCCATCTCTAGATACGACGTGGCCATGGTATTGCACTTCTTTCTTAAATACGTTGCACTTCTTTAGGCTCAGTTTGAGGTTAGCCCCACGTAGTCGCTGGAACACTTCCTTCAAGTGTTCTTCAAACGACCTTCCAACCACAATCACGTCGTCCAGGTAAACCAAGCACGTCTTCCAAGACAATCCGAGCAAAGATGGTCTCCATCAAACGCTCGAATGTTGCAGGAGCATTACACAGGCCGAAGGGCATCACAGTGAACTGCCACAAACCAGTTCCTATTGTAAAAGCTGTTTTTTTACGATCCTTGGGTTCCAATTCTACCTGCCAGTAACCACTCTTTAAATCTAAAGTGGAAAACCACTGGGATCCTGACAGGGTATCTATAACGTATCGTCAATTCTGGGTAAAGGGTAACTGTCCTTTTTGGTTACGTCGTTTAGCTGTCTATAGTCTACGCAAAACCACGTTGATCCATCTTTCTTCTTCACGAGTACCACTGGGGATGCCCATGGGCTACTTGAAGGTTCAATCACGCCTTCTCTCTCCATATCCCTAATTATTTATCAGCTTCTTCTCTTTTAGCCAAAGGAAGTCTGCGTGAATGTTGTCGTATCGGCCGAGCGTCTCCGGTATTAATTTTATCATCACCACGTTAGTTCTTCTTTTGGAGCCACTCTCCAGCGCGAACACATCTTGATACTCTTGGATCAACACTTTAACTTTAGCCAGCTGGTCCTGGCTGAGGTTTTCACATTTGGTGGTAAGAATGTCCAATAGATGTTGTGGACACTTCTTCGGCGACGTATCTTCGTTCGACTTTACGCATCTCACAATTTAAGATACTGGCGTGCATTGGCCTACCACGGTATTCTTTTTCAACGTTATAGGATCTGAGTTGATGTTTAAGATCCTTACTGGCATCGTGTTTTTCACTCGTACTAAAGTTCTGCCAACGAGTAGTCCCTTTTTAACTAAGCCGCCCTCCATTGGTTCAATCGCGCGTATGTAGCCTTCCCGGAGATTTTCATCCAGGCGTGCCATCACCACACTTTCAGTCCTTGCAGGCAGAGTCACGTCTTTACTCAATAAGACTCGCACGGCTGCCTTCTCTGACGAATGAAAAGGAATTTCTTCATTGTCGATCTTCAGGACATCGTTCTTCATATCCAAATGGAACCCACACTTCTTTATTACATCCATTCCCAGGATAACTTCTTCCGTGATGTCGGCTTCCAGTACTTGATGGTCGAGTACTCCGTTTCCCAAACCAATGGTTACTTTGACATGTCCGTGAGTAGGTATTTCTTCGCCCGTCGCCGTTCGAAGTCGTACTGTTACTGGTGATGTCTTCTCGTTTTTTCAATAAGATGTCAGGACGAATGATGGTCTTTGTAGCTCCCGTGTCAACCAGTAACTGGACGCTTCTTCCATTAATCTTGCCATCGAGATAAATGCTATGCAATTGCTCCCTATGCGATACCATATGAATGGTAATTTCCGGGGCATGGCTCGTTGAGGTCGACTTTCGCCCCATTCGTTCGACCTGTTCTAGTTTTCCGGACGCTCTTCTGGTCTTCTTTTGGGCTTAGTACAACGTCGTCGTACGTGGCCCACTTCTCCGCAGTTCCAACACGTCACTTCTCTTCCTCGGGCTACTTGTTCCCGAAATACACGTCGCACTATGTCTTCAGTGCTTTCTTCTGAGTGCGTGGGTATTTCTGCAGCACAACGGAGCTTATTGCTGCTTCGGTGCGACGCTTGTTTCGCTGCCTCGAATTCCTAATCATGAGTTAAAGCGTCATCCAACGTCTTCGGTCGAGCCAACCGAAGAGTCTGCTGCGTTTTGTTGTCTCGGAGGCCGTCTACAAAGGTTTGAATAGCCAACTGCTCCAAGAAGGTGTCTGGTGCTGTAGGATACGCAAGCCGTGTTAATCTGGCGATGTCGGCTTCAAACTCTTGAAGACTTTCGGCAGCTTTTTGAACCCGACTTTTAATTTGAGCCTGATAGACTTGTTGAAGATGAGCATCTCCATATCTCATTTCTAATCGTAAAATTAAGAGTTCGTAATTTTCTTGTAGGTGGTCAGGAACAGTTTGTAAAATTCCAAGCGCTTCTCCACGTAAGGACACTATTAAGGACGTCGCTTTCTGCTTGTTGCTCCAACCATTGGCTTCAAACTGCTTGTAGTAGGTTGACCATGGAACTTTACCATCAAAATTCGGAGGTACAACTTTAAACTTGTGAGTGGTTTCTTCCCTATGGTCCATTATTAAATCTTCACTCGTGACGCTTCCTTCGCCGTGACAATTCATTCGATTTATTCTTTCTTTAAGCAGTTTCATTCTGTCTTCTACTTTGTCCTCTATTGCTTCCATTTACTCATTCATAGATTCGCAAATTTCTTCTTTTAAATTAAACATACCTGCTTGGGTTTCCTCTTGCAAAATTTTGATTTGGTTTTCTACACTAACTTGTATTTGTTCCTCAATAGTTTTTATTTGATTTTCCATGCTCGCTCGTATTTCTTCTTTTAAACTTCTAGAATTTTCTTCTATTTTTTGCGAGTTTTCGTAAAACTTTTCTTCCATTTTTCTAAAATTTTCTTCCATTTTTCTAGAGTTTTCGGACAGTTTTTCTTGGATATTTTTATTCATCGATTCGAGAATTTCAAATATTTTTGAATGCATTTTAACAGCTTGCAAACGCGTCACCGGCATAGGCAGTGTTGTAAATTATCTATATAAATTTATATAGATAAATTAATCTAGATTAATATGTTTTCTCTATTTATATGTATCTAGATACAATCAAAAATATGTAAGTTATATGTATCTGTATATATATATATAATTTTTTATTTAAATTATTTAAATAAAATTTATAAAAAATCTAGTGTCCTGTAAAATTCAAGTTACAATATGTATGTTTTTCTTCAGTAATTTCTCACATTCTATAATAGTTCTTCAAATGAACTCCATCTATCGTTGTTACTACCTAGATTATTGAAACGTCCGAGAAATTACTTGCAAATGCAAGAACCTTCTAGAACTGTTATCTAGTTTCTAGAAGATATAGCGAAAAGTGAGGAACGATCGAGAAGAATTCGCCGATGTCTATAAAAGCCGAAGATGGAAATCGTAGGTCAGTTATTGCTGGAATGCGAATGTGTTAAGAAGATTATCAAGTGAAAATAAATCGTTAACACGTGTTTGTCTACATAAATAAATCGAGAATAATCGTGTATGTGATAATTAGTGTAAACAAGAGTGATATCCGAGGACGTTATCTTATCTTAAGTGTTATACAACGGTATACATAAATTGTAGTGTAAGTGTTTTTATTATTAGATTTTATTAGTTCGGTTAATTTAAAAGTGTACATATTTCTATAATAAGTAAACGTAGTTTTAGTCGTTATAAATAAATTAGTTTTTAATTAATAAATACGTAACAGTGGCGTTAGGTGTTGAGGTATCAAACCGTTCGCGATTTTTAGTGTGAATACCATTAAGTTATTTGATATCGCACCCGTAATAAAAACATTGCATAAATAACTTTTAAGTTTGCGCGATACGCGTGTTTATTTTTAAAGTATAAAATTGTGTTTATTAAACTTTTTCTTTTAACAAGTGCGTGATCGCGATTAAATTCGTTTCCGGACACTAGTGGTTTAATATTAATAAGTGGATAGTTATTAAATTATGTGTTATACAAAAACTGCATTTTAAAAAGTAGTGTATTTAAAAACTTTATATTCGTGTTATATTTAAATTTATGCCGGTGACGCGTTTGCAAGCAGTTAAAATGGATTCAAAAATAATTGAAATTCTCGAATCGATGAATAGAAAAATGGGCGAAAATTCACAGAAAATTGAAGAAAAACTGTCGGAAAGTTCAAGAAAAATGGAAGAAAATGCTAGAAGTTTAAAAGAAGAAATAAGAGCGAGCATGGAAAATCAAATAAAGACTATTGAGGAACAAATACAGGTTAGTGTAGGAAATCAAATCAAAATTGCGCAAGAGGAAACCCAAGCAGATATGCTAAATTTGAAAGAAGAAATTTGCGAATCTGTGAATGAGAAAATAGAAGCAATAGAGGACAAATTAGAAGACAGAATGAAACTGCTCGAAGAAAGAATGAACCAAATGAATTACCATGGTGAAGGAAGTGTCACGAGTGAAGATTTAATAATGGACCGTCGGGAAGAAACCACCCACAAGTTCAAAGTTGTACCACCGAATTTTGATGGTAAAGTTCCATGGTCAACCTACCACAAGCAGTTTGAAGCCGCAGCTACAGCTAATGGTTGGAGCAACAAGCAGAAAGCGACGTCTTTAATAGTGTCCTTACGTGGAGAAGCGCTTGGAATTTTACAAACTGTTCCGGACCACCTGCAAGAAAATTACGAACTCTTAATTTCACGATTAGAAATGAGATATGGAGATGCCCATCTTCAACAAGTCTATCAAGCTCAAATTAAAAGTCGGGTTCAAAAAGCTGCCGAAAGTCTTCAAGAGTTTGAGGCTGACATCGCCAGATTAACACGGCTTGCGTATCCTACAGCACCAGATACCTTCTTGGAGCAGTTGGCTATTCAAACCTTCGTAGACGGCCTCCGAGACAACGAAGCTCAGCAGACTCTACGGTTTGCACGACCGAAGACGTTGGATGACGCTTTAACCCATGCTTTGGAGTTCGAGGCGGCAAAACAAGCGTCGCACCGAAGCAGCCATAAGCTCCGTTGTGCTACAGAAATACCCTCGAACTCAGAAGAAAGCATTGAAGACATAGTGCGACGTGTATTTCGGGAACAAGTAGCTCGAGGAAGAGAAGTGACGTGCTGGAACTGCGGGGAAGTGGGCCACGTACGACGACGCTGTACTAAGCCCAAAAGAAGACCAGAAGAGCGTCCGGAAAACTAGAACAGGTCGACCGAATGGGGCGAAAGTCGACCTCAACGAGCCATGCCCCGGAGATTACCATTCAAACGGCATCGCCTAGGGAGCAATTGCATAGCATTTATCTCGATGGCAAGATCAATGGGAGAAGCGTCCAGTTACTGGTTGACACGGGAGCGACGAAGACCATCATTCGTCCTGACATGTTATTGAAAAACGAGAAGACACCACCAGTAACAGCACGACTTCGAACAGCGACGGGCGACGAAATACCTACTCACGGACAAGTCAAAGTAACCATTGGTTTGGGAAATAGAGTACTCGACCATCAAGTACTAGTAGCCGACATCACGGAAGAAGTTATCCTGGGAATGGACGTGATAAAGAAGTATGGGTTCCATTTGGATATGAAGAACGATGTCCTGAAGATCGACAATGAAGAAATTCCTTTTCATTCGTCAGAGAAGGCAGCCGTGCGAGTCTTGTTGAGTGAAGACGTGATTCTGCCTGCAAGGACAGAAAGTGTGGTGATGGCACGCCTGGATGGAAATCTCCGGGAAGGCTACATACGCGCGATTGAACCAATGGAGGGCGGCTTAGTTGAAAAGGGACTACTCGTTGCCAGAACCTTAGTACGAGTAAAGAAGACGATGCCAGTAAGGATCTTAAACATCAACTCAGATCCTGTAACGCTGAAAAAGAAGACCGTGGTAGGCCAATGCACGCCAGTATCACAAATTGTGAGATGCGTGAAGTCGAACGAAGATACGTCGCCGAAGAAGTGTCCACAACATCTATTGGACATTCTTACCACCAAATGCGAAAACCTCAGCCAAGACCAGCTGGCTAAAGTTAAAGTGTTGATCCAAGAGTACCAAGATTTGTTCGCGCTGGAGAGTGGCTCCAAAGGAAGAACTAACGTGGTGAAACATAAAATTAATACCGGAGACGCTCGGAAGATACGACAACATCCACGCAGACTTCCTTTGGCGAAAAGAGAAGAAGCCGAACAAATAATTACGGATATGGAAAGAGAAGGCGTAATTGAACCTTCAAGTAGTCCATGGGCATCCCCAGTGGTACTCGTGAAGAAGAAGGATGGATCAACGAGGTTTTGCGTAGACTACAGGCAGCTAAACGACGTGACCAAAAAGGACAGCTACCCTTTACCCAGAATTGACGACACGCTAGACACCCTGTCAGGATCCCAGTGGTTTTCTACGTTAGATTTAAAGAGTGGATACTGGCAGGTAGAATTAGAACCCAAGGATCGTGAAAAAACAGCTTTTACGATCGGAACTGGTTTGTGGCAGTTCACTGTAATGCCCTTCGGCCTGTGTAACGCTCCTGCAACGTTCGAGCGTTTGATGGAGACCATCTTGCGCGGATTGTCTTGGAAGACGTGCTTGGTTTACCTGGACGACGTGATCGTGGTTGGAAGGTCGTTTGAAGAGCACTTGAACAACTTGAAGGAAGTGTTCCAGCGATTACGTGGGGCTAACCTCAAACTGAGCCCAAAGAAGTGCCACGTATTTAAGAAGGAAGTCCAATACCTTGGCCACGTCGTATCTAGAGATGGAGTAAGGGCTGACCCAGACAAAATCCGAGCAGTGCAAGCATGGCCAAGACCAATCGACAAACATCAGGTCCGAAGTTTCCTTGGGTTGTGCACTGATTATAGAAGATTTGTACCCGGATTTGCCAATATTGCCAAACCATTAACAAAATTAACTGAAGAAAAAGCAGAGTTTAGATGGAATGAAGACTGCGAAAGTTCTTTTAATCAACTAAAACAAGCCCTAGTCACTTCGCCGATTTTGAGTTATCCAAGAGAAGATGGAAAGTTTGTTTTGGATACCGACGCAAGCAATCTGGCCATAGGCGCGGTCCTTTCGCAGATTCAAGATGGACAAGAAAAGGTTATCGCGTATTTTAGCAAGGTTTTGTCCAGGCCAGAAAGGAATTATTGCGTCACTAGGAGGGAGCTGTTAGCAGTCGTTAAGTCCATCGAACATTTCTACAAGTATTTGTATGGACGAAAGTTTTTACTGAGAACAGACCACGCCGCTTTAAAATGGCTTCTGCAGTTCCGTAACCCAGAAGGACAAGTGGCAAGATGGATCGAGAGACTGCAAGAGTATGACTATGACACAGAACACCGTGCCGGAAGCAGTCATCGAAACGCTGATGCCTTGTCCAGAAGACCATGTCCGGCGGACTGCAGCCATTGTTCGCGACTGGAAGAGAAAGTCGAATGTCTCCGGAGAACTGCTATGGTTGATGATGAGTGGGAACCTGAGCAGTTACGTCGCGAACAAGAAGACGATCCTGAAATAAGACTACTCCTGGACTGGAAAGAAATCGGCCGACGACCAACCTGGGAAGAAGTGAGTGCTTTGGGCAAAAATATCAAAGCGTACTGGGCGCAGTGGGACTCCTTGATAGTAGAAGACGGTCTTCTTAAGCGATACCTAGAAAGTGCCGAGGGCACGGGAAACAGACTACAGCTGGTAGTGCCGAAGAGCAGGGTGACCGAAGTGTTGAAGCATCTCCACGATGGGACATCAGGAGGACACTTTGGCATTAAGAAGACGTTGGGTAAAGTGCGAGAACGATTCTACTGGATGAACTGCAAAGAGGACGTCATGAAATGGTGCCGTAAATGCATAGTCTGCGCTTCAGGAAATGGTCCAGCGAGAAAGCGCAAAGCACCCATGAAACAATACAACGTAGGAGGCCCTTTGGAAAGAGTAGCGATTGACATCGCAGGGCCGTTCCCAGAATCCGATTCGGGAAATAAATACATCTTGGTGGCGATGGATTATTTCACGAAATGGACGGAGGCTTACGCCATACCCAATCAGGAAGCAGCTACAGTCGCAGACGTATTAGTAAAGGAGTTTTTCTGCCGGTTTGGAGTTCCGTTGGAATTACACTCCGATCAAGGCCGCAATTTTGAGTCTGGGCTGTTTCAAGAAGTTTGCCGACTGTTAGGAATTAAAAAGACTAGGACAACGCCTCTCCATCCTCAGTCTGATGGCATGGTTGAACGGATGAATCGAACAATGGGCAAGTACTTAGCCAAGGTAGTGTCCGAACATCAAAGAGACTGGGATCAGTACTTGCACCTCTTCTTAATGGCGTACCGATCATCCGTTCACGAAAGCACAGGCCAAACACCATCCTGTGTCATGCTCGGTCGTGAGATAAGATTACCATGCGATCTTCAATTTGGACGAAGACCGGAAGAAGAAGTCGCTGGAGAAGATTACGTCAGCAAGCTGGCAAAGAGGCTAGATGAAGTACATGAAGAGGTTCGTAAAAACACACAAATTGCCAGCGACAGGATGAAAACAAGATATGACGTCAAGGCGCAAAATGGTGGGTTTCAACCTGGCGATATGGTTTGGTTGTATAACCCTCAAAGGAGACGTGGTTTGTCGCCGAAGCTGCAAAGGCAATGGGAGGGCCCCTATGAAGTCGTGCAGCGTATTAACGACGTTATATACCGCATCCGAAAACCGCCCAGAGGCAAGCCAAAAGTGGTCCACGTCGATCGTCTAGCCCCGTTTGCTGGCGATAACCACAATCCGCAAGTTCAGGTCCGAACCAGAGTAATAAGTAGCAGAACCAGGCATCCAATCGAAGAAATGGAGTTCGAAAAGTTTATGAACTTATACGGAGGTTCTGGAAAAGCTAGGTTCGGAGTTACCACCGAGGAACAACAAGACCTGTTCCAGACACAAAAAGATTACGCCATCGCACATTGCGTGAGCGAGGAGCTTGACATGTCCAAAGGGGTTGCAGTCGTGTTTAAAAAGAAGTTTGGACAGCTAGATGAATTACGAAGACAGCAACCGGCAGTCGGAAAGGTTTTAGGACTACGTGGTGACGGACGCTTCGTTTTCTATCTGGTCACCAAGAAATACTCACGTGTCAAGCCGTTATACAAAGATCTGTGGCGAACATTATGGAGTCTCAAATGGAGTTCCATCATGTTAAGAAATTGGCAGTACCCAAGCTTGGTTGTGGCTTAGACCAATTGAATTGGAGGACAGTTCGAAACATGTTGGAGGTCGTCTTCCGAGGAACAGGCGTTCAAGTGTTGGTCTGTAGTTACCAACCGAGGAGAGTATTGGGTCAGGAAAAGTCCATTGACTGTTACTTTTATGGTCAAGGAAGTTGCCGAAATGGAGGAAGCTGCCGCTATCGCCACGATCCCTTTTACCGGTGTCGCATCCAGTCTCCTGTTCTGGGACAGAACAGTCCTAAGAAGGGGGCAGTGAAACGTCCGAGAAATTACTTGCAAATGCAAGAACCTTCTAGAATTGTTATCTAGTTTATAGAAGATATAGCGAAAAGTGAGGAACGATCGAGAAGAATTCGCCGATGTCTATAAAAGCCGAAGATGGAAATCGTAGGTCAGTTATTGCTGGAATGCGAATGTGTTAAGAAGATTATCAAGTGAAAATAAATCGTTAACACGTGTTTGTCTACATAAATAAATCGAGAATAATCGTGTATGTGATAATTAGTGTAAACAAGAGTGATATCCGAGGACGTTATCTTATCTTAAGTGTTATACAACGGTATACATAAATTGTAGTGTAAGTGTTTTTATTATTAGATTTTATTAGTTCGGTTAATTTAAAAGTGTACATATTTCTATAATAAGTAAACGTAGTTTTAGTCGTTATAAATAAATTAGTTTTTAATTAATAAATACGTAACATTATTTTATCTATTATCTGTTATCTATATAAAGTTTGAATAGTTTATCTATTATCTAATACTAGATAATTCTTGCAAGAAAAAAAATGTATCTGTATCTATATAATTTAAAAATTATCTATTTACAACACTGGGCATAGGTTTAACCACGTATATAAAGTTTAAATACACTACTTTTTAAAATGCAGTTTCTATATAACACAAAATTTTAATAACAATCCACTTATTAATATTAAACCACTAGTGTACGGAAACGAATTTAATTAACATCGCGAACACGCACTTGTTAAAAGAAAACGGAAGCGATATTTCTTAATGATATTTACACTAAAATTCGCGAACGATACCCCGCACTGACGCCAATGTACGTATTTATTATTATTAAAACAAATTTATTTAAACGACTAAAAATATGTTTTACTTATACTAGAAATATGTACACTTGTAAATTAACTGAACTAATGAAATCTAATAATATTTAATAAAAACACTTACACTAATTAAGATAAGATCAAGTCCGCGGATAGCTTCACACACTTGTTTACACTAAAATCACGTACAAGATTATTCTCTGTATATTTATGTACACACACGTGCTAACGACTTATTTATTTCGACTTGAATAATCTTCTTAACACTGCTGTATTCGCATTACGGCAATAACTGACCTACGATTTGTTTGTTCGGTATTTATACACATTTGGAAATCCTTCTCGAGTGGTCCCTATCTTTCGGTATATCTTCTAGAAGATGGATAACAACTTCCAGAAGACTCTTGAATTTGCAGATAACATCTCGAACGTTTCAATAATATCAGAAACAAAGAGGTCCAAATATTTCAGCAATATTTTATAAATATTACTTATTAGAAAGCATGTGTACAGACCTTATTGTTTGATTTGCATTCATAAAATAGTCAGTAATAGCAAAATAAAATAAAATCATAAACACTGAACCTTTTGCTATAATTCTGTATCCTACTATAAATAAAATACCCATTCTTATCTCAATTTGTAATCGTCACAATAATTATTGTATAACAATTTTAATCAACATTAATATAAAATTTTAAATAATTAATCATAGTGATTAGCCTTTAAAAAAGTTAAAACTGCCAGCAGATTCTTTAAAAAAGACTACCTATATAATTAGCTTTTCTTTACTGTTTTATATAATTTTAACTCAAAAAATATTTAACAAACTAGAAACATAAAATTTAAATTTTATGTTTTAATTTGCCGATGTTTCGAATCTTTTATATATGAACATATATACTATATTAATAATAAGACATGATTTTCGGATTATTTCTCGTGTTAATGTGTTGATACTTTTATTATAACAACGTTTCGATAAAATCTTATTTACCATTATCAAGTTTAAAAACTAACACTAATTACTAATACAAACTTTACAATTAAAATAATTTGTCACTGTCAAGAATTTTTGTTTGACTTCTTGGCAGTAGACGATGCCGCACTAGATTTGTAATCAAATCGTTTGATGTTGTAGGTTGGTGTGTATTATTTATATTAAACGAGCTGATCACACTTTTTGTTTTAATGGAAGGAAGTACCGTCTTCCATATTTTCGGTAATCTTGTGCTGTCATCTCTTTTGTTTAAGTTAGATGGTCGTTTTTCGATTTCAATCGCTTCTCTTGCTACCCTAGACCAAAAATGTTCAACACTTGCTAGTACTTTTGTGTTATTGAAATCAATTGAATGTTCCGTTTCTTTAACGTGTTGGGCTAGTGAAGACGAGGGAAGATCTTGTTTAACTGCCAGTTTTTGTTCTTCAACTCTTGCGGCGACCCGTCTATTTGCTTGACCAACATTGTCTTATTGCACATACCGCATGGAACTTCATATACTCCTTGTGCTTCAAGTGGTATATAATCTTTAGGAGACTTTAGCATTGAGCTGATTTTCTTTTATGTAATAAATACAGTTTTAATATTATATCGAAATAGTATTTTGCTAATTTTATCTGTTACGTTTTTAACATAAAGCAGAAATGCTTTTGTCGGTAAAGTTTCTTGTTGGGATATCTGGTTTGTTATAATTATTTGTTTGTTGACAGCTTTCATAATAATTTTGTTAGAATATCCATTATCCATTAAACTTTCTTTTAAATAATTAATTTCTAGATTATAGTGTTCTTCATCTGTTAAACGTTTTGATCTGGTAATTAGTGTGTCAACCACGGATGCAAGTTGAGCTGGGTGGTGATGTGATTTAGCATTAAGGTATTTATTAGTATTAGTTGATTTTCTATAAACTGTATAACTCAATTGATTATTATTCTTCTTTTTTATTAGAACGTCCAAAAAAGACAACTGTTGGTTTTCTTCAACTTCCATTGTAAAAGATATAGCTTTATTTTGAAGATTTAAGTGTTCTAAAAATTTATTAAGTTTATCTATACCATGAGGCCATATAACAAAAGTGTCATCAACGTATCGTAACTATAATTTTGGTTTTAGTAATGCTGAATTTAAAGCTAAAGTATCTAATTCTTCCATAAAAATATTTGCAATTACTGGTGATAAAGGTGAACCCATCGGTGCTCCTTTAATTTGTTTATATCGAGTGCCGTTGTACATAAAATATGTATTATTCAAACAATGTTCAACTAAATCTATTACATATTTTGAAGGATTATGTTTGTTCTTAATAATTGTAAGTGTTTCATCTACAGGAATATTTGTAAATAAGGATACTACATCAAAACTTACTAAGATATCATCTTCTACTATTATTTGTTGTTTTAAAATATTAATAAAATGCTCAGAATTACGTACGTAAGATGATGCTTTTTCAGCATATGGTTGAAGAATTTTTGCTAAGAATCTTGCTAGTGATTGTAGTGGAGAACCGATAGAACTTACTATTCTTCAATCAAGAAACGAACGCGAATGAATCGAGTGGAGTTACTGACATCCGCGAAGTTAGTCCAAGGTATTTTGGAAATGTTGATAAAGTTTTACCAAAATTTGACCCAGTTAAAAATGACTTATCGATTCAAGCGTGGTTGGATAAGATGGACGAATTTGGTATTATGTATGATTGGGATGATATTGCTATTAGACATTACGCATTGTCAAAATTAGTCGGTGTAGCGGCGAAATGGCGTGATAGTGTTGTGAATCCTCCAGAATCATGGCAAGGATGGATTACATTGCTGAAAAAAAATTTTGAAACTGAAGAGAGTACAGTTCATTTAAGAATGGATGCTCAAAACTATAAATGGAAATTTGGACAAAATATAGTCGAGTATTATTTTGAAAAATTGTCGAAATGCAATAACTGTAAAATGGATAATCGGGAATGCATTGAATGGATTGTAGACGGTTTGAATAACGTTCGATTTAAAAACTACTTAAGACCTTTGTCGCGATATAAAAAACCCTTAGAATTGCTAGTGGATTTAAAATCGGGTGCTAAACACGTAATTGAATCTAATAATCTAAGCGTGAACAAAAATATTTCAGAAAAATCAAAATCTAAACAAACTCTTGTCGATATACTAACCGGGATAATAATTGTCAAAGTTTAAGTGCTTTAAATGTAAATTATCGGGACATTTGGCGCGTAATTGTCCACAAAAGAAACAAGAAACTTTGTCGTCAAATGAAGTTACCAGCAGTACGAGTTCGAAGGTTATGATAATTCAACCTCAACAAAGTCACTCAAAATTTTTCAAAGATGCTTATGTAAATGGAAAAAAGTGCAGAAGTTATATCGATCTAGGCAACAGTTGCGTAACATTGCGTAAAGAGGATGCAAGTAACATGAATTTTTCGTTTTACGAAATGGAAACAGAACCATTAGTTGGTTACGGAAAAGGTATAGTTAAACCTTTGGGATTGTTTACGGCTACGATAACCGTAGATGATGTTTCTGCAAAGACAAAAATTCACGTCGTGCCAAGTGATTCACAATCAATTCCGTTAATCATAGGACACCCATTTACTGAACAACCAGACATCGTAATTATAAGTAAAAGTGACAAATTGATTATTCAAAGTGACGTTAAAGATGAACTACCATTGTCTAGTTCGCATGCAAATAAAACAGTGGTTTGGGCAAATGAAGCTGAAGTTATACCTAGTAACTATTTAGAACACATCGCGGTTGGGACAAATCTAGATAATTGTGAATTGTGCATTGAAGGTGGAATACGTGAATCGGGACAAGTGATTCCTCGATGCATAGTAACAACAGATGAGACTGGACAATTCTCTTTACCCGTGTTAAATATTTCGGATGGTGATTTATCGATTGAAAAAGAAAAAATTGTAGCGCGAGGTGACGTATGTGAAGAAAATGACTCTTTAGTGGTACGTGACAAAAGACAAGTAAACAAAGAAGACCTTACATTAGATGAAATAAATACTGATTTAACAGGTAATGACGCCGATAATTTGATAAATGTAATCAACGAATTTAAAGACGTTGTTGCGAAAAATATTAGACGAATTGGATGTACCGATAAAATTGAAATGAAAATCGATTTAGAATCGGATAAACCTGTTTATTACAAACCTTACAGACTATCACTTTTTGGACGGAAGCAAGTGCGTGATATTGTGGACGAGTTAAAAGAAGCCGATGTGATTGAAGATTGTGAGTCTCCATTTGCTAGCCCCTGTCTTTTAGTAAAGGAGAAAACGGGTGATATTCGTTTATGTATCGATTATCGGGCTTTAAACAAAATCACGACTAGAAACCGTTACCCGTTGCCAAGGATCGACGATCAGTTGGATTGTTTATATCTATATGGCAAGATGTATTTTACGAGCTTGGATTTAAGAAGTGGTTATTACCAGATTCCAATGGAGGAGAGTTCGAAGGCCAAAACTTGTTTTGTAACCCCGGATGGTTCTTATTGTTTTAAAAGAATGCCTTTTGGATTGTGTAATGCTCCATCGGTATTCCAGAGACTCATAAATATAGTGCTTAAAAACTTAAAAACCACAGTGGCTTTAGCATATTTAGATGACATTATTGTGCCTTCGGAAAGTGTAGAGGACGGTTTGATTGGTTTACGCGAAGTACTGTTGGCTTTACGTGAATATAATCTGACAATAAGGATTGATAAATGTAACTTTTTTATGTTAAAGTGTACATATTTAGAATTTGAGATAAGCGAATCGGGTATTTCACCAGAAAAGGTTAAATTGAACTGTATTTCAAATTTTCCGGTACCGAAAGACGTTCGATCCGTAAGAAGTTTTGTCGGCCTCGCGAGTTACTTTCGCAGATTTGTGAGAAACTTTGTCATTAACATAAAACCAATAACGGATTTATTAAAAAAAGGTGCGTTGTTTAAATGGACCAGTATCGAACAAAGTGTGTTTGAAGAAATAAAGTCGAAGTTAAGTAATGAACCTGTGTTATCTATTTACAATCCGAGTGCGAGAACTGAATTACACACGGATGGCAGTAAAGCAGGGTTAGGAAGTGTACTTCTGCAAGAGCAAAGTGATGGTAAGCTGCATCCAATTGCTTATTTTAATCGAAAAAGTACTCCACAGGAATCTGTTTACCATTCTTACGAGTTAGAAGCACTAGCGATTGTATGCTCGTGTGAACGATTCAGAGTTTACTTAATTGGTATACATTTTATGATTAAGACTGATTGTAATAGCCTTAAAATGCTGGAAAATAAACGTGATCTAAACCCAAGGTTCGACAGGTGGTTTATTAGATTATTGGAATTTAACTATACAATAGATTATCATAAAGGATCTGTTAACATGGTCGCCGACTCTCTAAGTAGATTTCCAGTTGAAGATGCAGTCGAAACTTCTTTAGTTGGTTTACCTGTACTTGGAATTAAGGTTAACACGGATTGGGTTGCAGCGATGCAACGCAGTAACGAAGAAATTTTAAAAGTACGAGATAAGTTAGAATCGGGAGATCAAGATACTCATAATAAGTTTACCCTAATAAATGGACGTGTTTATAGATGTAAGCGCGGAAAGTTTAGATTATACGTTCCACATGAAATGTGCATAATTAGTGAAGCCCATAAGAGTTTGGCACATTTAGGATCGGAAAAAACCTTGCTGCGATTAAAAGAAAATTATTATTTTCCGAAAATGAAGGAAGCTGTGAACTTCTATGTTAATAGGTGTATCAATTGTTTATATTACAAGACACCGAGAGGACGTCAGGCAGGATTCTTACATCCGGTTTACAAGGGAAGTTATCCGTTCCAGTCGGTACACATTGATCATCTAGGACCATTCGTAACATCAAAAGATAGTGGTGCAAAATACGTGATAAGTCTTGTTTGCGGATTTAGCAAATATGCAGTGCTTAAAGCGGTACGCGATACAAGTGCGGATTTAACAATTACTTTTGTGTCGGAATTCATGTCTCATTACGGCAGACCGGAAAGAATTGTCAGTGATCGCGGTACAGCTTATACATCAAGTGTTTTCGCTGAATTTTGTGAGAAATATGAAATTACACATGGTAAGGTGACATCCGGTTCACCTAGATCTAATGGACAAATGGAAAGGGTTAACAGCGTAATCATTACCTAGTTGTCTGTCAACAAGCGGTGAGAATTTAGAAAATGATGATTGGACTTTTAAACTATTAGATGCTCAATGGGCAATCAATAACAGTGTTCATAAAATAACGAAAAGGACTCCATCCGAGATAATATTTAAATTTAAACCAAAACATTATTTAGACAATCCACTAACAAATGAAATAATAAACCTAAATCAAAGGTTAGGAAGCGAAGATACGTTAAAGAAGTCAGTTGCCGAGTTGTTAAGCGATAATCGCGAAAAAATGAAAGAACGATTCGACAAGAAAAGAAAGAAACCTTTTAAGTTTAAAGTTGGCGATTTAGTGCTGGTGCGGTCAGAACCACCTAGTACGGGCGAATCTAGGAAGTTAGAACCGAAATATCGGGGTCCATACGAGGTAGTGAAAGCCCTAGATCGTCATCGGTATCTAATACAAGATATCGAAGGTAAACAGCAAAGTTCGCGTTTGTATAAAGCAATCGTGGCAGTGGATAGATTAAAATCGATTCCAAAGATGTAGTGTTAATTACTTTTATCGTCAATGTTTAATAAAATGTAGCGTTTTATGTGTTTTGCTTATTTGTATTACATTCTAATAATTTTGTTTTAAGAAAAAAAATGAATTATGTATACATGTCGAGGTCGTCACATTTGTCAGAAAATGCCGAACTGTTAGAGCTTTTTCTAAGAAGAGTAGACTTCATTTAATTAAAATTTTGTATTTTTAATATTTTATCGTTAACTAAAAATAAGGGGTAGTTATGGGAGTAGTATTCGTAAGATTGTACTCGAGAACAGATGTATAACCTTGGCCTGTATTAAAGAATTAACCCTTATGTATTCATTTTATTTAAAATAATGAAATTGCCTTCAATCTTATTAATTATTTAAATCTCGGAATCCGACAAGTTATTACACTGTTAAAAATTAAAGGTACTTAATGTGCAAAAGCTTAAAAAATATTTCTACGCTTGTTGAGCAAACCATAATCTAATAAGAAAGTTTTATAAATGATGAATAATTACAAAATTGAATAAAAATAAATTTAATTAAATCAAACCAGTTTTAAGGGGCTTCGTTGGGCGTTTGTGCTGGGTTAGACTGCATCGACAATGTATTACAAGCGAATAACGCACGACACTGACCGTTTACACAATTTATTTACTATAGCAAAAGTTACGAGTACAAATTTCAAACAAAGTCAATAACACAAACAAACAAAACTGATTTCATTAATATAAAAATTAAATTTATAAACGTTTAATGATCACTGGAACAAACGATCCGACACCCGCTCTTTTATCTTATCAGGTTGTCACCACCAAATATCATTTCAATCTGCCTTCTTACAAGTTACATTTTCTAGCTGGTGTCGTTCCGTTCACAGGAAATTGTAATTTCACACGCGTTCCTATGCCCATAAAAGGCAATATTACAAAATATCAAACCCTTAATTGGTTGATTCTAAGTTAGTTATTAGATTACAAAGACTAAACATTTATAATAATTTATGGGAACACAAACAAATAAGTGCACGTGTATGCATTCCATAGCGGTAGACAGGCTTATATTCGGTGCCTCCGACATATTTGATATTTCATATTTCGTTTCATTCATTAGCATCGCTTCTCGGTTGTTGAAATGAATGATACTCTATGGAATGATATTTCGATTATTTCGAATGATTCGAGACATGGTCTCGAGTTCGTTTCGACTCGTAGCGAGTCGTGTCGATTTCGATTATTTCGATATATTTGATATTTCATATTTCGTTTCATTCATTAGCATCGCTTCTCGGTTGTTGAAATGAATGATATTTCGAATGATTCGAGACATGGTCTCGAGTTCGTTTCGACTCGTATCGAGTCGTGTCGATTTCTATATATTTGACATTTTATATTTTGTATTATTCGTTGCATTCATTAGTACCGCTTCTCGGTTGTTTCGAATGAATGATATTTCGATTATTTCGAAAGTATAATCGAATGATCGATTATTTGGCTATAATCGATATATCTCTACTATATCGTTCATAATCGCCCAACACTAGTAAGAACATTATAATGTGATTATACTGTACCATAAAACACCAGATCAGTAAATAGTTTGTAATGCACAGAGGGTTTACCATAAGCCATAACTGACAAGAGAAAGTACCGCGATGTTGAGTAAAAACTTGTATAATTTAAAATTTAAGCAAGGAAAAGTATCTAAACCATTCAGATACAACGAAAAATGTATTTAGATACAGTTACATTTTGTCCAATTTATCTAGATATGTATTAGCTAGGTACTCAAAAAGTATCTTGATTTTGTATCTAGATACGTCACAACACTGCATCTGAACTCTCAGAGCCTTAGACTAGGAAAGAGAGGAGACTCGTAATACCGCGTACGTATGTGAAGCAAATTGCCACCAATTACATATGACCAGCGGCGTCACCCAGAAAAATAAACAAGAGCTGTCCTTAGAACACTTGCGTAATCAAGAAATATCCGTATTTGTCTTTTTTGTTTAACAATTAAACAATGTTGTATATTTGATGATATATTTTAATAATAATTCAATTCAAAACGTTCGTAAATGAACGGATGGTGTTCAATACTTCAGACATTTATCATCCACGTGCTACTACTAATGCTTCTACGTTGAAGATCAGCCGTGAATCTGGAACTTACAATGCGTTTACTAACAATGCATCTTTGATTTACCATCTGTATTAATTATTACTACGTATGTTAAAACAACTAACGGTGGCAGATGCCATACCGAAGTTTTCGTCGCTTACCTACCCTTAAATTAAACGTAATTAACTTTTGAGAAGTAGACTTCTTTATAATCGTACCTAACTGCTGTGCTAATCATCGCGAGATGACATTACATTGAGCATCTGTGTCTAATTTCACGTTAAATTTGTAGAGTTCGTTTCAAGACTAAAGAACCGCTGCGTAGAAACCATTCGTCGTCTTGTATGCATTCATTTTTTAGTTAAATTAAAGATAAACCATTACGGTTAATGCACATTGTTTACATTTTTTTTAGTTAGAATTTATTTCGCATGATCGTGAAATTCCGAATTTATCCAACGCGCACCTCACGGTTCTTTAGTCGTGAAATGATTTCTACTTATCTACTTTTATGTTCTCGTGCTAGTCCTGCCCTGTATCGTCAATAATTGAGTAAATAAAAAATGAATCGCTTTCATTGTCAGTTTCTAAGGTTAGTTCGTAAAAGTTTCTGGTTTCGCGTCTTTTGTTTTCTGCTAAACAACACGTTTCTAAATTACCGTGTTTTTTTACACCGTTTGCATTTATGAAAATTTGCCGGTAATTTTCGTTTAAGATGCTAGTCGTTAAACTGTTTACAATGAATTTCCAATACGCTGAAAGCTTTATAGCGGGTTGCACAAAAGATAATTGACCGTTAATTGGAGTTTAATCTCCGATTAAAGTATGATTATCTTTTAATTGGAGTTTAACGGGCCATTAACGGTCAATTAAATATTTAATTGAAGTCGACGTTAATCAGAGATTAACGGTCAATTAACTATATTTTGCGTTGCACAAAACTTTAATCTCCGATTAAACTCTTGTTAACAAAAGATTATCTAATTGGAGATATTTGGCTGATTAACCTACAATTAAAGTTTTTCAATAATAAAAAGTTCATGATTTACAGTCAAAACTAAGTAATAAATTATAGCTACGTTTAATTCAAGTTTCGTTTAATACAAAATTATTAAAAAAATAATTATTATACAAAAATAATTATGTTGTTCCATTTAATCGTCTTCTTTCTTCGAGTAGCTTTGAAGACAGCTTCGCAGCATAAGGTTTATAATGAGATAAAGAAAATCCTTTTGAATTGTTAGACGACATTGATTTCAAGAAGAGGTTTCGATTAAATAAGGCCCCCATAATAAACTTGGTACATGCAACTAAAGATAGAATCGAACCAACAAGCTATCGAAACTAATCGTTTGATGCAAGAGTACAAATATTAGCATATCATAAATGAAATGGTCAGGCTCTCCCATCAATATATAAAGATGTCTAGAACTACCAAAAAGTTCATGGAAATAAAATAATGGTTCTTTCGCATTTCTGGTTTTTTATGTGTTGTGGGAGCTGTTGATTGCACACGTGCATATACAATCACCCGATAGATTAAATACTGAATCGTATCACAACAGAAAAGGATATTTTAGCATTAATGTTCAAGCGATTTGCAATGCTGACTTAAGCTTAATGCATTTTATTGTTTATTAGCCAGGATCAGTACACAACAGTATTATTTTCAATAAATCTCTTCTTCTGGTTGAATTTTGCATCGGAAGATATGGCAACGGTTACCTATTAGGTGATAGTGAATCCATGTAATCCTCATCTGCTAGCAATTGCCAGCGAAGTAGCATAAAGCATAGCACATATTATGACAAGTAATACCATAGAAAGGTTCTTTGGAATTTTGCAGAGAAGATTTCCTTGCTTGCAATATGGTTGCAGACTCTTAATTAGCACAACATTAATTGCAACAGTTCTTCATATGCAAAATGTATAAAAACAACATAATTTATTGTAATTTTTTATTTATAAAATTAATACTGTGCTTTATATTTTCTTAAAACTTGATTAAATAGTATTACTTCTTTCAGTAATTCACAGATTATAATTTTTTGCTTTTGAAATTTTTCTTATAAATAACTTGGGAGGAGTTGACAAAGGTTCTGCAGTAAATAGGAATGTGCGAAAGACAAGAATACGAAATAATACAGGTTAAAGTTCAGCCACATATAATGATTCTCATTTGCCCATTTTTACTAAGGATACAAATTAATATTAGATTTCATTGTAATTATCTCCCAATTTACCAAAATAGTAAGCTGTAAAGCAATTCAAAGCAATTTCTAGGTGGCTCACTTTGGTATGCAATGTTCGCCAGCAAAACCTCCTGATCGGCAGTTATTAAGAGGTTGAAAACTCCACGAGAAACAGATTTTTTTCATCATACATAGTACAACTTTTAAGTCCTATCTTACATGTCCTGCTTCACAGATCTGTTTTATCTTCAGTTTCATATATACAAACAAAGTTTCAGGTATTTTGGTGTTCGGGGGCCTAGTTTAGTCGGTGCATTATAGTGCTTGGTTGCTTGTTGACACAGACATTTCTTTTCAACTATAAATCCTTTAGCCAGTTACTCCTTTATATTGTTATCTAAAGTAAAGGATAAAAGGAATTAAGCAAGAAATTTTATAGAATTAGAAATTTGTTATCGGTAAACATATAAATATAATACTATATATATACTATAATAATAATAATATAAAACTTAGCTATCGATACTGAAGCAATATTTTCCATAATGATAATATAACTATTTATAAGAAAACGTGAATAATATAGTAATACGATTGTAATACTCACTTTACTACAATATTTATTAACGTTTCTTTCTTGATTTAAGTAAATATTTGTAAATAACCTCCTTTTTGGTAGCCATTTTTGTTTCATAAACTGACATTAAAACGCGCGGTTGTCAAGTTGACTAGCAGTTAATCGTCGATTAACTAATGGACCGTTAATCATAGATGAAATTGTTTTGTGCAACGCAATCGAATGTTAATTAACCATTATCTTTAATCGACGATTAGTAAATTGCCAATTAACCAGACTTTTGTGCAACCGGCTATTAGACATTTTTGACAATTTTAAAGCATTAAGCGCATTAGTTTCAACTTAATTGTTTACTCATTTGTTCATATCTAGTGTTAAAGACGCCTACACAATATCTTCTAGACAAAGCATTCACAAATTTTTCAAAGTTGTCCTAAAGACTCAACATCCGAGAAACAGCGACGCCAACTTAAAGAACTCTTTGCTGATTCAATTTTGAGTATAGAGGCGTTTCACTATGTCGTGAACTGTGACCTTGAGTCGAAAATTGGAATTAATTAGTAAAAAATTGAAAATTTGACAAGTCTAAGTGAATCTCAAAAACATTAGTCTATTTGAAAGACAAACACTATAGAAATCTAAATTACCGACTATACATAGGTTAGAAAGTTCGCAATGGTTTAAATTTTATAAAACCGCAAACAAAGAAACTAACAATTTAAAAGTAATCACATAGGTATTTATACATTCAATGTTTAAAATAAACCAATTCTAATTATTTTCAGCATTTAAACGATAAACATACCACTGTAAAAGCATTATTGTGTGAAATCGGTTTCATCGACACAGAATCTAATTTTATATCCAAAGATACAGCTTAATGTAGAAAGTTTTCTGTTATTTATTACTTATAATTGTTTTAGATTCTTTTAAAATACAAAGTTAAGCACGAATAGTAAGGATATTTCCAGTATGTGATTATCGTAGTTTATTGACATGTTAACAATTTATTTGATTAACCTCTAGAGGCAATGGTTTTGGATGTATTGAAAAGGAAAAGAAATATAAATACACAGAATTTGAGTATTTGCAAATGAAGTATTATCGTGTTCTTATAACATGTGTAATTATGCATTTTATTACAATTATTCGTAGATTTTTATACACGAGTCTGCCAGGCACGTTTAAGTTAAGACTGCACGGCTATAAAAATAAGATTACTTATAATAATACTGCTAGATTCGTTATAGAACAGTCTTGATAAAAACTTGTTAATAACAAATAAAACGACAAAAGCAAAGATAGGTTAGGAAAAGCGAACGGAACGAAACAAGCAAAATATAAATTACAACTTTGAATGACATTTGATTCGTTTACGATGAAACCGGCGAATGTTTGTAAGACGAATGATAACAACATCTTGACATAAGCTGATTACAGCGCCACAGTTCACGAGATCCTGAAAGACTTCTAACATACAGAACAAAGCTGAAACAAGCATAAGCAAATCTTACAAAGCCTTATGTGAATTTCTCCTTCATCTTCCAACCCTCGCAATTCGACCTTGTGCAAAATGCAAAATTTACGTTTTAAAAAAGCCAAAGATGGCAAATATACATAGATCAGTTCAAACAGAAGAAAAAAAAACAGGCTACTGAAAAAATACACCTAAAATAAGACAATCTCTTGTCCTTTCGGAACAAAAAACTAACGCCTTACTTTAATATTGCATAACTCTAAGGCGTGACTAGCCTAATATTCTATATCTGCCTGTTTATAGAACAAAACTCGCTCAGGTATAACAAAAAATGAGAATATGGACTAAGACATTTTGGTAAGACCAAGAGACAATTAAGCATAATATAGACACATACATAGAAGAATGGAAAAGCAATGCATTAAGCCAAGCTAGTAAATCAGACTAAAAGATATAAAACAATTATCGGTACGAGCAAATCAGCGCACTTTATTTATAAGTAGAGTAAAAAATACTTGACAACAATCCAGAAAACAAAAATACACATCATAATATTGACAAACGGTAACTGACATCTACAAAATGTATTCGCAAAACAAAACATAAAAAAATTTGACATGAAACACAAAAAATCGTATGACTGATTGAAATTGAACTACTATAACTATAACCAACTAAAAAATCGACGCAAGAACACATTTATGTAAAATCCCAACCCTCTGGCCGCGATTAGACTACAGTAGCGTACGATCATGCGTTTCAGTTTCTTAACGCCACTTTTTAATGTGCGATTGTTTATTATTAAAAATAAGTAGGTACTCTTGAAAAGTAATACATTTGCGGTAAAAGTACATTCTCAGATAATTTGTAAACAGATTTGTTCAAAACATCTTTTCAACTAAATCGCCACTTTTATCTTTTTCAAACATAGCACATGCTTAGTGGATAAGATAAGCACGTGCATGATCATAACTTTGTTTTGACAAACTACATGTTTATATTACAAAAAAACTTCTTATTAAAAATCGTAATAACCGAATTATTCCTATGTACGTACTGAATTTTTAAATGCTTTGGAATTATGATACACACCACTGGATTTTAAGTTGCAACCTATTCATAAGTAATCTCCTTTGGAGATAAAAATTAACCAATGCAATTTTAGTTTCATATCATTTAACACTCCTTTTACAATGTGGTTCCTATGATGGTGGTTTTTACTACATATGATTTGGATAAGTATGTAACATCGCTAACAAAAATGTTGGTTTTATGTGAAACCTAGAATTCAACCACGATAGTAAAAGTTAAAACAAATACCATCAAGATAAACCAAAAAATCATGATAAGTATTTTGACGACGTGAGGTACAATTACAATGTATTTTAAACTGTATATTGCTTATTGGTAACCAAATGTCTCAAACAAACTTCATAAAAATAAACAAAAAATTACTTATTCTAGATTTTGTGATCAAAAATAAATGCGTTACTTTCCCTCAGAAATATACAAACATAAAATGCAAAAAATTAAGGAATATTGAAGATGACATGGTGTAAATGGTAACACCATTATTAATTGATTATTGTTAAACATTAATTAAAGCTACTTTATTTAGAAGAGCAACAAATTCACGACAGAATAAACTTATTGCACGTTACAATAAAACTACTTACAAGATTTAGCCAAATAGGTGAAAACGTATTTCCCAAAGCAAGCAATAAAATCTCTGACTGATTCGAAAATGAATTTCGATTCTTGTAGAGCGTCGTCTTGAACACATAAAATAGGAAATGATTATGTTAAGATTAAGAAAAGATGAAATACTAAATATTGATACAGAAGGAAAAAATAAAACTTACGCATTTGCTAAACAGATGTTTGAATTAAATACTTGTTACAACTTTGTTAATACATTAAAAAAAAATTGTAAATAAATTTATCGCGTACCTTACATATAAGTATACGTGCCCCCTATGCATTTTAATACCTACACTTGCTGCACGATTCTGTTTTCACAACAAATCATGAATAAAAGTGTTTAACTATAACTGTGAGAATTGAACAACATTAACTTTGTGAAAACAACTACTTATAAAGTGCAATGATCTGCTAAAATAATGACTCCAACACTAATTTTTAGCCTGACAAGAAACAATGTAAGTAAGTCATGAGAATTAATTTACATCTGGAACGTAATTCCCTGTTCTTTTTTATCATTGCGACTGCTGCAGTTAAAAACACTACAATTAATTATTCTAACGACGTCAGAAAACGATGACGTTACATTCAGAAATAAAGCAAATAACGTAAAATCGCTAAAGGTGGCACTTGTATTGTTTGCCACCTTTTTAATGGCTGCCGAACGAAAAAGCGACACATTCGGTATTCACGGCGTAGGTCGGGTATTACGAGTCCCCTCTCTCAGAGCTCTCAGATTCATTTTATTTATTTATATAAACAAAGCAGGGACGCAGTTTACTACAAAATTACTAAAAATCTTTTACTTGAACAATATTAATCACAATTTATTATGAACTAGGTTTTTGATGATCTTTAATTAAAAATAGGTTTTTAATTAGAGTAAAATTTTAGGCAAATAAATAAAAATTGTAATAAAACTTTAATTTACGTTGTTATAAAATAATTAACTGTAAAAAAGAATCAGAATTAGGACGCCACTGGCGTAATAATTAGGGTTTTAAAATATTGGTTTTAAGCTGTGGTTTTTTAAGTACCTCTAACCTTACTTTCATTATATTTTTATCAACCAAAAATTTAAAAAAAATGACTACGTTAAGGCCATTTACTTGTAACGATATGTATAAATTTAACAACGTGTAAGTCCAATACTATTAAAAGTAAATCTAGGATGTTTTTCTTGTAGAAATTTAGATCCCCTTACGGAAACATACGGTTTGTCGTTCTATATGCAATACTTGGCTCATTGGCCCGAATATTTTCAAGTAGCTGAATCGCCGGGAGGTGAAATTATGGGCTATAGTAAGTAAGCTAAATGAACTATACTTTGTTTAATCTTTTTTGGTTTCAGTAATGGGCAAGGCAGAAGGTCATGGTGAAAATTGGCATGGCCATGTAACTGCTTTAACTGTATCTCCCGAATATCGACGTTTAGGTTTGGCAGCCACCTTAATGAATTTTCTTGAAGACGTTTCTGAAAAGTAAGTTACTTTTTTCGTTTATTAATTTGTTTTTTTTTGTCAACTGTTTGGTTTGCATTCATTGCACTGTATTGACACTGCAATTACCAAAACTATTCTGTACTTGCTATATATCATAGTCATATAATCTGTAAGTTGGGTTTACAAACATTATGTCGAAAAATAATACTATCGTTCATGATAGAACTATTGCTAAACTGTAGTAGTTTACATTATCAAAAGTTCATAATGTCGAAAGGTAGGACATTCAAACTGAAAACATTTTTATTGAATGTATATAGCTGTGAAAGAAAATACATGGATTTAATTTTTTGTTATGATTTTTATGTATTCTTAGCCACTGATGTTCACTTGTAGAAATATTTAATCTATATTATTTACTTTCTTGAAAAGAACGCTATATAAATGAACAGTAGTGAAAGAAGTTGTTTGAAAGAATGTCTGTTAACTAGGCAAGAATTAATCAACACTTCGTCGTCAGCAGATAGTGGTTGTGATTGTGTGGTAAATCATTCAACCTGTCTTATGGATAGGATTCGTATTGAGCAATACATAAACACTATATTGAACGTAGATTCCTTTTGTTTTATTATAGTTTACCCATAGCAAAAGCAAATGTAGCAAATAATTTTTGTTGTTATTCGTTCAACTTTATATTTCTTAATACATCAAAGTGAATTTATATTTGCGTATCTATCAATAAAAATAAGCACATTACTACAAATACAACAATAAAGTAAAAGGCAACCATCAGGTATTCCTCGTTGGATGCACATTGGACACACGGAGCATATGCGGTAGTGTGTACCTCTCTACCATTTAAAGTTAGACTATTGTTTTTTATGAAAATTTGGCGTTATGGACAGTTTTGGCGTTGTTCTATTGGCGACAGCCCATAAACCTGAGAATGAAATTATATTTTAAACAAGCCTACCATGTAGATATATTATAATCACATGAAGTAAATAAATTTCTGAGTGCTGAGAATTTTGATAAAATTATTGGCTCAATATAATGAATGTAACACTTGCTTATTATTCTTCCAACAACTAAATGTTGATAGCGATTGTATGAGATTTTTATTAATTTCTAGTTATTTCCAGTGTTGTGCATAGATAATTTAATTTTTATCTAGATGAGATAATAGATAATTTCCAATGTTTTTATCTAGATAACGTTTAGATACAAGTAGAAGAATTTATCTAGATAATAGATAAGATAATCTATAATTTACGTTGATAATACGGTAGATGATTCTATCAAATAGGTACAAACAGGTAGTAATTTTAATTGATTGTTACCATTTAATTATCATATACGTAAATGTACAATATGATCTCATTACAGAATAAATACTAATTCATTGTTTTTTTTTATTAAATTTACTAATTAAAAAACTGAAAGACCGATTGAAAAAAAATAAAAATCGAAAAAACATAACAGACATTTTATTGATTTAATGACCTACTATTGTAAAATATAAAAAACAAATTTCTTGATACAATATAGTCCTTTCAAAATTTTCATTGCTAAGCAAAACTCTATCAGGACTAAAGTCTTTCAATTAGTGCCGAAATTGATGTGTTTAATCAATAACTTTTCACAAATGAAGAAGTGTCTAGTCAACTTAGTTTGCCCATTGGTTTGCCTTTGTAACAGTTAGGAAAAATCTGGCTTTAATATCGACTTTAGTTTGAACCTAAAAGATTATAAAAATTATCGCTCATAGTCGTTAATCAAACTCCCTAAATTATTCCTTTTTGTTTTTAAATTTAAGTTATCATTTGTAGTTCAATGTTTTAAACAAATTTTTCACAAAAAAACCAACTAATTCTCAAAAACTTATTGTATTTTAAATTTTGAGCAGCTTACATCAGCGATCATTTAAAGAATTAGTTTTTAGATATTTTAAAAAAACGTAAACAGTTTTTTTCTTCTAAAAAATTTGGGTTTTAACGGACTCCAATATGTTCTGCTCAGTACTTTTTGTAATTGTAATGCCCGTTTGCACCGCAATAATTAAGTATTACTTATACATAGTTAAGGTGTTCTTAAGTTTACATTTCGGTTTGCACCGTACTCTAAGTTGTTCTTAAGTAATGCTTAAATTTAGCCACCGATAATGATTGCTTAAGTTATACTTTGTGATTAAGAAGCATTTCGCACATGCGCAGTGCTATAATTAACTACATGAGTATCGAAAAGAAAGGTAAAAACAATGGATATGCAGGATATATTTGAAGACGATTTGGACTTATTAGAAATTATTGATTTTGGATTCCCTAGATTAGTTTATACACGATCAAACTATTTTCATACTATGGATGAGTACAACTTTTCGTTTCATTCGTCGTTCCATCCGTTTTTTTATTTTCTAATACCTCCTTGTATTTATAAACGAGGTTAAACAATAATTGTTTTTCATTAACACTAAAATTAGGTGTTCTATTTTTCGTTTTCAAATTTGAAATCTACAACAAATTATTGTACTCTTATTTAAAAAGCGATTAAAGACACTACATGCGGTTCCATTTTTTTTTGTTTCAAACGCTTGCAAACGCGGTTACGTTAAACGTGTAAACTTTAGTGTGAAAGCGCAAAAAGTAACTAAACAATTAAAAATTAACTTGGTTCCTACATTGTTGTCATATATAACTCTATTTAAGTTATTCTTATCAAAGTGATTCTCAAATTTCGTTGGTGCAAACACATGAAAAATTAAGTATTGCTTAAACTTAAATACTACTTAGTAAAGAATGACTTAAGAATAAAACGGTGCAAACGGGCATAAGTGCAACAAATCCAAATGTAAAAAATAAGCATTTTTCCTTTGCAGTTTTGTTAATTATGTTTGACTGGTTGTCAGTAATTGTACTCATATGATAATTTACAACATTGATTTATATAGGAGCGTTTTTATTCGACGCAGTCTACATTAGGACAACGTTAATATTACTTAAGCTTATTTAAAAAGTAAGGTAACAGCTCCATGACTTAAATACTCTTTAAAAAGAACTCTAAATCACGTGTGTCGAGGTTTGCCACTTTCAACTGCTTAAAAAGTCATGAATTTTCTCTTTTTCAATTAAGCATTTTTAGTATTTGGGCATAGTTTTGCTGTGTATGCACTTCAACTAATTAGATTTTCAAAACTACAAAACTAGTAGCTGTTAATCTCAATGTATGAATCGTGCAAGATAATGTATTGAATAAATGCACTTATATCAAAAAGCTTATTATTGTTTCTAAAGACGATAAGATACTTATCGCGATAGGTTCAGTTTAAAAAAGTACCAAATTTGAGTTGTGTTTTTATTTATATCTCGTATTGCATGTATTTACGCTCAAGGTCATGAGAGTCTGGTTTTTGTCAGCAGCTGCAAAACTACGAAACATCTACGGCGATTATTTATCAGGTTTAAGCGATCTAGACTTACAAATATAAAAATTACAAACAAACAAATCTAAACTAAAAAAATAATGTTACTTTTAAGAAATCATCTAGATAATTTCATGATAGATAACAGAAAAATCATCTAAGATAATCATCTAGATAATATTCAATACTTTTATCTAGATAAAGAAAAAGATGATGAAAAATTATCTAGATGAATTATCTATATAATTTCATCTAGATAATGCACAACACTGGTTATTTCTCAGTGAAATAAAAATCGCCTGCAACTGTTGTTCTTAAGTTGAAATTATTATATATTATTGTATTATTATAGTATTTTTGTTTAGCAGCTTCAGAAAAAGGTTAGTGCATTTACTTGTTTATGTATTCAACACTCTTAAACGACCTGAATACATTTACAGCATTGGAATCGAAGGAAAAATTATCTGGAGCCGAAAATCGAAAAAGAAAGGTAGCGAAAGAATTAGAAAGAGAGAAACTTCGGGGACAATTGAGTAAATTTTTAAAAAAATCGGATGACAAGAAAGACGGCAAAGAAACTATAAAGTAACATCAAATGAGTCGATGCACCCGAAGAAAATTTGATAGGCTCCTCGATAGTGAAAGAACTGTCATCATCCGTCTTTTGATTTTAACCGAACAGTTTTCTACGTCTGCTGCACTGGTCTGTAATTATTAATTCGCAAAATTCTTGTAGAATATTGTCCTAAGAAAATTCAACGTAAAGACTATCCGCGCGATGATTACAACTGTTGTTTTAGTAATATATATTATCCTCATAAAGCCACTAATAAATAAATTGCACCATTGTGTACCATGCACATGGCTCGTAAATTCAAATTCAATTATTCGCGTTTTTTGCTTTTCTTGTAAAATTTTTCTAAAAGAAATGAGTAAATTATCTTCCGATGGGTATTCAAATTGGCAAAATTTGTTAAAAACACTAAATGCTCATGAAGACTTTTTAGGCTTGGTCCTAGTCTATCATTAAGAGTTAAAACAAGAAGTAGAACTTTCATGCCCTTCCGGTATATATATATATATATATAGAAAATATATATATAGAAAATTAAATTTGCGAGAAACTCGACGTCAATGTAATTTTACAGAATTTTGCTTCTATAAAAGCAAGAAGAATAGATTTATAATAATTACACTGAATTATTTTCATTTTTTTATAGCTGATATATTTATATGTACCTGTATGCATACTTTTTGAAATACAAAATATAAGTATACATGTATTTCTTATATTACTTGTTTTATGGTTTCTATAACTGATAACCCCTAGAGCCGGTACTGTACACTTGTCACTCACAAACTTAACAACCAAATAAATCTTTAAAAACTGATTATCAAGACAACGGTAAAAACACCCTGAAGAATTTATTACGTAGTGTGATAGCAAATAACGAACATATTTTAAGCGGGTTAATTGACAGTGATAGTGGAGTTTGTACTATACGCGAACAAGCGCTGAAAGACATAAGTTTGATAACTGAAGCTTGTAAACGAAAACTCTTTGCTTTTGGAGATATTGAGAAACCATTTGTTAAATCTGACAAGGTCGCGCGTGCAAAAATTGAAATCCATAGTGTCAGCGTAACAGATGTTGAGCTTTGGGTGGTAGCTGATGATGCACAAGTCACTGACATTATTGGTAGAACATTTATGGATCTACAAGTCGCATACATGAAAATAGGAGGAAACAAAACCCTATTTAAAACGATGGTATTAAATGAAACCAAAAAAGGACGAAATTGCGAATACCAAATGACATTTACGTTAAACCAAATTCAATTAATTATATACAAGTACATGCCGGCAATAGTTTAAAAAGAATTCCAATTTAAAATGTAATGAATACACAATTGTGTCACATAATTGAGAGCGCATACGCTAGTTTGCACACAAGAATATGGCGGTCGTTAATTTATTGTTTCTAACAAGTTAGTTTATATTTGGAATTTTTTTGTATTTACGTCTTTTATGATAAATAAACGTAAAGGATTTACGAATGCAGTACTTGAGTGCATTACAAACAATTATGCTTATGTTTGTTTGAATGTATTAAACAATGTTGCTTGATGCGAAGTAATAACATTCTACTGAACTTTCATTGTTTATTATTTTGAAACGAATATACACAACGTTTCGATTGCTGTGGTATCTGCAATCGTCATCAGGTGAATACTAACAAACTTAGAAACTACTAGAGCTTATATACTAAAGACATGTTCGATGAAGCGTTCAAGCGTACAAAATCAATTTAGCGTAACAGATTAATTAACAAAATTACTTAGTGAAGTTTAACTTGTTTTAGAGGTTCGATTAGTGGTTTCCATATGTTGCTTATCTCGACACTTGGCTGGCTGAAAATTTCTTTGTTGTTGTTAATGAATGCCGCTTCTTTAAATTTCCGTTTGTACCAATGTTCCTCTCTGTGTATGATTTTTGCTTCCGACCATTTCATTCGATGTTGTCTCTCCTCTCTATGTGTGCGTCTGATGTTCTTTCAGTCTGATGTCAAGTTCTTCTGTTTTAGGTTGTTCCTTGGTGTTCAATTGCTTTTTCTGTAAAAGCTCTCCTACAGTCTTTTCTGGATAACCATTCTGCCTTAGATCGTTTCTAATGTTTTTGATTTCGGTTTAAACCGACACACACCGGTCGATATCTTTACTTTAAATCCAACCATTCCACATCTACGAAGAGGGGAGTAGTAAAATTTCTAATCGACAGAGCGTACAGGTTGTGCAACACAGAGAAAGGACTACAAGAAGAAATCAAAAACATTAGAAACGATCTAAGGCAGAATGGTTATCCAGAAAAATTCGTTTCAAAATAATAAACAATGAAAGTTCAACAGAATGTTATTACTTCGCATCAATTATGCTTATGATAAACAATTTCGTTTGTTTAAAATTTTAGTGAAAAAAATAATGCATAAATTTATATTTATGTTAATATTCGTATTGTTAGCTGCATAGTGTAATGAGTTAAAAGCATAAATAATACCGATAATACGGACTAGACTAAATAATAAAGCATTCTTTATTATCTATCATTTAAGAAAATTGTAGTTGAAAAATTTGTTGAATCAGAATTTTTTTAAATGCATAACAAACAATGATTAACATGATAAAATCATTTGAATTTTTTTGCAAATGTGACCAGTTTAAACTAAATTACATTTCAATTATATCTAAGTAACCGTTAAAATAATCGATTTTTTGCCTTAAAAAAAGGCATTCTACTATAAGAAATTAAATTTGGCGCTACAACACTATTTTTAAAATGGCCGAAGGTCACTTATTGTCCGGACCGGAATATCAAAGGTGTCGACAGTAAGTGTTCCTTATGGTTGTTATTATGTGATTGCGTGTTAGACAAAACTCCAGTATCTGTTATATACACAATAAATCAGCTATTACAAACAAAATAAAGGCGTAAATGGGCCGCTGACTAATAATGATATTAACATTGAGTGAATCTAACAAATGATTATCGTGAATTATAATTTTGAATTAAAATTCTTCAGGATTTTTTTGATTTTTATTTATTTATTTATTTATTTGAATACATCTGCCCAACAGATAAATCCAATGATAGGACAGGTATAAACTAGTTTTTATATATAATAAACGTAAATTAAATTTAAAATTAAAAAAAAAAACTAAATATAACAAAATGTAAATAATAAAATAAAAATAGAATAAAAATAGAAATTATTATAAAGATAAAAATTAATATAAGAATAACAATAACTTAAGACATACAAATGTATATGAAATATGATTACATATATATGTACATATCTCTTTACAAAAAAAAAATATTTTTATATTTAAAATAAGATAAAGTAAAATAAAAATAAAGAAATGAAATCAAAGAGAAAGAAAAAAAAGGGGATTACTTAATTCTATTAATTCTATTATAATTTGAACACATCCGATTAATGGGTGATTTAAATATATATTTGTCCGTGAATTTTCAAGATAAAAAAAAATTGGGTTTCTAGTGTGGGCTGATGAGAAATGGAAATTTAGGTTTTGTAGAGAAATTGGATCATCTATTTTATTATGTATAAGTTTTTCTAGAAATTTCTTCGAGTTAGCATTTCGTCGTTCCTCTAGAGATTTTAATGAAAATATCTAGAGTAAGTTATTATAAGATAACTCATCAGGTGGATAAGACTTTATAATTCCAAAGTAAATATATTTTAAGAATTTATGTTGGATCTTTTCAATTGCAGTTTTTTGCGTTTGGTAAATAGGGTCCCATATTACTGAACAATACTCTAGCTTAGATCGAACAAATGCATAATATAATGTATATATTACTTGAATATTAGAGAAATAACGAGAATTGCGAATAATAAATCCTATCATTTATTGAAAATAAGGTATATTTATTTTCTGTGGTTTTGCGTTGGCAACATTGCTTCAATAAAATAAGTTAGTATATTTAGACACAATATAAAATGTAATCGTTGTTCTTTTTGTTACCGTTAAGAGCCGGCCTTCAAAATTGTAGTTATAACTTACATAATAGATGGCAGCACATCTGCGATTTTGTTTCATGATTTTTAGCCAAATAATGTAAAAATTAAACAAATTATAATTATTTTCTTGAAAAGCAGCCAATGTTTAATAGAGAGCATTATCTTTAATTATTATTTATAACGACACTTCCGTATAATAAGCTAAATAAAACAAATATTTTTTTTTTAAATATTGAATTTAAAATAAAAGGAATCTCTTCACAAACATTTTTTAAACTTTATGTTAAAATATAACAGCAAAATGTGTATTAACAGTTGAAATAATCATGAAATAAAAGTTTTTTTTTGGTTTCCGCCATCTTTATGTTAAAAATATCGAGTATATAGTTCAGCTATTATCATGTAGATGGCACTTTAACATTAACAAAAAGTAACGGTGACGACAAATGATGTCGATTTTTTTTATTGGTTGAAACCACATTTGAATTTATTTAAAAAACTTTGACTCTGAGAATACTATTTTGCTTTTGAAGTACTTAAATTAAGTTGCAGATACAGTTAAAAAATCAGTTATTTATGTTTTCAAGAATTTAAAGTTTTTCTGTCATTTACAATTACATTAAATTGGTTAAATGTAAAAGTTGATGGTGATCATCTTTTAGGAATAATATTTATGTTTTTTGAAGCATATACACATTATTGTTGGGTTCTCATTGAGTTATACATATAAAGAATTTTTCTTAATTATTTTTAACAAAGCTTTAGTCCAAAGTATCAGTATTATATAACATTAACTGAAGGAGAATGTTATGTAATTACTTTATAGTAATGTTTTTATCATAATTTTTTTTATTTATAAATAACATATTTTTCTACAAAAATCAAATTGCTTTATTTTGAATTACAAATAAATCATAATAATAATAATAATAAAAATAATAATAATAATAATAATTTTAATAATAATAATAATAATAATTATAATAATAATAATAATAATAATAATAATAACAATAATAATAATAATAATAATATGAAGCGACTTAAAAGTTATCTACAGAAAAAATGGAGCTTTATAGCAATTGTATCGTTTATTAAAAATCATTACAATTATTGGACAACGTAATACCTATAAACTAAAACAATAATTTTAATTATTAATTAAAAACATTTTGCAACGAATTTACCTTTACTATGTACTTTATGTCTCGGAGAGGGAACTTTGTTTTGTGTCCACGGGTGTACCTGAAACTAAAAAAAAAACATTAGAATACAATTTTTGCAAATTAATACAAGGGGTGATCAAACTAACAATAGTAGTTTACGTAATAAGAGTCGAAGCTACAAATAACGTACCGAACGGGAATGCAGTGTGAAGACATAGGGCTGTATGAGATTGTGGCATGCTATGATACTTTCGAGTAGAGTAATCTATAATATTTTTCGTGCTGTCCTTTGTAAAATCACATTTTTATCAAGAAAGTTTCAAAATAACCGATATTGAAAAGTAAAATGTTCTAGGACTTTTTACTGTCGCTATTACGTACGTAGTAATGAACGTTTGTCGATGTTTTCAATGCGGGCAGTACTACATTAGTTACTTGTTTCATAAGGCACAAAAATGTGAAATTTACTGCCGTATCTGTATCAAATAAAGAAGTAAATCTGCATTTTTGTTTTGTAAAACACAATAATTTCGCCGATTATTTCTAATAAACATTAATTTTATAACTACATGCATATTCACTGATGTGTCATTTTTAGCGCCTAGGCAGTAAAAGACTATGTCTATCGGAGAAAAATATTTTTACAGTACTTGCTTAGTGCACTTAGCTTAGTGGACACACATCTAGCAGCACATCGCACGACCGCTTCATATAAATTAATACATAGGGTCATTAATTTGATGTTACTGTAAAAAGAAAGAAAAACGACCTCTAAGCCTAATAGGAATCTATACAAGATTATAAAAACTATAGGTAGCAGAGTAGAAAAAGGAATCGCCGGGCTAAATATATTTATGTTGCCATGGCATAAATATATTAGCCGAGATCATTTATATAATAATTTTTACAGCATCTGCTTAGTGTAAACTTTGTCCATAATAGCTTCATAAATCTGCAGGTTTATATTCAAATTCCCGAAAGTGGACACACATCTAGCAGCACATCGCACGACCGCTACATGTAAATTAATACATGGGGTCATTAATTTGATATTACTGTAAACAGAAAAAAAACCACCTCTGAGCCTAATAGAAATTTATACGAAATTATAAAAAACATAGGCAACAGAGTAAAAAGAGGAATCTCGCCGGGCTAAATACATTTATGTTGCCATGGCATAAATATATTAGCCGAGATGATTTATATAATAATGTTTACAGCATCTGCTTAGTGTAAACTTTGTCCATAATAGCTTTATAAATCTGCAGATTTATATTCAAATTCCCGAAACGACCTCTGAGTCTAATAGAAATTTATACAAGATTATAAAAAACATAGCCAACAGAGTAGAAAGAGGAATCTCGCCGGGCTAAATACATTTATGTTGCTATGGCATAAATATACTAGCCGAGATCCTTTATATAACAATTTTTATAGCATCTGCTTAGTGTAAATTTTTTTTCTTTGTAACTATGATAAACTTAGAGATCATATGCCTGTAATCAGGCTATTTTTCATAGAAACGGATAACATTATCATAACGATAATCACAGTGATCGGCAAAATGAAATATAGCAATTAAAAAATATGTATGTAATTATACGGAGAAAAAATTATCTTTTAGACGGCAAAAATGCAAATTTACTTTCTTAGTTGATACAGATGCGGCGGTAAATGTGACATTTTTGTGCCTTGTAAAACAAATAACTAATTTACTACTACCCACATAAAAAACGTCGAAAAACTTTAAATACTACGTACGTAATAGAGACAGTAAAAAGTCTTAGAACTTTTTACATTTTCAATAGGTATCGGTTATTTTTAACTTTTCTCGATAAAAATGTAATTTTACAAAGGCAGCACACAAAACATTGTACGTTACTCTAGTCGAAAGTCTTATAACACACCTCACTCTCATGCAGCGCTTTGCCTACGGCCTCATGCACCATTCCTATTCGCTATGCTATGCGTCAGTTGCCACGCTTGTTAGGTAAAATCCGTTATTGAATACTAATTAAAAAAAAAAAACAACAAACAACAAAAAATATACTTATCTATCAATGAGATGTAATTGTAGAATGAAAGAATCAATCAGCGCTGCTGTTCCCCAGGGAAGACCTAAAAGCGCTGAATTACACATTCTTCAAGGAGGCTCTTTTCGTGTTTCCCATTTTTGTTTCTTGTAATTCTGGGTAACAAAATATATCAATGAAAGTGAATTAAATTATATAATAGAAAATATACTTATCACAAGTGTATGCTAATTGTAGAATTGAAGAATCAGCTAGTGATGCAGTTACCCAGGGAATGTCCGAATGCACAGGGTAGAGTAATTACACATTATTCAAAGATACTCCTTTCATGTTCCCTATTTTGTTTCTTCTAATGCTTGTTAACAAACACATACATGTATACACGTAAAATAGACGTTTATACTTACACTTAGTGTCATGGTGCTATACAGGTTGTTTAGGATAGACTTGATATTGCAACATCCTCTGTCAAATTTAATTGCAATTATATTGATCGGTATTCTATTTTGTTTTTTCCATAATATGACATGGATCAATACACATGTCATACACAAATCATCTAAAAATGAAAGATTATTTTCTTCAGTGTACACTATAGACCGATAATTTTTTCTTTCGGTGACATGTAGAAACTTTGAATCTGTAAATACAAAAAAATAGTTTAAGATTATGCAAAATTTAGTAAAATCACTTGATGGAAATATGAATGTTTACTTTTTAACTTCATTTCTCCATTACTATATTCAAGATATGTCTTATTTGTCTATACGACATATCGCAGTGTGCAAGCAGTTTTAATAATTTTGAATAGGTAAATATTTTACTTCCACCAGCTATTTTACTAATAGGTAATAAGTTTGATGCTAGTATTTCTATAAGCTAGGTACGCAAAGGATGCAAACTAATCAACTGTGACGCTTCTGTTCTGTTACCTATAATTTACAATACTTCATGTTATCGACCTTTGCATTATAGCTCACGAGTATTTAGATACCTGTAGTCTTTTTAAATTTTAAACATTGATGCGCATAATATAAGAACCGTTAATGTAAATGTGAAATCACGTTGCTTTGACTTTATTCATTTCTTTTGTTTTTCATTGTGCTGTCGGATTGCATCCAAAATGTATGGAGGATCAACACATCTTTTTCCATTTCCAATATTATTTCTTATAATTTCTGGTCCAATACATTCGATATAAAATTGTTGCAATACTGGTAACATTGATTCGTTCCAAAACTGTTCATCTCTATGAATTTCTTCTACGTGCAGTTCAACTTTGTCATTCACATAAACAATAAAACAGCATTTAGATTTGTTGGTAATGTTTAGTTGTCCTTGAACCTACAATTAAACTAATTGTAACATTAAAATACTACCATTGTAACTGTTGCAATGCTTTCTTATATAAGTGATATTAATGTAATAATTCTAAAAAACAGCCATTTGCTGTTCATCTCATATTTTTGTATATGAGAAAGCAATAAAAAAAACCTTTTATTGTAATACCTAGTAATAGTACGAATGATTGCGTTTTAGTCTGATTCCACCTTCAGTTTTTTGTAGACATATTTGCTGTCTTCTTAAGTTAATAACATCGTCGATACTGCTTATTTGTACGTCAGATTTTATATATATGCATTTTACCTCAACCAGTGAATCTTCTCCAACAAGGCCTAAATCATATAATTATTAATGTATTTTATGTACTACGTTTATATTTATCAATACCATCAGGCGAAGCACCTAAGAATCCATATCTTAAATCTATCCAAAAACCAGATTTTTTAACATTTAACTTTGTCTTTTCTTCAAAAACTTTTATGGCTACATTTTCTTTTGCTATCCCGTATTCAGTAGCGTCTGTATGAAATGAAGTTTTTGCCAAGCAAGTCTTTACAATATTGTGACATGAAGTATATGCTCGCTTTTTGATAACTCTTCCAAAAACTGATGCTGTTAGCCGAAACTTTCTCTCAGATTCGTATAAATCATTTCCAAATTGGCCAATGGTATTGATTTGGATTTTATCTCGTTCTTCACGTGTAACCTTTAAAAAAGAAATATAATATCGTTCGCAATCGTACATAGTCAGGGCGCATACTTCAAGGTTTTCCAATAGCCTAGAACATTCTAATGAAATTATTTCTGGATCTTCTTCAGCCTGTTCTGCACTGGGTCCATAATCGGTATTTCGAAGATGTTTTTGAGACACAACACCATTATCACCAAACAATTTTTTAGGAACTTTTTTTGCTCTACACGAATGTTTCAATTGTTTTGCCATATATTTCTTAAAATGCTGTCCAGGACTTCTACCTGTTACTCGTTTCCAAGGACTACTGTGACAAGCATACGACTTGTTGTACCTTAAACCACTAAGAAACACTCGTCGCTGATATGAACCACGCTGTATTAAATTTAATCTTTTGCCCATATTAAATCGTGATACAATATTCATCAGCCTTTCGGTTCTATTATTATTTTCATTTTCTATTAATAGATCAGCTTTACGAATCAATACATTTATGGCACCTAAACAAATTAAGCTGTTAAAATTTCATACATCGTACTTTACATCTATTATTTACCATATAAGTGATTGAAGATGGAAGTAGATTTGAGATCTGAAACTATATTATCTGCGTGTTCGCCAATATTATTACATGTTCCCTCTCTGCAATCAGAATGATCTCCAAAAACATGATGTAGTCCATTTTCTAACTCTTTCTTAAGCAAAGGAATGTTCTTTTGCAGTTTCTTGGAATGTTCATGTATGGAGCATTTTGCTCTTTTTGTGAGCATCATAATTTTGGTTTTTGTCAACAATTTTCTTCCTTTGATGTTAATCGTTGTATCTGCCTTAATCTTATATAAATGCTTGCCATAATTCTTTAACGCGTGGTTAGTGCATTCAATTTTTTTAACTTGATGCCCATATGTAACATGCTGCTTAATTTTGGCGAAAACACTGGAATCACCATCTCCGACAAATTTGAGATATTTTACGCCATGCATTTTTTGACTTAAATTAAATCCTTCTACCACCAAATCTGCTTCCATTGCAGGCGCTGAATTATTCCAGTTTTTATAACACACATGTGATTCTGCTGCTGTATTATTATTTTTAGCTCGTTCGCATATTGAACAAAATTTATTTCGAACGCCAGCAAACAGCAATTCTCCAGTATGACGGCCAACAATACCAACCATTCCAGGCAAGGCATTAAAATTTGTGCCATATGAGCATTTGCTCCATGAACCGTCTACATACACTGTGATGTACGGAGTTCCATCCAAACACAAATGCCCATTTGATACTGCATATTCTTTCTCTCGTTTACCAGCCTCAATCATTCCTAGACTTAGTGATGAGCTCCATTCCTATAATAAAAAAATGCAAAAGTTTTGTTGTAAATAAATTATAAAATATTAGGTATTTTTATGTTAGCAATCGAAGATAATGCAATTTATTTTGATAACACATCAACAACAGAAAATAGATGTTAACTTTTCAAAGAAGAAAATAAGATTATCAATATTTGTAACAGTTACATATACAAATTTTGATAATACGACACTGATGTTCTACTTATTAGAGAATTAACTTATATGGACGTTCAGGAGTAGATAATACAAACCTCCCCTAATTCATTTTCCAATCTATAAAACATCTTTTCTGGCATTGAGGGAATATTCATGCAACTTAAAAGTTCTTCAAGATGTCCATGTGTACTTCCAGTTGCTAATGTGCCCCATACAGCTCCAACATTTATATCTGAAATAATCTTCTCTGGGTTTTCGGTGATTAGATTAAACTGATTGGCACATTTAGTACAGGAGAAAATTATTGTACTTATTAAACCCTGACCATTATGAATTTCTTTTGTTGCCTCAATAAGCCCATTACAAATTTTGGAATGGTTAAATTGAAGATCTAGTGTTTTGTTCAACACATATTGCAGTTTAACAATTCTGTTACCGGTGATTGGCCATTTTTTTTGCTCCTGTTCTATTTCTAAAGGGTAGTTTTCAATTCTATAAAAAATAAATATAAACATTGTCAGAGATGTGAATGAATAGATGATAAAAAAAGTGATCATGCTAGCACATTTAACATGTTTTTAAATATCGAATATTCGAATATACTAAAATAATAACTGACACACATAGTTCACTTATTTCCAACATATACATATACATACATACATGTACACATGTATCTTTGACAAGAATTATATTTACCTTTCACATTCGTCAGTCGATATTGTGCCAAATTCCTTCTCAGTAACAGTCCTTTTCTTAATAAAATCCTTGGCATTATAGGTTTTGAAAGGTAATTCCCATTTACTTAAATCACTTAAATTAAACAGTAGTTATTTACATAAAAGTCAGGAAAATCTCACATTAATGAAGAGGAGCTAAATTGATATACGAGGCACCTTGTGCCGAGTATTTTAAAGCTCCGAGTCAAGTAAGAGATTTTACTGACGTGTTTTGTATTAAATTTTTCCGGAAATCGTAAAAAAGACAAAATTTACAAATGTTAGAAATTGTTTTTACATATTCCACAAAAATTAAGTTTGTCAATTTTGTTGGCAACTATAGTTACAAAGTAAACAACATCGAAAGAATTTCATCAATTTGCCTGTGTTGTGAAGACAGTGTTATTTCATAAAATAATGATAAAAGAAGACGAACATCATTGCGATAGCATTCCCTTTGATGTGAATGCTGTTATTGACGATCTATTACCGGGTAAATCAAAAGAGCGGTATGAAAGGGTATTACCAAATTTTCGAATATTGGCGTCGAGAAAAAAAGGTTACTTCACTTACCGGAGTAGTATTTCTTGTCTATTTTGCGGAAAACCCTCAACTTTTTGGAGCATTTATATTTTTTTTATTAATTATTAATTTATAATAATATTTCTACTTAATAGTTGTAAATAAATTTTTCTTTTTTAAAGTATCTTTTTTATTTTTCGTCTTGTAAAGTCTTTACAGTACTAGTCCGGAAAATTAAATTTTCCTGTGCGTTAACAAGCAGGAGAATGTTTGTTTTCAAGACGATTTCCGGAAAAATAATTTTTTATTATTTACCTTCTCGGTAATATGTCATCGTTGCCTTCCCAACTTGTACTTGGTACGTTATCATAGAAATCGGTTAGGTTGGTCACTTCTTTTTCCTTTAAAGGTAATTCATCATCAAAGATCATAGGCTCGGATCTGAAAATTAGTAATTATTTTGTAGTAAACGTACATTGACTAAAATAATAATAATACTATTATAGTAATGACATAATTACAAAATTTTACATAAAAACAGTTTTAGTTACCTGTTAGAATCTTCTAAGTTTTGAACTTCCGCTTTCTTAATAATCCAGGCTTTCTTTTGAGCCCTAGCAGCTCTATTGCCTTTACGTGGACGTCTTCCGTATAAACGACCCATAATAAAAGTCAAATAAAAAATCACGAAACACTATCAAAATTTTTTAACCGAACACTAAAAATAGTTACGCGTTCGCAACGTTATCGTATTCTAGATAATCTGAAATAATCAACAATGCGAAAGTTATTTGCACGTGTGTTTATAAAACAAAATATATGATTCATCCTTTGGTAGTCCGATTTAAATATTTTTATTTAAATTTCAAAAATACAAATACTTCACCATCTAGCGGTGACTAGTTGAATATATAAATGTCGTATTTCTAAACCGTTGACTGAAGAAATGTATAAAGACTCGCAACCTTATGCTAAAAATCGTAGTCACCGCAGGATCCGAGATATAGGGGGCGCCACCATATATTTAGGATCCGAGATTTCAGTTCATTGCTAGATGCTCTGGTGTTTGGATCGTATGTATACGCATCGAGCAGTAGCTACGCTTAGTCATACCGCTCTCTTTGCAGTTCAAAGGACGTTGATTTAACAAACGATTTAAATAAATTGGGTTTACCCAAACATCTACCAAGAGATACCATTAATGATGAGAATTCTAGTTTATTTTTTATGAATTATGGGACCAACTTGTGATATATCGGTGTGCTACACCTAATAAAAAAAACTAAAACGCCGTTTCAAATTCACAATTTTATTGAAAATTGGTGTAATCTTTATTAGCAAATCAAGTTAAAAAGTTTTAATTGAACGGAAAACCGATTTGGTAATCGCTTTTGTAGTCACCTTTTAAAGAATATTATCAACTACAAAACACGATAAGACAGTTATATACATTTATAAACATAACAAAAATTCTGTTTTGCTTCTTGTGCAAGTATCAAATTACCGCCGGCGGTTTTGAATTTGTAATCTGCTTTTTTAAATTATTGTTCACTTGGCGATTTGATTATTTACTTATCAGTTTTTTGTTTTTACATTTTTGTTGATTGCAGAATAATTATAGTTCCATAAAGCGATGTTCGATCGATTCCATTTTTGAATCAATTAATTAAAAAAAAATTGGCTAGAAAAATCGATTGTAAAAATCGCTTTATTAGAGTACAAAAATCGATTTTTAATGATTTAAATCAACGCATTCCTACTTTATATTAGGCCTGGGTCGTCTATCGATATTTCGATACGTATCGAAATGTCGATATTTCGATAGGTATCGATATTACGATACGTATACATATTTCGATACGTATCGATATTCCGATACGTATCGATACTTCGATATATCGATACGTATCGATACTTCGATATATCGATACGTATCGATATTCGATTCGATGTATCGTATCGCCCACCACTATTTATAATATAGAACAAAGTTATCGAATTTTATAAATGGAATCTCCTACCAAAGCTTTTTTGAAAAAAAAGTATAAAACGTTGTAAAGTAAATTAAAACAGCAGAGAAAAAACAAAACCAAACTCTGGCAAACGTATAGATTGAAGAAAAATATTCAACTTGTCAAATTACATACCGTTTACTCAGAACATTTTATATCAGTCAACGGTATCTAGTAAATACAACAAACGATTATTTTGAAGAGTTATCATATTACTTTCCAAGCATTCCAGTGTTATCTTTTTAGTTTGCGTTGAAAACAACAGTGTCGCGACTATCCAAGAGTGAAGTTTGTAGGCAGCGGGGTGCAGAGAGCCACAAAAGTGAGATAGTAATACGGTACGATTTTTAACATGAGCCTTGCGAGTCTTTATACATTTCTTCAGTCAACGTCTAAACTAAGTCATAAACTTGGAGTAGGGATGAAGAAGGCCCCTCTTAAGAACTAATGTAATAAAATACTAGTGTGCATTTTTCGTGTGTATTTATTGATAAAAATACAGTTATTTACATCATTTTTATAGAAGAAGAACAAATTGCGTTAATATGTAAATCGAATGTAAGTTCTTTATCAAAGATAACACCTAGGTCTTTTATATTTTCGCATCGAGTAACGGGTAAATTATATTAGAATAAAAAAATTCGGTTGTGGCCAATTTACGTGTAAATGAAACAATTTTGCATTTAGCAAAATTAAGATTCAATTTGTTTAAATTACACCAGCAGTTAATGCTTTGAAGATCGTTTTGGATTGCAGTGCAGTCATCAATCGATTCAATGTTTCTAAAAATTTTCAGGTCATCAGCAAAGAGTAAACGTTCTGACTTGATAATATCATTAATGTCATTAATAAATATTAAAAAAAGCAGGGGTCCAAGGTTTGATCCTTGTGGGATACCAGAAGTAGCATGAAAGGGTGTTGTATTGTAACCGCGAAAGTTAATTGTCAAGAGACGATTCTGAAGATACGAAGACAAAAGTGTTATTAGTGGAGATGACAATCCAAAAACATGTAATTTTTGTATTATAATGTTATGATCAACAGTATCAAAGGCTTTTGCAAAGTCTGTATAGATTACATCAACTTGACCTTTTTTGTCTAAGACTGTTGCAATATAATGAGTAAAATAACACAAATTTGTAGTAGTTGATCTACTATTCATAAAACCATGTTGTGAGAATGATAACCGGCTTTTAATATTGAAATAAATGGTTTGGTACAAAATACTTTCAAATATTTTACTGAAATTAGAAAGAATTGTCACTGGTCTATAATTAATAATGTTACTTCGATCACCTGATTTGTGTATAGGAACTACTCGACCCAGTTTCCATGCAGTAGGGAAGCTATTGGTTTTTATTGCCAAATTAAATATATGAAAAAGAGCTTTTGATAATGGTTTGCTACAATCTTTTATTATAATATTTGGAACAAGATCCGGCCCGTGCGATAGATTATTTTTAATTGTTTTTTTTATTGCAGTTTCAATATCATTAATAGAAATATACGATAAGTAGATAAGGTTGTGTGAAAACTTGTGAGTATTTGTATCTAAATCGATAGACTGAGCTGGATATACACTTTTAAAGAACTTAGCAAAACCTTCTGCAATTTGTGTAGTAGACGAAAAATGTTCGTTGTTTAGTGACATAATATGTGCTTGAGAAGAGGTCGATTTTTGTGAATTTATAAAATTCCAGAACTTATTTGGATTTGAGTTAATTGAAGATTCGCATTATTTAATGTAGCTTTGGTACGATTCTTTAATGTCTGATTTAATCTTAGCACGGTAATATTTAAATTTAAGTAAATAATTGCCATTGAATGGGAACTTTTTGTGCATTTTAAAAAAATGATTTTTTTTCTTAATGTTTGCCGTATTTCATAATTAAACCACGGAGGAAATGAAGTTATATTATTTCGTTTAGGAGGTATACATTGATCAAAAAAGTTATATAAGACTGAATAGAAAAATTTGACCGCTGTGTCAATATTATTAAAAGAATTAAGTTGATCCCAATTATAACTACCAATTAACTCATATAATTTGACAAAGTTAGTTTTTCGAAAATTATATTTAAGTGGTAAAAAATAGTGTTTTGAATGATTTTTAGAATCTACATTAGTTTTTAATAATATATTTAAAGTGGGGTGAGAGTAATATTCTCTGTTACATATAAGCGATGTTTCTCTAGTTACGATACAATTTAAGTTAGATAATATTAGGTCCAGAATGTGATCATCATTATTTGTTATTGTATTATACTGAATAAGACTAAAGTACGCAATAAAATGATTCAATAGTTTTGCATTTTTTGAGTTTAGATTGGAATTATAATCAGATATGTTAAAATCACCAACGATTATAAATTTACTATTATACAAAAAAGGTAACGACTCAAAAAATGTAAAAATGTTTTCATAATCCTCTGAGCGCATCGCAGGTGGAATGTAAATATTAAAAACGTATAGGTTTGAAGTCGTATTTAATGATATTTTGACACAAACGATATCTACCTTAACTGGTAAATTGTTATAGTAGTCACTTAGAAGAACTTCGATTGACGTATAAGTATTAGATATTAGTAGAAGAACACCTCCGCCACATGAACCTCCACATTTATTAAAGTCGCGATCTTTTCGGTACACAATAAATGATTCATCACTTATTTCGGAATTAAGCACACTGGGATTCAGCCAACTTTCGGTAAAAGCAATAATATCATGTTTGAGTGCTGGTATAGTTGATTTCAGGTTATTTAGCTTCATGTTGAGTCCTTGTATGTTTTGGTAATATATTGATAAGGTGGGTTCGTTGGGCAAATGGTTTTTTAGTTTTTTTACAACGGTAATACGGGGAGTGTTGTTAAAGTAACTAATTCTAATGTTAGACTCACCGTTATTTTTCCGTCTATTGAACTCAGCTTTTAGGTTTTTAAAGTATTCCATTTGCAGAGGAGTTCTATCTGGATTGATATAAACATTGTTAAAATTCGGATTACTACGCAATAATCGAGCGTTTTTTATTGCTATTTTGGCGTGATCGACATTGTCTTTAATTAAACGCGGGCGACTAGTTGCCAACTTGCTTTTATTACCTATTCTAAAACTCCGAAAAGATTCGGTTGTTATATCTGGTGCTACTTGAGATATAATATCAGCTACTTGGTCACATACATTAGTTGTTTCAACTTCTTGCACCCCTGAGATAACGATATTCAATTGACGTCGTTTCCTTTCATCAACTTCACTAATAACCCGTTCAACGTCAGAACTGGTATTTTGAGGAGTTATATTCGTATTCAAATTTTCCTTTAATTCAATAATTTCTTTTTGTAGATTACTTATCAAATCTCGTAAAGATTTAATAATATCAACTTCAGCAAAGCAGGTATGGCAATAGATTCTTAACGCCTTGGCTCTAGAGCGGGTAATGCGATTGACGTCGTCGGCAGTTAAGTCTGCACAAGCTGCGTGAATGTAGTTTTGACACCCATCGCATTGAACAGATTTCGATTGTGTGTTAATGTTTTTATTGCAATTTTGGCACAATATTTTATTTAACTAAAGCGGTAGGACTATGTTTATAGTTACGACTTTAGCGGGCAGGTGAATCTACAGCGATAACACTGGGATTGTCCAAGCAATAAACATGTATAATAATCGATAATATTGAATTTGCGTTACGCTTATATAATAAATATAGGTAATTATGTATTTGTACGTACGGCCTACGTTGTTAAAGTTAATTCAGATGGATAAGACACTACCAGTTTATAATATCGCACTAGTATTATTATATTAAATTATTTACCGTATAAATTAATAGCCGGTTGCACAAAAGTCTGGTTAATTGGCGATTTACTAATCGTCGATTAAAGATAATGGTTGATTAACATTCGATTGCGTTGCACAAAACAATTTCATCTATTGGACGATGTGAAGCGAAAGAGTTGGCCTCTGGCGGCAGCTCTGGAAACACTAAAACGGTGACACTGAAATTTGTGACACATAGTAAGCATAGTAAGCAGCAGTGTTTTTCGACATTTTTGGTTCGTACTTTCGTACCTTTTTTGTTCAACGTGCATTGCCGCGTTAATGCAGATGCAGCGTACAAACATTTATTTGCATTTCGATCTTCGATAGAAATGAGCAGAGAAGAGCGAACTTCCAATCGTTATTGTTCCGTACCTCAATGCAGTAGCTACTGCACAAAAATGATAAAAATGCATGGTTTTCCAACTGATTCTGTTTTAAAAAAAAGATGGCAAACTATTTTAAAAATCGGCAAGCCAATTACTAAGCATATGTCTGTATGTTCGAAACATTTTTCGGAAAATGCTTATTGTTTAGGTAAAGTCGTAAAAATGTAATTAACAATTGTATTTCTAAAATATTATGCACTTTTAGGTTCAGCAACAAGGCAGAGAAAATTTTTAAAGAAGGGTGCTTTGCCTTCTTTAAATCTACCCAAGGGTTCAATTGAAATTAATTAAGGCCGACGTTTGGAGTACAAGGCCAATAATGCATTGTCTTTTATTAGTACTAAACCCGCATGAAACGATATGGCTAGCACTTACGATTGCTTCCCCTTCAATATATGGTCTTTGTCGGTTTTGTATCTCAGCGCCAATGTATTTAACTAACGCCACGAGATGAGACACCGAACCGGACATTATATATTACTGTTACTGAGTCTATTATTCTACAAACAGGTAAAAAGATGAACACTTAAGTACATACACACAAATTTGAAGAATGTTTCTAATCTACCTTTTAAAAATAAAATAAAAAACGTATTTACTGCCTTCAAGAATATTCAAGCATACAACGCACTCGATCATATAAATGTTATCGTGGAAATGTAAGTATATCTCGCTAAAATTCGCTTTAAATTTTACTGAATTTTTCCACAGCTTAATTCATTGAATTGTTACAATGCATGAAGCTATGAATCTTTGCAATGAATATCACCAAAACGTCGCCATATTTGTATGAAAAATAGCGCCACCTAGTGTGTGATATTTTGCCCAATATTAGTTAATCGAAGAACTGCTAGTCAACTTGACAACCGCGCGTTTTAATGTCAGTTTATGAAACAAAAATGACTACCAAAAAGGAGGTTATTTACAAATATTTACTTAAATCAAGAAAGAAACGTTAATAAATATTGTAGTAAAATGAGTATTACAATGGTATTACTATATTATTCACGTTTTCTTATAAATAGTTATATTATCATTATGGAAAATATTGCTTCTGTATCGATAGCTAAGTTTTATTTTGTTTACCGATAACAAATTTCTAATTCTATAAAATTTCTTGCTTAATTCCTTTTATCCTTTACTTTAGATAACAATATAAAGGAGTAACTGGCTAAAGGATTTATAGTTGAAAAGAAATGTTCGGTGTCGACAAGCATCACCAACGAATATAATGCCTCCAAACAGCAAAATACCTGAAACTTTGTTTGTATATATGAAACTGAAGATAAAACAGATCTGTCAAGCAGGACATGTAAGATAGGACTTAAAAGTTGTACTATGTATGATAAAAAAATCTGTTTCTCGTGGAGTTTCCAACCTCTTAATAACTGCCGATCAGGAGGTTTTGCTGGCGAACATTGCATACCAAAGTGAGCCACCTAGAAATTACTTTGAATTGCTTTACAGCTTACTATTTTGGTAAATTGGGAGATAATTACAATGAAATCTAATATTAATTTGTATCCTTAGTAAAAATGGGCAAATAAGAATCATTATATGTGGCTGAACTTCAACCTGTATTATCTCGTATTCTTGTCTTTCGCACACTCCTATTTACTGCAGAACCTTTGTCAACTCCTCCCGAGTTATTTATAAGAAAAATTTCAAACGCAAAAAATTATAATCTGTGAATTACTGAAAGAAGTAATACTATTTAATCAAGTTTTAAGAAAATATAAAGCACAGTATTAATTTTATAAATAAAAAATTACAATAAATTATGTTGTTTTGATACATTTTGCATATGAAGAACTGTTGCAATTAATGTTGTGCTAATTAAGAGTCTGCAACCATATTGCAAGCAAGGAAATCTTCTCTGCAAAATTCCAAAGAACCTTTCTATGGTATTACTTGTCATAATATGTGCTATGCTTTATGCTACTTAAGGGCATTTGCTAGATGTAAGCAGATGAGGATTACGGATTCACTATCACCTAATAGGTAACCGTTGCCATATCTTCCGATGCAAAATTCAACCGAAAGAAGAGATTTATTGAAAATAATACTGTTGTGTACTGATCCTGGCTAATAAACAATAAAATGCATTAATTTTAAGTCAGCATTGCAAGTCGCTTGAACATTAATGCTAAAATATCCTTTTCTGTTGTGATACGATTCAGCATTTAGTCTATCGGGTGATTGTATATGCACGTGTGCAATCAACAGCTTCCACTACACATAAAAAACCAGAAATGCGAAAGAACCATTATTTTATTTGCATGAACTTTTTGGTAGTTCTGCACATCTTTATATATTGATGGGAGAGCCTGACCATTTCATTTATGATATGCTAATATTTGTACTCTTGCATCAAACGATTAGTTTCGATAGCTTGTTGGTTCGATTCTATCTTTAGTTGCATGTTCCAAGTTTATTATGGGGGGCCTTATTTAATCAAAACCTCTTCTTGAAATCAATGTCGTCTAACAATTCAAAAGGATTTTCTTTATCTCGTATAAACATTATACTGCGAAGCTGTCTTCAAAGCTACTCGAGGAAGAAGACTACAAATGGAACAACATAATTATTTTTTTAATAATTTTGTACTAAACGAAACTTGAATTAAACGTAGCTATAATTTATTACTTAGTTTTGACTGTAAATCATGAACTTTTTATTATTGAAAAACTTTAATTGTATGTTAATCAGCCAAATATCTCCAATTAGATAATCTTTTGTTAACAAGAGTTTAATCGGAGATTAAAGTTTTGTGCAACGCAAAATATAGTTAATTGACCGTTAATCTCTGATTAACGTCGACTTCAATTAAATATTTAATTGACCGTTAATGGCCCGTTAAACTCCAATTAAAAGATAATCATACTTTAATCGGAGATTAAACTCCAATTAACGGTCAATTATCTTTTGTGCAACCCGCTATAAGTATTTTAGAGATAGGTTAAATCACTTACACGTACACGTACACACGTTACCTTTTCAAATTTTCATTTACTACATAAAAGGCGACGTTTCGATTTTTATTAAAATCATAATCATGCCAATTAAATTAATTTTTTCAAAACATTTAATCCTATATATTAATTTTTTTTTAAATTAATAACATAAAATAAGTAACATAAATAACAAAATTATCGTGAATCAACAACAATGATGTATCAGTGCAATCTGAACTGTTTCGACAAAGTGCGAAATAGTGTGAAATTACGAAAAATATTATTAGCAATGCGTTTGGTAATTGACTATAGAAAACTAAATAGCGGGTTGCACAAAAGATAATTGACTGTTAATTGGAGTTTAATCATTGATTAAAGTATGATTATCTTTTAATTGTAGTTTAACGGACCATTAACGGTCAATTAAATATTTAATTGAAGTCGACGTTAATCAAAGATTAACGTTCAATTAACTATATTTTGCGTTGCACAAAACTTTAATCTCCGATTAAACTCTTGTTAACAAAAGAGTATCTAATTGGAGATATTTGGCTGATTAACCTATTATTAAAGTTTTTCAATAATAAAAAGATCATGATTTACAGTCGAAACTAACTAATAAATTATAGCTACGTTTAATTCAAGTTTCGTTTAATACAAAATTATTAAAAAAATAATTATTAAACAAGAATAATTATGTTGTTCCATTTGTCGTCTTCTTCCTCGAGTAGCTTTGAAGACAGCTTTGCAGCATAAGGTTTATACAAGATAAAGAAAATCCTTTTGAATTGTTAGACGACATTGATTTCAAGAAGAGGTTTCGATTAAATAAGGCCACCATAATAAACTTGGTACATGCAATTAAAGATAGAATCGAACCAATAAGCTATCGAAACTAATCGTTTGATGCAAGAGTACATATATTAATTCAGCATATCATAAATGAAATGGTCAGGCTCTCCCATCAATATATAAAGATGTCTAGAACTACCAAAAAGTTAATGGAAATAAAACAATGGTTCTTTCGCATTTCTGGTTTTTTATGTGTTGTGGGAGCTGTTGATTGTACACGTGCATATACAATCACCCGATAGACTAAATGCTGAATCGTATCACAACAGAAAAGGATATTTTAGCATTAATGTTCAAGCGATTTGCAATGCTGACTTAAAATTAATGCAATTTATTGTTTATTAGCCAGGATCAGTACACAACAGTATTATTTTCAATTAATCTCTTCTTATGGTTGAATTTTGCATCGGAAGATATGGCATCGGTTACCTATTAGGTGATAGTCGATATTCATGTAATCCTCATCTGCTTACATCCAGCAAATGTCAGTGAAGTAGCATAAAGCATAGCACATATTATGACAAGTAATACCATAGAAAGGTTCTTTGAAATTTCCTTGCTTGCAATATGGTTGCAGACTCTTAATTAGCACAACATTAATTGCAACAGTTCTTAATATGCAAAATGTATAAAAACAACATAATTTATTGTAATTTTTTATTTATAAAATTAATACTGTGCTTTATATTTTCTTAAAACTTGATTAAATAGTATTACTTCTTTCAGTAATTCACAGTTTATAATTTTTTGCTTTTGAAATTTTTCTTATAAATAACTCGGGTGGAGTTGCCGCAGGTTCTGCAGTAAATAAGAGTGTGCGAAAGACAAGAATACGAGATAATACAGGTTGAAGTTCAGCCACATATAATGATTCTCTTTTGCCCCTTTTTACTAAGGATACAAATTAATATTAGATTTCATTGTAATTATCTGCCAATTTACCAAAATAGTAAGCTGTAAAGCAATTCAAAGCAATTTCTAGGTGGCTCACTTTGGTATGCAATGTTCACCAGCAAAACCTCCTGATCGGCAGTTATTAAGAGGTTGAAAACTTCACGAGAAACAGATTTTTCATCATACATAGTACAACTTTTAAGTCCTTGCTTACATGTCCTGTTTCACAGATCTGTTTTATCTTCAGTTTCATATATACAAACAAAGTTTCAGGTATTTCGCTGTTCGGATGCCTGTTTTAGTCGATGCATTACATTCGTTGGTGATGTTTGTTGATAGCAAACATTTCTTTTCAACTATAAATCCTTTAGCCAGTTACTCCTTTATATTGTTATCTAAAGTAAAGGATAAAAAGAATTGAGCAAGAAATTTTATAGAATTAGAAATTTTTTATCGGTCAACATAAAATAAAACTTAGCTATCTATACAAAAGCAATATTTTCCATAATGATAATATAACTATTTATAAAAAAAACGTGAATAATATAGTAATACCATTGTAATACTCACTTTACTACAATATTTATTATTCTTTCTTGATTTAAGTAAATATTTGTAAATAACCTCCTTTTTGGTAGTCATTTTTGTTTTATAAACTGACATTAAAACGCGCGGTTGTCAAGTTGACTAGCAGTTAATGGTCGATTAACTAATGGACAGTTAATCATAGGTTAAATTGTTTTGTGCAACGCAATCGAATGTTAATCAACCATTATCTTTAATCGACGATTAGTAAATCGCCAATTAACCAGACTTTTGTGCAACCGGCTATAAGTTTCCAAACTGTGTACGAAACATTCTGATTCCATATACGGACGAGGCATTTGAAGGCCTTGCGAGAGCTACAGTGTTTTCAACTCTGGATATGGCAGGCGGAGTACCATTAACAGAACAACCAAAGAGGAATAACATGTGCGAACAATTATAACTAGTTGTCGCGGTGGACAAATGCGTTTTTACTGATATTGTGCCTTGTACTTAAATTAAGTTTTACTCACTTTTTGGTGATTGGCCCAACAATTGTTCTTAGCGCGCACACACTTTATTTAGTATATTTAGCTTCTATACACGACCGCACACTTTACACTTCTATCCTCGCGTACGTATTCGTTTGTCTTCTTATCACTTATAACTTAACAACTTGTGAGCGGAACGAACATTTCCACCCACCAAAAACTAAGTTTTTTTTCTAAACTAATTAAACCAATTAAAATGTAACTATAATAGCAAATGAACTAAAATTTTAATTGTAAGCAAAATGTGCTTATTGTAGTGGTAAAGGGCATACTTTTATGACGGGTCTCTTAAGTATGCCATTAGTAGTTCTTAGAGAGACTACTCGTACAATTCCGTCGGTGCCCGGGTGAACATTAACAACACGAGCCAGCTTCCAATGCAGAGGTGGCTTTTGTTCATCTCTAATAACAACAAGCGTATCAAGTTTGATATTGGAAGCGGTTTCGTTCCATTTTGATCTTTGTTGGAGAGTATGGAGGTACTCGTTGCGCCAGCGATCCCAGAAATGCCCTAACATTTGTTGTATTAGTTGCCAACGATTGAGCCTATTTAACGCCAGTTTAGACAAATCAGGTTCAGGAACGTTTGAACATGGCGGCTCTAGTGTTAAAAAATGAGTGGGCGTTAGAGCTTGCAAGTCATTCGGGTCATGACTTAATGGAGTAATTGGCCGAGAATTCAAAACTGCTTCTATCTGTGCAAGCAGAGTATAAAGCTCTTCGAACGACAACGTTTGTTGACCAACTACTCTATATAAGTGGGTTTTTACCGATTTTACTCCTGCCTCGCTAAGACCATTGAAGTGTGGCGTAGCTGGAGGATTAAATCTCCATTCGACATCAAGTTTTTGGGTAGCGTGTTCCGCAAGTTCCAAAAGCTGTCGTTTAGCGCCAATAAAGTTTGTTCCTTGGTCACTAAAAATTATGTTGCATCTGCCTCTACGCGAGACGAATCGTCTAAAGGCTGCTATAAATGCTTCAGAAGATAGATTAGAGACCAGTTCAAGATGAATTGCCTTGATTGCACAGCATACAAACACACAGACGTAAGCCTTTGTAGTTTTTCCACCTCTCGTCTTGTTCAGAGTAATAGTAAACGGCCCTGCATAATCAATGCTTACGACTGAGAATGGTTTAAGTTCAGACACGCGAAGTTGAGGTAAATCTGCCATCCTTGGAGCAGTCGATTTTGGATGCGTTTTAAAGCATCGAATACATTTTGAAAGACATCTAGTAATTGCCGCTCGTGGCGATATTATCCAATATTGCTGTAAAAGTAAGCAGTGTAGCGTTTTGTAACCTGGATGTAGATTGGTTATGTGCGTATACTCGATAATGATTTCTGTCAATCTATGATTACTTGGTAGTAACAGCGGATGTTTTGACTCCAGCGGTAATTGCGAGTGCCCGAGTCGTCCACCCACCCTGAGACATCCCTCTTCATCGATAAACGTTGCTAGTTTTCGAAAGAATTTCGGTAAGAGTTTTGAATTTGCTAAACATGTAAATACATGTGTAAACGATGTATGTTGTACGTGTTTTATGATTTTAGTTAAAGATGTTTGCACCTCTATATGCGTCAAATTTCCAGATGTTCTAGGTTCAGAATGTTTACAATTTTTTAAAAATCTTAAGATAAATGCAAAGACACGTAGTATCCTTTTAAATGAAGAATAACGTAACATAAGTTCGTCGATGACGTGGCGCTCGTACGACATAGTTAAAGCGGTACTTCTGGCTTCTTCTACGACAGTAAATTCCAACGCTGAAGGTTGTTTAGGCCATAAGTAGTATGCGTCAGACAGCCAGTCAGGACCATTCCACCAGAGTGCATGAGTAACAAGTTGCTTAGGAGTTAATCCACGAGATCCGCAATCTGCGGGATTTTCAGCAGAGGGAATGTAGTGCCATTGAGTATTAGGAAGTTTATCTTGAATATACGACACTCTATTGGCAATGAAAGTTTTCCAGCGATGAGGCGAAGAGCATATCCAGGACAAAGCCGTTTGACTGTCAGACCAAGCGTGTATTTCATGAATAGTTATAAACGGTGTCAAAGTCTGTTTTATTGATGACACAACATCTGCCAGAAGTACAGCGGCACATAATTTGAGCCTAGGAAGTGAGATTGTTTTCAGCGGAGCAATCCGAGACTTGCTACAAATCATAGAAACAGATACCTTTTGGCGAATAGTGACTATTCTGAAATACGCTACGGCGCAGTAACCGACTTGAGATGCATCGGCAAAAGCGTGTAATTCAGTTCTAGCCACGTCGTTACTAATAAAACGGCGAGGTATAACAATTTCTGAAAGTTGAAGAAGTTCGTGTTTGAATTGACTCCAATTTTGTTTGATATGGTCTGGTGGAGAATCGTCCCAGTCTAAATTAAAAGACCACGGTTGCTGCATAATTTATTTTACGTATAAAGTGCAAGGAGATAGAAAACCGAGAGGATCATAGATTCTAGCAATTTCCGAAAGAATACTGCGTTTCGTACACACCAAATCACGAGGATGACAAGTGTAGCAGAATTCGTCGGTTTTCGGATTCCATTTGAGACCAAGTACTTTGATAAAAGGTGGCTCTTCTTTATCAAAATCTATAATATGTGACAGTTCGTCGTTGTAAGCTGCGTTTAATAACTCTTGATTGTTGCTGGCCCATTTGCGTAGGTCAAATTTTCCACAGGACATCAAATTAATAAGTTCTTGTTGCAGAGCTTTGGTCGTACTAACGTCGTTTCCCCCGTATATAATGTCGTCAACATAATGTGGTGATTCACAACGTACGCTGCGTTAGGATACTTCTTTCCGTAGCGTGCAACAAGTTCTTGTACAGTGCGGTTAGCCAAATATGGCGAGCTTGACACACCATACGTAACGGTATTTAAGCGATATTCTTGTATTGGAGCATCTTGCGAAAAACGCCAAATTCTTTGGTAATCTCGATGTTGAGTTTCTAAGGAAATTTGGCTAAACATCTGTTTAATGTCACAAACGAAAACATATTTGAAATAACGAAACGCTAAAAGGATTGAAAATATATCCTTGTGTAGTTTTGCACCAGTATGCAAGGTGTCGTTAAGCGAAAGTCCAGTAGACGTCTTTGCTGACGCATCAAAAACCACTCTAATTTTTGTCGTAATACCATTGTTTATAAATAGTATAGTTATGCAACCTTATGGAAATAATTCTGATACTTTTAAAAGTAGTTTGGAGACAGGAACTAGATGGCGCACGAGAAGTTGGTCTCCAAGTATCTTATACGCAGAATCAAATTTAAATTTGCCCGCACTCGAGTCCAAACTCGTGTCGATTCATTTTGCTTGTGTATTGTATATGTGTGTATATTTATCTTCGTCTTGTTGTTATTAGTGTAGTAAATATCGTTGTAAGACTCGTTCGTGTACAATTAGTATTAGTGCTTATAAACTGTTACAACTAATCCCATAAAAGGTATGTACATTAATTAATTATATTACATTACTATAAATCTTTAAACGCAAAGAAAACATTCAGTAGTCAACGCTAATTTATATAAACATAAACCATTGCCGATATAATTTATTTTTAAACTTTGCTTGATCATCACGGTTATCAATTATCAACATTGTTTCAGATGGCAGGTAATAAATGCGTTTATTATCTATGTGGTCGTACTCAACGACATGATAAGGTCAGGCAATTTCGATTTCCTGTGAAAGATGAAAAACGAACCCAAATATGGATTTTGCATTCAGGTAAGCATCGATATTTGCAATATTTATATTACCGTTGCTTTACATTATTTTTATTAGTAATGAGCAAAATAAAATTATTAAAACCATCTAAAATCAAAGACTACGCTTTCTCGAAATAATTGCGTGCGTCTCAAAACACGTTTTAAAATTTGTTAGATATTTTAGAGTAGCGCGGGGTCTTCAGTACGTGCTACATGTGGTATGATAAACCGCTACTGCGAGCTGAACAGTAAACTATAATTTTTACAACCTTTTGTTCATCGAATAAAAAGATTTATGATTTTCTTTTAGAATCTAAGTGAAATAAAAATTTGGCAGTAAACCCAAAATATATTTACTTAAGTAGTTTATTTTCTTTGTCGGTAAGAAAATTAGTAAACGTTTTTACTAGTAACTACTCAAAACTAAGAGATCTAGAATCAAAAGCGGCTTTACGAATTACGCATCTCTAATAAAATTGATCCCTGAAGAAGCAAATTTTAGTTTTACAATCGTTGGTCTTGATTTTAATCATTTTCTTGCGTTAACGGTTTTTTCCAATTATCGTTTTATTTCTAATACAAAATATTTATTTAGACAATTGAAATTATTTATTTAGAACCATGAAAAAGTTAGTTGGGTTAGGTACTAGAAGCGAGTTGCGTAATCAAATCAGACAAGAGCGATAACGTAATGTTTATCCCACGTGCAATATAAGCAAAATTTTGTCGGCTACCATTCAGAAAATAATACTATAATTAGTTTACTAAAGTCAGATTACAGATTACGTATGTTATGCAACGGTAGTATTTATAGTAATTAATTGTTTTGTTAACGTCCACAATTGTTTTCGGTAACACGAACTTCCGCATGCTTGTTAATAGGGTTTTTTACCGGGGTTTGTTTTCCGTGATTTTTTTTCTTTCTTTTGTTCCTAGATTTGCATGTTAATATAACAACCAATTCTAATATGTACTTAAAAAAAGAAAAAACATCATCAAAAATTTTTTTTTCATTTCAATGTTGACGATATTTAATAATAACGATAATAGTTAATATTAAATTAACGCAAGGTTTATGCTGCTGCATAATAAATAGTTTTCTGTTGTTAATAAGGTTTTTTTTGTTCCACTGTTTTTTAATAGTTAACTAATTCATAAAAAATACAATTATAGTTGACTTAAATTCAATAAATTGTAATATAGTAAAATAGAGGGGACCGGAAAAAATCACTATAAACCCATCATCTGAAAAAATCTCCCGAAAAAACATCTAGATCCCCGTAGAAAACCTACAAGAAAAACAGAAAATACCCCCAAAAAATTATAGTTGTTAAATATTTTACAAAAAAAACTGTTAACAGCAACTCAATCGCAATAAAATAATATGCATTTTACACTTCCTCAAACTTAAATTTAGCATCTTTCTATTAGTTTATTATAATGTGTAAACAAAAATTATTTTTTAGAATATTACATCTTTAAAAACTATTTTAACCTTAAACCTTAAAAGTTTGAGATAAGATTATAAATAGATTGATTGTTTGTTTGAAATTGAAATGACAACTAAATAAATCGTGTTTTTTTTTCATATAGAATTATATTTTTGTACAAATCAAACAGATATGTGCCTAAGCAGAAGGTCGTTGAAGCATAATCATTTTTAAGCTATTTCTACCTAATATTTGATAAATTATCCAATAAAGTACAAAACTTAAACATATTAATTTCAACAATCGAGTTCATTTTTTAATAGTCCAGTTACTATTCAAAACGACGTTATTTTTATTGTAATCACAAAAATTGTTATTCTCGTTTTAAAACTGTAACAAATGCAATTTATGTTCTATTTTATATTTTACCGGGGGTATGGTTTTTAATACAGCCTAACAAAAAAAGGTTTATACTAGGGTGATTTAAGTAGCTAAACACTCAAAGAGGTTTCTCTAACTCATCGATAGTTAACTTCGTAGTATTATCTGCAGTGGTTTTTGTTATAGAGTGTATTTTTACAAGTCAACATTTCAATTAAAAATAAATACGTTTTTGCAATTACTTTTTATGAATTACACAATATATATTAAATACATTGATATATTAACGCATTTAATTCATGCTTTACTCAAGCATTTAATTTATTTTGGTTTTTTATGTTTCAATACGTAAATATATTGTTGACATACGTTATAATGTAATTAGAGTACGTTATTTATAAAACTATAATAATAAACATGATTTTTTCCAGGAGCTTTTTTTCCTAGATTCAGTAAAATGCTGTAGTTTTTTCCAAGTTATTAGCAATATATCCAATCATTTTAATTTTAATCATGTCATTTCTTTGATAACTGTATCTCAGTCATTTATAAGTACTTTTTCTAATGCTTTTTTTTACAGGAAATGCAAACCTTGTAAGTATGAGTCCTAATACGTTACGAAAACAGTTTCTGTGCGAAAAGCATTTTAAAGAAGAAGATTTACTACTGCGAAATTTACAACGTAATGCGGTGCCAATTCATTATAAATCTCTGTTAAGTTCGGATACAAATGTTATTAATACGTACTCAAGATCTTCTTTGAACAATGAAGAATCTAGTTCAATTACAGAGGTAATTGCTTTTTTAACTCCTGATAAAGAAGAAAACCAAGTATATCCTTCTAAAGATGGAAGTACTCCTGAAAAATGGGTAGACAATTTAATAGAATTGCCTTCACCTGTAAATAATCGCCAAAAAGGGGTAAAGAGAAAAATATTCTGTAGCGAAGAATCTAGCGAAATCAAACGACTTAGGGAATCAATAAATGAATTAAAGCATCAACTTAAAAACAAAAATGCAAGACTGTTTTACTTAAAGAAGAAATTTTTGACTACGCAAAAAAGAACGTACGTAAGAACGACCGAAGATTTACAATGTCTTCCAAAAGCAATTGTTCAAATGCAATTAAATCATAAATATAAAACACCTTGGTTAAAAAATGAAAAAACGGCTGCTCTCTCTCTATATTATAAGTCGCCAAGTAGTTATAAATTTATGAAAGAAAAAGGAACTATTTTACCTTCTTTATCAACCATTAGAACTTGGATAGAAGATTACAATTGTCCCCCAGGTTTTAATAACAGATTCATTTCTAGAATAAAATTAAAAGTAGCAACAATGAGTCCACAGCAACGTCATTGTGTTCTTTTATTCGATGAAATGGCAATAAAACAACATTTGGACTTCAGTTTAAAATATGACATGATTGAGGGCTTTGAAGATCTTGGAGAGTTAGGTAGAACATCTGCAATAGGCAAAGAAGCATTAGTTCTTTTAATTAGAGGCATTTATTCGAATTGGAAGCTGCCCATTGCGTATTTTATTTCGGCGAATGGCATTAAATGCGTTTCTTTAAAGTATATTATAAATCGTGCATTATGTATAATTAAGAAACTTGGATTACTTGCGGTTGGAGTAACCTGTGATCAGTCTTCAATTAATAGACAATTATTTAAAGAATTGGGGGTTACACCAGAATGCCCTTATTTTTACATTCAAGGGAATCGCTATTTTGGTTTTTACGATGCCCCCCATCTGCTCTAAAGTTTACGAAATAATTTAGTATCTGGAGACTTTGTACTAAATGATAAAGTTATATCCTTTAAAGACATCGTTGAAGTGTTTAATATAGATAAAAAAAGTACGACTGGGAGATCATTGGTGAAAATTACTGAAAAGCATCTTAATCCTAATGCATTTCAGAAGATGTCTGTAAAAATAAGCTTCGCAACTTTTTAGTAATTCAGTAAGTGCAGCCATAAAAGTTGCGTATAAGAATAACGAATTACGAACTACTACAGCACTTGACACTGCAGATTTCATAAAACACGTAAATGATATCTTTGATTCATTAAATAGTTATCAATTGTATGATGCAAATAAATCAAAATCCGCGTTAAGTCAAAAAAACAACTTTGCAATTGAAAATTTAAATAAATCTATTCTCATATTTAGTAATTTACAAAAATTAAATAAAAATAATAAATTATCTAGACCACCTTGTTTTGATGGTATGATGATCACAACAAAAGCCATACAATTATATTTTCAAGAAGGTTTAAAAAAAGGGTATACGTTTTTATTAACGAATAGGTTAAACCAAGATGCTCTAGAAAATCAATTTTCTATTTATCGTCAAAGAGGAGGGTACAACAGAAATCCAACAACAAAATTATTAAGAGCAGCTTTTAAAATTAACGCTACGATAAACTTAATGAAGCCACCAAGTTCTGCCAATTGTAAAGCTGATGGAGATGTAAACGTCTTTGAATTTAATACTTTCAGTGATTATACTTTTGAAAAAACTGATATCGCAGGCGTTAAACTATCTTATAGTGAAGATGGTACCAGTTCTGCTTCGTCTTCTTCAGCACCTTCAGATTCGTTAACAACTCCAGGATCTAGTCTTGAAAAATGTGCAATAAAATATTTTGCTGGGTTCTTAGTAAAAAAGTGCATCCAAAAATTTGAATGTTCCAATTGTAAAACAAGAATGGAAACTTCTCTCACCATTGACAATCCCGATGAATTGTTAATTTTACATAGAAATTACAACACTGATAAATTTTTATATCTAAAATGTCCTTCTGATGAGATTGTAGATTTTACACATTTATGTATGTTATCGTTTCATAAAATTTTCGATAAATTGAAGACAGCTGTTCGTCTTTCAAAAAAAATTAAGCGAAATATTATAAAAACGCTTAATAAAAAACTGCCCAACTGGTGCATAGTTGATACCTGTAATATACATGTGGATTATATGCTTGACTTAGCTATAAGAACATTGTTGTTTTATAGATGTAAAGAACTCTCTAACAATTTGAAACAAAAACTATGTAAAAAATCTTTAAAATTATCAATTTTAGAACATGAATAAGGGATAATAATAGTTTATGAATAATAAAGTTTAAAAATTAGAATCAATATTGCTTTTGTTTAATACTTGAAAATCCCTTCCCATTTAAAAATTAAATAAGTGAAAGAAAGATCACAGCTAAAATATAAAATATATGTATAATTCGATAAAACTAAAAAAACGACATAAAAACTCTTTATATTTATAAATTAATTATAATAAAATTGAATTGGCGTCCCGAAATTATAAAAATAATCTGTGTAATAAATACCCAACCAACATTGTTGAGACACGATAACATTTATTATCAACATGTTTCTTCTGCGTTAGCAAGTGTCTAGACTCGAGACTTGTTTACATTTGAAATTTGATACTTTTACTGTTTTCGGTACACGAATAATTACAATATAAATTACAGAAGTTTATTCACGCAATCTACGGTGTATGAAAAGCTGCATACGTTACAGTTACTGAAATTATTACATGGGTACTGCGTAACTATATTATTCATAAACAATGGTAATACTATCAAGTTTTTCCACGCAGTGATGCGGAATGTAATACGCAGTAGTAGATTTAGCTTTTGCTTGCGGAATAATAGTCATGTGGCCGGTGTTTAAATAATCAAGCATAAACTCTGAATGCAATTTATGTAACGATAAATTGCGTAAAAGTCTAGACTCCAATAGAAGAAATCTGCGAATAGCTTGGTTGTATAAGTTACCTAGTTGTGGTTCTCGGTTCTTAAACGGAAGAGAAACAACAAATCTCATATAGGTGGGTTTTTCAAAATAACGTGATCAATTTCCCAGAATTTTTGTAAACACCGATCAAGAGACGGTTCTATAGAGATATGACAATTCAACAATGGTGTGTCTAAGAGAGGTGCACGAGAAACCGTTGATTTTCCTTGTAGAACCTGTTATAGTATCGTTAAACAACTTAAAGAACAGCAATATTTTATTATAGTTACTAAAACTTCACATCAAACAAACAAGATGTTGCCACCGAGGATGGATACAGCAGACTGACTTTCTCAGCCCGGTTCCATACACGGTTGCATTCAGAGTTGCATAAGTATCAGGAGTACGAGTATGTAATTATAACATAGTATAACACGGCCATTCTGACCGTTGTCTCGCCCACGAGACTTCAAAAAAAACAAAACAAAATTTAATACAAAAATCATTTACAATCAATTTTGAGAATTTTTTTTCCAACTGAAGGCGTTGTATTAACGGCGTCATCAAGCAAATCCTCGTCCTCATTACTAGTTCTATTTTTAAGCATTTCAAGACGTTGTGCCAATGGAACATCGTCCAAATCGAGGTCTCCTCGAACCGCTTCTTCAACAAGCTCTGAAATACAACAATACTCTTTCTTTTGCACGTTTATCTTAAATCATTAAACAAAACAAAAACTATTTATCATACCAGATTTTATTTGCAACCCGCTCCGTAAATGAAACAACCTTACGTTACATCAAATACTTCGTAGTAAGCAGTGCATTAAATTGCAACAAAATTATAGTTGAACTCATCAACTTGTAACTATTCAAATCCTACAGCTGGACGCATCAGGCTGTAATCGACCCTTAAAATGTACAGTTGAACTTAACAACATGTACTAATTCAAAACCTACAGCTGAACGCATCAGATTGTAATCGACGCTGAAATTGTACAATTGAACTCATCAACTTGTACCAATTCAAAACCTACAGCTGAACGCATCAGACTGTAATCGACGCTTAAGTTGTACAATTGAACTCAGCAACTTGTACCAATTCAAAACCTACAGCTGAACGCATCAGACTGTAATCGACGCTGAAATTGTACAATTGAACTCATCAACTTGTACCAATTCAAAACCTACAGCTGAACGCATCAGACTGTAATCGACGCTTAAGTTGTACAATTGAACTCATCAACTTGTACCAATTCAAAACCTACAGCTGAACGCATCAGACTGTAATCGACGCTAAAATTGTACAATTGAACTCATCAACTTGTACCAATTCGAAACCTACAGCTGAACGCATCAGACTGTAATCGACGCGTAAGTTGTACAATTGAACTCAGCAACTTGTACCAATTCAAAACCTACAGCTGAACGCATCAGATTGTAATCGACGCTAAAATTGTATAATTGAACTCATCAACTTGTACCAATTCAAAACCTACAGCTGAACGCATCAGACTGTAATCGACGCTAAAATTGTACAATTGAACTCATCAACTTGTACCAATTCAAAACCTACAGCTGAACGCATCAGACTGTAATCGACACTTAAGTTGTACAATTGAACTCAGCAACTTGTACCAATTCAAAACCTACAGCCGTCTACAGCTGAACGCATCAGACTGTAATCGACGCTAAAATTGTACAATTGAACTCATCAACTTGTACCAATTCAAAACCTACAGCTGAACGCATCAGACTGTAATCGACGCTAAAATTGTACAATTGAACTCATCAACTTGTACCAATTCAAAACCTACAGCTGAACGCATCAGACTGTAATCGACACTTAAGTTGTACAATTGAACTCAGCAACTTGTACCAATTCAAAACCTACAGCCGTCTACAGCTGAACGCATCAGACTGTAATCGACGCTAAAATTGTACAATTGAACTCATCAACTTGTACCAATTCAAAACCTACAGCTGAACGCATCAGACTGTAATCGACGCTTAAGTTGTACAATTGAACTCATCAACTTGTACCAATTCAAAACCTACAGCTGAACGCATCAGACTGTAATCGACGCTTAAGTTGTACAATTGAACTCATCAACTTGTACCAATTCAAAACCTACAGCTGAACGCATCAGACTGTAATCGACGCTTAAATTTATATTTTTAATTTTTTTTAAATTTATTTAATAAATTTTTTTTTCGTGATGCCGTTATCGTGTCGATAAAACGTACATAAAATTACGTACGACCGTTGTACGACCTTGTATACATAAGTTGAATATTTCTTGTAACACAATATGTTTATGTTATGCTGACTCTTTCAAGTTTCAAAATGTGCAAGTTCAGCAAAACATAAATAATTGACTGAAATTTAAGTAACCAGCAGAGTTTTGTTTTGTTTACCTTGCAATTCATCGTCTTCCGAAAATAGAAAAGCACAATCGTCCGGTGTCCAATCTACTGGCCATAACAACAAATCTTCTGCAGCAGCAGTCATTCGAGAATGTGAATTTAATTTCTCTAGGGTATATCTATTATGTCCTAGGCAATTTACAATTCAATAAGGACCTTTTACATCGGAATCCATTTTTGCGTTAGAACTTATGTTTCGGTATAACAGTACAAAAAGTCACCACCTTGAAGTTATTGTGCTGGTTAACCCTTTTGGTTCGTCCGATGTTATTGCATTTTCGCATTTTCTTGTAACCGTCGAGATACCAATTGACGGCGAGTTTGACGAGTGGCACCTGGGAAAAACGGTACACGGATGTTTTACGTCTCTAAGATCACTAAGAACTGATCGTATTAACGGAATGGTATTGTCGCAATCTAATAACAGTTGCAAAGGTGATATTCCGGTAGTTTTATTTGGTGTGGTATTGATAATTAATTGGATTTTCTATAATCCGTTCGTCCATTCTGACTTTTTTGCACCTTCAACGCGAAGAAAGTTTGCAATTGTACGCATGTGTAACATTCTACTTGACCACTACTTAGCCAATTTTCAGGTGTAGCAGTTTGTCTTATTATTAATTAAACTGACTTGTAACGGATTTCGAATTAAATAATCGGCATGTCCCAGTTTAGCACCCTTTCTATATTCAATTGTAAAACTACAGTCCTGTAAATATGTCCACATTCGGATTGCTCGGGGTTGCAAGTCACGTTTAATTTGGGTAGCACGAAGTGCGTTTAAATTTGTCACTAATTTCAAATTAACACCAATCAAATAATGCCAAAAATGTTTTAACTTGTTGTAAACAGCTAGCGTTTCTAATTGATACGAATGGTAATTTAGCGCGACTGTAGTAAGCGACTACGTAAAGAATTTTATCTTGCTTTTGAAATAGGATAGCACCATAACTAACTGCAGACGCGTCAGAATGCAGCTCAGTTTCCAAGGTCTACCGGCACGTGCAAAGCTTTGTTTGAAACGACTCGAAAAAGTATTTCCAACGTCACATCTTGAAGTTCAAGAAAAAAATGTTGCAGCAGCAGTAGATAAGACGACCTTGCGTCCTAATCCCGTTAAGCCAGTGATTAACGGTCTTGTCTGATAATTTGTTTTGCGTAGCATTTCTTCAGTTATCAGTGATACTTGCGCCCCCGTGTCTATTAAACATTTACCGCGATACCGTTTATTACACCCACTATCACGTCATCGCGGTTCCTAAATTTTGCTGAACAAAGATTTACGTTTCGGTTGCACTGTTCAAGTCTTTGATGGGCAAAACATTTGTCAATGTTGTGGTTTGTTTTCTTACAGAAGGTACAAAATATATCGTTCCTAGCTCTTTTTGCAGGGTTGGTTAACTCCCTAGTATTATTATAAACAATTTTACGGGGACAACTAGCTTGTAAATGTTCAAAAGACCCACACTTAAAGCACGATTTGCGATTATTCGGAACACGGCGTGAATCGTTCACATTACTTGCTGTACGCATAGAAATATTGCCGTCCGAATTCCGCGTTTTGCGAAAACCGGCTAATAAATCTATTAATTGGTCAATTTTTGTACAACGACTAATCATTACAGCTGTTTTCACGGTAGGATCTGCAATACCATCGCATACACACTCAATCATAACATGATCTGGCCAAATCCACGATCGGTCGATTCTTGTTAACTTAGCAATCTTTTGGCGAGCGTATTCATCGTACGTAGCTTCCGATCCAGAAGTATATAGGACAGCTTCTTTTAACAGCTCTCCGGAATTTCGTCGGCGCGGAAAAGCTGTTGTAATTGCAATTTTAAACTCAGACCAATTACGTTTTGCAGTTGGTGGTCTCCAAGTGTTGTACCAGCGTTTAGCAGAACCTGTTAAATAACCAGAACCGTGAACTAGAAGTTTTCGGTCGTACCAACCCAGTTGAGTACCGACATCCTCTACCCCTTTGATCCACTGATTTACATCATCTACCAACGGATCCAGTGACGGCAACGCAAATTGAGTATGAAAATTTTCAGGAAACGCCACAGCAGAAACATTTTTATTAACATTTGCTACGGCTCTCAAAAGGGTTGCAAGCCATGGCGGCGGCTCCTAGTTTACAGTAGCTGTAGGCGATGGCACAGCTCCGGATTCTGCGCAATTTACATCACTAACATTAAACGGTGGCTCCGCCATATTGTTACACAACACTTTTTTTTTTTTTATTTAACTTTTGCTTTATTAAGCTAGTTCAAAAGTTCTACTTGAGGGCAAACGCGAGCGAATCCCACTTCTGATGTTATAGTATCGTTAAACAACTTAAAGAACAGCAATATTTTATTATAGTTACTAAAACTTCACATCAAACAAACAAGGTGTTGCCACCGAGGATGGATACAGCAGACTGACTTTCTCAGCCCGGTTCCATACACGGTTGCATTCAGAGTTGCATAAGTATCAGGAGTGCGAGTATGTAATTATAACATAGTATAACAGAACCCAACCAAAAACGCTCTCCATAGCGACAGGTTGTTCTTCTTCTCCTGTTATGCGATTGGACTTGAAAATGTAGGGTGTAAGTTCGGCACCTACCAGCATGTCAACAACGGAAGGTATGTGACAATTGTCGTCAGCTAATTTCAAATTCTTAACATGATGCCAGTTGTCGATGTTAAGTTTCATTTGAGGTTGTTGGGGACATATTTGTGTTACAATGAAAGCCTCAAAGTCGAATACTGGATTTAATTGATTGCGTGGGCGCATGTGACATTGTGTTATACCATTTATGCATTGCGAAGTCACATTATTTAAGCCTTGTATGGAAATAGACCTGTATCGACGAGAAAGACCTAACTTTCGAAGACAAGTTTCCGTGATAAAATTGGCCATGCTTCCAGAATCGATGAGAGTACGGTCAGTTTGATAGTTGCCACGTATATCTTTGATATCAACGACAGCGGTTGATAACAAAACGGTAGAGGGTTTGCGGACGATAGAATTCGTCATAACACTAAGCGTTGTAGAATCTACATTCGTTACAGGCGTAACAGAAGTCGACTATTGTACTTGCTGCGACGGTTCACTGCTGTGAAGAAGTGTATGGTGCGATTGATGGCATATACGACATCTTGAATGGGATTTACAATATTGCGTTGCATGTAAAGAACTAAGGCAGTTTTTACATAAGTTATTGCGGTTACTTAACTGGATCCTTTCATTTACAGGAAACGTCAAAAATTGTGGACAATGGTAAAGAAAGTGCGTTGCGGAACATGCTGTGCATTTGTGCGGACTATTTTGTTTTGGGATACTAGTTGTACCAACAAATGAAGAAAAATTAGAAATTCTTCATAAACTTGATCAATTTGAGAAATTCTTGCAATAAATACCGATGTTTGTGTTGAATCAGTCTCCGCATCTTGACCACAGGATAAGGTATCCTTGAGACGCGTTAATGCGGTATTTCGCAGCATAACAAGTTTATTTAACTTTGCAGGCATATTGTATCTATACGTTAATACAATTGTTAAATGAAATGCGGAAATAAATTAATACGTCTATTTCAATAATAAATGCAAGTGATAAATAGTATTTACGAATACAGCGTTGCGCGTTGGATAAGCGTGCAAGCCGTGTAAATGCGATTAATGCGAAATAGTTGTCGCGTAAAAACTATTAGTCAAATACAAGATTACACAATCCGGCTCGAAGGACCAAAATGTCGCGGTGGACAAATGCGTTTTTACTGATATTGTGCCTTGTACTTAAATTAAGTTTTACTCACTTTTTGGTGATTGGGCCAACAATTGTTCTTAGCGCGCACACGCTTTATTTAGTATATTTAGCGTCTATACACGACCGCACACTTTACACTTCTATCCTCGCGTACGTATTCGTTTGTCTTCTTATCACTTATAACTTAACAACTTGTGAGCGGAACGAACACTAGTGTTGGATGCGATATCAAGTGCAAAGCTAACCTTAAACATAAGAAAGTGCAAATTTGGGAAACGCGAAATTGAATTTCTAGGATTCGTGGTATCTGAGGGAATGATTCGACCGGGATTGCCAAAAATTGCAGCGGTACACGAAGTGCACAAGGATCCATGCATCCAGTGTGCTACTTTTCGGAAAAAGCAAGTAAGGTAGAACGAAACTATCAGTCAAGTAAATCAGAGTTGATGTGTATCGTATTTTGCATAAATCTTTTACGCAGTTTTTTTATATAAATTCTTTGCACCGTGGTAACCGACAGTCAAGCGCTAATTTTTTTGAACGCTCAGTGTAAAATTAACGTGAAAATTGCAAGGTGGTATAATCAGTTACAAGAATATGATTTAACGATACGTTACCGACCAGGTACAAGAATGGCACACGTAGACACTTGGTCAAGAGCACCTGTAGAACAAGGAAACGGTACGTTTGAGGAAATACACGGAAAAGGCTTTGTGATGCAACAAATGAAGAAGATTACATATTAATGATACGACAAGCTGATGATAGTTTAAAACGATTTATAAGCATTCTAAAGACGCCGTGTGAAAAGCGAAGTAAATAAGACGATTACCAGATTTTCAAATACGAACTGCGATGAGATTGTCGTGTTTTCGCGATGGTTTTGAACTGGTTTGCTAGACTACGAAGGTATGTGCGACAACACATAACTACATGTCCATTGTGTATTCTAAATAAGGTACCAGTGGAAAATTAATCTGAATTTTTACACCCGATATCATGGCCTGGGAAACTTTTCATGAGATTGCACATGGATCATATTGGACCGTTTGTAGTGAGTGCGCGAGGTAACGCATACATGCATACTAGTTATCACGGACGCTTTCTATAAGCATGATAGATCATACGCTGCTAAGTTGACAAAGTCTATAAACGTTATTGAATCGTTACGTGAATATGTGTGTGACTACGGTTTACCGAAAGGAATAATTACAGATCAAGAATATTTTACTACTGCACGAATGGAAGAATAATGTCCAGTTAATGGAATAAAACACACGGATTGCAACACGACATTATCAAGTTAACGGTCAGGTTCAGCGCGTTAATAAAACTTTGATCCCCATATTGATTGTGTAGCTTGCAAATGAACAGGATTGTAATTTAAAAAATGTCGAACGAGATTTAAATAATTACGTGAATTAAGCGTCCGGAAAAACGCCTTTTGAGATTTTGTACGGATTTAACGCGCGCCACGTCGATGGTGAATTGCGCAGATTGACTGGTTGAAAACGATGGTGAGAACAAGTTAATCGCTACTCGAAAAGAGATGCGCGAATGTGTTACTATCGAACAGCGCAAGCAAAAAGACTGTTACGAAAAAAAGCGAATTGAGGGAATTACGTATGCCTTAGGAGAAATTTTTTCATGCAAAGAGTTCCAGAATCGGCCGGCGAACCAATAAGATTTGAACCGAAATACAGAGGCACAAATTAATCTAGCAAAGGAGATATGTTTTGTGACGAGTGACGACAGCACACGTATTTTAATTCAAGGCCAATCGTAAGCTAACAGACGACGTAGATGAAAACTAGATTGAATTCAACGTTAGTAAGTGCTAGAGAGAATGAAAACGAAGACGTCGAACTAGCCGGAACGTCTACTCGAACACCGAATGTCAACAAGCACGACACTACAAATGCAGGACGGCCGACTGCCAGATGCGTGCGAATCGGTAATAAAATCGAAGGAAGGAAGGAATTTGCGAGAAGTATTCGTTGAGTTATGTTTAAATCATCTTCTGTAACCTTTTTTTATACTTTAATAAATTAATGTTCTCGAGTTTTTCTTGAATCATTAAAATAAATTCTGGAGACTCAAGGCTGTTTTAACATGGATCAATGTGTTGAGCTTTGGACAATAAGACCGTTCGTAAACAAAATTAAAAAAAGTTTAGAAAATATTTTGTTTCTGAAAGACTTCGCTTTTGACGAAAGTATGGTCAAGTATTACGGTAACACAGCTTTTAACAGTTTCGTAGAGCCAAACCCATACGCTTTGGATATAAAGTCTGGCGCGTAAATACTATAAACTATTTCGTAGATTTAGAAATATATAAAGCAAAGTCTGTAACTCCTGACGTTGACATTGAAAAAAAACTTGATAAAGGCGGCAATTGGTTAAAATGATAGAACAATTACCCCATAACCTGAAATGCTTGGAATTATCCATTTACTTCGACAATTTATTTACGATTTTTAGTTTATTGTCCTATTTACGTTTGATCGGGACAATTCAGGAAAATCGTTTACGCCATTGGAAAAAAGGAAAGAGATAATTTCGAAAACTGTGTTAGTAAGACGAATGGTGTTTTAGTAGCTAAGTGGGTTGATAACCGTAGTTTCCATTGGTACTGATCAATTATTCCGGTAACAAATGTCAGACTTTACTCTCAAAAAGAGAAAAAACACATAAAAGACCAGCTTTACTCGCCGAGTACAACAAAAAATGGGTGATACTAACCGAATGGACCAAAATGTTAGAGAATACACAGGATCCAAATAAGGAATAAGAAATGGTATTGGGCATTGTTTTAATTACTTTTGGATATTTCAATCAATAATGTATGGTGTTTATATCGAATATCCAACAATTCTCAAATCAACTAAGTAGATTTTAAATAAATTTTTGTGCAAGTTTATTTTTAAAAAATTATGCGTCAGCTCCCAAAGGCAGTGGCAGAACTACAGTTTTAAATCTAAAAACAATATGAACTAAATATATGCAATATGATTTTGTTAACTACAAATTTCTGATTTGATTTTTTTTTTGCTTTTATCCATAAAAACTTTTTTTTTTAGTTTTTTTTTATTTGTTTGCGACGTTACTTGTCACTAGTAAAATAAATTATAATACTGATTAAGGTCTGTTACGCCAAACAGGTATACATATATTTTTAATACCGTTCCCAACTTTCGCATCCTACAATGTTATTAGCAGTGTTGTAAATTATCTATATAAATTTATATAGATAAATTAATCTAGATTCATATTTTTTATCTATTTATATGTATCTATATACTATCTAAAATATATAAGTTATATATATAATTTTTTATTTAAATTATTTAAATAAAATTTATAAAAATCCAGTGTTCCGTAAAATTCAAGTTACAATATGTATGTTTTTCTTCAGTAATTTCTCACATTCCATAGTAGTTCTTCAAATGAACTCCATCTATCGTTATTACTATCTAGGTTATTTCATCTATTATCTGTTATCTATATAAAGTTTAAATAGTTTATCTATTATCTAATACTAGATAATTCTTGCAAGAAAAAAATGTATCTGTATCTATATAATTTAAAAATTATCTATTTACAACACTGGTTATTAGTGTGTCCCGCGAGATACGCCCATGTCCCGGATACCGAAAAAGAAAATCTCGAAAATTCATCTTTTTTAGTTGGCATACCTACATACATACATATATAACGTTAAGTATATTTTCTGTCTTTGCCCTTTTTGGGGCACTTACGGTGGGTTTCGGATATGAAGAATTGATCCCGTTTGTTACAATTCTTGCGCCGTGTAATACGGGCTTTACAACTTAACAATACTTGAAGTTTCTAAATGTGGACGTTTTCGTATAAAAATATAGATTTATACATACATATTAACATTTAATAAAGTTGTAAATGTAATTATTTGAAAAAAATAACTTTTAGATATATTAAACCTTTAATAATAAAAAGTCTGAAAATTACACATACAATTCAAATATCTTTAATGTTGTACATACAGATATCAGGTTTATTCGCATAGATGTTGATGGCGTTGTTAGGACACAGACCGATCGAGAATAATAATAATGAGTTGAATATCAACAGTCGGGAAACGTAAAATTAAAGTTATATGTAGGAAGTATTAACGAGTTGACTTATAATAAATCGTTGCTCTGTTTTTAAATCCTTATGTTTGAGGCCTTTGTGTTATTGTGTATAGTACTTTGTATATTATGTTATTTGTGATTTTTTTGTCTTATTTTAATATGAATTATTTAAACATATATTTTTAGGAAAAGAGCTTATTTCGTGGACCTCTTTGTTAGAGTCAGTAACAAAGTTGCAATTAATATGTACACCAACTTAGGGTACATTGTATATCGAACTGTTTTAGAATATTATTCAGGTGATCCAGATGAAGATGCTTATGGTAATTTTAATAAAGTTAATAAATATTTTCTAAATTGGTGTTTGTTATAGATATGAGAAAAGCATGCTCACGAGACGTAAAACAAAAATCTGTAATTCCATTAAATCACCCTGTTCGTCCAGAAGACGTTGAATGAAGGTTACGTTCACTATAACAATGCAGTAACTATCGGAACATGTAATACATTTGAACGTATAAAAAATGTTATATTAAGTTTGTTCTATCGGTTTTTTTATTTTTACATATGATCTATAACTTAATGAAAATGAACTGTAGCTTAAAGTTAATTTTTAAAGAAAGTAGTAAATTGATTCGCAGGTTGTGAAAATATTAATTTTTTTGCTTTTATAGGTTTTATGTTTTGCTTCATATTACTTTGTTATAACGTTTATTTTTGTTTCATGAATGCAATGTTTTGCTGTTTCCTTAATCTTTTCATTCAAGGATCTAAAAGAAAATTTTATAATCAAAATAAAAATTACATGAACAAATCATGAAATTAATAAATACTATCATTGATACTATATATAAGGATAAAAGCAAAAAAACCAAAAAAAGAAAGAACAGAAAAATATACAGTACAATAACCGAATGATAACAAAATCCGTTGCGTGCATCTGCTTGTTAATTTAGGTGAAATTGCATCAATACAAGCAAAAAAATGTCAACATAATAGTTTCATACATATGGAGGTACATTCACAATGTAATGTTTGCGTACAAATGTTACACGAGACCTTTCAGACCTATGGATCACATACGTAAAGTTTCAAATAATAAGAAACCTATACGCGAAACTGTATATAGACATAACCTTAAACCTGAATACAAAACCTAAACCATATCATGTTGCACCAATTTTAGGAAATACTCTAATTTGTATTTATTTGTAATAAATAATAGTTACACGCGTAGATTACACATTTTATGTAAGAATAAAAATACTTCTGTGTAAGTATTGGCTTAAGAAGCCGAACTAAGTCTCAAAGTGCAATCAACGTTGGCAATTCAGTTAGATTACAGGATCGCATACCAATGTCAGATTGATTTATAACAAATCAGATCTCACGCCCGGATGAACTAATCATAGTCTTTGATTATAATCAATGTCGTAGTCTAGGACAGAACAATATAATTCATACAACTTTTAAGAAAGTCATTAGTTAAACCATATCAAATCAAATTATGTTAGAAAAAATAGATTTTTATGTTATATATTATAATGCTGATAAAATAAAACATATATGAAACATTCCAGAAAGTTTATAATGAAATGTTTTATAGCATATCCTAGTGATAACTGAAGCATTTCATGAAACTTTCTTAGAGGTAGGACATTTCTAGTTACATAAATGTTTTATAATCATACCTGTACACATACACGATATGCTTCAATCGAAAAATTAATCCCTAGTAGAACAAATCTGTTTTTTAAATGTTACAAATTTGTTTTTTCAAAAACAGTGAACGTTTTAAATTTTGACACAAAAATGTTTTATAATCACTATAAGACCGTGAAATATCCGCGTACAACAAAACGAATTTCATTCATTTAATAAATGTCTTAACGATTCGTTGGGAGAGTGTCGCGTTAGTGTTGAATAAAAAACAATTTTGGAAAGTAAAATAAAATGATGGTTCTTTTGAAATAAATAAGTAAAATTTTAGTTTTTGAATGGCATTTGTTGTATTTCTTACAGAATACCGTTGAACATTAATGACTTATTAGTTTTTAATTAAAGCGGCGGTGGTTGTTTGACAAGTTTATAGAAGTGGCAGCTACGGGATTTGAACCACGGACCCTCGGCCTAATGTTAGACTAGTGGACACTACACCACGGCAGATTGCTTGTAACTTCCCAGCAAACACAAAGATGTCCCGGGGACATCTTGTTGCGGATCACTGAATGTCCCAAAGTCATCCTATTTTAGTTTTGTGTACGTCCTAGGGACGTTCTTTTGTCACAACTGTGTGCGTCCCTACGATGTCCTTATAGGACATCCTTATGCGCATCCGCAACGGGACGTCCCTTTTAGATTACTGTAGGATATGTAAGAGGTAGTCATCCCTCTCCTTTTCTACATATTGAAATGGAAAAATATTTATATATAGTATTTTATCAAGAAAAGTACCATTTCCAGTTAAAGTACATCTATTTTGTGGTTTTTTCTATTGTTTTTTTTATTCAGTAAGGATACTTAACGTACTCCTCTGCCACTTGACGTAATAAATAAAAATAACTTTATCAAATAAAATACAAATTATCATTACATAAAACTATATTTTTAAATAATAATCCTAATTATATTCAATTAAAATAAATTTAGTGATTATTTCATTTTTTTATCTTCTCGATCCCGGCGTTTTTTGGCCCTCCTTAGCGAGTGTTTCATACTTCTTCCCGATTTTGTTAAGTGGGGCCTGAAACAATGCAACTACATAAGAGAATGTAATGTTCATGTAGAGCCGATAAAAAAGTTAATACGAAAAACTTATTTGGTATTTCTATGTATTCAGAATTTACATTTTTCTAAATGAAAGAATTGATAAATTGATACTTCTTTTGTAGAATTATTGATTGACCTTTTTGACAATTCTATTATTGAGATGATCGATTATAACTAGTTAAATATTGTTTAAATCGTTTTTTAAAAAAAAATTTGTTAACACGTCAGTTTTGCAAATTCATTAAAAATTTATATACGTTTCGCATTTACGTTTCATCAGAGGAATGTGGTGAAAATAGAATTATTTCTAGACAATTATTATGTTCGGATCTTTTGAATCCAAGTGAGAGTATACAATCATGGAAACATTCGTACCATGCTCTGAGACTTTCTCGTAGACCATATAGAGCCTTTCGTAACAAACATACTTTGTTTTTCTCTTGTAAAAATCCTTCTGGCTGATAAACATAAACTTGAGAGTTGATTTTTCCGTTTAAAAAGGCTGTTTGAACATCCATTTGATCAATAAACAAACCTCTATTACAAGCTACTGATAATAATGTTTTCAGTGTTGGCATTTTTGCCACTGGAGAATAAATTTCTGTATTTAAACAGTTTGGCTGTAGCTCCAAGAGCTACCAATCTAGCTTTGTATTTGCCATCCGGTTTAACTCTGTAGATCCATTTAACTTCTATGATTTTTTCATCATCTGGGACTTCTTTAATATCTCTAAGCGACCAGGTTTCGTTTTCAATTAACGACGTAAATTCTTTTTCCATGGCTTTTTGCCATTTGACTTTTTCTTTAGATTCAATTGCTTCATTATAAGAGGTCGGTACAATTACATCTGAAAAATTTGCATCTATCAAGTAATCATTATGCCACGATGGTTTTTTAATCTCTCGTTTGGGCCTAACATTTGACACCTCCTGAATTTTGTCATCATCTCCGATTTCTTCTTGTAATTGATTTAATTTGGTATTAGTCTTTAGATTCGTCTTCAGGGATTTTAATAAATTGCTAATTTTTTTCTATAAATTCGACGTGACGACTGACAATGACCTTTTGATCTATTAAAATACGACAACCCCCCATTAAACATTTTTATATAACATTTATGTAAATACAATATAACAGTTTTAATTATTAGGTCACATTGACGTAGCGTTTACATTAATTTTATGTAAAATGTCCAGAACATGTGACTTCAATTGTGATAAAAATTGGATGTAACAATTTTACATCATTGTGTATGTATATATAATATATATGTTACATAAAAATTATATTATTTATTATGTCAATATTATATCACGTTAACATTAAATTGATGTAATTAACTAAGTAATTTGGATGTAATGTTAATGTATTATGTACATCCATTTTATATCACAACTTACTTGTTTTTTTACATAAACTTGTTACGTAGATATTACTTTGTTAACAATAATAATAATAGCAATAATAATTAATGTTTATTAACAAAAATAATATAAACAATATATAATAATATTAAAATATACGTATAATATAATATAAATCAAAAAACGAAAAATAGTCTACTTTGATTTTTGTGTTCTTGGGTAGCGTTGTTTACTCAATCGAAACCATTCTTCAATTTGATATTCAATTTCAAAGACAGTTGTTTTTTGTTTAAAGAAGGTCCGTCCTTTGGAAAATAAATAATTATTTAACATTTAGATATGGAAAACGCTAATTTTATGTTGCTTTATATAAATAGATTTATACTGAACTGGTCTAGTTATAAACCAGAGTATTAGTTGTTTATAAATTTTGTAGCAAGGACTGAGTCAAATACAATATTAAGGCTATACTCCCGGTTTAATTCAGATTTGTTTTGAGATGGGCGTTGCACTAATTTGTTCAATTATTTAAGCATTCACATATGTTTGGAGATATGGTTACATACTGTTAATGTAATGAAAGAAGAAAGAGCAGGAAAGATTTAGTCGCGGTTGCGTTACTGCTAATTTATGGGATTAGTATTACCCACGATTGGTGCTTCGACACTTTGACTGGCATTCTTCAAGTCCACGTGGACTACAAATCCGTACTCTTTATTATGATGAAATTGCAAATTTGAGATAACTAAACAATTTGATGATGTTTATGAGGTCATACTATATTTACATAACAAAAGTTACTATACATTGCTTACAATGATAAGAAAATTTTGAGACAAAATAATAATATTATTAAAATCATTTTTTTATGTTTCTGTAGAAATATTTACTTGCATATATGATACCATATAATCGTTGATATAATATTAAAAGAGCACCTGGGACAATTTAATAAAAATAATACTGGTAAACTTAGATACCTTTTAAAAATGTAAAAAATTACAAAGGTAATTGAAACTATTTTCCTTCAATGCTAATAAAAGCATCATGTACTGTAAATAAAAGTCCGTCAATTGGGGTTTTATACAAGACCAGAAACAATCACCTTTTTGTATCTGTAAACAAACAGAGAAAATTTATATATATATATATATATATGAAGTAAATGTGTATAAAAACAGTACGTGCGTTTTAGTGGGAACTTAAGATTAGCTTAGTATTTACAATTTAACAAAATCTACAATGCCAAAATCTTATAATAGAGTAAATTTAAAGGTACATTTATCGAGTAGAAGAGATCGTCACACTAGAAATTTATAAATAGTAAGTACATTCTATATGTAACTTAAAGAAAGAAAATTTAAAATTATATTCTTATCAACACATTCTGTAGATATTTACATTATCCGATATGCTTACTGTAGAAACGCTTGCGACTGCAAAACGTGCTAATGTCAATAGGCGGAGTTCCATCTTTCCATCGCTCAAAACCGTACCATGTATCAAACTTAGATATCAGCAAATGCAACGATATAAATTCAATTTTGTTTGCCATTTCCTGGTCGCATTTTCGAAAATAATTTAAAAAATTAAAATGTTACATGTTCTTACGATCTCTAAAATGGTGGGTAAAGGCCCATATTTTCAAAAATCAAAATTTTTTGTTTATTTTTAAAGCCTTAAGGACAATTTCAAAAAATGGGCTCTTTACCCCTTTGCAGCAATTTTTTTTATGAATTATCATGTAAACATCAAAATTTTTCATTCAAAAATAAACTCAGGAAATGGAAAAAACGATTTTCAGGCCGGGCATACAGCCTTAAGTAAAATAAATATCTATGTATGAGCTGAGCATGCAAAACATACCTTGGAGCATTTTCAAAAGATTCCGTTCTTTAAAGCGATAGTTCCCCCTATAGCCGATTAAGGAACATATTCCTAATTCCTTTGAAAAAACAGCTGCTAGACGTTTATTAGTAGTATATGTACAATGGTAGTATCTTTCGTGTCCTTGTCTCCAATTTCAAATATTTACTAAACCTATTAACATATTTTTATTATATAGGTAAACTTCAATTACTTGATAAAATACAGATTTAGACTACACTGATATTTGAGTAGTGAAATTAGCTTTCTATTCAAGTTTGGATTAGTTGTTTAACAATATTGGTGTGAAAATTTGTTGTCGTTTCACTTTGATTTCAAAATTTAAACAGACTATGCCCAGTTGCATACAGCAAAGATAACTATGTTGTTAGCTGATGCCGTTGTTAATTACATCGGATAGCTATCCATTTGAGAATGTCATCCACAAAATAATTAATTTTGTACAAACGACAATGCTTAATGACACGAGCACGTAGTTAACTACATCGTCGAAGTTAACAATACTTTATACAACTGGGTCTAAGTAATAGTTAATAGTAACATTTGTATAGTCATTTAGCATTTGCTCAAAATTTGAAATGTCCTCAAATTTCTTTAGACCAGATGTTTTCCTTGCTGTTCTTATTGACTTTATTAGATTTACCATAGTGTTCAAAGTTCTTTCTATCCCAAAACAACGTATACACAAATTTTCTATAAATACATAATTATATAATTGCACACATAATTTTCTTAAACAATAATATACTTACATAATAATTCATATACACCTTTATTTGAAGGGATATCTAAAAATTTAGATGTACAAATATTTTTAATTTCATGTAACCAAAGATCTAACTTACCATTTACTAAAACATCGAAGTTTCTTCAGTGGCATCTTCAGTGGCATTGCGAAATTTCTTTAAAATATCGGATTTTACGGTTAAGTAAATAAAGGCCAAATGGCGGCTAAATCTAGTAACGAGTAACGTGAACTGCCGAATTGGAAACATTAAGATTATGGCGCTACATTCAAAATCGTCAATAATAAAGAAATTGTTTATGTCGCAGCAGTGGTCGCAGCTATAAAAAATTTTTTACCGACCTAATGAATTACATGCATTCGGAATTCATCGGAAAAACTGATTACAAAAACCAATCTTGCGTGTGGGTGACATATTCAAACATATTCATCTTAACCTTACTTTTTAAGTGTATTTTACCAGGGGCTATACACTCCGTGTATAAAAAAACGTATATCGGTTTCACACTATCGACACCTATCGGGGCCCCAACGATCTATTTAAAGCATTTTTTATAGAAATCTACATATAGCGCCATCTCATGTCAATTATAATTAATATGCATACTTATATGTTTATATTTAAATTTTTATAAAAAAAAATATTTGATTTAAAATAAAAATTTATATTAAAATTCTTACAAAATTACATTAATACATAACAGTCATAAAACATATACATACGTATATAAACAAGTTTATAAATAGAGATTTCATATATTAAAAACAATTATTTAGATAATCAATTTTTAGTTATTTTAATAATTACTATGTGAATGACAACAAAAAATAAACATAAATTAATTATAATATGTGGCTATTTTCAATATCTATGCGAAAGCGTTGGCGAAAGTATAAGCTCGTTAGAATCACTTCAAAGCCCCCACATATAATTTACATATTTCATTATCTATTACACAAGTTTTATATAATACTTGATAATGCAATTTATAGTTTAATGGGAAACTTAAAAAAAATTTAATCAAAACAAAATTTGGATACTCATCTATTGAAGAACGTGTGCTTATGCAGCATCTTCGTCATAACGTCAGAGTTTTCTTTCCACCTCATTGGGATCTGCCAGTATCATTTCCACCAACTTTTATGCTGTCTGATAAAGTAGTGCTTTGTTTTAGGTTTACTGAACCTTTTCGATGTAGCTCTTCGCCGTGTACCATGCTAGTAAGGTGTACATCCCACACAGCACACCATGGATAATAGTTATCCACTGTATATCCTCAACTGACAAAAAATGGATTGGACAACCACTGGACAATCACAGAATGTCTAGTTTTGGATGTCGATTTATTGTATATTTAGTGGATGTCTGCTATATGATATCCCTGGATGTTATTTAAGGTACATCCAGGGGTAGCTTAAAATCTGATATATCAGGACGTAATTTTTTAAATATCCACTGGATGTTTTTTATATCCCTGGATACTAAAGGAAATAATTTTCTACCTGAATGCAGCCATTTTCAAGCTCTTGTCTTAACCTAAAATTATCCATGCGTATTGCGGGTATTGCGTATGAAACCTATACGTGAAACTGTGTTTACCTCTATGTGTACTTCTGTGGTGATAGTTGTGATTTTTAAAGGTAACGTACCGACACTAACTATTATTAGGCGGTTAACTCTCACCCTTTGAAATTTTTATGTGTATATAATTTACTTTCTGTTGTCTCTCATAAATGTTTTACGTTTACAAACACTGTGTTAATTTATTTTTTAGCCCGTTCAAATGAAGATTTTCGAAGTCGCTCTGATGTAGATTATCATGTGGGTGAAGATGATACTTTGTTTTGCAAACTTACGGAACTAGACATTGTGAAAGATGTAGTGTTGGATTATATGCATTTAGTCTGTTTAGGTAATTTATTTTAATTTACTTTTAAATGTGATGACACCAGGTTGGCTATCTGTAAGAGTATGGTTAAATGAAGGAGTATTAATTATGCATGTAATTTATGATTTGTTTCTCTTAATACTATTGTTAAATGTTAACAGAATTAATGTGTTTAATGAAAACTTTGATGTTGCATGTGCGTATTTTTCATATTTTATCAAGTTTTCGTTAATTAGAAAAAAAACAAGCGAACATTATTGAAGTGTTTTTTGACTGTTTTTGTAACGATAATAATGTAAAAAAATCGTCGTTGAAATATGGCTTTGGTTGCTGTTTTAGTCGACGTTTGTACATTAAAAGCATTTTAAAACCGCACACAGTAATTTTATTTGTTTACGAAACAAATTGGCGACCGTGACAGGACTGTGTGTTGTTAAAGTGTTTTAGTGCTGAAATGGTAGTGATACTTCGGTACAAGGTAAACAATTGTTAAGGATAATTGGCTGTCTTGTGAATTGATTCGAAGAAGAGCGCTTTTATTAACAATTATTTCAACGTTAAGTGAGTATCAATGGAAGCGTAGAAAAGAAGAACGACGCATCGGGCGGCGTTTACGCGAGTGGCGAACGAAGTTCGAGTACTTTTGAATGCCGCGGTCGTTGATATTGCTGAAATCGAAGCACATTGGATGTTGCTTGTCGATAAAGAATTTAATTTAAAAAGTGTAGATACTGAAGTTTATGAACAATTTTTGAATGACGATGCGGATGAAGATGATTTAGCCGACGAAAGTAAAGCATGTGATAATTACGCAACTACATTTAACAGATTGAGGGTACAATATAACCAGTTAAAGCGTACACAGGATGATGAAGATGTGTTGTCGCGGCGAAGTCGAGCGTCAGCAAGTCCGCTATCATATGCAACAAACCGTAAGTTTAAATTACCAAAATTAGAATTTCAAAAGTTTGGCGGTGAAATAAAAGATTGGTTGCCATTCTGGAGCCAGTTCAAAAAGATTCACGAAGACGAAGATATAGTTTTGGAAGACAAATTTCAGTATTTATTACAAATCATTACGCCAAAAACCAGAGCGCGTGATTTGGTAGACAGCTTTCCTCCTACTGCCGAAAATTATGAAAAAGCGATCGACAGCTTAAGGGCGCGGTTTGGCAGAGAGGAAGTGTTGGTAGAATTTTACGTCAGAGAATTATTAAAGTTGGTTTTAGCAAATGTTGTTAATGGCAAGCGTTTATCAGTTTCAGCTCTGTATGACAAAATCGAGTCGCAGCTACGTGCGCTAGAAACATTAGGCGTGACCACGCAAACCTATGCTGCAATGTTATATCCGTTGGTAGAATCGTGTCTACCAGAAGAAATATTACGGGTTTTGCAGAGGTCCTCAGATTTTAATTCTTTAACTGATTCTTCGATGAAGGGCAGACTTTCCAGATTAATGAATTTTCTGAAAGTAGAGGTGGAAGGAGAAGAACGGATTTCGTTGGCAATGGAAGGGTTTAGTCTGAAGAGTTCGGAAAGTAAGGCAAAACCAAAGGTTAAAAGTGACATTAAGCCTACAGCATTGGGTTTGATAAATTTAACAAACAAATGTGTTTTTTGTGACGGACCACATAATAAAGATATTTGTTTTAGAGCACGTGAGTTATCCTTAAAGGAAAAGCAGGATATTTTAAAGCAAAAGAAGGGATGTTTTCGCTGCGCGACTGTCGGTCATCAAAGCAAAAGGTGTCGCGAACGTGTAAGATGCGTCATTTGCAATGGACAACACGCTGTTATTCTGTGTAGCAAATTAGCTGACTTTCAGAAAATAAATATTAATGCTCAGCCTGTGAATGAAGAAGTGCACAAAGACAAAACATTAGCGAATTTTACGGAAACGCATGTTATTTTGCAAACATTGAGGGTTATTATACGTAGTGAACATTGTTCAAAAGAAGTGCGGGCGATTATTGACACGGGTTCCCAAAGTTCCTACTTGTTGCGCGAAGTTGCTGAACATCTTCAGTATGTTGCAAAAAAAAGTGTAAAAGTCATTCATGCATTGTTTGGTGGCGTTAGCACTATTGATCAACAGCATATATGCTTGTTACGATATAAGATTACTTAGTTTGGATGGCAAATATGCGTGTACTTTTGAAGCAATGGACCAGAATGTTATTTGTAGTAACGTTGCACCAGTTCAGACGGGTCCCTGGATAAATGAGTTGAACATGTTAGGTGTTCAACTGACTGATTTGAATTGTGTAGGTCCTATTGAATTATTGATCGGCGCTAATGTGGCTGGAAAGTTGTACACGGGCAGGTGTCATCAGTTAAAAAATGGTCTTGTGGTTTTTGAGACATTGTTAGGTTGGACCATTATGGGTAAAGTAGCAAGCATAAATAGTGGCGTTAGTACTAGTATGACTGTAACGGTAGAGAAATTATGGGAATTGGATGTATTGAAGATAGAAGCACCTTCTGATTTAGTATCCAAAGTAGAAAGAGAGAAAGCCGTATGTAATTTTCGATCAAACCGTAGCTGTGAAAGAAGACGGCCGTTACAAAGCTTGCTTACCTTGGATCGAAAGATATCCACCATTACCGTCGAATTATATGTTAAGCAAAAAGCGACTCGATTCTACCATAAAGAAGCTAAAAACGAATGGTATGGTTTTGGAGTATAGTAAGATTTTTGCTGGCTGGTTAGAAGAAGATATTATTGAGCTGGTGTCAGATGTTGAAAATGGAAATCTCGCACATTATTTGCCGCACAGATCGGTTTTTAAAGATAATAGTACCACAAAAGTTCGACCAGTATTTGATGCTTCGGCGAGGGAAAAGAATCATCCATCTTTAAATCAGTGTCTGGAGAAGGGATTGAACCTTATTGAACTCATTCCGTCAATTATGTTGAAATTTAGAATGAAGAAGCTAGGTGTCATTTCGGATATTCGCAAGGCGTTTTTGCAGATTGGATTAAGTCAAGCCGATAGGGACTGTTTGCGATTTTTGTGGCAAACTGAAGATGGTAAAGAACTTATATTTCGACACAAAAGGGTAGTATTCGGGGTTAATTGTAGTCCTTTTTTGCTTGGAGCTACAATCAACCATCATTTAGAATGTTGTGCGCGTGGACTTGGTTCGATTTCGTTTGATTGTTCCGAGAACACTATTTATAAATTGCGTGAAAGTTTTTATGTAGACAATTGTGTAACCAGTGTGTCGGGTGTAACTGAACTTTCCAAATTCATTCGCGAGGCGACGCAAGTGATGGCGTTGGCCAAATTTGACTTAAGGGGCTGGGAGTTTTCGGGTGAGTCTAAAGTTTTGGGGTCAACAATGGTGCTGGGCATGTGTTGGGATAAGAAAAGTGATAAACTGTCTGTTTCGGGAGAGAGTAAGATTGAAGTTAATGATCAAATCGTCACGAAAAGGGTTATACTTTCAACGGCTCAACGCATTTTTGATCCACTTGGATTTACATGTCCCGCCACAATATTGCCGAAACTACTCCAGCAGAAGTTATGGAAAGATGGATTAGGCTAGAACGACGAGGTGAATAAAATAAGCAGAGAATCATTTGTTAAATGGCAAACTGTACTGCCGACACTTTTTCATATTAAAATGCCGAGATAGATAATGCGTGATACAAGTAAAGTCAATGATGTTAGTTTACACGTTTTTGCCATGCCAGTAAAGACGCTTATGCGTGCGTTATTTATTTACGGGTAGAAATGCTGGACAACATCTACGTTAACTTGATTCAAGCGAAGTCTCGTATAGTGCCTTTGAAGAAGTTGTCGATTCTTAAGCTAGAAATTTTAGCAGCAACAATCGCCGCAAGGTTGTTTCATTTGCTTCCATGTGGATTTCCCGAGAATAGAAAAAGATATTTTTGGAGTGACTTTTCTACGGTTTCGACCTGGATTAGGAGTGAAAAAGAGTGGGCTACCTTTGTTTGGAATAGAGTTCATAAAATTCGAAAGTTTACATCGATAGAAGATTGGAGGTACGTCCCTGGTGTGATGAATGCCGCCGATCTACTATCTCGCTGGCGTTCACCGAATTATCTTTTCAGGTTGAAATGGTGGGAGGGACCCAATTGGCTATATGCTAGTGAAACGGAATGGCCTAGACAAAGTTTTGTACTAGATCAAGAAGATGAAGTTCTAGTTAATCAAGAGCGAAAAAAGAAATTAGTTTCGGCTATGATGTGCCAAGATGTCGAAATTTGGTATGGACGTTACTTCTCCAAATATGAGAAAATCGTACGGATGATAGCTTGGATGCTTCGTTTTGTTCATAACTGCAGAAATTCGATAAATAAAATTCGAGGCGAATTGTCTACAAATGCGTTAAATAATGGTGAGATGATTTTGATAAAACTAATTCAAAAAGAATCTTTTTCTGGAAAAGATTATAAGAAACTAACGTCTCTAAATTGTTTTGAAGATGAAAATGGGGTAATTAGAGTTCGCAGTAGAATTTCTAACCGAGAAGACACAGATCTTTTTCGTTTACCGTCTTTGTTACCTGGTAAACATGATGTAGTGTATCGATTGATATATGATTTACATGTTTCTTCATGTCATATTGGAGTGCAAGGGTTGCTATCGTTGTTACGAAAAAAATATTGAGTGGTTAAAGGAAGACGAGCTGTGCGTTCGGTTGTGAAGCAATGTGTGACATGTCGCAGATATGGTGCCAAGAAGATAGAATTGTTTCTTACTCTCTTGCCCAATGATTCTGTGAGAGATGCAGTTACGTTCAAAGTTACAGGTATATATTTGGCTGGTCCATTGCTTTGCAAAGTGGTAAGAAAGCATGGATTTGTTTATTTACATGTGCAGTGTATAGGGCCGTTCATTTGGATGTAGTCTCGTCGTTGTCCACTCTAGAGTTTTTGAATGCTTTTAGGCGTTTTGTAGCAAGAAGATGAAGACCTGCTGTTATTTATACCGACAATGGGACTAATAAGTGTGTAGGAATAGAAAACGCTTTTGCTAAGCTTGATTGGGAAGCAATTAAGCTTTACTGCTCATCTCATCGAACTGTGTGGAAATTCAATTCTCCTTCGGCTCCCTGGTGGGGAGGATGGTGGGAGCGATTAATTGGTTTGGTCAAACAGTTATTGAGAAGGGTGTTGGGTCGTGCATCTTTAAAGTTGGACGAATTGTACACGATCTTATGTGATTGTGAGGCGGTTATTAATTCAAGACCATTAACGTTTGTGTCGGATGACCAAGAAGATTTAATACCGTTAACGCCAGTAATGTTTTTACAAGAATTAAAAGAGTCTGATGTGCCGGAGTGTGATGTTATTGATGCTACGTCGTTGAAAAAGCGTCTTACATATTTGCAATCGTTGCGAAATGTATTACGAAAACGGTTTCGGGTCGAGTATTTGGGGCAATTGAGACAATTTTATAAATACAAACGTCCTCAAAGTTTTTTGATAGGTGACGTTGTGTTAATTGGTAATGATATCTCGAAACGCTTAGATTGGCCGTTAGGACGTATAATCGAAGTGCTTCCTGGTAGAGACAATGTAATTCGGTTAGTACGTGTGCAAACTGATAAAGGTCAATTGCTAAGACCAATACAGCGAGTTTATCCCTTAGAATGTGTGGAACCACCTAAGGAATCGACAGACGATGAAGTGGAAGAAATGGTTCATGATTCTGTGCAGCAGGAGAATACTGTTAGTGCGCCAGTTGTTGACGATAAGATTTGTGATGTGCGCGTTAAAGCGTCGCGTGGTACACGGGTAGTTAAGCTCCCGCAGAGATATTTACATTGATTTGTTGTATTGTTTAATGCTTGTTCTTGGTTACTTATGTATCTCTTTTAATGTGTCTGATAGTTTGACATTTACTGTCAGTTTACAGTTTGGTTTTTGTATATAGCGTTTAATTTTAGTGAGACGCTTAATGTTTTCACGTCTCAGGTGGGAGAATGTTAAATGTTAACAGAATTAATGTGTTTAATGAAAACTTTGATGTTGCGTGTGCGTATTTTTCATATTTTATCAAGTTTTCGTTAATTAGAAAAAAAACAAGCGAACATTATTGAAGTGTTTTTTGACTGTTTTTGTAACGATAATAATGTAAAAAAATCGTCGTTGAAATATGGCTTTGGTTGCTGTTTTAGTCGACGTTTGTACATTAAAAGCATTTTAAAACCGCACACAGTAATTTTATTTGTTTACGAAACAACTATAATCGAGTCATTAATTACCAGTGCATTGCTTCGATATTTACAACTTAGGAATTACATCATTTTATTTATATATATAAGGATTTATAAAATTGGACATTAACAATAATGTATGTATTTCAACAGGTGTCACTCGAAAGCTGTTTGTAACATTATGGTTGTGTGGTAAACCTCCTCATAAATTTTCATCTAAAACAGTTGAAATACTTTCATCACGAATGCTCGCTATAAAAAAGTTTGTGCCCAGCGATTTCGTTAGAAGACCTCGTTCTAGTAAGAAGATTTAAGGCTACCGAGTTTAGACAACTGCTTCTTTACACAGGACCTACTATACTCCATAAAATACTTTCCAAAGATAAATTTGTGTTATTTTGCGTATTTTTAATTTTCCAGATAGTTCCTTCAATGATGAGGTACAACTAACAAATGAAACCATCAAAACAATGCCCATTATAATGATAGATCATGATATCACTAATCTTCATCAGTCATCAGGTGAGAATTAGAAACCTTTTATAATTATAATAGTAATGTATTGTTTAATTTCAGACTTATCACAGCCATCTGTTACATCATTTCGCGCACTAAGCAGGCAAAGTGGCACATCGGACTCAAATTCTGAGGTTCAAAATGACACTACAGGTATACTTTGTGTAAAACTAAATGTATGAATTGAATTGCTTAAGGGTGGTTGCTCTCTTTACCAATACCTTTGTTTTTGCATTAGTTTGAAATGGTTTCAAATCGTCCGGAGTTTGCGCACAGCGATTAGTCTTGGTAATTGAACACCGCTTTAAACTACTGCAGAGACGAAGGTAATAATTGTATCTTGTATCGTCTTTACATTTTCAGCTTTTGAAAGACAAGTAATGCGCCAACTTGTTTTATTAAATGCAAAAGTAAATCAGCAAACAGAAACATTAAATTATATACTGGAAAAGTTAAACCAAGGAACAGCAGTACCACTTCAGAACCAGGAATATACAAATTTCTTGCAGTCTGATTTTTTTCCGATTGGATCTATAGAGGCGCTAGAAAATATGGAAGAACAGCTTCAAGATGAAGCCAAGAAAAAACAGCTTGTAAGCATAAACTTTTTGAACAATATAGAACTACATATGCATCTTAATATATTTTATTTATAAAAATATTATGCATTTGAAAACGGCAACTTGTTTTCTAAACTCAATAATCTCTATTCACAAATAATACTGTGCATAGTGTAAAATAAGTAATTTTTTTTCTTTCAGATTATTGACTTGAAAAAGTTAGGAGGTGAAGATACCAAGAAAATGATTCGTAGAATGTTGGAAAGATTATTAACGTTTAAACTTGGTTCTATGTATACTTGGGATGGTGCTAGGGGAAAACGTGTTTTTGGAACTCTTTCAATATCACAAGTAATAAAATGTAGGTTAATGCATAGTTCATTTTTTGTACATGTTTGTTTTTATTATGTGAAATGTTACTAGTATAAATTCTTCTTTACAGCAGCTTGTGCAACAACTCAAAGACATAATACGACTGAAGACGAAGTTGAAAGATTCATAAAGGAATGGTTACGTAGGGCAAAAGAGAGGTGCATTCAAACTGAAAAGAAAAGGTATGTAAATGTATATGCATGTGGTAATAGATGCAATTAGGTAGATCAGATCACAATGTGTTTAAACTGATTCATACTTTGATAATTGTGTATAGCCATTCATATTATTTTACCCCTCCGCTTTGCCTAGTGTACAATATTACGAAAGGTTCATACTTTTGTAGTATATATTCAATTAGCAAATAAAATTAAAGTTTTTTTTTCTATCTTTCCAGTGTATGCTGCCCTCCAATAAGCAATAACTGGACTGAAAATATATTATATTAAATGTATTTTTTTTTGTTATTAAAACAATTTTAAAAATTGATTTGTATTATATATGCCTACTTTGAAATCTAGTATGAATAAAGGCGAGCCCACGGCTGGACGGAGAATGTCATCGCATTGATTGTGTATGTCCAGTGTATATCTGAAAGTATCCATTCATCGTCCTGTGAATTGCCCGTGTATAACCATACCAGTAAGTTACGTTTATCCCATGTCTGGACAGAGAACGTCATCGCATGGATTGTGTATGTCCACTGCATGTCTGAAATTATCCGCTCGTTGTCATGTGGATTGCCTGTGTATAACCAAATCAGTGAACTATGTTTATCTCAGGGCTGTGCAGTTAATGTAGACTAGTAGCTTGTTCATGCTGTTCTTACACATAATCGAGCATAGCTTGGGTGTGATTGCTGATGCTCTCGCTGAAACGTTGTGCAGATGGTTTTACCATGGCAGACACTTATCTAGAACGAAGCTTAAATACTTTGCTTTGTCTTTAATTAAATACTTTACTTTAACAGTTTTTTAAGTACCATTTTATTGAGGTTATGCCGCTTTCATGACATGATATATTTGATATTCTGTTGATTGTAGATCCATTTATCTATTGCAAAAAAATTATTGAAATAAAAAACATACTTTTTGAGTTAGAAAATATTTTAGGCGTAGACGCGTGACGGATACGGTAAAAAGTTATGGCTCAACTTTGAAATTAAATAATTTGCTTTAAACAAAAAACACCACTCCAATTATTTGATATTGTGTTGAATAAAGATCCATTTATCTATTTCAAAAAAATTATGGAAATAAAAAACATACTTTTTGAGTTAGAAAATATTTTAGGCATAGACGCGTGACGGATACGGTGAAAAGTTATGACTGAACTTTGACATTGTGTAATGGTGGTGCTCCCGTGTCGGATTGTCGACACCTGGACGGCCACGCCACGGATCGAATAAAACAAGTATGCGGTAGTAAATCCTTTATTATTGATAATTGGGGTGGTGTACGTTTGATCGCCGTGTAATTAGGATTATAGCCCCAACAGGACCCTCTTGCTAATCCTTATAAAAACAAATATTACAATTTGGTCTAAATTAAATTAATTGATTTGAATGTTGTATTTTACAAAGTGCCTTAACCGATGCAACTGCTTCCAATCAATGCTAATATAACTTCACTTAATAAATACCTTAATTTTATATAAATGCATAATTTTATTTAAGTGCTATGACCACGAATATAATTAACAATTTACTTACATTATCAGTATTAAAATACCGCACGACTGTCTTGTCGAATTGCAAGAGGAAAACAGGAAATTTTCACTATTTCGCGCTTCGACAAGGACGTTTAATACTGATAATGCAGTATCACAATTACGAATACAACATTAAATATTTTGTACAGGGTAACACTCCCCCTGCCACAAGAAAAGCGAAGCGTAAGATTAAAAATAGATTAATAAATACAATACTTCGCAATTAACATCTAAGAGTTGCTTTCTTTATATGCGCGTAAAAATTGAATGTGCGATTTAGTAATTTCATTGCTATCTGGATCTTCGAGGATTACGGAAACAGGAGTAGTAAATCCTTTAATTATTTTAGGTGAAGACCATATTGGTGTAAATTTTTGATGAGTAGTACGGGGAATTGACGCCGGAAACTGTTTTACTAATACCTCTTGGTTGACACGAAACTTAGTTTGCGGAAGCTTTCCCTTATTATAATATTTTTTCGCTTTAACGTGGGCTTTTTGAAGATATTCATGGACTTTTTGCAGTCGATAAAATAGATTCCAAATTCCATATATTATCCAGCGGAGTTGTTATATCTCTGTTTAGAAAAATTGATGATGGGGAGGTTCCGATGGCATCATGATATGTACTATTGTAATTTAATACAAAGAAAGGAAGTAATTTATCCCAAGATTTATGTTGCATGGAATATTGTTTAATTAAAAGTGTCAAGTTATATTTTAGATTTCGGTTGCAACGTTCGCTAATGTTAGAACTTGGATGATAGGGAGACGAAAATGCTTGACGTATACCCCAATTCATGCAAAGTTGTGCTATGATATGGCTAGAAAAACACTTTGCGTTATCCAATACTAATGTTTTTGGTGGACCGTAAGTTGAAAATAAGTCTGTTAAACATTTGGCAGACACCTGTGCAGTAGACCTACGAGTAGGATAAACCTTAAGCCATTTGGAAAAAGCATCGACGCAACACAACATGAAACGATATCCATTTTCTGAAGTAATCACCGGACCAACGTAATCTATATAGATTTTATCCCAGGTTTTAGTAGGTGGAGTACTAGCAAGATACACATTTACTTGGGTATTAAGTGGTTTGCACGTTTGACAAAGATGACATGCCAAAACATAATCTTTAATATGTTTGTACATTCCGTGCCACCACACTCTTTTTGCGATCGAACGATAAGTTTTTACTATAGAGTTATGGTTTCTTATGCGCGAATCATGATAATAATAAATAATAGTGTTTTTAAGAAATCTGGAAGAACTACCCTCTTGTGCCTATTCCGCCCTACGAAACGAATTAACAAACCGTCCTCAATTGCAAAGTTATTGACATCTTCTCCGTTTAGAATACGGCCTCGGATGAGTTTACAATATTCGTCGGCTTGTTGGTGTTTCTCGATCGAGATAAATGATTCGGGTATCTCCAGAAGGGAATTGCACAATAGTAAAGATGAATCTAAGTCACCAGTAGTGTTATCTTGAACTGAATCATCAAATAGACGAGATAACCCATCGGCGGCATTATTTAGGGTGCCAGGAATGTGTTCTATAGTAAAGTTAAACTTTGATAATTTCAGAAGCCATCTACCAAACTTTGACAACTGATTCGGATGATTAGATAACCATCTGAAAGCGTCGCAATCAACTTGTTAAATAAAGTGAGAGTCCGTAACAAAATCTTTAAATTTATCTAGACTAAAATTAACGGCTAGTGATTCCTTTTCATAAACAGAATATTTCCTTTCTGTGTAAGACAGTTTTTTAGAAGCAAATGCAATCGGATGTATACCGTCGTCAAATTGTTGGAGCAAAATTCCGGTAATTCCTATATTACTGGCATCGGTTCGAATTATAAATTTTTTGCTGAAATCTGGTAAACGCAAAACAGGAGCCTCTGTAATCGCCTTTTTAAGTTTTTCGAATGCGGCTACATGACTATCGGTAATAATAAATTTGACGTTTTTCTTTTTTAATTCATTAAAAGGAGCAACCATCTCTGAAAAATTCAATATAAATTTAGAACAAAATGAGACTATTCGGATAAATTGCTGTACTTGTTTGACATTTTTGGGAATTAGTAACTTAGTAATAGCTTCAACTCGTTGCGGATCAATTTGAATACCACCAGCAGAAATTATGTGACCCAATATTTTAAGTTTTGCCATTGCAAATTTTGCCTTATCAGGATTTAGGGTAATGCCACAACTACGAAAACGATCTAAGACTATCTTTATATGTTGAATATGTTCCCAAGGATCTTTTGAGAAGATAATAAAATCGTCGAAATAATTTAAGAACTTAAAACGAATATCAGAAAATTCACGACAAATAAGCCTATTCAATCCTGTGGGACTTACTTTTAATCCGAACGGAAGAAAATTATATTCATAATGATGTGTCATTGTAACAAATCGGTATATTTTTTGGAATTTTCTTTTAAAGGAATCTGATGAAAAGCTGAATTCATATCGAACAATGTAAATATTTTAGCACCTTGAAAGTAGGTAAATATAGCGAGTTGGTTAGCTGGAGGAAACGGATCGTACCGGATGATTTTGTTTACGGCCTTGTAATCCACAACAAGACGTCTGCTAGAAGCTTTCTTTGAAACGAAAAAAGCTGGACTAGCGTATTTTGAAGTACTGTAACGGATAATTCCACTTTCCAGTAACGTATTAAGATGTTCATCTAGTTCCTTTTGTTTAACTGGATTTAGATAAAAAGGATTCTTATAAACTGGTTTCTCTGAAGTAACCTGAATTTCATATTCAAAACCCTTAGCAAATCCCATTTTCTTAGATAGAACATCCGAACAATCAGAAATTAATTTATTAATTTGTGAATCTTGAGCGTTATTTAAATCGTATTTGCTTTCGCATATTGAATTTGAAAATATACAATTGTTTTTTTGGTTGTGGGGTTTACTATATGCACACCAGCACTACCAACCCACAGACGAGCGGGAAAATTTGAAATTTTAAATTCCTCGTCTACAGTTCGGCCGTCCTGACGCATTGATCGACTCTGATCAAATAACAAATACAAAAATTAAAATATAAACTAAGTTTACAATCTACTATTACAATTCTAAGAGTTATCATTAACCCAGGGTTTCATATTACTGTAATCGAAAATACTTTTGTATGGCATTTGTGTGATTTGGAATCCAGGTATGTCTTCAATTACGTAACGCTGGTTAGGCAAAGTTTTAGTAACTACATAAGGACCTCTAAATTTTGGTATTAACTTTTTGTTAATCCCAGGTGTTACATCTACATTACTAGTCATGACGTAGTCTCCTATAGAATAACTATGAGGAGGCTTGTGGTTTTTGTCATAATAAACCTTGTTACGCTCTTGCTCTAACATCATCTTATTCGCAGCTACGTCCCTAATGTCGGTCAAATTTCGAACAAATTCTTTTTTTGAATCTAAAAACTCACGAAGTGAATCCACGACCTTGCCTTTCTGAGGTTGCCCAAACAATAAAATAGCAGGTGTTTGATCAGTGCTTTTACAATTTGTATTATTCAATGCAAACTCAACATCACCTAGAACACTATCCCATTGCGATAAGGATGGAGCTAGTTTGCTCAACATTGGAGTTATAATCCTATTAAATCTTTCAATCTGACCGTTTGCACATGGCGTACGGACTGCAATCTTAACATGAATAATGTTGTTCTCCTCAAAAAAGACTTTAAGTTCATTAGCTATGAATGCTGAGCCTCGATCTGAAACTATCCGATTTGGGCGACTATAATTTTTAATATAATCTGTTAAATGCTTATTACCTCGCGTGCATTTGTGGTACGACAAGGATATAATTTTATAAATCTCGAAAAACCATCAATTACTTCGAAAATATATCTGTATTTCAAACGCGTTTTACAAAGAGGACCGTAATGATCTATATGAAAAGTATCCCACGGAACAACACCTTTTGGAATTAAAAACAGTATACCTTCCCTTTTACCAGAAAAGGGTGAATACGTTAAGCGCTTCAAACAATTTTGAATATAAGTTTTTACAGTCTGACGTAAATTTGGAAACCAATATGTTCTCATAACCAACTCGACTACCTTGTCAGTTCCCACGTGACCGACTTCGTCATGGTACATCCGAATAACGTTATTAATCAAATTTTTTGGAACATAGAATAAAAGTTTATCTTGGTATTTTCTATAAACTAAACCGTCGCGAAGCTCAAATCTAGAGTCCTCACTTAATGACAATTTTTCACTCAAACTACTAATATCAGGATCTCTACATTGCATAATACTAAGATGATGTTCAAAACTGTTTTCAGTTATCAAAAAAGCCTCAAAACAACGACTTAACGCGTCTGCATGGCGCATTTGATCACCCTTTCGATGTTCTACAACGTAATCAAAATTATGTAAAATTAGTGTCCAGCGCAAAATACGAGGATTGATATCCTTTTTCTTTAAAGTTAAAGCTAAACTATTACAGTCAGTTATAATCTTGAACTGTATTTCATGTAGGTATATTCTAAATCGTTCCAAAGCATAAATTATTGACAACGTTTCAAGCTCGAAGCTATGATACTTCGATTCTGCTGTAGTGGCGCGCTTGCTAAAATAAAATACAGGATGGAAGTGTTTATCTTGCTGACGCTGCATTAGAATTGATGCAAACCCTTGTGAACTAGCATCACAGTGAAGTTGGGTTTCCAAGTACGGAGAATAAATTGCCAAAACAGGGGCTGAAACTAAAGCGTTCTGCAGCTGTTCCATACTATCTAATTGTTCCGGACCGAAAACAAACTCAAACTTCATTTTTTCCTTCTTTAATAATTCGTACAAAGGTCTAGCTATTAAAGCAAAATTTTGAATGAAGCGTCTAAAATATGAAGTTAATCCTATTAAACTATGCAAAGCCTTAAAAGTTGTAGGGACAAGAAAATCTAAAACAGCGCGTACATTAAACGGGTTTGGACGAATTCCGTTCCTGTCTATCCTATAACCCAAGTAATCTATTTCGGTCTGCATAAACTTACATTTATCTAATCTCAAATCGAGCAAGTTATTCTTTAAAACCTCATACACCTTGATTAATATCTCCAAGTTTTCTTCAATAGTTCTGGTGGCGATTAAAATATCATCGACATAAATATTAACTTTGTTTTGATCAATTAATTCTCGAAAAGCAGCGTTTATGAATCTCATAAACATCGGTAGCGAATTCCTCAAACCAAACGGCATTTTCAGATACTCAAATTTGCCTACCGGGGTAACGAAGCTGGTTAAGGGTATGGATTCCTCACTCATCGAAACAGGCGCGGCTTCAGAGGGGGGGCCGGGCTATGGGGCTATGGCCCCCCCCGACATTGAAAATAATACTGAAGTTTTTCTCACTTTGTATGTAATACATTTGCTTTTTTTAATAGTTGTATAATTTATGATGCTTTATCGCTTGCAAGTTAAAGCTTGGTGCATAACGAAGTGTTATTCAATTTTATATTAACGCCATATTAAATACATTATTATTTAAAAATGTGATGAGCCCCCCCCCCCCCCGCTTTAAACTGATGGAGCCCCCACCGAAATAAACAGCTGGAGCCGCGCCTGCATCGAAACATAGTGAAACGCATCCTTCAAGTCTAAACTAGTAAAATCTTTTAAACCGTCAACTTGATCGTCAATTAGTGGAAGGGGAAAATTGTCACGTAATGTAATTGAATTTAGTACCCTGTAATCAACACATAATCGGGACTTGCCATTTTTCTTTTTCACGAGAACTATTGGAGAGGTATACTGTGATTGGCTTTTTTGAACAATACCCCGACGTAGCAAATCTTTTAGAATAGAATCTACTTCGAGTTTATCAGCGTACGAAAGTCTACGTGGATGAAAATAAAATGGCTTATGATCACTCTTTACACATATTTTCATTTGCATCTTAGTAACAGGTTCTAATGGCCTCTCAGGCTTAATATAATTTTGTACTAAATCCTTTTCTATCGTGTTTTTAACCTTGGTATCCAAATTAGAGGCAATGTTCAAATTGATGGACACATTATCTTTGTCATAGTCACTAACGTCTACTCGCAAAACTTCATTGTTTAAAAATTCAGAACTATCTGTCGTCTCAATTCGAACAAGACCTTTATCAAATGATACTTTAATTTTTTTATTACATAATACGTCCCTACCTAACAAACATGCATAACTCATTGAACTATCTGGAATTATATAAAATAAAACATCCAAAGTAACACCGTGAATTTTTACTGAATTCTTATGTGAACCCAACACATTAACTTTACTATTGTTCATACCAACTAATTCAGGAATATCAATTGGTTCAAATAAGCTTTCATCAATAAGGTTTGAACAAATAAATGATACGGGACTACCTGAATCTAATATTGCTTGTAACTTTGTAGGTTCTCCATCGCTTGGATGTAGCATCAGGAAAATGTCGACCATAATTGCTGGAGTTAGTTGGCGCATAGCCACATAATGAGTAGTGGAGTCAGCGGGACCAACAGTGGCGTCTTAAGTCGAGGACAATCCTTTCGTACAAGTTGCTTTGAACCACATTCAAAACATGAGCCCCATTCCCGTTTAGTTTTCCTACAATCAAAAGACTTATGCCCTATGCCACTGCAATTAAAACACCTAAGTTCACTGCTAAAGTTTGGTGTATAACGAGACACATTCTGCTTTGCTTGGTGCCTTGTGCCTGTCGATAAACCAGATGTAAATGCTGTACCACGATCTTCATTAGTAACTCTTTTCATTGCTTGTAACAAATCTGACAGTCTCCAGAAATTTTGCATACGTGCCTGTCCTTGCAAAACATTGTTGTCAAAACCGTCAATTACGTAATCAATTGTATCTTGATTCATGATCCATATTCAACACGTGGTAGTTTCGGTGATTAATGTTAATCGGCCACTTCTGATAAAACTATAGGCTGAGCGTGCTTAAATTCAAACAAATTCACTAAAATATTCCAAACGTTTATTAATAAAGTCTAAACTAATACCAATTACAGCAAATACAAAGAAAACGTTGCCGCCATTTTTTAACGTACATCGAACAAATCTCAAAACTAAATAACTACTTTGACTAACTATATCTCTATGAACTATATCATAGATATCATATATGTATATATATATATAGAGCGGAATATATGCAAAGTGCATATAGATGCATATATTGCATATTTTTGCTTATTTCAAACAACATTGCATATTTAAGCTAAACACGATTTATTTTGCATATTCTAAAAATAAATTAATGTGAAATTTTAAAATTTCTTTGTTTTACAATAAATTAGGTCGAATTTTATAAGTTGAAACGGTATGAATGAACTCTGGACTTTCCTGTTTCTACCTGAATAACAATGCGACAAAAGATTGCATTACAATGTCATTGAATTTGTTTCTGAAATTGAGGGGTTTTTCAAGAAAAAGATTATTAGCTTAGTATTCAAAATACGTATTGTTAAATAATATTTACGTAGAAACAATTTCTAAAAATAAAGTAGGTACGTACCTGCTTTAAAGAGGCTAATATAATTTTTACCGTTTTCCGAAAACATTTGTTTAAAGTAAACGTAATATCGTGATAGTGATTTTAAAATGTTTTGTATATTTTAAATTAAAATATGTCTACCATTCAAAAAAGTGATTCGATGAAGTGTTTTCCCGAGTTAAAGTTAAGTGGAGAGAAACTATTTTGCAAGGCCTGTTCTATAATATTTTGACATGTCATTATCTTAAAATTTACGTAGGTATCAGAATTTCCTATAATATGCTTCTTCGCATCAGAGCAATTTCAGAAATAAAGTTCAATCTGTCACATTTTTTCACGTTTTTTAAAAATCTAATATTTGACTGTGTGGACTTTAAAAATTCCTGTTTAGTTTAGTAAATTCGTCAAATTGTAGCTTTTGTTCCTATGAAAATTAATTTCTCTTTGGCGCATGAACATTTTTTTTTTCTACAGATTTTCTGTTAGAAGAAGTTTCAAGTCGACCAACATTTAAAAACAGTGTCATAAGTTGAAGCTAAAAAAATAGCATATGTATTAAACATAAATGTGTCTATTTAAGATTTTGTTTTATTTATGAGTATTTTTAATAAATATGCATTTGCATATTTAGGAAAATTTTGAAAAAATAGCTGCATATTTTTAGCAAAAGTAATGCATATATATGCGCATATTTTGGTAATGCTTTGTTGCATATATTCCGCCCTTTATATATATATATATAGACATATAAACCGGTTGCTGTTGAGCCCGTAGAATATATAAACGTTACGCTCTGTAGCCCGAAGAAACGCTATTAAGCCCGGTTTCGGGCTCATCTACGTATCCATGTGTATATAATCAAAATACGATTATATAAGCATCAAAACGTGTAAATCCAAAAATTTGGCCGGGCTTCATATTGTACCGTTTATATCTTCATTATATATAAAATAGTTCAGAGTTAGTCGCTGCAGAGGTCGCTTTTATATATAAACTGTCTACAGACACGGACGGTACGTTGTGTAGCCCAACATGCGACAACGTTGGACGGGCTTAATAACAAGCAGTAAACGTATACTCTAAGTGTATTTTACTTTAGTATGAATTTTATGCACTTTTTGAGTATCATCACGTTTTAATAATTTTTCACAATAACAATACAAACGGTTTTAGTTGATTTTTAAAAACGTTTGCAATTTCTACGTGATGCTTGTACGTACACATATATGGAATGTGGTACTTTTATAATAATTAAATTAAATTTAAAAAAAGTATTGAAAAAATTATTTGAAAACCTCTAAAGAGATTTGGATCAAAAGTACAATATAGGTAGCTAAGAAACTTTAAAGTTATAAGAATGATTTGTTGGTTCATTCATGATGTGATACCTATAAAATAATTTGAAACATAAATACATACATTTAATAAAAACCATATAACGAAAAAGGTATGTCTGAGGATATAATATTAGCATTTCTCATATATTTTTTTTTCTTTTACTAAAAATTTTTAAAAACAATGTAGGAATCTTGTTTTGTAGTGTAAAAATTCTTAGAAGCATGGAAATTTTTTAGTAGTCTGAAAGAGTTTTGTAAAATCAATTGGAAAATATTAGTTCTCGTGAAATATTATGGAAAGTTATGATAATTTTGCAGATAACACTGTACAATTAAAGAAAATTAAATTTGGTTTTACCAACACAAAGCTTTTACAAACAAAATTAAAAAAAAAGAATTGTCCTAGCAGAAAGAGAAACAAAACTTACAGTAATAAATTTTAAAATCGACACAGCGTTTTTAAGTAATTATGATGACAATTTACTTAAAAGTTAGAAAAATAATAATTAAGACAAACAGTTAATCCACTTCTTACAATAAATAAGATATTTTTTTAAAGTTTGAGTTATTTCATATGAAATCGTCTAAAAGTAAAAGATGACTTATTTTAGAGTACTAAAAAAGAAATCTACGCAGATTTAGTTTTGATGAACGCCCGTTTTCACCCGACCGAATTGAAAAACATAATTTTTATGCTTTTTTTGAGTGCACAACGAAAATTTATTCAACACCGATCAACAATGACGCGCTGCTAAAAATACGTTTTTTAACTTATTTTCAGTGATTTTTAACTGACTCTAGTGTCTATGTCGTTTAATGTAAGCACCTAATGTTATTCAGAAATTAAGTTTAATTATCCTAAAAAGAATAAACCCAACAACTTATTAAAAAACCCACTTTTTGTACAAAAAAAAGGCTTGAAATTCGATGAAATCGCGTTTTTCAGGCTACATTGGTCGTCTTGTTGTCACATTCTTAGTGTCGATACACTTTTTTTAAAGCAAATATCTAAGTAATTTTATTAGGTTAAAAACATATTATTTGCAATTGGTTACTTTTTTGTGTAGTTTTATCTATTTTGTTTATATCTTATAGTATAGCAAGTAGGTTAAATGTTTTTTAAACGTGATATTTTATTATTTTATTTTCATTGAAATTGTGCGTATTGTAAGTGAGATTTGTTACGTAAATATAAAATATGATGGAATATTGAATTTTTTGAAACAAAACATTATATTTTCTTAGCAGGCTTAGCTTATTGGCTTAACGATATTGACAGTATCACAATTATAGAAAACTGAATACCTTTACGGTATCAACTAGCTGTGACCGTGAGAAACCTAAACTATATTAAATTATTGTACCTTTTTATGTTATTATCTTATTAATACATGTGTTACAGGAGCTTGAACATTCACACTCGAAACAAAAACTAATTTTTATGCCAAGAATTTCGTTAGAGCAGAAATCCAACATTGTTTCTGGAGTTACTATATGATGATCTGCAGTTCGTTCTAAGCTTTTTTTAATAGTTTGTGACGGTCCGATTAATGATAAATATGTTACTTTAATCGGCATTTAACGTCCACATTAAGGAACAAATAAATTGAGTGAAAATGTTTCAGACTACTTATTAGAATTCCTCAATTTCGTTATTTGAAACAGAGTATTCTATTTACTATCACATACATATTTTAATTTCAACTAAAATTTCATGATAATGTTGTATGACATACTGTATGCCCAAAACTAACCTTTCAATTTATTTCCGATTTATTAAAAAAACTTTGTGTGCGTAAATAAGAATATGTAGGTACAAACATGTGAACAGGTTGTTGTTGAGCCCGTAAAACATATAAACGCTACGTTCTCAAGCCCGAAGAACCGTTATGTATCCCAGTTTTAGGCGCATCTCTGTATATATGCGTATGTCATCAAAATACGATTGTAGAATCATTATTTTTTTTATTATGCGGTATATTGTAAGTTTGATTTAAAAATTAATTTGCGCTTGTCAAATGACGGCAAATAACACACTCTACGTTAGTCGTGGTACTTGCGGCAACGGTTAAATTTAACATTTCTTTAAAAAAGTTGCCAAAAACAGAGTTACATGCGGAATTTTAAAGAAAATTATTTAATTTGCTGCCGTTTTGAGTAGGTTTTTTTTCAGATAAGAATTTGCTAATACACAGAAGTTATAGCTTACAATTTTGAATTATATTTACAAATAAAACAAACTTTGCACCAATCATAAAAAGAGTTTAATGCTTGAATACAGTTTTTATTTTAAATCTGCAGAAAGTTTATTTGTTACGTCAATGTTAATCAAGTTTAATTAAAAAAAAAAATTATTAGATTGGAAGATGTTTAAGAGAGTTATCTGCAAAGACTAAACGCAAATGTTAAAATTTCAAATCAATCGAATTTCGCTTAATAACTACGTTTAGAGCGTGTATAATATTGGCAACACAGTCGGGGTTAACAGCGCGCTAATAACGTCGTGTAAAAAGGCGTTACCGCCCGGGCTCATCGGGCACCTGTTTACATATCGGGCTCAATTGCGTGCAGTTTATACCTATATATATATATATATATATATATATATATATATATATATATATATATATATATATATCCACAGAAAAAGGAATTTTGTAAACTCTGACATATTTTAAAGCCCCTTGTTTGTCTTTAGCAAATGTAAACCAGGTGTTCAGGGTATCCTTAGTCGTAAAACACTTTTAATATTATATTTCTTTAGCACCTTGTATATTTTGCCTGTCGAACCCATAGAGTAAGGTAAATAAGCGGTGCTAGTAGGAGGTGATAAGTCTTTTTTGACTTTTAGATTTATTGCTCTTTTCCATGCGTTTTGGATATCTTTAAACTCGTATTCATTTTGTTCTAGAGATTCCAACAGTGTTACTTTTCCTTTTTGTAGATTTTCATTATCTGACACACGTATAGCTCTTTTGGCTAAAGTATGCAAAACAGAGTCTCTGCGTTTAAGTATCTATTATTGTGCGTTTTCTTTCTATAAACTGAATGCCCCAATTTTCCGTTATTTTACCTTATCACCAGTACATCAAGAAAGGTTAGGCTGTTGTTGTGTTCTAACTCCATAATAAATTTAATGCTGTTATGTGCAGAGTTTAGATGTTGAAAGAACTGATTTAGTTTATCTTTGCTATGAGGCCATACAACAAACGTATCATCAACATATCTAAACCAAGTTTTTGGTTTTAACTCAACATTTTTCATAATATCAGTTACAAAATATTCCATGTAAATTGGCTATAACTGGAGAGAGCGGTGAACGCAAGGCCGCTCCTTCTACTTGTTTAAACACGTTGTCTTTATAACTGAAATACATGTAAAGTAAAAGAACATATGGCTGACTGCAGAACACATGTGAAACCAAGGACACACGCTGAACTTTGATTAAACTAAAGTGTTAGCTAGAACTCCTTTCTACTTTCCCAGACTACTCCGCGAAGCTGTGGAAATAGAAAAACATCTATGTAATATGAACCGAGAAGACGGTTTAAGACTCAGCAAATCTTGGCTACACTTTTTCTTTCAGTGACATTTACTACTCTGAAGATGCAAGCTATAATCATAAAAATAATACAAAATAAAAAATGAATTTGGCGATAAAACATTTAAACATTGTCAAGAATTTTGTACACCACAGTAATTCAAAAGACGTACCTAAGCAGTTATTAGAACATTTTGAGTTCTCAGCAATACGCCAATACATCTATTTTGTAATAAAACCAACTTTTACTTACTGCGAACAAGTATTTATTGCAGCAGTCTGCTTTAACTGCACAATACTCAAAAACAATGTTAATACACTGTCTGCACATAATAACTAAAAATTAAGTTGTACCACTGTAAAAACTAAATCACAAGTACAAAATATGATGCTGTATTATCACAGCGTGCATAAGCTGTTTTGTCAAATGCGTTGAAAATATTTTTAAACTTTGGCAGCGCCGCTGGAGGTGAACTCAACCGTAGCATTTTACAATTATATATATAAGGAGGCGAAAGCGTCATAATCCCATATGGAGATAGGGTAGTACTAAATACAGATTTGTATTTTGTATGAAAAAACATGTGATATCATTACCCCTCTACCTTTGCCTGTAAAATGGTGTAACACCTGACCCCTTAAATACGGAAAAAACTTGTGTAACATAATTTGTTCTACCGGATGGATGGGCGTCCTAAAGATATGCGGAGACGAAGAGGATACAAATGCATATATATATATATATATATATATATATACATACATGCCCTACGTTCAACACGAAGCCCAGTACATACTACAGGTGACCAGAAGCCCAGGCTTGGAGGGGAAATTATACGCAGCATGTACTTTTTATTAGATTAGCAGTTTTAGTTCTGCGGTCTTTGAGAAGCCCAGCGTTGTTGTCACGTTGAGGTATTGCTTTCATACAACTTTGTATGAATTATTTCATTCATAGTGTTGTCGGTTAATGTGTATACGTACTGTTTAAGAATGAAATGAAGTAAATTTTTACTAAAATTAGCCATTGACAATAAATTAGCGGTAGTTTCGGAACAAGTTAATATTGTTTAGCTTTCCGATAATTTAAAAATCGCCGAGGCTGAAAGTATTTCTAGAATAGCACAAAAACATACGGATATAATTCTTTCAGGTAAGTACATCAAAGTTTGTTACATTTTGTACATTTTCTGTCTATTTCAAACTCCACATTGACATTATTTTCAGAACCCAAAGATGCAAATTGCGAACATATTTTACCAGTATCTACGGATGTTGAGTCATGTACTTTAAAAGAAAATGTATCCCCACAGTCCTCATCAATAATTTTAGATAGCGCAAGTGACAAGTCGGACAGTTTGTTTGCGTGGGCAAAAACTGATTCAAAAACAAACAAAGACGTTTCACTTTCCAACAGTTTCCAAGATTATAAAATTTCAGGATTGGAATACGCACCATCTGATAGTTCATCGTCATCGTCCGAATCATCTGTAGATTCTAATGCCGACATCGAAAAAGAATTTTCAACAAACGTTTTAAGTTATTTAAGAAATTCTAAAGTAGCAACGCATGCAAAGAAGACTAATATAGTCCCAAAATCCAATTGTTATATGTATGCAAACCCAGGTTCTGAAAACAAATGGATGGCTGGAACAAACGTAATTAGACGGTTGGCTAAAAATTGCGAAGCGAAACTTTTAACATCGACAAAATTCAGGAAGCACATTGCTACAACCCTGCAATTAATGAACATGCAACCAGATGAAATGGAACAACTAGCAACTTTTATGAGACACACAAAGAAAACTCACTCTGAATTCTATAGGAAAGAAATAAGATAAAAACTTTTATTTTATCAGGTTCTATAGTATAGTCAATAGTCTATATAGTCAAGTAATAACGGCCACACACGAAACAGACATACAGACACATATACCTACGCTCAAAACAATTCTATATCTTTTCTTTTTAAATTTTTATGCTTATTTGTTTATAAATAACAATCAAGTTTGTTTGTTCTCAGATTGCCTCAAGACATATACCAGACGGGAAAAGTTGCTTTTATTAGAAAAAGGAAAGGGAAAAGAATTTAGAGGAAAAAGCTTGCATGAAATTAATCTTGAGAAAGATATATATTATAGTTCTGATTCGTGTGACAATGCAGACTCATGCGAAACTCAATCTTTTTCAGAAAAAGACTTGAATGAAGATATAGCTGTTGAAAGTACTGTTGCAAATAACAAAGAAGACAGCGTGAACACGAAAACAGAATAGTTAGAAAAAGAATTGACAATGGAAACGGACGAAAAAGAAATGATGGAGAAAGAATTGAATGAAGAGATAGTAGAAAAGAATGAAATTGAAAGATCAAAGAAGTCTCTTAGCAAAAAACTGTCTGGTCGCATTCGATGAACCGCAGAAGAAAAAAAAGTAGTCTTAGAATATTTTTCTTTGCATTTTAAAAATAAAAAAACTCCAAAAAACACGAGTGTGACCGATTTTTCTTAAAACATGGAAATAGTTTAACAAATAAAGATTGGGTGAGGGTTAAAACTTTCGTTTATAATGCTTTTAGAGATAAATAAGTTTATTTTTGTGTCATAATATTTTTATAAATTTTTGTCTTTTGTTAATTATTTAGTCTTTGTAGTATAGGTATGTTCTATGTATTTTCACAATTATTAAATTTTTCAATAATTCTTAATACTTTAATTTAATATAATCAACAAGAAAGGGTACAATAATTCTCTCATTTATGAAGCTGCGGTAGTAACAATATTTGAATAGTTTACTGAAACTTTCTACATGTTACACAAAACGTCAAAAAATAAATAATAATCATGTAATTATTTTATGACAAAATTCCTAAGTGTATTACCTAGAAAGAAAACATTTAAAGACATTTTGTTACAAAATTGTGAGAATTTATTTACAGATGTTTCATTTATTCAATTTTACGTTTATCTGAGCACGTATATTTTCGATAAATTTTAAACAAATAGCAATGTCACTAATAGAAAGCGATATTATAATTGCCTTGTGTTATTATCATAGTTAACAGATGTTATTTAGCTGATTCAGCTACACGTCATATGTGATCTCAACAAATAAAATTAAATAGGTATTACACCTTTTATAATAATTTGAAGCACGAAATATACCTTATTTGTTATTTTTTGTCTAAATAATTTTTAATTTATTAACCAATAGGTATATTGTTTCACTATACGTTAATTTTACGTTGACGTCTTTTTTAAAAGCTGTATCATGTGCACTAAATAAGTAAAACATTGTTGCCATATTTGAGGCATCCTATAAACCGCGAAATACATATGGCTCTTAACTATATACAAAGTATATACATATAAAATAAAACTCCCTCTATGTCATTTCCGATGAACTAACCATGTATAAATTGCGATACAATACGGACTTAGGGAGCCCCATGAAGTTTTAGAAATCGCTATAGATAGCAACACCTACTATGACTGCGCTTTAATACACGCTTGTTTTTTCGAAGCCCGTTTCGGGCTTCGTAAAATGTACAAGGGCTTGGTATCAGATGTGGTGTATACTATTTTGGGCCTGTTAAGTACGGTTAATATGTCTATATATATATATATATATATATATATATATATATATATATATATGTATGTAACAGCGGAACTATTGCGAACTTTTATATATAAAACGGTCATTGTTGCGACAAAAACGGAACTACTGCACCGGCGTAATAGTGCCACCCAAAATTATAAGTCCAATTATATATAAAGCCGGTACTATTACGACCGTTCAGAGACATCTAGTGCAGATCATAGTTTCTGGGTATTTGTCTTTGCTAAGTCTGTGTTGTGGGTCACATAGTACTTAGGGTTTCTAAATTAAATTAAAATATTATCAACAAGGTTGGTTGTATACTTGACAGACAGCCTTGATTTTTATTAAAATTTAAATTACATTACATGTTGCCTATATGATTAACAATATTAATTTTATAGTATATTATTATATCAAGGTCTTGGAGAATTTTAGTTTACTCTAATGCATTTTATGTTATCCATCTTCTATATAAGACGATTATTTTGCCGAAAACATTTGTAGCCTTGAATTATTAAATTTTATATAACTACGTAAAATATGAAAATTACGTTAAAAATAATAGCACTGTAGTCCATAAAATACAATCATATTTTGCGACATAGAAAACAGTCACATTTTTATGATTAAAATTTTCTAAAATGTTTGTAATTGCTATTAGTTTTTGTAATCGTTTTATGTCGATTATATTCTGATAGATATGTACAAAAGTGCTAAAATTACTTTAAATAAATGCAAACATAATAAAGTATTGCTATCATTTAAGCAACCTGAAAAACTTTCAAATGTTTACTAAAATTACATTTATAGAAACGACTTTTGTATATTTCAAGGTAAAAAGTTTAGTTAGTGTATATTAAAAAAGGAATGTAATAATATATTGCATTTACAAATTAATATTATGGCTCTAATGTGAAATGTCGCTGAAGCTACAAAAGATGTGCCATTTAGAAGGAAAAAAAATGTTTTCTTACAAAATTTAAAATAAATAACAAAAAAGAAACAAAAGCAGGTATGCGATGTCAGGGAAGAAATTCAGACTGAATTTATAAGAAAAATCTTCGATTGACACTAAATTTGGAAGGTGTAGCAGAAGTAGGGTGGCCTTTTTTTATCGAACTTTTAAAAACGGACCCAGAGTCAAATCGAGAGCAAAATAATCGATGTTTTCAATAATCGATTTTTTTCAGGAATTTATACTAAGCTTCACAATAAATCAATATTTTTTTCTATACAAGTGAATATATATTTATAATCAACATAAAAACAATAATTCTGTTTTGCTTATTGTGCAAATATTCAAATTACCGAGGGTTTTAAATTAAAATCTTCTCTCGCTATTTAAAATTTTTGTTCAGCTTGGTGATTTGATTATTTACTTATGAGTTTTTTGTTGTTACATTATAGTTGATTGTAGAGTGATTAAAGTTGCACAAGTTCGGAATTCTCGATCCATTCTTTAAATTTTTGAATATTAGTAAAAAAAAAGCTTTATTGAAGAGATAGAAGCATCATTGTATACAACATGCTGTATAATCAATTGAAGTTAATACATATTGCATTTCGTTAACAAACATGACCTTGCCACCAAAGTTCAGTCTCATCACGTCTCATTTCACTCACACTTTTGTAGGGCCGAATATAAATATTTTGGCTCCAATTTATAATGGAAATAAATGCTGCAATCAATTGAAGAATGCCATTCAACATTAAAAAGTATGTTGTGTTTGGAAAAATCGACAACAAATCGCGTAGTTGGCGACCAAAGGAAACCTACGTTAGAGATGATGCTGTCTTAAGACGAACAAGCTTTTCAGATAGAGGTCTCAATTCTGCCCAATTAACAAACATATGGAGTGAAGCTACAAGTATAAGTGTATGCAATTCCACTATGAGGAGAAAACTGATTAGTTTTGGATTGAGAGGGTGTAACGCACGGAAGAAACCATTGATTTCCGAGAAGCAAAAGCTGAACTGTTTGAAATGGGCAAAGGAACATCTAAAGTGTACCACAGATTAGTGGCAAAAGTATTATTTGTTGATGAATCAACTTTTAACATCAATAATTATGCTGTAAACACGTCCAACAATTAAGCTTCCAACCTCAGTTATCATGTGTGGTTGCATCTCCTCCCGAGGCTGCATATCATCTCTGGAACGATGAATGCCACCAAATACATCGAAGTACTACAGAATAAAATGCTGCAAAGTGAAGAAGATTTGTTTGGCGAAGAAAGCTTTCAGTTTCAAGAAGACAACGCACCTTGCCATAGAGCAAAGCTTGTTAAATCATGGATGGAGGTCAATGAAATTAACAGATTGCACTAGCCAGTGCAATCTCCCGACCTTAATTCCATCGAAAACTTGTGTAACAAAATATCAAAAATCATATCGAGAAAAAAGCCAACGACAAAGGTCATTCTCATGGAATCTCTAATTGACGCCTAGAATCACTGTATCACAAGAGACGAACTAGGAAAACTGGTGAATTTCATGCCCAAGAGATGTCAAATAGTCTTCAAAACATGCTGTATAATCAATTGAAGTTAATATATATTGCATTTCGTTAATAAACATGACCCTGTCACCAAAGTTCAGTCTCATCACGTCTCATTCCACTCACACTTTTGTAGGACCCAGTATAAATATTTTGGCTCCAATTTATAATGGAAATAAAGGCTGCAACCAATTGAAGAATGTTTTGATAAAAAAAGAAAGAAATGAACATGAAATACAATACTGTATGCGAGTAATCAAAATATTTAAGTTGTTAGCTGATTTTTGTCCGTTACTTTGTTAATTTCGTATTTTTGTTTAAATATTGGATTCTTAAATACAATACACTTAACATTTTAAATTATTTTGTAGTGCTTTCGTTTCGGTTGCACATAGTGTAAGGAGAGATCAAAAAGAATTTAGTCAGAATTTTCATCGGCTTGTCATGTAGTCAAGTAATACCATTCGTATAATACAGTGCAAATAGCATTGTACTAAAATCTTAAAAACTCAAATATTCCGCAAAAATTCCAGTCCAACTAAACCTGACGTAATTATTAACATCATTTTTTCGCATTAAATAGAAAGTTTGCATTAAGTATCATATATATATAAGCGTTAGTACTGATTCCAACAATAAAAATAGATTGAAATTTTTCTGATCGTAGCAAAAATACTTTTTCAAAATCAAGCGATCAAAACAGGGTTGCTAAAATGTGATGTTTTAAAAAATCAAACCTTTAAAACTATTACAAACTACATACTAAAAGCACTTAAATTGAATAACCTTGCGCCAAAAGTTCGTATGTGTTCTCGAGACAACATCGGTACACATTTTGGTAGACTGGCTCGTAACGTAACGAAACTGGAAATTTATTTAATCTGTTAAAGAAAATATTAGACGATTGTTGGTGTGGGTGTTTTGCACATTATCTATACGTTGTGTAATCATTCTACACGTAGACTATAAGAACACACCAGCTGTTGAATATCAAGGTATGCTAAAAAATACTAAGACGCAATGGTTGAGTATACTTCCTGCTGTTGAAGGAATATTACCAATTATTGAAATCTTAAAAAACTTTTTTGATTTTGAAGGAACTCGAAAAATATTACAATCCATACGTCAGTAGTAAAATGTAACCATTCTGCAGTAGTTCGGATCATTAAAAAGTCTCAATTCTACCCAATTAACAAACATATGGAGTGAAGCTACAGGTATAAGTGTATGCACTTCCACTATGAGGAGAAAACTGATTAGTTTTGAATTGAGAGGGTGTAAAGCACAAAAGAAACCATTGCTTTCCGAAAAGCAAAAGCTGAACCGTTTGAAATGGGCAAAGGAACATCTAAAGCGTACCACAGATTAGTGGCAAAAAGTATTATTTGGTGGCATCTCCTCCCGAGGCTGCATATCATCTCTGGAACAATGAATGCCACCAAATACATCGAAGTACTACAGAATAAAATGCTGCAAAGTGGAAAAGATTTGTTTGGCGAAGAAAGCTTTCAGTTTCAAGTTTCAACGTACCTTGTCATAGAGCAAAGCTAATTAAATCATAGATGGAGGTGGATGGAATTAACAGATTAGACTGGCCAGTGCAATCTCCCGACCTGAATTCCATCGAAAACTTGTGTAACAGAATATCAAAAATCATATCGAGATAAAAACCAACGACAAAGGTCACTTTCATGGAATCTCTAATTGACACCTGGCATTACTGTATCACAAGAGACAAACTGGGAAAACTGGCGAATTCCATGCCCAAGAGATGTCAACTAGTCATCAAAACAAGGGTTGACCGATTAAATACTAAAATCAATTTTAAATAAGATCATATTTTGCATAATGCAATGTATGTTTTTTGTCAAGTTTTTTATATTTTGATTAAAGCTTTTTACTAAATTACTTCAACGTTTTTATTTTATCATTGTCATGAATTCTTTAGTTAAGATAGAGCTGATGTAGAGAATATGGTTGAAATGCATTTTAGTGAAGTACGTTAACCCCTTACGTTCTTTTTGAAAAACCGACATATGATTTAATTTTTGTGATCAAACTTATTTGATTTTGTCCCGATTTTACATAGTAAAAACTCTTCTGCTTTTTCTAAGAAGTGCCCTATTTATAGTATGTTCTAAAAAAATAACTTACAACAGCTAGTTTTCGACTGTCGTATACATTTCAACCGTTTCAACTGCACGTATACCGTTACTCATTGGCTTAACACGTGTACGAAATTTTGTCACATTTTCCTAGTTATTGTTTGATCTAAGCGCTCGGTTTTCGACGCTTGAGACATTTGGTACCGATACACTTGCGTCATTGTTTTTCTAACGATTATGTATTGTATTAGTGTATTATGTTATTGTTAGCGATTGGCGTTGTTGTTTTACTGTAACTGTAAGAGCATTCTTATATAAAAATTTGAAGCGTGTGTACGTTTTATTTATTAATATTTGTTTCTTTCTAAAAATTACACAAAAAAATTATAGATGATAAGATATTCTTAAGAACAGTCGTTACTGTTCTTTGTGTCGCTTATTTACAATTAGTTAACCTTGAAAACGCTAAACTTGCTCATATACAAAGATAATGACATTATCTTACGATTAAATAAATATAAACATTCTCACATTTCTCACTTTATGCGTTGACTGAAGAAATGTCAACGCTTTATCTTAGTACACAAGATAAATTTGATAACTTTGAAAAAGCTGTATTATAAGAAGCTTGTAAGAAAAAATTCATCAGAATTATTTCCTGTACTTTTTCTATTAATTTACCTAATTGCTTATTAATATTTGAAATTTTTAACAATCACATATCGTCCGATTTAGCAATTGTAAATGCTAAGGCTTGTTAGAAATGCGTATATCTCATAATGCGTTCAAGGTTTTACCACATTTTACAAGCTTCTTAGCTTCTGATATGGTTTCTGTCCTTTTCTTTTTACGGAGCGGGAAATCACAGTCACATCGCTATTAGATAGACAAGGCAAGCTACTCAGCACGCAATATCCCTCTCGCTCACTCCTAGCGGAACGTTTTCAAACAATGCGCATATGGCATGGTTTTTCCCCCTTTGATAACATATAACCGATTCCCAAGAAATTTTGAAATAAAACATTATTTGTGCAAGTTTTGTTTTAATAAATGATAGCTATTGTCAGGAATTTGAAGTACTAAAAATTTTGAAAATACGCAAATTTTAAGCGTTAAAAATTATCAAAATAATCACCAAACAAAGAAAAATAATCGTTATTGGTTTAGTGTTATCGTTTTATTGACGTTGCCAAATGAATAATACAAAAAACGATATACTAATCTTACAGACTAGATAAAATATAACGACACTAGCATTAAACCAAATTCATTGAAACTTTTTGTATCTAAATTTTATTATCTACACCATAATAATACCAGAAGTGTTAACTATAATATCGGATTACAGTATTGTTGTTATTATACGTGCAACTATCATCACCATTACTGTAAGGAAGTATTTACAAAGCACAACAACCACAGTTGTAATATTTTTCTATGAATTAATTGTTCGTTACACTTTGACCTTTGTTAGCGAAAATCAAACGTTTTGAAGTGGACAATAGTTATTTATTTAACGAGTTTCTGTGTAAATTGGGCATTTTTTTTCAAAGTAGACATTTTAAACCGGAGAAGAAAAAACGCCCAATTTAGAAAGGTACGAGTTGAATACATTTTATTGTTCGAACAGACTACGAAGCCCCCAAAGTCTTAAAATCTCTCAAAAATTAGCATTTATGACAGTTAAGAACAATAAAACATACATGATTTTCCATGTGTTCACTGGGATTTTTTCTATAATTTATTTAAATGTTTTTTTTTAGGTTTTAATTCTTCGTGTTATTTCAAGAGTTTGTCTTTCTGTTTTTTTAACCTGTAATAGTTTTTTCAGATTTTTTTCTCCGAGCGTTTTTATTTTATTTTTTCCGTTTTTGTTTCAGATTTTCAGTTTTTTCCTAATTTTTTTCTTGGTTTTTCTCCAAGCGTTTTTATTGTGTTCTTTTCCTATGCTTTTTGGGAGTTTTCCAGTGTTTTTCCTGAAGTTTATTTTCTGGTTCTTTGTTTTTCGTGTTTTTATCTAAGCGTTTTTAACCTTACGATTTTTCGTTTTTTTCAATTTCTTTTTCTCTGCTTTTTGTTTTTTTTTTTGTCTTTATGTCAGTACCAAAAAAACAGTTTACACATAAATATTTGAAGCATATGTTTTAACAAAATTTAGTACTTGATGTTCTGTTTTTAGCTTCTTTTCTTCCTATCTCTTCCACTTTCAACTTGTAGCAGCCGCTACACATTTGTTTTTTTTTCATTTTGACAAGGATGTACTCTGTTGTTTGAGGTTGTAGCAGACTAATGTTTTGTTTCAGTAATCCTGCAATGTTCAATGCCAGAGTAATTATGTATATAATGAATTACTTATTATGACTTCTTCTCTGAATTTGGTGATCGATATTTTATTATTTGTAATTTCCTGTAGCAAATAAGCATTTACCAAAGCAGAACCAGTAAGTAATTCGATTGCCAGTTTTTTGTATCATTTTACTTTGCAGAAGGAAGAGTTGTAAATCATCATTTGATCTAAGTAATATCTTTTATAAGAACAAAAAGTATAACATCTCTGTTGCTTGATGAGTTGTATTCAACAACTAGCTTTGACTTTTCCACATCTACGCCTCGTTTTCGAACAGAAATCATTTCGGGTATATGCTTGCGTTTAGCATTGTTACGTCTCGTTTGTCTTTCTATTTTCCTACAAACAATGCGATATTACTATCTTGAGCAATGAAATAATCTCTAATCTTCTTCAGTAAAGATCTAATTCTGTACACTTTATTTTCGTTAGTACTTACTGCCTTTTTGTCCACAAAATGTCAATTTTTTAGTAGAAGTTGGAACGGATTACTAGATAAATGTTTTAGATTATTTCTGTATAGAAAATTATTTGATTAATACGCACATAATAATGCCAAGAAATCGTTCTATTTCTTCTAAATCTGTATTTTTCCAATCACAAATATGTACATTTTTTAATTTTTTTTTCTTGACTAGCGTATCAATTTGTTTCATTCGCGTATAGCTGCAATATATATTTATAAAAATCGTAAGGAGATTTTGAATAGAACTCGTCAATAAATGTTTTAGTACCTTTGTTGGTTAGTCTTGTAAATCAATTTTTTCCTCGTTGTCATTGTTATAAGAAGTTTGAATGCCGCGAAGTGTTAGTACAGTGAAAACGCGAAACCTGGCTACAAAAGCAAGAAAGTCGTTTTGGAAACGTCGAAAAGTTTTAAATTTAATTAAAAACGCCACAGAAGATACCCATCTAGAATATTTTAATAAGTAAGGTTCTGAATCAGTACCTATCTAATACAAATTAATTAGAAATTTAAATCTTTATTTTAGATTATCTCATAAGTTGTAATTGTTTGTACAATCAGTATACTATGTATTACGTACTAGATATTTTGAAATGAATTTATTGTTTATGTGCGATTATAGTCTTGTACCAGAGAAGTTGCCCGAACTTCACCTAGAAAGAACTACAGATTCGCATACTAATCTTCACGGCAATCTGCTGGTTCAAATAGCTTACTTTGTTGAACAATTACGCCGACTAGGGATACATGACGCAAAATGCACGATGGGTAAAATGCAATTTCAACATGAAACTCGCAATGATTTATTGTCGTGTTTGACGTATTTATGCAATACATGTGGAAATGAAATAAAAATAAAAATCCCATAACGCGGACGACATAAATGAAACTTTTGTATGGGGTGGATCTGCATTTGGTTTGGGATATTCAAAATCATAAGAATTGCTGTCTGTTCTCAATATACCTATAATGACAAAAAAAACAGACAAAAAATTATAAGTTGGACTACACTACAAATGGCAACAGTTACTGGTAAAGAATATGCAAGAAAGTGCTACAGAAGAAAAGAAATTAGCTGTTAAAGCTGGAAACATAGAAGATGTTTTTCCATACATCGCCGTGGCAGTCGATGGGGGGTTGAGCAAAAAGGTCATACGGACATAGTTATTTTTCTTTATCTGGAGTAGCGTGTATTATTGGACAAAAAACCAAAAAAATATTATATATTGGGGTCAAAATAAATTTTGTCACATGTATGCCACTGCTAACCGCGAACATACATGTTTTACAAACTTTTGTAGATTATCAGCAATAATAGAACAAGCAGCTATTGTGGAGGGTTTTAATGAAAGCGAGAAAATGTATGGGCTTCGTTATAAGTATGTAGTTGGCGATGGAGATTCTAGCGTTTACGCCCAAAATAAAAAAAGAATAACTTATGGACGTAGTGTAATAAAAATTCGAACGCGCTATCCATTGCGTCAAAACATATACTGCAGCTCTATAACGACTTATAAAGAACCGCCATTTCCAAATAGAGACCAGAAATATTTTAAAGAAGTATGTTGGGAAAATATCATCTTGCACAAGAAAAATAATTACTAAATCATCAGATCTGTTCAGTTTAAAGAGACAGCTAAAAGAATCTTTTGCTACCGTGATGAGCAATGATATTAAATTATTAGAACATTTTCTTCTATTTTTAGACATGGAAAAAGCAAGAGATAATGTAATACGAAAGGCAGATCGACTACTACATAATGTAACCACAAATCCAGCTGAGCGATAGTCAATAATATCCAAACTTACAGGTGGTAAGCTAACCCACTTGATAATGAAAAACACGTATTTTACCAGATGTACAGCAGCTGCATTATGTTGTAATATAGGGTCTTTTGGATTTGGATAGCAAAATTGAATGAAGATGATATATGCGATACAGAAGAGAATACTATGGGACAAAGTGAAAATTTGCGTTGGTACGAATCTCGTAGAAACAGAATAACAGCTTCTGTTTTTGGAAAGATTTGCCATCTGCGAGAAAAACTAATCGCACTGCAATTATTACACAAATCTTTATTCAACGCCTATAAACAGCAAGGCCATTTCATATAGAATAGAAAACAAAAAATTGTCATAAAGCGATTTGAAATTCAGTTAGGTGTAAACGTCGAAAGCTACGGTTTTTAAACAAAAGTAACAGACTTCCTGAATATTTCAAAAGAAGGATTACAAAGCAAATAATCCTTTTGTGTCAAACGAGACAAAAGTTTTGTAATTATTTCTACTTGAAAATCAATTTTGCCTAATTTTTCAGTGTACTTTATTTAAAATTAGATAATTTTTTGTAACATTTTTAAAGCTGTCGGATTGAAAGTATCTATTTCTAGGAGTTGTGACAATTTACAAGTAACAAAACATTTGCACAACTCTTGCTTATCTTCAAAAACGCCGTGTTGTTCATAATAATGCACAGATGGTGCATTTGGAACCCGATCCTTTCCTTAATTCCAAAAATAACTAACCTTGAAAGTTCATGACATTATTTCAAAAATCTATGCACAGTACGTATAATCTCATACTCTGTGGATCTAAAATTGGGTATTGTAAAGGGTTTCAACCATAAAAGTTTCCTAATATAATATTAATAATAATAATATATAATATAATAATATACAGTCAACAAGCTAAAATCATTATATGTCTCCTGCAGGGTGGATAGATTGAACACACAAATTTATTTGCATGTGTAACAAAATGATGTCCTTGAACTTGTGCGATCAACAACCTACAAACGCAATATTTCAATATTAGTGTAGGTAACGTCGAGGAATTTAACGGTATGATAATGAAAATGTGACCCATACATGTATTAATCAAAATAAACTAAAGTGAAATTAAAATGCCTTTTTCTCGGTATATAAACAAGATTAAGGAAATCAAATGTCGGATTCATTAATTACATATAATTTTTTTTCGTGTATTACTAAAATTATTTTTTATTGTGTATGTTTTGGCTACATATTAAAATTAAATTCTTATTTTAGTATGTGGGCGATTTCAGCAAAAAGGTAAAATATACTGCAACCAAAGGATATCTTGACATCGCTGTATTTAGTTAGAATTTTACGCATTGAATCATACCTGAAAAAATGAATTAAAGAATTTTGTTCGGTTATTGTTTTTCCTGAAGAAAAATTGTTAGAACTTATTTTATCATCGCCATGGATTGTAACCCACATGTTTTGACTATATTTCATGTATTGTATCTAGATAAACAACAACAGCCTCATATTACGGTTTTGTAGATTTAAAGCATGTTCATGGAGTTGATTAAAATGAATCTTATCATTGAAAAATTTGCATAGCTGGTTATTTTTTCAGTAAAATCAACAAACATAAAAACGGAAACAGAAAGGAGACTGTGAAAGAAAAAGAAGAGAAAACTTAAACCAAATCCAAAACTATATGAAAAATCCAAATAGAAGAAAGAGAACCAAAAACGTAAGAAAAAATGCAAAATTAAACCTATATCCAGTAGAAATGCTAGTCATAACGCGTTGCTGGAAGGAAGCATCTGCAAAATACAGAGACAAGTTCAAAAAGAATAAGAATGTCGTCACATTTTGTAGAATATCAGAATATACCTAAACGATATTTTAATCGGTAATACTGGCGTTAAGTAAAGTGTGTGGACGAAAAGGGGTTCTGCAAAACAGATCTAAAACTAATAATGAATTAGCAGAGGTAAAAGAAAAGTTAGAATGGACGATGAAACGTTCTATAAAATATAAAATACGTTACTACAGATTACGCGATAAGTGCTTGAAAGAACGGAAAAAAAACTTGATCCCGAGTTACAGGTGGAAAAAAAATTAAATGGTGAACAAGTATCGGATGGTACTAAAAAAACTGGTATTTTCTAAGGCAATGAAGACGCAATCAGAGATTAACTTCAAAGAAAGGGTGAAATACAAGGATAAAAGACAGTTCGTGAAGTGTATATCTAGAAGTATCGTTATCATACAGATGTTTTAGTAACATGAAAAGTTTTGGATCTTATAAATTATTTTCTCCAATTGCACAACAATCAAATAAAAAAGCTGTAATTGCCAGGGAAATCAGGGGTACAATTCGATAGTTTTACCAAAAAGATGAAAGCAGTAAAGTAGCTCTAAGTAAAAAAGATTCAAGCACTTTTCATAAAATAAAAAAACAAAAACGATTTCTCTACGGGACTCTAAAAAAACTATATAAGCAGTTTTGTCAAGAAAAAAAACGCTTTCAAATCTCATACACACTTTTTTATTAGTATAGACCGTTTTGGGTATTAACTCCAAAATCCTCGCTAAGTGAGACCTACTGTCTTTGTATTACTCTCAAATATAAGACTTTTGGTAACAACAATGAAATTCCTTGGAATAATATCATGGGCAAATTCAGATGCTGTAATTAAAGGTGTATGTTGTGTAAACCAACAACACAACTATGTCTGGAAAGATTATGCCAACAGTGTAAATGGAAAACTCTAATTTTTTGTGATTTTGTTGGACAAGAACAGACTTCATATAAAAAATGGATCGTTAAAAAAGAAACATGTATTGTTAAGGGGAAAGAGAAAATATGCAAAAAGACTGATAAGAAAGAGTTCTCTTTTACAAAATGTTTAGCAATTCAGTTGAAAAGATAACTGACTATTATATACATCACATTTCTAGAATGAAACTTCAATACCAAGCAATGCATGATGTCAAATCGAATTTAGGCGAAAGGGATATTTTAATACACATGGATTTTTCAGACAATTACTAGTGTAAATGTTTCCGAGAAATACAGAGTGCTTATTTTGGCGTATCCAAATCTCAGATTTTCCTCCACACTGTAGTTTGGTATAGTAAGTGTGAAGACGGCGAACTACATTCACATTCTTTTTGCAGTGTCTTAAATAGTTTAAGATATCATCCAGTTGCTATTTTGGCACACCTTCACTTTAGATACTATACATTTTGTTAGCGACGGGCCTACTACTCAGTATAAGAATAAAAATATGTTTTATATATTTGAAATATTGTTTTTCAGCATACTTGAAGCATCGTATATGACTTGAAATTTTACAGAAAGTGGCCATGAGAAAGAGGTCTCAGATGGTGTATGGAGCTGTGTAAAAAGAATAGCTAACTAGTTAGTAACTCAGGGGAGTCGACATACCATTTATCGATAGTTTCATTTCATTACTAAGGCAAAACTGTCCATCCATAACTTTTAAAATAATAAAAGAAGATACTAATAAAAATTTAGATGTAATGATTCCTGTTAATCTTAAGCTTTTTAAAGGCATCATGAAAGCAAGACAAATTGTGTGGTCGTATGAGCATGAAAACCACGTACAAATTTGACGATTAAGTTGTCAAAGTTGCATACGTTCAAGCTTTTGTATTCCGTATTATTTGGGTAAAAGACAGTGGTCTATTTTGACGATTCTAAAGAGGTTGAAGCAACTACTTTAGTTTTAGCATCATTAGAAATGATAGAAACGAGTCAAGAGTTAAATGTCAAAGAGCCTGGTCAATTTGTTTTGGTAGAATATCCTTTGTATTCTCAAATATTTTACGTTGGTCAACTAACAAATTTCGACACCGAAGAAAACGACAAGATTAATTTTATGAAACGAAATACCTCAAGTAAAGAGAATTATGTTTTCATTTGGCCGGAAGTTAAGGACGAAGATATAGTTGAAATAAAAGCGGTTCAAAGAAAGTTACCTGTGCCAAAGGCTTTAAGAAGAAGACGCTTTCTACTTGGTGATCTTAATTTCAATCATACCAAGTTATAATTTTAGCTTAGGAATATTTCTTTTGGTATAAATCAGTTGTTACTTTTTTTATTAGTTCATTATTTTTTATTGTATTCTATTTTATTTATTTATTTTTTGTTATTATTAAATCCTGAGTCAGATGTTATTTTTCTAAGCTTTAGCAATTTTATTATAGTTGGTTATATTGTCTTATAGTAGGTATTCTATTTGAAAATGTGCACAGAACTATGTAGAAATCATATCCGTGGACAGGGATCAACTACATGGACGTTATATTTCCTTATTTCATTCTTTTTCATTTTTCGAAACTTATTTTTTACCATTTGGCTGAAATTGCCTATGTACTAGGCACCGACAGAAAATTCTAAATTAATGAATTCGGCATTCGCTTTCTTTATTTTTCTTTATATACCGAGAAAAAACTTATTCAGTTGGACCTATTTTATTTTGACCCTTAAAGACTAGTATACTTAAGGGTTACTTTTTTTACTAAAATTTTCGTAGTATGGACCACACCGTATGGACGCAAGTTAAAACTCGATGGCCTAGAAGCAATACCTCGTATATCCATTTTTTTCAAAAATATCGATTTTTGCGCCAATATACTTAAGATAAATGACTGCCTATACTGACAATTCCTCGTATTTGTTTGACTAATACAAACGCTCGAATCAACTTGTGGCAATACCTCCATCAAAATATCTTAATGCTAAAAATGTCGATTTTTCTTAAATCTTGAACATTTTAGCATTTTGGACGTACGAGGTATTGATTCTAGGCCATCGAACTGTTTCATAATTAGTTGAAAAATTTATAAAACTAGGAAATCTTAAAAACATGAAACAGAGATATAATCGAAACTTAGCACAATAAAGATCTTGATATTTTTTCTAATCCTATAACACGGTTATTCTTGGAGTTTGAAACTCAGCTGTTGAGAAAGTCAAGGTTATTAACATTAAATCAGTCCTACTAATTTTATTTTGTTTTCCTTCTAAAGAAGAAAAATTCTATAAAATTATTGGAAGAATCGAGCTTAAAGAACACCGATACGCATAGTTCCCTAACGTGTATAAGTATATACACCAACGCTGGAGACCCGCGCGGTCGAACGCGGGGAAAGCTTAATCGAACGGGAATTAAGACAAATGAAAATTTATAATTAAACACAATTCCCGTATCTTACAAAAATACTACATTTTCTTTTTGAAATTTATCTTTGTTCATATACAAACAACAAGTAGATGGTCCTTAATGGAATGTAATGTAACAAATTCATTATTTAAAACGTTTTTAAGAAAGCTCAAACTTATGAATTCGTTTTGGTTCTTTTTTGTGTACGAACTGTATTTTACTGTATTGTACAAAAAATAAATTACAACCATCTGGAAAACGTTTGTAGTTAGTTTTTATAGGTACTACAATACTTTTGTTTGCGTTTTCAGTAAATTATTAATCAACTTTTATTGTTATTCAAATTAAAATATTAGTTGCCCTATTTTAAGTTATAATCAGAAATTATATTAAAACTGTTATTGGTTTTTACATTATGAGATAATTACTAAAAAATAGAAGTGAGAGTAGAAAAACAGCGAGGTTAGATAATGATTTCTTTATATTATTTATTGGCTAGCGTTTCCTGTTTCGTTGCGCGCTTATGATGCACTTTGAGGTGATGACCTTGTAATCGAGTCGCTGAAAACACAAATCTAATCTGTTCTGTGATCTGTCAGTTGTAAAAATGGTCGTGAACGTCGTGAAAGTTTATCAATTATCATTGTCTACTGTGCAGGATAGTTTCCGAAAAGTTATATTTAAATTAATGGTTTAATAACGATCTAGTGTAATACCACAGGTAACACGTACTAGTTAATGGTAAGTACAAAATCTCTTATATGCACAATTACATATTAATTTGACCTAATTTAACCTAATTTAACTATTATCCATTTTTGTTAGTCATTTATGTTATTGTATTTCAATTTAGTCGCGCTTTTACATTCACATTGTAATTATGTAGTTACTGCAGTTTCACTTATACTTGCTTAAAATCTCCTCTAGTGTGTAATATGTGATAAATAATATAAATTCTAATTTGTTTTAGAAATGTCTTCAATGTGCAAAGGGTTTTTGTTTGGCCATTGAACCAACACGACGGCACTTATACCAAATGCTACATTTTTCAAATTACAATTTAGTAGAATTAATAAACCAAAATTGACCTTTCATAGAAGAAATCCATGTAGAATTAAATCGATTTGTATTTGCATAAAATTGGAGGTGGAGAACGTTTTAACCCAGACAGCATCTGATGTAAATTTAAACAAATTGGTAGGTCAAAAAGTTTTCGTTAAACTTATTGTAATGCAAGGTTATTCATATTACAGATTATGCAATGGTTGGTTGTCAGGACAATTTAATACAGGGTCGACATTATGACTATCCTCTTAACTATTTATTGTGTTAATTTTGTTTGGATCGAATGCCAGTACGGGTAGAAGCAAGTGTCCTAGTTGTGACAAATATGGTTTTCCTCACAACCTATTTTGGATAAAGTGAGTAACATTAACATTTTTTAAAATGATAGAGCAAATCTGAATGTTTTCTATAAAGTATCTTGATAAGTATAATTGTACTTTGTTGTACAAACAAGAATTCACTGTCGTCTTTTGTATTTGAGTAATATTTCACAGTTTAGTAACACATTTATCAGGATGCTATTGGGAATATTTGTTTTGGTTGTTTAATTGGAATAAAGCATTCTTATATTCTGTTCTTCTCTTAGTTTTCTCAAATCAAATATTCAACCAGTTGTTTGTTACTCAGACAGTTGAAATTTGGCAGACGTTCTTTTCAAACATTTTGAACTGCATGAATTTTTAATTTATACTTATAGTATGTATAAACAGCAAATTACCTAATCTAGGGTTAAATTCAGAAATTGTTAAAGGCAACCTTAGCTTGCACTGTTCCTAACATATTTAGTTTAGTTAGTATTTTACCTGTTAATAAGATTAAGATTAAGTTAGTTCAAAATTAGAATGAAAAAAGTTTAGTATGAAATGAGAGTTATGTCAATCTAACCCTAGAGGTTAGGATGACAAATTTAGTTCATTTCGAAAAATGTTGGAGTTACGTTTTTGTATAGCAAGTTTGTATATGTAAAGTTTTACTTACAGGGGTTACCGAGGTGACTAAATATTTAGAAATTTATATGTTGGATCTTTGATATTGGAATTTTTAATTGGTTTGACTTAGTTTTTGCTCATTTCTTAATTTTTGTTAAATGTGTAAATCCATGCTTCAAATAAGACTAGAAACAATAAAATCTGCTTATTCAAAAACTACTATTTTTTGGGAAATCTTTAGATGCAATAGAAACTTTTGCCTGTACATGATACTGTTATTTCGTTGACTCTATTTTCTTATTTGCTAACTGTTAATCTGCAAATTTTGATAAATTTTGACTGATAAGATTTTAATTTACAGCTTCAAAACTTCTCGTCTAAAGCTTTTGTTGTTGCCAAGTCTTTGTTTAAGACATGGTACAAACATTCTTCTATTATACATCTGGAGAATTCCATTTCTAAACCTACAAAAATAAAAGGAAACATCTGGTGAGTTCATTAATTTTTGTATTAATCTTTAATTAGTTTGAGTTTGTAGGTTCCAATTCTAGATACAAGTCACGATCACCACAGTCAGTACGATTGTTTATCAAAAACCAGGTGGTAAACCGCAACTCTACAACTCCTGTAAGACCAAAACCTAAGCCATTAATTAATTAAACGTCCAAGTTTTCGGTAACACATGGAAGAAAAGACATTGGTCATTACAAATTGAGTTCGCGTGTTGATGGAAAATATTTGGACAAAATGAAAGAGAACGCAGAGAAAATTGTAAGCATAAAATGAAAAGCATTTATGGGAAACGCTCTACACTTTTCTATGCTATCATTATTAAAATTACGTCATTCAAAAGACTAAAAATTATGAAGACAATTTATTTATTTCATCACGTTAACAAATCTAAAATAAAAATCAATTACAATTTTAGAATAAGTAGTTCACGTTGTTTGTTTAAATTTAAGCTTTTATACATCTTTCAAAAATTAACGTTTATAGCCTTAAATTTGATGCTTAAGAACAGTCAGGTAGCTGTTATTGAACAATAGGTGTTAATAGTATCCAGTGTGTCTTACAACTTACCTATCGGTTCTTAAGCTAAACTTTGTTTTTCGAGTTTGATTTGTTAAAAAAGCTTTCTGATTCTTCTTTCTTCCGTTTTGTAATTACATAACGGGGTTAAGACGCCTTTGATTTCATCACACGTTACAGCGTTTTTTCTTTCTGAACATACTTTATATATGTACCTTTTAATCCTTCATTTTGCTTGAATCTAATGTATCATTTTTATTGTAGGTAAACTGGTTGCTTTACAATTGACCTGCAAGATATAGACGAACATCTAAATAAGAGCCTTTGTTGTAGTGTAGCATTTGTAGCATAGATAATGTAATATTTAAGTTATATAAATCATCCCATTTTATTCCCAAGAAGTTGTAAGGGTGATAAATATTTTGTTGATTTTGTTTGTTTTGTGAATTTAAACTGTACAAATTTGGATGAATAAATATAAATAACAGATGAATTTGTTAACTTCTTGTTGATCATAAGTGAATTAATACTAAAAAAAGCATAGTTTCGTTTATAAGCTTTATTTGATCTACTTTGACGTACCTATACTAGAAATTAAGGAATTTACATTAAAGTTGAAATGATGAGCGATAGTATTTTAATGTAGTGATCTTTACAATTGGGACATTCTTCTGTATAGACATGGAGTAAATACTACATCAACCAAAAAGTAAACAATTAATTGAAGATATATTTTATTTTTGTGTTTATGTATGTCTTAATTCAATTTAAACTCATTATATTAGCTAATTAAAATGTGTTGCAGCACCTATGATTTATTAAATTTTAATAATTAAAGTTATTAATAGTTTAAGTAATTTTCAAATGGTGGTACCTATTCTAACTCATGATTATATTGGTTAATTATCATTATATGTGTTAGCAAAGTAACGACTTGCTTATGACTTATTTGTGAACGCCATATCTCATACTCAGTTTATTCACCATTTGTACTGTGACTACAGTAATAACTGATTCAATTATCCTGTATGGTGCTTTTGTTAGTTTAGAGCAGTATATAATACACATAACAACTGTTAATTATCTATTACATTACATATATACATTTTAAGAGGACTCAAATATATGACGGCTTTTACTAACGTTTTAGATTCAGCACATTTTTTTCAATATCTCGAAATAAGAAAGCTTTTCACTTTTGCTTAGTAATTTTGATAAATTTGAGTAATTGCAATTATTTATATATAATAATTATCTATTATAAACAATTAATTAATTGTTTATAACAAGTTCAATTATTTGCACGGTATTACTGCGCCTCAGTTTCCACACACTGCCGCATGGTGTTGATGTGGTGAATTCCTACTATATCACGGCGTAATAATGCCTGTTCTACAAACATATATATATATTGTAGGACACTCTTCGTAATAAAACCACAGTAACAAGTTTAACGCATTTAATTATTTCAAAAAAACGGCGGACTTAATCCGTGCTGTTCAACGGTTTTTTTTTCTCTACCGGATGTCGAGATCGGTCGGCAAGTCAGTTCACTCGGTGTACTTTACTTCCGCGCGCTAATTTCTGGCGGTTAATTTAAATTTCAAATAAATCCACTACAGCTCGTCCATCCTGACCTGTGATCGACCTCGATCATCGTTGACATTGTCTTTGCTAACCTAACTATTACATTCATATTAACCAAACAGTCAAATACATGTTACATGACTAACCTATATTATACATAAAACTAAGCAACTAATAATTTACATAGGATAGGGCCGCAATCGAGAAGCATCTAAAATTCCTTCGTAGGGTATTTGCGAGTTTTGAAAACCGTCAATGTCAGTGACAACATATCTATCATGAGGCAAGACTGAACTAATTATATACGGACCTCTAAACTTCGGTATAAGTTTTTTGTTAACACCCGGGGTGACATCTACGTTTGATAACATGACACAATCACCTATTTTATACATGTGTGGAGCTTTGTGCGCCTTATCATAGTAAATTTTGTTTGCAGTTTGACACGCTTCTTGTCGAATTGCCGCGTTATCACGAATTTCTTCGAGGTTTACTAAATTTGCATCATCCTGACGTTCATTTTCTAAAATTAATCTAAGGTTATCAGCTACCTGACCTCTTTGGTTGGTACCAAACAATAGTCTAGCAGGAGTTTCTCCCGTGGCACGACAAACCGAGTTATTCATGCAAAATTCAACCTGACCTATTACTGTATCCCATTTTGTTAGGGTTGGTGTTAATTTCGCCAACATTGGTGTAATCGAACGATTCATTCGTTCCACTTGGCCATTAGCCCAAGGTGCGCCTGTTGCATTTAGTATGTGATTGATAGCTTCTTGATTCATGTACTCAGCAAACTCGCCTGAAGTGAAACAACTACCTCGGTCAGATATAATCTTTGACGGTTTACTGTAGTTAGCAAAATAAGATCTCAAATGTTTAATCACCTCTTTAGTAGTTGTCGCCTTGCATGGATACAGCTTGATAAACTTGGAAAATGCGTCTACTACTACCAAGATGTATTTGTAACCGGAGTTGCTCTTTTCTAACGGACCATAGTGATCCAAATGTACACAATCAAACGGTACCTTCCCTTTCGGTATAGAGTGCAAGGACCCTTCACGTTTCCCAGAATTTGAAGAATATTCGATGCAATTCAAACAATTCGAAATGTGCTCTCTTATACTTTGACGCAATTTTGGAAACCAATATGTGCGCGTGATCAGCTCGAAACATTTTTCTACACCAACATGACCCATATTGTCGTGGTATGTATATAATATATTGTTTTGCATAGATCTGGGCACGTAAAACAAAATTCTATTATCGTATTTACGGTATACTAAACCATTGCGCAACTCAAAAAAAGAACTTTCGGAACGTTCTAAAGACTCCTTAATTTTTGTAATTTCCGAATCGAAATTTTGCTTTATAGCCAATGTTTGCTCAAACGTGTTGCCCTCTAATACTAAAATATTATGACTACGGCTGAGCGCATCTACGTGTTGCATTCTAGCACTTCCCCGATGCTCAACAGTGTAACAATAATTCTGTAGCACTAACGCCCATCTCATAATTCGTGGATTAATGTCTTTTTTGTTTAAAGTCAACTGTAAACTATTGCAATCAGTAATTATTTTAAAATTAATTCCTTGCAAGTATATATGGAAGCGTTTTAAAGAGTAAATTATCGCTAAGCACTCTAGCTCATAGCTATGATATTTACTTTCCGCCTCCGATGTCCGTTTACTAAGGAAAAACACCGGATGAAACTTGTTATCCACGGTTTGTTTTTGCATTAAGATGGACCCAAACCCTAGAGTACTTGCATCGCAATGCAATTCAGTTTCTGCGGTTGGTGAATACAATGATAGAACTGGTTTTGAAACTAATTCAGACTTTAACTGTTCAAATGTCTGCATTTCAATTAAGCCAAAATTAAACGGTTTATTTTTCTTTAATAAGTCATATAGGGGTTTTGCTTTTATCGAAAAATCTCTAATAAATCTTCTAAAGTAACTACACAATGAAACAAACGAATGTACTTGTTTCGCATTAGTCGGATTAGGATATTTCAACACAGCCGACAAAGTTTCTGGATTTGGTTGTATACCTGACATGCTAATTTCGTAACCTAAGTAAACTATCCGAGTTTGCAAAAAACTACATTTATCTATTCTTAAGCTAAGCAAGTTAATAACCATCAGATCGTACACTTTCTTAAGGATCTCAATATTTTCTTCAATGGTGGTGGTTGCAATTAAAATATCATCAAGGTAAATTAAAATTTCATCATTGTTAATTAAACCCTGAAAAATCATACTGACATATCTCGCAAAATGTGCGGGACTGTTGCGATAACCAAATGGCATTTTTAAATACTCATATTGCCCGAACGGAGTAACAAACGACAAATACTTTACGGAAGCCTCATTTACTTTTACATGATAAAAAGCATTTTTTAAGTCCAACTTTGTAAAATACCGTTTATCTTTCAATTTATCTAAATGCTCATCAATTAATGGCAACGGGAAATTGTCTCTATCCACTCGTTTATTCAGCTCACGAAAATCCACACATAAACGTAACTGACCGGATTTCTTTTTAACTAAAACTATCGGTGAACAATAAGAACTTGTACTTGGACGTATAACTCCTTCTTTTAATAAATTATCAATTGTTTTACGTACTTCATTTTTCTCAAAATATGATAATCGCCGTGGTCTAAAACAAAACGGTACCTGACCAGGTTTTAAAGTAATGTCAATTGAATAATTTAGATGTGGTTCGATTGGCCTAACTGGATTTAAATACCTATTTTCAAATGTATTAATGATTTTGTCTTTAACGTTTGCATCCAATGCGGGATTAATATCTAAAACTATTTCATTAGAATCTACATTAATTAACATAACCTCATCTTGAATAAAGTTTTCATTATGTTTCGATTTAATACTTATCGTATTATTATCATTGAACGTAAAATTATATTCCTTATTTGCTAAAAAATCTCTTCCTAATAAACAATCATACGTCATTGTATCTTTAGCCACCACATAAAAACTAATATTCATATTACAATCTTGAACACTAACCTTACATTCAATACTACCTAAAATATTTACAGGGCTTCCATTTATACCACATAAATTCAGGTTACTACAACTAGCTAAAATTTGATTTGAAGGTACAACGTTTTCATTTAAAAGAGTTATTGGAGAGCCTGTATCAACTATGCTTACCACTTCAATATCCTTTTCGGCCAAGGTTGTTTTCAGTTTAACCGTGTAAGCTGGAATTAATTGTTCAACTAACAATGCATTTCTTGTGGCTTGGTTGCGTTCTGGAACTGGATTTGAATTTGTGCTTGCAACTGGATTACTTGATTGTCTCTCTCTTCGACGAGGTGGCTGCATACAAGTTGACGAGTAATGTCCGAACTGGTTGCAATTAAAACAACGAATGAAATCATTATTGGGTCGAGACAACACTGACGAGCTTTGACGTTGTTGCACATTACGATGTGTATTGTAATTACTGTTAAATTGAAAATGTGGTCTTCGGCTAAAAGGTTTATTAGTTTGTTGGTTTTCACCTACTGACACTTGACCCATGACTCTTAACATGTCAGCCAGGGTAACAAATTCTTTCATCCGTGCCTGATTTTGGAGATTCGTATCTTGAATACCGTCTATTATATAATCTATCGTTTCATCCTCTGATATACCTAAACGATTGGCTAGCTGAATCTTTTCTAAGTAGTACGCTCTAAATGTCTCCGATGAATTCCATTTTCGGTTTTCAAATTTTCTTCTTAGTTGTAATTTATTTTCTCTTCCTCCAAATACATTTTTCAATTCAAACTCCAATTCTCGCAAATTTAACAAGACATGGGTTGGCTTGGAATTATAAAAATCTAACGCAACTCCCCGAAGCTTAGTAACCAGTGTTAATAAAATTGTTTCTTCAGACATGGCGAACGTTTGTTGCACGAGGTGAATTCGTTGAAACCAAGAGTTTATATCTTCTTCTGGCGTTCCCGAAAAAATAGGAATCATTGCAGCTGTATCGGTAGAACGGTGACCTTGTGAAGCCTGTGATGAACTTGTGCCTGATGGTGAATCACTGCTTCTTAAGGCTCTTACGGTAGCGGATATTATTTCTTCAATTGTTACTGCACCCGTGGTTCCAGAGGTGTCCAAGCTATCTGCGTTTGCTGGAGATTGACCTAACTGAGGAATACGGTCCTCCATTACCATTGAGTTAGAATTAGGTACTTGCACGTGGCGTTGGTTGCAGTCAATTACTTCGTAGCGAAGTGACTCACCGTTGATGCTGATTTCTTTTTGGTTCTTATCCATTTTTTGTTGTTTTATACGAAGTTATGTCCCTTTCTATTTGTTAACACTTGAACAAACGGCACCCGATAACGGCGGATGAAAGTTCAAAAAAACTAAACAAATTTACTTGGATTAGATCGTATACGTATCCGTATCCCACTTCTGAAAGAAACTGTAGGACACTCTTCGTAATAAAACCACAGTAACAAGTTTAACGCATTTAATTATTTCAAAAAAACGGCGGACTTAATCCGTGCTGTTCAACGGTTTTTTTTTCTCTACCGGATGTCGAGATCGGTCGGCAAGTCAGTTCACTCGGTGTACTTTACTTCCGCGCGCTAATTTCTGGCGGTTAATTTAAATTTCAAATAAATCCACTACAATATATATATATATATATATATATACGTATACATCTATCCTTGCCGGACCCGCCATATTCTTCAGACCACCTCAGACCTACTGAAACTAATTAACTTATATCTGTATATATTATCAATACGGATTCTATTTAATAATAATAATCTTGTTAAAAGTTGAGGGGTAAACAATTCTTAAAAAAATATTTTTTACTACGTTTAACAAACGTTTTCAAATCCAACACATAACACCGTTTTTTCACACCCTTTTGTATATAATTGACATAGCTTACCAACGTTTTCAGTTCCAGCAATGTTGACAAGCGTACGGGTCTAGTATGATGGTTGTACGTTTACATAAAGTATTTGTTAACGGCAATATAAGAATTGCTGTTGTTAAATAGTTTGTTCAAAAATTGCATGAGTGCAGTTAAAGAATAAAAAAATTATTATTTTTTATTGAGGCCAAGTTTAACTATTATTTCACTTTAATAGATTTTTAAAGAGTTTCTTGAGAATTTTACGTGGGACATCAAATTTGAAATAAAACTTAAAAATTATTTTTAAATTGGTTTTACTCTCAATTGATATCCAAGATTTTGTTTACGTTCATATAAGAAACACAAACTTTTAAATAGTATTTTCTTATTGTAACAAATTAAAGTGGTTTAAATTATAAACTAAATAAAATTAAATTGAATTAAAGTTTTGAATATAAAATACATAATTTTCGTAAATATTTTGTCGCCATTGGTGAGTTTTGCAATATCGTTCCCTTCTGTTGTGTTAAAAGTCAAATGTTTTTTCTGTAGTTTGTTGACTAAATGCTATGTTATGGCTATTAAAGTACCTTTTTCGAGTTATGCCAATGGTCGTTGAGTTTCTTAACGTTTTGTCACCTCTCAGAAATTCTTCTATAACTGATGTTGTCCTTTGTTCTTTGTTGTATATTAAATTGGTATCTCATTTAGCTGTTCTTGCGTATTGGTTACGATTGCGGTTGGTCGATCGATTCTTCTTTTTTTTTGGGTTTGGAGTTTTGTCAATGTCACGAAGTGCATAACCGTTTTTCAGAACAAGTTCTTGACGTGTTGTTTCTTTTGCAACTGCAAATATCAATCGACGTGTGTTTTTTTCCAATAAACTGAATGCGTCAGTTGGTTTTTGATTGTTCGTTTATTTGCACATCTAAGAAATTTTCTAGCACAGCTAAAGACATGAAAACTACATTTAACCTAACTTCATCAACATGCACTTCTTAGTAGTAACTTTGAAAGTACAATGGTTGTTGTCCGATTAAACAATATGAAGAAATTGAACTGATAGTTAATTTTAACAATAACTTTATTGGGCTAGACGTGGTACCATCTACATTGTTAAAGTAATGCTGCTCCTGCTGCGCGGGTATCATTAAAAATTTGATAAATACATTTGTATTCACCGGAAACTTTTTTTTAAAGGCACATACGATTCCAGTATTTAAAAAGGAAGACAAATACGATTTAAATAATTACAGGTTCGTAACATTATTATTCTTAATAAAGAAAAATTTAATAGATTATAACAGTTTAGGTCCGTTTCATATATTTATTTGTAAAAATTATTATTTCTTTCAAAAATAAGTATTCACGTTTTGACGATTGTACAATAATAAATTAGTTGTGTGTATTCGATTTGGTTGAATAGTTCACCAAATTATTTCTATTGGTTAAACATTGCCTGAAAAATGATTATTTACAATGTAATGATAGTAAACAAAAACGCAAAACGGCGAAAACTTGAAAGTACCTTAGCCATTTGAAAATAACAATTTAACGACAGGGACAAAGAAACGATAACCTTCTTGTCTTGTACATAAAAATGTAAAAATAAACTCATATTTTTAAATATCAATTTTAAAAAATGTATATATTTAATTTAACTTTACTTCTCATTTTAATTTTTGAATAAAATGTTTTTTTTTCAAATATAGCAAGATCGATCATTCTAAACATCTAAATCTAAGAATCTTATAAACAGAAATTCGTACTTAACACCGACAAAAATACAAAACAAAGTTGTTTCTTGCAAAATGCATCTTGCGTTCAAACGTCACCGCATTCAAACTTCTCTACGTTCAAATACCTTTACGTCTATACGTCTCGCGTTCAAAAGTTCCTGCGTTCAATCGTCTTTTCGTTCAAACGTATTGCGATCAAACGCTTGCGTGTAAACAGGCCATTGCGATAAATAACGTATTAATTATAAGAACGGCAAATTTCCAATTTTCTTCCACTTCCATTGTAAACACGATGCTACAGTAGTTGTTACTGTGGCTCACAAACTGATATAAAAGTGGTTCTCTAAAATTTAATATGGTACCGTCTAAAAATGGAACAATTTTTATTTCCTAAAACAGATGCAACACCAAGGCCTTAAAAAGTTCACTAAATAGAATCTCAGTGTAGAATATTATACATAAAACAAACAGATCAAAGCATCCAATGCAGTATTAAAAAATATTAACTACATACTAGACTGGGGCACATAACAATACATCAAATAAAAGTACAATTCATAACAGCAAATACAATAAAGAAAGTGCTAGTCAAAAGCACACGCTGATATCCAAAAATTATCAGAAAATCTGTCAACATTATTTACTGAACTTAAAAAGAAAGAATGAGTACTGGTTCAAAAACCCATGGAAGGTAACAGCATTGAGCAAACTCGCAGTTACACCGATCGACCAACTAGAATTATGACGGATACGATGTTTGGCAATTTTATCAGTATTTGAACATGAACGTCCAAGAAGCTGTACTAAGCAAATCAGTACTCAAAAAAATGCAAATTAGAAACTTTTTACTACTTATGTTTTTACTGTGCTTTTGTTACTTTTGTTAATTTTCTTACTAATACACTCTTGCATATTTTAGATATGACAAAGAGCATGATAATTTCTCTATAGCCTCGGCAGTGTCTTTTATCGTTTTTTTTATGCTCTGGTATTATAATTATCTCCTATCCTTTTGATATTTTTCTTTCAAGTTAAATAGTTTTGTTAGCATTTCCAGACTTTCGCTATTTCTGTCGTTGTTTGCCCATATCTGCTACTATATTTTTTTTATTTGTTTACAACATATGTTACTTTCTTTCTTGTGTTTTATGTTGTTTTTTATCGTCTTTTCCTTTTTTGGGGTCAAATATGCTTGATCTGACACTAACATTTCATGAAAATACTCCTTACAACCTTTTATAATATGTTTTTTCCTGATATTTTTTCATCTTTACTTTCTTACTTGAGTTTTACTTTTTGTATCGTTTTAACGACACTATAAAATAATTTTTAGTTTCCAAAGCAGTTTGTTCAATTTTCAATCGAGTAATACATCATTTCCTCAAAGATTATTTAGCATAGCTTGCTTTTTCTTTAAAATAAGATAATACACTTACAACTATACACACTAATAACCTCTTGTTTTACGCTATGTTACGATTAAACTTTTTTATAAACGCGACAGCTCCTTTGATGTATTGTTTGAGATTTTTCGTAATATACTATTTTTACCATTTTTTAAACTTGACATGTAAGAGTCAAACAAAAATTTGTCATAATATAATTTTGCATTTATTTTTCAGTTTACTAGCGTTTTAACAACTTATTTTTTGTAATTTTTATTTTAATTGTTTAGTTCAGTTTTGCCTTTTGTGTATTTTTTCGTTTATAATTTTTTTAATCAAAAGTGATTGTAATTATCTCCATATTAGTTTTGTTTATTTCCATTATATTCAAGTGGTATATTTGTGAATTTACGCTCAAACTAAAGCTCACTTATGTCAATACCAAAAAACACGTTGTTAATCAATAAAAAACAATTTTTGTTTAAAAGTTGTCATTGTCATAAATTTGCTAGATTTGTTCATATTAATAATTCAAATTTAAAAATAAAATGTATCAGTTATAACAACATTAACATAAATAGTTTTTCAAATTATGGTAATAACTTTTAAACAAAAAAAGCACGTATCGTATTACTACTTTCGGTTAAACATCGTTTGCAAAGCCTTAAAATAGTATTAAGAATAAATAACAATGTTGTCACGTTGTGGATTTGGAAACGTCGATTTCATGTATCCGCTTGTATGTAAAGATATACAAATTAAACGGAGCGCCGCCTAACAAAGTTTGCTAGAACTACTTTTGTATATGTGTATATGTGTTACCTCCAAATGAAGCCCACCATCAAATAGAATTTTTTTATTTTTTTGGATATATCACGTCACAATCAGTCTAAATAACAAGAAAACTTTGTCAGACCCAGAGGTGGCTCTGACAACGTAAGATTTGGTCTAGTAACGCCGGTAGAACATATCAAATTGGGACTGTGTAAGCGGTTTTATACGTGTATATATATATATATATATTTAGATTGCTAAAGCTTATGAGATGCGCAGAAAAAAGTGGACCTAACAAGATAGACGCTCTCAGGGGTACGTGCGCATGCGCAGTACTGACTGCTGCGTGTGCAGGGTTGTCACATGAATAATTTAGTAAGTCATGCATTGTTACCAGATATATAATGAAAACTGTTTTTAGTAGTTAAATAAATGGTGGTGTACGTTTGATCGCCGTGTAATTAGGATTATAGCCCAAACAGGACCCTCTTGCTAATCTTAATAAAAACAATTAAATTATACAATTTGGTCTAAATTAAATTAATTGATTTGAATGCAGTTGCATGCTTAAATATTTATAAGGTTGTTATCTATGAATGAATGGATGACGGAAGTAAAAAAAACTTTTAATCCCTGAGGGAGTAAATGCTTGGAATGATCTTACGAGGGACCAAATTTGCCACTTTCGTCTTCGAAGTGCAAAAATTATTATTTTGGTAATTTCAAACAATCTTATGACAAAACTACAACCGGAATGCAAAATAGCATATTAACCACGGGACTCATGTGCTTTTTAATCACTTTGGTGTTCTTGTTGCCCTCCACCTTGTGTTGGGTTTAGTCCCTTTGGTATATTATAATAGTATTGTTGTTAATTCACAGATATGTTTGAAGACGCAAAAAAGAAAGAATCCAGAATATTGGAGTATATGTCATCTTCTGAATTAGATAAAGATACAGCAAGTTGCAACAAAGTGGGTCTACGGAAACACCACAAAACGACAAAAAATTTAGACTTTAATTATGGTCATGATGATTCACTATCACCTCTACCTGGGCCAAGTAACACAAGTAAGTTTGCTATACGTTTATAAACTTGGTAAAATGCATTTTTTTAATAATTAAGCAATTGTCTCGAATATTTTATTCTATACATGAGAATAATGCATATTAATTGCTCTAGGTGCCCTAAACACCCTCAATTCAGATATAACTGTGACAGATATGCCAATTGTGATTATTCCTCCTCCTCCACATGAAGATATAGTTTCAACTGTTCATGAAAACTTCAACAATGCTGTGCGGTACTGTCGCTCATTTCCCTTCTTAGGATGCACGATGGCGGCGTGGATGAATTTTTAATAACTAAACTCACTTTCTCGTAACTACCGCACTGATTTAAGTGGACTGTATAATTGAATTGAATACGAAAACTTCCGTTATAATTTTATACTAATAAAAATCGTACTTGCTTCATAGAAGTTTTAATTGCTACTGCCTACTATGTACAATTCTAATTTCTAAAAGCATCCCCTTAGTACGGACATGCGCAGTTTATGTATATTTGGCTTAACCAAATGCAGAAGTTCTGTCTCCAGTAGTTCTTCAAATATACTCTATTTATCATTTATATTATCTAGATTATTTCACATTATCTATTATCTGTTATCTATAAAAATTTTTAATTTTTTATCTATTATCTAACACTAGATAATTTTCTAAAGAAAAAATTTAACTGTATATAATTTAAAAATCATCTATTTTCAACACTGGCTGTTTTGATATGTTATCGAATAAAACAATTATACTATATGTATACTATATATAGTAGCCATAGATTCTGTACAGGATACGCCTGTACAGACAAAAGTTATAAATTTTTGGTTATAATTACTATTTATATATATTATTGACAAAGGGAAGTCTGTATGTGGTCTGTATCGGAAATCTTTACTTATGCTATATTGATGCGTTATCGAATAAAGCACTGATACTGCATGTATCCTATACATAGAAGCCATAGATTCTGTACAGAATACACATATACAGACGATCTTTATAGTTACTATACAGATTAAATACAGAACATATCTGTAAAGAAATATTTATTTATACTATTTAGTTTCTATATAGTAAAATTATTTATCGATTAATCTTTATAGATTAGGTACAGATCTATACAGTTCACGGAAATCTGTATCGGCTGGTTATACGGGTAACCAAAGTAACCGAAATTGATGGATGGATAATATTTATTTAACTGTCTTATATTTATATATAATGAATGTATAACCCTGTTCTAATTTTATACATAATATGAAAATTCTTCTTTCCATTTTTTTTTTAATTCGATTAAAATATGAATTGATAAACGCCCAAATTTGTTTTCCCGCATAAGACAACCCATCGTACGTTCTTCATTGACATCCTAAGGACGTCCTATTAAAGACATTCTAAAGAAGTCTGTTTTAAATCACGGGATGTAAAAATATCATTTGGACATAAAACGAAAGTTCCTGGGACGTCGTGTGTTTACTGGCGATAATCAGCCCTATGATGTATTGTATATGTTATAGTTAACATACAGGGTGTCCTCAAAATACGAGTATTAATTTTAACAGGACGTGGTTCCAGTCAAGTACAATCGATTTACAAAAAAAAATTATAATAAAATTTTGAAAATATCGAAGTTGCAACTTTTAAGAATTTAAGAGAAAAGTTTTAGGACCGCCGGTTCATATGTTTATTCTTTGCAGTTTTTTTGTTTGCTTAGTTCCATGACCTTAAAAGTCATCTTGGCGTCGATAAGAAACCAGAAGTGTTTGAACTGTCAGCATTAAAAGGATGATAGTATACAGATCCCGTAATTTGTGTGACAAATAACTTGTTCCGTTTAAAGCATGTTTAAAGTGTGAGCGTACAATGACATTAATTATTTTTAAAATGTTGTTGGTACCTACAATTAAACTACATGTAATTAACTAATTACTACTACTTCAATAAATTAATACTGTTTAATTTCTACACTAATATTTAAAAATACCTTAATTAATAATACTTTAATATTGTTTTTATTTGATACTGTCAAAATTTTAACGTATCATAAAAAAACTATTAATTTTTGTCGAATTTTATAAAAAATGTTAAAAGTTCTGCCCACCTTCCTGGATCACTAGACGTAACTACGAATTGGTGCAATTCCGTAGTTCATTCTGTAAAAAGAATTATTTCCGTGGCATTTTCTATTCGTTCTCGTAATTCTTGTGGTGTTAATTTCTGTGGCATACACAGTATTTTTTAAATGACCCCGTAAGTACAAATCAATGGGGTTTAGATCCGGAGAACGCGGTGGCCAAGATACTGGTTCTCCACGACCAATCCACCTGTTTCGAAAAACATTGTTTAGATGTACCCGAACTATCATAAAGAAACCACATGTGTTGATGTACATTCAACGGCACATCTTCTAATAGTTCAGCCAAATTATTTTGCAATAATAATAAATACGATTGACTTATCGTACGTTCAGGTAGCACAAAAGGGCTAATCAATTGACCGCCGACAACACCTGGTCATAGATTTATCAAAAATCGATGTTGAAAATAAACCCGTCTTGTCGCATGCGAGTTCTCAAAACTCCAAACGTAGCTGTTATGGAAGTTAGACATTTCATTTCTACTAAACGTTGCTTCGTCTGTTACCAATTTTTCCATTAAACTTAAAAAACTCGTAAATCCGTTATTTTTACACTTTTATTATAATTTTTTTTGTAAATCGATAACCACGTCCTGTTAAAAATAATGTTCGTATTTCGATGATACCCTGTAAACATGTTATGTTAAAATAACATCGTAAAAGAACAGTATTAGTAACATACAGATGTAAACCCAATGTGATGTATTGAAACGTTCGAGAAGTTATTCGCAAATTCAAGAGCCTTCTCGAATTTGTTATCCATCTTCTAGAACGTATATCGAAAGATATGGAACACTCGAGAATGATTTTCAAAATGTGTATATATACCGAAGAAACAAATCGTAGGTCAGTTATTGTCGTAATGCAAATACACCAGTGTTAAGAAGATTATTCAAGTTGAAATAAATAAGTCGTTAGCGCGTGTGTGTACATAAATATACCGAGAATAATCTTGTACATGATTTTAGTGTAAACAAGTGTGTGAAGCTATCCGCGGACTTTATCTTATATTAATTAGTGTAAGTGTTTTTATTAAATATTATTAAATTTAATTAGTTCGGTTAATTTACAAGTGTACATATTTCTAGTATAAGTAAAACATATTTTAGTAGTTTAAATAAATTAGTTTTAATAATAAAATTCGCTGCAGTATCATGTTTTTCAGTAGACGTTAAAATGGAAGTATGTATCATCGTTCGCCCAAAAGATAGTGGTACACAAACACGATATAAGTTAGAAAGAAATAGATTTTATGATAACATGTTGCGTGTACGTATAGTTTTTATTATGACTACCATGCTGCCGCTAGATTTTGAAATTGATGTGGTTGTAACAATTTAACTAATAAAATGAATTAAGTTTATTGGTATTTCTAAAAGCTTTCTGAAGTTTAAACAGTATGAATACGAAAATTTGCGTTTCGTATTTCAATTTCAGTAGTTAAAAAATGGCACAACGATTAAAAATAACCAGGCGCGTTCAATATGAAAGCTTGATCGATTTTATCGAGAGAAGTAATATTTTAATTATGGGAGAAAGCAAACCGTCGGAATCACAAAAAGTGAATAGTTTATGTCAATCATTAGCTGCAGATGAATGTGCAAGAGCAAATGTACCGCCATAAAGTGCAGAGCAATGGAGAAAATTGATTATAATCGTAAAATATTGAATCACGTTTAATTCTTCTTCTCTTAATTTAAAACGATTGGATCGGTCACGAAGAATCCTTCGTTGAATATTTTCTTGATTTCTAAAATTTAATGAGTAAACAAATATAACCTAAAACTTTCACCATAAAACATATTAAAAATAATTTTAGAGTAATTGGTGTATTTATTTAGAACAATTTAAATGCAAGCTTTCGAACTTGGTCTAAGTTCTTCGTCAGACAAAATGAAATTAATTTTACAATTATAAAACTAAGGTAACTAAAAACAATAACTTGTAAGGGAACTAGATAATAGGCGCAAGTTTATTTAGCTAAGAAGAACGTTAGATCAAAACAGCATGTTAAACCGAAAAGTCAAGTTATTGGTGTTATGTTACCAGATAACATAGATGGATAACATAAACGGTAAATACAAAAACGTTAACGGGGTATTTTTTAAAATACCTACAAAAATTTTCAGAAACGGTTTAATGTAATCAAATAAGGTTTGTACAAATGCTATTATAAATTTTACAAAGCATAATAAAGTAAAATAAAATATATGCCCTAGATTTAAAATCATGTGGTGTTTATAATTATTAAAAAATAATTTTAATAAATGTGGGAATTGTGGTTCCTGCCGGTAGAGTGCGCGCAAAGCGCAAGTGCTTTTGTTGCGACGAGAAGAGTTAGGTTGGCAACATGGTTGGTAACCGTGTGTGTGAAAAAGCGCGGACTTTACTAACCGACATTTTATTGAGGTGTTAAAATTAAGAATAGTTTTTCATAATGTATCAGAGGAAATAAAAGATTTCATTTAAAAGGAAACGTGCGTAGTTTACTTTGAATTATCCACAACGAAAAAAAACGATAACGAAAAGCCCACAACGAATTCAGAAGTGGGATTGTTCAATGTAAACACGTGTATTGAAACGATTAAGGGAAAACGAACACGTACAGTTTTTGGATACGGTAAATGCGAATAACAACGAAATAAAATGAGTGAAAGTGAGTCAGACTTTGATGTAAAATCAGTGCAAGATACAGCAATAAAAACACCGATGTTTTCTTCGAGTAAGTGTGTAGAAAATAAACTTTTAACGAAAGAAAAACAATTATTAAGTTACGAACGGGAACTGTTAATGACAGAGCGCGAATTGCTTCGTCGAGAACATACGTTAATGAATATGTCGAATGACATCACAAGCAGTGGCGTCGGTTTGCAAAGGGATGTTGCGGAACGACTTTTACCTGAGTTTGACCCTGCAAAGCAAACGGGTATGACGGCAGAACGATGGTTAAAACGGGTAGAAAGTGTTGCGAGGGCATATTCATGGAGTGAACCTATGTTGTTGGTACATGCAGTTGACAAAATGCGAGGTGTAGCAAAGCAATGGCTGCAGTGCAATGCAGACGAGATAACTACGTGGAACGAATTTAAAACGCAATTACAGGTTAGTTTTCCAAGTGCCATTGACCAAGCTGATGTACACACGATGTTAAGCAACAAACGAAAGCAAGTTAATGAAAGTTATGAGGCTTATGTTTATGGAATGAAAAGTATCGCTGTTAAAGGTAACATAGACATTGTTTCATTAATTAAGTACATAATAAGTGGATTGAACGATAAAGACCTAGCTAGAAATTTAATGTTATTTGATTTCAACACTGTAGAAGAGCTTTTACACAAAATAAAACGATACGAAGTTTTGTGTGAAAGAGACAGGCCAAAAACTTTCGAAGTATCACAAAGAGGTAAGCGTGCACAATTGCAAACTTACAGCTCTAGTTGATACAGGGTGCAATAAAATGTTGATTCAAGAAGATTGGGTGAAAAAATTGGATTTGCCAATCAAGAAAGATCCATGTATTCTGCACGGACTCCAAAATGTTGAAGTTAACTGTGCGTATTCTACTAAGTTTCCAGTAGAAATAGACGAAGTAATCTACGAAATCAATTCAATTGTTACACCTAACAATTCAATAAAAACGGACATCATAATTGGTCGAAACTTTCTAGAAAATGTCGATTGGACTTCGACGTCAACGAGCATAAGCTTTAGACGAACCAACGAAACAGCAGACGTCAATTCATTAATGGCAATTGAAGGAGTTTCCCCGACAAACGACATAAAAATTAATGCAGAGATACCAATTGCAACACAAAACCACATAGTACAAATTATACAAGAAACTCAAAAAAACGGACCACGAATGGCATCAGATGTTTTACCAAAGTTGACGATAGAATTAAAATCGCAAAACGTAATTAGATCAGCACCAAGGAGATTGTCGCAACACGAGAATGACGTAGTGAACGGTATAATACAAGACTTGATCGAAAAGAACGTTGTCAGGCCGAACAAATCGGAGTATTGTAGTCCGATAGTGTTAGTGAGAAAGAAGAATGGGGAGTACAGGATGTGCATCGATTATAGACGGTTAAATAAAGAAATGAAACGGGACAACTTTTCTTTACCTCACATTGACGACTTGCTTAGCAACTTAAGCAACAAAACATACTTTACAATGCTCGATCCGAGGGGTCAACCACTCACAAAATAGTGTACAGGTATTGCCAAATACTGCCAAAAATTGCGTTTACTGCCATGACTGCCATGAATTGGAATTAGGTACTGCCACTGACTGCTTTGACTGCCATTGACTGCTTATGATTTCCATTTATTACTTTTGACTGCCAATTATTGTCACGGACTGCAATAATTAGTATTGTTTGGTGTAGCGAATATATTAAGATTACAGGAACCTCATTTCAGAAGCAATTATTGTTGATTATAAAAACTAAAAAACAACAACTTTTAAACTTTAGAATTTTATTATTTCAATCATAATGTAAAAAAAACAATCAGTTTGCTCCTATTATATGAGTAAGTATGCCTATACAAAAATATAAAAAAATAACTTCAAGTTTCTTCAAAATCTAAAACAAAATTAAATTGTACCTGAAATTCATATTAAACGTGTAAACGTCTGAATTGTTTAAACTGTTTTATTATTATTAACCTATCAGTTCTTTTAATAGAAAATGGATTGTTTCCTAAAAGTTGAATAGGTCCATGATATATATATTTGTTCTCCACTTCCTGAATGTCATCATTCTTTGACCACACGAATGTGTCTAAATCTTCTTGTAGAAATTTAATGGTGCATGATTGGTTTTCGCTTAGTGCCAAAACTCGTCCTATATACCATTTGGCATCATAAAAAATCGCATAGTACGCTTCCTTAGTGGGATATATTTTATGTATATATTGAGATGTGGGATCGTCCGGTTCGTCTTCGAGACTTGTGCTAATGATATTCATGTCGTCGTCACTGGTGTCATTAATCTCATACGATTGTGTTGTGTTGTCACTATCTGTATCATTGCTTATATCCGTATCTAGAGATCTGTTTTTTGATTTTCTATAGATCTTTGAATTTTTGTTTTTCATAGATTTAGAATCTGCATTTTTTTTAAGTTTTGCCTGACTTTTTATCCTGTGTGTAATTCCACTCTTAGTTAGGTAACGAGTATTCATTCCTCTAACTCTCAAAATCCTATCGCTTGAAAGTCCTTTTTTCTTTTCACTAAAGAACCAACATAATGAAGACTTTCGGATAGTTTTAGTTTTACCGTTTTTTAGTTTTATAGTTATATATGGTGTTTGATTGTCTGTTTTGACATCTGTACTCTTTTGGCAATAATCTTTAATGTTGAGGTCTTCTAAATTAGCAAATATTGAAGAGTCATCTTCATAATGACTAAGAGAGTCTTCGTAAAGTTCATTATCAGAAACCTCCTGTTCGCCAAAGGTTATTTCTCCAGCATCCGCTACAGATACATCTGAGGAGTTATTCTCATCATATTTGGTAGCAACTGAAAGTTTAGTAGTTAATGCTTCAAAACTACTCTCATATAGTTGCTCATTCAAAATCATTCCGAGAGCAGTGGCGTCCTGTCTAGCAGCCTGTTTGGCATTTTCTAATGTACAAATTATTGTAGAAGTGGATGGAATTTCATGAACAATATTTGCTCCCGATCCTAAACGATTGTTTACTTTACGAGGAAAACAGAAAGAGTCGCCTGAAAAAAAATTTTAATTTTATGTAAAAGCCCAAAAGTTATGTTGGCTACCTACCTAAATCATTAGTAATATCATTAATTACTTTTATACGGTTCAATCTTCTTAGTATATCTGTCAAACTATAGTTAACTATGGTAGAGTATGTAGTCGTCATAGATCGGGTTTGTCTAAATATTTTTTCGCATGGCCGACTACTGTACAACCATGGAAGGAACATATGACTTTCGTGAAGTTCCTTGCATTTTTCTAATTGAAGTAATAGACCATGCCCGTTTAGCTCTATACATGCATAGGTAGATTGAGTTATAAAATTCTTAGTTACACTAAAATTATTGCAAGCCAACCACTGCTTCCATAATCTTAGAAAGAATATAGTGTACCAGATTAAATACACTCTTTTCAAAACATCTATTTCTTTGTCTAAGAATGCATCCAAAATGTATCGTATAATGAGCAAAAATTGTCTTGTTGCTTGGCTTTCTGGTAAATTTTCTAATAAATTTGTTACGCGATTAGCACTAAGTTTTAACACTGCATCGAAATTCATTTTATCTTTACCTGACAGGAAAAAAAAGATTGGTTTATATTATGGTCTACAAATGTCTTACCTTGCAGATCACTTTTGCACAAAAAGTGTTGATCTTTCGGGTATTTATCTATAAGTACTTCAATATGTTTAGGTGAAACATACTTCTGACCTATTGGAAGTACAATTCCATATTTTAGGAATCTGGTTTTTAGTTTTGTACCAATGTGAACAGTGTCTTGAATGTACGTTGGTTTGTGCAAATCATATCGCAACTAAAAGAAAATATTAAATAAAAACTAATATTTAGGTACATTTAGCTTTTAAAGAGTAAAACATACTTTAAAAGAACGGCCGTAGGGACAATACTCTTCTTCCTCCGTCTCTGCATTGACAGTGTCATCTCCAATGGCATTTTGTTTAAACGCACAAAATTTCATTGCCTTCAAACAGCGTGGATCAGCATCAGAAGAGAATCCTTCAACTACGATACCAATTTTTCTTGCTTCCTCTTCAATGTATTTCCATCTTTTTAATACATGTTCACAGGAAAACTTGTTATCAGACCCAAATACTGTTAAACAAAATGCTGAAGATTTGTCAACTAAGGGCTGCGCCATGTAGACGTATGCATTGCAAGACATGTTTTCTTCGGCAAATGCTGATTCTACATCTTTTAAACAATTAACAGTAAACTTTGTTGTTACTGGAAATCCGTTTTTATGTATTGGTAATACAAATCCAACCATTTTGTTGGTTTTGGGTCATAATCAATTCTTTTCAATATTGCTGTTTGGTCTTCGCTTATGTAAACTTTTAACGGATAATTTCGTTTAAGAAGATAGGTTTTTAGTTCCGCAAATTGTAGCTGTCCTTCTGTTATATTCGCCTCCGTATGTAACATTCTATTAAGTGTGGTTATGGACGGTAATGCATTTTTCAAATTTGCATATAGAGTTTCGTACATCAATCGTCCGCCAATGAGAAACGTGTACAAACAAAATAGTTTTATGGGTTCGTCAAATCTATTACCATGTAATTTAGTTTTGCTATTTTGTATGGCAGTTTCTTTTAAAATATTAAGTAATTGCACAGTTACTGTATTTACCGAATTTATCTCGGAATTTACAAATTTTTCTTTAAACATTTTAAAATTTGTATTACTAGTAGTTGTAAAAAAGTTTTGTATAGTTTTCACTAAGTCATAAAAATCTGTCAGTTGGGTCTGTTTTTGGTCTAGTGCACAGTTTTCCAGCGCTCTTAAATGACGGCGATACCGACAATTACTTAAGTCACTGTTTTTGTTCTGGATTTTTTTCTGTTTATCTGTGACAACGGCTTCAATTCTCTCCATATTGGTAGTAACACTCTCGGATGCACCTTTAACCTTAGTAGAAATACTGTTCTTGCCAAAATTTGTATTCGAAATTAAATGCCAAATTTGCATTCTTGGTATTATCCTTGCTGGTACCTTCCTCCTTATAAGAAGTCTCAACAAAATGATCTAAAACTTTAGAAGGTTCGTTTGCAACGTAAGATTCAATACTATTCTTTAGCTTTTCTATAGGCTTGCTTTCCAAAGATCTTTGGGTGGTCGACGGAATTGTTGTCATGTAAAATAACAATATTTTTATTTTGCTTTTGGGTGTCGTTAGCTAATTTGTCGTTCGCTCCTGTAAACTTTATAAATGAAAGTAAGTTTGTTTGAGTTAAGGATTCTTCGCCTTCCTTTTTTCCTAAAATTTCTTGGTTTGTTTTGTAGTGAGTCTTGAAATGTCTGTTATAGTTTGAGAGAATCCATTTTGTTGTTTTTGATTTTGTTTGAGAAGATGAAATTTTACATATAAAATGACACAAGTGACAGGTAACAGTACCGTAGGAAAGACTATCATCAACTGAAACTGGAATACTGTGCTCGGATATATCTTCTTGGTCGCCACTTTGACCTATTACTTTTTTTATATAAGATAAGACTGTTTTTTTGATGTGACTAACAATTTTTTCTTTTTGGTCAGTGTGTGTTCGCGTATCTAAAGTACTCAGGACATTTGATTCATCTCCTCTTCTTCTTTTAGGGATTGAAATTTCTCGGTTAGTTTCGGCTACACAAGTGCAAACGCATCCACAAACTTTACGTTTTGTCTGATTCTTTGTAGATTTACGTCTTAACATTAAATAACATTTTTCTATAAGAGCTGTTAATTGCATTTTATGCCCTGATGGTATTTTGTGAAGGTTTATATTTTTGGTGTAAATTCCATAAATTTCTGTAAATTCATTAGGTTCTAAAATGTTTGATAAATCTTTTCGTGCAAATGTTTCTAGCTGTTTAAAGTCTTTATCATTTTCTTTCATAACAGAAACAGAGTAAATATTATCAAACCCACTATAAGTAAGCAATTTTTTTAAACCTTCTGGTATATGAAATTCGGCAAACAATGTTTCTATGTTTGGATGAGTTGAAACCATCTCAGTAACATCTTGCTTGTCTGCTTCTGCATCCATTTCTAATTCCATAAGAAGATGGATATGGATATAATAATACTATAAACAATTAATCAAACTAAAGTATTCATTTAGGACATTATTAATGAATCGAATATAAACATTGCAAAGAAAAATGAGCCGGCAGATTTGCAATAAAAATGAAATGATAATAATCACACTATTTTAATGTCACTCCTAAGTCATCACCCTGTATATTTATTTTACATGTATTTTATTAAAAATAGGGCTTGCTGGACCCCAAGTAATTGCCTAACTTTCCTAATTTATAACACGCCACTGAAAAACCAAAGTTAAAGAATTTCGTTTCCTAAATTTATTTTCTCGGAATAAAGACGATTGGGATTTATAAATGAATAAAGAAATTGCTTATGAGTAAGTAATACCCAAAGTCATAACTTTGAGTACTACGTGACAAAAACAAAAACAATTACATTGCATTTAAACTGATAAATTAAGCCTCCCATTGCGTTGTGCGCTTAAAAATAGTACAAATGACTTAAAATAATGTACAAAGTAATATATTAACAACAGCAAAGAAGAATATTCAATTTACCCAACACATGAAATGTATGCGTATTTGTACTTTCATAAATTATTATTACGTATACTAAATTTTGATTATAATACAAAATTTTACTTACCTAATAGTACCAAAAAAGCACCGACTTCACTACATTCACAGCCTTTATTTCATGCACACTAACGCATAAACCTTCACAGGGCCGGATTTAAAGGTCTGGAGGCCTCGGGGCAACAAAGGAGTGGAGGCCCCTTAGCCCCAAATTATTTTCCAAATAAAATGAATTTTACTGATTGCCTGATTGGAGTAAACAAATATAAACAAATATAGATCAAGTTTGTACAAAGTACCGTAGGTAAAGGTAAAACGCGAAATAAAATATGAAAGGAAAAGTTGTTTACTGGTGTTTACTAGTCTGAATTTGAAATTTTTTTTCCGAAGTCTCTATTGTGGGGGCCCCTCTTTTGTGGAGGCCCTGGGGCTGTAGCCCCGCTTGCCCTCCCCTAAATCCGGCCCTGAACCTTCACATAGAACGCAAGTAGAACTGCCGAGTGCCGGCTCTCAAAAAATCGAAATAATCTATATGACACCGTACGACACAGACCTAGAATTTCTCTCTCATTTAATCGTGACTCCCAATTTACTGCCACAGACTGCCTGGACTGCCTATGACCGCCACTTACTGCAATGACTGCCATAGACTGCCAGAGACTGCCAGTGACTGCCATTGACTGCTAGCAATTTGTACAGGTATTGCCACCAGTGGTTGACCCCTCGGCTCGATCTCAAAAACGGTTTTTATCATGTTTCAGTTGAAGAAAAATCCATTCCGTATACATCATTTGTTGTTCCAAACGGACAATACGAGTTCTTGAAAATGCCATTTGGTCTAGCTAACGCACCACCTGTTTTCCAAAGGTATGTGAATATGTTGTTTAAGGAATTGATTGAAAAAGGAATTATACAAATGTACATGGACGATATCTTACTTGCGACGGAAACCTTAGAAGAACATGTAACAAACTTAAAAGAAGTGATTCAAGTTGCAAAGAACAACGATTTAGAGTTACGGTTAGACAAGTGTAGATTTGCAATGACTGAAATAGACTATTTGGGATACCAAATAAAGAAAAATGAAATACGACCCGGTTTAGAGAAAGTGCGTGACGTGATCGATTTTCCGTGTCCCCGAAATGTACACGAAGTGCGTAGATTTTGCGGTTTAACGGGATATTTTAGGCGTTTTATCAAAGACTATGCTCGCAGAAGTAAACCTTTATCACACTTAGTAAAGTTAAGTGTGAAATTCGAAATAGGTAAAAAACAATTAAAAGCCATGGAAGATTTGAAAGAGGTACTAGTGACTGAACCAGTTTTAAAAATCTACGACCCTAGGAAAAGATTAGAAAAGCATACTGATGCAAGTGTAACTGGATTAATTCTGCTACAAAGAGAAAATGATGGATGTCTTCATCCGATACACTACGCTAGTTGGAAGACTAACGATGTGGAATCACGTTATGACAGTTTCCAGTTAGAAACATTAGCCGTAGTGCGCGCTTTGGAAAAATTTAGGATTTATTTACTTGGCAAAAGATTCAAAATTGTTACTGATTGTATAGCCTTAAAACAGACTTTATCAAAGAAAGACATTAACAGAAGAATTTTTTCGTGGTGTACGCTAATGGAAGACTTTGATTACGAAATAGAACACCGTTCTGGTAGTAAGTTGAGTCACGTAGACTGTTTGAGTCGTAAATTCTCAGTAAATTGTGTGGACAACATAACTATCGAAGAAAGCGACGAAGAAACGTTAAGTTTTAAGAACGAAGACGGATTAATTCAACGGTTGAAACATTTGCAACAAAAAGACGAGTCGCTAAAAGCAATTTTTGCTATCTTACAAGAAGGCCCTTACGAAGATTATATTATTGAAAGTGGACTACTTCATAAGAACGTCAATGGGAAAAATTTACTTGTGGTTCCAGATGGATTAAAGACCGAATTAGCAAGACGAGCACACGAACAAGGACATTTCGGCTTTAAAAAGGTTGAAGAAATGTTGAAGCGTCAATACTACATTCCACGACTAAAAGAACGAGTAGAAGCAGTAATCCATAACTGTGTTCCTTGCATCAAGACCAAAAATAAACAAGGTAGGCAAGAAGGCTATCTAAATCCGATTGAAAAGGGTGATACCCCCATGGACACTTATCATCTCGATCACCTAGGTCCATTACCTAGCACCAGAAAACGCTACGCTTAGGTTTTTGTTATAATTGATGGTTTTACCAAGTTTGTATGGATCTACCCAACGAGATCCACCACAACCGAAGAGGCATTGGAGAAGTTAGAGCTTCAACAGAGAACGTTTGGAGACCCGAAGAGGATAATTACGGACAGAGGTACTACATTCACATCCATGGAATTTCAAAAATATTGTGAAACTGAAGGGATTCAACATGTGAAAATAACAACGGGCGTGCCACGCGGAAATGGTCAAGTGGAACGTATAAACTCAACGATTATCTCGGTGTTAAGCAAGCTAGCCTCTCAAGACCCAAAGAATTGGTTTAAACACGTTTATCGAGTACAACAATTCTTTAACAGTACTTTCCACAGAAGCACTAAATTAACTCCATTTGAACTATTAACCGGTACTCGCATGCGGCTCAAGGACGACTTAGAAATTAGGGAACTGATAGAAGAAGAAGAGTTATTTAACTACATGGAAGGAAGAGAAATCAAAAGAATAGAAGCAAAGAAGAAGATATTAGCAATACAAGAAGAGAATAAGCGTACCTACAACAAGAAGAGAAAACCAGCACACTTGTATGTAGAAGGTGATTTAGTTGCTATTAAGAGAACGCAATTCGGTCCAAGGCTGAAGCTTTCTTCAAAATATTTTGGTCCTTTTTCTGTAACCAAGGTAAAAGGTAATGACCGCTACGAGGTTCGTAAAGAAGGAATTCACGAAGGTCCAAACGTCACATCTTCGAGTGCAGACTTTATGAAACCATGGGTTACAAGAGGATTGGAAGAATCTCTTAACGAAAACTTTGAAGAACAGATAGATGGTTCTGATGATATTCAGATTGACTATCCCGAAGACCAACGCGCCGACGAGTTCGAAGAGCGGGATGTTCGTACATCACTCGATGCTGAGGACAGCACATTCGTCAGCGATGGCCGAGATGTGGGAATTGTGGTTCCTGCCGGTAGAGTGCGCGCAAAGCGCAAGTGCTTTTGTTGCGACGAGAAGAGTTAGGTTGGCAACATGGTTGGTAACCGTGTGTGTGAAAAAAGCGCGGACTTTACTAAACGACATTTTATTGAAGTGTTAAACTTAAGAATAGTTTTTCATAATGTATCAGAGGAAATAAAAGATTTCATTTAAAAGGAAACGTGCGTAGTTTACTTTGAATTATCCACAACGAAAAAAACGATAACGAAAAGCCCACATAAATAGAAAAAATTCAACACCATTTATATATAAATTTTTTTTAACGTATTTAATAAATAAAATTGCCAGTTGAATTTTCCAGAATGTTGAATTACCCGGTATAGTATAAATAAAAAAAATATATATTTTCCTGATATTTCCCGTATAATTAAAACTTGTTTATGTATTAAAAAAATAAATAAAAGTAAATCCGTTGCCATGGCGTACATTTTACATATTAATTATTATGTTGTTCTAATTTAAACGAGACTATTTTAATTTGGACGTTAATAATTGTAAACAACGGCTGTCGTAATTTTAAAAGCTCTACAAGTTATCGAAAGTAGTCAAACAAGAGATCAAGATTAGGCGATTTCATCGATATTCACCCATACTCACAGATTATGCTACATTGAAGAGGAATTATTCTAAATTAATTATAGTTGATGTAGTTTTAATGTTTTCTTAATTTTTGTATTCAAAGTTTAAATTATTTTCTGTAGTTATTCGATTATAGCCGATTATACTTAAATAATTATATAAATATTTTAAGTATAAATTTCTTAGATTTGATAGAGAAGTATGTTTTGATGCAGAAATTGAACTTGAAAAGGTCAAAGCTTAAATCTCTTTTCCTGGAACGGCACCCTCTAAACCGTTGATATAGTAAAGGGAAACGCGTTACTCACACAATGGGGTTTGTAAGGGGGGTTGTATGAGTCATCGTAGCGAAGCGCGAGTTCCAAGAAATGAGAGTTTCGATGCACGTGAATCAGCAGAGGTCGGGTCGACAGGCGCCGCATGTAACTAGGGGATGCGTCGACTTGTCTATCAAATCGCAATTAAAATATATGTATAAATAATCAAGTCTAATTAAACACAGAATATGTTAGCGAAATTTTCCTTTCACAATATTGCAAATTTCCCTGTCGTGACGTCAATCAAATTGCAATGACGTCAAAGATGACCGAATTCAAAAACCGCATTTACGGCTTGTATTAATTACACGCCTTTTAAAGTAATTTTGAATTTTTCCCATTTACAATTTATCTAAACATTGCATTTTTTATGAAACTGTTGGGAAAATTATAAAATCGCGTCTACGAGAAAGGGAATTCCCAGATGTTAAAGGTCATCGAAGTCAAGGTTTATGTGTTGTTTAAACATAAACAGTTTTTTGAACGATACGGCGCACAGTCTTTTTAGCGTATATCGTACAAATGTAAATAATGGAATTACCAATGCCAGAGGTTGATGTCTGAAGTATCTATCACCGATTAACTTATTCTTTTTTTCAGTTTGTGTATATCTACAGTATGTTTCTAAAGTACTAATAAACTTAAACCGCTTCAGTCAACCCTTAAACGTAGTTTTGACACAACGGTGACTAATTAATTTAAAACTGATACGCAATATACATTGTGTTATTTTATAGCAAAATAAAATGATATATGTATTCCTCTGCAAACAACTTACGATAACTACTATAAATGAAACACGCTGTAGATAATAAAATCACCAAGATGTAATAATAACACTTAATAAAATGATAATCAATTCAGTATCGTTCTTTTAACATTCGAGCTAAGTAGTGTATGTGTGGCTTATTATTACGTATTATAATTCCCCGGAAAAATTATGGCACCTTTAGGAGTGCAATTAAATAACATTTTATGTTTTCCTGGTAATGTTTTTTTTGTTGTTATTTTTTTATTGAGAAATGAATGCCACCCGATTTTAAAACATATCTACAATCCATTCACTAACATAATATTTACTGTTTTAATGTTTTTTTAAAAAAAAACAACAATTGTAAATTTGAAATAATTGGTGGGAAAAGCAATGCTTTATTTTTACTAATTTTGTATCACAACCAGGGAAAACCTGACGCTTTTATAAATACATTAATCTCTAACAACCTTTTGTGGCTTATTCCTTAGAGTAAAGTAAACGTACTACTTGTATCAGAGTGCTCCTAAGACATATGTACTAACGCTTGTCTTTTTAATAATACAATAAAAAATCATTTAAGTGTATTTGTAAAAGAATTTTAGTTGATACAGAAAGGAAACGTGCATGTTATATAAAAAAATATTATTTAGAAAAAGAGTGCCGATTTTTATCATTTCTTGTTTTTATATAATATTATTTTTATATATTTTTTTACTCTATTACAACTAAAAATCCAAAACTTAACACTTCTTTTTATAACTGACTGCATTTGATTAATTTTGACGCTTCTTAAGTGTATCTTTAAAACAATGTCAAAATTAATTTTAAAAAACCGGGTTTTAGTTCATTTATTTTCTAATACCAATATCAATATTATCAATACATACTTATTTAGAAATAAGTTTAAACTTTTTTATAGTAATATCGACTCACAGTGCATGAGAAACGGTTGTTCTTCTTTATACAATGTTATTCGAAGAGTTTCTGATTTACTAAATAAAAAGTCGGTTTAAACAAACGACATAGAGTTATAACTTTTATAAGTTATGTAAAACAACCACAATCTTATCAGTGCTACTTTAACACAATAGCACAAATGTGACAAAATAGCCATCGCCCATCGGTGTGCATAGTGACGGTGGTTTTGAGCTTCTAGGCAATTTGGAGTGTGTTTGAATACGTTGTTTACCGTAACGGTTCTTTTAAAAATTTTATAGATGATCGCCCGATTTACCATTACTCTAAAATCCTTTTTCTGAGCTGAAAATAATTTATACTCAATAACTTTTTATTAACTATTATTTTGATGATGATTTACTAGAACTCTATCGGAAAGTTAATACATACTTCATTAGATAAAGATAGATACGCTACTCTAAGAACAACATGCAAATTTAAGAGAAGAGTTTGATTATAATGTTTTTTTATTACAATGAATGGTTTTCGTCAATTTGTCTAATTGCATAAAAATGACGTTATGTAATCAAACATGTCTTTCTTACTTTTTTTTCAAATGTATTAAACATTTTGTGTATTTTGGTTTGGGCAAATGAGAATTAAGAAAAAAATTAGACGTCAGGCTATTTATATTAATCATTACACTGTTATGAATCTGGACATAACTTTGAAACGCAATAATCAATAGGTATTGATTTTTGACTTTAACAAATAGAATTTTAGAATAACGTTGTATTCTGGAACAACAAAAAGCATATTTTTGATTTTTATATATTAGCTTATTGTTGACTAGAGACAAAAAAAACTATGGTTTATTTAAACGTTTTAATTTATAAATGTTTTATTGTTGTTTTGCTAATTTGACATTTAAATTAAAAAATTACAGGTTCTTTATTCAATATAAGCAAATTTAGGTAAGCGTAACACTTAAATTTACCAAAAAATATATTGAAATAATCACTGAACGTTTTATTAAATCGTGTCATTGGTGAAATTGTTAAACAAATCAATGTAAATAAAGATTATAAAGTAAGAATAGATTCAACACTGACTATAACAAACTATGATCAATTCAGGGTTATTTTAAGATATTGTAATTATAAAAGTATGTTTCTCTTGTATCAAAATTTTCATAAAACATTTTATGGAAACTGTATAGAAAAAAATAAAAAATTGAAGCATTTTAGCTAGACATTTTGTAAAACAGCACACGACCAATACGTATTTCGTCATAACTCTCCACCGTGTCATTTTTAAATTTTTAATGGTTTACGTAATCGCTTTGATCATTAGGAATTTTTGAAAAATCTCTAGCAGTCCACAAAGATTATGTAAAAAACTGGCGTATATCCAATATCTACTAAATTGTGTATTTATTAATAAATGTATTTATTTAAAACCACTAAAAGATAAAAATATTGGGTCGAATTCATAAAACAGAAGGATATCCTTTCAAGAAATATAAGGTTTTGAATTGAAGTAAAAGGTAAAAGTATAAGGATTTCCTTTTTTTCATATTTATAACGATAATCTTATACTCGCGAGGATTTCCTCGTATTGTAGAAGTAAAAGGTCGACTTGTCAGCCAGCAGTTTTAACATGTTCTAGGGTGTTACGATACCTTTCCTTGCTCGCAAACCTTCTCCACTGCTTCGTACACAAACACAGTAGTTTTGCTCCAGTTGTGTTGCCATAAATTATTAGTTTATCCAGTCTTAAGAATTTAGCAGTATGTCTTCTTTGAGTGATGAAGAAACTGCAGGTATTAAAGAGCTGTAATTCATTGCGGATGAAATTGCAAATGCTCTTGTAATTCTGGAAAAATCACAGGTGCCGAAAATCAGAAGGTGAAAAGATGAAGCTATCGAAATTGTTATAAAGTGAAAAGGTATTTTGTCCACCATTAGATTCAAAAAATGTATTAAAAAATTTAATAATATGAAATCAAGATTGAAGAAAATAAATGATTTAAAAAAACAGAAAATAAAGTTATAAAATTGTTAGATTGGGAGAAAAAATTACTGAGAGCAATGGAAGACGAATCTAATCCAGCAGTTGGGTGAATTTCGAGGTCTATGCAGATTGGTGTTGTTGAAGAAGAAAAAAGAGAAGCCTTTACGTCTATTAGACTATCATCTGTTAACACGGCGGCGAGTAAAACGTTGTTGCCACCAAAACCAAAAATGTCGACTGATAAATATGAAACGGATAAAACAATAGGACTAACTACTAAAGAACTGCAACAGTTAGTTCTACTACAACAGTACCGCACAAGTTTAGTACAACAAGAGTACTATGAAAGGAAATTGGAAATGATTAAGCCTAAAGAATATACATTGCTGCAAACTGTTTCACGTGAAAATAATAGATATTTTCAGTTGTAAAAAAAAATATTTTGTAGTACTTAAAACCTTTATCTCTAAACAAACTGATCATATATTGAAATTGTTTATTATAACACTCAAATTTCTCCTGACTTCCTATCTTTGATTGCGAATAAGAATATCGTCATAATTGTAGTCATGGTTTCCTTCTTCTTATATTACATCCTCAGCTGGTTCAAAATCGGGATCGCTTATAGTTTTTGCTTGTAAGACAGGAAATCGTCGTTTGAGTTGGCCAAAACATCGTTCTATTATTACTCTCTCTTTTTCAACAAATTATTATAATTTTGCTCAGCACCAGGAGCAGGATTGTTAAATGGAGTTATGAGGCATGGCTTTATCTCATATTCATCATCTCCAAGTAGTACAACATTTGCTTTATTTCTCAATTTTGATCTAATCTGCCAATTTTTCTATATTCTAATACTAATATATTGTGTACAGAGTCTGGCCAACTAACATGAACGCTAATAAAAATTTCTTTGGGATTGCAAATAACTTTTCACAGCACATTCAAAGTTGGTTTACCTTTTTGGTTGATGTATTCATCTTCATGGCGATTCGGTTTCAGTATTCCTATATGGGTACAATCAATAACACCCGTTGCTGTAGGAAACATGTACTTGGTTTGCCACAACTGTTTGGCATACATAATTTCATTGTTGGTTTTTGTAAATTTTATCCATTTAGTTGATTGGGCAATAATTTTGTCAACGACTTCATGCACCGTTTGCGATACCGTACACGGAGAGAAAAGTTTACTGTAATAAAGCAAAAACTGCTATATTTCATGCAAATAGGCTATTGGTTTTGAGTCAAGCCGATGTACGCTTAAATAAAACTTTCATTTTATTAGAACAAATATTTTGAAAAAGAATTGTATAGATTTTATAATATATCAATTTAAGAAAACGCGTTTTCTTTTATCATTCAAAAGTTGCTCAATGTAGAGAAAAACCATAGTTATGACAATTACTGCTTTTTCTGATCTCTGTTGATTGTTGGGTTTTATCATAAATAAGTTTAATAGCAATAACACTTTGTATTAATTTAAGCAAGCAGTTCTATAATGTTTGCTTTTGTGCAGTTTCATGGTATGAATGATTTCAGTAAATATACGCATAGTTTAAACGTATTTCTTCGCTAAATTCAATATAAATGTGTTATATTTCTATCATCTCACTACAGTTTATGGTTTAATCCTTGATTACATTAAAATTTATACTTATTGCTAATATTACCGATCCAAATAATACTGTCCTTGACACCAATATCTACACGCATCAACATTATTAATATGTTACTGTTGGATGTTACCCACTTAGAATATTAGTCGAATTTACACCATTCGAGTTAAATAATCTTCTTGTAACTTTTGGAAACTTATTTTTTTTTGTCAAAGCATTTTGCAACTAAGTAGTTTACTTCTAAACTTTACCATCAACCCAAATTCACCTTCCTCAAATATGTCCAAATCATTTTCCGTTAGGCACACAAGGGATGTAACGTCAATTTCTTTCTCTAAAAGAAATGCAAATGCACGATAATTTCATTTCATTGCAAAAAACTAAGTCATACATGCCAAAAAATGTGCAAGCTTTGTGACATAATTCTAATATATAACAAAAGTGAACAATATTCAAAATCAGAGACAATACTTACTTGTAAGTTTCTGATAGTTTCCAATCATTCACTAATTGATGTAGTGAGTTATAGATTATATGCTGCAAGCAACTTGCTATAAAATGATAGATCCATGTCGTATAGTTCCAAACAAAAAACTGTCGGAGTCACGGTGCACGTTAATTTATCTTTGCCACATCTTTAGCAAAAAGTTTAATACGTATTGCAAACCTTAACTTAAATTCAATTGCTGGTACCTTATTTTAGACCAGCGTGGAACAAATAGTGATAACATAAATGCTTACTTGAAATGCCTACTTGGGGTTTTGTAGTAATTTATTACGTACTGCTCGCTGATATGATTTCTTATAAGAATAAGAATTGGTTGAATTTATTTAATTTGTAGACTTAATTTTAACTAAAACTTTTTTCTTGTATCATTATAATTATGAATGATTTAATAAAAACATGTTTGGATTGCAATAAGAAGTTTATTTTAAGTTTTAGTGCATGTAGGTTTAAATATGAAGTTGTAATGATTAAATTCAGCATAATATTTCTCTCCGTGTAGCTTGACTCACTTTAAGCGTTGACTGAAGAAATGTATAAAGACTCGCAAGGCTCATGTTAAAAATCGTACCGTATTACTATCTCACTTTTGTGGCTCTCTGCGCCCCGCTGCCTACAAACTTCACTCTTGGATAGTCGCGACACTGTTGTTTTCAACGCAAACTAAAAAGATAACACTGGAATGCTTGGAAAGGAATATGATAACTCTTCAAAATAATCGTTTGTTGTATTTACTAGATACCGTTGACTGATATAAAATGTTTTGAGTAAACGGTATGTAATTTGACAAGTTGAATTTTTTTCTTCAATCTATACGTTTGCCAGAGCTTGGTTTTGTTTTTTCTTTATAAATAGTGGTGGGCGATACGATACATCGAATCGAATATCGATACGTATCGATATATCGAAGTATCGATACGGATCGGACTATCGCTACGATCGAAATATCAGTACGTATCGAAATATCGATACGTATCGAAATATGTATACGTATCGTAATATCGATACCTATCGAAATATCGACATTTCGATGCGTATCGAAATATCGATAGACGACCCAGGCCTAATATAAAGTAGGAATGGTGATTTAAATCATTAAAAATCGATTTTTGTACTTTAATAAAGCGATTTTTACAATCGATTTTTCTAGCCAATTTTTTTTAATTAATTGATTCAAAAATGGAATCGATCGAACATCGCTTTATGGAACTATAATTATTCTGCAATCAACAAAAATGTAAAAACAAAAAACTCATAAGTAAATAATCAAATCGCCAAGTGAACAATAATTTAAAATAGCAGATTACAAATTCAAAACCGCCGGCGGTAATTTGATACTTGCACAAGAAGCAAAACAGAATTTTTGTTATGTTTATAAATGTATATAACTGTTTTATCGTGTTTTGCAGTTGATAATATTCTTTAAAAGGTGACTACAAAAGCGATTACCAGATCGGTTTTCCGTTCAATTAAAACTTTTTAACTTGATTTGCTAATAAAGATTACACCAATTTTCAATAAAATTGTGAATTTGAAACGGCGTTTTAGTTTTTTTTATTAGGTGTAGCACACCGATACATCGCAAGTTGGTCCCCGAATTCATAAAAAATAAACTAGAATTCCCATCATTAATGGTATCTCTTGGTAGATGTTTGGGTAAACCCGATTTATTTAAATCGTTTGTTAAATCATCGTCCTTTGAACTGCAAAGAGAGCGGTATGACTAAGCGTAGCCACTGCTCGATGCGTATACATACGATGCAATCACTACAACTTCTAGCAATGAACTGAAATCTCGGATCCTAAATATACGGTGGCGCCCCCTATATCTCGGATCCTGCGGTGACTACGATTTTTACCATAAGGTTGCGAGTCTTTATACATTTCTTCAGTCAACGCTTTAAGTTCTTGACCGATACCTTTTTGATAACCGGGATCACTTAAATAGCGCAAACATATTTTCATTTTTTGAACGGGAGACAAACCGTCTCCACGAGTTCCGTCATTTGTTTCCAAAAGTATATTTACATGCCACTGTACATTTTGTTCTTCAAAACGGAATAGAACTTTAACTTCACTGATGGTGTAGGTAAGCGGGGCTTGTAATGTTTAACTTCCCTAAGGTGCACAACATCTACCATCGCGAAGTTGATTTAACAAATAGCGAAAAATTGCCTTTTACTAGGGACCTGAGTTTGTCACTGACTACACTCACATTGTTTGAAGGATTTGTTTCTAATTTAAAGCAAAAGACAAACATTATGAATATACCTATTTACTTATATGCGAGTATAAGGAAGATATGCTTACACCAAAACTTACACTCTAAAAGTATAAGGTTTTGCTTGAAATTATTATGCATATAACCTGAAGGATTCTCTCCAAAATTTGTAAGTATAAGCATATCCTTTCTTTTATGAATTCGGCCCAGTTCTTTCAAGAATAATAAAAGAAATTAAATTTCTACATCACATAGAAAAATTCATAAATTTTCTACATGACACATTTAATGTATAAAATGTAGACTATGTAAAAAATGTAGAAAATATAAAAAGAGAATGCAGAAAATAATATATTTACAAAATAGCTTTGACATAACAATAAATGAAAACATGAATAATTAAGTACTTATTACCTATTTTATTAGAAAACCGAATTTACACAACACAACAGAAATGTGAAAAATGTTAGTTTAATCTACTATAAAAAAGGTATATAATAAACTTTTTACTACAAAATTGAAACTTAGCCTTTTTTGTTTTTGATAAATAAAATGGCTTGTGATTTGACAGTCTCAATTTAACCATTTTGAAAATATATATGTCGTATTTGTCGTTCGTTAAAGTTTTGTAAATATTGTTGAATCTCAGTGTGTTTTTGACAAAATTCATTACCATCATAAGTTAACATATAATTCGCATTATAAGATTTTATATAATTACATTTACTATTCTAAAGATACATGTTACATGCTATTTTTATGAGTTTATTTGAAAAATATCTAAGTGGGCGTATATAAAAAGCGATACATTACTGCCTAGCCAGCACACTGACGTCACATGACGACAGTGACACGTTTTAATGACGTCTAGTACGTAATTTCACGTCAATAAAACGTAATGTGCTGCCTGGGTAGTATACGTGCATGATTTTTATAAAATTGTTTAGAGTTTGCATTATAATTGAGAGTATGGTATTAAATCTTGGTTTTCTGGATTACAGTTCATATGATGAACTTGTAGCACACTTTAAAACTTGCAGGGTTTAATATTTTTTAATTTTTGTAGTTGAATATTCACTTATAGTTAATTACTACATAGAAAAGATGTAGTCAGTATTTTGAATTCAAACCACGCAATTTCAAACTATTGTTTGAATAATAACGTAAAATTAAATTTACTAACATAAGCAAAAGTGTAAAAATGTTGTCTGTGAAACTGCGGAAACCATCATCTAAGACTAGTGCGCAGCTGTTTCATCCTATTAGGACTCTTCAGCACTAGGATACTCGGATGCAGTTTCTAAAATTACAACAAACACATATAACATAGTTATCGACGTTTGGTGTAAGATTGAATTGCAAAATCGGTGGTCAATGCCACGTGGAGAAAAGAGTCACTAATAGTCAATTATTATATAAAAAACTATGAAATGAAGTATCGTGGAAACTGCATCAGAGTATCTTAGTGCTGAAGAGTCGCAATAGGACAGAACAGCTGTCCACTACAGTCTTTGATGATGGTTTTTGAGTTACCAAAACAAAATTTTTACACTTTTCAGTTACGTTAGTGAATTTAATTTCCCGATATTATTCAAACAACAGTTTAAAATTGCGTGGTTTAAATTCAATATAATAACTACATCTTTATAGTTTTCTATATAATAACTATCAAGAACCTGGTACTAATACTAATTTAAATTTGAAAGTCGACAGTTTTCGATTCAGACTAAAATCGCGTCAGTACGCTTCTAATATGACAAGCCGGTTATTTATTAATATAACAGAACCGTACCTTGCGATTAAATATTGAATTTTTGATTTGGATATGAGTTTCATTCACATTATTTGGATTCTATAGTGAGTAATTCAATTTTACTTGTTTTAATAAATAAATAAGCGCATTCCAAATACACTCTATTTTATTATATAAACAAGTAAAAGAACAAATCGATTAATAATATGCAGTAATTTTTAAATTGGGAAAAATCTTAAAATTTTTTTGTTTAAACACAATCACTTTTTAAAATTAATATGACGTGAATTATTTTGTAAACATTTAATTTTTTTTGCGCTGTTGTACGATAAGATAATAACTTTTTTAGTCCTCTTAACTTGCAGTAGCAGAAACAATAGCTAAATATGTACAACCTTACTCAAACAGGACGTTTTAATATTAAATCTTTTGGAAACATTTTGCAACTTTGAAATTGTTTGTCTTTAGGAAGTACTACAGTAAAACAATTTTAAATAATTAAGGTTTCATTGTATACGGAAAAAATAAATTTAATCCGGAAAAGACAGCAAAACAGAGTTGTGGATCACAAGCGTTGTACCCTTACGAGTGTTTATGGGTAGTTATTACTTTATTTTTGATTTTAGAAAAAAATAAATGTGGGTTAGAACGCGTTATTTTCATAATTTCGTAGAACTAGCTTAGACGTTTGTATAAGCGTAGTTAATAAAATAGCCAGACATAACAGAATATTGTCTGTTATGAATCAGAACTCAAAATAAAATTTACGCTAACCAACTACTAGCAAAATCTTTTTCTTGAATTTAATAGAAACAAAAAAAAATAAATCGTGTCGCGAGTTTAATAATAGTTTGTATTTATAAATGTACAGAAGGGGAAGGGTTTCAGGTACCCTACGTGAGTCAGAAGTCGTCGCGACCTGTGTTCTTTACCGGCGCCAGGCGTTTAACAGTAACTAGTAGTAGACTGGACGCCCGGCGTCGTATTCCCTATGTGGCGCCAATGACACCAACTCCCATTATAACCCTTTATCGATAAACGTGTTAAGTCCACCTCTGCCGTTCATTACTTTTGCTTTGTTTACGTACATATTCACCTAGTTTACTATAAAAAGTATATGACGTCACTACGAACGAGTTTTCCTAATTTGTAGGTAAATTAAAAAAATATACAAACGTCTGAATAATATTAATTAGCATTAGGGGAAATTCTGAAGACGTGATTCGCTTAATATAGAATCATACATAATGCATTTTACATATGCAGTATAACAGTTTGTTTAAATTTAAAAAAAGTCCCTTCGATGTTAATATTGGGTTCGCTACACAATTATATTTTGTTTATAGCGTCATATGTCATATGCATTAAGAAAATCCATCTGCATAATTTGTTAACCAAATTACGTTTATTTATAGTTTATAAGTTTTTACTGGCCACTCTCGTATAGTAAAAACTACCGGAAATTTTCTACTAGTTCCTCTGCGATATCTTAACGTCATTTTTTGTTGGTTTTTCCATGTGGAGAACCAGGTATTTGCCTCAAGCAATTTTGTTGTTAAATTTATGAATTAATTTATAGAAATCCCAACCTATTTTAGTTATGTTAATTGTTATCTTATTATAAACGCACATTTTTACGTAGTAATTTTATTTGTTCGCGAAAGTGTTAAAAAAAAGTAAGATGATGTAGCGCGGCGAACTTAGATACAGCAAAAATAATTACCGCGTCTCGTAAAATGTACTCGTTTGGCGCCACTGTGGTTTTGTTGTTATATAGAGAAATCATTAATAGTTCATTTTAAGAGCGTGTAGGTAAAGTCGTCGCAATCACGCACAGACTTTTAGTCTCCATTTTTGTTACATTTTCGCATTTTTTTTTAAATTTTAAAACTAGAAAGAGAAAGTGCGTTTTTCCACCACTATAATGGAAATACTTGATTATTATAACATAAAACAAGTGCCGATCGTTGCGTTTCTTGCGTTGTGGTCACTCTTGGGATCGCCACCACAAACGTAATCGCGTACGCTTTTCTATCGAATAAAACAAACCTGCGCCGCCTGCGCTCTCGTTCTCAGCTTCAACACGTGATCGGCATCAAATCCACTCCATGCGCCCCAGGCCCCAGTTAACTAGTAGCTGCTTCTAAGAGAACTTGTGTGATCATCTTTCTTAAAATTAGTTTTTCCACACTTGCTGATTTGATAACGGTGTGCTACGCGTTCAGTGCAGTTTACAAAGTTGTTTGGCTACGTTTTTTTAAATAACGGTGCTCAATTTTTTAGACAATAAGTTTTTCGAGTTCCTGTTTATAATCTGTTTAGTATAGTTGGTGCTGTCATTAAATACAATGACCTTGATACTATACTAAGTACGACTGGCGCATATGATGAAACTTAAGGTATGGTCGGCACTTATATTTTCATTTTAAGATAACGCTTCTAAAATGTAATTTCATCGATCATTGATTCATTTGTCCAAAAGAATTAATTACACCTATCGACATTGTGTTAATATCATCGACTCTGTTTGTTAGGGTTCATCGCAGTAGAACGAAAAAATAATGGATGATCACGGTATAGGTGTGTAAAATTTTGTGTGTTTTTTGTCTGTTTAATTTTGTTTTATTTAACTACAAAATGCATGCTCGAACGTTTTATTTATATCAGTTGGTGTCTATTGGTTTGTTGGTTTCCTCTTAATAAAATAGCCGTTGCTGCACGATAGCGCTTAACAGCTAAAAAACTGTTCTAATTTTATCGGTGAATGAACGTAAGCATTTTTGGCACAGAAATTTGTTTGCTATTCGAATATTATTCACGAATTTCGTATAATATAGTAGATTGAGCAACTATATACGTAGTTATTACTTGTCACTCTCACTCTTAACCATAACTTTTTATTTCTTTATTTAATATCGAAAAAATAATCGTTGATTTTTAATGTAGATTCTCCTTTGGAACGCGTTGTTCTAACAGGGACCACAGATGATAATCTTAATATAAGTGATGTCAGTGAGTATTTAATACTTGCACTTATGTTCAGGAATTTATTGTAAAATTGCAGTTGAAGTTATTGCTACAGATCCGGACTTTAAGCAGTCCAGTAACATGTATAACGGTGGTAGCGAAATTACACAAACAATGACTCCAATGCCCACTATGAAACCAAAAGTAAAAATTATTGAACAACCTGCTTCGAAAGCTCTCCGCTTTCGATATGAATGTGAAGGTAGATCGGCAGGATCGATTCCAGGTGTTTCAAGTACACCTGAAAACAAAACATTTCCTGCAATACAAATTGTTGGATACCAAGGAAGAGCTGTAGTTGTTGTATCTTGTGTTACAAAAGATTTGCCTCATAGGTATGTTTGTCTTAATTTCAACAATAAAGGACTTACATAATCTTATAGGCCTCATCCTCACAATTTAGTTGGTAGGGAAGGATGTAAAAAAGGCGTATGTACTTTAGAAGTATCGCCAGAAACCATGTCAGTAACATTCTCCAATCTAGGTATTCAGTGTGTGAAAAAGAAGGACATTGAGGCTGCTTTAAAAGTACGAGAAGAAATTAGAGTAGATCCCTTTAGAAGTAAGTAGTATTGAATTGGATCGAACTTTCAATTGTAACATTTGACTTTCAGCTGGATTTGCACACAGAAATCAACCAACGTCTATTGATTTAAATGCAGTGCGATTGTGCTTCCAAGTCTTCTTAGAAGGAGAACAAAGAGGAAAATTTACTGTACCACTAACTCCTGTAATAAGTGAACCTATTTATGATAAAAAGGCTATGTGCGACCTTGTGATTGTTAAATTATCAGACTGCGTTAGTTGTGTAGATGGAGGAAGAAAAGATATCATTCTTCTCTGTGAAAAGGTAAGTCTTGTTCTAAAATTGTAGTTATACTGACCTGTTCAGATGTGTCCCAACTTTTGCTTTAATACTATTATTAAAATTTGAATCCATATATTTATTCTACATATTACAAAAACAGTTCTAATTCTTCTTATTGAATATTAGACAGGTTGAAAATAATATTCAGGTATTTTGGTCGGTTCTAGACTTTGGTGTATTTTTTGAAATAAAATCAGCACTTGAACAAATATTTATTAAGTTTGACTGCATTAACTCCATTCTGATTTGTTTTATTCTTTTGGTTATGTATCGAAATGGTTTTAAGGACAATGGCATCTTTTTGTTGTAAAAACGTACATTTGTTTAAATGATTACCTTGCTTGTTATTCATAAATTTATTGTTAAACTTATTAAAAACATACATGTGCAGGTTGCGAAGGAAGATATTCAAATTCGTTTCTATGAAGAAAAAGATGGTCAAATAGTATGGGAAGGTTTTGGCGATTTTCAACCATCTCAGGTGCACAAACAAACAGCGATATGGTTTAGGCCACCACGTTATAAAACGTTAGATATATCGGACCCCGTGAAAGTTTTCGTACAGCTTCGTCGACCATCAGATGGTGCTACCAGCGAGCCTTATCACTTCGAACTACTTCCGTTAGATTCAGGTAGGCCAGCGTATTGGTCTTTTCGTCGCAATCTTGCGAAGAAAGGAAATTACACTCTTTTTAATACCATATTAGCGAACGACGCTCGTGTTGTCGCAAAACGCCAACTTAGTAATTCTATTCCAATCACAGAAGCTAAAACCGATAATTTGCAAAGCAAAATTGAAATTACAACAATTTCTGAGCAACCTGAACCAGCTATGCAAAATACTACTGTCGAATGGTGCGATTACTCAGAAGTTGATAAATGTCAAAAAGATATTGAACATAAAAACGAGGAAAAATCTTTAAACGATCTTTTAAATCAAGTTGCCGAACTTGACGAAATTTATTCTGAAACGCGTATGCAAACCGTAGAGGATACAGTCGCTGATAAACCGGTTCACGAGTTTGACGACGCTAGAACTTACACTAGTTTACAGTTAGCATTTAAAAATACCCTCGAAATAGACATATCAGATCGAGATAAATATGAAGATATTGTTATTATCAACCCCCAAAGCCCTGTTATCGACGCCTCAACTTTAAAACGTGAAAACGAAATCGATAAATTACCTCCATTACCGCCAAAACGACAAAAGAAAATCATCACAGATATTTGTGACCCTTTTGTACCAACTCGAAATTGCGAGAATGAGCCCCAACTGATAATTCGTTCTACTTCCCTTACGTTGCCAAGATCGCGTTCTCATAACGACGTAGCTCCCAGTAAACGTTTACCCCCTTCACCTTCGTCGACGTTGCCTAATCCAAAAAAACGCGGTTTTTTCTCAAAGTTGTTTACACGAAAAAAAGGCAAATCGACTGCTTCCCTCGATAATATTAAACCAGGTTCTACGTTGCTGTTAAATGACTTCGTTTCCGAAAAAGCAACCAGCGAGACTAACGTTTCTGTGCAATCAAACTCAACTGAACAAGAAGTGGTACAAAAAACAGATTTAAATGCTAACGACGATTTAAATATGAATCTAGACTTGACGGAAGCCGAACATTACGCATTATACATGGCAATGGCGCCGCACGCGACCCAAAGTGAATTTGACGAAATGTCATGTTACTATTCGCCTGTCGAAGGCGGTCGAATAATTTCAGATTCGAGTTCTTTACCACACTTGAAAAATTCAAAAACATAACAAAGAATTATTATATTTACAGTTCGTGACTGATTTTTAATAATTTTTTGTAAATACAAATTATCGGTGCAGTTTTATACTTAGAAGTTTTTGTACCTAAATATTTGAATGAAAATCTGTGATTGAATTAGAACTTGATTGGTGTATTGCAAACATGAAAACATTTACTTTAATTGATTTGTAGTGCTTGCGTTTTACTATAAAATTACCGTTTTTGAATTTTTTTCATTAGTAGATTTCTCTTCTAGAAAAATAAAGTTAAGTCAATTTTTTATAAGCAATAATTTTTATAGTGAAACACAAGCGAAAAATAATTGCTATGAAAATTGTATTTCTATTTTAATGTTGAAACTCTTTTTTGTAAGCTGTGATTCTTAATTTTTTTATGTTATTTGAATTGTTATAAGAATGCAATGCAATTTATAATTTTTTTTGCCTACGATGGTTAAATTTGACGCTATTTTTAGAGCCTGGTATGTTAAAGCGGAAACGACAAAAATTTGAAAACGATCAAAAAAATCATGTTTTACTTCACTTGCAGGAGCAAGAACAATCTAGTAAGTTATTGTATTTATATTTATTTTGCTTCGGGCGGTGCTGGTTATTATATAATTCAAGATCGAATTCAATTTACTTTAAAAATTCGAAAATCAAGATTTTTTTGAATTTTTTTACGTGTTTATTCCATAATAGGAAAGCTGTTGGGTTTATAATGATATTACTGTGTTAACTTTTAATAGAGAATGTAGTTGTTGGTGTTTTTTATAATCTAGTCGGTGGTGTTACATATTTTCTCGTTATTTATTTAATTTTTAACAGTCTTCGTAGTTAATTGTAAGAAGAATATTTTAGAAGAGTGTTGGGAACGGAGAGTTAATTCACTTTATTGTGTTGTAATTTATAGAGCTTTATACATTTGTATGTTTGCTTTTGAGAAATATACCATATTTTGTATCTTTCGAAAGTTTGTCATTCCTAAATTTTCAGAAAATTTTAGCTTACGAGGATTCTGACTATTAAAGGTACATACTTGTTTGTGTGTGTAATTTTATGTTGTTACTTTGTGTTTGATTTTCAAATTCTCTAAAACTATTACAAGCATTCATTTACACTAATTATGGGAATAATACATTTTAACGCTTGCTTTTAACTTATTTACATTATTCATTTGGGGTACTTAATTAAACAAGTTTCTTTTTAGGATCTCATCAACCTTATAATATGTTGAACATACCAATGGATACAGTAAAAACTGAACCGAGAGGTAAACGTCGTTTTTAAACCTGGCACAAAATCAAATACAATGTCTAAACTGTTTTAGACACGACACCGTCACCATATGGTGGACAAGTGTATGGTGGTCTCAGTCCCATGTATGTTGCAAACTCGACATTATCGCCTCATCAATATCGTGTACCAACAGATCCAACACCACCACCAGCACCTGAAGTTCAGTGCAATCTTTCGTATAATCCACTTCCTTCCATAAATAACATGCTGCCTCAAAATTGGAACATTTTAACAAATAGTGTGAGTGCGGCTCAGAATGATTTGGGTGCATCGAATGCAATGAACATTGACACTCCAAGTGGTTTAAGTAGTTTGCTAGATTTAGACAGTCAACAAATGGAATTAAAACAAATAAATCTCAATTCCGGCGAGTTGGCTACTTTAAATATGTTTGATACTCACAATCTCTCAGAGAATTTATCACATAATTTGTCATTGACAGATATAAGTGTGATGAGACAAGATCCAAACATGACCGATAGTTTTACACAACTTGCAAATAACGTAATAAATAGTATTTGTCAGTTAAACGATATGACGAAACCTAACTAAAGTTTTATTATTTTAAACTATTAGTTGGTGCATTTCAACCTCACATGATGAAATTTCTTTTGTTAACGATCATTTTCTACATGATGCTGTGATTCATTTTTTTTTAATTATTGTGTATAGAACGGCAATATTTTAAACTTATTTAAGGAAAAATGAGTATTGCTCATTGTTAACAGCTTTACTGTTAAAATTACATTTTATATGTCGTGATAAATTATTAATTTTACGTATTTTGTACTATTTTATTTTAATTTTTAAATAATCTTGAATGTTATTTTTTTGTTATGTATCATATTTGAATAATTAAAAATTATTACTGTTACTTTTTCTAATAACTGTGTTTCTTCAAAAAACTGGTTAATTTTTACTGTAATCTATCGTGGTACTCTTTTTTTTATTTACTGGTTTTACAATTTTATTGGTACTTAATTTTTATTTCTTGGCTGATTTTGCTATCTTTGTACATGCAATACTAAGGTAATTGATTTTTTCTATATATTTTTGTTCCTACACTAATCTTTTTTTATTAGACAGTTTTTGTCTTTATTTTCTTGTATACAACTTTTCACTATCTGCAGTTTTTGTTCCTAAGTACTGTAATTGAATGATAATATTATTTGCTGCGCTGCTTTGATCTAACGTGTTTTATAAATACATATCTTATAATTATGTGATCTATGTGTAAGCTCTGCAATGGAATATTTATTTTGGATATATTCCTTTTGCATTGTTTAAGTATTTTATCCTAGTTTAGAACGAAATAAGGTGTGCCTACTGTGTATCTCAAATTTTGAATTTAGTATCACATCTTGCTTTTCCTCATTTCTTAATTCTTATTTCATTGTTTTAATGTAATAAATCTATGTGACTACATAACTAAATTATGCAAGAATACAAAAATTACCAATTTTGATCTTATTAAGTGTGTATATCGATATGTAAGAAAAGTGCATTTTAATGGTAGTTCAACATTGCTCTATTTAAATTTGTTTCTAAATTATCAGTTTGTAGATTTAAAGTGTTACTGCTTTATACCATTGTTTATACATGGGAGGTTGCTGGTATAATGATATGGGCTTAAAGTACATACAGCATGTCTTAGGATTGATATTGCAAGACTTATGTGGAACTAAAAACTTTTGATTTTTAATTTGACTTTGTAATTAAGTTCTGCTTGGTTTCAAACTTATTTTAGTGTACTTTTGATTTGATAAAATCACGTAGATCTTGACAGTTGAGAAATAATTATTTTCGTTTCAGATGAAGTACCTTTCTCGTTTACTAACGTAGATTAAAATGTTACTGAGAAAAATTGTTTAGAATGTCTTTAAGGAAGATCTACCTTACTTTAGTTAAACCATCATTCAGATTCAGCAAAATTATTTATAAAAGATGTTATTTGTAGAAGATTAAACGACAAAAAATATTTACAGTAAGTTTGTTAATAGTAACCGCCACTTTGATGAGCGATATCTGAAGGCCAGGAAAAAGCATTTGATGTTTACTAATCTTTCTGTTAGACTATGATTGGTAGAACTCGTCTCACGTAAAATTGGGAACGTCAAATCATTTTTCGCGCACTTAATATAGCATGAACATTTTTGTTAGCGATGTAGTAACACACTTATCGAAATAATATATATTGAAAACTATACGTTTGATAATCATAGTGAACCGCATTGTAAAAGGAGTGTTAAATGATGTGAAACCAAAAATTGGTTAACTTTTATTTCTAAAGACGATAACTTATGAATAGATTGCAACTTAAAACCAGCGGCGGATATCATATTCCAAGACATTTAAAAACTGAAAACATACATATATTCGGTAATTATGATTTTTAATAAATTTTTTTGTAACAATAAACATGTTGTTTGTCGGAACAGATTTATGATGATGCACGTGCTTATCTCATCTACTAAATATGCGAAATGTTTGATGCGTCGATTTTCTTTTAGTAGGTTGTAGTAACATGGAGTTCAAATTTAAATTACTGCTGAGATTATGTGAACGTTACAGCCAGTGGCGGCTGGTCCATAAGGGTTTATTTATTGGGCGCGAGCCTCGCAGATGTTCATTAAAACAAAAAACTGTACAAATTATTATGAATTCGAATATTTAAACATATTTATAAAACGTAGGTATCATTTATTTTTTATTACTATATTAATATTAAAAGAAACTTATATTAAATAGGCATTTTTTTATGTTCGGATTACAATTATTGGACCCATGCCTGTATATGTAGCATTGTAACTTGCAGATGTGGGTAACTATTTTGAATAAATCTATTTTAAATACTTCACTTAAATCCATTTTCTATTCTCTATTTTAAATGGGAGTTTAGAAACATTTTCTATTTTAAATACTTACTCATAGGCGACCTAAAGTCGCTAGAGATACCCACGTTTGTGCAAGTTTTTGTGGCTAGATTTTCGTCACGTGTTCTGGTCATCAAAACCTTTTTCTTATCAATGATCATAGCATCCATAGTTTTTTGTTGTGTTTTGCAACGGTGTTTTCTGCGTGGGATAAAATTGCAAGTTTGCTACCGGTATCAAAACCGATTAATAAATCTTTCGATCTTCACTGAACATAAAAAAAATACAGCTGTTGAAGAAAAGCATAATGCAGAGGGTGATAATAAACTAGCATTAGCAACACCGTTTATATTAAACGGAAAGTTTTTCAAAATTAAAACGTAACCGTAATATGGTTAGTGCACAGTGTATTAAATGCATTTCTGAAGATTATAGAAAACAACTTCAACAATTGTTTTCCAACGAACTAGAGATTCTCCCGTTAGAAAAGAATGTTTTAGAGATGGAGTTAAAGTAATAGAAGCTTTCTCTGATCAGTTATTGAGAATATAGTACTCAGGGTCGTATTTAAAGTGTGGGCGCTCCTAGCCTAAACGCAAGAATTTTTGTCGCTTTCTATTAATGACAAGAAAGGCGGTCAAATCGGTAATGTTTCCAAAAAAAAAATTAATCCTTATGATGACGATGAACTTTTTATTGTATAAAAGTCACTTATGAACATAATTTGAGCAGTAGTCTCTATAATTGAACCAAATATTAATATAAACAGCTAGTATAATAATTAATAGGTAGCAAAACCTCTAGCAATTGTGTGCCTTGGGCCTACCGGCCTAGTGATAAATCCAGCACTCAATTGGGAAAGAACAATTTGCAGCTTCAGGGACTGCAAAACAATGCTACAAATTTTAATATGTTGTATCAATATCAAGGCGTCAAGATGTTATTTAGTTATTTATAAAATTCAATAGTTCATTTCCTTTTTCTCAGCTCCCGTTGAGAGGTTATTCTCGTACGCCGGAAAGATCCAAATGCAAGTTTATAAAGAATGAATCATTTAAGAAACTGTTTCTTAGTAAATCAAACAGTAACCTCTTGGTATAGTAATGTTATCAATGTGGTATGAAACTAATAAGTTAGTCATTGGCTATTTTAAACTATTTTGTATTTTTAAATCTATTTAAAATACCCATTTTCTATTTCGTATTTTAAATGGTTTGATAGAAACCATTTTCTACTTTGTATTTTAAATAGATTTAACAAATGTATTTACCATTTTGCATTTTAAATAAGTTTTAAAAACTGTTTTACCCACCTCTGAACTTGACGTCGCGATCCCCACTACGAAATTTTCATATACAGTTTTAAAGTGCGAAAGGGCATGAGCTTTTGTAGCCTTCGATGGTTTCAATCTTTCAATTCAGTAATCATATGAAGCGGTAGAACTTCCAAGATGTGTTCTAAGTGAAATTGTGTGTTTTTCGTACGTAATTTTCGTAAAGTGCGAAAAAAGTACTGTACAATTGTTTTTTAATGAATTTGCAAGGTTGTCAAAAGAAAAGGTTGAAATGCTGAAAATTTTTTATAAAACTAAAAATACCGCATTACAGTTATATCGAACAGAAAATAATAAAATGAAGTTGATAATGTAACTTATCAGTTGAATCATACTAGGTGTTGATACTAATATTTTTGAAATTTTTGTTTTGTGTGAATTGAGATTTGATATTAATAAAGCTACGAGACGATTTTTTGTGGCACTCATTGTTGATTAATAATAAACGTAATATAATATTATTTGAATATGTATAGACGGTCAAAAATACTAGTATCATCTAGTATGATTCAACGGATCTGTTTCGATCAACTTCATTTTATTGTTTTCTTTTCGATAAAACTGTAATGCGGTATTTTTATAGTCGTCCGAGAGATTTTTTTCAACCTTTTTTTAACGACAGCCTTACAAATTCATTAAAACAAAGTACAGTACTTTATTGCATCTTTCGAAAATTACGTACGACAAATATACCGTTTCACTCAGAACACTTTGTATAACTTCTACCACTTCATGATTACTAAATAGAAGGAATGAAACCATGATAGAAAACATTGCGGGCTACAAATGCGCGAGCCCTTTCGCACGTTAAAACGTCATATGAAAATCTCGTAGTGGGGTTCACAACGTCACGTTACAATGCTCGCTACATATTTAAGCATGAGCACCAATAATTGTAGAGCAAACATAAAGAAATACTAATTTAATATACAATATATATGTTTTTGTTTGAAAAGCCCCTCTTGTTTTCGCAAAAAAAATTCTGCCGTCTTATTTTTATATTCCGGATGCAAAGATTGAAAATGATAAAGCATTTTTCTTTTTTTGTGTTGCACTAGATTTATTTAAAGATGATTGGCGTACTAAACTACGCTGATTACTTCTTTCTGGCATAATTAAAGTGTCTACTTTCTGAACACTTGAAAAATCTAATGATAATACATAATGTAGCGAATTTTATTATTAAAACTAATTTATTTAAACGACTACTAATATGTTTTACTTATACTAGAAATATGTACACTTGTAAATTAACCGAACCAATGAAATCTAATAATATTTAATAAAAACACTTTCACTAATTAAGATAAGATAAAGTCCGCGGATAGCTTCACACATTTGTTTACACTAAAATCACGTACAAGATTATTCTCCGTATATTTATGTACACACACGCGCTAACGACTTATTTATTTCAACTTGAATAATCTTCTTAACACTGCTGTATTCGCATTACGGCAATAACTGACCTACGATTTGTTTCTTCGGTATTTATACACATTTTGAAATCCTTCTCGAGTGTTCCCTATCTTTCGGTATATCTTCTAGAAGATGGATAACAACTTCGAGAAGGCTCTTGAATTTGCGGATAACTTGAACGTTTCAATAATAAAGAAAATGAAAAATATTGTACTTGAACTAGAAGCAAGTGTTGACTGAGGATCCTGAGAACAGTCATTGTTGCCAGAAGAAATTTGTTTACGCTGGTAGATTACTTCGATAAATTTCAGTAGATTCAAAATATTTAGTTAAATCAATTTTTTAAGGTGCTTAACAGAAAAAAGCTAAATAAGTAAGCTTTTTCCTGAAATTTTAAGTGCTGTAATTTTTAATGTAGTATTTAAAAGCATAGCATTATTTACTAGTATCGGTACCAAATTAACATCTACCTATACCTACTTGTAAAACTTGAAATATTTATACAAATAATAAGTACGTATCTAAAACATCTTACTAAACCCTGTACGGCAAAAAGATAGAGTTAAGCTCCTCCTTCAATTTTGTATGATAATTTAAACCAATGTATGAAGAGACAAGTTTACACGGCTCAAATTAGTAAAAGCGTGAAAATTCAAAAATTATGTAACGTATAATATAGACATTTAAGATTAAAGTACATAGGAAAACGTATAAATTATAAATTTCTACTTATAACAAATAAATACGTTTACAACTTTATTTGTTAATTTAGTTACACGATTTATTTTTAAAATTTATCAAATAACACTTGGAGGGAACAACTAAACATTTCAAACGCGTATAAACAAGGGTTTCATTAAATTTTTACTTATTAACAAATTTGACGAACTAAAATTATGACATATTTTATGAAAGTTTAAATAACATTCTGTATAAAAAAAAAGGATGATTCAGATGAAGAAGTCGTCATTCACACGAATATACACAAATGTCTTTCAAAGTATTGAAAAAAACGATTTCGTCAAATGAATGGAAATTACAAAAACTTAAAACTGCGAATAAATTAACCAAAATGTCGAACGTTAAACTCAGGTAAAAATTTGTTTGTTGTAATACTGACTTGAAAATTATAACCAATAAAAAAAATGTATTCAAATTTAGCGCCTATTTAATGGGAGGGACTTAACTCTATCTTTTCGCCGTACAGGGAATAGTAACTATTCACTGTTTATATTTACATGTACATCCAATGCCCAGAGATCAGTGATTGTTGAAATATTATCTATGTATACCTTGATTTTGACCTTGATAACGCACTATACAAAACATAGCATGCAGTACGTGTTTTAAGCGTAAACAAAATTCTGTTGAGATTAAAGTAGATATATCTTTAGTAGTTTAGTCTACGACAAACATTTTAAAGATTAATTTTTTTAAAACGGAGTCTTTAAAAATATTCCGCGGAGTCCTAAAAGCTGCTCTAATACATACTAAACAACTTTTGGATAAAACTTCTTGTTATGAGTTTAAACCAAGTAATCAGTCATTGCTAAGTAGAAATTATAAAATTAATAGTGTTCACGAAACTAGTGAAGATGAAGTGGAGACCTTGACAATTTTTTTATGTAAATTATACATACTTCAGTGTAATATAACAATACTGAATTTATATCAATAAAAAATGTTCTATTTTTACTTTCTTTTCTAATGAGTTGTTCTGGTTTTATTTTTTACATATAGAGGACATGCATAATTAGTCTTTATTTTATGGATAGGATTGTTCGGTGTGGAGGAACGGCAGCAACAATAAAAACAACCTTTATTGTTCAGGCCTTAACACCAGATAAAGGTTGTTTTTATTCTTTCGGTTCGTCCTCTCCGAAGGATCCTATCCATAAAATAGAAACTTGTTTAATTGGAAACTTTTGTGAGAATTATTATAATTATTTCAATTAATATAAAGTAATTGCATAAATAACATTTGTTTTACTTTATGTGAATGTGTTAATTTTTGTTATAGGCACCAAATGCGTTTACAGCCACATGCAATTGAAGTATTTAGAGTAAACGAAGATTGTATTATTTATCTTTTGTAAGCATGTTAGGGCTGGTTGTATAATAATGGTATAAATGTCAGTTAAGATATACTTAGTTTGATTGTAAAATGCCGTAGTTATTGGCTGTGTTATTGATGGTTAGTACCAGTGTTGTAAATAGATAATTTTTAAATTATATAGATACAGATAAATTTTTTTTCTTGCAAGAATTATCTAGTATTAGATAATAGATAAACTATTTAAACTTTATATAGATAACAGATAATAGATGAAATAATCTAGTTAGTAATAACGATAGATGGAGTTCATTTGAAGAACTACTATGGAATGTGGGAAATTACTGAAGAAAAACATACATATTGTAACTTGAATTTTACGGAACACTAGATTTTTATAAATTTTATTTAAATAATTTAAATAAAAAATTATATATATACAGATACATATAACTTATATATTTTAGATAGTATATAGATAAAAAATATGAATCTAGATTAATTTATCTATATAAATTTATATAGATAATTTACAACACTGTCTAAAATGCGTTTTTTAAAAAGGATAATTTAGGTTACAGTGCCTCTTTTACCAGCTGTATCTGCAATTTTCTTTACAATGGTGGTCATTTTCATTTGAGGAGTATCAGACAAAATGTTCTTATACATGTTTAAGATACACTGCTTTTCCGACACAGATAAATAACCCAAATTGACCATATTCAAGCGTTTTTTTGGACTTCAGGTTTAACATTTTTGGGTTGGTAAAACTGATGAATTTTAAATCGCCCTCAAAAAACCAAAACTTTTATTGGTTGTCAACAACGACCTCTCTGATTGATGGGTCATAATGAATTCCAGTGATTTGTCAAATCGGGTTGGTAGCAAATATGGACAAAAAGATTTGGTTGTTATCATGAGGTTATTGTTGCTACCAACCCGATTTGACAAATCACTGGAATTCATTATGACCCATCAATCAGAGAGGTCGTTGTTGACAACCAATAAAAGTTTTTATTTTTTGAGGGCGATTTAAAATTCATCAGTTTTACCAACCCAAAAATGTTAAACCTGAAGTCCAAAAAAACGCTTGAATATGGTCAATTCAAACGTGTACGTTTTTTTACAGGAGATACGTTTACCTTGCTTGTGCTCGGGGTCGAGTCCATATTTAATGAACTGATTTGTTTAGTTGAAATTTAGGCAAACAGGTATAAAACACAAAAAAAGCAAGAATGAAATGTGAAAACGTAAAAAGCTAAATAACACAAGTGCAACTGACAGTTAAAATTGACCATATTCAAGCGTTTTTTTGGACTTCAGGTTTAACATTTTTGGGTTGGTAAAACTGATGAATTTTAAATCGCCCTCAAAAAATAAAAACTTTTATTGGTTGTCAACAACGACCTCTCTGATTGATGGGTCATAATGAATTCCAGTGATTTGTCAAATCGGGTTGGTAGCAACAATAACCTCATGATAACAACCAAATCTTTTTGTCCATATTTGCTATCAACCCGATTTGACAAATCACTGGAGTTCATTATGACCCATGAATCAGAGAGGTCGTTGTTGACAACCAATAAAAGTTTTTATTTTTTGAGGGCGATTTAAAATTCATCAGTTTTACCAACCCAAAAATGTTAAAGCTGAAGTCCAAAAAAACGCTTGAATATGGTCAATTGTCAATTTAAAAATTTCCCTAGTGTAAACAAGGCGATATGTGAGCCAATTGAAAGTAACCTTTTTTGAAACGCTCCTCCTAGTTAAAAAATGAAGTATAGGCAATTATTAACTTTATTAGTCTAAAGTAAGAAATTTTTTTTTAGATTATAGCTAATTTTGTGAAAAAAATTATGAAATTTCTGAATAATGTGCAACATTTCAAATGAAAACGATAATCTAACATTTAAATTTTATTAAAATAGATTTTTAATAACCAAACTAAGAAAAAATTAATCGGGGTGTCAATTTATAAATTTCTTTAATACTGTTCTGCTTATACTGTGTACATACCTGTGAAATGTAATTTCCAATAATACCTTCTTATTTACACCTTTTCTACTATTTACTACGTAAAACACACAAAACCATTATGTTTTAAATGTTTTTAATTACTAATTAAAAAAACATCAGGAAACTCAAAAAATCACCATAAAACTTTGAAAAAAGTCAACTACTGACAGTTGACATTAGAATGACACTAATGTATCATCAATATGGCGGTAGTGGTGCCGTTTTAGAATACAAATCGCGGCTTCCCTATATTATAACTCAATGATCGTACATCAAATAAAACTTTCTGAGGTACAAGAACCACAGAGTAAATCGGTTGATACGCCATCTATGAGCACTGTCTGATGTAGTCTTTACGTTTCTAACATATTTCGCTGTTATTTGTATTATTCATGTAAGCATTTGATTAACTTTAATCTTTATATTTAATAACCATCATTCACCTTTCTACACAAATTTGATTATAGTATTAATTAACAATACGGTTTAGTAGTGACTTTACGTGTATTATTGATATAAATAACGAATAACCTAATTATTTTCAGTATACATTTTTCGTGCTTAAACCTGCGTTAAGTTTTACAATATTTCTTTTTTAGAACAAACAGAATGGCTCCCAAAGGTAATAATATGATTCCAAATGCCCATTTCCATAAAGATTGGAAAAGGTATGTGAAAACCTGGTTTAATCAACCAGCGCGAAAATTAAGACGTAGAGAGAATCGTATTAAAAAGGCTCATGCCGTTGCACCCAAACCAGTTGCAGGGCCTCTAAGACCTACTGTAAGATGTCCTACTATAAGATATCATACAAAAGTGCGTGCAGGTAGAGGATTCACGTTACAGGAATTAAAGGTATTTATGGACTTAACAATAATAAATTGATCTTATGATTTTGTTTTAGGCAGCACGTTTGACACCGTCTTTTGCTCGTTCTGTTGGAATTGCAGTTGATTTTCGTAGGCGGAATAAATCTGTTGAGTCTGTTCAAGTGAACACCCAAAGACTCAAGGAGTATCGTTCTAAGTTAATCTTGTTCCCTCTACATAAGAAGAAATTGCGTGCTGGAGAATCTAACGAAGAAGAGCAAAAAATGGCAACGCAGTTTAGTGGTGTCATTTTACCAATTAAGCAGGCTCCAATCGTACGTGAGGCTCGAGTACCAACCAATAGGGAAAAGAGATATTGTGCTTATGCTACTTTAAGAAAGGTAAATTCTTTTTCTTTTAACAAGCATATGGTTAAATTTCTTTTAATCTTATGGCTTGTTAATTTTGTTGAGGGTTGTTAATTTAATGATCGAAATTCTGTAATTGTTATTAATAACTTGTTTTTATTTCTCAAAGATTATTACAGACTTTCCCATAAATAACTAGAATAAAAATAAATAGAATTGGCTTCTATTATTTCGTTTTGAATCCATTTCTAATTAATCTTAACTTTTTTAATTTGTCTGATTTAGTTAAAAATATATTATGCAAAGACATTTCATTAATGCATGATCTTTAAACTTCAGGCTCGTACGGATGAAAAACTTGTAGGAATCAGAGCTAAACGTCAGAAAGAAGCTGCTGAGAATCCTGATGACATTGCAAAAATGGACACGAAGAAAGGGAAAAAATAAAGGTTTAAAATAAAAATTTTAAATATAAAATTTGTTTTATATTCATTGAACTGGCCTAAATATAGTAAAAAGTAATACTAAATTTTGCGTACCAATTTTATTTTTCTGATATATGTTAGACATTTAGATGTGATTGATATTTTCTGATTGTTTTGTTTTCTTTTATGCAGCTTTCTTTAAAGGCTAATTATCATAAAACTGGAGGAATTTATTGTAGTAGGAAGCCTAATCAAATTTAGTTGGTGGTAAGGTGGTTGGTATCTTCGAGCTTGCGATTATATAAATAATTGACACATGCCATTTAAAGATTTTAGTAAATGCAGATACACTACTGGTCAAACGTCAAGGATGACTAGAGAAATTGCACAAAGCTGCTATACAGTTTGTAAAACAAAAGGTATATTTAAAGAAAAACGTAGTTTCTGATAAATACAAACATTAAATTTCTATGAAATGCAGTAATGTTTACAACTACAAAGAACACAGAAGAATTATATTAATTCTTCTATATTTCAGCATTTTATAATTTCTCTGCATATGTTCTTGACACTAGTTTCTGTAGGGTACTAGCCTAAGCATTTTCTAATTGTTCCCAAAGTTGGTTTTGTGATGTTGGACAATGGTCTCTTATTCTCCTGTCTAGTACGGTGTCGATTTTATTTCTGCTTGTTAAATCATCTACTAAAATACTGAATTAACTAGAAAGTTCATATATCTCGGTTCTTTAAAACGTATAACTTCTTGTCTTATAAGACATTGTGCTGCAAGTAAGTATAATTTTTATAAGTTTCTTAATATAGTTTTTATACAATTTGTTAAAATTATATATAGGGGAAAGAGTGGATGGTATGAACAGTTTGTAGTAATATAATCATTATTTTTTTGTTAAACATTTCATGTTAGCTTAAAGCTTAGGTTAGGTAATTAGTTATAAATGCCAGTTATTGAAAAAAGTAATCTTAATTTATAGTGATTTTTAGCAAACCAATGTTTTTGTTCAAATCATTTCAATACCTAGGGTAGTTTAGAACAAATTCGCGTTAGTTTTGAACAGGCTAAGAAATAAATATAAAACTGGAGTAGTGACATAAAAAACTATTATTTATGTTTTAAAAAATGTCTTATCTAACGTCATATCGAGACAGGTCAACACTAAATTTAAATTTCTTAACAGCTCATCATAGGGTGCCACCACTTATTTCTGACGTCGGTAAGTTTAGTATGACATCTGCAAGAGCCACAAAAGCTATATCATTTTCTGGAAATGCGAGTAAATTTTCACGTTTAGTAGTAACTTAGCGTCTATTAATGCCCGGACGTCCTGGTACCTATAGTAGGCGTCGTGGATATGAAAGTTTATTAGTATTGGTAACTTTATTGGTATTCTGGTTAATTTAAAAACAATGAATGAGGTATGTTTTAATAGATAATACAAATTGATCCGTTACTATTTATTTAATAATCTTCTAGAGTGATTGCATTGTTAGAGGATGTCCCTCTTTTCACATACAAATTTACTTTATCAAGAAGTAAATGAGCGCAGCGTGAAGATTTAAATACCCTTATAACATATAGCATGCTAAAAAATTATGGTGTGTGCTCTACCCATTTCCAATGTATTTCTTTTGTCGATGCTTCGTGCACCGAGTTGTGTCGCAATGCAATTCCAAATGGTAAGATTAAATACATGCTTTATTTAACACGTATAACTATTTATTTTAAACAGATCCATGTGAAGAGAGTGGACAAATTCGACCTGTTGCTCCACCTTCGAGTGTTACCTTAGCACCAGCGGCGGCTCGTATCCTAAAATTGTAGGGGTTGCATCTTGCAAAAATTACTGTACCAGTATGTGTTGACTTAACATTTCATATATTGTTGCGTAAAATGAACGGTTTATCTATACCTACATAGAATTGCACTTTTCTCTCACACACACACACACACCTGTTAGTACAATTATATAAAAGGTGCATAAACAGGATTCTATTTTTCTATTTAAATTAAATAATTAAACAAAGTTATACAATTTAAGTAAAAAATATTTATTGTTATGTAAATTATAAACAATTACACTCAACGCACTCTTTCTATTTCTCTTATTTGAAGAGGAAATCCATACGACGATCTTTAGCAACAGCAAACTTATCAATGACTCTTTGATTAAAATCGGGTATACTTTCTACTAGAATCTTTTTTTTTTGAAAGCATAGCTAGAGCAGATAGGTTTTCTTGACCAATGGTGTTCCTTAAAGAAGTTTTTATACGTTTAACAGTAGAAAAACACGGTTCTGCTTCAGCTGAGGCCATAGGAATAGTAATCAAAATTTTTAATAATCTTAAAGTTTCGCTAAAAATTTCACTTAACTCAGTATTTTGAGAAATACAATCATACAGTTGCATAAGACCAGAAATGGATCTAAATGCTTCTGCTTCATAAATTACGGTTAATTCCGTTCGGAGTTTATGTCCGTCAAAAAATGGATAAGCTTTAATTGTATCTTCAAATTTTTTAAAGGAAAACATGTAGTATACTGGCTAAAGTTTTCTGAAAGAAATAGACTCACTGCAACTAAGTGCCCAGTGAAACTAAATCGCTCTTTGGCTTCATAAATAATTACATCGCATACTTTTTTTGCTTCTCGGGCAAATTCTACGCATTCATCGGTCTTACGCCGTTTCGAAGTAAATGGTTTAGTATCATCAGTACAGTTCAAATGTTCACTGATGTTATTTCTGATGTGAGTTATATGATTTTCAAATAAAGATATGTTTTCCTTGGCAATAACAGCAGAATTCGGACATATCCTGATGCTTGGTTAGTAGTGCTAACGTTTCTACTTTCGTTTAGAATTTTTTCCATTCCTGCCACAATAGCTTTCTTATGTTCAAATACGGTGCACACAACTCTAGAATTAAAATTCCATCTTGTCGGAGCCGAGCGCGGCAAACGTTTCTTAACAATTCCATCTAGTATTGCGGTTCTTTGAGAGCTATTCGAAAAAAAAGTACAAATTCTTTGTTAGTTTGCAAAAAAAAATCCGTACATTTTTGTTTGTAGAAACAGCATTTAACATTATTAAATTCAGTTGATGAGCATAACAGTGAATGTAAGCAGCGTGTTCATAAGTTTTTTTAACCAGTGCTTGAACTCCGTTCGACGACCCGCTCATCACTGCTGCACCATCGTATGTTTGAGCAATAAGCTTGCTTTGGTTATCTTTGACATGTTTCTGAAGTTTCTCTGAGTATTACTAAAGACAAAGATTTTGCATCGTGATCTGAAGGAATTAAAAAATTCCAAAATTGTTCAACAGGTTTTCCTTTTACAATGTATCTAAAAACAATTGCCATTTGAAAAATATTTGATACGTCACTAGTTTCACCAGGAATAATCGCCAAATAATCGGCTTCTTTTATTTCTTTAGAAATTTCTTCTTGGCATACACTAAACATAGTTTGTAAAATTTCGTTTTGAATGGTTTTTGACGTGCCTTTAAAAACTGACGCTTTTTCTAAATGTTGCTTTAGGGCACCGTCCAATTGTGCACTAAAATCAATCAATCCGCGAAAAACTCCAGGATTAGAGGACGATGTGGGATCATCATGCCTTCTTAATGCGAGTTCAAAAGATTCAAAAAACGTACACAATTAATTATAATGTTTAAAATGTACCGATTATGTCTCACTTGTTCGTTGTGCGATTCTATATTTCGTCGGTATGCACTATCCAATTGAGCAGCAATGTTTACACTTCCAAAAAGAGAATATTGCAAAACGTTTTTCACGTGTTTTTCTGACAATGTATGTTTTTAATCTGATCTCCTGAATGATTCAAATCGGTAAAACCTGTTTTGTCCACGAAGACACTCCTCCGAATAGCAAACATGGGAAACAAAACAATGCATTTTTTATTTCGCAACCACAAATCCAGGTGTTTATTATAAATGGCTCGATTAAATGTTCTGTTAAAACTCATTTTTTTGCTAGATACGGATTGAATTATATTTAAATTTGGGCGATCTAATACTAAATGGTTCTGCTATTAGGCTTTGAACGTAATTCATGCTTCATCCACTCAAACTAACGTATACACACAAATTCTGTATTTGTTACGATATAATAAAGTAATCGTAGTATTATCAACACACGGCATTTACAATCAACAAAAATGTGCAGCTGTTATTAACTTAAAAATATTAAAACTGCAAAAGTATAAAAAATTGTCTTACAAAAGCGACCGTATTTCAAATATGAAACTTAGAAGTGTGCACTTGACTTGCAACCTGCTTTAGCTTTATGGAGCGTACTTTCAAGAAGAGTGCCGAGTCGCTAAAACGCACGCGCGTAATATAACAAATTGGTTTGCATTCGAACTGCAACATTTTACTTGAATGCTAATCATGCTAATGCTTAAATGAAAATCAACAGCGAATGATGTGACGTCGGCGGATGGCATTTTGGTAGACAGAAAGTTAAGAAATAATAATTTGCTTTACGTATTTTTATCGTAGTTCTTGGGGGTTGCGCAAACCTGCAAACCTAAGGTAAAGCCGCCGCTGCTTAGCACACTACAAAAACTTATAGTAAAATTGTGACTTATACTGAGTGTGCTGCAAGACTTGTGAGTACTGACCGAGCTGAAGAAGTAGCAGGTACTTCACAACTAGCAGGTAAATTATGACATTGTAAATAGAAAAGATTTTACTTTTGTAGAAATTGATATCAACGTTCAGCATCAAGTGAGTGCAAAAATACATCTAAAAAATATTATTAGAAAAGGGTAATTCATAATATTCAATCTAAATTAATAAAAAACAAAAATACAAAAAAACTCCAGGAGTGCACGGTTTCCAATTTATCTGTTTACAAACTTTTCTTCGTTCCAAACTTAAAAATTCCGTTTCCAAATCTTCTGCAGGTCCTTGCTCTCTCTTGAGATAATGTAATTTAATGGAAAATATGATACGCATTCACTTTCTTCCCAGTGAGCAAATTGTAACTAAAACCGGCTGTTTTATAACTACTTTAGCTTTTAAAGTTACTCTTTAGAACACCTTTAAGTGGCTTGTGGTAAAACTAAAGCCTCCATGAAGCGTTTAAGTAGCTAAAAATTCCGCAGTTATGTAGCTGTTAGAGAGCTCCTTTAATGCATTAAAATCGGGCTTATATAGCTGTTTGTGGTACTAGCAAAGCTTTAAAGAAGCTGTAAAGGAACCGTAAACAAAAAATAACCAAAGAAAATAATAAATTAGTTACTTATTTTATAACTTCTTCTCGTTTTGTCTACGTGTTTCACAGGTGTATTTTTGTTATATATTATTTTAAAAACGCAAATTTTACTTTTTCTCCTAGTCAGATGTGGTCAGATTTGAACCCGCGACTCCTACCTGATGGATTTGTCATCATTAGATATTCCAACTGAGCTATCCTACAGTTACGTTTAATTTTCCATTTTTTTAAGTATTTATTTTTGTGCGTGTGTGGATTGTTTGCTTATATTTATAAGGGAATAATACAAAACAAGGATTAAGTGTGGTTTAATTAGTATGTGCTTCAATAAATGTATGTTGTTTTTTTATCCGTTACATTAAAATTTTAGGTATGGTAGTTAAATAAGGATCAAGTATCATTTTATTCTGTTTCGGCACATATTTGTGCATAAAAATGAACTCTCACAACAGCACAGAGACTGTAATTTAAAGAGAAAGTTTCAAAAAATCGAGATATATTATTAAGATAAACCAGCAGTATTAGAAGTTGTTACTTATCTAAGCTGGATACCAAAATATGGGATTTCAAGGGGTGTGATTCGTAAGCATATTGGAGATGTTTTGCACGAAAGAAAGGATACGAAAAAAAATTGAAGTAGTACGCAGTACAATTAGTTTTCAAACAGTGCACGTACTTATACTAAGTGATTAAATAAATAACCATTGAACGTTTGATTATGTGAAAACTAATCGTACTTATATTTTTTACATAATACTGAAAATCGACAAGACACGAACAACTGAATTAATAAAATATTTGACCTTCCCCTTCTTTTCTTTGGAAAACTTTTTCAAATATCTTCTTGACTGTGTAACGCTAGACCATCTTTTACAAATGAATCTTTTTTATGAAGTGGCAGTATAATTTGTCAATAAGGATTCAACATTGGTCATTGATTTTGTGTTGGCAAATAAAACCCTCACTACAAAAACACCTCTAAGATCACAAAATCCTACGAAAAAAGTAAAAAGAATAGGTTAAAGCTAATGAAAACAATGTAACAACTGGTTTTGTTTGTTCTAATTTTTGTAAGCTCTCCATTTTGTAAATATGAATTACAATAAATGATTAATAAAAAAACAACCGAACCAATGAAATCTAATAATATGTAATAAAAACACTTACACTAATTAAGATAAGATAAAGTCCGCGGATAGCTTCACACATTTGTTTACACTAAAATCACGTACAAGATTATTCTCCGTATATTTATGTACACACACGCGCTAACGACTTATTTATTTCAACTTGAATAATCTTCTTAACACTGCTGTATTCGCATTACGGCAATAACTGACCTACGATTTGTTTCTTCGGTATTTATACACATTTTGAAATCCTTCTCGAGTGTTCCCTATCTTTCGGTATATCTTCTAGAAGATGGATAACAACTTCGAGAAGGCTCTTGAATTTGCGGATAATTTGAACGTTTCAATAATAAAGAAAATGAAAAATATTGTACTTGAACTACAAGCAAGTGTTGACTGAGAATCCTGAGAACAGTCATTGTTCCCAGAAGAAATTTGTTTACGCTGGTAGATTACTTCGATAAATTTCAGTAGATTCAAAATATTTAGTTAAATCAATTTTTTAAGGTGCTTAACAGAAAAAAGCTAAATAAGTAAGCTTTTTCCTGAAATTTTAAGTGCTGTAATTTTTAATGTAGTATTTAAAAGCATAGCATTATTTACTAGTATCGGTACCAAATTAACATCTACCTATACCTACTTGTAAAACTTGAAATATTTATACAAATAATAAGTACGTATCTAAAACATCTTACTAAACCCTGTACGGCAAAAAGATAGAGTTAAAAGGGGCGTTTAATTCATGCGTGTTAAAAGATGGCGCCGCAGTATAATTTTAAACCAATTTTCTATACAAGCTTACTGCATTTACTCACAAAATTCAAGTAATCTGATTAAAGAATATGATTCTCTACAAGTTACTTCAGGGAACCTCCTATTTTGGAATCATAAATCTAATTAATACAGAAATAAATTGAAGTCAAACTTGAGTATTTTTGAATTTTTTTTATCGAACTTAGAAAATTTTGAGATATAGAAAACCCGAAGCCATCCTTAAAGAACCTATATTTCAATTAATAGCGCGAAATTGTAAACAATAACTGAAATATGTTGTATAGAAAATTAGCGACTTGATTTTAGGTTATATTACTAACATTTTTGTAGAAACAAAGTGGAGCCATTTATTAAAAGAGGGCGCTAACAACTTTGAGCTGCGTATTAAATATATGGAGCTACTCCAAAATAGTTATAAAACCTTCCGTATAGAGAGAGGGTTCTAATTTCGATTTTAAAGTATTTGCCAAGGTAACGGAAATTTAATAGTTACATTTTTTAGAAAAGAGATTAGGTTACTTGACTTATTTTATATTTTTGTGGACATTGCATGAGTCTCTTTGTTTTTTTAGCCGACGTACCATTAACGGAATCTTAAACGTACATTTTAAAAAAATGTGCTTTTGCTTAAAAATTAATTAAAAGGACTAAGAATAAGAAATATTTGTATATTTTGTCCTATTGCTTGTATAGCTTTATGGGAAAATTTATGAGAAAATTTGAGAAAAAAAAATTAGTAAAGCATTCAATCAAAAGATTTCATCACATAGAGACAATAACCGGTCAAAAAAACGTTTTAAACGGCTAATTTTTTGATAATCATTGCTGTACAACCAGTGTTAGAGATTTAAGTAGTGATAAAAAGCTTGTTAGTTTTAAAATAATAAAGCGTAGATTAAATTTAGATGTAATTTTTAATATATAATTAATTAATTAAGTAAAAGAAAAGTGCAAAATAAAATACAATACTTTTTATGTTGACCAATTAATCAACTAAACGAAATATTTGACTTGAGTGAATTGACCAGATTGACCGGTTATTGTCAATGGTCAATTAATTAGAGTTGTTAAGACATTTAAACTAAAGAGAAATTCATATTTAAATGTGCGAACTAAAATTGAAAGATAGTAGTAATTTGCTTTATTCAAAATAAAACTTTATATCTGAAAGCGAACATTTGCTTATCTGTTCTAAGTAGTGAAATTGAAACTCTGCTGGTAAGAAACGCATATGTAAATGACAATACTTTTTATATTGACCGTTTAATTAACCAAACGAAATATTTGACTTGAGTGTTAATTGACCAAATTGACCGGTTATTGTCATGATTAATTTAGTTATGATGACTAATTTGAGTTAACCTTCCGATTACCATTAGGGTTTTTTTTGACCCCAGAGGTGTTGTTTTTGTTGTCTTTTCTTAAGTTTCTTTTACAACTGTCCCAATATTTTTTTAGCTGAGTTTCTTTCAACAATGTTTAATAATATATAACAAATTTTTCAATTGTTATTTGTTTTACGACGTAAAAAAGATATTGTCGTTGGGGTCATATTTCGTTGTACAATATGTCCAAGAGCAAATGACAAAAAATGTTCGGAAACATGTGAAAAGTGCAAACACTTTGTATGTAAACAACATTGCCAGAAAAAAACTACAATAATATGTAATAGTTGTTGCCCTCACTAATTTATGTTTACATTTCATTTTTATGTTTTTATTAGTTTACATGAAATCTAATGTTAATTTAAAATATTAATAAAGGTTACCATTACAAATTAATCGGCTTTTCTTTACAAAATAAGAAAAAAACTTGGGGTCAAATCTGACCCCATTTGGTAATCGGCGCCTCAAAAATTGCTTGGTAATCCGAAGGTTAAAGAAAAACTAAAATTGAAAGATAGTCATTTGCTTTATTGAAAATAAAAGTTTGTATCTGGAAGCGAACATTTGCTTATCTGTTCGATGTACTGAAATTGAAACTCCGGTAATAAGAAACTCATATATTTAACACACGTGTAGTTGATATATGTCTGTCACTGTAAGAAACTAGACCAATGAAAAATGTTTTACACGCATAAATCATAAGCGACAGTTTTAAGTTAAAACAAACAGTTTAAATTTCTTTTTTCTGTCTTTTTTTCTTAAATACAAAATTGCATTCAGACTACTAAACGTATGTGATTTTTAAACCATCTGAAAAAGTAGCGACCCACCCAAAGGATTCAAGCGTATTCAAGTCTGTATCAACGGTTGAAATAGTGTAGGCGTATTGATAAATTTTAAATAGTAATAAACATCAAACGTAAAATATTAAACATATTATTTATTAAGAAAATCAAGAGACCTCTATACTTTAGTAGAAATAGTTAGCTGAAGAAAAACCTTTTAACAAGGTTTCTATAAAATGCCCATTAGTGACACCTAACCATACATAAGTCCGTAAAATATTCACCATGTATACATTACAGCGCCATCACTAAGTTTTCTTTGGTAATTCTTTATAAACGTCCCTTTTAAGCTCCTCCTTCAATTTTGTATGATAATTTAAACCAATGTATGAAGAGACAAGTTTACACGGCTCAAATTATTAAAAGCGTGAAAATTCAAAAATTATGTAACGTATAATATAGACATTTAAGATTAAAGTACATAGGAAAACGTATAAATTATAAATTTCTACTTATAACAAATAAATACGTTTACAACTTTATTTGTTAATTTAGTTACACGATTTATTTTTAAAATTTATCAAATAACACTTGGAGGGAACAACTAAACATTTCAAACGCGTATAAACAAGGGTTTCATTAAATTTTTACTTATTAACAAATTTGACGAACTAAAATTATGACATATTTTATGAAAGTTTAAATAACATTCTGTATAAAAAAAAAGGATGATTCAGATGAAGAAGTCGTCCTTCACACGAATATACACAAATGTCTTTCAAAGTATTGAAAAAAACGATTTCGTCAAATGAATGGAAATTACAAAAACTTAAAACTGCGAATAAATTAACCAAAATGTCGAACGTTAAACTTAGGTAAAAATTTGTTTGTTGTAATACTGACTTGAAAATTATAACCAATAAAAAAAATTTATTCAAATTTAGCGCCTATTTAATGGGAGGGACTTAACTCTATCTTTTCGCCGTACAGAGAATAGTAACTATTCACTGTTTATATTTACATGTACATCCAATGCCCAGAGATCAGTGATTGTTGAAATATTATCTATGTATACCTTGATTTTGACCTTGATAACGCACTATACAAAACATAGCATGCAGTACGTGTTTTAAGCGTAAACAAAATTCTGTTGAGATTAAAGTAGATATATCTTTAGTAGTTTAGTTTACGACAAACATTTTAAAGATTAATTTTTTTAAAACGGAGTCTTTAAAAATATTCCGCGGAGTCCTAAAAGCTGCTCTAATACATACTAAACAACTTTTGGATAAAACTTCTTGTTATGAGTTTAAACCAAGTAATCAGTCATTGCTAAGTAGAAATTATAAAATTAATAGTGTTCACGAAACTAGTGAAGATGAAGTGGAGACCTTGACAATTTTTTTATGTAAATTATACATACTTCAGTGTAATATAACAATACTGAATTTATATCAATAAAAAATGTTCTATTTTTACTTTCTTTTCTAATGAGTTGTTCTGGTTTTTATTTTTACATATAGAGGACATGCATAATTAGTCTTTATTTTATGGATAGGATTGTTCGGTGTGGAGGAACGGCAACAATAAAAACAACCTTTATTGTTCAGGCCTTAACAACAGATAAAGGTTGTTTTTATTGTTGCCGTTCCTCCTCTCCGAAGGATCCTATCCATAAAATAGAAACTTGTTTAATTGGAAACTTTTGTGAGAATTATTATAATTATTTCAATTAATATAAAGTAATTGCATAAATAACATTTGTTTTACTTTATGTGAATGTGTTAATTTTTGTTATAGGCACCAAATGCGTTTACAGCCACATGCAATTGAAGTATTTAGAGTATACGAAGATTGTATTATTTATCTTTTGTAAGCATGTTAGGGCTGGTTGTATAATAATGGTATAAATGTCAGTTAAGATATACTTAGTTTGATTGTAAAATGCCGTAGTTATTGGCTGTGTTATTGATGGTTAGTACCAGTGTTGTAAATAGATAATTTTTAAATTATATAGATACAGATAAATTTTTTTTCTTGCAAGAATTATCTAGTATTAGATAATAGATAAACTATTTAAACTTTATATAGATAACAGATAATAGATGAAATAATCTAGTTAGTAATAACGATAGATGGAGTTCATTTAAAGAACTACTATGGAATGTGGGAAATTACTGAAGAAAAACATACATATTGTAACTTGAATTTTACGGAACACTGGATTTTTATAAATTTTATTTAAATAATTTAAATAAAAAATTATATATATACAGATACATATAACTTATATAATTTAGATAGTATATAGATACAGATAAATAGATAAAAAATATGAATCTAGATTAATTTATCTATATAAATTTATATAGATAATTTACAACACTGGTTAGTACAACTAAAACTAATAGCCAAATATGTCAGTATTTTAAAATTAAAGCAAGTATAACTAAACACTTACATTTATACCATGATTGTAGAACTGCCCTTAAGCATATTGCAATATTAAAAAAAAGCGTTGATTATACATTTTTTATACATTAATGTAACATTTGTAAAATATTACGAATCAGTATATATAAATAATATTATAAATAATGTTTTTTAAACATTTTTATAATGTTTTTCTAATATTGATTTTGCAACGTAATTCTGGCCATTAACACGTTTTTGCAATGTTTTTAAAAATGTATATATATCTTTTATATAACAGATACAAAATTTTATTTTGAGTAGTTAATTTAAATTCAATTAATAAATGTATAAAACTTAAGATGTGTTTTTACTTTAACACTAAACTTCACTACAGTTAGAAATTTACAAAAAATCAATATCAGGTAAGTAGGGAGTCTACCCAAAACCGAAAAACATGGCAAGAGGTCTATGACACAAAAAAGTTTGGGAACCTCTGCCCTATGCTTTGTCGCCATCTGTGGTAGTTTCTACTCATTCCAACTCTACATGACCTCACTTTTTCGTATTCCTTGTTAAAAGTGGCGTTTATAAAGAATTATCAAAGAAAACTTAGTGATGGCGCTGTAATTTATACATGGTGAATATTTTAGGCACTTATGCATGGTTAGATGCCACTAATGGGCATTTTGCAGAAAACTTTTTAAAAAGTTTTTTTTTTCAGCTAACTGTTTCCACTAAAATATAGAAGTCGCTTGAATTCTTTCATAAATACATTTAGAGTGAACGCGTTATTGTTTGATCCCAAGCTGCGCGAGAACGATCAGCTGATTTGCTACAATCCACTCTGAAAAAGTTAGACTACTTTTATTTTTGACTTTTATACATGGTGCGTGTATGCTATAATTTATACAAGGTAACTAAAATAAATGGAATTAAATTTGTACTTGTGTTAATACTTCGTTAGGTAAGCATACGGCTTTTGGGTATCGGTAGAAATAAGTATTGAGTACACGCGCGTCGCATTGGAACTACTACTGTTATATACAAAATGATACATACTAATAATTAATAAAGATATTATTAGGGAGTGTTTATACTTGATAATAATCATGTCATACTAAAATTTCAACCCCTCAGGACGAAGTATAAATGAAATACCCAAAAGCCCGATGCCCTAAAAAAAATGAAAAATTATTAGTATTTAGTATGTATCATTTTGTATATAACAGTAGTAGTTCCAATGCGACGCGCGTGTACTCAATACTGATTTCTACCGATACCCAAAAGCCGTATGCTTACCCTGGGCTAAAATAAAGTAAGCGTAAATAAATATTCTGTTATAGTTGTGTTGGTTGTGGTCAATAAAGTGATAATTTTTTGTTTTGTGGTGGTATTGCTGTCACAATGGAATTTTCATCTTTCAATTCTTATTTTTAACAATGCACAATTAAATGTTACACGGGGTGGGCATCGTAACCACTAAAACGTCTTATGCTTATTAAGCACTGCACGAACCCCTCTTGCGGCCTGCCCAAAAAGATATTCATGAACGCGATACGCGATAGTCACTTAACCTCCAAATTTTTTTGTATTTATGCTAAGTATTTATGTATTATGAATGATATTAACATTTTAACATCATTCGATATAATAGTGTTATCATTTTCTTTTATTCGAAATATATATCTCATTGTGGCCCTTTTAAATAATATAATGTATGCGGGAGTACAATTTGAAAATAATGATGGAGATGAAGAAGGCTCAATTTCCATTGTTGGAAGCGCTTGGCTGACCCCGAAAAAAAGAAGAAACATTTTGGTCAAACATTAACAGAAACGACAATAATAAATTTGACAAGTTAGTTAAAGCAAATACTCAACCGTCTGATGACTGGAAAATTTTTAAAATTCAAAGAGTTTTTTTTGAAACTGGTAAGTACCTATAAATTTTATCAACTGTTTATTTAATTATACTCGCGCTTGTTGATATTTTTATATAAATAAAATAATTTTTGTGACGTAGAATACATATTATACAAAGCTATTTAACACGTTGAACGCCGCAATACTATAACAATTTTTTTCCCACGGGCCGCCTTATATGTGGTTGTCAGTTTTAATGTAAATCATATATTATGCAGTTTTTGTTTTGATTTTCAGTTTATTTCAGAACATAAGTAGTTTTTTAGGCGTGAATCACGGTTGCACCACGCGGCGTAAGAAGCATTTTTCTTTTGATAGGCCGCGTGGTGCAAACGTGATTCATATTTTGCGCAAGTTAAAACTTGCATTTTTTGTGAAGGGAAGGATTACGTATTTAGTGTTATATTCGGTAGTTCATATTTCTGCAGTAGTGATCGTTTGTCTTATGATTATGGGTGATTACGAAAAAAAAACAAGCACGTATACAAACTTTGCTCAATGAAATTTTGTCAGATGATGAACCTTATCAAGATTCGTCGGAAAGTTATAATCCAAGTGATCTAAGCGATGTATCTACGAATTTTTTTAATAAATTTAATGCTTATAAATGAATATTTTGTATAAATCACGTGTACATATGTAGTACCAATTTCATAGGTATGTTTTTGTACATTCAGTAAAAATTTTAAAGGGATAACCTGATGCATTCGTTCAGCAGGCCACGCACTACTGTCGTCCGAAAGTATTACATTTATATGTGAATCGTAACTGAGCCACGGACCTCAAACAAAACATTTTGACTGTGAATCGTATGCGATTCACAGAACACAATGAACAAATGTATTGTGCATCGTATACGATTCGCACGGCGTTCAACGTGCTAATTTGTTTTCCTTTCTTGAAACAGACGATTACCAGAAAGCACATAAGAAAATAAAACTATGTGAAATGTATTCAGACGTTCAAACTACTGATATAGAAGGTGATGTTGTATTAAAGAAACGGAACGTGCCGAAACCAGCAAGATTTTTAGAAGATTTTGATAACGGTAGTCAATCCTCTGAAGGTGAATATGATAGTCGTAATACAATTCGAGGACCACCGCCATTCATGGTAGAATCGAGATTACCACAGGCATCTTGCAATGTAGGTAAAATTATATTAATTAGCTATATCTATTTATCTAATAGTAAGGTACCGTCAGTACTTAGAGGTAAAGAATCTTTATTAAATAGTAAAATAAGGTTATGTACCTACCAACTGTTACTGAAATATGACATTTTATTAATTCATTATTTTCACACTTGCTTATAATTTATAATAAGTAAATGTTATTTAATTTACATCATTTGACGTTGATTAATTGTTTATTACTTTTTGTACTTCAAGAACCTTCCAGTGCCCCAGCTTTGTACACCACAACGCCTTCAAGATTATTGGAAAATACTTTCATAGTCGGTTTTCCATTTTTAAATAAAACCGATTTTTATGATTATCCAGTAAAATCATCTAATCTTTATATTTTTGTCGTGAAAGGTTTGGCAACTGTACCAGAAACACATTCTATTTTACAAATAATGTCTAAATGCTCTGTATTGCCTTTGAAAAATGTTTTGTTTGCTTCTTTTCGTCTTTTACATACAATCGATTTACTATTTAATTAAAACTGTATTTGCTAGGCTTATAAGTATAGTGTTTTGTTTTTTTTTTAAACGAAGAATTAACACGTGTAATATTTATTGCTTAATATATAAGTATGGGTGTTATTTTGCTTCATAAAATATTTAGTTACTATACTGTAATAATGAGTTATGCATTCTTTTTTATTTCAGTTTTTTATTATAAGAACGTTTACTTTTAATAATTTTATTTTATCATTTATTTCGTATACCCTATGCATATTGCAATATCTTAAATAAATACATTATATATTTATACATTGGTTTTTTTTACGTAATTTGCACATAAACGAATACGTAGATTGCACGTAAGCCAATACGTAGATTGTACGTAATTCAATACGTATATGACACATACTCTTCTACGTACATTGTACGTAAATTATTACGTCCTACGTACGTATTTTTTTACGTAACGTAGCTGAGACATTTGCACGTGTATGGTACGTAAAGTTACGTATAGAATAACGTGAAGAATACGTAGCTTGCTGCTTGGGATTATTTTGTTTGCATATCTTATTTTTGTTTAAATTGTTATCTATCTCGTTTTTACTTAAAATTTTTGTTTTTTATATAGTAGTAGGTACTACTTTCAATAAAATAAATTTGAAAATTATATGCTTTAATAATTTCAAATCCTTAAATTTGTGAGACGTTGAGCGACAGATATCAAATTTGATTGGAATTAGTAAAATATTCATCTCTGACAGTAAACAATAACAGATATCAAACATTGAAGTACTCACAGCACAAATCTTTATTAACAGCACAAACTATTTATTAACTATAGAAATAAAGCATATTCATGACAAAAGTTCTAAGCTATTGCAGTTAGTACACAATTTCATTAGCTGTTAGTAAACAGAATCATAATGGCTAATATGTACTTTCTGCTTCTACTTAGTTCTGGAATAGGAATGGTAAGTAAACAGTATTATAAATTCTTTTTTATTAATATTTAGTAAACCGTGCACCTGTCCTCTATTTCATTTAACTTTTTACTTGAGAATAATAAATTTTTACTAACCAGGAGTGAATTTTTTTCTTAGTGAAATTACACCGTCAATCTAGAAGTTAGAATGTCGTGAGAGTTTAAATAAAATGTTCTGTAAAGCAGGTACGATAACAGGTTTAAAGCCCAACACATGCACGTACATCATTATATTAAACTGAAGAAGGGTTAGTTAACCGACGGCCTATCGGTGGGTACTGAAGTTCTGGGATATGGATGTAATTTAGCTATTAGTTGATTGGTCGGGACAAACAAACAATGGCCAAAAATACACATATAATACACAAAACACACATATAATAAACACCCCAATAAACACAGAAAGTCCGGCAGTTTACAATGCCATTACAGCGATTAAAGGCAAAATGCGTTTATGGTTTTTGTAGTGCATAAAAAGTACACATTCTGTACGTAAATCCCAGTACTACAAACAACGCATTTTGCCATTACGTTTAAAACACATTTTTATCCGCAGATTATTCGATTTTGTTCGGTTTCGTCGCAGTCACCGTGAAGTAGCTCGTACCTCTTCCCCTACCCTTGCTTTTGTCACTTTTGTTTAGCTTTAGCCACAAAATCTTGTATTTATCGTATGCAAACCATTTTGTGCTTTAAAATTTAGAAAAAATGTGTTTGTTTTTCATCATTTAGGATGGATTAACAAAATAAGTAAGTATTAAATTCAAATATAACCGATATTATTTCTTAATAATAAATATATAACTTAAAAACTAACACGATTTCGCGCAAACATAAAGTGACTTTGGAATTTGTAGTTAATGGAATGTTAGTTTGTGAGTTATCTATAATTTCCCAATTCATTATTCTTATTGCTGAGTTGTATTTACCCAGGTAGCAAGATGACGTCAATATGACGTCAATATTTGGTATTTATTAGACCACGACGTTAATAACTTTATATCGACGTCATATAAACGGCTCAGAAGTGTCGATTTATCGACGTCATAGAAGTTACGTTCAGTGGACGTACACACAACGTCATAATTTATGACAAATGTCTATATATACTAAGAATATAATTAAATATTATTAATTTAGTCTAATTAAAATAACTATATTTATTGCGTTGAGAAGAAAATTAGTTATTGGCAATAAAACGTCCTTATTGACAGAATAACATTTAGGCAGTTGCTAATTTCATATTAATACGGTTAGTAGCAGTTGGTATATAAAAAAGTGCTGTTGCTCTGTTGGTATTTGGTAATTTAATTTTGTAATGTAATGTGTTTTGTGTGTAGAATGTTGTCACAAAAAAATTGTATTTTATGTGAAAACTTTGTAGTTTTCTTACTTTAAACATTTAAAACCACATTGATATTTCATTTACTCGCATTTCAGTTCTTGCTGTAAGTAATTAAATAGTTCTAACAAGTAGTACCTTAATCTGATTGTATTTTAGAGGTTAATTGTGGCGTGAATATCTACGATTTTCGTTTGTCGCTAATTTATGGTATAGCCACAGATCTTGTGGGCATAACTACATTTTTTGAAATGGCTTTTGTAGGTATACAAGTTGCTGATAAAGATGATGCTGGAATAGCCATGGTTCATCAAGATTGGATAACACCACGGAAGAAATAGGTCTATTGTTGGAAGTTAGAACAGATTACATTATTTAGAAGGTATCTCTTAGTAATTCATTAATATAAGCTGTAATTTTATCATTATGTATGTTTTCCATTAATCCATTCTTTATCATAAAATAAATGTTTTTTTTAAATAAATCGAGTGTGTACCCTACCTCCAAACTAGTCAAAAATACGTGAATATTGTGTCGTAATCATCACGTCACAAACAACGTATTTTTTACGTCCTAAATTGACGTCAAATGGCTGTGACATTTTGCTGTCTTAATTACGTCATAAATACGTCATATCATTAGTTAGAAAGACGTCCAGCGTGACTAAATATCAACGTAATTATTACGTCACATTGCTACCTGGGTAATTAACATTTTTTTTAGATCGATTCAATCTACTTTGTTGGATGAAAAGATGCAGCAAACGAGACATGTTTTAACCAAGTAATTGGTCTGGATCAAGCAAATAAATTTGTAAATTTAATTTATGGTAAGAGGCTTCAGAGTTATTTTATAGTTTATAGGTTAAAACTTAAAACATTAACTTTATATGTAAATTATATTTCCGTTTGAAAATATTTTGTTTTTAAAAAGAAAACTAAGTTTCAATTTAACTTTATTTTTATTTATTTATTCAACGACTGATTACCACGGCGGTTGTTAACAAACTTAACGTAATAATTAGTTTTACAGTTCAACTAAATAAAATGCTTACATCTACCTTTTTTCTTTCTCATAGAAAATGCTTATCATTGGAAACTATAATACGGCGGTATTACATGAGCGTTTCCCTTGTTTCTATTTCCTGTAATATAACTCCTCCCTGCCGAGTTGAAAGACTGTCCCCAGGCTTTCTTACAATCATTGATCTTAACTTATTCTTAAATTTACAAAAAATAATAATTACAATAATTATTAAAATGAGAGACAAATAATAGGTAAGTTGGTAATGAAGGGGTATTTCTTGAGGGTGCATTACTCGATCTTCAAAGATTCGTTTTTGTAAGTTTTCGTCAAAATTAATTTTTGTTAGTTCAAAAGGTTGATTAATTGTATTAATTTCATTAAATTCTAATCGCGTAATTTCAGGTAAAATCATTTCTTCGTATACCTCTTCTTTACTATTAACAAACAATTGTTGCTTAAATTCTATAGAACAATTTAAAGGTAGTTTAATTAACGAATTATTATTAATCGTAACAGTTCCTTTTGTTTTGCACTGATATTTTAACAACACTTCACTTTCAGTTATCAAAACATAGTTCGCCTGATTAAGGGCTATTAACCTGGTTGGCGATTGACCAATTTTTACAATAGTACAGTTGTCAACACTGTTTTGTAATAAATTTTTAACACAATTATTATTAATTTGCACTGTATCGTTGTTTTCGATTATATATTTGTTTTCTACCGAAAAATAGTTAGTAACACATTCTAGCTGGTTGTAGGACCACACTAAATAGTCACATCGTTCTAGAACATATGTTTCGTGATAGGGTACTTTTACAATTTTATATAATGTTGAATTGTTATCTTCCACTATTGGGAATTCGATTGAAATAATTAAGTTGGTGGTGTCTAAACCTATTCGTACGGCTAGTATTGAGTAATAGTAATGATCGTTTAATAAATTTAGTGTTCCTTTTGGATATAGAGCTTTTAAATGATTTAGTTCGTTACGTAATTGTGAATAAGGTAGTAAGAAAGGGTGTAATTGGTTTCTGAATCCTAGTATAATTGATTGATGTAACTCATTGATAAATGTTTCTACTTCGTTTATGTTGTTTTCTAAAATAAATATGATTTCAAGTATTAAGGTGTATTGATCTACTTCTGCAACTTTCTCATTTAAATGATTTATGTGCTTTTCAATTAAGCGCCCGTTACTATTAATGTTGTTAGTTAAATTTTGAATTTGATTAAACATGGTTTGTAATAACGTTGTTTTATAATTTAAATTCTTGATAATGTCAATTTGATTTTCTTTTAGTCGCTGTATAATTTCGTAAATTTCTTTTCTTTCGTCATCGTCCATTACTCCAAAAAGCCAATTTGCTGCCTTACCAATAAAATTAAAGGGTGGTCGCTTGTTTCGTTTAAATGATATAAAATTTTTGTATTTTCTGATAATAGATTGTATTTGATTTTGGCATTGCTTTAGTAATTTGACAATATTTACGTCATGTTCCGATAATGTAGGTTCTGTGCTGTGCTTAATATTTTTATATTTGTTAAAAATAAGTTCGTGTTGAGAAGTTAAACTGTTAATTAATAAACTTACATGGCTATATTCTAAAGTAAAAACTAATTTATAGTTAGATACGTGCTTATACGCGTTTCCTAACGCTAAGGGTAGCAGATAATTATTAATGGGTTTGATTTGTATTTCCTTGTCCGCTAGTACTAGGGCCAGGATCGTGAGGGTTACTGCTGCCGTTTTCATCCTGTAACAACACATGCCTTTTACTTCTTTTGGTTAAATCTCGTTTAAGTTTAGTGTTTTTGTTTCGTTTGTTTTTAAATGTTACGGTGTTGTCTGTTACGTTTTGGATTTTTATTTTCTCTGCGTACGGCCTTAATTTATTTCGTTGTTGATTTCTCCGAACATATACAATTTGCTCTGGTAAATTTTCTTCTATCGTATTTTCTGGTTGCTTTTGCTGTATTTTTTCCTTTATCTTGAGTATGTTTTCTTTTACTTGTTGATTAAGAAGTTCTGTTGTTTTGTTTCTTTCATTTATGTAATCTTCGGTAATTCGGTTACTGGTTTTGTCGAAAGGTAAAATATTTTGTTCGTTGCCATTAATTATTTGGAAGGGTGTAAATTTCGTTGTTGTGTGGATGCTATTATGATACGCGATTACTGCCATGTGTACTTGAGTTTCAAAAGCTAATTTCGATTTTTCGACATTTAATACTCGTAAAGATTCTATTAGAGTTGAGTTAAATCTTTCAACTATCCCGTTTGATTTAGAGTTTTCGGTACATACCCTATGGTGATGAATTTTGTGAGTTTTTAGAAATTCTGTTACTAAATTATTACAGAAGGATGGGTCATTGTCCGTGATTAATTTTGAAAAAATGCCATGATGTGACATGTACAATGATAAATATTGTAAAATGGTTTGTGAGTTTCTATCCGGTAAAAGATAAGCTTGCGCGTATTTGGAAAATGCGTCGACAATTGTCAACAGGATTTTTTGATTGATGAATAATAAATCAGCGTGTATAATTTGGAATGGTTTATCCGGTGTTGGTGTCAATGATATTGGTAATTTTTGGGGATTTCTGTCAATTTTTGATAAATTGCAAATTTCACAGTTATTAATGTACTTAGTTACGTCGGTTTCCATTTTGGGCCAGTAATATAAATTTTTTAATGAGTTATAGGTTTCGTTAATTCCTCGATGTTTCGTTTTTCCCGTGTGATAATATTCAATAAATTTTGTCTGTTCATTTTGGTCTTCTACGTCCTCTAATAATTTATTAGTGATATTGATTTTAATAGTATTGTTAAAATTTTCTCGAATGATTTTTAGAATTTCTCTCTCCATGTTACGTTTTTTGAAGTAAATGCTAATGTTGATATTTGGTTGAATGAGGTCTTTTAAAATGTTTAAAATTTCTTCGTCATTACATCCGAATGGTAAACTACAATAAGTACGTTTCTTTGTGTTTTCGAATAAATTTAGTTGTTTAACTATTGTTTCTGTTGAACTTCTATGGGTATCGAGTATGATTTTTCTAAAATTTAATGGTGATTCTTTGTATGGGATGCCAATATCGATTTCTCCTCAAGATGTATGTATTGTTTGATTATCTTCTTCCTGTTCTGGTGATAGATTCTTCAAAATTTCGTCTAATTCCTGTAAGTCTTGTTCGGTGGGTCCATCAGCGTTTGCCACGATGGTGTCAAAATCGACGTCGTTTATATAGGTTTCTTTAGGTGGTCTCGATAACGCGTCGGCTACGTAATTTTCCTTTCCTTTCTTATATTTAATGTCATAATTATACTCCGTTAAACGGAGCTTCCATCTCGTCAATTTCGAATTGGCCTCTTTAAGTGAGAACAGCCAGGTTAGTGGTCGGTGATCCGTTTCGATTGTGAATTTGTTTCCATAAAGATACGGCCTAAAGTGTTTAGTTGCCCAAACTATCGCTAACAGTTCTTTTTAAAGCTTCATTAGAGGCGTCTGTCGTTAGAGTAAATGTCTTATTCATATCTGGATATTTCAAAATTGGGTTATTAGTCAAGAGTGTCTTACATTTGTTGATAGTTTCTATGAATTCTTCGTCGATTTTTATTTGAACATTTTTCTTTAATTGTTTTGTTAAGGGTCGTGTACTTTTCGAAAAGTCTTTAATAAATTTGCGATAATAGCCCATGAGTCCTAAAAATCCTCGGATCTCCTTTTGATTCCTCGGTATTGGGTAGTTTTGTATTGCCGAAATTTTCTGTGGATTTGGTTTTATTCCTTCTGTTGTAACGATATGTCCTAAGAACTCGGTTTCTTTCTTGCAGAACTCGCATTTGTCGAGTTGCAGTTTTAAATTATGAATTTGTAATTTTTTGAATACTTTTTCTAATGATTTTTTATGTTCTTCCAAATTAGGTGAATTTATAATAACATCATCTAAATAAACTAAACAGTGTGTGTTGATTAGGTCTCTTAGCACGTGATTCATCATGCGTTGAAAAGTCGCCGGTGCGTTTTTCAGGCCAAAAGGCATTCGGTTGAATTCGAAATGTCCGAATACCGTATTAAACGTCGTCTTTTGTTTTGAATTTTTGTCTAGTCTTATTTGGTGGTAACCTGATGTTAGGTCCAAAACGGTGAAGTATTGCGCTCTTCCTAGTTTGTCTAAGATATCTTCCATATTCGGTAGTGGATGTCGATCATCTATGGTTTTTGCATTCAGTTGCCGATAATCTATGACCATTCTTGTTTTTTCTTTTCCTGATGCGTCTGGTTTTTTCTTCACTAGGTGTACAGGGAATCCCCAAGGTGACACACTAGTTTGAATTATTCCTTGTTCTAACATTTCCTCGACATGAATCCTAATGTTCTCTTTATTTGTAAATGGTGTCCTATATGCTTTTAAGAATATAGGTTCTTCATCTTTTGTGATTATTTTATGTTCTACTAAATCGGTCGTAGTTAGTTGATCATCCGGGGCTTTAAAGATGTCTATATATTTTTTACAAATTTTAACTATCGCTCTTCTTTCTTCGGAGTTCATATGTTCCATTCTTATGAGGTTACTTAGATTTTTTAAACTTGAATCGTTTTCGAAATAAAATTCTTGAATATCGTTTTCGTCAATTTTTTCTTCTTGTAAGGCGTCAATTTCCATGCTCTGTTCTTCATTCGTTGGATTTTTGATTATTACATTTACGTTACCGTTGTAGATTTTATAAATACCTCCTATCAATGTTACGTCGTTTATCGTTCTTTCTTCTACAAAAATGTCCTGGTCTGGTTTCGCGTAAGATAAAGTATAAATTTGTTTAGTCCGTGGATGTATTTTGATTTTTTGAGGTTTATTATAATGTAAAGAAAAATGATTTCCGTCGCTACGTGTTAGTAAATTATTTTGCAGATCTATGTTAAATTTTAATTTTTTAAGGTCGCGGATTCCTATTAACGCATCGAAATAGTCGTGGAAATTTAATACAATAAATTTTAAATTACCAAATGCTCTGAATTCTTTAAAACAGGGTACACTGGCTAATGTTTTTACTGTAGTTGTGCCATTGGCAGTGTTTATTTTTAGATTTGTAGGTTGAGTAGAATTTGGATAAAATTTAGAAATAACTCGCGGGTCAATTATATTAATTTCGCTACCTGTGTCTATCAGTATTTTTAAGGGTGGATTATTTAATGTGATGTAGGGTAAACATGGTGTCATCCTGATTCGGTCGTTGAGGAAACTCCGAAAAAAATTATGTCAGACTCGGTTTCATCATTGAAATTACTTGGGGGATTTTCCGTTATTGGCGGATTGTTCTCCTCGTCGTTCTGTTCGAAATGAATGGGGGCATAATATTGATTTGTTTTGTGATCGTAAACAATTGATTCGTGATCGATTTCGTGAAAAAAATTTTTTAAAGTAGAAACACCCGACATTGGTGTAGGCTTTGGTAAATTTGCATTTGGGTTTGGTTTAAAAACATTCGTAGGTGGTTTGTAAAATTGTGGCGATTGATTTTGTTGAAAGTTAGGCGATTTGTATTGAACTTGATTGTAAAATTTAGGCTGTGCAAATGGGTTAGGGTTTGAAAAATTATTTCGAAAATTTGGTTGTGAGATTTGTTGATGAGGTTTAAAATTTGATGTGGCTTTAGGAAATGGATTAAATAATGGTTTTGAAGAAAATTTTGTCGCATTTGAGGTTGGGGTATGATTAAAATTTTGTCCGGCTCGTTCTGCAAAGTTAATTTCGTCTTGTGCGTAAGTGATTGCTTGCTCTAACGTAGTTGGTTTTCTGGCTCTAATTTGCATTGCGATTTGATAGGGTATTGTTACCAAAAATCTATCTAACGCGTTTGAAGTTATGATTTCTTGTCTTATCGGTTTATGTGTTATATCTGATAAATTAATTTTAGCTATTAACTTTCCTAAGTTAGTTCTAATTCTGTAACCGTAATCTATTAAACTTTCGCCTTTATTAATCCTAATATTGTTAAATTCTACTGTTAACTGCTCAAGGTCTCTAGTGTCCGAAAAATGATTAATAATTGCATCTTTTATTTCGCTCAATTTAGTTAAGTCGTCTCGCGGGGATAGGATTTCAGAAGCCTTGCCTTTAAATTTAGAAAAAATTGCTGCCCGTATTACGGTTTGCACTTCTGCGATGTTTTTGTATCTTTGATCGACATTGTCGCAAGCCATGCAAAACGCATTTATTTGTGTTTCTTTTCCCTCAAAAATCGGGATCGTATCTAGTTCGATTTTAAATAATTGATAATTCATAGGTGGATTAGTCATTTTGGTTTCTATAGCTAAATTATCTAAAGAAACTACTAATTCCTCCAGGTTCTCTAAATTTATTGATTTATTTTGTTTTTAACTAATTTTGCACTCGCAATTTCCAAATAATGGATAATATTACAAAAATATTTATTAAGGAAGTACCCTTTTTTATGTTCAAGTGAACGGTGTGAAATTTGTAACTCCTACCTTGTGTGGTTGTGTTGTTTTTAGGGGCTGCCCTCGACCGATGCTGCTATGCACCTTTTTGGTGGTGACTCGAACTGCTCCTGGTTGTACCGCTACCCTCGACCGGTGCTGGGATGCACACTTCTTTGGTCACTCGGATGGCTTCTTGTAACTTATTGCGGTGTTGATTTTCGTCGTTGCTTTGTTCGTTTATCGATCAAAGAATTAAAATTCACCGGTTTCCCGCACTTGTTTTCGATAAACAATTTTGTGCACTTTTGTAACCGTACCGATAAAATCCTACCGACTGCGCCAATTATATTTCCGTTTGGAAATATTTTGTTTTTAAAAAGAAAACTAAGTTTCAATTTAACTTTATTTTTATTTATTTATTCAACGACTGATTACCACGGCGGTTGTTAACAAACTTAACGTAATAATTAGTTTTACAATTCAACTAAATAAAATGCTTACATCTACCTTTTTTCTTTCTCATAGAAAATGCTTATCATTGGAAACTATAATACGGCGGTGTTACATGAGCGTTTCCCTTGTTTCTATTTCCTGTAATATAACTTGTATATTAACGTAATGTGATTTCAAGTGCATTACTGCCAAACTCGACTTTCGTGTTGTATTTTATTTCACGACTATTTACAAAGCAATTCTTTATATAGCAGCGATTAACAAAACAAAAACACAAATTATACAAAAAAACTTTTGAGGGTAAAACGCGTATTGCTATCTCGAACAAGATTCACCCCCTTAAGATCTAGACCGCTACCCGGCGTCGTACCCTTAAAAACCTCCCACCCTTCTAAGAAGTACATGCGCGTTTTCAGATTCTTAGTTTTCGTTTTTTTTTCTTCGCTAGATGAAGTCTGTGTAATTTTACATGTCTTTAAAGATTAGAATTTAAATTGGTCTATTACAAGGTATAAAGTCTAAGAGCGCGATCGAAGTAGTGGGGATTTGATATTTTTTATTATGTGCATCATAGATGCAAATCAACGTCAACTCTTCATTCATAGATGGCACCCAACATATAAAAACTGAAATGAAATTAAAAACGCCATTATAGTAGTTGGAATGCCATAGTTTTACGAGTATCTTAGAAGTAATACAACGTCAACTCGTCATTCACAGAGGGCATTAAAAATTTAAAAAAAATTACAGAAAATAATATGCAACCACTATAAAAACTTGAGTGCAAATTTGTTTATTATTTTTAATTTAATTCTACTGTTACTGTTTTTTTGTATCATTTTTGTGACGAAACGTAATTTAAAATTTCATAAAGACAGTATTTATAAAGCTTTGAGAAGACATAAAATGTTTTTTCAATTTGTTATAGGAAATGTAAAATATTGGAAAATAAAAACCGAATTTTTGCTACTTCTAATTATCAATAGTGGCTTCTCTGTTAGGTCATTTGCCAATGACCCTCCAAAGAAATACTAACAATTATGCTAGTTTCTAGTTTATATTATTGTTTATAAACGATAATAATTATTTTGCATATTACAAAGATAGATAAATCCAGCTTAAATATAAATCTTTGATTGAATAATAATGCGTTTTTAAAGTACTTATTAATGTTGAAAAGCCCTTCTGCAGCAGCAGCCGCCACTGTAGATTTTATTACTAAAGTATTTTATATTTTCAGTGTGTATTTAGTTAGTAAAAACAAATGTACAAATATTATATTTATAGGCTCATAAGGTAGCTAATTGTTAGCAATCTTTTTATAGTTGGTGTGTCGATAGTAATCTAATCTATTTGCAAGTTTTGTTTCCAAAAATTCATAAAAAATACACCACATTTGAAGATATGTTTTTACAATAGAATTGTTTTTGAATGATAAGCTGAATCGTTATTGGGTATTATTTTACAGTCAAAACCGAATACTAAACAACCGTATCGTGGGCATACAGATAACATCTGAGAATTGCACAAACGTTGACATGAAAATTGTTATATGCATCTACTTTATTATTATCGATCTCTTTTTTAAATTATCTTTTAATATTTTACTTAAAAACGACAGTAATAAAAATAACACTTAAAAAAAATAAAATACATTTTAACTGCATAAGCCTCTTGTAATCTTTGTTTTTAATTTATTTAATTTAATGGATAATCATCGCGGCTGGTGGTCAATACTGCAAAAGGGTCATTTTAATATTAAATAATTTTGGAGGGTCATTGACCAAATGACCTAATGCAAAACCGCTACTTTAGGTAATTATTAGGATTTAAATTTTTACATGTTAAGCGCATATCATAATTATTTTAAAGTTAAAAGTTTAAATTTTTTATCACAACAATAAAGCAATGAACCGCAAATTGTAAATACTACTTTTAGAACACTTGTTTTAAAATGTAGATAAACAGTATCAAAGACAAGTATCATATTACAGTCAGAGCTGAATGCTAAGCGTGGGCATGAGATAAGACCCAAGAATTCATGATAAGTTATTTGTCTTTTTTAATAGTTAAAAAAATTTATTTGAAAAGAAACTTAGAAAAAAATAAAGCTTCTTATGATTTCTGTTTTTAATTTATTTAAACAGGTACATTATTATACAAAAATGCAAATTTGTAGTACTATAAGTACACTTTTAAAGTTTATTTTAGTTTATAGACTTAGGGTAACAGTAATTGAACTAAGTATACTTATATAAAAATTATCCAAATTGAATTTTTTGTTTTTTGATTTAACAGTAAATGTACAGTGTGTAGACTTTTACGTTGCGCGCTACCTGCACAAAACCCTGGTAAGGTCAACAATAAAGTATCATCCTTTGAAGTGATTACGAAGGTATTACAGCATTTCTTTAGAAAAATACATAAGCAATTACTGCAATCTTTTAAAATCAAGTTCTTATATATTGTCGTATACCTACACAAAAAATAAATAAAACTGGTGTATAATGTTATACTACTGAAAATACATAAATGATTAATTATTTCTTAAAGAACAAGTTCATTTTGACTTGAATATTACTCGTTTATTTTAAAATTTGAGTTACAGCAATAACAGAGGCGTTGCATGCTTGAAAATGTGAAAACGAATACAATAAAGTGATTAGAATGGAATTATAATAAATACAAGTGTTAATCGTATATATTTTTAAATTCTTAAACAATGAGACCTTCTTTAAGATAATGATAAAACGGAATTTCTAATAAACCAAATATTCAAGTTTTAACTAACTTTGTTACAAGAATTCGTTTATTTAAAAAAAAAAAATTTATACAAAATTTTACATAAAATTAATGATTAATCCAGATAATTATTATATCCTACATATAAAAAAACCTAGTATTTGGTCCACAAACCACTCTTATCTACATAGTCTCTTAATCTATTGAGTTTACTAACGCTTTACAAACGTTATTTATGCTTAAGTCTTCCCACACTCGAACCACATTAGCATGTAGAGCTTCAGTAGTTCGTATATTTATATTTCCTTAAGGATCTGCGTTATTCCATCGACGAACCATTAGTGCCCAAATATTTTCAATCGGATTGAGATCTGAAGATTTTAGCGGTCAATCGATTCGTATTATTTTTGGATGATCATCAAACCAATAACGCATTATTCGCGATCGATGCACAGAACTATTGTCTTGAGCAAATACTGTGGCATGTGGTTCTGGATAGATGACTCGCACGGAAGAAAGCATATCAGCTAAAATATCTCTATAATCCAGACCTGTCATGCAGCCATTGATCCTTACTATTTCAAATGTTTCAAATTGTAACATACACACAAGTAGTAGAAGACACAAGTTCACATCCAAAAGTGTTTAAAAAAAAATTAAAAAAATTATTCAACACAATTGCTTAATCTATTACGTCACTATTTCAAAAACCTATTTTTTTCAACTCAAATGATAGTTATTCTTAAATACATTAAAGCACATAAGCTTTAGTATACAAACAATTTTACTATTAATAACGCTAAAGAAACCTTACCCTTACTCCAAGTGTGCTTGCAATTTCTGTTGATGATTTTCCAGCATCATGCAAACCAACTGCACGTCCTCAAATTTCCAATGGATGTTCACGATTTTCCATTTTTATTAGAAGTGTGATGCTGCAGTTGTTTTTGAATATTATTTATATACGAAATGTTTTAATCTTTAAAATGATTATAATGCAATTACCTAATTACAATAGGAACAAATGCGAAATAATTCTTTTAAAAAAAGATATAGTTGTTACAATCTAATTGTTAGTGTAAATGGATTATCTAAATATATGACGAATATTTAGTCTAATATTAACTAATCGTTTAACAATCGTATTACACCATTCTATAGGATTAATGTATTTTTAGTATTAAATTTGCAACGCTTTAAAAAAGAATTTATTCTTGAGCATTGCGGTAATTGTCGACGTATTATTTTGAAACCATAATAAAACCATTTTTTATGTTTAAATTTTCATTGTAATTACTCAATTGTTACTGTAAATAGAATTTTTGGATAAATAATTAATATTCAAGTCTTTTTTATTTATTACAATTCCATTCTAATCACATTATTTTCTCCGTTTTTCAAGTTTCAAGCAGGTAACGGGTAACGTAACGTCATATACATTACGTAATATTATTATCTGTGGTATTACTGTAACTCAAATTTTAAAATAAATGAGTAATATTTAAGTCAAAATAAAATTGCTCTTTAAGAAATATTTAATAAGATGTATTTTCAGTAGTACTAATATTATACATGGGTTTTTATTTATTTTTTGAGTAGGTATACGACAATATAAGAACTTGATTTTTAAAGATTACAGTAATTCTTTATGTATTTTTCTAAAGAAATATTTTAACACCTTCGTAATTACTTTAAAGGATAATACTTTATTGTCGACCTTACCAGGGTTTTGTGCAGGTAGCGCGCAACGTAAAAGTCTACACACTGTACATTGAATAGAAGAAAATTTACGAAAAATGTAATTGATACGGTTTTGTTTTACCGGCAATCTTGTATGAACTTGGTATAAACCATGCTTCTATACGTATTTATCAGTTGTTTGCGTTATAGGTATGCGTATATAAAGATAGAAATACAAATAAATGGAATAAGAATATACTATATGTTTCACACGGTTTATAATGTTATAACTATTGGTTTTAGTCTTGGAAGATTCTTATACATTTTGCCATCTCTTGCTCAAGTGCTGAACTATATTAAGTTTTACGGCGTCCATTTTTATAGCAATTGCAAAAGTAAATATTTTGCGGATACAAATAAAACGTACGGTAATCATTTTACATGTTATACTTTCACAGAATGCTTGTTATTGTCTAACTTAGGTATTAAAGTAATATAATCGTAATTGGTTGCAATCAAAATTCAATTTACACTGATTTCAATTGTAAAATACTCGTTAAGTAAAGCTAGATTTGATGTAAAATTTTGTCATTACCTAAACTAACATTTCCTCTTTAAAATAACATTATCACTAAGTCATAATTTTTTGTTTTTAGCGAGTTTTCTAGTCGCAAAGTTAATACTGTTTTTACAAGTGGTGTCATTTAATATTGACTTTAAAAACAAAATAGACAAATCATAGTTTAACGCGTTTTTCATAGTACAAAAGTATTAAGTAATCTAAAAAGAAAGTCTTCTAAAGAATTTTCTTTAGAAGAAGCATCAATTTGTACCAAATTTATAGTAGTGCGTTAATTTTGTTTAGGAGTTAATTATCTGTAAAACTTTTAAGTTTAAATATTTAGTATCGAGCCGTCTTCAAGTAATTTTGGCTACTCAATGACTTACGAATCCCAGAAAAAAATTATGGATGTAAAAACTCTCAGAAAAAAAATCGGCCGGAAAAGTCATGTACCGAAATGTCACCCTAGAAAAAATCGCCGGAAATAAAGTCACTCGAAAAAAGTTGCAAAGATATAAATCTAAAATCCTTACAAAGATTATAGAGAAAAAACACGAAGCATTCTTAAGAAAAAGAATATACGTCAGAAACGCAGTTTAGAGTAGAGTATACTTCTGACATTAATTTAGAAAATGTGTGTATTATTTATATGTATGACTTTGTGTTTTACCGGTGACTTTTACTTCGGGTGATTTTTTACCGGTTATTTTTATTTCGGGTGACCTTTTTTTCGGGTACATTTTTTCTATTAATTTTTTTTCGGTTACTATTACCGCACACACTGACACATAGACAACCAAATTTGAGAATCAGCCAATTTATCACCGAGTCTCACTCAAATTTTGTTATTGATAAATGTTAATATGTTCTTTGTTTGAAACAAATGATATAGAAAATACGTTTTGTACAAAAAACACACACAATGCGTATTTTCATGTCTTTAGTCATAAATACTTTGTTGGCTACCTATATGTTAAAAAAAATTTAAACGATTTTGGTGAAATAATTACCTGTAAATAATGAGAAATTGACAAAGTTGGAGAATGCTCTATATAGTCTATATCATAATTGGGATCCACTACAGCAGATTGGTTGCTCTAGAGCATTTTGTTTTTTTTCAATTTTTCAGGTGTTTTATCTTCATGTGTTTCAAAAAACACATTTTCGTCATTACTACTATAACGAACAGAAACTGCATCATGCACCAAAGAATTCTTTAATGAATTTTTAAAGTTCTAGTTAGAAAAATATACACCACAAATAGTTTTTCTTTGTAACTGAACACTATCTAACGACAATAAATTAAGATTACCACACCTGTTTAGCCACTTATCACACCTGTCTTTATCAAGTGGAAACCGAAAGAAGCTCATATCCATATTTTCGCGTTTGTTTCTATTGCAATTAAAGTAGGGGCAATAAGTATTTGACTGCGCCATTACAATAATTTACAAAAAACACCAATACAAGAAAAAGGTAGTAACAACAACTATGTACTGTTTAATAGTAATAAGAATAAATAGTTTTGAAATGCTTACAAGGGCGATTTCGGCAGTACTAATGACTCTTATGCTAATGAGTAATTAATAGTGTTAGAAAATATTGAATTACGATTCATCGTTTCTTGTTTTTTCTAATGATAAGTTCATGCCACGGGGGAAATTATAAGGTATATTGTTTGTAGTATGTTCTATAAAATCGGAATACATCAAAAATAAATCTGGAAACGCTGTTAACTAAAGGAAACCATAAAATTGATTATATTCTAGGATGAGTTTATAATCTTATTAGTTGTAATGCCCTCTACTAGAGGGATTCTACTAGCGCAACCCCGCGGTGGACAGTTTTTAATGCATACGATATTTATAACAAGCTTTGCTTCTCTTCTTATTATATATTCTTTGGTACTGCTATCTCGAATAAGATTCATCGTAAGATCCCGACCGCTTCCGGATTTCTTACTTTTAAAGCCTACCACCCCTAAGAAGGGCATGAGCATTTTCGGATTCCTAGTTCAGATGACTACGCTTACGTAATTTCACGTGTCTTTAATTTGCTCAATGTATATTCAAAATTTTCACTATTTTTTTCCCTGAAGTCATAATTAGATATAATGTAACATATCCACTTTAAGCAAGCTTCCTTATCTAATGCAATAGTAGATATGATTAGCTTTTATTTCTAAATGTGTATAAAAATGTTACAATCAAGATGTATATATATATATTTATTTTTAATGTGTACATAAAATATTTAATGAATCTATACCATTCATACTAGTATAAATATATAAAGACAATTGATACAACTAATTGTTTTAAACATAATTCGATTTTATACTTTATCATACTGCAATTTAAAATGTATCTATGCACTCTTACAATTAACAATAGGTATTTAAAGATAATTTAAAATTAAATATAATAGAAAATTGTCATATAAGAGAATAATAAGCAAAATCGGCAACACTTTTTCATGCCTCTTTAGCGATTTTGCATTCCTTTATAATCATGCACCTTATATATACCAAGAGATAAACAAAATTTAAGGCTATTCACTATAAATCCCTACTACTATTATTAGGTTCTATAATTAAACCTATATTTCTAAGTAATTTATTTTAATTTTAAGATGCAGACTTGAAACTAAGAAAATTTCCTACATTTCCATAATAAATAAACCAAGATTCTCGAAATAATACAACTATAACCACTTTAAGTGTAAATAATGAATACCTAAATAAATCGGCGTTGAAAATATATATATATAAGCTACATATCTACAATTGTCATCCAGTAATGTTTTTAGCCTTTTTAAGTTCTACATGTGTTTTATTACATTACAACCAATCATAGGATAGATACTAAATATAAATAATCGATGCATAATTTGCACCAATTTTATAAAAACCCGATAATAATAATCGATTGTGATAATAATCTGCTGTTAACATAAATTACTCAATAGATATTTTTTTATTTCAACATATTGATAAATATAATAATTAATATATTTAAAGCAGTTCCACACAGCTAATATGCGAAAAAAATAATTGAACGTTTCTCGCTAATACATATTAAATTAATAATATCAATTATTGTATTTACAAAACATTTCTATTCTCCTTTACAAATTTGATTTACTTTGATAAGAATAGTACCTTCAAAACCACACTTTGCATAATATAAGTGTTAAATTTTTTTGATTTAATTTTATATGAAGGTGCACACACTCTAAATCGTGCGTTTGTTGTTATACTGGAATAAATATTTATATGTAAAAATAAAAAATATATACCAAAATCAAAACTAAATTTTAATCCCAAAACGTTTTCTCTCATTCGTATACAATTTTATTTTAGAATGTTGCTGTTTCTTCTGGTTGGTGTAACGAAATATTATCTGAATCAAAGTGTCAATCACTGATTATTCTTTTGTATTTTTTTGTAGGTGGTTGTATATCATCATCATGATCGAAATTTTCATAAGCATACTGTGGTAGAAATTTTTCTAGTTGTTCGTCAAAGAATTTTTCTAGTTGTTTTGCGTCATTGTAGACTTGAGTACCCTCCTAAAAACAAAATGATTACATTGCACAACGTTCTAAAGGATTCCAGCGGTTACTAAATTATATTAAAATCAATTAATGTTACGTTAATTCTAAAATTACGATCCTCGTTAGTTTTAACCTTCGACCATAACATTTATTTCTTATCAGGTTTCCTTTTTTTCTATTTATTTTTTCTGCCTTATAAGCATAAGCTGCAATCATGAAACATAATTGATTTTATTAAATGAATTCCATGATTATTATTATTTATCAGCAACCGTGAAAAAAAAACACTAATAAGTATTATATTCTTGTTTTAAATTATTCAATAAAAATAAAAACTCATGCCAAAAACTTTCACGAGAATTTTCTTAAAACATTTTAATCGATCAAGGCGATAAAGTTATTTAAAACCAAGGATGTTATACAGGGTGAATCAGAATATGTGGGAAGTACAATAACTATAAATAATAAGCATAAAATAAAGACGATTGTTTAAATACACTTATATCCTCATGTACAGGTAAAAAGTTATTAGGTCTTCAAAGTTAGCAAGAAAATTACTTTTTTATTAATAACTTCTAAACTAATTAAATGTAATCGACTATTTTTTGTAGTCGTTAATGAGTACTAAAAAATAAAAAAATGTGATAATTTAATTAAAATTAAATAAGCAGAAAATGGATTTTTAGAGTACCTCCACTGTTAAATCCTCTGGAACTTTTTAATCTTGGAAGTTTTTTTTTCATTTAAAAATTGTTTGATAGGAAATTTTATTCGTAAAGTTTTCGTCTCTTATAAAGTTTTGATCAAACGCATTGTTTTGCTATAAATAAATAAAAAGTTGTTTTAGAAGACCAACCACTCGTGATTGAGAAACATTGAACCTTAGAGAAATTCGTCTCGTACTGTCATTAGGATATTCGTTTATTTAATTCAATATTATTTTTCCAAAAACTGAATAACGTCTCTTTGACGACCGGAGTATTGAGTCCCGATTCTCTTAATCTTTCCTCAAGCTGCTAAAACATTTTTCTAAATGAAAAATGGTAAAAATGATTGCTTTATGCCATCTTTTTGCTTACTTATTCGCTATAGCACGATTAGGGAACAAGCGTGCGTAATGTCTTGCTGCCGCCGCAGTATTACCATCACACTTAATTTTAACTTTTTATTGTTTTAAGCAAAACGATGCGTTACATCAAAACTTTACAAGAGACAAAAAAGTTTGCGAATAAAACTTCCAGAAAATTTAACAGTGGAGGTACTCTAAAAATCCATCTTATGCTTATTTAATTTTCATTAAATTTTCACATTTTTTCTGTTTTTATGTACTCATTAACAGCTACAAAAAATAGTCGAATACATTTAATTAGTTTAGAAGTTATTAATAAAAAAAAATTTTCTTGCTAACTTTGAAGATCTAATAACTTTTTACCTGTGCATGCTTGGATATAAGTTTATTTTAACAATCGTCTTTATTTTATGCCTATTATTTATAGTTATTGTACTTCTCCCACATATTCTGATTCGCCCTGTATAATATAATCACCTGGATAGCTAACTTCATATAATCTGGTCGATTATTATTATTATTTGAGTAGGGCAAAACAAACAGATATCATTGTGGCATACGGAAAAGGTTGTCTTTTCGAGTTTATTTAATTTTTATTGACTTTGTTAAATATTCTCAGAATTAGTGCATTAAATAAACAAAACATGCCTGATTTGTGTTGTACTTATGGATCGTCAAATTCAATTAGTAAAATAAAAATACATGACAATCTTAATTACTATCTTTAAAATTATCTGTTACAATTACCAAATTACGAGCGTCAAAAATTGTATTATCAGCTATAATACCCCTAGAGCATTGATAATACCGAGATAATTTTGTCATAGAGACTGTTGAAAGCGTGTTTCCTGGTAATAGCACGAGGCCGAAGGCCAAGTGCTATTACCTTAAAGAAACACGCTTGAAACATTCTCTACGACAAAATTTTGAGTATTTATCAATGCTTGAGGGGTATTCGGTAAGATAATTTTTTACTACTTTCCATGTTTTTTAATTAATTAATACAAATGAGTTGTGTTTTCTGGTGTATTTTCTAAAAGAATTTAGTTAATTTTGTTGTTACAAATATGAACAAATCTTTCTATCATTATTATGAATTGATTTACTACCTGACATTTAATTTGACATTTGAATATATCATGTCTGCTTTGCCCGATAACACCACACCAGTGGTGTTATCGCTGTAATCCGTTGATGATTGGTTGCATTTTAAAAAATGCAATAAAATCAAATTTTTTTTATTGGTTAATTGATACAGTAAAAAATTATCACAGTAATAAATTTAAAAACAATATTTTTTTGCTTCATTCATGTCTTTTACTGAGGTGATTCATTATGCATTTTGTGTAAAATTGTCTATATGTATGTACAGCAAATTCTTAAAAAGTATTTAGCTACAGGTAAAATTCAATGTGATTTATGGATCATCTACCGCTACACTTTTGCAATTTAAAGCAGCAAAAATAGTTTTGTCTAATGTAAACTTATTTACACAATATTAAAACTATTTAATAAATTCGGAGTATTTAATGTTTTTAAATTTTGTGTATGGAAAGCAAATATTTAACAAAAAGTTAACAAGAAATAAATAACCTCGAAAAAGGCAAATTTTTCGGTAAGTCACATTGATAACTTAGTTTGTTTTGCCATAGTCAAACATGGCAGTCCGCTTCACTTTTGAAGACGAAGTTGGCAATCCATTTTAGTTAACCATTCTTGTTTAAAGCTGTTTATGTATTTAAATATAGACTAAGTGCCATCCGCCACTCAAAATTATTAATATTAAAAATAATAAATAGTATGATGTCGCAAAATTATTTAATTTTATTTCACATCGATTATTTAAAACTAGTTGTGCAAGCTGTTTAATGTTATTTTCATAAGAAAACTAACACAACTCAAAAGTGTTTGATGGCAAAAGCCATCTCATAGTGTGATTTTACTATGTGCCTAAAGTTTACTGTAAATAGCTATAAACGGTGGTGACACGTTGAAATTAGTTTAACACCCGCGAAATTCAAAATATGCTTTGAATAATTCGTCGAGATAAAAGCACAACATAAAAGGACATTGGGGGTAAGTAATGTCAATGCAATTATGCAAACGCCACCAGAGTGAACTACTGGACGGCCGTTTCGCTGTTTTGGAACTCATCAGCAGTAGGAGATACACCCTAATCTAGTTCCCACAATTGCATTGACGCCCCTTATAGCTTATATCAAAGACCATATAATATTAAGACGTTCAACGGTATTACTAAATAACGTGCGTGCAAAAGTTAGTCGTCCGCTAGGGCCGCATCTAGTAGTCGACTAACCAACTACTTTAGCTTAGATTAAAATCATTTCTGAAGACAACTGTCACGATATTACTTACGGTGTTGTCAATTTTACTAAGAATGCGCGCGAATAAATAATTTTAGAATAGGATAAATTTGAGGTCTATCCAATAAAATTTTGTTTCTTTAAGTATCAAATTTTTTTAATTAATTAATTAGTGACATTACTTATGTTACTCACAAAATAAATCTAATTTTTTTAATTTATCGGGATTTTATTGGAAAGACTTAATATTTTAATTAAGAAAAACCCCAATGATTTAAACATTTGGATAAGATTGAAATCATTATACATGCTTAGTTTAAAACACACATGTAAGGTGTGTTTTGATTTCAATAACGAATGTAGTTTAAAAAAATGATTTTTAAGAAAAACTACGATAGTAAATTATTTTCTTATTAACAATAGCATGTTATAAAATACTTGCCACAAGTTAAATTTGCATCATTTTAATATATTTTGTAAAGAAAAGTTACCTGATAATTTCACAATACCAGCATTAAACGTGTTTTTACCTTTTTTCAGAAATTTGTCATGTTTTACAGTTAACAATCAGATGTATTTATCCGTGAATAAGTAGGATTACTGTTCTTTATTTAAAGTTTTAAACCTTCCTTTTAAAATTCTGCAAAAATAATGTAAATTTTCTTTAAAGATTACGCAAACAATTTCTTTAAACTGGCAATATTTACTATAGGCAAAATACTGGTTGTATTTAAATTCTTAACAATCCTGATTAGCATAGTTTTTATTTTAAAAAAGAAACATTACCGCTTTGCCATTATTGAAGTCGCTGTCGTGTTCGGAATTTTGTATTTGCTCTAGTTAAGTTCGTTAAATAATTTTGTTCTTGTTTGTTATTAATTGTTATTTGTTGTTATTTTTATTTGCACATTTGTGTTAGTGATGGCACCATCAAAAGCATATTGTTCTTACTTTAATTGCTTGAAGTCGCAGAACTCATCCTGAGTTAAGTTTTTTCGTTTTCCTAATAATAAAGATAGAAGTGAGGTGTGGATAAAAAATTGTGGAAATGATAAACTAATTTATTTAAGCGTTGATGAACTAAATAAAAAGACTGTGTGTGCAGTACATTTTTCTGAAAGAGATTTTATTAACAACCTAAATAATAGACTAGTGCATAACGCAGTTCCATTAAATTATAAAGAAGTGATTAATGCAAGTCCCGAACTTATTTTAAATCGAACGAAAAATATGCGAACATACGCTTCGAAAAGTGCTACGATGAATGGTTCTGTTTGTTCTTCCTCCAATTTTAATATTTTATTACCGCAAATAGCTCAGGAGGTAAGATTTCTTTAAATAATTGCATTTATAACAATAAGTCAATCCAAATTATATTATCTCTGAACGATAAGGAGTAATTATTTCTTTATTAATAATTTGTTTCTTACAGCAAATGATTGAGTTTCCTTCTTCTAAAAAAAGAAAAGTATGCGAAGAGCAAGAGCAAGATCTGCACATCACATGTAAAAAACGGATAGCAATTTTACAAAAACAAAATCATGCCAAACGTTCTTGCATCCATCGTTTAAGAAAAAAGGTTATTGATACACCTCTAAATTGCCCACATCATTTACCGAAAATGGTACGTACATTTGTAAATATGCAGTTGAATCATAAACGTAGAAACGCTTGGACGAAAAATGAAAAGGAATTGGCTTTGATGTTATTTTATAAATCTCCTTCATTATATCTCTTCCTGAGAGAACATTTGAAATTTAAGTTGCCATCAAAGACTACCATCAATGCGTGGATACGCGTCTCGCAATTATCACCGGGAATAAATTCGAAACTTATTCAAAAGCTGAAAACTAAGATTCAAACACTTAGTGAAAATGAAAAGCAATGTGTGGTATTAGTAGACGAAATGGCCATAAAAAAAAATTTGGAGTATAACTCTACTCAAGATGTAATCGAGGGATACCAAGATTTGGGTCATCTCGGCCGCCAAAATAAAATTGCTACACAAGCATTAGTCTTTATGGTGCGGGGTTTAATAAAAAAATGGAAGTTGCCAGTAAGTTTTTACTTCTCTGCCGCGTCTATTAAAAATGTCTGGTTACAAGAATTAATAGTTAAGAATATACAAACATTACACGGTGTTGGTTTAAATGTGCGCGCGATAATTTGTGACCAAGCAGCATCGAACAGAGCACTGTTTCAAAATTTGGGCGTCACGGTGGAGAATCCGTTTTTTAAGATAGACGATAAAAAAATATTTGCAATATTTGACGTACCACACTTATTTAAAAGTGTTAGAAATAATTTAATGTCGCAAGACATTTTTATTGAAGAAAAACGAATTTCTTGGCAAGATATAGTTACTGTTTTTAATATTGACAGAAACTCGAATTCTGCCAGAGCCCTTCCTAAACTTACTGAAGCCCACGTGCATCCAAATAATTTTCAAAAGATGAGAGTGAAATATGCCACTCAAGTTTTTTCAAGATCAGTGAGTGCTGCAATTTCAACGTGTATTGAAACAAGGCAAATAAATAGTAGCTCAGCAAAAAACACGGCGACGTTTGTATTAGATATGAATTCTTTGTTTGATTGTTTAAATAGCCGCGTGTTAAACTGTGGCAACAGTTATAATTGTGCTTTATCAATAAAAAGACCGGAGTTGGAAACATTCCTGTGTGAAGTGGTGCAGTGGATTAATTTGTGGCGTTGTTACACAAAATCAAATACTATCAAACAAGATATTTATTGTTTTCGTGGATTACAACTTTCAATCCAAGCTATTATATTATTATGGGAGGATTTAAAGAAAGATGGATTTCAGTTTTTATTAACAAATCGAGTAAACCAGGATCCACTCGAAAATTTATTTGCTGTTATTAGGTGCAGAAGTGGAAATAACCCAAATCCTACTGCAAAAACATTTCGGCAAGTTTTGCAATGGACCATTACTATGAATCTTTTGAAACCACCTGAAAGTAGTAATTGTGAAGCGGACGACGATACTTATGTAGAGTCTGTAGAAACTATTGGAAATGAAGAATTAAAACCCGATGAAAGTGAAATTCCAGGAAAGCTTAATACAGAAGAACTGGTTTACGTAAATTGCATCGACACAAACACCGAAGACGAATTTACTGATTTAGAACAATGTGCAACGGTATATTTACCCGGATACGTTATAAACAAGACATTAAAAAAATTTAATTGTGGCGATTGTAAAAAATTAAGTTCAGATGTGCCATTACAAAACAAAAATGAACTTTTATTAATGCAAAAGGATTATTCTAAAAATACCATAAAACATTTAATGATTCCTTCAGAAGGTGTTACAGTAATTGTAAAATTAGTTTTAAAGTTATTTAAGGTATATTTTGATAATCATTCTATTACTCATAATTTTCAAGAAACTTTATTAAATATTTGTGTATCTAAAATTAAAGAAAATTATCCTGAGTGGTTACAGCCAGGAAGTTGCGAAAAGCATAGAATATTTTTGATACAGCATCTTATCAAATGCAAATTAAACAAAACTTTAAAGTGGTGTTCACAAAATATTCGATTAAATAACCTTAAAGCGCATACTAAATCGATAAAAATGAATAACATTTGCAATGTATAGGTATTTCTGTTAACTATAATTAAGAGATTCGTTGTGTGTAATTTGGGTTCTAAATGTTTAACTTATTCTTTGTGTATTGGTATAATTAATATTAATAATAAAAATAGAATTGTTCTGTGTTTACGTACATTCTGCACTTACATATTTTTCAATCAAAAGACATTAAAAGTTTTTAGTTTTTGATACTAAAAAGTACAGATTTAGGAATGCTTTTTTATTCAAATTTCTTTAAACTTTATAATTCATGCTTAAACAGAAAAAACACTCTTAACGGTCTTAACAATGGTCATTAGATGTGGCAACAATGGTTTAAAGCAATTTAAATAGCCACCGGTTCAATCTTTTGCTGTTCAGGTAAAATTTCTATTTGTCTTCTTCTTTCTCACTAAGTTTGCTACCTTGCTCTTTTTAAATTTTAAAAAATATTTATTACAACTAGTTTTGTCGTTTAGGCAACACACAATACTCTTGTACGATATTCTCCATAAGGTTGAACGTCTTAATATTATATGGTCTTTGCTTATATTTAAGTATGACGAAGTTACAATTCAAAAGTGTTTGATGGCAGAGCCATCTCATAGTGTGATTTTACTATGTGCCTAAAGTTTACTGTAAATAGCTATAAACGGTGGTGACACGTTGAAATTAGTTTAACACCCGCGAAATTCAAAATATTCTTTGAATAATTCGTCGGGATAAAACCACAACGTAAAAGGACATTGGGGGTAAGCAATGTCAATGCAATTGTGCAAACGCCACCAGAGTGAACTACTGGACGGCCGTTTCGTTTTTTTTGGAGCTCATCAGCAGTAGGAGATACACCCTAATGCAGTTCCCACAAGCTATAAGGGGCGCCAATGCAATTGTGGGAACTACATTAGGGTGTATCTCCTACTGCTGATGACCTCCAAAAGAGCGAAACGGCCGTCTAGTAGTTCACTCTGGTGGCGTTTGCACAATTGCATTGACATTACTTACCCCCAATCAGAGCTGGGCAAGTTACTTTGTAAAAGTAGTTAACTACTAACTAAAGTTACTACTTTTTAGTGTAAGTTACTAACTACTAACTACCGTAAATTGAAAAGTAGTTAGGTAACTACTCAACAGTTGTATTCTATAATATATAAGTTTTTTTTTCAACTACTTGTAGAAAAAGGAGTTTTAAGACGATTTATATTATACCACTTTTAGTCATATAAACATGTACCTATAGATACTGAATTATTATTACATTAAAGAAGACAAAGTAAATCAATCACGCTCACACGAAAACAGTAAAACAATTTTAACGTAAGTACCTACTATTATTCTATTATCATGTATATCTATTTTATTAGAAATTCTCAAAAAAAATAAACAGAACTAATACAGAAGTAATAAACTTATTGTAGTATTTAATATTAATTTCCTTTTCATAAAAGTAACTTTTCAAGAGAGCATCAGCCAATGTATTTCTTTTAAGCGAATTTATGAGCAAAAAATGAAAATAATCGATCGACAGCAGCTGACGAAGGTAAAATTGTACAATATCTAATGAACATTTTTTTAATAATCTTATAATCATCTGACATAGATATATGAATTCTGTTATCTTCCAGGTGTTTTAATAATTCCAGTTCTATTCTTCTGGTTTTGTGAGCATGTTCATTCTCAGTATCAGAAGAAATGTATACCTTTTTAGACAAAGCAGGTTCATCAAAATCAAAAAACTTTTGTTGAAGTAATACTTTGTTTACGTTTAGATCAGAAGCATTTAACATTTCGAAACAAATTAGGTTTGCGGCATTTATAAAATTTTTTTGAATAGTCTTTACATCCATGTTTACTTCTGCGTTACCGTTCATCATTTGAAGGACGCGTTTTAACCTGCGAAACTGCAATGCAAGCTGAATAATTGTAGCCATTGTATGTAATTGAAGCCGCTAATAAAGTAGTTTAATTACTAGTAAAGTAGTTAAGCTACTAACAAAGTAATTTAACTATTTTTGTAGTTAAAATAGGGTAGCTAACTACTTTTTAAATACGATTACACGAAAAAAGTAATTTATTCCAACTACAGTTACATTATTAAATTAAAGTAACTTGAATATATAGAATACAACTATCGTCAACATTACAGGCATGGGCAACCGCCGGCTCGCGGGCCGCACCCGGCCCGCGAGGTTGTTGAGTCCGGCCCGCGAAATAAATTCATACATATTTTAATAATATTTAAGTTGTTACAAATAAAAACATTTGTTCCAAATTGTGCTTCTTTTACCCGAAATCTACAACATATGTATAAGCGATAGCACTAGATATTTTATTTTTAGTATTAAACATATGTATTAAGAATTTGGTATACCTATAAATTAATTTATTTAGTATTTATTTTCTTTTATTACTTTTTTTAATCTAATCCGGCCCGCGTCACGATACGAAAAATTTTATTTGGCCCGATGAGGAAAAAAGTTGCCCACCCCTGGTCAACAATAAAGTAGTTAGATTAGTAGCTTAACTACTTTGTAGTTAACTACTGCCCAGCTCTGCCCCCAATGTCCTTTTACGTTGTGGTTTTATCCCAACGAATTATTCAAAGCATATTTTGAATTTCGCGGGTGTTAAACTAATTTCAACGTGTCACCACCGTTTACAGCTATTTACAGTAACAACACAACATTGGTCTGTTTTTGAATTTTTAAACAGAACATAAAACTATAAAACAAATAAGAAACATACCTCATTGTACGTATATGCATTTTTAAACATTAATCGCACATCTTGAACCAACTCTTCAATGTGTGTATAACAACCTTCAGAAGTCCAATCCAATTTATGCCTAATAGAATCTAAAGCTATAGGTTTTTTAATAATTGTATGATACTCAGCATTCTGAAAATATAATTATGGAATAAATAAATACTTTACTCTGTTTAGATAAACTTACCTCTAATCCTATAATTTCTCTAAAAGGCAAACTTTGTTCATACTGACAATACAATTCCAGGATTAACCTTTCAGCAATTTTACGTTCTTTAGGGGTCAATTCATCTCCTTTTCTTACATTCATTGGAATGTCGGAAATATCGGCAAAATTCATACATAGTAAACATTGCCATGTGTCACTTTCTCTGAAAATTAATAAAACAAATATTCTATACGGGATGTCGAAAAAATAAGTTAGTCACAAATGCTTATACGGTCATAAAATTTAAAAACAAACAGAAAACGCCCATGCTTAGATTGAATCAAGTCAACACAGCACTATTTATCAGCATAAATAAGTATATTTTAGTTTCATTATAGTTGTAAAATATGCAGAAAAAAATCATGTTTATACTTAAAACTATGTCAACACATTTTATAATTATTTACCAGCCAGATGTTACATTTTTCGGTAACCCGGGCAAATACAAAATATATTGAAACCATTTTTTATAAAAGCAATAATTAAAATAAATAGCAATTCTTACTTTCCTAAAAAAATATAAAAATAAAGTAAAATCTATACTTACTCTACACTTAAATTAGGTATGTGACAAAACTGATGGAAGACTTTAGGGCATTTGTCACAACACACCAATTCTCCCCCGTCCATACATACGGCACACCAATCTTCATTTGGATCGTCTTTTCCAGTTTCATTTGAATCAGTCTTGGTTTGTCTATTTACGTCATCGGTCGAACTATCAACATGAGGAGATCCACCAGTTTTAGATCTTCCTTCGGCTAATACTTGCACACCGTTCGAGTCTAATTTAGCAATTGTCGCCATGAGATCGTTAACAGAATCCTGACAATATTTGTCCAAATTTCTTTCTGTATCTAATTTGCCTTGAATATGATTAGGACTTGGAGTTTTTGGGATCGTAGAAGATACTGCTGCAGGTTTTGTGTCGATTTGAGTTTGTTGTTTTAAAGTTATTTTAAAGTTATCATTTATGCCTGGCATAACTTGAACACGGTTTACAGTGACATTATTATTAAACTGGTTTCCAATGTTTTCAGGAACTACGCTATTTTGTTGGGGTATGTGCCATTTTGCATTAGGGACTGGAGGACTGGGTTGCATGGGATGATTTGGTCCTGCCATTCTTTGGGGAGGCATTCTGTAAGACTGATTTGGAACAATACCACCTGTTTGTTGTTGTCTTTGAAATTGCTGAAGTTGCTGTGTTGCACTGTATCTGGTTTGAAACTGTTGAGCAAATTGCGGTTGAACTGCTTGATATTGGTTAGGACCTGTTTGTACATAAACAGCGTTTGCATTCGGTTGCAATAAACCCCGCAGATTTGCTCGTTCATGCATTAATCCTTGAGGATGCGTAGAGGATGAAACCTGCTATCAATTAAACATAAATTATTAAATTTCTTTTCTGTCCAAGTGATTTGACTCACCTGTTGTTGATGGTTAAGTCCAGGGTTCGGTAATCGATTCATCGGTAGAATAGCTCGTGACATATTCGGAGGCCTTTGCATAGGTATTTTTGGTATATTTTGCTGCAGTTGTTGAGCAAGTGATATAGGAACTGATGGCATCATTTGTGACATGTTTGGACCAATACCTGGAGGAATTTTTTGAGCTAGAAGTTCGCAAATTCAAAAACGTTTTAACAAAAAAAAATTTAAAATTACCCAAGCTTGGTTGCATATTTGGATTTGGTCCGATTGATTGTTGTGGGTATTGACTATACGGTGGAGGTATTCGGGGAGGTTGGAATCCGGAAGACGTTTGCTGATGTGGTTGATGGTGTTGTTGTATTTGCTGTTGGGAATGGTGCTGCATCTGTGGCGGTTGAATTTGATGTTGTTGCAGTGGTGGCGGAGGATGCGATGATGGTTGTTGATTTAATGGAGATTGTTGTTGAGGTGGTCTTGAATGCCCGGGACTGGGAGATCCATGAGGTGACATAATTGCAGCTGGAGAGGTCGATGTTGTGGGATATATCCTTCCATCAACAACAATTTGACCAATTGTTGAAATTACTGCACAAAAAATAATGAACGTGTATTTAAACTTTAAGAAACGAAACAACTCAAAAAATAAAAACAAGACTAGTAATGCTTAATATTCAAGTAATGCATTTTTCAAATAGGTGAAGTTATTCATAATAATTAAAGAATAATCTCTCGCCATTCTCTCTGTATATTGAAGTGTAGAAATTACTTTTTGTGACTTTCAAATAAATACTAAGGTTACCTGAGGATAATCCTGAGAAAGCAATAAATTATATTTCGTTTTATTATTAGCGGATGTCTAGAAAAGCAATACTCACCTTTAATAAGATCGGGAACCTTATCTAATGCCAAATGAATACGAACAGGTATCTCTGGATTTGGAATGTCTGCTCTTTTACATTTTATTCGTTGCAGATGCATCGTTACCTGTCTTTTACTATATAATAATGCCATGTCACTACCGTTATCCAAAGCGTGTTGGGTAAATTCTATACAATGATCAGTCATTTTCGAAAGTTGATCCAGAGCAACTTTCTTCTCTTGCAAAGTCTTTTGTTTTTGTTCACAAACTTCGGATAACCTAGAAATTAATTCTTTTCCCCGTACATTTATTGTGTTGGTAAGTCTAGAAAAACAGGTATAACAAATATAGCTCTTATATCGCGTTACTACGTACTTAACCACTAATTGAGTTATTTCTTTGACAAGAGCCTGTTTCTTATCAGTAATTAGAGATTGACGATCATCTATTACCTTCATAGCACTATTTAGCAGTACTCTTTTGTAACTGTAAAACCAGCAATTATAGCAAGTGTCATGAAAATAAGTAGAATAATACCTAACATCTTTCAACATTGAAGAAATATATTTACGTGTATCTAAAGCTATTTCGTGTGTAAACTTATACTTGTGATCACGATGTTCAACAAGTTGACAATCGCGGCAGGTTAATTTATCACAGTTTTCACAAAACAGCGATAACTTTTCATGTGGATGAATATTGCAATGAAGAGTTTGTGAATTTGAGCCGCTAGAACCCGTTTGAATTTCCGCATATCCTTCTTCTTTCGGTTTTATCGTGTGATCTTTCGTAATTTTAAGCCTAAAATTAAAAAAAAAACAACTATCATTAAAATTCATACTACAGGTATTTTTAAATTCACGCATTTTGGTTAATAAATAAACATATGACGAATTTTTAACTGACGTGAATCTTGTCAGCTGATAGTGTGACATTGTGTTTATAAATTCGATTAGCAGTTTTATCAACTTTGTCAAATTTATGCATGCCCTGTTAGTACACTTCATTATATTCAAATTTATAAAAGATTTCGATGGTAAAAGCACGCCGTTTTACTTTTTATTGCTGACTATCCGATCAATCAATAAGTTTAATTTAACTTACATATTAATCCTCAAATTTACCTTGTCTGTTATATGTATTTGTAGCAATTGTAATGATAGAAAAATATTAAACCGATGAAATTTTAATTAAAATAAATGTTATTTGAAATAAACCCTCACAACAAAAAATTGTATTTAACAATATAATACATTGAGTTTCTATAAATGTTTACAAATTATCATGTGAAACGCATCGAAGCTTCAAGATCATTCAAAATATTAACAAAAGAGACAGAATATTTTAGTAGCAGATGATATGCGAATGTAAAAAGTAATCGTTGAAAGTTGCAAGTTAGTTTTAAAAATCCGTTACAACTGGCGTCAAGTGTAGGACGTTGCCTAATATAAAACCGTCGATAAAACGTTGTATGTAAATAAACAAGTGATTAGTACGTGCTTCGCGTATGTTTGTTTGTAGACTGTAGTTATTCCAGTTCATGAAATTTTTTATCAGTGTATATAATTTAAGTATTTAGTGCTAAAAATAAAAATAAGTGAACCAACAATGGTAACCAAGTTTGCGATTTTAAACTCGCGGATTTAAAAAGCGAACCTGACGAACGTAATCTAAAAATAAGTAGTACTAAAATTGTGTTACAACGGCTTCCCAAAAAACGGAATAGACGTTGATTCGTATTTGTTAGAAATACCAGAAATAATGGATTTCGGTAACCTTATTAGAAAAATGAATGACAATTCTGAGAAAATGGACGTAAAACTGTTCAAAAACGCTAGGCAAATAGAAGAATTGTGTGAAAATTCTAGAAGTTTAAAAGAACAATTACAAGTTAGCATTGAAAACCAGATTACAACTGTTCAAGAGGAAATTCAAACAAGTATTTCAAGTTTAAGAAAAAAGTGTACGAAACTCAAAAAAACGGACAATCAATGACAATGACAAAATAGAAGCAGTAGAAGACAAAATCGAAGCACTAGAACACAAATTAGAACAAAAGTTAGAAGAAAGAAAATTCGATAATCATAGAAGACAAACTAAAGCGAAAATTAGAAGAAAGAATGCAACTGCTCGAAGAAAAAATAAATCAAATTAATGGTCACAGCGATATAAGCGTCACGAGCGAAAAGTTATTAATGGATCATTAAGAAGAAACTACTCACAAGTCAAAAGTTGTTCCTCAAAATTTTGATACAAAGTGCCCAGTGTTGTGCATTATCTAGATGAAGTTATATAGATAATTCATCTAGATAGTTTTTCATTTTTTTCCTTATCTAGTTGATTGTCTTAGATGATTTTTCTGTTATCTATCATGAAATTAGCTAGATGATGTTTTAAAAATAACATAATTTTTTTACGTTAGATTTACTTTTTTGTAATTCATATATTTTGTAAAAATAATATAATTGGTAATTTCTATATTAATTTATTTTCCTCCTTGTGTTTTTTTAAGTAGTAATTTGTTTCAATCCCAATAGGAGGTCGTCTGGTGGGCAACAAATAAATTATTTGCTTTGGATATTATATCTGGCGACGTTTCGCAGATTAACAACGTGTGTGTTTCTACGGGCCAAATTACATGAAATTTTCCAACCTGCAACTGCTTACATTGATCAAATTGACCCAACTATACTTCAACAATCACATATTTAAGTTATGAACTTACACATTACTACTTATAATTGATAATGTCTGTAGTAATGTAGTACGGTCGTTGACTGAAGAAATACGGTCCAGATCGCTAAAACCTGATTAATCGCTGTAAATGTTTCACATTTTTCCGCTTTTCTGCTGACAAAAACTAAAATCACATGACCTTGAGCGTAAATACATGCAATACGAGATATAAACAAATGCACAACTCAAATTCGTTTTTTTAAACTGAACCCATTGCGATAAGTATCTTATCGTCTTCAGAAACAATAATACGCTTTTTGATGTACGAAACTTTGCTTACGTTTTTTTAAAAGGCCTAGAAGCTAATATCTTAAATGTAAAAACAAAAAGTAGTAATTCAGAAAGTTTGATTGACGGCTATGAGTGATAATTTTTATAATATTTTAGCATTATAGGTTCAAACTGGCATCGATATCAAAGATTTTTCTTAATTGCTACAAAGAAAAAATAATTAAGTTTACTAGACATTTCTCCGATTGTGAAAAAGGTATTGATTAAACTAATCATCTTCGGCGCTAATCGAAAGACTTTAGCTTGATAGTCTAATTTTTGCTTAGCAATGAAAATTTTGAAAGGACCATATTGTATCTAGATTTGTAAATGATGAAATTTGTTTTATATTTTACAATAGTAGGTCATTAAATCAATAAATTTTCTGTCGTTTTTTTTTCGATTTTAATTTTTATTTCAATTTGTCATTCAGTTTTTTAATTAGTATATTGAATAAACAATGAATTGGTATTTATTCTGTTATTAGATCATATTTTATATTTACGTATATGATGATAATTAAATGGTAACAATTAATTAAAATTATTACCTGTTTGTAACTATTTGAAAAAATCATCTATCGTATTATCTACGTAAATTATAGATTATCTTATCTATTATCTAGATAAATTCTTCAACTTAAATCTAAATTGTTATCTAGATAAAAAAATTGCAAATTATCTATTATCTCATCTAGATAGAAATTAAATTATCTATGCACAACACTGAAAGTACCATGATCAACCTACCACAAACAGTTTGCACTTGCGCACTTATAGCTAATGGTTAGAACAACAAGCAGAAATCGACGTCTTTAATAGTAGACTTACGTGGAGAAGCGCTTGGACTGTTCCTGACTACCAAAATTACGAACTCTTAATTTCACCTTTAGAAATGAGATACGGAGATGCTCATCTTCAACAGGTATACCAAGCCCAAATACAAATCGGATTCAGAAAACTGCGGAAATTCTTTAAGAGTTTGAAGCTGACATCGCCATACACACACAGCTTTCGCATCTTACAGCATTTCAAACCTTTGTAAACAGCCTCTGAGACATCAAAACACAGCAGACTCTACGATTGGCTCCACGTTGAATAACGCTTTAACCCATACCTAAGAGTTTGGCAGCCATAAGTTCCGCTGTGCTACAGAAGTACTGCGACGAATGCTTCGAGAAAGAGGAATGACGACTTAAAACTGGAAATGCACCAAAAATTGCCATTCAAATTGCATCCCATATAGAACAATTGCACAGCATTTACCTTGATAGAAAGATCAACGAACGAAGCGCCCAGTTACTGGTTTACACAAGAGCGACAAAAACCATCATTCGCCCCGACATGTTATTAGAAAATAAGAAGACATCGCCAGTACCAGTACACACGGACAAGAAAAGTAACCATTGGTTTGAGAAATGAAGTATTCGACCATTAAGTACTAGTAGCCGATATCACGGAAGTAGTTTTCTTGGGAATGAACGTTGTAAACAAGTATGGTTTCCATTTAGATATAAAGAATGATGTCCTTAAGATTGACGGTGGAAAAATTCCTTTCCATTCGTCAGAAAAGGCAGCTATGAAGAACTAAAAGTGTGGTGATACGTCTAGATGAAAATATCCGGAAAGGCTACATTCGCGCTATTGAATCAGCGGAGAGTAACTTGCTTGAAAAGGAACTACCAGTTGGCAGAACAGTACGAGGGAAAAACAGATGCCTGTAAAGATCTTAAACACTACATATTTTTTTCTATATATATTTAGTGTAATTTTATCCATTTTGTTTCTATCTTACAGTATAGCAAGTAGGTTAAATGTTTTTTTAAATGTGAAATTATGTTTTTATTTTCTTTAAAATTATGAGTATTTTCAGTGAGATTATTTATATAAATATTAATTTTTTAAAATAAAACATTTTTATTTACGATATTAACAGCACCACAATTATCGGAAGTTGAATACATTTACGGTATCAACTGGCTGCGAACCAGCGAAACCAAACTACGATAAATTATGGTATTTTTTATGGTATTAATATACTAACATTCACACTCGATACAAAAAAATAATGTTTATGCCAGCAATTTAATTAGAGCAAAAATCGATATGATGATCTGCAGTTCGTTGTAAGCTTTTTTTTTATAATTTTTCTAATTGTACTTCTGCACCACATCACACGGGGTTTTGTTGTGCGAAGTAGCAAAAAAATGGCACCCTGCCTCTATTCCAAAGTGTTCTTCATGATAGCATATATTTATAATTTTTTCTAATTTTTCTATTGACTGGTTGCTCTGAAGCACTGAAGTAATAAATTTTTTTAAAGTCTGAATAATTTCGTTTGATCTAATTGTTACGTAAATTTCTCAAACTAAAGACGTAACAAACCCAGGTTCAAACTTTAAAAAAAACCATACGTTCGAAACTAAAAATATAATTTCAAAATGAAACGTACACAGACGTAGTAGAACCCAAAACACAAATTAATAATAATTAAATTTAAAAAAAAGATAACGGTTACTGTTGTTTAACTAAATTAATTAAACAAAAAATTAATCCCGATCAGAATCGATTCATCAGGGTTACAAAGGAACGATAATTGCAATTTAAAATTATAGTAACACTAGCTGTACCCTGCCACGCTTCGCAGTGGCACATTGTGATGGAATGGTTGACATTCGTATTAATTAATAATTGCTAGTTTTAATGTAATTATATTTATATACATTAAAAGTGAGGTTAATCCAAAATAAATAATATAATTACGTCCACGTGTTAGATGTAATAAAAAAGATATAACCACTCACTTCTGTTAGAAATCCACTTGAATTATAATAAGTCCTTTTATTTTGCCTGTCAGTTAATAGTATTTTTACTGTCCATCTTTGATATAAAATATAACCTCTACTTACGATTTGGTGAAAGGCGCAGTTCAATCACAGCACTATCACACCAAAAATTCTTGATTTAAGTGAATATTTAATTCAGATTGTATAATAATCAGAATCAGATGCAAATTTTTTTGTAAATAAACAATGTAATTGGGAACGAAATTGTTTCTCATGTGACTGCGTCATTATTATTGCGGTTGTCAGCCAGTGTTTTCCTCGCTTATGGCAGATGGCGCGGTCACTGGTACACAGCTGATCGTTAAAAAAACTGTTTTCTCGCGGTCGCAGATATGTGACTGATGCAAAAAATAGATAAAAACAATCCTTGATGCGGATTTTATATCATGTTAAAATTTCAACTCAATCGGTGCAGAACTTTTTGAGTTTTTGAAGCGTACACAAACCAACATAACATTTTTATATATATAGATAGATAATATAACATTAGGCGCCACAAGGCCGTAAGCGTAAATAAAATAAAACCTGTACTTAGACGTCGTCGCCTCGAAGACAGGAATCGTATGCGTATGTCGATAACTTTTGACAACTCCGCTCTGATAAATCGCTATCGAGGGCAACAGAAAACCGAACGTAAAACACCGAGAAATTTCGGTACTAAACTAAAATAAAATGTTATTTAAGAACAACCCTTAGGAAAATATAGTGATTAACAGCCTGACCGAGCGGTGGATAAGTTAAATCCTGGATAAAAAATCCGAATAAATCGTAAGTATACTAAATCCAATAAAAAAAAAATCCCGATAGTTATACTTTAAATTACATTTCTGGAGCAAAAATCTCGAAAACCCGAAACTTGCAACCTTAAGGAAAAATTAGCTACAGAAAATATCCAGGCAACTTTCACAAATGACCGTTCACGATCGTCCCCTCGAAGTGCCCACGCTGTCCAACTAACTTATCACCAAAAACGGCGGGAAAACACGGGAAATACCTCAGGGTCATAAATCGAATAAATAATATTTTTTGAACCAACATTAATAAAATATAACGCAAAATTTGCATGTAACATAATCAAAGAAAATGTTTTGAAATGATCACTAACCACAAAAAAAATTTTTACTTCAAGTGATCCGTTTTCTTTAAAATAAATTACAAAAGAATGAAGAGTAGCTTGATTATTTGTCTAATGAAAAGATTGTACTTCATCTTGTACCAAGAATGAATAATGTTTTGAAAAGTTAACCAATGTTATATACACTCTGTATTATATTTTAATTTTTCTTGGATAAATTTTTGCTTTAAAACAACCGACTGTACACAATGAAAATAACAAGAAGACCAATGCAGACATTGGAAGTTAAAGGTAAGAACTGAAGATCCTGTGAGTTTTTATTTTCAATGGAGATTATAATCTGAAAAATGAGATTTTTTCGAATTTCAAAACTTCAAGTAGATATTTTTTGTACAAAGAGTGGGTTATTTTACACGGTTGTTGGGTTTATTTCCTCTAGGATATACGAGCGAGACACTAGAGTTAGTTAAAAATCACTGAAGATTAGTTCAAAAAAATGTATTTTCAGCAGCGTGTCATTGTTAAGCAGTATTGATTCAGTAAATTTTTGTTGCGCGCACGTTACTATATGTGTTCTTTAAAATACCGTCTTAAACGTATGGTTATGTTTAAGAGAAAAATTCTACAGCTAAAAAGAATAAAGCATAAAATGATGTTTAAAATATTTAATTCGGTCAGGTGACAACGGGCACTTATAAAAATTAAATCTGCATAATTTCTTTCCATGGAACTCTAAAGAAGATTTCCTCAAAGTTTGATCACAATCTAAAATTGGTTAGCAACGATTTTTTTATTTTTAGACGATTTCATATGGAATGAGTCAAATTAAAAAAAAACAATTTATTATAGTTTAAGTAGTTGATTAACTGTTGATCTTAAGTAATATTTTTCTAATTTTTGAGTAAATTGTCATAATAATTACTTAGGCATTCTGTGTCAATCTAAAATTTATGGCTGTAAGAGATTTTTTATTTCTCCAGTTTCTAGGACAATTATTTGTTTGCAGTTTTTTTGTAAACGTTTTGTGTTGGTAAAACCAAATTTATGGTTTATCTAAGAATGTCTAATTGAAATTAACTTTTTTGTGCAATGTTATCTGCAAAATTATCATTACCGCCTATCATTATTTCACGAGAAGAAATATTTCCCAACTCATTCTGCAAGACTCTTTCAGACTACTGAAACGTTTTCTTGTTCATAAGAATTATTACACTAAACGTGATTCCTACATTGTTTTTGAATATTTTTAGAGAAAAAAAATATAAAATAAAACAGAAATTAATATGAGAAATTTTAATATATCTTAAGACATACATTTCTGTTATAACATTTTTATTAAATGTATGTGTTTACGTTTTAGAAACTTCAGAAACTTTCAAATATTTTTTTTGATAGCCATTACCTTAAATTCGATTTAATAGTAACGTTTTACAAAATCAACTACCGATTTTTCACTAAAACGGATTGTATTATTTTTGTGAAAAATCATTTAAAATGTGCTAGTACTCAAAAAGTCCATTGAATACATACTAAAGTAAAATACACTTAAGGGTATACGTTTACTGCTCGTTGTAGGGATTTCTCCTATGTATTTCATATAGCACTCGAGCGTGCACGGAGCACAAGAAATCTCAAAAAATATTAGTTGTAAGAACACAAAAATGTGTTATAAAATAGCTTAGGGGAAGATGTAAATCTTTTACTTTCATTTGAGGGTTTACTTTTTTAGTTACGTTAGGTAGTTTTCGAGTAGTCTTGTTGCCAGTGACATATATTAAAAATTGAACATATAAAACGCCAACTTCAGTTAAAAAGTAGCTACCGACACACAAAATTTTAATTTAGCAGCAATAATAATAAGTTAATTCATTATAATGCAGATGGTGCTGTAGACAGTCGATGACGCGCGTTGAATATTATATTTCAGTACTTATCTTTATTAGTAAAAATAAACAAGATCTCAATTTAGTTTGAGTTTACATTTTTAACAATTTACAATACGTGTATTTAGTAAATACATCACAATTGAGTTAGGTCAAGATCTTGGTTGCAAACAAACCTAAATTTTAACGTGATTTTGAAGAAATTGATTACAATTTATTTCGAGTTTGCATTTTTAACAATTTTAATTTACGAATTGGTATTTTTGTATACTAGTATAAAAGTATAACAAACTTCTTTTTATTTTTGTTAGAAATAAAAGAAAATACACCGCACGCCGCTTATTGGAAACACGGATAATGTTATCAAGCGGGTAATCTTATCACTTTATTAAAGAACAGACCAGACGTATATTACATAGAAAAAACATCGTTTATAGTAATCAAAATTTCGGCTTATGTTTATCAATTTTCTTCTTAGGTTTGTTTCTATACATGAACAATAACCTGTTTTGTATAAATTTTTTAGCTGTATTTTTGCAATACGTTTTTTACACTTAAACCGTTCTTAAACATATGTAAATATATTATTTTTGAGAATTAACTTAGAAAGCATGTGCGTTCTTAGAATAACATAACTTAAATTAACTACGTATTATGTGATAACGTTATTTTGTTTTTATTTTTAGTGTCAGCAAATTTCTAAGAAGTAACATCATAACATTATTTTTGATTTCTTTTCATTACCGGCATGAACAAACTATTAAGCTAACGGTGGCACAAAATTTAGATTTTTTAAACGTTTTATATAAATTTCACTTTCTAAATTAACAACCTGTTAATCACATACATGGTGAATGTATTTACTGCTTTCCAATAAATAAACATTTGTTTTTTTTTTCTGAATTTTGAATAATGTTATCATTTTTTTATTGTTATCAAGTTCCAACGTAATTCTATTAAGCGGCGCGCACTGTAGTAACAATGCAAAAGGCAATATGAAATATAAACGACGTTTTTCACATTTTAAATTCTTACGCTATTAGATTTTCTTAGTTTAACCTTCGGATACCAAGCAGTTTTTGAGGCGCCGATTACCAAGTGAAAAACCGATTAATTTGTAATGGTAACCTTTAGTAATATTTTAAATTAACATTAGATTTCATATAAACTAATAAAAATATAAAAATAAAATGTAAACATAAATTAGTGAGGGCAACAACTATTACATATTGTTGTAGTTTTTTCTGGCAATGTTGTTTACATACAAAGAGTTTGCACTTTTCACATGTTTCCAAACATTTTTTGTCATTTGCTCTTGGACATATCTCACAACGACCTCTTTTTATGTTGTTCTGTCTGCCAAACAATATTTTTTTTACGTCGCAAAACAAATAACAATTGAAAAATTTGTTATATATTATTAAACATTGTTGAAAGAAACTCAGCTAAAAAAATATTAGGACAGTTGTAAAAAAAACTTAAGAAAAGACAACAAAAACAACACGTCTGGGGTAAAAAAAAACCCCAATGGTAATCGGAAGGTTAAACAGAATTGAATTTTTCCAAATGTCAATTTGGAAAATTTTTAAAAAATTGATGTTAAGTACTGAATCGAATAGATTAATAAATGCATTTACAAGTGTATAGAGCTATTTTTTCCAGATAGCATATTTCTTGATAATTTTCGAAATGGGTTATTGGAACGAAACACGTTTATTCAAAATTAGTCTTTAATGTTTAATTTTCGATTTCTAGGGAATTTTCAAATTGTTAACTGAATAGGTAAGTATGCATATGCGTGTTTCTAAAATCAGACTACAAACTCAAGAAGTAGTTTCCTTCTGGAAAAATTTTCCGTGTTGAATGTTCGAACGTATTTAAATTATAATTAATCACTCTTTTCCAAAACAAGTTCGTCGAGAATTAATTTCATTGCGAAGCAAAACTGAATATAGCCAATAACCTAAGAATACGACTTCCTTAAAAAATGTTTACTAAATAAAATCACGTTTTGAAATTTAGACGGTAACAAAAGATACACAACGTTTTCATTGTTAATAAAAAGTATTGTCAACATACATTCTTATCAGTCTTACAACAGTACCATCTGTTGTTGTATAGCGGCGAGTTTATGTAAAAAAAAGTTTAATCATTTCACTGTAGCAATGGAGCCACTTTACTGTATTTGATTTCTTTTCTTGTCTTAAGGTACTTCTCACTTTACTAAATCCCGGCCCAGAGAGAAGATATACTTAGAGGGGAATCTCCTGTATATAAACTTGGAACACAGTTTATGGCGCCCTACAACGGTTGTGGGGAAAACAAATAGCGCGAATTTTAAACTTAATGTGTGAGTGTGGATAGCACCCATTGTTATTAAAATTATTTATTTTGAATGTTTTCTTGTTTTTGAAAGAATAGTTATGAAAATTGTCACTTTTTTATAATTATGCATTAAAAAAAGCGACTTATTTTATATAACATTTTTTATTTGCACAAATACTATATAAATAACTTCCAGTTTCATTCGAATCAACACCGTGTGAATATTGTAACAATTTTTCTTTAAAACGAATATGAAAACCTTCAGTTTTTAAATAGTAATAAACGTTAGAATCAAACACGTGTAAAAATAACTTGCATTATTTAGTCGATTTTATTCGAGAAATGCAATTCAGCGTTTTTAGCCTTCAAGGTACGAAAAAGAGGGAAATAAAATTTGCTGTGTTTGTATTTTTTACCGATAATTACAGATAATTATTACATAGTGGCCTCTAACGATTGTGGGGAAAAGTTAAAACGTTATTCCTTTTCTCTCAATTGAAGTTACTCGTCTACAAATACTTAGTTTATGATCCCGGCCTCAAAGCCCGTCCAACGTTGTTGCATGTTGGGTCACACAACGTCGTCGTGTATGTAGACGTAGAATGGTTATTGATTTTAAAATTAGAATATATTCAAGAACCTATCAATTCAAATGGAATGCTATACTTTTTATTATTTTTTTCTAATTGTATGTGTAATTTTTAAGCTATTTTGTTCATAGCTCATTATCCCCAAAATGTTACTGTTTTTGAGATATTTAGATGTTTTTGAGAATATTCAAATTTTTAACATCAACTTTAAAAATTCATATATTTTCAAATTATAAAGTTGAAGCTGCGATATTTGTATCATTACTAATTAAAATTATCATCTTTAAAATTTTTTTTAGTAGTCCAAAACACATACAAAGTGTTCAACATATAATGCCAAATTTAACAACTTTTACATTTCAATCAAAAAGCGGTATTCCAGGTAGTAGACTGAGTAGGGTAATACATATGACATTTGTCACTTATCTGTCAATAGATATTATTGTTTGATACAATGTAATTCTAACAATTATGCAGAAAATTATTCAAACAGTGACCTTTTGAATTTATTTTACAATTTTACAAATCAAAATTTAGAAGAATAGAATCTAAATTTTTACAATCTGAAATTCCGCCTAAGAGTAACCAATGGAGTAACTAACCAAAACCAATAGCTAAAAACGAAGCTAATGAAATAAATGTTGTTTTGGATTTATATTTAAATTTAAAGCTATCCCTAGAAATACCCCTTACTTTTGTTGTTTCCCCGATACTCGCCCGAACCCGACAAACGAACGACCAATTGATAATTGTTGGATTAAACTTACGAGCCGACTTGCGACTTGATCGAGTCGCCCTTTTAACATAAACCATTGTTGATTGCAGCCGGGTAGCTTGTGAGCTTGTGGTGGACGTTTTGGTCATGTTCCACGTTGGATGTTGGCATGGATGAAGCCCCCATCCCAGGCATTTTTTATTGTGTAGACCACGTCGGACAAGTATTTTAGAAACAAGGTTAGTTCGTTCCTTTTTCCGTTTACGAGTGTATTTGCTATGATTTCATATGTAGATCCATTACCTACCTCGCCAGCCGCTGATTTTGATTATCGTTACATTGTCAATTTCATTTATAATTTTTTTTTTTGTTTAAACCAATTAAATAATTTGCAGCTTGATTTATTTCAATCAAACATTTCGTTGCGGTTTGTGTAAATAAATGTTTTGGCTTATTTCAACGCTAACCGAGAAAGCTCCATTCCAGCATCTTCGATCGATCTGGGTCTATCCTTATCATCAATTCGCAGAATTTTAACTTTATTTATGGGCTACAGAAAATCCACGTGCTATTAGAATCACACACTGTCAAAACAAATTCAGATTCAATGTTTTTTACCGAGTAAAATTTAAAATTTACGATGGTGTTTTAAACTCTGAACGGTACAATGAAATTCTTAAAGATGCTGTACCACCAATTCTCGATGATTACTTCTTAATGTACTTCGAGATTGTTGGCATCAAATGAACGGAGCATAGTTCTAGAGAAGTTTCCAATAAACTGTACAACATGTTTGAAGATCGTTGGATCGTGAGAAATGCTCCCAGGAGATGGCCTCCTAGATCACTCGATCTAACCCCCGTAGATTTGTATTTATGGAGTCATATAAAAATCAAGTTTACTCTCGTCCTATTAATACAAGCGCAGAGTTAGAAGATCGTATATAGTGTTTTAGAGAATTAGAGTATAACCAACTCAAGAAAGCGTTAATTCAAGAAATAGAAAGAAGAATTTTACTGTGGATACATCAGGACGGTCCACATATTGAGCATTTGTAGTCTTTTTTTCTTTTTCTTTATAGTATATGTATGTTTACCGGTGTGAAGTTAGCCACGGATCTAGCCATAGAAATTTGTTTTGAATTTAATGCCAATATAAAGCCTTTAAACATTTCGAAATGAAAGTTATAATATAAATGTAAGCTACAAACATGAGTTAATATATTTATAAATAATTTTTATTAAAAATAATAAAAACAATTTCAATAAACATGTATTTAAACATGTAATTGTAAAAGTGCGATTTTTACAAACATAGTCATTTTTGATTTCTTTGAAAATTCGTTTATGGTTAGATTAAATAATAATTAACAACATATTAAAAAATTACGATGTGGTCATTCCTTAAAAAAAAGTTATTTTACGTCGAAGTTGCAGCAACGCTCCGCTTACTTCCTGCATAAACAAACGCAATTTTCACAAAGATAGTCATTTTTGATTTTTCTGCAAATTTGTTTATAATTAGATTGAAGAATTATTAACAACATATTAAAAAAATTATGATGTGATTATTTCTTAAAAAAAAATATTTTACGTCGAAGTTGCAGTAACGCTCAGCTTACATTCCCGCATAAACAAACGCAATTTTCACAAAGATAGTCATTTTTTATTTTTCTGCAAATTTGTTTATAATTAGATTGAACACTTATTAACAACATATTAAAAAATTACGATGTGGTTATTTCTTAAAAAAATCAAAGTTGCAGTAACGCTCCGCTTACATTCCCGCATAAACAAACGCAATTTTCACAAAGATAGTCATTTTTGATTTTTCTGCAAATTTGTTTATAATTAGATTGAACAAAAACAATCAGAAGACGAACCTGGTGTGTATCACACAGGCAAAGGTCAAAGTTACATAATTATTCATGCAGGTGGATCCTATGGATTTGTGAAGAATGGACTATTAATTTTTAAATCAAAAAGTAAATCTGGCGACTACCATGATGATATGAACCATTATAACTTTATGCAATGGATGGAAACGCAGTTAATTCCAAATTTACCTCCCAACGGTATTGTTGTTATGGATAACGCACCATATCATAGCGTACAAATAAACAAACCACCAAATCAAGATACAAAAAAAATGGACATTAGAGAATGGTTAAAATGTATTAGTATATCAAATATTAATGACATAAGAAAAGCTGAATTACTATGTTTATTGAAACAATGTAACATCACCAAAACTTATGTAGTTAATGAATTACTAAAGAAACATGGACATACTGAGTTACGTTTGCCACCTTATCATTGTGACCTGATTCCTATTGAATTAATTTGGAATTTGGTAAGTGGCAATGAACAATGTCACTCAAAGTAATGCAGAAATCGAAAATTTTGTAAGAAATGCGTTCTCTGAAGTTACTCAATCTGATTGGAATAAACATTGTCAACATGTTAACCGTTTAGCTGACGAAATGTGGGAACGTGATCGCCTGTTGGATAATACAGTGGAAAGCGTGTCTTTTAGAGTGAACACTGATTCATCAGATGAAGACAGTAGTGGTGAAGAAGATCACAGTAGTTAACCTTTATTTAATTAGTTTTCAATTTTTGAATACATAAATATTTTTGATGTGGTCAAAGAGAAAAAATCGCATAAAGTCTTGCAGTAGAATAGTTAAACTGTAACAGTTAATTGAGTTAACATAACATTTATATTGTTATTTATTATAATCCAATGCATTAATTTCTGTATAATACTGTTAATATTTCAAATATGAAATATTGGTGAGTATAACATACGCAACTGCCAAAGTTTTGTACCGGGATAATTACAGCCTAAGAATTTATTGTTTTTCTAATAACATTTATGTTCTGTTTTAATGTAATACATAATTGTCTTATAACGAAGTAAATTGTTCAAGTTTTGTAGCACTGTACATAAGGATCAACTCTTTTTGTAATATTTCAATGAAATGAATATGACAATAAATAAAAGCACTTACGAAAACTTCATTCTTAAGTATGTTTTAAGTCTGTTGTTACTAATTTTAAAAAAAACTGGAAATATTTTAATCGATAAATTTCTATTTATGTCTTCAAATTCTTTATGCAGTCGAAAGCAGGATGGTCAATGCTTTGTTACTCCAAAATGTAGGTTTTGGTTATTATATTACCAATTTAGTCAGTACAATGTCTGCAAATTCCAGTAATCAATCATTCTTATATATTGTGTAAAATAATAGATAAGTAACATAAGTTGTTATATCTGAAATTACTGAGCAGTAGTATTTAAATAGAAACTTCTTATAACTTATTGCCGCCGAAATACTTTTTACTTGTAATGTACTGTCAAAATTAAAGCGTCCTCAGTCACGCCCCTTTGCATTACTTGTTTGCTCATGGTCAACACACAAATATCGCAGCTTCAACTTCATAATTTGACAAGATATGAATTTTTAAAGTTGATGTTACAAATCTAAAAATACCAAAAACCATCTAAATATCTCAAAAACCGTAAACTTTTGAGATAATAATTTGTGAACAAAATAGCTTTAAAATTACACGCAAAATTAAAAAAAAATTAAATAATGATGATGTTACTTCCGGTATAAGAGCATTAAGAGCGGGTTCCAGAGAAATGTTATCTATTACATATAGAAGAAGCATGATTGAAGCCAAAATGTAATAAAGGATAGAAATATAAATAGTACTCACTAATGCGCTTGCTCACAAATAGTAAATACACTAACACCACTAAATACGATAATCAGCTGTTGTAGCTGTATTTATTTGGCATTGGTTAGTCATGCGCAAAACTGAGTACTATTTAACTTCCGAACACCCCCGATTTCCCCTTACGTCAACTTCAATTTGCTCTCATGTAGTTAAATGATCAATGATTTTTCTATATGTAATAGATAACATTTCTCTGGCGGGTTCCCGTCGGCCATATTTACCTTGTAATCTCTAGTAGATGCTGCTTTTAACAGTGACGTTTTAAAATAATAAAGTTATACTACTAAAAGCCAGGTAGCGCAAAAAAAATTATTATAAATTGTGCAAAGGCTGCAATGTTTTACAAATAAAGAAGTTACACTATTAAAAGCCAGGTGGCGTATTAAAAATGATTATAAAAGGTTAGTGGTGGGAATAATCGCGATCATTCTCTTGAGGATGTTAGTTGTCGCTTTGGTTGTCGCAATGTTAGTGATCGACTATTGCTCAAAAATCGATCATTTTGCAATAGCTTTTACAGCAAACATTCTTAAACCTAAAATATAATTAAACTTTTTGACTTTTAAAAAGAAAGCACTACAATGTTGGCAGTACTAAAAAGGAATTACCTTATTATACATTTCATTAAAGTAAAAGTAAATATTTCAGGTAAAACCATATTACTTTTTGTAAATGAGAGAAGTAATCCTATATTAAAATAGTCAGAAAACTTAATTTCTTTTCTACTATTCTTACTAATGAACGTAATCTGTATGTCGCTCCTAAGATCATTTCGCGCTAGTTTGTTTTAATTTTTATGGCGCAATTTAAGAGCAACGAGTATTGATTTCTTTTCCACAACCGCTATTGTTACTTTATAAGCGATCGATGTTTACGATCGTTATTTTATAGGCGATCGAGGATTCTGATCATTTTTTTTATGATCCACGATTGTGATCGCGATCGGTTTTTTGAAGAGTCTGCAATGTTTTACAAAGCTTGCTTATATTTTCTTAAAAGCATTTTGGCAATACTGAACTTTAATTTTAATGTCTAATTTAGAAAAAATTGTTTTAAAATTTTCCATTTTAAAAATAAAAAATTGGGTTAAAATACAAAGTCACTTTAAGCATAGCGTAACACTTACTTACTTTGTACACTACAAATAAAAACTTTTAAAAAAATTCTCAAGTTGCTTATATGATGAACGCAAAGCAAAGTATTACCGCAACCAGCCACGCTTCGACAACTTATGATAATACTCTTTTCCCACACCACCACGAAGGTAGAGCAATAGGCGAATCTTTTTCCTCGAGATTTATATTCACATATGCAGCACTCTTAGCTTTCCTGTTAGTAAGTTGTAATGTGAACTCTCTAAATGATATTTGCTTTAAACGGTCTGTATGAGTCCAGAAAGTTGAGAAAAGAAGAAAAAAAAAGAAATCGAAGAAATTGAAGAGGGGTTGAAAAATGAAGAAGGAAAAGAACGGAAAAATAAAAAAAGACTTCTGAATGCGACTAAACAGTTAAGTAAAGTTGAATAAAAGGGAAATGGTCAAAGATTTTCAGTTAATTTCAGAATTATTTCGTAGATGTAACATTTATTATTATTTACCTATATATGAAGGTTATTCAGAGTTTTTACTTAATAATAGTTATTTAACAAACAAGGTTGTTAATGATAGCGATTAATAATAGAGACATTTTAACGCCATGAGCGAGTGTAGCGAGCGAACGCGTTAATATTGTCGAGATTATTTGTCACCGATTAAGAAACGAGTTAGTTTTAAAGTTTTTCCGTTGATCGTACTTTAGTAAAACGTGTGAAGTTATAAGGAAACTAAAGTATACGTAACCCGTTGTTATATCTAGTAGTTGTGCAATATCGTTATAGCAGTGGTTGCTAACGATTTCATTGGTTGCTGTACAAAATCGTACATTAATAGAGATTATTAACGATATATTTCTGATACATTATTATACGTTAATATTACTATTAACAGATGATCGACGGAAAAGTTAATTTAAGTTTAATTTTCATTTCATTTCGGTTGTACCACTTAAAAGGAATAGTATCATAGTATTATTTAAGAATCATTATGAATTTTACTGCATAATATTTTTTTTTGTGCATTACCACAACGATGACACGTTCTCGTTTTATTGCAATTTTCAACGCGCAATTTAATAGAAACATTTTAATTACCCTTAAATCTTACATTTAGACGTATTTTATGCTTTATCCCCGCTTTTCTTAGTAACAAACATTCACAAATATCATTCACCTTATCTTAAATTTCTGTTATGCTTGTTATGCGTGTAACCATATTATAACTTACGAAGAAGATAATATTATGTTACCTACCGATATTTTCATTGTTTTTAATTCTATAAAGTTTTTGATAGTTTTGCACTAATTAAGAGGCCTAAATTAATTGCATCAGTTTCAAGTAAACTAAATATGTGGATTAAAACGTATACCAACAGTAAAATTTATGTAAGTGAATAATTTTTTGTAAATGAAAAATGTGAAAAATCATTTGGTACATTCCAAAACTAATTGTTATACTGCCACAATAAAATATGTTATTAATTCATTATCTTAATTTAGGCATAAATAAATAATAACATAAACTGGAAACACAGTGTCGATGTGGAACGTTCTTTTACATTATATAAAATTATAAAAATGTCATCAAAAATTTTATTTTACGGAGGAACTTAGAAACGTTGCAATAATTATGCACCTATTTGTATTTTAAAACGTTTATGATGTTTTTATTCTTTTTTATATTCACTTATACCTTTTATATTTTTTATCTATACGAGTATAAGCCACATACATATACCAGCTGATTTCATTTGTATTTTCTTTTATACTGCAATTTTCCTAGTTTTAATGTAATTTTTTAAAATTCTAAATGCAATTTATAGCGCAATTTTTGAAGATTTTTACTGCAACAACTTTCGCTCTTTACATTCATAATTACATTACATCTCTCTGAGCGTTATATCTACAATTCTAGACACAAATGAAACAATACGTGGTAATATTTTCTCAATATACATTATTACATTATTTATCGCTAAAGAGCGGAAGTTGTTGCAGTAAAAATATTCAAATAAAATACAGATACTGCCAATTTACAGCGCTGCCTTGGAGAAGTATCTAGTTGAACTTTAATACAGCTTTACTTCTAATATCCCGCTAGGTTCCTCTGCAATGAATTTAGGTTTTTTGTAATTTTTTGGGTTAATAAGCAAAATTAGCATTTAAATAATAAATTTGGCAGAGGATGGTACAATTTTGAATTACGTAAAATAAAAAAAAACTCAAAATTTTCAATATTTAATAATTTATTGTGGTCTAATTTTAACTATTACTATAACAACACTTTTAGCCGCTCAAGCTGAGAACAGTATTTGAGGTAAGCTTTAGTTTTTATGAGAATTTTACGTTATAAGGCTAAAAAAGATGATTTAAAATAACATTTAATTTGACCAGTGGCGCCATCTCGAGAAATTAGTGCATTTTTTTATATAGTTACACTCAGCCGCCCATTTCCTTATAAATAGGAAGCGATCGCTACTACTTACTGATCTCTAGAGAGCGGAATATATGCAAAGTGCATATAGATGCATATATTGCATATTTTTGCTTATTTCAAACAACATTGCATATTTAAGCTAAACACGATTTATTTTGCATATTCTAAAAATAAATTAATATAAAATTTTAAAATTTCACTGTCTTACAATAAATTAGGTCAAATTTTATAAGTTGAAACGGTATAAACGAACTCTGAACTTTCCCGTTTCTACCTGAATAACAATGCGACAAAAGATTGCATTACAATGTCATTGAATTTGTTTCTGAAATTGAGGGGTTTTTCAAGAAAAAGATTATTAGCTTAGTATTCAAAATACGTATTGTTAAATAATATTTACGTAGAAACAATTTGTAAAAATAAAGTAGGTACCTATCTGCTTTAAAGAGGCTAATATTTTTTCCGTTTTCGAAAAACATTTGTTTAAACTAACGTAATATCGTGATAGTGCTTTTAAAGCGTTTTGTATATTTTAAATTAAAATATGTCTACCATTCAAAAAAATGCTTCGATGAAGTGTTTTTCCGAGTTAAAGCTAAGTGGAGAGAAAGTATTTTGCAAAGCCTGTTCTAAAATCGTAAGTTACATTCAATTTGACATGTCATTATCTTAAAATTTACGTAGGTATCAGAATTTCATATAATATACTTCTTCGCATCAGAGCAATTTCAGAAATAAAGTTCAAGTCACATTTTTTTCACGTTTTTTAAAAATATAATATCTGACTGTGTGGTCTTTAAAAATCCCTGTTTAGTTTAGTAAATTCGTCCAAATTGTAGCTTTTGTTCATATGAAAATTGATTTTTCTTTGGTGCATGAACATTTTTTCTTCTACAGATTTTCTGTGAGAAGAAGTTTCAGGTCGACCAACATTTAAAAACAGTGAGTCATAAGTTAAAGCTAAAAAAATAGCATATGTATTAAACATAAATGTGTCTATTTAAGATTTTGTTTTATATATGAGTATTTTTAATAAATATGCATTTGCATATTTAGGAAAATTTAGAAAAAATAGCTGCTAATTTTTGGCAAAAGTAATGCATATATATGCGCATATTTTGGTAATGCTTTGTTGCATACATTCCGCCCTTTACTGATCTTTATAATAATATGGATAGCTAATACTTATGAGAAAAAAAATTAAATATGGGATTATACTGCGTAGAAGCATTGAGAGGTAGAAGACAGCGCCACATAATACTGAGATTAGGACTAAATTAAACGAATTTTACTTGACAACAATACCGCTATTTTTCAACCAAACAAAAATTTCTAATCATTCATTTTTTTAAAATTGCATAACAATTTACGAAATTGCATATAACTGTATAAAATTTTGTGAAATTTAATGACTATTCAAATTTTAATTAGTTTAAATAAGATTATACAAAAAACAACACAGTTAAACAGTTATTTTAGCTCGCTTAAGAATTAATCACACATGCTTAACATACTTGTAGATTTAACCACCGAACGCATGACAAAATTGCCAAAAAAGCAAGAAAATTAAAGAACATAACATATATACATATTGAAATAAGAATCCAAAGCACAAACTACTACTGATGCGCCAAAACAATTTTCTAAATATTGTAGCAAATTTTATTATTAAAACTAATTTATTTAAACTACTAAAAATATATACACGTTTATAACTAACCGAATTAATTAATCTAAGGATATTTAATAAAACACTTACAGTATAATTTATGTATAACGCTATCACTTACACGAAGATAAGATAAAGTCCGCGGATAACTTCACACACTTGTTCACACTAAAATCACGTACTTCGTAGATTTATTTATAACACGCATTAACGACTTATTTATTTAGACTTGGATAATCTTCTTAATACTGCAGACTTCGCATTACGGAAATAACTGACCTACGATTTGTTTCTTCGGTATTTATACACATTTTGGAAATCCTTCTCGAGTGTTCCATATGTTTCGAAATACGTTCTAGCTAGAAGATGGATAACAACTTCGAGAAGGCTCTTGAACTTGAGAACGTTTTAATATTTTTAAATATACCAGAAATAGAAAAAATCGGGTGCATCCAATGAAAAGTCAAATACAAGCTAACATTTGGAACCATTATAAGCAAATGGAGATTTTAAGCAGTGAAATTCCTTTATGAATTGCTTAGATATGTCTCTTGCATCTTCAGTATCTCTAAGGCCTTTACCGAGCACCTCTCAATGCAAAGATAATAAAAGAAAAATAAATTCTTCATCAATAGATAAATTATTTTTAAATGCGTTGGAAGACACTATTAAGCAACCGACAGATATTGTACCAACAGATGGTCACTTATTTATGTACAGGGCTAGCTGATGGTTTGAGAAGATTACCATATTGCAAACGATGTGACAAATTGGATTTTTAAAAAATGCTTATGAAGCTGAAGAAGAAATAAATCATTTTGTACAAATGTAAACCTTTTCGTAATTTGAAAGTCCGGCTTTCCCTGAATATGGCCTCATTAAAAACTCAGTTAAAGCAAAGACTTCATCTTCATCTCCTATTAGTATATATGGGAGTACTTGTCTTTGTGGTGAAATGTCAGAAGGGATAGGCAAATTCATTTGTTTTTACTTTCCTATAAGAAAAGTATAACAATCGCAATTTAAAATTTTTTTTTTGCATAATTTCACGTTGCAAGGTCGCCTGAATCAGAAAAAAGTATTTTTGACAAAAAAATTTTGGGTGTCTGTGTGTAAAGATGTACCCACGATAACTCTTGAACCAAAAGTCCTAGTAACTTGAAATTTGGTATGGAGTTGACTTTTCATATTCTCTCGGTTCTATCAAAAGATGGGTCTGATAAAGAAACCGGAAGTGGGTGTATACGCCATTTTTAACAGTTTTTTCTTATATAATTTCGTACGTATGTAAATTATTCAAACTATTTTTACAGTTTCTTATAGAGTTAATTCTTTTTAACAATTTATTCAAATAATTTTTTTTCTAACATTAACAGTTTATTAGATGTTCGATTTATAATTGAAATAAGAATTCCATATATGATCCTGGGTTCGAATCCAGCCTACGACAAATTTTTTTTTAGAAAAAAATTCCATATCTTGAAGGGAAAGCAAGATACGTTAAAAAATAACAATTTTTTTCTAAATTGCTAACTGCATCTTATTTAAATTATCTTTGGATGTACCCACGATAACTCTCGAGCCAAAAGTACTAATTACTTGAAGTTTGGTATGGAGCTGGTTTTTCATATTCTATCGGTTCTATCAAAATATGGATTTGATAAAGAAACCGAATGTAGGTGTATTCGCCATTTTTAAACAGTTTTTTTTATATAATTTTGTACGTATGTAAATTATTAGAATTATTTTTACGGTTTCTTAAAGAGATAATTCTTCCTAACAATTTATTCAAATAAAAAAGTTTCTAACATTAACAGTTTATCAGATATTTAGTAATTTAAAATGAATTCACAAATATAATATAGTTTCGAATCCTGCCTGCGACGTAAGTAATATCGAGGCGCACAAATATGCTAGAAAATCAATACAAACGTGTACATATCACTTCAAAATGGTTTTATGACAGCATAACCTTAAAAAAATATGTAAATATTCCTTCATCATTCCTTATAGGAAAGTCGTGTGGTGACCACATCATTTTTTTTATAAAAGTTATCTCCATCCGGAGATGGTTGAAAAATTTTATTAGGTTCTGTCAATCGCATTTCTTGTAACAAATTATCAAAATCGCCTTGATTTTTTTTGCATTAATAGTATTAATAGAATTTGTCCAAATTTTTTTGTTTATTTTGAATTCTCTGTACATTGTTCATAGTTACTTTTTTTAAAATATTCAAACATTTATTTGAAAGTTAGGTTATCCTACCATGTTATGCAAACAAACAAGAACTGCGCAACTTTGCTGCTTGATTGTACAATCTTCCTAAGAAGTTGCAACAAAAAAGCTTAGCTGTTAGTAGCGATGAGCAATATTTCACGAACTGTTATTTTTTTACTGATACCAACAAATCACAAAGAAAGACTGTTACCAATTTGTAAAAATATCAGTGATTTTACAAAGCCATTACTTTTCACATTTGATCATGTTATTGTGAAATCGTTATTTCGTGTTTGTTGTCAAAATCGCGATTTCGTGAGGAATAATATTTGTTCTGTACTGTTTACTAGTTGGTGGTTGCAAAGTTTTCATTTTCGGTAATGATATGAATATTGAAGCGGCGATCAGATACTGTGCGATATCGCTACATTTATTGGGCACGGTTATTCGAGAACGCTATACCAAAGTCGTGATCACGTCACGCTTTAAAATCACTGATATCAAAAAATCGCAGTAACGATTCAGTGTTATTGAAAAATCACGATATCGCTTATCACTAGTTGTTACACTTCCTTTAGAATACCTGTTAAAATTTGAAACGTTTTTAAGATTATGTAACTGTCTGTTTAGCCTTATTGGGATACAGTATGTGCGGGACCTCTTTATTAATTTAACTAGTAACCTACGGTATTTTCTAATTTTACATGAACAGTTCTTTTAAAAACCTATTTTGTTCATCGACAAGTTTTATAACGTAGTTAAGTAAACAACCCAAATTATTACAATGATGAATTAAACATGTTAACATATTCTAACGTCTGCTATTATGGCTGAACATTTGCCATTCAAAAGTTCATAACGTAAACCAGTTAAAAGTGGTCAAGGAATTATGACGTACAAAACAACGGGGGTCAAAAGCAAATCGAAACATATTTAACTAGCAGCTATTCAAGTTGGAATTGGTGAACGGTTGATTGGTGAAACAAGTGGAAGAGTCCGAAGTTACTTGTTCACCTAAAAAAAGCAAATGACGATAAATACATTCCTCACAGAGAAAGAATTTTAAAAATTGGCTATAGGAAGACATGTCCATCTACATTTACTCGAAATACAAGAAACAGTTTTATGAAGGCGCAAATATTGAACCGCCATCAAAAGTTTTGTTAGAAAGGGCGAACAATTTATTACGCCGATGAAACTTGGGTTAATGCAGAGCACGTTCCGCAAAAATTGGACAGCAAGAAAACCGCACATGAAAGGTCTTTCGACTAGCATAACAAATCCATCAGACGAAAGTAAACGGTTCATTATTATTGTACACATGGGTAGCAACTCTGGTTTTGCAGAAGGCGCTTACTTAAATTTTGAATTTCGACCGACGGGTAAGCAATACATGAGTTTTTATCACAATTATACTTACACAGTCTTGTTGTTTTAGATGACTATCATAAAAAAAATGAATGGTAAAGTGTTTAAGAATTGGTTACAAGGCGCACTACTACTTTTAGATGAAAATAGCGTAATCGTAATGGATAGACCGTATCATAGTGTTACATCTGAAAAAGTTTGATCACAAATTTGGCGAAAAGAAGACATTGTTGAATAACTGCCTCGTAAAAATATAACAGAACCAAATGAAGATTTATTAAAAATCAAACTTTTACAATTAGTACGTGAATATTTTCTATCTCATCTTACACCATACGCTATTGATGAAAGTGTATAAAACAGCGACACAACTATTTTTAGATTGCTACCCTCTTATCACTGCCATCTGTTAGTGTCTTTAAAAAATATATGTATTGGCAACAACGTTCATTATGTGTTTGGTGGCGTAGGTAAAAAAGTACCTGTCCTAAGAGTTGCAAAGGTAACCAAGTAGTACGTTCTTATCTTTCATAGTGTACAGATGCTTTTTACTTAGTTTTAATAAATATATACAAAAATTACCAAGTGTATTGTTCTGTTCAACTAAGTCTAACTAGACGAAACTTTAGTTGTTGCTGGTAATGGTGATTAATGAACTCTTCCTCTATATACATTTTATTTACAGTACAACGATTTGAGCGAAGCCAGGCGAAGCGAAGGAAAATATGTCTTTTCCGCCAGCGCACTGCTTCTTATATTACATCCCCTACTTAATGCGGACCATGTTTTTGCTGCCTTATTTGTAAGGCGGGAACATTCAAAAGAATGTATCCCTACAAAACTACTCAATTAATTAATTGAAGAATCAGATAAGTATTATACAAAAAAAAACTCTTTAATGAAAGAATCAAATAAGTATTCTACACCATCTAGACCCCATTTAATTGGCATAGACGCAAGTAAAACTGTATATACTAGCTAACAATCCACTTATAAAATTAATGACGTTAAACATCTATTGGATCAAGCTGTCGCCCCTGTTACATCGGAAAAAAAACATGATTGTGTAGAACATACGAGAAAAGAAGAAAAACGTGTGTGGGATTAGACGGTACCATTAGACATGCTGAAAATTGTTATAAATTTATAATCTGATAGTAGTTCCGAGCAACCAAGCATTGAAAATTTTTAATTTTTTACTCAAAAATTGCAATATTGTAGACAATGTTGATATCGCAATAGAATTTCTCTATTTCGATATTTAGCGATTCTTAGACTAAAATTTGTGTAAGAATTAGCAAATTATTACACGAATTTTAGTAAAGTGTTTTTTCCAAGTTGATATCTCTGCATCGTAAGTTGACGTTACATGAAGAAGAAATCAAAACTATTGGAATTTAATAATTCAAATGTAGATGCTAAAATAAAATTAAGACGTTCTATTAATCCAAAGTTATTTACTTATAAAGGTATAAAGAGATCATTTTATGTGAAGTTTTAGTTTTACATAAATTTCAATATGTCAAAGTGTAGGTGTTACCAATCTAATAAAATATTGCTCAAGTTTCCCTATGTTATTTGAAAATTAAAATTATCGGAAAAATATTACAATTGAGTTGAAATAGAGGAAATAGCATAAAATACACGTCATAGAATACGTATTCTACTGCGCGACTTCAATATAAAACTCGGTCTCGTGATTGAAAGGCGTTCATTCTGTAACTTGTGTTTTAATATACATAGTATTATATCCGCACTTAAAATCTTTAGTTTGGTTTTGTAATACATAATACCACGTTTAACGTTAGGGATTCGTTCCTCAAGAACGTTACGTTAGATGAATCAACGTGAACGGAGGAAAAAGTAACACGCGACTTTATAGCGGTTTTTTCATTATTTCATGATGTATAGAGCGTATAACCAATGTCGTGAAGGCTATAGTACTACAACTAAATGACAAGCCTACGGAATCCCAGTAGGTGCGCAAGCGCCCTGCTTGTAAACCGCTCGACGACCAGCAATGACGTTATAGTGAGGTATCGTCAACGGGGGTAACGTTAAGCGAGGTATTACTATATATAGGTAATTAATGTGCATTGAGATTATTTTAACACTAAAAATAGACAAAATTTTATAAAAGTTTTTTGAATTGCAGACATTCGGGTTATTTAGTACCAAGGGTGGTATTATAATGATTACGCCAGGAAAGCAACTTAATGGAGCCTCTGTAGTGGTGCATACAAGATTTTCTTTCAATTTTTATAAAATTCAAACTAAAAATGAACATTTACTAAAGTGTTTATGAAAAGAATATCTAGCAGTTTAGAACTAAAGATAGTTTGACGTTTAATTATTTATTTGTTAAAATGATTTTCTAATCATGACACTGCAAAAATTGCTCAGATATAGTGAAAAAAAGTCACAATAAGGAATAGAAAACTTGTTACCATCAAAATCGAAAGAAAAATGTGAAAATATACATCACTTTTGAAAGAGGACATTATGAATTCATAATGCCCTCTAAATTCGTAAAGATCTGGTTATGTGTATGTTTACATATTTCGTATTCTAGCCATTATGTGAAAATTACAATAAACATTTCCATACGAAATTCGGATGCATGTGGACGTTATAGTTTTCCATACGATTAGATTTCTGCAAATCGCATTACTTACGCATGGGAACATTGCTTTATAGATAACTAAATATATGTACATAATCTAGGGTTAAGGTTAAATTTATATATAAAAAATGTTCATAATTTTTTTAAGTATTATTTAAAAAATGAGCAGGTAAAACCAACAATAAAATTTACAAAAGCGTTTTGTGTACATAAATATTTTCAATAAACTGTTTAGAACCTGCCGACAAGCTTATTCTATTTGAGAAGGAAAGTTGTTTATCCTTGTCTGTACTGTTGAATAACGTTCACGCACTCTGTCGTAAAAAGTGGGATATTTGTCATGAGCAGTTTGCATTGTAGATACATGTAATATGCAAAACGAAGATAGAAACATCTTTATTTATTTTCTTGTAAACGTTTAATCCGATATGGTTTATCTTAAATGGTAAAGACAATAATAGTCTATTCACAGTTGTTATTGCTTTCGTTGTAGAATTTGTATTGTTTGCTTAAATTTTAAAATTTTGAATAGTGCTTAAGTGTTTTTTAAGATTTTACCGAGAAATATGCTTTATTGATTTGAAGGTATTGAAGTTATTGATTACATAATCTCAAATTAATATCTATGTAAACAAACAAAATCATAATTGCAATGTTCAGTGTGCTCAACTAAGTCACCTCCTATAAACTAATTGGGCGTCTTATTGTGAAGCTAGATTTACGTACAACAATGCATCAAAGTTGATAAACTTGTGGTCCCCTCTTTTATAGAGCGTGGAATGCAAACAACGGTAAATTTTTAGACGGTTTTCAAAGATTCAAAACGTTCTTTATTTTAAAAGTAGAATTTAATTTCGCTACCTAATTTTTAGGATAAGCCCATATCGGTTTTATAGGATTAAATTTACAGTGTGCCACCGAAAACCATAGAAATTATCTCCTCTCAAATCTTTCGCAACAAGTATCTTTTTTTGAAATAATGTTGTCGCATATAGCTCCAAAAGTACAAGTCTCGTTGATGAGTTTATTTCGGCATGATGACATTTCTATATTTTAAACCCTCTGAATATTGTCAGATTTTCTCCATAAGTCGAGAGATTACGGAATTCAAGATTCATAGTATGATAAGGAACTTAGTCAATTAAAATTATTGACTTATCAGGAATGAATGTTAATACAAATCTAATCCAAACCTCATAGTTCTGTTTGTTCATTTGGCCGTAGTAATCAGCGAAACCTTTTTTATCAATAAAGCATTTCCTACACCCCTTCAAAAACCGGAACCGGAAGATCGTTTGATTTCACATATAAACCTATTAACTTCTTGAATAGTTCCTCTATATTAATCGAAATTGGTATGAATCTATGGTGCAACTGTTTCTACCCAACCAACTTTTCTGCAATGGTTGGCGCCACACCATGTCTCGTCAGTATAAAATACTTTTCAACCCTCTATTTGCTTTCTTCAATGAGAATAGGTTTATTTTCCAATTTTTGATAGGTAAAATTAATTGCCTTCACCCAGTGTTTTAAAATAGTAAATTAAAATAAATAATAATAATAATAGTAAAGGAAAATTAGGAAGGTCGTCCTTTATCGCTTGATTCACTATTAGTTCTTTCAAACGATTTTGTTTTTCCATCAATTACTTTTTGAAATATAAGACTTCAATCTCAGAGGTCAGAACTTTATACTCCAATAGTAGAGCTCTATAAAAGTAAGAATTAAGTCGTTTCGTAAAATAAAAATGATTGTCATCAAAAGTAGAAAAGATAAAAAGTTATAATTATTATTTTTGAACTCTGTAATCGTGTACAAAAAAACATACTTAATTATGAAATGGTCAAGCAACCATTTATTTATTATGTCAAGATAGTTACAATGAACCGACGCTATCATAATTGGCAGGCAGTGTAAATCATTTACGGATAAAGTGACTAGAGAAAATCAACGCAACTCGTCAAAAAAAACTTCTTCAAAGAAATAAGTTTTACGAGACTACTTAATGACTGTTGTATGTAAATCGTAGCTATTGATTTAAGAAGGTCGTCGGCAAAACAATTGATTTTATTTAGCAATGACGACGTTTAACGACATGACCACGTAGTTAACCACATTGTCAAAGTTAACAATGTTTTATGCAACCGGGCCTAAATCTTTTTGTACTTATAAAAGCGTTTTTCTCACAACTGTATTTTTCAAACTGGCGTAAGCGATAACTTAAAAGGTTCTTCATCAATTGTGCTGAAATTTATTCAATAAAATTACTTCCTAGATAAACCAAAAGGTTTTAAAATCTGAATGTTTTTGATTATGCTTTCAAGTTACAATTGAGATAGTATCAAACTAATTTTAAAAACATGTGACCGTACTTGGTTGGATGCAAGCTACACTCAAATGTTTTGTTCAGTACTATAACTGCAAAATCCAAGTTTTACAACAAATAGGTGACGGCAAGAGCTTTTAAACAAATTTTTTAAATGTTTAAATCTACATGCAAATGTACAACTAGTTTCCATTGCTGATGTAAATCTAAAAAAGGCGTTAACGTGTGTAATGCAGATTGTCAAAATTTCACCAAACTAAAAACATTCCATACATACGCGTCGAAAGAGGATTATGGTAATACTCTATATATATGCATTTCTATTTTTTTTCGTGCATTTTTTTAAACATATTTGGGTATAAATCTTACACATTATTTATGATTGTAAAATTAATTATGACAAATAAATGATTAAACGTCAAATTATTTAGCGTTATAGACTACTAGATATACTTGTAGATTTATTAAAATATAAACTAAAATAATTATTTATTTTTTGTTATATAAAGTAAAAAATAAAACCTTATAAAAACTGTTCAGCAATTTAAATTTCTATATCTATATATATATATATATATATATATATATATATATTGTTTTTAGTATTTTCACGAGTACAATTATTATTCATTTTAAATAAATTTTTCGGCTTAAACCTCGTGTATTTTTATTAAAATTACTTTATGTGCTACGTTTCGGTAAGATCACACTTACCATTTTCAAGCACAAATTAAAATGAATTCAAACTATAACATTAAACTACAAACTAATACGTCAATGTCTACTTTGACTTCTTGTCACCGGTCGATGTCGTACTTGATTTATATAACCTACCATTGTTAGAAATTGTTATATAAATCAAGTACGACATCGACCGGTGACAAGAAGTCAAAGTAGACATTGACGTATTAGTTTGTAGTTTAATGTTATAGTTTGAATTCATTTTAATTTGTGCTTGAAAATGGTAAGTGTGATCTTACCAAACGTGAGTACATAAAGTAATTTTAATAAAAATACACGAGGTTTAATCCGAAAAATTTATTTAAAATGAATAATATATATATATATATATACACATTTATATTAGTCTTTCAAAAATAAGGAAAACATCCTTATGAATCATTTGAACTTCATGCTTACATTAACAGAAAGGCTTACCTTTGATGTGCTTGGACACAACTGTCACAAATGTATTCCGAACAGTCAATACAAAAACTGACTGCAATGGCATCATCACTACAACTACTACACTTAATTTCTGTGATTTTGCCAGAACTGTCATCTGTTACAGCTAATTCTAATAAAAATTGGTTATCAATTAGCTTATCTGGATCACACATTAAAGAACATGCTGCACATTCAATACGAACTGAAATAAAACACAATAATTATATGTATAACATACAGTATTTTGTTACCTTTACTATTTAAGTTAGTTAAAGTTTGTTCATAAAGTTTATTATTAATACAACTACCACATGCATTATGCAAACATTCTAATAATTTTGGGTCATCGGCGGCAGTTAAGTTTCTTTCACAGAACACACACTTGTAAATAAATAACTCTCCTGTAGAAGGGCTTTCCACATTTCCTTCTTCGTTAGAAACACCTGCTTGTTTCTCCTCCGATATTACTATCTTCTCAACTTGAACCTGTCCTTCGATATGGTGAATTCCAAGTATATCATTATGAGGAATACAAATCTCTTCAGACGAATTTAACAACATTTTATCAACACTGTTTGTTCGCTCATCGCTTCCTCCAATTTGTTGCATTGTCATAAAACTGATATCTTCGTTTGGATCACCCATTTTAATTTGGAAGATAATTTTGCGATTTTATACTTTCTAAAAATTTTAAGGTTAATAACTAAATTACTTGTTGATCGGTAAAATAATTACCTGTTATAAATAAAATATAGTTAATGAAAGTTAAATGGTTGTCTTTTGGTGCATTGATTATACAATTTAATTAGGATTAAAGATTGGAAAGAAACTTAACTTTGAATTTTTTTTGTTGTATCTTATTTTAAATTTATCATCGTGATCTTTGTTTTTTTAAATGGAAATGTTAAATTATAGACGCCAACTCCCGTCAGTGTCTAACAACTTTTACCTCCATTAAACATAACATCGCCAACATGAAACACAGCACTAACTTGACGTAACTAAAATCACCAAAGCAGTTCTTATTTATGTAACAGTCACCTTTATATCGATATATTAAAAACGAATTTTCCGATTTCAAAGTTGACTTTCAATTTGCAACCGATGACTCATTAGTAATTATCAGTATTTTAAATTCATCTAATAAATGCACAACGAAGACACGTCAAGTTTTTTTGTTTTTATCCAACATTATATTTGGTATAAATTATGTTACCGCTAAGTTATCCTACTTCTTACAATCAAACATTTCCAATGATCTGTTATAATAAATAGGATAAAACACTTCATAACTATATATGGAATGTGACAGATGAACCTAGGGTTTTATAAGACTGTTATTAGATTCAAACTTTATTAAACATGAGCTGATCTAGTTAAAATTTAAATCCAGTTAAAGATGTGAAAAATTAAACACTTAAGAACGGGGAACACGCTTCTCAGCATACATAATGTATCACCCCAATCAGCAAGGAAACATTTTTTACATGTTTTAAAAAAGTCCCATATTGCAGAATAAGTTTGATTCAAGCTTAAAACAAGCTTGTCGCAAAAAGCACATAACCTTACAGCAAGCATGTAAGCTTGAATCCTATAGCGTTTTTCAATGAACAAATTTGAATGCGCACTAACACCGGGCGAGTTTACTGTGCAGTGCACTATAATTGCGTTACCGGCAGTGCATTACCTTTGCACTTCCAGTGAAAAATAAAATGCTTGAACAGTGCGTCATATAATACATAATGGAAGAACTTCTTTATATTGTTACACTTCGAATTAATAATGACGTTGTTACTTTACAACTTCCAGACTAATCAACGTACTCCAAACTAAAGATGCATTTATCTAGAATTTGCATATATCAAATATGTGTTGTTAGCTGATAAATGTATATACAGTAAATTACGTAAATGAATTATAGTATCAAACAACTTTTTACATGTTGAGGGTATAGACAACATTCAAATTATTTAAAGTCGCCATGTTTGCACTGGATCTGTTGCACTTGCATCTGTTGTCAGTTCAACAAAATCTGCACTAGTACAGAATCAAGCGCATTTGTCAGACCAGTAAAAAATAATAAAACTGAATAAATACGCATTAAAAATACCAGTGAAAAATAACAGGAACACTCAGTGCGTAAAAGTGCGCACTAGAATGACCAGTGAAAAACGCTACTAGTTACCACACAACAAGCTTGCAATAAGGTTATTATTTTGAAAGCTTGCTGAAACTTATTTTGCCAACTTGCAACATAGTTATTTTGCAAGTTTCCCTCAAACCAACTCAAACTTACATTGACAAGTGTAGGAGCTTTTTGTTTTATACTGAATCTGACTGAATCAACAAAAACCTAATTAATTAAAAATTTTATTTACGTATAAAACATTACTAATAAAATTTTAAAATACATACAAGTAATTGTATAATTGTTTACCTTAAGACATAGCCTTAAGATTAGTTGTTGGTTATGTAACTGTTAGAGTTAATCGCAGCGAAAATTACAAGAAACACCACTGATCTTAATGCTTGTTTTAATTAACGTTATAAACAGAACTAAATACACTTAATGGAACAAATTAACATAATTTTACATCAGATTCTTGTATTCATATTTTATATCTTTTATATCAATCTACGGCTTCATACTGAAGTTAGTTACTATGATTTCTTATATACAGTGTACATCACAAACATACAAAATAAAATGTGAAAACATAATCTTAACACTCTCGCTGTTTGAATATTTTATTTATAAACTATAAAACTAAATGCTACTATTTAGGTAGACTGCAAAGTCCTAAACCCATACAAAGTATATTAAATCTATCCCTGGCTAGCGGTTTAGTAAATATGTCTGCTAGCTGAGAATTGCTGGGAGTATATTGAACGTCAATATCTTTCATCTCATAATGTTGCCTTATGAAGTGATATCGTGTATCTATATGTTTCGTTCTCTTATGATACTGAGGATTTTTAATCAAGTTTATTGCGCTTTGATTATCAACATTTAATGTCATTGGTGAAACACATGGATAGTTGATGTCACTTAACAATTTTCGGCCAAATGGCTTCCCTTCAGTAGCTTCACATGCTGCACGCACTCAGCCTCTGTGGTACTCAGTGTTACAATTCTCTGTCTTTATGCGAAGACCAACTAATAGGCCCTCCTGCTAACAAAATGTAAAACCAGTAACTGAACGTCTGGTATCTTGATCGCCAGCATAATCAGAGTCACAATACCTATTAATTTAGAAGGACTCGCTGCTGTGTATACTGTATACCAAATGTGTTTGTACCTTTAAATACCTAAATATACGTTTTACACCTTGCCAATGATTTTGAGAAAAATTGTTTACGTATCTACTCACTTGATTTACGGCAAAAGCAATGTCTGGCCTGGTGTTAGCAGCCAAGAACATTAAGGAGCCTACAGCTTCTCGACACGGTACTCCAGTGCCTGACTATGCGGATTTGGTTCAGCTTCTCTCAACTGAGTGTTTGGATCAGCTGGGATGCATACTGAATTTGCATCATTCATATTAAAACGTTGTAGGACTTTTGTTAAATATTCCGATTGGTGTATAAACATACTTCCGCTCTTTCTATCAATACGCTCAATCTGCACGCCACAAAAGTGTTTGACTTAACTAACTTTACTTCAAATACGGACTTCAGAGACTGAACAACCGTATCAAGAGCCTCCTGAGTCTTTGCTGCTAGCAAGCCATCATCTACAAACAGAGCAAGATAAACAATACAATTTTTAACATTACCTACAAAAATACATGCATCAGCATCACATTCTTTAAAACTATGATTGTTTAGAAAAGTGGTGAATGTCTTATTCCAGCACCTTGGTGACTGCTTAAGGCCATACAATGACTTTTCTAATTTACATACCATCTCAGTTTGGTGTTCACCTATTTCTACACCCTCTGGTACTGCCATAAATATGTCTTCTTCGAGATTGCCATACAGGAATGCTGTCTTGATGTCAAATTGTTGAAGTTCGAGGTCTTCTTGTGTTATTACTGCCAATAATACTCGTAGTGAGTCGTACCTTACTACAGGAGAAAATGTTTCCAAATAATCTATGCCATACTTTTGTTGAAACCCTCTTGCACAAAGCCTTGCTTTGTATCGAGACACTGCTCCGGTTGATGACGATTGTGTTTTAAAGACCCACTTGGAACTGATTACTTTCTGCTGCTCCTGTTTTTGTACAATAACCCATGTTTTGTTCTTTTTATGAGCTTCCAACTCTTCTTTTATTGCTGATTTCCAATGTTCAGCTTCTTCACTAGTTATTGCATCGTGAAATGTAATTGATCACCACAATCGCATATAATTTGCTTCAATCTTGCAGGAGGTTTGAGAATGCTTCTATCTCTTAATTTATGTTCATGATCAGGTAGGTCTGTAGGAAGATCAGCTTCATTTCCAGGTATGTTGTTAGGTTGTTCAGTGTTATCACTATTACTATGAGTCTCACCTTCATGTGTCTTGAAGATATCCAGTATTACATTAGAATCGGTATGTGACAAACTTGTATTTTCCTCGTTGAACACAACATCTCTCGCTTCCACAATGCGTTGGTCTCTGGGTTAAACAATCTGTAATTATTTGATTCCCCTTGGTATCCAACTAAAATCATCTTCTTTGCTTTCGAGTCGAGCTTCTTTCTGAATTTTTCAGGTACATGTACATACGCATCTGATCCAAAAATTCTCACATGCTGCAAGAATGGTTTCTTCCCCATCCATAACTCGTATGGTGTCACATCAGCCTGATGACCTGTAGTTGTGCGGTTTAGTAAGTATGTCGCTGTATTGACTGCTTCGGCCCATAGATACAAAGGTAAGTTTCTTGTCTGCAACATTGAACGTGCACTTTCCATTACAGTTCTGTTCTCACGCTCGGATTTCCCGTTTTGCTGTGGAGTGTATGGAGCTGTGACCTGTAGATCTATACCCCGAGAACTCATGTACCTCTTCATCAAATAATTACAGTAGTCGGAACCTCTATCTGTTCGCAACACCTTTATTGGTCGATTAAATTTATTTGCCACCTTTTTCTCGAACCCTTGTAACTTTTCAAATACGTCACTTTTGTGTTCAATAAAATATACATGTCTGTATCCTGATGACTTGTCAGTAAACATTATGTAAAACCTAGCCCCACCAATTAATTCAACCTCTATTGGTCCACATACATCACTGCATATGTATTCACCTGCTTCCCATTGTCTTTCGTCGGTAGTTAACTTGAATGGTAACTTATGTATCTTGCCGTATTGACAACCTTCACAGAAAAACTCACTGTTCTTGTTTTGTACACCCTTAATTAGACCAGTTCTAATCATGTTTTGTAATGTCTTTGTATTTACATGTCCCATTCGTTCATGCCATATCTTTAGGTTTTTACACATTACATTAACTTCACACTTTTTTGTTGGTTCGAAGAACATACGGTAAATTTCATTGTCTACTTTTACACCTTGGGCTACCAGCTCATTGTTTCTTGTAATGTTCACATAATTGTTTTTGAAATTCACTTCGAAACCTTTTGAAGTACATACACCTACTGAGAATAAATTTTTCTTCAGCTCAGGTACGTATAACACATCTTCAATTTTACCATCCCGCCAATTTCTATAAATGTACTTTTAAATTAACACTGTACCTACACCAATTGCCTTGCATACACTATTGTTCCCGAGTGAAATCTGTATTTCTTGGCATTCTCTAAGTTCTGAAAACCACTCAAGTCTAAATGTTATATGTCTCGAGGCACCACTGTCTGTAATCCACACATTTTGAATGTCTTCGTTAACAATTCTTGAAGTAATTTCATCTTGAAATTTCATTGTTGTCACAAATGCACCATTATCGGTAACTTTCTTTTCATTGTTTCTTCTTTCACGACATTACTCTTCTTTTCCAACATTCTCGTGCCATGTGTCCCCGTTTCTTACAATAGAAGCATTCAAAGCTCTTCAAGTTTCGTTCACCTTTGTCAGCTGTTTGATCTGAGTTCAGTCGAGGCTTCAATGACATGGCCGCAAAGCATTCGAATTATCTTCATCTACTTGTGTTAGACGCTTTTCCTCTTTTTATTAACCTTTCTTGTAGCTTTTGTATTGTTTGCTTGTGACTACTGACGCTATCCCACGCTGTAATTAGCGCGCCATATTTTGAGGGTGAACTTCCTAAAATTTTCGCTATCATATCCACGTCAGACACGTTTTCACCAACGTCTTTCAGCTGTCTAGTCATGTTCTGCACTTTCGCAATATGCTGTACAGCCGAGTCACACGAATTCATTTTGTATTCGTGAAACTTTTGCATAAGCAGCAATTGATTTGTTTCAGACCTTTGTTCGTGTATTTCTATTAACTTTGTCCACATTTCCTTAGCCGTTTCGCACGTAATTAAATATTCAATCTGGGAATATTCTATTGACGATGAAATTAAAAGCATGCCTTTAGCGTTATCTTTCACCCACGCCTTTTTTTCTGCATCGTCCGCTTTTTCCGGCATCCCGCGCTCACCTGTTACAACGTCGTAAATTCCGTACGCATTAAAAACTGCAATCATTTGGAATTTCTTGTCCACCAAACTTTGTAACATGTTTCACAGTAATTTCCTCAGCCATTTTTTTTATTTAACAAAATTAAACACAATCAATTGTTTTTAATCCATACAGCTGGGCCCATAACCTGTTAGAGTTAATCGCAGCGAAAATTACAAGAAACACCACTGATCTTAATGCTTGTTTTAATTAACGTTATAAAACAGAACTACATACACTTAATGGAACAAATTAACATAATTTTACATCAGATTCTTGTATTCATATCTTATCTATATACGGCTTCATACTAAAGTTAGTTACTATGATTTCTTATATACAGTGTACATCACAAACATACAAAATAAAATGTGAAAACATAATCTTAACAGTAACCATGTTGATAAAAATTTTAAGAAAAATGATGGAATATTGTCACCTAAAAACATACGCTATTTTTAATTTTATACCAAATGTCAAACAAACACTTACCTAAATGTTGCTCTATCAAAACACAAACAATACTTGTTTATCAACAAACGAAGAAATGAAGATATGTAAAGTACAAATGATATGGCTGCAAATGAATTATTTTTCCAAGTAGTATTATTGTATGCGCTTTGTCGAAATATACCAACCACCCAATCAACAAGAAAACTTTTTTAATGTATTTTAACGTTTTGAAAAGATATATTTACCTGTTTAAAAACATTGCAAAAACGTCTTAATGGCCAAATTTACGTTACAAGGGCAAAAACGTTATTTAAATTTCAAAAAAATGTTTTGGAAAATATGTTTAAAATGTATTTAAAATATTGTAGTATCAATAAATCGATGAAATATTTTTAAAACGTAACAAAGGCATTATTCTAAAAAACATTTTTATTTCAACTATTTTAAAACTTTGTAAGTAACGTTTTTAAAACATGAAAAAAAAACGTTTCCTTGCTGATTGGGCAACCATGATACAATAACTTAGCCAACAACAACAAGCTTGTTTTAAGCTTAAACCAAACTTATTTGGTAAGCTTACCTTAGCAAGCGTGTAAGCTTGATTCAAGTTTGATTTAATCATTCTTGTTACCACACGACAAGCTTGCAATAAGCTTATTATGCAAGCTTGCTTTAAAGTTTTCAACCGATAGCAACCCATTCAGCAAGGAAAAGTTTTTTCATGTTTTAAAAACGTTACGACGTTTTAAAATAGTTGAAATAAAAAATTTAAAAAAATACATATTTTTGTTGAGTTTTAAAAATATTTAAAACGTTTTTCCTTTATTAGAAATTACTTTTGCTTACTTTCACCTATATACTATTTTCTTTTATATATTGTATCAAAAACACAATTACATGCAATTTGGTTACATATTATTAATAAATTCATATTGTACCTTTTCGTTTTTAAAAAAACTTTCTTGCAAATTTGAATTAAGTAGTTAATAATCGCGCAAGTACCAATTTCTGCGTGATCAAAGTATGGCGACTATGTTAGCTTGCGTTATATTTTAAGTTTCAACAAATCAACAATTTTTATAGTATTACTCGCTATGCTGTGTAATGTTATGATGTACCAGTTTTATTGTTTTTTTTAATTTGCGTTCTAGTAAAACAGAAATAGATATCTCAGCAAATGTTTTTGCATTTATTATGTCTGGTAAGTTTGCGTCGTTACAAGAAAGATTTGCTAAAGTGTAATATTATTTGTTACAGTAGTGGTACATTCAAAAATTCCTTTGATGTACCTAATACATGATTTCCATTTTTTGTAATATTTTATAGTTATCAAATCGATACGGTTAGCGAAATGGGAGATTTGAAGATGCACAATAACCAATTAATCTTAGTAAGTATTTTTTTCTGATATGGATACAACTATATTACATTGAAGTATTTTGAGTATACAATCGCAAAGATTGTATTGTTTACTGGTTCTATAATCATGGTATAAATGTCAGTTAAGTTATATTTGGCTTGATTGTAAAAATAAGCTGTCATATTATTGGTTAGCATAAATAAAATTAACAACCAAATGTGAGTATTTTAAAATTAAAGTATAACTAAACTAACGTTAAGAGCGGGGTCTCGTCGGCCATATTTACACTTAGAGTGTAATCTCTAGTAGGTGCTGCTTTAACGGCGAAGTTATTAAAATTAAAAAGTTATACTACTGTGAGCCAGGTAGCGCAACAAAAAGTATTAGAAAATGTGTAAAAGCTGCATTTTTTTTACAAATAAAGAAGTTACACTATTGAAAGCCAGGTGGCGCAAAAATAATGAAGTTTAGTGGTGGGAGTAATTGCGATTATACTCTTGAGAATGTTCGTTATCGCACGACTATCATTTTTGCGATAGTTTTATCAGGGAGTTTTATTACAGCAAACATTCTTAAGGGTGTATGCCCGGAGCAGAAATCGTTTTTACAATTGTAGAATTGGAAATATGATTTTTGTATTCAATTTTTTTAAATTAAAATGGCATTCCCGCATGGTTTATCTGCACACAAGTTTTTGTAGACACTACTATCCCCGTCTTCAACAGGTTGAGTGTACTTTAAGCAGTGCATTTCCACAGTACGCTTAAAACCCTCTAATATAATGTCAGATTCCATTGCCCTAGATGTTCTTGATCAGTTTTTGTAACATTTGTGTTCGCCCACTGTAATATGTATTTCTTGGTTTTGCCCTTTCCCACACAGGGCAATATTTGGTCCTAACGGCGACAAATAATAATTTACCAGTGTTGGCACCAACAATACATGCCACACCAGAAGAAGCAACATACTTTGTCTTATAGGACCGTTTCGATCACGCTCCATCGGCAACGACTGTTATATTTACCTATACTAAAGGATTAAAATTAAAAAAATAAATAAAAACTACGTTAATTTGCAAATTAATTTTGTTTCGATCGCTCGACACCATAATTGGCCGTTGAGTCTTACAAATTTTAAATTTTCTTGTAAAATGTTCTACAAAATTTCATTGTATATAATTTTTCAAGAATTTTGCCACCCTGCCAAAATGTTTAAATTTGGAAATGTATAACGCCTATACATACTATTGGTATCATAAACTTTCATTACGTAATTACCGCACTACGTTTAAAAACACAACAAATCAAAATTTGTTTCTATTGTCTTGTAGCGGACTTACTTTTGAATTCAAATCTAGCGCCAACAACTAATAAGGGAAGTATCCCATCTCAAAACTTCAACACTAGGTACAGCCACCCGGTAAGGGATTCCGGTTCGGCCTCTCGAGTAAAACGCATCGCTTCCGTTTATATTTATATTTTATCTTTAATTATATTCTTAATCATTCGTTTACTTTATAATTAAATATTTATGTTGTTATTGTTTATTTTCTTAAGGACCGACACGCTAAAATTGGTGACCCACGACGAACTAAAGTGTTGTTCTCAACAAAAACTCTGGTACCACGTGTAGTGTTTTCTTGTGTTAGGTGTACACGAAGATAAAAAGCAATCTAACGATGGAAAATGCAAGTGAAAGTATAACCCAGACAGAACCTAAAACATCTGCTGCAGAAGTAAGTGAAATACGACACGTGAAATTGCCACCATTTTGGCAAACACGTCCGTCACTTTGGTTCGCTCAAGTCGACGCACAATTTTACCAATTTGGTATACGAGCAGATAACACTCGCTACTATACAGTCGTTGCCGCCTTAGACTCCGCCGTTCTTCAACAAGTCGCAGATATAATTGAAAACCCTCCAGCGACAGGCGAAGAATACGAAGCCTTAAAAAAGCAACTCGTTGGACGGTTTATGGATTCGCATGACAAACAGCTGAGAACATTACTGACAGACTTAGAACTAGGAGACAAGCAACCTTCGGCATTACTTCGAGAGATGAAAACACTAGCAGCTTCAAAAATAGACGAATCTGTTCTTCGCACGCTATGGCTACAGAGAATGCCGTCTCAAGTTCAAATAGTACTTTCGGTGAGTAAAGACGAGAAACTAGAAAAACTAGCGGAAATGGCAGACAGAATTGCGGAAATTAGCAATTATAGTATTGCCGCCATTTATAAAACCGCACGCGCAGAAACATCCACCAGCGACTGTCTGGAATCGCATCGTTACAGAAGCAAATTGCCGAGTTAACGGAAAAAGTCGAAAAACTTTCAGTGCGACATCGACGACCTACATCGCGACCGCGCTCATGGTCCCGGGGGCGCAGCGCCAACCCGGAGTGTTTCTATCACCGCCGTTTCGGAAAAAACGCGAAGAAGTGCCGTTCGCCGTGTAGATTTAGTGACATTACGCCGGAATCGGGAAACGAACCTCACCGTCGTTAGTGTAGGCGGTAAGCGACGGAACGTGGTTACAAAGCCGCCTATTTATACAAGAACGAGAGACAGGTATGCGTGTCCTAATTGATACCGGAGCTGACGTGTCGGTAATACCGCTCACTTGCACCCGTCTACGAAAGACACCGGCTGCCTTAAAGTTGTTCGCCGCAAACGGATCTACCATAAATACGTACGGTGAAAAGTCTATATGTGTAAACCTTGGATTACGTCGCGCATTCCGGTGGAGATTTTTAGAAGCGGATGTCGCTCGACCGATTATAGGCGCCGATTTTTTAAGACATCACGGATTGCTAGTGGATTTAAAGAATCGCCGACTAATTGACAACATCACCCATTTGTCAACAGTAGGCTCAATAGCACGTTGCGATATCACAACAATCACAACGGTAGCGAAAACATCTATTTTCCACGAACTGTTAGCGCAATTTCCATCGGTGACGCGGACATCAGTATTGACTCCCACTAGAAAGCATGAAGTCGTTCATCATATTCTCACTAAAGGGCAGCCGCTAGCGGAGCGCGCACGCAGATTGCCTCCAGAAAAAGCTAAAGCCGCTAAAGAGGAATTCGAATACATGCTCGAGCAAGGGATTTGTAGACCATCGAGCAGTCCTTGGGCCAGTCCGTTACACCTAGTGGTTAAAAAATCGGGTAAGTGGAGACCGTGCGGAGACTATCGTCGCCTTAATGCCGTTACAACACCAGACCGGTACTCTATCGCGCATATTATGGACTTTTCTTACAAATTGAAAGGTAGAACAATATTCTCAAAATTAGATTTAGTGCGTGCCTATTACCAAATTCCGATCGTAGAAGAAGACATATAAAAAACAGCAGTTATAACACCGTTCGGGTTATTTGAATTTCCATTCATGACATTCGAACTCCGTTTCAACGGTTTATGAATATGGTGTTAAAAGGCCTTGATTTTTGCTATTGTTACATCGACGACATTTTAATAGCTTTCGTTGATCGAACACAACATTTAAACCATTTAAAAACAATCTTTGAACGACTTGACGCTTACGAAATTGCAGTTAATCCAGCTAAATGTGTATTAGGTGTTACACAATTAGAATATTTAGGATACCTCATTTCCGAAAAAGGATCAACGCCGTTACCATCTAAAGTTCAAGTAATTACTGACATGAAGAAACCAACTACGATTGTCGAACTTCGTCGTTTCCTAGGAGTAATAAATTTTTACAGAAGGTTTATTAAAAATGCTGCAAAAACACAAGCGATACTAAACGGCTACTGTAAAAATAGTAAACGCAACGACAAAAGGTTGATAGAGTGGACACCGGAAGCTGAACAAGCATTCCATTCCTGTAAAAGAGATTTAGCAGAAGCAACAGCACTCGCACATCCGTCAGAAGAAGGACCTCTCTCATTAACAGTTGACGCGTCGAATTATGCCGTCGCGCGTCGGTGGTGCACTAGAACAATTACAGAATGAAACATGGCAACCGCTCGCATTCTTTTCTCAGAAACTTAATAACGCACAACAGAAATACAGTGCCTATGATCGCGAACTTTACGCAGTGTACGCCGGTATAAAACATTTCAGAGACGTTATTCAGGGTCGGCAGTTAATAATAAAAACCGACCATAAACCATTAACATTCGCGTTTCAACAAAGATCTGACAAAGCATCGCCACGTCAACAACGCCAACTTGACTTTATAAGCCAGTTTTCGACTGACATAATATATATAGCGGGAGCTGATAATACTGTAGCCGACGCACTCTCGCGATTAGAGGCTATTAATTTACCAACCGCGGTAAGCTCAACTGAAATAGCGCGCGAACAAACCGGTGACTCGGAACTCCAAAATTTATTAAGTAATCCTACATGCCTGGTGCTACAAGAATAAACCCCGTTAGACAGCGATCTTCCATTATATTGCGACATATCAACAAGCAGAATTCGATCGTACGTCCCAAAAACGCTACGTCGACGAATTTTTGATTCGGCTCATAATATATCTCATCCAAGCAACCGCGCAACTTTACGGCTTCTCGCAAACAAATTCGTTTGGCCATCAATGCGCAAAGACGTCACTGATTGGGTACGCAGTTGCAATGCATGTCAACGATCTAAAGTACAACGGCACACAAAGTCGCCTTTTTGTCACTTTCCCGTTCCACACTTTCGCTTTCAACAGGTACACCTAGACATCATCGGACCGCTACCACCGTCACGAGGATACCGCTACTGTTTGACTATGCTGGATCGCTTTTCCAGATGACCCGAAGCAGCACCCCTAACAGACATCACTAGTGAATCGGTAGCTACTGCCTTTTATGAGTCGTGGATATCTCGTTTCGGGGCTCCGCAAACAATTACAACCGATCAAGGTCGACAGTTTGAGTCATCTCTTTTAAAAGAATTAACTAATCTTTTGGGTACGAAGCGCAGTAGGACTTCAGCGTATAACCCTAAAAGCAATGGAATTTTAGAGCGCTGGCACAGAACGTTAAATGCCGCGATTATGTGTCATGAAACGGACAAGTGGGTTGATGTATTACCTACAGTATTAATAGGACTACGTGTTACCTACAAGGAAGACATCAAGTGTTCTCCCGCGGAAATGCTATACGGAGAAACTTTGCGTTTACCGGGTGAATTTTTTTTTAAGTGATGATACATGCGACGATCCAGTAACTTTTATAGATAAATTAAGGAACCACATGAGAGAAATACGACGTACACCTACCGCGCATCACGGAAAACGTTCAATTTTTGTACATCCTGAATTAACTAAGTGCAGTCACGTCTTTTTAAGAGACGATACGGTTCGACGACCTCTGCAACCGCCGTATACCGGTCCGCATAAGGTCATTGAACGAATCAACAACAAACTTTTTAAAATACAGGTAAATTCAAGAATACTAAATATCTCCGTAGATCGATTAAAACCAGCCTTCTTGGCGCCGGAAGATTGCGAAACGCTAATTCCCGAACACAGCAGCAATGCCACAGATGCCACGACACAATTAGCCATCGGAAGTTAAACAAACAAAGTCGGGTCGTACCGTAAAGTTACCTACGCGCTTTGCTACCACTTCGTTGTCACTGGGAAGGGGATGATGTAGCGGACTTACTTTTGAATTCAAATCTAGCGCCAACAACTAATAAGGGAAGCATCCCTTCTCAAAACTTCAACACTAGGTACAGTCACCCGGTAAGGGATTCCGGTTCGGTTTCTCGAGTAAAACGCATCGCTTCCGTTTATATTTATATTTTATCTTTAATTATATTCTTAATTATTCGTTTACTTTATAATTAAATATTTATGTTGTTATTGTTTATTTTTATTAACGACAGACACGCTAAAGTCTAAATCTTACTTCTAACGTTAGCAAATCGTTTATAAATTATGCAAGAATACAGTACACGCTCACAAATGTTTTGAAGATCAACTTACATAACAATAAAAAATTGTTTTTGATTACACCGGAATTTTACTACTACCACTATCTTATAGTAGTAGAATACGATTTGACACATGACTTGGATTATAAATTATGTAACAATACAGTACACGCTCACAAGAATTTTTAATGCCCACTGGTTTTTGAAAAGAAAGTTCTACGATATTGTCAGTACTAAACGTACTAAAAAGGAATTACTTTATTATACATTTCATTAAAGTAAAAGTAAATATTTTAGGTAAAACCATATTACTTTTTGTAAATGAGAGAAGTAGTCCGTTTTTAAAATAGTCAGAAAATATGATTTCTTTTGTACTATTCTTACTAATGAACATCTGTGTGTCGCTCCTAAGGTCATTTCGCGCTAGTTTGTTTTCATTTTTATGACTAAGAGCAATGAGTATTGTTTTTTTTCCACAATCACTACTGTTACTTTATAAGCGATCGATGTTTACGATAGTTATTTGATAGGCAATCGATGATTTTGACAATTTTTTATGATCCACGATTGTGATTGCGATCGGTTTTTTGAAGAAGCTGCAATGTTTTACAAAACTTGTTTATATTTTTTTAAAAGCATTTTGGCAATACTGAAGTTTAATTTTAATGTCATTACTAGTTTGTAGGCCGTAAATTTAAATTAGAATTATTTCTCATATATCTATCCCAACAAACACAAGGATGTCCCAAGGATGTCCCGGGGACATGATGTTGCGGATCACTGAATGTCCCAAAGTCATCCCATTTTGGTTCTGAGTACGTCCTAGGGACATTCATGGGACGTTCTTTTCTCACAAGTGTGTGCATCCCTACGATGTCCTTATAGGACATCCTTGCGTATCCGCAACGGAACGTCCCTTTTAGATGACTGTAGGATATGTACTATATATGTATATTACATTTTTATCAAGAAAAGTACCATTTCCAGTTAAAGTACATCTGCTTTGTGGTTTTTTCTATTGTTTTTTTTATTCAGTAAGGATCGAGACTTAACGTACTCTTCTGCGACTTGACGTAATGAATAAAAATAACTTTATCAAATAAAATACAAATTATTATTATCTAAAACTATATTTTTAAATAATAATCCAAATTATATTCAAAATTAAATTTAGATTATTTCATTTTTTTATCTTCTCGATCCCGGCGTTCTTTGGCCCTCCTTAGCGAGTTTTTTTATACTTTCTTCCCGATTTTTTTAAGTGGCGCCTGAAACAATGCAACTACATAAGAGATGGTAATCGTCATGTAGAGTCGATAAAAAAGTTAATACAAAAAGCTTATTTTGGTATTTCCTTGTGTTGCGGTAAAACACCAAATTTAATATTCTTTAAAAATACATTTATTCAATGCACGTTTACATTTCTTCTTTAAGTTTTTGTGGATATTTAATATTTAAACAACTAATCTATAACTCATTCTTCTTCGACTTTTAATGCAAGAATGCAAGTATGCCGCCTACCCCTGGCGTTTACAAAAACGTCCCTCAGGCTTGCGCAGGCGTACAAGCTCAGACACAACTTTAAACAATAAAATAAAATGTAAATAACATTTAACATAATTCGCCACCTTGAAGTAACGTGGACTTCAACATATACAACCAAATGATAATATGCCTAATTCTAATGTATATATAGTGTTGGGCATAACCGAATTATTTCAATAACCGAATACTCAGTACTTGAGTGATTTCAAAAACCGAGTGATCATTCGAATGATATATCACTTGAATCATTTAACAGTGTATTCAAGAGAAGGAATTTTTGTACGTTTACTCAATTGCACATTCGCATTCGTCACTTCATACACTCCTGGTCGTTTAATTAAAAATTCAATCTTATAAAAACTTCCTAACATCTGAATTTTTTTGAATTTTTTTAAACTACACAAAAGTAAAAAAATTTTTTTAAAATCAAGTTTATTTACTTTTTGATAGACACATAAATGTAAAAAACCGTTGATTAGGGAAATAAGTATACACGTATAAACATATTTTATTATATATGAGATGTTCGTTATTTCCTTTGATTTGTTATATGTTCTTTTTCAGTTCAATTGAAATTATTTTTTGCACTTTGTTTATGTATAGATACTTTTCTTGAATACAATGCCTGTATTTTTTAAAAATAATATTGATTTGTGCTATTTACATTAACAAAGTTGTTTTTGAATAAATAATTACTTTCAAAATTTATTCGGTTTTTTAAGTTTTTATTTTCTGTATCAAAATTGCAACGATATTACGTTTCATTTCGTCACGATTGCACATTTTTGTCATAACACATTGATTATGCATAACTGGGTACCTACTAGATGCTGTAGGTTTTTATAATCTAATTGAAATTGTATATATGAATGAATACATCTTGTATAAATGGATAGACAGTTACTGGCGCAGGCGTATAGTTTTCGATTATTTTTCATTCGAATACTCAAATCTAATAACCGAATTACAACGATTATTTTCATAATCGAATGATCGGTTATTTTTCATTCGAATTATCCCATCACTAGTATATATATATATAACTACCAAAGGGCAATAAGTAATCAAAAACACTAAACTAAATGTATAAATCAAATTAGCTATTTAAGATATAGGTAACACGCACAACTTGTTTACCGAACGTTTCACACTGCTTCATAAACTAAGTATTTGTAGACGAGTAACTTCAATTGAGAGAAAAGGAATAACGTTTTAACTTTTCCCCACAACCGTTAGAGGCCACTATGTAATAATTATCGGTAAAAAATACAAACACAGCAAATTTTATTTCCCTCTTTTTCGTACCTTGAAGGCTAAAAACGCTGAATTGCATTTCTCGAATAAAATCGACTAAATAATGCAAGTTATTTTTACACGTGTTTGATTCTAACGTTTATTACTATTTAAAAACTGAAGGTTTTCATATTCGTTTTAAAGAAAAGTTGTTACAATATTCATACGGTGTTGATTCGAATGAAACTGGAAGTTATTTATATAGTATTTGTGCAAATAAAAAATGTTATATAAAATAAGTCGCTTTTTTTAATGCATAATTATAAAAAAGTGACAATTTTCATAACTATTCTTTCAAAAACAAGAAAACATTCAAAATAAATAATTTTAATAACAATGGGTGCTATCCACACCCACACATTAAGTTTAAAATTTGCGCTATTTGTTTTCCCCACAACCGTTGTAGGGCGCCATAAACTGTGTTCCAAGTTTATATACAGGAGATTCCCCTCTAAGTATATCTTCTCTCTGAGTTCTACAACACGTCCTAACGCCCAATTGAGAGGTGGCATATTTTCTTCTTTAATGAGGACTAAGGAACCTACGTGTAGTAACTCTGGAAGACGAGATTGCCATTTGATTCTTCGTTGCATTTCTGGAACAACTTCAGAGCTTCAGCGTTTCCAAAAATGTTGTCTTATTGACTCAACACGCTGATAGAACGATAGACGGTTTTCCTTTATAAATTGTAAGTCAGGTTCGGAGATAGCGGTTAATGATCTGCCTATTAAAAAATGACCAGGAGTTAAAGGACTGAGGTCGTTATAGGATCTGAAGATAATGGTGATAATGGCCGAGAGTTTAAAACAGATTCAATTTGCGTCAAAACGGTCATTAAATGTTCGTAGTTTAAATTGGTATTTCCCAAAACCCGTTTTAAATGCATTTTTACAATTTTTATGTTGCTTTCCCAAATACCACCTTGATGAGGGGAACGGGGTAAAATAAATTCCCATTTAATGTTATTGTTGTTTAAATAGTTAAAAATAGTATTTTGAGCATTTGTGAACTGTAAAAATAGATATAACTCTTTTAAATGATTGTGTGCACCAACAAATTTTTTTGCGTTATCGCTAGTTATGGAAAAACGGTTTTCCACGCCGGGCGATAAATCGCTTAAGTGCAGCTAAAAATGATTCCGTAGATAAATTTGTAACCAGATCTAAATGGACAGCTTTGGTCACCATACAAATAAATAAACAAATGTATGCCTTTATCAACTTTGAACCTCGTGTTTTCCTATCTTTAATTAAAATTGGGCCCGCATAATCAAGGCCAGTGTTATAAAAGACAGGTGTATTTATTTGCAAACGTTTGAATGGCAAATCGCCCATAAATGGGTTATTAGAACTTGGATTGACTCTAAAACATTTTAGGCACGAACGAATAATTCCTTAAGCTAATGTTTTTCCACTTATTGGACAATAATGTTCTCTGACACATGCTAGTAACTGCTGGGCTCCACAGTGCAATAACTTATGATGAAACTCAAGCATTACAAACTTGGTAAAAGCATGGTTTTTCGGCAAGAGTATAGGAAATTTTTTATTGAAACTAAATGAAGAATTTTTTAAACGACCTCCGACTCTTAAAATGTTATCTTTATCCAGAAATTGATTTAGAGGTAATAATTTTGAATGCGAATATTAAGCTTTATTAGATTCCAACAATTTCATTTCGGTAAAAAATGTTTCATTTTGGCAAGTTTTAATTAATAAATTTAACGAAATTTGTAGTTCCTGCAAGGATAAACGACCTTTAATTCTAGATACTATAGGAAGTTTTGAATTGGTAGTAAACCGAAGCATCCATGCCAACACTCTTTGAAGTTTTTCTAAAGATGAAAATTTTGTGAATAGATTGAAATCTTTAACAAATGTTGTTAAACTAACTATCTTTAATTCGGTACCTTCTGAATCTATTTCATTAATAAAATTATAAGGAGAGAATTGTTGATCAGAAGATAAAAATGATGGTCCGTGTACCACCATAGTTGGTTGGACAAAAGACTACAAGTAGTAGTACGTCGTGAAACAAGATCGGCTGGATTATCCGCCGATTTAACATGATGCCAAGCACGTATCTCAAATTTTTCTTGAATAAAAGCTATTCGGTTAGCGACAAAGGTTTTGTACCTGTTTGGCGCTGAACCAATCCAATTAAGTGCAACAGTTGAATCAGTCCATTTGTAGATCTTATTAAACTTTATTGTTAAAGAAGTTTTTTAGTTGCGCTAGCAAAACGCAAGCGCATAATTCTAATCTCGGAATTGATTTTGTGTGCAAAGGAGCCACACGAGATTTGGTACATAAACGTCTGCTTATAATTTTCCTTTCATGCGCTACCCAGTAAAGTGCTAATGTTTCCGAAACGTTTCATAACGTGTAATTTTTGCAACGATGATGCGATTCATGGCTTCGCATCGGTAGAGTTTCAGAGATGTTATTACTTTACATTAAAAGTGTCTTGCAGGTGACATGGAAACGTTTCCGAGTGCTGACTGCATAATATATCAGTTACGAAAATTAATGCAAGGTTGAAACATTTGTACTTGCTATTTATGACGAGCACCCTACTTCTTTCACGTGACCATCGCGAAATAAGTCTATTTGCTGCATAGACCACACGTGACCAAAACCATTTCTTTCCTAAATTTCCTACTTGAACTTTTAATCTCGCTTCTCATCGCCATTCAAGATTTTTATTGCCTGTTCATTTTTCTTTTGTTGGTGTATATGTTGTAAATTAAGTGAGTTGTTGCATTTGGAAAATATCACTATTGGCATTTTGTATTGACTTTATTTGACGTGTGGCCATATTTTTTGGTAATATATAGATATGCACATATATTTTACCTACATATGAAAGTTCTATAAAAAAATGAATGTTTATTATACTTTAATTAAATGTTCATTGAACCTCCATATGTATGTATTTTGTACGTTCATATGACTGTTCAATATATCTCCATATGGATGTAAAATGTTTATCCACCTGGAGGTCCTATGGACATACTATGAAGATTTTTCCGTGACGGAATGATATATCCAGTGGACCTCCATCCTTGCTCCATAATATTAAATATGGATGTTCGATGCACCTCCGGTATCCATGGTTAGTGTGTACATTTCATATCCATTAGATATGCTTGTGCTGTGTGGGAGGCGATGAATAAATTACATTTTGGGTCGAATCAAAATAACACAGTAGCAAATTTAATTAACAAGTAATTATGTACGTTGCTCATTTTATTGTAACCTTTTTCAGGTAAATGAAATTACACCGTCAATCTAGAAGTTAGAATGCCGTGAGTTTAAATAAAAGGTTCGGATAAGCAGGTACGATAACGGTTTTAAATCCCGACACATAAACACATGCACGTACATCATCATATTAAACTGAAGAAGGGTTAGTTAACCGACGGCCTATCGGTGGGTACTGAAGTCCTGGGATGCGGATGCAATTCAGCTATTAGTTGATTGGTCGGGACAAACAAACAAGGGCCAAAAATACACATATAATACACAAAATACACATATAATAAACACACAATAATATCAAACAAATGTTATAAAATGTCGGGCCCATTATCATGGAAGCAACCTACCGCAACTTTAATACATATATCGAAGCAGGCACTTGTCTATAACATAGATTCAAGATACGCTACTTCACAAAAAAATACACAGGGTCCTCATAGTATGAGAACTACCTGCAGCCACATGTTGTATGCCCCTCACGGTAAATAAAATATTATGTTTACATTCGACAAGGCAATTCAAACAACGGTATTTACACCAGTTAACGTACATATGGTTATTTCCGGTCATGGAGGTATGAATATTATAGTATAAAATAATTCTAACGTCTAGCAATTTGAGCAACTCATAAAACACACGAGCAATAATCAAACAAAAGCAAGTTACAATAAAACGCGCTTCGTCATTCGGGTACGCGACTTGAGCAAGTTTACATTTAAGAACAAATAAAATTTCAATTGTAAAATAAAATCGTTTTGTTTAAACACAGTTTTTAAAAGAAAACATAAATTGGCAGAGAAAAAATAAAAGAAATATAACAGGGAAAGTAACGGTACTATAAAATGGCGACCTACGCTAGCTTTTCAAACAAAGGAAACAAAGGCAAAAACTACCCTGGTTCACGTTTAAAGCACAAATACAAAAACAGACAGACTTAAATGAATTAAAATTATTTTACATACATACCTAGCAATTTACAAAAATTGACAAAACAAAAACACAAATTATACAAAAAAACTTTTCAGAGTAAAAAAACGCGTATTGCTATCTCAAACGAGATTCACCCTTCAGATCCCGACCGTTTCCCGGCGTCGTACCTTTAAAACCCTCCCACTCTTCTCAGAAATACATGCGCGTTTTCAGATTATTATTTTTCGTTTTTTTTTCTTCGCTAGATAACGCCTGTGTAATTTTACATGTCTTTAAGGATTTAAATTGGTCTATCTCAAGCCCGAGTCTCCGCTGCAACATGCGTGTGTGCATAGGTGCACATGCGGTTTTATACGGTATACATAATGCACATTATGTCACACAAAACAAGTAATTTTTCTTATGTAATCACTAGACAATGAATTAATGTAAAGATTACAAATAACATTAACAATAAACGAACGTTGATTACCTACTTCCAAAAGAAGCATGTTTGTAGCAAAGTCTTTGTTATAATATTATCAGTACTACCAGAATCCTACAATGTTTTAATTGTATGACGATTACAGTGGCGGATCTACGATTTGTGGCGCCCTAAGCTCGATAACTTTTGGAGCCCCCTGTTTTTTTGTATAGGTGTATTTTTTCATCATCTACTATTAATTTTTCCTTCAAGTAAGAAAACAAAATATTTATTTTAATCTTAACATTTATTGAAAAATAAATTAAGAAGAAATAAAAGAAAACAAAATAAAAACTTCAAAACAAATCAAAATCTAATAAAACAGAAGTAAATCACATTTGTTAAAGTAATAAAAAAGAACTAAATTACAACGCCATAAAACAGAAACGTATATATATATATATATATATATATATATACATAAAAATTGTCATCGTGGCACCATAATTGGGTATTCATTGTTATTGTGGCACCCAAAAATACAAAGAGGCACCCAAGTTTGGGAGCCACAGTACTTTTACATTAAAATTTTTTCTAGAGCTTATCAACACTTTTTAAGCTCGCACGCAAAAAATTGCTTGGGAGCCATTTTGTCAATTGGTGGTCAGATTTATACAGTTTGGTTCATTCATAATAAGACAGAGGGCGTTGTGCGATATACAAGTGTATATAATTTTGACGTATTGACTATATGGCACCCCGATAATTGTTGTAAATTGTGGCACCATTTTTAGCGGCAACATTGTTGAACAGTGCGATATCGTAACAAAATAAATGTACTAAAATATAACTTGCGTAACTCATTTTGATTTAATAACAGCTTGATAATGCTTTTTGATGTCAGTTATGTTTTTGTTTAATTATTTAACTTAAAGCACTCTACTATTTGATATTTATTAACAAAATAATCAATCAAACATAGGAACTTTAACTTTTATATTATTTTCCATTTTAAGTTTCTTGTATTTGAAAATTGATTTTTGTAAATAAAATATATTAGAACAAAAAGTTCTTAAACAAAAAATAAACAATTTTTTGTTGTTTAAAGTGTTATAAAGCGTTAAGAAGAGTATTTTTTAAGTAAGTTTCGAGTAGTAAGTAATTGTTTTACTAGTGTTGTCATTTTGTTAGCTATTTTATGAAATTTTTACTGCACTTAAAAACAACCTTAATCATAATATTATCATTTCCATATTTTATAGTTTTTATTTTTTTCCAATATTTTTTAGTAGTTGTCAATAAACAGAAATGTACAAAGTTTGCTTTCAAAAACTTTAAATTGTGATTCATCCGTTCAAACAACTGTTTTTTTGCTTCTAATGTGTATTTTCTGCAAGATTGAGTCTAATTGAGTTTTTTTCTGTTTCTGCAGCATACATAAACGTCTTTTACTACTTACTTTCTATAACTTAAACTGTTGTTACGTTAACTGTGGTGCTGTTGCATATGATTAAATAAATTAAAAAAATAAATAAAAGATCGTAATATTTAGAACTGTCAAAAATTGTCTTTTGAAATATGTCATCTCATTAAATTTATTTTGAGGTTTAATAGTTATTTTTGCTTAGTTTACAGTCGAAATTGTTTAGTTATTTTCCTGTTCTTTTCATCTTAAACATACAACTTTGGTATTATAATAGTTGGTGGTTAGGAGCACAGGTGGCTAGCCAAATTCATAACAATGTCTCTAGAACTAGACACTAGTTTAAGTACTTCGAGATTTTAGAATTCCAGTTCTTTCTTGAAACATCCACTTTTTAATCTTGTTTGCTAATTGCTTCACTGTTATAATATTTTTTAGTTGCATGGATATCTGATTAAAGATGCGAGGTTCTATAAATTGTATTAATTTCTGACCCATTTTCTAATTTAATTTTTGTTATATGGTTTTCCTTTGCTTTAACCCTAGTATCATGATTGTGATTTGTCTTTTTTGTTGTTTTTTGTTATTAAATTGGTATATAAGCGTTGTAAAGATTTTTGAAATTTAACATTTTTTTTTCAATGTTAAAAATAACTTTAAATTTAACAATCAAAATTATATTTTTATTATAAAATGATACTACCATATTGGAAAACCTAACCAAATGTATATTATTTACAGTTATATTCGACTTTTCTTGAGCATTTTATAGATTGTTAATGTAAATAAACAAAGATTTTTTATTAAATACCAAAATAGAAAACACCAGAGACAAGGTGTAGAAACTTAGAAATTAACAGCCGCATCCTAAAAAGTAGTTACTTCTTTAAAGTTGCTAGACGTAAACATTATCCACAAAAAAAATTTGCTACATTATTGATAAATGTAAACACATATTTAATAATAAAAAAATGTATTTTTAGTTTTGTATTTTTAATCTTTCTGACTTTTATCTTTACTTTTTCCAGTATTTACCTTGATTCTTTCTGGTAGTTTTGTACGTACAAAACTTTAGAAAACAAAACGAACACTACATCTAACGTTTCTTATGACAAAGAATTGATGAAGATTTATATTAAAACTACAATTTTAAAATTATAATTATTTTAATAAAGTATTTAGCAAAATACCCATTGATGAGTATACAAATCAATACACCATAAACTGCCCTTCTAAAATGTATTAACCGAAAATTACAACTTTAAGAAACGCAAAACACAGGATTATTCATTAACAGATCAAAAACTTTACTACTAAATTTCGTAATTAATTATATTCATCTTTTTGTATTTTTAATTTTTTTATTTGATGTCAAACTTGACATTGACAGATAAACCCCCTAGCTCCAGCAACCTTTAACTCAAGAAATTAATAATGGAAAATGGGTCGAGCGACCCCTAATTTGAAGCGTTCTTCAAGTTTCTATACGACAGTAAAAAGAAAGTAAAATTTACGCAACGGAACCAGGGTCTCTGGAAGAATTGCGTCGACGCAATATTGAAGAATGCAGCCAAATTACGCCACAGACCCTTTAAAATGTAAGGAAACGTTTAGAGCAGAATTTGTATTACTGTCTTGAAGTTGATGGTGTACAATTTGAGCATTTGTTGAACTAATAAAAATTTCTTCTGACATTGAATTTTAAGGTTTTAAATTTTTCTACACTTTTGAAATTTTTATAAACCTAACAACAATCATGCACACACGTATAGAATCAAGAGACTATTAAAATGAGGGTTACTTGACCACTTTACTATAATTTTTGTTTTTGTTGGGAGTTGTTGGGGCTAGGGGGTTAACCTAACAAAGTCAAATTTGACACCCAAATGTGCTGTTCAAAAAGTTAAAAGTGGCGTGTTTTAAGATTTTTTCTAAACAACAACCCCACCTTAGTTAATCTAGAGGGTTGTTTTTCATGGGGACAAAAAAATGTTGTAAAAGTACTTTCGACTATGCTGTTGCATAGAGAATTAAAAGACCCTTTAAATGAGGGGTCGTTTGACGCACTGTCCCTATTTAAACTCTTGAGTTAGGGGTTGCTGGAGTTAGAGGGTTGGTGTGTCAATGTCAAGTTTGAAATTTAAAGTTGTCTCCTAAAAATCAAGAATTTATCTGCCTGAGCGTTTTTTTAAAAACCTAGTCTCCCCACCTTAGTTAATCTAGAGGGTTGTTTTTAATAGAGACGAAAAAAAATTGAGAAAACTACTTTCAGTCATGCTGTTGCATAGAGAATTAAAAAACGCTTTAAATGAGGGGTCATTCAACCTCCTTCCCTTATTTAAATTCTTGAGTTAAGGGTTGCTGGAGCTAGGGGGTTGATGTGTCAATGTCAAATTTGAAATTTAAAGTTATTTTCTAAAAATAAAGAATTGATCTGCCCGAGCGTTTTTTTAAGAACCTAGTCTCCCCACCTTAGTTAATCTAAAGGGTTGTGTTTAATGAAGACGAAAAAGAATTGGATAAAACTATTTTCGGCCATGATGTCGCATAAAGAGTTTAAAAACGCTTTAAATGAGAGGTCATTCAACTTCCTTTTCTTATTTAAATTTTTGAGTTAGGGGTTGTTGTAGCTAGAGGGTTGATGTGTCAATGTTAAGTTTGACATCTTAAGTTGTTTACTAAAAATCAAGAATCGACCTGTCAAAGCGTTTTTTAAGAAACTAGTCTTCCTCACTTTACTTAATCTAGAGGGTTGTTTTTCATGGGGATACAGAAAATTAAAGAAAACTACTTTCGGGTATGCTGTCCTCATAAAGAATTGCAAGAGGTTTTAAATAAGGGCTTGTTCAACCCCCTTCCCTTATTTAAATTCTTAAGTTAGGGGTTGCTGGGTTCAGGGGGTTGATGTGTCAATGTCAAGTTTAACATTTAAGGTTGTCTCCTAAAAGTGTTCTAAAGCAGGGGTGTTTTCGTTTCAAAAGCCTACTCTATATAAGCAGCATAATAGAAGTGAAATACCATATACATACAGTTTAATTAAAAACGAAATATTTACTAACTGGCACCTTTACTATTTAATTTATATGACAACAATGTTGGGTGTCATTTACTATTTTAAACATGTATTTATATACAAATGGGTGTCAATCGCATCATACACATCGATATGCCACAATGACATATATTATTAAAGAATTTATACACCCGGGTGTCTTTTATGCAATAGCTATGGTGGGTGCCACATAATTCAACACTTACGTATATATATATATATATATATATAGGTATATATAAAACAGAAAGAAAGTCACAAAAACAAACTTTTTTTTCTTATTTTAATATCTGCAAATTCCCTTATTGCATTATCATAATTTAAAGTGTTGGTAAGGTCGCTTTCAATCGAGAGTATTCCTAAAAATTGTAATCTTTTGTCTGTCATAACAGTTCTATGTTTGTTTTTAATTATTGTTAATTTCGAAAATGAACGCTCTGCTTCACAACTGGTTACAGGTAGACAGGGGTGGATGGGGTAACCTAAACCGGCCTGGGAAATAGAGGAAGCGGCCCAAAGAAAATATTGATGCAGGCCAAAAAGTTTTAGATTAATAGTAGGTAATAATGTCGATAATAATAAGTGTTTTTCATCAGTAATAGTTACAAATATTGTTACCTTGGTAAAAATATCGAAACAGAAAAAAAGAGTTTCTTTTTATTTAGGTAAGGACATCCCATATGTAAATTGGTATAAAATTCCAAAACTTGCTAAAAAATTAATAAGAAACATGGGAATGTTGAAAATCTACCTACTTCATCGTAAACCCTATACGTTTGTGTAATTTTTTTTAAATTTCTTTTTTACACAATAAATTAGTTATTATTATGATTACTATTATTATTATTAAATGAAGAAATAAACTACAAAAATGAACTAAACCTTACTTACAGAAACAAACCCAAAAAATTAGTAATAAAAATGAAAATCTAAAACATCAACTTTTTCATTAGTGGAGACGTCTCAGCGAAATCATTAATAACATTTTTGTTATCAATTGTACTCAAATTCGCTTTTTCTGTGCTCATCAACATAAAGGCTTCTAAATGATCCAAAAAATAGAGGTTCATGCACAAATTATTGTTTTTTGAAAAGCGTCGTTTCATGGATTCAATCACTTCGTCTAAGAGAAAGTTGTAAGTTTAAATCTCGAAGCAGTCAAAAGGGTCAGTTGGCTTCTCATCTGTTGTGTTTTCGTCATACATTTTTTCACACCTCTTTTTCTGTGAATGGGCAAGGATTGTTCAATTTTTAGTGTACTGCAGTCTTTGTTTACATCAAGCTGTTCATTTGCCCATTCTACAAATGTGTCCGTCGCTTTTTTTTGTGTTTTCTGCATCTCTCTGAATTTCAATTAGCTGAGTTAATGATGATTCCACCAGACCGTTACATTTGAAATATTCTTCAAAAAATATGAGCGAGCAAAAGATTTTCATATCTTAAGAGGTTATTTTTCAAGCTACTAGCTTTTGTTCTAACATCGGGATTTATTTTGTGACTGCTTTCGATCACTTGTAATGCCTCTAAAACCTTTACATATAAACTGGACTTTGGGTTGCCGTAATATCCAAATAATTTGTTCAAGGCAGTTTCTTTTGCCCACCAACGTGTTTCACCGATCATTTGAAGCTTTCTGCGTTTAACAACATTGGAAACAAATATCCATTCGCTGGTGTGATTCTTTAAACAATACTGCAACTGAATTAAGCAGAGCAAAGAAAGATGCCGATTTGATATGCCCTTTCAAGACATCAGTAAGAACTAAATTCAATATACGATTATAACACTAAATATGAATGTGATTGGAATTTTCATTACTCATCTTTGCTACTAAACATTTGTACTCGCCTTGTACATTGGTTGCACCATCTGTCGAATCTGCTACGCAACTTTTTATATCCAGGTTATTTTTCTGCAATTCATTTACCAAAAGATTAAAAAAACCTTCCCCTGTTGTATTGTGGCACGGTATAACGAAAAGAAGTTTTTCACGAACTGCATCATCGCAAACATACCTAGAAAAAAATGATTGACATGGAAATTGGAAAGAAGTATAAAAAAGATTAAAATAAAAGCATGAAACTAAAGCAGTTTTACGTCAGTTATAAATCTACCTTACAATGTTGAACACTGATCTTCAACGGAGATATCTTGGGTTGTGTCGATTTCGATTGAATACATATTTGCATTATTCACTTCCAAAGAATTAATTTGCATTTTCAACATTTTGCTCAAGATCATGATTATGGAGTTGATTGACGTTTTGGATAGAAGAGTTACAAAAAAACCTGCTCGATGTTTATGATCTTTATTGTGGATTTGTTGACTCTGCGCTGCCACTCTGTCTACATGTTCTTTCAATACGATATCATATTTGCACAGCAACATATGATGATTTCCAAAAACGTACCATGGTCCAAGGTTTTATCGAGTAGGGAATATGCTGCTTCATTTTCATTTCTTCGGTAACTAAGACCTCTCTTTCCGATTAGCTTGACCACATTTATCACTCGATCTAGTACTTGGCGTGTTTTCATGACTTGTTTGTTCTTTAAATCCAACTGACTAGAAAACAATAAATCCCGATGGTTTTGTCATGTGTGTGCATAAATTATGATTCAGAACATTTTCCATGCATAGCAGATTTTTCATGTTGTTCAATCTTTTGGTATGTATGATTCCAGTCTGACATACCGAGTATAAATAAACTTGTCTCATTAGGTCTCGCAAACGCTAAACACACAGTACAAAACAAAGCTTCTTTCTTATCAATGTATGTCAACCATTTTCTGCCCGTTTCATTGTTTCTCTTGAAAGATTTTTGTATGCTAAACTTTTTAACAGTATTTGGTTTAGGTACCTGAGGCTGATTTTTAAAGAAAATATTTATCTTAGTTGGTGTTGGTCTTTTAAAATAGTCGTAGGTATTGAAATCAGGATTGGAAACTTCTGGAACTGCTTGACATGTTCTTGAATAACTGGCAGGCGTCTCATCAATATCATCCAGTAGTTCTTGCAATTTTGGAAGTTCTTGTAGCGATTGCTAAGATATTAGGAAGGTACTGAGAAGTTAAGAAGCTCTATGAAATGGTGACCTGGTGTCATCTCGATTAGGATCTAAACTAAAGACATTTAGGCCCGAATTGTGATGACACCATTCCAAGAATGACTGCTTTTGGAATTATTGTGTTAGGAAAGTAGAACATATTACGCATAAAAAGAAAAATGATGTTCGGATTTATTCCTAGAAAAATTCCAGTCAAAAGTCAACGACTATTGCGAGTTTTTTTTAATGAGAGCAGAGAAAGGAATACAATTTTAATCAAATAAACGTCGTGGTAGCCAAAATTTAATCGGAATTCTGATAAATGGTACCTACTTGAGATTCAGAATAAGATTATTGGGAGCACATGGGACAATGGCGTTGTGCAGTGTGCAGTACTTACGTTTCTTATAGAGGTGTTGTCGTCATCGGAATCTTCTTTAGTCTCTGCATCAGAAACAGAATTTTTTTTTGTTTAAAAAAACGTTCCAACTTGCCACATTTTGTTGCTTGATCTGTCAACGTTTGTTTTTTTTTTGTCTCTTTGTTTTTCTGCACCTCCCTTACGTTTTGAATTTGAATTCAACGAAATCATTTTGCCAAATTATGGTTCTTTGTATAATAATAATATAAAAACTGCTCGATAAATTTGCGCAATGCACAAAAAACAGTAAACAAACTACACTGATCAATTGTTCAACAAATCTTTTTCAATAAAAACGAGTGCTAAAACCAATTAATTATCTTTTTTCTTTAAAACCAAATTTATCACATAACATGCAAATTTAAATACTTTCACAAGTTTAGCTGAAAATCATTTAACGTATTACAGAAAACTATTCATACTGATTACTGTCTAACTAACTATAAATGAAAAAAAGGACTACTTAATATCCTATATCACAGATAAGTAAAATAAATAAAAAGTAAAAGTTATACAAGTTTTATTAAATAAAAGTATCTAATTTCAAGTAAAGATGCTGTATTGAACTAAACACTTCTTTATGCAATGACTAAACTGAGATATTATCCTATATCATTTATTCACTTACACAGGATGCCGACAATGCGATAAAGTATTATAGTTTTGAATTACCCTGCCATCGTTATGTTATCGTCAAAGACAGAATGTCATGACATCAATTTTTCTGTCGTGTAAAATAATAATTCTATTTTAAAATAAGACTGTGGTTTTATATTCTACCGGCCCAATATTGAAAAATTTTACCGGCCCAGGGGGAAAATTCCCTTTTTCCCTCTGGGCCCATCCACCCCTGCAGGTAGAGTTAAAAACAACTTTAAGGCTGTGTAGAAATTGGGAAATACATCTATCATTCCCTTACTGTAGATAATGTTTAACATTGCTGAACAACTCATGTTTTTTTTGAGATTCGAGATTGTTAGATATTGTTTGAACTGCGTCGCTTCACTAATGATATCTTCTTCAAGATCCTTGCTATAATATTCGATAATTGTCTTTAAACTGTTCTTGTCAATATTATCTACCGAAACATTCATATTCCCTATATCAAATAAACATTTAAATTTAACAGTTATGTCTCGGTAGATAGCACATCGACGATTTAAGTAGCCTATCAAAAAATCTAAAAGTTTATTGAGTATTTTAACCCTAAATTTATCTTTCCCAGTAAATAATGGAGCCTCCATTTCCTTATTTGCGAACAATATTCTTTTTTTTCGTTTATTGGATTCGGCATATTCTTTTTCAACATCTTCGCTTAGTTCCTTACCATTTTCTTCCAATTGATCAGTTTCTAATTCATTTTTTTTTCTGATATCTTGTATAAACAGTTTTAAAGAATCCAGTAAATGGAATCCTTCTTGTATATCCAAACTAAACGTTTGTAGTTTCGTAGAAACCTTATTAAAGCGCTCTAAAAAGTTTTCCCAAATTACTGTTAACATAGCATATTCTAATTTAATGAGCTTTTTGTATATATTTTTGGCCTCGTTTCTACAATCAGTGTTTCTGTTTCATCCATGCATATATATTTTAAAGTCTTTAAAATATCACCGTAACCAATTTTAAGTGCTCTATAACAGTTTCATAATGAGCACACGATCTAGTAACACTTAAAGATTTTAAGGTGTATTGAAGTTTGGCAATAGTTGATATTATATTCCATCTATGGGGTGAAGCAGAGAAAACAACATACAACGACTGGATGATCCCAAAATAATCAACGATTTCTGGAATTAACTTTACGGCTTCTGTTCCCACAAGGTTTAATGAATGTGCCGAACAAGGTATAAAATCTGCAAACCTGTTAATTGTCTTAAAACTCCATTATATCGACCAGTCATATTAGCTGCGTTGTCGTATGACTGTCCTCGAATGTTTTGCAAAGGAAGACCAGTTTCGTTCAAAAATGAACATATTTGTTCAAACAAATATTCCGATGTGCGACTCTCAATTGGAATAAACGTCAAAAACCGTTCGTAAGGCAGTTCCTGACAATATCTTACAACAATGGCTAGTTGGTCAATGTGTGCTAAGTCTGGTGTGGAATCTACAATGATCGAATAGTATTGAACGTCATCTTTATTTATTTGATCGACTATAGCCCTTAACACTTGCTTTCCCATTATTGAAACTAGTTCTTCGTACGTAGCTTTAGACAAATAGTAAACTGATCTCTCTAATGTAGACTGGCATTTTTTGAGATGTTCTTGCAGAAATGGGTCAAATTCTGAAATAAGCTCAATAATTCCCATAAAATTTCCATTGCTTGCGGAGCCCCATTTTTCTTCATGTCCTCTTAATGCTAAACCTCTTTGACACAAAAATTTTAAAACTGCTACAACTGTTTGTAAGACTTGGTAAAAGTGTGTAACTTCTTTTTTAGTTTGTTCTTCTAATTGTTTGTCGATGGTGTTTTTATTTTCTTTCCTTGCAAACCATGTTAAAATCGACTGCTTGTGACCTTTACTTTCCTGGTGCATATCCAACAACCGCAAAATGTTAGACCAGTCGTTTAGCCCAGTTTTAAACCTGGAATCTACCAATGAGAACAATTTACACGCAATACAATAAACTAGTCCACTGCTTGGTGAATAACATAGCCACTGTCTCTTTATGTGTTGTCTGTTTTTTAGAGTTTTTGTAAAGTATTTATTAGAAAAACACCTTTTTTGCTTCCCGAGTATTGTTTCAGATTGAGGATAGCTATTATTGTAATCAAAATTTTGAAAATATGAAAAATCTTTGACTAGACACAATCGTATTACTTCATTATCAACAGAATCTGGCCATAAAGCTATATCTTGATACCTCTCTGCATTTTTACCTAAATCAGCATCAGCAATTAATGCATCGCCGATGTATTCTTTAGCAAAACTTCTGTTAGCAGTATGAGAACTTGTGGATTCGTAATTTTGTCCCTGAAAACTATCTGTATCGTTTTCATTATCAATAGTTTTTTGTGAAGTATTGGGTTGGCATTTTGTTCTTTCCACATTTTCTTTATCTTCTATTATTGTAGAAATAATGGTTTGCTCATTCTCTCCGGGAAGATTGGCTTTATTTGGAACAAAAAACTGTGTTAATTTTGTATGTTTCATTTTTTCTTGCTCCTTTTTTTCTTTTAATTTTCGTTTTTGGGAACCGGAGAAATAATGTCTTTGTCTATCAGACATAGCGTTAAAATATGAGAACAAGAGTAACTGTAACAACATAAACTTGTAAGTTTTACTTTAAATAACAAGCAGGTCATTTGCAGTACCTAGTACAACACCGGGAAGTTATCCTCTACAGAAGATACTTTCTGTGACAATAATACGTAATGGTGTTAATTAAGATACCTTTTTTTCAATAGAGAACAAGAGAATTTTAAATGTCATTTTCTTATGTTATAATTTGTTAGTAAGAGAGTGTACCTCAGTGTACCTATATAACAAAGTAATCGATTGAAAAAAGGCAATTTATTTCCATAAAAGAAGCACATTTGACATTACTTACCCTTATCGTACTTTAAATTGAGAACACAAAAACACAATCACCGCAAGTGTTATTATTCTCAGTGTATTATCCGAACGACCGAACTCAAAGCCTTATTTATCTTTACTACTGGTAAGCAAATTCTTGTTTCTTGGAACTGAACTCGAATTGAACATTGTTCGAGAATATTTTTACGAACTTCGAACTATAATCGAACTATTGTTTTCTCAAACTGAACCTACTATTCGACAGTATTATATAATTTACAAAAAATTTAATAGTAAGCAGGTGGCTGTGATAGTACATATATTTTGTTTCATAAAAAACTCCTGTAGGAAAAGCAGTTGTTCAATATTATCAGTGGTTAGGTTACCTTACTTGCAAGATAACAAAAAACGAATGAGATAGGGATAACATCGAAATCGAAACATTTTCCCATATAATTTTTTTTATATTTTCTTTAAATTGAGTAGGCTATAATAACATCCTATTATTAGTAAGGAAATCATAAATAATTACACTCAACGTTGCAAAAATTACTATATGAGGCGCAAGGTGCCCATGCTGCTCGGGGCCCTACGCTTCAGCGTACTATGCGTACCGGTCTATCCGCCGTGAGACGATTATATGGCGTACCTGAGACTTTCGCCATAGCCGTCGGCAAAAGAATAGCTGTTTTTTCAACCTTAGAAAATCGAGACGAATTAGCAAATAGGGTAAAAAATTGCTTGCAAAATTTTACATCGGCCGAGATATCATAAGAAAACGTTCTTCGCGTAAACCTGACAATGAGACGTCCTGACGAGATGTACCTGTAGAGAAATTTTCGAAATGAGATTCTGACATTCGAGTTTAAACTTCATTTTTATTGAGAACGCAATTGAATTAGATTTATTATTGGATGACTCAACCAAAACTTCCAATTGCAAACAATTTAAACATAATTTATACCCTTTTACTTTAGAAATTCTGTCTCTATAACAGAGCTTTGTATTGAAACGTTTCTCCATTGCTATTCTTTTGTCTTAACAACCTTCGCGTTTTTTTGGAAAATCAACAAGTATTCAAGCATAATTTTCATTAAATGATGTATTCCTGTTTCATAGCGTTAGCACATAATTCCCTTTCTTTTCCATTTACAGCTTCAGAAACAGTACTTGGTTCAATACAATCATAAAAACACATTGTACAATTCCCAATGTTACACGAACTTGGTAAGGAATAATTGTTTTATTAGTTCCAGAAGTATATGTTTAGCTTTACAGTAAATAAATATAAAATACAAAAAAAAATCAAAAATTGTATGATTTATTGAATAGTTATATGTTTGTACATAATAAATAAAAAAATACATTTTGTCAATACTGTATAAAGTTGATGCAATATGCAATAACAAATAACCAACAAGATCTAAATTGAACATAAAACCTAGAGTATCACACATCCTGATAAATGATATTAGAATTACAATATATGCTTAAATTATTACTATATTCACACCATACATGATGATTGATTATACTTTCCTGCTTTATTTTTTTTTAATTTACATTATCTAAAGCTTGTTTGATTAAACTTCAGTTTCAATATTAGAAACTTACAAAGGTAGACTTGAACTTAATTTATACCAAGTGTATAAACATTTTAAAACAATTTAGTTATATTCTGCGATCTATCAATTGTTTATGAACTCAGGTAATACTCCGAGTTCTAATCTATAAATTTATTATCGCCATATATTACGGTAAAGAATTCTCAAACTCGTAAGCGTATAAAATTTTGTAACGCACTTCAAAATTTACATACAATTCTAATTCTATTATTAAATAAGTTAACAACCTATACTAGTCGTCTTTTGCATAAATGCCAGGCATTATATAAGGCTTTTAACTATTGTCGTTACTACCTAATTATAGCCCAATTTAGCAACTTTTTGATATTGATATGTGGTCCCCTAACATTGTGTATTGCTGAAACTTGAAAACTATTTTCAACATAAGCGTAAAACCAATTGCGGTGATTTAAACTTGAAACAGTGAAAAAATCTAATGAGATAAAAATCAAACCATTCCGAAACCCTCTGTTCCTTCGCTTATTGCCAAAAGTAAACATTTTTCAAATTGCTCATAACTATCATAGTCAGGTAGACACAATTGGTTGAAACTGTAAAATACACGTTAAACGTTAGCTCAACATACCTGAATAACTATCTTACCAAGTATGGGCAGTTGGCAGATTACCGAAAGTTGGTGCGGCTGTTATTTGAAATCTTGGGCTTAATTCCTTAAAACCACCTGGTGGTAATTGAGAACAGCCTGTTGTAAATTGTAGTAGTCTTGCCATTTCTTCCTGTGTGAAGTTTGAAACGGTAGCCCAAAACCAACCAACTACCCGACGAAATTCCACAGAATTACCGTTAATAACATGATTTGCTTTAAAGTCAGTTATAGAGTAGTGTCCGGTTCCACATAATAGTAACTACAATAGATTTATAAAATTACAATAATTTAACGGATTTTTACAAACCTCAAGCTCATTTTCGTCAAAAATACTTAATAAATTGTCCGGGATTAGCTCATTGAGCCCTTTGAGAAATGCATCAACTTCATCTCGCACGCTGGTTGCAAGTCGAAATTGAGCTAACGCATCTAAATATCGATGTTTAGAAATATTAGTGACTTTGATTTTGGCACCATTTGGTATAAGTTCAACTGTTTTCAATAGTTGACCACCAGTATCGTACTCTTCCTCCACAAAGTATAACTCTGTATCTATATTATCAATATCATTTTCACACAAATACTTAATTTTGGTCAAGTATAAGTCGGGATCGTCCTGTTCAAAGTACTTGTAATGCACACGCAATCCTATAACTTGAGCAAGGAAAGATCTTGTAAAGCGTGCTCTAACCAACTGTCGATATGAACCACCTAGAGCACTTTCATATAAACATTTAGCTACTATTCGGCCTGCAAATTCAAAATGTCGGAGTTTTAAATGAGCGGGCCTGTGGGAAGTTGGATGAACTAACGATTGCTGACCTTCGTAGAAACTTTTAAATAAACCAAATCGAGAATCAAACAATTGAGAACAAATTAATTCAAACCATTCTCGACGAACGCCTCCCCAATCCACACCTACAAAAATTAAATAAAAAAGAATAGAACATGTCATACTACAGATGAGATGAGTTAAATCTGACTTGATTCTCTAAAGTGCGAAATTGATACGTGGTTTTGAATAAATAATTTGAATATAAACGCATATTGCTTCATATAAACCATTTGTCACTTTCTATATATAAACCACATCACTTCAGTTTCAGTCTCTTAAATCAAGTTGAGAATCAATCCAAATTCAACTCGTGTCAAGTACGTGTTTATCCGATTCTAAAAAGTACACCTCAAATTACAGACTAAAATGTTTACTCAAGGCCTAGGATTTGTGTTCAAACACATTTCGTAACCATTAATACTACCTTATTGTTTAACAAAGCTTTTCACGGTATATTTTTAATTAATTTTTAAATAATTCTAGATGTATGTTTTATTAAATAACTTAGGATAGAATTTGTTAAAATTATTGGCAGCATTGTTTTAGTTTCTCACTTAAAATTCTTAAAAATAAAAACATAACTACATATATAATACCTCTGTTCATATAATCCATAGTTTCCCAACGAACTGAAAATTTTAATGTTTATGTTCGTTAATGCTTAAATGTACTATTTAAATGTTGAAACAGCCTCGTGTTTGTATCAATTACACCCAGTCAAAGTAGTCGACCTAATCGACTTTTGCTATGGTTATGATTACTCTACTTAGTATAGTATAGACATTTAACTTACTGCAAGAAGTTGAAAATAAAGTATATATTATTACAACATTCTGAAAATGTTCTAAATGTTTGGTACCATGCAGAAATTCGGAATTTACTAGGTGACGATAAGTCTAAAAATAACGCGCGTATTGCTTAAATACAAAAAATATTAATAAGAGGAGCACAGTATTTCTATGTTGAGTTTACGATTGGGGCGGAAGCGTTAAACAAAACACAAGACGGCGTTTTACTCCAAACGACATACTATTTTTTTAAACGTAGTTATAATAAATAAACTTTTAATAATTTGAATAAATATATACAAATTTAAATATTTGACATGAAACCTTGAAAACGGTACAAAGCAGCCAGACAGTTTATGGTACTTTTTACTAACAAAGCAACTTACCCTGTTCCCCTTGGAATGTAATTTCAAAATTCCGACACCAATCTGAGACTGAATAATTTTTGGTTGCTTTAATACTAGACTCGAGCAATTTTTCTCTATTAACCTTCATAGAAAGTTTCTCGTGATAATGTTTTTGATGGTATTTTCGAACTTCGTGGTAGAAAAAGTCTTGTTTATCTCTAAATGTTTCGGAACCACCCATGTTCTTCAGTAGAAAATGAGTAAACGTAGCAGCAATTACATTACGTTCTTTAGATGTAAGTTCAATTTTTGGTTGGCAACCATCATCAATAAGAAAAGATCCCCCCGTATTTTCACCTTTAGTAGAATTTTCCGACAAAAAATGAAACTAAAAAATATACAATAAAAACTAGTTTTAGTTGGTATAGATCTATACCTTTGTGGACGGACAAAGTCTAAAAGTGTATAAACGTTTTGGAATAAATTTAAGAATCATTTCTTTTATGATTAGTTGCTTAGGTGAAACATAACATATAATTTTCTTTGGTTTTATCAATCTCTCCATATTAATTCCTAGTAATTTAGCTTCATAGCATACATTATGGTTTTTGGACGCTACATTCCTATGTACAAGTGTAGCATCAATACCTGTGAAACTCTTGATAATACAGGTTAAATGTTAAAAGTAAGCACTCACTGTTAAGTACGATTATATCAAAATCCCCATTATGCAACTCAATGTTTCTATAACAAATTGTTGCGTGATAACAACCTTCGTAAAAAAATTTAATTTGAAAGTGTAATTTTAACGATTGCCAATCATATTCTAAATTCACCATAAACTGTTCCCCTGTGTTGTCAGGATTGACTTCAGGTGATCTGCTACCCAGCTGTGTTATGTTAACTGTAAAACCCTAAACAAAGTTTCTAATCTAGTAATTAAAATAAGTATAAACAAACCTGTGTAGGATCTTCAGTAGATATAAAGTTACAAACGTTACTATATTCATCTCTAGGTTCAACATAGATTATATGAGCAACATTTGCAGTACATATAACGGTACTACAATATCGTAATACAGCTGTTCTTTGTGCGTCAACGGGCCCTGCCGTAAAACTGCGTGTAAAAGGACTACCCGTAACGTGCTGTGAACCAACCATTACAGTAATAATATACTCTCCTGCATGGCGCACCATAAATTTCACTTTAGCCATGTTTGCACTATTTGGGTCAGTGGGTGAACCAAGTTCAGTAATGATTGCCATCTAATAACACTTAGTTATTACTGATGCAATTAAATGATCTATATTTTTTCTACCTTTCTAGTACCTTCAGAAACGTCAATGGAAAGATGATCGGTATCACAGATTGGATAAGGCTGGCCATTGCGTTGAAAAAAATGTATTATAAAACACACAGTTTGACCAACAGGATATGGATCAGGCCAGTGGAACACAACCTAAACACAAGTTGTTACGAGAAAAAGTAAAAGTCCAAAAACGTACCTTGCAATTGGAGGGCATTAAATATTTCCCCGTTACGTATTGTAGAAGTGAATGTTTTGCCTCTGGTGCGAGAGATGGTTGTGTCATAGCAGCTAGAGTTACCAACCCCGCTATAGACACCGATACAACCAACATACCTCCTATACACAAACAATAATTATCATCATAAAATAAAAGCATAAGTTTCAAACCCCATGTCCAAGCGTCCTGATGATTACTTGATTTTACTACTTCGGACCAAAGGTCAGCTTTTAAAGTATCCAAGTGTTGTTTGTTTATTGGTAACGCTTGACGCGCAGCCGACCATTGTGGAAAATCTTTATTAAAAACTTGTTGAGCTTTTGAATCTTCCAACCAGTATACATCCTCTAAACTAATAACCTCCAGCGCTAACAATCTGTTTATTAAAAATCAATTAGTTATTGACGGTAACTGCACTTTCAAACGTATTTTAATCTAGCTCATTAAAGTAATTAATTGTGTGTTCAATTACAATGTATATCATATCAAAACGTAAACAAAACATTCACTTTCATATTAATTATTCACCGTTAACGTCAATGTATGATCAATCATTTAAATATTTTGCAAAAAAATAGAACAAATATATTACAAATTTAAGATATCAGGAACAAATGATACAAACGTTTATTTATTCTTAATTTAATAATCTTCTTAATAACAATAAAATAAAAATAAGCTTTGTAATAACTGTAAAAGTAATTAGTCATACATTAATAAAACGAACGAATATGCAAGTTAGATCCTTGACATTGTATTTCCAAACCAGAATCTTTCGTAGTGGTTACTTTGATAAGGAATTGTTCGACTGTAGTTGTATTCTCGAGAGTCCATCTTTCTAAAAAGCGTTTACTGTTTGGATTATGTTCTTGGTTTTACCGGCGTCTGATCTAGTTTCCCAACCATACCTAGTCATTGGTCAAATCATTGACTAATCCATAGACTAATCATATAAAACACTCAACCTTTAGTTGCGTTTTTATGCAAGAGATGGCGAACGTGTTTTGCTTGTCTACATCATAACTGCCACGTCGTTGACAATTAGCACTGATTTTCTTCATACTGTTCTAGACGCGTGTTTGTGAATAACTGCCCGCGCGTATCTATAGTTCAGGGCGATGATACTTTCTGTCTCACAATCGTTTGTAACCATAAACGTTTTACAAATTCCCGTATAACATATCTGTATAGATTCTATACAGTACCTTTACCCTATCTGCACTTCTGTACAGGCAATCTGTAGTAATCGATAACGGGTCGATAGTATTTACGTATCGCTGGAGTACAAACATCTGTATACAATCTTTACCGTACAGTTACTAAATATATATATTAATAAATATAGTTATAATACAGATTTAATAAAGATAGAATAAAGTACGCAATTTTTTGCAAAATAGTGTTTTTATATTAGTTATTAGAGAGTTATTGCAAAGTAAAATAAAAGTTACTTTATTGAAAGAAACTTTAAATAAAGTATCCTATAATAAAGTTTTGCATTTATTTTAAACAAGTGCTATTGCAACGTGCTCTGAATTCGCAATTTATTTTATTCTTGACTTTACTCTGACAGTTTGTAATATAGGTTATAAAGGTTTTGTTAATTGTTTGTTATTCTTTTTTAACGAATCGACCAGAATCTTGTTATTTATACAGTTAATTTTAAATTGCAACTTCGTTTTCTGTATTGAACATGAATATGGAAGAACAATTGGAGGTTGCTATCTTGGGAGGTGCAAACGACGAAGAAATTGAACAATTAATTCTCTACAACGTAATTGGTGTTGCTATTGTCGACAATGAAGAAGAAGAAAATATTATGGAACGTTGAATTTAATTTAAATAATATGACTAATGACGAAATAAAATTAAACTTTCGGTTTCAAAGAGAGGACATAACTCGCCTGAAAAATGCTATTAGAATACCACAACGTGTTATTACTAACACCAGGAATAATGAGGATGGTAGGTACACTTACGAATCCATGTAATATTTCGAATTTAAGCATACATACTTTGTAATTTTTTTAGGTACCAGGCTTTTTGTATGTTATTAAAAAGACCGTTTAGTCGACTTGGCACGGTTTTTTAACTACTCTTCACAGTCAATATCCCAAATTTTAACAGCAACTACAACATTTCTTCTTGAAAACCATGGATATCTTTTAAACTATTTAAATACACATCAATGGCTAAACAGGAATAGATATCAGCTATATGCACAGGTAATTACTTTTATACTATTTGATCAGTCAGAGTTAACAACAAATTTTTAGTCTATAGCAAACATGGGAGGAGCAGTTCAAAATTTTTGGGGATTTATTGATGGTACAGTCCGACCTATACGCAAACCATCTGTTGATCAAGAAGAATATTACTGTGGACACAAAAGAATACATTGCGTTAAATATCAGTCAGTTTTAACTCCAGATGGATTGATAATTAATCTTAAAGGAGCTTTTCCTGGTAGAAGGCACGATGCTGGAATTTTTCGAGAATCAAACTTGTACCAAGAGCTGGAACAAAATGCAATGTTTCCTAATAATGAGAATTATGTCTTATATGGTGATCAAGCATATGGAGTTAGACAATTACTGTTATCACCATATCCTGGCCAACCCGCAAATTTATTACCTCATCAGTTATAATAACACAATGAAAGTTCTTCGTGTAGCAGTTGAGTGGGGTTTCCAAAAAGTAATAAGTCAATTTGCATTCGTGGATTAAAAAAAAATCAAAAATTACTGTGTAATGACATAGAAAGTTTTTACAAATGTGCTGTCCTTCTGACGAACTGCCACACGTGCTTATACGGAAGTCAAACTGCAGAATATTTCAATATTATGCCTCCTGTTTTAGAGGAATTTATTGGTTGAAAATAAATTACGCTTATGTATTTATTAGTAAGATGCTTTATTCAAAATAAATATAACTAGTAAACACTAAAAATTAATTATTTTCTTTTTTTCCAACAACATTCAATAGCTTGCTGATTATGTCATTTTGCGCATTTATAATGCTTTGAAACTGGTTGGATTCAAATTGAAATTTTTGTTCAGCTAAGGAAATAGTTCTTTCGGCCACAGCGACTTTTCTTTCTTCTAATTTCAATCTTTTTTCCTCTAATTCCATTTATTTATCCTTTTTTTCCTTTAGATAGTCTAACCCACTTCTTCTTAAATAATTTGTTCTTTTGGCCCGTCGCCTTATAGGAGCAACATTTGTTGGATCACTCGTCATTTGTAATTGTTTCATTTAATAAAATTTCGTGTTGTTTTGGAGGTGGAATTGACACATTTTTTGAAATTTCGTTGTCAACATCACAAGGAAGAGAAACAACACAATTCTCGACAAACAAATTGTCAACGGGTTCATGATTGTTTAAATAATTTATAGCAATTAACTCACGAGTTTCTTTTCCTTTCTCCAGCTTGTTTTTTTTGCAGTGAATCTTTTTCGCTGTACGACTCTTCTACGCCTGAGGTTTTGGTGTTTTTTTCGTCTTTCTCTTTCCACTGTGCCAGCATAATTGACACATGCTGACGGATTGTTTTTACGCTAAATTCTTTTTGCGTCACTTGCAGCACACAATTTTTAATTTCGTCCCATATGGCACACCCATTCCCAAAGGGGTTCCGTGAAATAACTTCCCGGAGAAGAATTATATCGTCTTCATATTTAAAACGAAGACGAATTTTTTTTCTTGGCTCATGATGCTGCAAGAAATGATTTGTTTTTTGCCAAATCACAAAAAAAGGATGTTAGGACTTACTTTTAAATATCACACACAATTATATAAACACTACTTTCTGAAAATATAATTAATTCTCTTCTTTAAAATACAAAATCTCTCAATACTCCAATCGCTTTGACATTATATATGTCAAAATAAGAGTGCTTTTATTAAAGTATCTCTGCCTATATTTAATTTAAATAGAGGTGGCCTGTATTTTAATAAAGTACAAAAAATAAGCGATATTATCTGTGCATGCGTTTATGTCAAATAAAGGAAAACTTTATTAAAGGATCAGCAAAAATGACATTGCAATAACTCTCTATTATCTTATAGGCGTCGTCTATATCACAATTGTCGTGTGTATACAGTCCTTATAACATTTTTTAAACGTAGGTTTAATTTAGTTGTGCATTGATATTTTTAGTTTTCTTTTGTGTCCATTCTGGGATTCGAACCTGGTTCTTCTAGTGGTCTGAAATTTGGGAAATCCATTGTGCTTATTGAGCCACTACAGTTAGGTATTTATACTAATCTTATAACATCTTTTATTATTAGTGATTTTTATATGCGTATACATAACTATGTATAAAAACAAAAATAAAATTTAAATAAAATTCATTAAAAAGTAAAAAATACTTATTTTCTCTAATTAAATTTAATTACAATTAAACAACAAAATTTTTATTTTTATGAAAAAGTCTTTTGAAGTAGCTTATTTACCTCCTGGTCACATTTGTCTGTAGTTGATTTAGTCTTCGGCTTGTCAATGTGTTATTGTGGACAACCAAACTTGTATCCTAATAATTACAATATAACAACAATGAATATTAAGTATGAAAAAGTATAAACCTTCCGGTTTTCCTTCGACTTCTTTACAAATCTGTTGACTATGAAGAACCTTTTTAAAGAATCCTGCAAATAATTCTTTCTTAGAAACAAATCATGTAAAAATTCAATTCAAAAATTGTCATTTTATCACTTAAGGTTCAATAACCTCGCAATTTAATATGAATTCGTGCACCTGATTAAAGTAACTGTTAATTGCACGTACTTACTTGAAAATAATATTCACAATTTAAATCAGAGAAACAAGCACAAACAAAATATGTATAATAATGCGAATTGGCGTTGGACGTTTCTCTGTGAGTGTCACAGCTGACTACCGAACGCATTTTTGTACACTGCGCAATGTGACGTCATGTTCATAACAAAACAAGTATAGGTGAGATATAGAACCTGTAAAGATTTAATAAAGAAAAATGTATCGAATGTATTTACCGTATCTGTACAGGCTAATTAAAGATTCACAATTGGCGATTCAGTATAGACCAAATAAAGAAACGATACATTTCCTGTACATTTTAAAACAGTATCGATTGAATACATCATTCTATGCCGAATCGCTATAGACATTTCGTTACTGTATCGATGTGTTATACGGGTTACATTGGCATATAGAATAAAATACCCAGCTCAGAAACTTGGGACGATTCGCACATTATATAATCGTGCAACAATAATTTGTCACCAAGAAAAATTACAAGAAGAATTAGAACACCTTAAGAAAGTTTTTATAAGAAATGGTTTTAATAAAGAACAAATTAAAAAGTTTCTTAGACCAAAGACAAGACCTACTGTTACAGATGATTCAACTATTAACCAAAACTTTGTAATTCTACCTTTTGTTTCCAACATAAGTGACAAAATTGGAAGAATACTAAGTAAACATAAGATAAAAGTAGCTTATAATACTACTACTAAGATTAAAAATTTGTTGAATCCTTTAAAAGACAAAATACCTTACAATACCTGTGGAGTGTACCAAGTCCCATGCACTTGTGGCAAGGTATATATTGGCAAAACGGGTAGAACTATAGATACGAGATTAAAAGAACATAAAAGACATCTTCGTTTAATACAACCTACTAAGTCTGCCATTGCCGAACATGCACTTGACACTCTTCATGATATAAACTTTGAGAAAACTAAAACAATTTCTAAAACAAAGAACTGGAAATCAAGAAAGATTAGAGAAGCTATTGAAATTATCAAACATCCTAACAATTTCAATAGAGACAGTGGTTACGAACTTTCTGACACATGGTTACCTGTTATTTCTTAATCTTAATTTGTCCACCATTGACACTTAAGCTACGTCTAGAGTTTTTATGGTGGTTTTCCTTTAGACCTTCGAGCGAATGCTGTAGCTAAATACTTGCGCTTATTATCTAGTTCCCTTATAGTTATTGTTTTTAGTTACCTTAGTTTTTATAATTGTCAAATTAATTTAATTTTTGCCTGACGAAGAACTTAGACAAAGTTCGAAAGCTAGCAATTGTATTTCTAAATAAATATACACCATTTACCCAAAAAATAATTTAATAAAATACATTTTTCTTTCCTCAGTTAGTCGATAACTGAAACTCAGAAGACGGTTGAATTTGTTTAATACCTATATTACTAACTACATATCAGAAAAATAAAAAAACACTTTTTATATACGATGTATGTAAGTATTAAATTCAAATTTACATCACAAAGCTTACATTTTTAATCTAAAACTGAAAATCAAATAGTAAATTAAAAACTAAGTTTACTTTTAAATCGTTTAACATCTAAAGACTTGACACTATATGGCGATTAGTTAAAGGGGCAAGACAAATCACTTTGTACTATTTATAAGGCAACGTTTCGTGTTGCAAGTGAATACATAAATAAATTTTAGTGGCCGGATATACTGCTAACTTGCAGCACGAAACGTTGCTTTATAAATAATATAAAGTGGTTTGTCTTGCCCCTCCTAAGCAAAGAATAAAAATATTAGTTGCAATCATTTTCAACTTTATCTTTTTTAATATTTTTTAAATTTTTATCGTAGTCGTAAGTGGCGTTAGTAAAAAAATTATGCTAGATTTTGTAAATGAAACATTAATGAGTAATTGATGTTTAAAAGATAACAAAACGTTGAATTTGTAGTTCGCAGAAAAATTTTGATTTGCTCGTAAAGTAACTATCAAAGATATAGATGCTTCACGCAATGTATTTTTTTGAGGCAAGTGTAATGTTGGTTGCATCACTAATTATTTGGTATTTAAGCTTTGTTTCTCTTTCGTTTCGTTACTTCTCTTTTTCTTTTTATGATCTTGAACAATTTTAATTGAAGGCCAGGATACATTACCTTTGCTGAAATGTGCTAAAATGCATTTCTTGAATAAAATCATTCGACATGATTATTTTTCTACATGTTTCTACTGACGTTTATTATCAAAAACATTAAAATTATAATTTTTTGAAATTTGAAATTAATGAATGATTAAAAAATCTTTGATAATAGTTAAGTAGATAATTATATATCACTGTTGAGACAATTTGAATATACTACTCAATCAAAATACTAAACAATTCGATTATGCATTCAATTAGATCAACACCGTAAAGTTCTATTTGATCGATTGGAATTAAACATTTGAAACTTTTAGTTGCGATGAATTCAAACAAACGATTTGCCTAACGAAAGCTTTTGCTACAACATCTCCCATTCATCCTAAACCACAGCCACACTTTCGGATGACCGTTATGCATGGCCAGTTATGGCAAGTGGTCGTTATGGTCATGCCCCTATTTTAATATATTTCATTTAGACGTTTTTTGATCATTTATTTTATGACACGCAAATCGTAAAATCACATTTCGTACAAATCTTATAAAAGAATTTTGTACAAAATAATTTCAGATTACCAATTTGATATTCGAGTCGTTTTACTTTACTAACATATTGTACTAAATTGTAATAAAAGATTACCGACGATAATAATGAATAATCTTACATTTAAATGTTACATTTTGTCTATCCCAGCATGAAACTTACAGAATGTGTGTAAAAAGTGTTTAATAAACATTTTTTTAAGAATTTTAAAATACAGTTTTTTAGGTTGCAGCAAATTTAAACTTGAGTTTTTTTTTTGGAAACTGAAGAAAATAATTTTATGAATCATAGTGTATATCATATGAAAAACTTATCAAAACAGCTTTAAAATAAGCTGATAAATAATAATCATTTATTATTCAATGATATTAAGGTAACTTTGATCAAAGACTACATAGTAGAAAGAACATCTTACGGGAACTTTTACGCCGAAAATTGTTCCGCAAAAGTAGATGGCGACACTCATTGTTGAAACACTTTTTTTGCGCATACTAGTTGGCGTCGTTTATACGCGTAAAGTTACTACGTATTAGCGTGTATTAGCGTTAGTTTCTATTTACATAAACTATTTACGTAGTTTCAAATTATTTATTCAAAATAAAGTGTCTTATTTGAGGTAGCAACATCGGTACTTTCAGAGATCGACTAGTACTTTACATATAGGTCTATTGTTTTACAAGATTATGATTTATGTAGATGCAGTAAGCATTATTGAAACCAGCAAGGTGAAACACATTAAATGATTAACTAAATGCTTCAGTTGTAAAGAATAGCTACGAACCAAAATTTCATCGTAACATTTTTATTCAAATACAAAAATCAATTCAGTTATTACCTAAGATAGAAAGTCATTCTATCGATCTATTATTGTATGGCAGCAATCAGATTCTTACAGATCAATTATAAATAATCTGCTTTCTCATAGTCTGCGATACCAGGTTAGAAAAATAATAAATTGTTTTGCATATCTTATATATAAAATGGAAGGTACGGGTTAAACTATAAATAATACAAAGTTATCTGTAACTTCTCCAAGATTGACTATTTATCTTACTTGCATTACATGAAATGTTAAACGTAACCTTGTAGATGTCTCGACATTTGTTTTTTTTTAATGTTTAATAATTGTTTGTTGTTATTTTGTAACTGTTAGATTAGGATACTGTGGTGTGATGTGACTACAACGGCCACCGACGCCCGATCTGAAAATTGCAATCGGCAGTCGATTTTTAAATCAGAACAGTGGTACTAGGAGTAGTACACAGTAAAAGTTATACTGCTTTACCGTGCGGTCTTCGTCTATTGTTTCGTAGCTTATAACATTTGTAGAAAAAAATTATGTTAAACTTGTAGAAAAAAGATGCGCTTTAGACCTCGTAAGATTGCAGAACTTTTAAAGCATTTTTTTGGATTCCTTTTTTAATTTTTTTTAACCAGATTTATGAGCGGATCATGGGGGAATACGGGACCATGGCCTCCTCCTTTTATGCCTCTTATGTATCGTTTATTTAGGTTTTGTACTAGTATAAAAGTAAAAGTTTTTGGGGGGAGAGTTGACCCCCCCCCGTATCACCATTTGGTTAGTCACGCTATACGGCAGGGAATATTGTGAACAAAATACAATACAAAAGACTTACAAAACCTTTCACCTTTGGAATATATAAATGTGTATAGTAGTTACTTTTTTAAATTATTTTCATATTATACAGGGTGTTGTAAAACCTCTAAAATTATCAAAGCTGTGTTTTTTCTAAATAAAACTGTTTTATATTAGTGCATTTTTAGATTCATCTCCTAGCAAAAAAGTGTGGGTTTAACGATTATGAGACCTAAACTTCTACCAATCCTACCTGTTTTATTTATTATTTATCGTTAGCATGTTATTATCATTATTACTGTTATACTCTGTTGGATTATACATTATTATTCTGATAATTGTTAATTATTTGATATTTTTAAACACAATAAGCAACTCAACTCATCAGAACCTTTATTGAAATAACATCAAACGATGATTTGGCGTATTGTGAAAAAACGGGAAGACCGCTAAATTTTACAACATTCTGATACTATTTGATAGAAAATTAAAAAGTACCAGTTTTTACTACAAATAAGAAAATCAACTCTGTACTACAATCTCCTAAAGAACGTATCCTACTTGAAGCACAAGGAGTATATGAAGTTCCATTCGGCTTGTGCAATAAGACTTATATTGGTCAAACTAATAGACGGATTTCAGCAAGAGTAGAAGAACATAAACTTGCAGTTAGACAAGAACTTTCCTCATCGTCACTAGCCCAACATGTTAAAGAAACGGGACATACTATTAATTTTAACAACACAAAAGTTTTAGCAAACAAGGAACATTTTTGGTCTAGAATAGCTAGAGAAGCCATCGAAATTGAAAAGCAAATTATTATGAAAGCTGCCAAGAAACAAATAATTACAACAAACCTCAACAAGAAACTTTACCTACAAAAGCATTTCTGCCTTATGTTAAAAACGTAACAGATAAAATTAGCAAAATACTATTACGGTATAATATTAAAACTGTATTTACTACATATAAGAAAATCAGCTCTATGCTACAGTCTCCTAAAGATTATATTCCACTTGAAGCACAAGGAGTATATGAAGTGTGCATGTGCAATAAAACATATGTTGGTCAAACAAATAGACGGGTCCCCCCAAAGGGTTGAAGAACATAAACTGGCAGTTAAACAAGATCTTCCCTCGTCTTGACTAGCCCAACACTTTAAAGAAACTGGACATTCAATTGATTTTAACAACACAAAAGTACTAGCAAGTGTTGAACATTTTTGGTCTAAGATAGCAAGAGAAGCGATTTTTCAAATCAAATTTTGGACTAGATTATTTCATAATAAAAATAATCACTTCACTTGAACAAAAAGGGTTTATTAGATATTGTAAATGTGCTATATATAAAGAAATTATTAATAAAGGAATAAAAAACAAATTACGCAACAAATGCTCCTAGTTGTAATTTATTTATTTGCTACTATTTCAGGTACGAATTCGAAAAATCGTAGCGATTAGTTTGCCCTGAAGACTTCTTATTTAAAGTCGATTTTGAGGTCTATTAAATATTGACCATAATTTTATATATTCTATAAATTTGTTATTGTGTAATAATCATTATTGTTATATTATCAGGATTTTGACAGTGGAATCACATTGAAAACGCTGTTAACAAAATTCTGATTTATTTGTAGATTGATTTCCTCTAGAAGTGAGATATCCCGTTAATGTTTTCTTAAATAAAATAGTTTTATTCCTGTTGCATTATTTTTTTGTCTTTTTTAAAGTAAATGATATGTGGAACTGCTAAACAACACCTTTTTTTTCAAAATATGTATTTAATACTATAGTTTAATTAAGCATTGTATAAATCATCATTTTTTTAATCCATAAATCCTTTAAATCATTTATGTTTTTCATTGTTGATGTCAAATTTAAATAACAATCTAATACGATATCGCGCGCTTTTTTAAATTGCTTCTAAACAACATGCACGCCACCTACTTTCACCTTGCCATACAATGGACCAGTGCAGTTATAGAGATTAAAACTTTGTACGTACTTGACTGTCTCATCGGTTGTCTTTGGTAGAACTACTGGTTAAATGAGGTGAGAAAGTGGGGGATAATAAGTAAAACAAAAGGGAGATTGTTATTTTTTACTTAGTGATGAAAACAATTTTTTTTACGTTAATAAATAGTTGCTGGAAGCATTCTCGAGTTCTTATGTATTGAATTGGAACACTCTGTTAAAAGGTTATGAGTCCAGTTAAACATATTAAAAAAAAAACTGAATTTAAAAATATATAACCCAAGAAAAAAATGGATCCTACAAGGAACGTTATTACGTTTAATAAGTTAAACGGAAAGAATTGGAATACATAGAAGTCCAAGTAACGGTTATGTTAAAAGCAAAAAGTCTATATGAAATTACGAGTGGTGAAACGAAAGAACCCTCGGAAACGCAGTTGAAGGAAGATTGGAAAAGTAACGATTCAAAGGCACAAGAAATCCTAGTCACGAGAATAGATGATGAAATTTTGCCTAACACTGTAACAGTGCTTATGAAATATGGAAAAAGCTGGAAACCATATATGAACGGAAGTCTGGTGTAAGTGACATCAATTAAACGAAAAGTTTTATAATCTCTCCCTCCCGAAAACAACATAATAGACTTAATGACAGAAGTAACAAATTTATGTGCTGCATTAAAACTGCAAGGAATTGATATACCTGCGAAGATGGCAATTACAAAGGTATTAATGGTGTTGCCAGAAAAATTTAAACATGTTAGATCAGCATGGGATAGTGTTGCACCGGACAACCAAACATTAAACAACTTGACTACAAGATTATTGATCGAAGAGGAAAGACTAAAAGGGGATAAAGAAGAAACAGTAGCATTATTAACTACAAACACACAAAAGAAATGTTATGGGTGTGGTAAAGTTGAACATTTTAAATCGAATTGTAAACAAGTCAATAAAGAGTGCTTTTATTGTAAGAAGAAGGGCCATACGATAAATAATTGTAGATATAGAATTAAAAAGAAAGGTAAAAATCTACAAGATCGAAGTAATCAGTGTGCCTTAATAGCAATAAATGATTATGTGAAATCGCAAGTGGACACTGAATGGTTCTTGGACAGTGGAGCATCCCAACACATGTGTAAAAATAAAAAGTTATTTAGTAAACTTAAGTTTCTTAATCCACCTAAAGATATAAAAATACGTGATGTATCCTTAATACAAGCAACTGCATATGGAAATATAAACATTGTAGCATACAATGGCAATGTGTTTCATAAAGTCAATTTGTTTTCCCAGGGTAGTGCAATGAACTAAGGGCTGTTGTTAGCATCTGATGCAGATATGGCGAAAATAAGTGACAGAAATAATGTAGTGATTGCAACAGCTGTGCGATCAGGAAAGTTATTTAAAATGTTATTTAGAATTTCACCTGGTGACACAGAAAAATGTTTAATTGGAAATCAGAAAGCAGATCTTACTTGGTGGCATAAACCTTTAACACATCAGAATTTTACACAAGTGAAAAATCTGTTAAAACGAGAAAACATTAAAGTGCAAGGTGAAAAAGAATTCTGTAAATCGTGCATTCAAGGGAAACATCATCGACAACCATTTTCAGAGAGTAAGTCCAGAGCAGAAAACATTTGTAATCTTTTCCATATGGATTTGTGCGGTCCAATGATGATTATTCAAATTATAAAACTCTGTATTTTCTACGGCATAAGAGTGAAGTAATTGATAAGTTAAAGGCATTCATAAATTATACACAAACTCAAACCAGAAGAAGAATTAAAACCATTCGTAGTGACAATGAGACAGAATTGCTCGTCAAATTGTTAGTGATTTATTTAGACATCATGGAATTCAACACTAGTTGACAGTGGCATACACACCGCAACAAAATGGACGAGTTGAAAAGGAATTCAGAACCATCGTGGAGGCCACAAGATGCATGTTAGCAGAAAACTGTATGGAGAAGAAAATTTGGGCAGAGGCAGCCAACACAGCTGTCTACCTTTTAAATCGATCTGGTATAAGTCCAATTGACAACAAGACACCATTCGAACTATGGCATGGAAAGCCTTTCGACCTACAAAGATTAGTGGGAACATTCGGTGATAAAGTATGGGTGCAGATACCAAATCAACAAAGAAAGAAATTAGATATGAAAAGTAAATGTGGGTTATTCATGGGTTATTCGGAAAACACTAAAGGGTATAGAATTTATTATTCTGAGAAAAACAATATGTCAATTGAGAGAGAAGTAATATTTGAACACGGCAGTACAAATGAGGAGCTGGAGTGTACCGAAGAAAAGTTTGTTAGCTTAGATTTGGAAGATGATGGAAATGACGTTCCAGAGCAGAAAAATGTTTTCAAAAATGACAATTGGCAAGATGTGGAAGTTAGTGAGTAGTTACAAACAGATGAAATTGTGAGAGAAGAGGTTGACCGTTTAAGATCAAGAGAAAATTTGAAACCACCGACAAGGTATGGAGACTTTGAATTGAATTTTTTTAGTGTTGATGCAGACGAACCTACAACATTCCAAGAAGCGATGAACAGTGACAACTCTAACGAGTGGAAAAGGGCAATAGAAACGGAAGTAGATGCATTAATAGAAAATGAAACATGGACAGTTGTCGACAAACCCGAAAATGTCGAAATAATTGATAGTAAGTTTATTTTTAAGATTAAACGTGACTCCAATAACAAGGTGATACAATTTAAATGTAGGTTAGTTGCTAAAGGTTTTCAACAAAATGTACAGGAAGATGTCTATGCTCCTGTAGCTAAATTAAGTACTTTAAGAACTTTGTTAGCATTGAGTGCATGTAATGAATGGAAGGTGTATCAGATGGATGTATGTAGTGCATTCCTGCATGGTAACTTGCATGAAGATTTATACATGTACTTAACAAGTTGTTGTAAAATGGAAAATGGAAAAATATACAAACTGAATAAGACTATTTATGGCCTAAAAAGGGCACCATTATATTGGTATGAAAGATTTGATAAATTCCTGCTTGGCATGGATTATGTAAGAGGTAAATCTGACAATTGCTTATACATTCACACTGATAAAACTAGTTACATTTATGCATTGATTTATGTAGACGATATAGTTATTACAGGTTCATGTGACAACAAAATAAAATTATTAAAAGATTTGCTTAAAAATACATTTAAAATGAAAGACTTAGGAGCTTTAGGACATTACTTAGGACTAAGTATCACTCAAAACTCACATGAAGGTGTAATAATGATTAATCAAAAGCATTATTTGATAAATGTACTAAACAAATTTGGAATGAATGATTGTAAGTCGGTAGCTACACCTATGGATTGCAATTATAATTTTGCATTACTAAAACGAGAGATATCTGAAAGTTGTGAAATTGAAAATACATAAATGTAGAAAGCTAATTGGTTGTATTATGTATGCAATGTTGGATTCTAGACCTGATTTGTGGAACTGCATTTCACAGCTGTCACGTTATCAAAATAGGTCTAGTGTTGAGTTGTATGTAGCACTGAAAAGAGTTTTAAGGTACATTAAAGGAACATTAGACGTTAATTTAGTTTATAAGAAAAAATGTATGGATCCAATTATTGGATACGCGGATGCTGATTGGGGAGGTGATAATGATGATCGAAAATCCACCAGTGGTTATTGTTTTTATATTTTTGGTAACATTGTGTCATGGTGTTCACGAAAACAAACCACAGTAGCACTTTCCACAGCTGAAGCTAAACTGATATCATTGAGCATGTGTTCAAGTGAATTACGAATTAAATTCATAACTTGAGATTATGATTATTGTCTATGAGGATAATCAATTAGTTATCCGTTGCACAAGCTCTCATGAACAGCTAAAAAGAATTAAACATCTCGACATTAAATATCATTTTGTAAAAGATCTAATAGAAAAGCAGATAATTAATGTCAGATATATAAATACAAGTGAACAACTTGCCGACATGTTCACTAAGCTTTTAAGTAGGAATAAGTTTGTACACTTTCGCGACAAAATGTTACTGTATTATTATTGTACTCTTAGCAGTAAGTGTGTTTGTTTTCATCTAATAGAAAGTTTTTTATTGAAGGATAGTATTGAGAAGTGCAATAAAAACATATGTAGTACTACTGGTTGAATGAGGTGAGGAAGTGGGGGATAATAAGTAAAACAAAAGGTAGATTGTTATTTTTTACTTAGGGATGAAAACAATTTTTTTTTACGTTAATAAATTGTTGTTGCAAACATTCTCGAGCCCTTGTGTATTGACTTGAAACACTCTGTTAAAACACCCGAACCTATAACATCAAACGAGTTGATTACAAATTAAGTATGGCATTGTTCAGTGACAAGAAGTCAAACAAAATCTTGACAGTGACAAATTAATTTAATTTTAACATTTATATTAATTATTAGTGTCATATTTAAAACAACTTGACAATGGTAAATGAGACTTTACCAAAACGTAGTTGCAATAAAAATAAAAACATTTCAACACGAGAAGCAATCCAAAAATATATATGTATATATAATTTATATACAATGGTAATATCTATAACGATTTAGTAACAGTTCATGACGCAGTTTGCATATCGATTCAACGCCGCTGAAGATATTCGGTTGCCAACGAAACGTTAGTGTTGTGTACATACCAACTAGAGAAACAATTTTAGTATTTTGAAACTATAGAGTAACATAGTAATAAAAAAAATTATTCAACTATTTGTATTTTAAAATCGTAATTACATAGACATAAAAAAAATAAAAACCAGATAAAACATCTCTAGAAAAAGATAAATACGCTAATTCAGCATATGAACCTTAAAAATAATTTTTAAGAAGAATATATACATTGCCATTAATACTTGTTATAGTGAAAGACAGGTGTAATTTTTTAGAATTATTTTACTTAGATTAAAACCATGTTGCTTTTGTAATTTTAATAAATGTGATATAAAATGTTTCATAATTTTAATGTAGTACAGTGGAATCTCGATAAGTCGAACCTCGTTAAGTGGTAATCCTCAGTAAGACGAAAAAAACTCCCATTTCATTCTGATGAACCCCTAAATATGCAATATCCCGAATTATTTAAACTTTGCAACTCGAACAAAATGTTATTTCCCTATGAGATATTGATAGTACATATTTATACTCTATAACTCGAATTTCAAAAAACAGACTCCATAAGTCGAAGTCAGTAAAATACAATTTACTTTACTTTACTTTACTTGGAATTCTCCGAACTTATAGCAGTAAAATCAAAAAAGAATGTTTGCTGTTGTACTTTAAAAGATGCAATATCAAGGATCATGTATTCTATCACTGTTTGAACTTAAGAAAATAATTAACATATAATCTCCAAATTTCTTAATCCAAAAGAAGATACCGGATTTTTTGTAGTGTACAGTTTAATTCACTAATACTTTTCTATTAACTTCAGTAATACTAGTATGTAGTGATGGTGAATTTCGTTACTTTTGAGTAATCGTTACTATTCGTTACTTTAATTCGTTACTTTGATTACTTTGGATACTATGACTACTTTGACAACTGTATGTTTTTGTGGTAATAAATACTGGTACCGGAATATAATTCCTTGAATCGTTTCGCGATAGGGATTTGATTACCTTAGACGGATGTGTATAAATGACTAGAACGTGTTGTAAAATTCTAATTTATGTAAACATTTTTGACAGTAGCTGATACCGTAGAAACTTATCATTTTAAATACAAAACAGAACATATGTACTTTGGATTGTTAGTATTTATTAACGTTTTTAATAGTAATTTTAAGAAATGGAAATATATAATGTAAAAGCTTCAAAAAATATTCCAAAGTATAAAATTATAAATTTTCGATAATCAATTTTGTTTTTTTTCTAAGTTTTGAAAAAGATGTTATCCAGAAAATAACAGAATTAACATTTGTATATGTATGAATACGAATAAGTACACTTATACCTCAAAACGTTGATAATGTTGGTTTTATAAATTGCATAATTTAAGGAATTTAATTTAAGACATCTAAGGTAAGAACAGAGATCACTATTATCCGTATAGTAGGTAATGTGTTTAAAAAGATAAGGTTCTGCGTCGTTTATGCGCTTTGTTGTCCCTACAAAATTACAATTCATAAAACGAGTAATGATGTACTATGTGTACTGAGTACAAACGGGTACTGGAACCGATTTTGCAGATGTGAATACTGTAATCGAATGGTACGAATGTAACTATGTAACGAATACTTTGCCTTTCGAGTAATCGTTATTTCGGATCCTAGCGAGTAACGAGTGCTCAAGTAACGAATAGTTACTTATTCTCCATCACTACTAGTATGTACAAATTTTGATTCAATAAATACATATGTGCCATAAAACTTAAGTCGAATTTTTAAATTAAGACTACAACTCAAAAAATATATTTAAAAATTGAGCCTTTCTAAGTCGAAATTTTAGCAATAAAATCCTTTGTATCTCGAAATTATTGTTAAGCTGAAACCTCATTAACTCGAAATTTTTAGCATTTCCCTTGAAGTTCGAGTTATCGAGATTCCACTGTACAATGATTTTTAACCAACACAGTTCTCACAACTTGGTCTGCAAAACTAATGGAAATTATTTTTATACTGAAAAATGCAAGATTGCTCTAATTACTAAAATAAATTGGCATTAACTGCAACTACCTGGGATAGTAATGTTGAATACTGTACTTGACAAGCCATTGCCTTAGGACTAGTCTCTGTTGTAGAAGTACAGCAGCCTTCTGAAGTCTCTGTTCATCCGGTGCAGGTAGTTCAGGTAAATTGTCTACTTGTCCACATTGAGACAGTTGTGAAATACCTTAAATACAAAACAGAAATTAACACAAAAGCCTTCAACTATGTTTACCTATGATTTTAAATATTAATAGTCGTTCCATTGTTGGCGCCTAAATGTTTGTTTTCTACATTAGTAACTAAAATGCAGATCACGTTTAAAAATTCAATAATTACACGCATTGTTGACAGTACGTTACCATAACTACACGTATTTTGAAGAAATAAACAATTTTTAAAGGTCAGAATCAATAGTATCATTGTTCTGAATGAAAAGGTAGTGTGTGCGTCAAAATTTAAATTTTTCGTTAGCCTTACCAGAAGAGGCACTATCGGACGGTCGTATGGTCATACCAATTGAGCAAATTTCACTTTCCGTGTTCCACATAACGTTTTCACGCGATAACTTGGTATTTTGTCAGCTAATCAAAAACATTTTTGAAGTGTATCCGAATTTAATTGCGAGGAAAACGCGCCAAGAGTGTCAGCGAAAATCAAGATTTGAATAAACGAACCGATCCGATTAAAACTGGGGACTGCGGCATTTTAACCCCTTTCCCTGGTAAGCACGCGCACTAAGGGATAAATTACCTTGAATTTTATACTTCGATCTGCGTAATTATCTAATAGTTTCACGGTAATCGCCGATTTAATCAAGTGTCTATTTTTTGACAGGACTTACCTTTGTTTTTAAATAGGTTTTTGTATTTTGAAAATGCGTTTTGTTCCAACCAGAGTTCGACATCTAAAGATGTAGCATTTTCAGGTTCGTCGTTACGAGAATATCGATACAATTTTAAAATACAAACTAAACATATTATAAAAAATATAATTATCCACAAAACTTTGGCACAACTACAAGCGGACATAATCAAATTATAATAGTTACATCTTAAATAATTATCATAAACAATTTTTTGACAAGCGTGTCACTGACACGACGTAAACTTCAACGTTAATTCTTAATGGCAACAACGCCTGCAGCTTTAGCAAAAATTCATATCTACCTGACTTACAGCATGAGCAAATTATTAGCCAATTACAATAGTTATATTTAGGCGGTAAATTTTTGAAACTGATATGAGTGTTTAAAAACATGCCATAAAATTGAGTAAAACAAAATAAATTAATTTCAGTTAAATAAGTTGCTAGAATTAAATAATTTTTTATATAGTAATTTTTCTCAACTTTTTACAGATCAGTCCTACCATAGATAATTCAAGTGCTGCCCTCACCGTTTGCATTTGAATTCTCCGCAAAAATGTATCGCACAGAAGAGAAACTTTTTGAAAATCAAAATAACAAATACGTCGCTTTTGCAACAATGGAAGATCTTTTGGAAAAACTAAAGATTCTTCAATACGAAGCTGATTTTATCTCTAATTTGAAAATGATGCCTATTCACAAGTAAGGTTTTCAGTTTTATTTGTTCTAATTTCTAATTGTATTTTCACAATATTTATATATTTGTTTTTTATAACTATAAGTACAGTAAAACCTGCGTAAATTGACCACCTTTGGGACCATCACACAATGGTCACTTTGAGCAGGTGGTCATTTTAGAAGAAATAATGTTTTAGACACTAAAATTTACAAATCAACACTTTCTTATTTTACATTATTATCTTTAATCTAAAGAAATGTATAGAATAAAACAAAACAAGATACGTACGTATCTAACAAAAACACATCAATACTCAAGAATGATTATGTACATATAAACAATTAGTGTTAAGATTATTGTGTTCATCATAAATTGTTTCGTTAAATTTATTTTTAACCCTATATAAGTACGCCAAATTTTCAGGACAGTTCTGAACAGCAAAGTTGATCAACTGACTTAACATACTGAAACTAACTTTAAGAGTGATTTTATTTTCAGTACTACGCCTGTTGGTTCAGTATCGCCATCAGTATTGCTAAGTTCATCGTCTTTCAAGTAATTCTTTCATTGGTCTTCCAATACCATTTTAAAAACCTCTTCAGCATTGAGCTCTTTAAAAACAGAGGAATTATTAAAATTAAGCGCCCAATTCTCCTATGCGACCGGTTATTATCTATAAATTTATATAATCAACGATACAATGTTTTAACAAAGGCAGCTAACTGAATTGAAATAAAAATCGATATGTCCACAATGTGTTTTCTGTACTGAAACTTTGGTCAGAATATACAAGCATTTTTACCTAAAGTATTTGCAGTGAAAGTGGTCAATGGTCACAAAAAGCAGGTGGTCAATTTATGCAATGGTAATTACATTAAATTTACTATTTTCTTGAAGGGACTGCCTAAAAAGTGGTCAATGTGAGCAATTGGTCGGTTTATACAGGTGGTCACATTTACAGGTTTAACTGTATATTAAAATGTTTTTAGAAATCATAAATGTTTCTGATATATAGTTACGTAAATACACCGTTGATTTATTCTGTAGGTATATCTACTATTCAGTTCTGGCAAAAAGGTTTTTGCTTATAAATCAAAATGCCAAACAAATGACAGATCACAAGCTTATAAAAACTGAATGGTACAGATAATTTAATAAGTGTTAACAGAAATATTCAAGTCAGATTATTATTAAAGAAGTGTATGTAGGTATATATTGTACATTGTACGAAACATTTTTTGAAGAATTTGCCTTAGGTTAAGTCTTAGAAAAAATTTCTGATTCTTGCAATGAAGTGCACAAATCCTTACTCTCTTGTTCAAAATAAAACTAAAACCGTTTACACGATGTTTTATGCTTACAGCATTTTCCGCCTAGGCCGGTAAAGTGTAGTAGAATTTTATATAACTACAAGTTGGCAATAAATAATCAATAATTTTTTACGTCATCTGTCATTTTGTCAGATCTATTAATGCTATTAACCCTCCGGTTGACGGGTGGATTCAGAATCACACCATTCGACGGGTTCAATCTCTCAGACCCAAACTGTGTTTCATTTTTTTTTTCTCTAATAACATATTGATATCACCAGTTTCTGGTATGCATTTGTTACCCTGGTCTATTTTGCACTCCTAAGAGTAAAAATAACTTGGTAGTTCCCATTTATTAAAAAAAAAGTTAATGTAATGGAAGTTTTCAAAAGAAATTATAAATTGAAAAAACGAAATTGACAATAACAATGACATGCCATTATTTATTGTAAAGCATATGGCTGAATAACTATAAAAAATATATAAAATGAGTGTACATAAATTTGACGCACAAAATATTGAATAGAAACTTTATAGTTAATCAAATTTTGCCGCACACTCGGCGCAGCATGGTTTTGTGTGTGTTTCGAACAAATACAGGAACCACAAACCACGAATATCTTGATTTTCGGTTCTTGCAGAATTTGCACCTTCTTCGAGCAGTTGAAGTAGTCGGTCGGGGTATCATGTTTTCTATCACTAAGTCTTTGCTCTAATTGCCTAATTATCAAAAAATAGTTGTCTGCTTTTTAAAAATTCTCCATCTGGATTGTTCGTTTTATTTATTATGAATGTAATACCTAACGAAGTTGTAACTAGTTTGTAGAAACAAGTCTTTATTTAATTACAATATCAGTAAGCAAAACAGTTTTTTGTTTTTCTTTGTACCTTTCTTCAAAGTACAGCGATATTACTGAAAGTTTGACGAATTTTCATGACAAGCAACGTTATTAATATGACTGTAAGTAAGTAAGTCTTGCGATTACATGTTTCAATAGTATTTTTACAAATTTTAAACTTTGCGATGACAGGAGACTGTAACATTTCTGCAAATTCAAATCTTGTCATGGCAAGACGTAACAATATTGCTGCAAGTTTGTCGAGACAAAGTTGCCACAAGCTTGTAATTGCTTCCTTAGTCAACTTACTGCAAGTCTCCAAATTTGTCACGACAATATTGCTACAAGTTTTATAGTTGTCACGACAAGTTTGCTGCAATCTTGATACAAGCTTACATTGCTGATTGGGATTGTATTGTAACAACTATAGTTAGGCGGTAATCATGCAACAAACGACTTTCAGCTTCCATGCTAGTAAACTGTCGATCCATGGTAACATTTTTTCTAGTTTCTGAGATGTGGTTCGTCATTCTTGGAATGATAGCTGTTATAGAATTGTCTATCTGAAAGGGACCTTTAGGTTGGCTTACAGCATAGATCTGCAAATGCGACGTGTAAAATGTTTTTGCATCCACTGTAGAAAACACTGCTCCCATATTTGTTGGGTTTATTTCGAATGTAGATACTAAATCCTAACAACGTTTCATCTAGAGTCACATATTTACTTACACTATAATTTTTTAAGCTGTTCATTGAATTTTTCAAATATGTCTTTAACGGCAGCAAGTTTATATACTTCTTTTGCTCATCTTTTGTATCGGCATTGTCAAAACGTATACACTTCATCAAAAACAAATATTCGCTGAGATAAGCCGTAAGCTCTGATCGGACCAAAATTCGTATACATTTTTTCGCCGTCCATGCTGATGAGAACCGGCCAAATAAGACAAACCGATAAACACCTTCATTTCCACTTTATTAGTAAGTACGTCGTATTTACTCTTGTACCTTGGTACTGTTTTTTGTATATACAAATTGGCATTTTTGATAACTGGGTCCAAAATTTCTTTAAAAAAGAGCATCCAACACTGAAATGGCGTGTTTGCATTTCTTGCACCTGCACCCACACCAGGCAATTGGGTAACAATATTCTGCTGCCTTGTTCGAACTCGTTTGCCTGGGGCATGCTTTTTCCACTTGGTTCCATCTCCTTCATAAAAATACAGAGATCTGACCTAGCAAACACTAATATATTGTGCCAGTACTGGCAACGCGACGTTTGACCGGCAAGTACTTATTGGGCCATAATCGTTAGCCATTATTGGCCCAATTCCCCGGTGTCAATCCGGCCGTTAATCACCCGAGTGTATCGCGCCATTAATAAAACAGTCTGAGGATGCAATCGCAACTTTACTGACTCATTAAATATACCTGGGTTTCCAGGATTCGCTCGGCGTTGTCGTTAAAGTATGATTTGTAAACAAATCGTTTGTATTTTGACGACGTTTTCGTAAAATCTCCCGTTTATATCTGCTTCTTGTAATACGCTTTGGTGCGCATGAGTGATTATCAGTACGGTTCGCTGCTTCCGGTTAAAGTGATGTTGTCGGTTTTCTATTTTTAGTATTCCGCTTCGGTAAATCTACCGTAGCTACGTGTTTAGATTGTAAACTTATTTTAATTAAAACTTTATTGTTACGCTACTGATAGTGGCAGGGATTTCAACCAACATCCCTCTTTGTAAAATCAGTCATCATGTAGCCACATGATGAAACGAATGTTCTTTCGATAAATTTTATTCGTTCTTATTACTTTGTGTTTTATTCATATCGTTCTATGTACTTAACAAAATAAAGAACTACAGTCCACTATAATTATCATTTTGGTGCTTCGAGCCACATTATTACAAGAAACAGTGAATTTTCAAGATTTCGCAAGAATTTATATTGTTTGACGAAATATGCAATTTCGTGCCTATGAGTTAGAGAGAGACAGCCAAAGACTTCTTTCGCCAACAACTTGAAGGGTTGATACCCACAAACGATAGCAGGTTTGCCTTCTCTTTCCTTTACATTTGTTTTGCTTGCTTACTTTGTTAAGCCAGTGCATTTATTCAACGTGTTCTATTCATATTGAATTACGTTCAGAAATTTATTTTGATTGAATAACGTGTCATTCGCTGCATTCGGCAGCAAGGCGCGGCGTCGTTTTGATTGAGAATACTATTTTTTGTAGATTCATTTTGCATTTGTATTAATTAATTAATTACAATTCTTGTTTTTGTAAATAACGATATTGTTACCGTTATTTTTGCATTTAATTCTTAACTTGCCGTTGCTTAGTTAAAACGAAAACATTAAAATAAATCTATTCATTATGGAAGCTTTAATTAGAAATCGCGGTTTAGTTGAATCCAAACTTACAGGATTTCATACGTTCTTAAGCAATTTTGAATTAATGCATACCGATAAACCAAAAGACGAACATGTTTTTGAAATTGAAACGAGATTAGAATCGGCTAATTCATTATTATCTGACTTTGAACAAATTCAAATACAAATTATCGAAGTGACTACTGACGTCACCGCGGAATACAAACATCAAGAACAATTCGAAAACTCATATTTTTCGGCGCTCTCTCGAGCAAAAAACTTTATAAATAAATGGGGTCACAGCCTCAAAACTACTTCTAACAGCAGCTCCTCCAGGAGTAGTGTCCATCGCAGTAACGACTTGTGTAGTACGGGTCATCATGGCCACCAAAAAGCATTATTTAATCTGCCAAAAATTTCTATACCCAAATTTTCTCGGGATTTAGAGGCATGGCTAAATTTCGCGAAATATTTACTAGCTTAATTCACAACAACAAAGATCTTGACGATGTTCAACGTCTTCATTACTTGAAATCCAGTTTGAGCGGAGATGCAGCCCAAGTTATTAAATCGCTACAATTTTCAGCCGACAATTATCAAGTTGCTTGGCAAACTATTTGCACTAGGTACGATCAACCCCGTTTGCTCATACACAACCATTTCAAATCTATTTTAGACATGGAGTCATTAAATAAAGAATCCGCTTTCAAGTTAAGAAAAATTTCTGATTCCTTATTTAAACACGTGACAGCGCTCAGATCGCTTTCCGCAGATGAACAGTTATTCGAGGCTCTAATCATCCATATTGTTTCAAACAAACTTGATCCCATTACTTTTCGCCAGTGGGAAACTCTGAGAAACAGGTCAGGTTCTGATTTACCTTCGCTGGAGAAATTCAAAACTTTTCTCACAAACACTGCCAATTTACTAGATTGTTTAGGGCCCAATCAGGCCAAACCGCCACCGGAAAGGTTCAAACTTTCTTCTGAGAGACCAAAATCGTACTCCAAATCTTTTTGTTGCAAATACGCTTGCATGCGTACTTTGCAAAGGTTCTCATTCAGTAACTAAGTGCGATGAATTTATAAAGCTTTCTCCGCGTGCAAGATTAACTAAATCGAGAAGAATTAAGACTTTGTCTGAATTGTTTGTATAAAGGTCATTTTGTGTCTCAATGTTCTTCACAGCATACTTGCCGAACGTGCAAGTCCAAGCACAATTCACTACTGCACATTGGAGATGCTCCTACGGCCATGCCGTTGATGCAGTCAAAACATTTGTCAAACGCAGATCTCTCTGTTGAACCAACCCAGATAGTTTCGGCTTTTACTTCAAACACAATTCAAGTTCTTTTACCTACGGCTTCCGCTCAGATTCTAGATTCTGAAGGAAACTCTCACTGTATTCGAATGTTACTTGATTCAGGTTCTCAATCGAATTTTATTCGTTCGAGCTTATGCACTAAGTTAAAGCTGCGCACATCTGATGCAAATATTATCGTTTCGGGGTTAAGTAAATTGGCTTCCCACATTCGTTTAAAGGGGGATGTGACTATTCGGGCTCATCACTCTCGTTTCAAATTAGATCTCACGTGTCTCGTTCTTGACGAGATCACTGGAACAACTCCAAGCTTCCACGTAAACCGAAACAATTTCAAGATACCAGATAACATCAGATTATCTGACAGTTCGTACGACACTCCAGGCGACATTGATCTTTTGATAGGTTCTCCAATTTTTTTCCAATTGTTGTGTATTGGTCAAATACAATTGGGTCCTAATCTTCCTATTGTTCAAAATACTCGTTTTGGTTGGGTTTTAGCTGGACCGATAAACTCAGTTAGTGCTACTAATTCGTCTTGTCATCTTAGCACTTTGGTCGATCTTTCAAATCAGCTTTCGCGGTTCTGGGAGTTGGAAAGTTATCCAAGCGAAAAGGTGTTATCGCAGGAGGAAAATGCCTGCGAAGCTCATTTTGTTAAAAATCTCAGAAGAGACAATGACGGTAGATTCGTTGTTTCAATTCCATTCAAACAGCCAATAGAGTTGCTAAGCAACTCGTTCGATAATACTCAAGGTAGATTGCTGTCTCAGGAGCGGCGCTTTCGAATCAACCCAGAGCTATATAAACTTTATTCTGATTTTATGCAAGAATATCAGGAGCTGGGCCACATGTCAGTTGTCAACCCCACTTGCAATGAAACATCAGTTTATCTTCCTCACCACGGTGTGCTCAAGGAGGAAAGTGTGACGACCAGGTTACGTGTCGTTTTCAACGGTTCATCAGCAACCACAACAGGGCATTCGCTCAATAGCATTCAAATGGTCGGCCCTACCATGCAGCAAGATCTGTTTTCCATTTTGATTCGCTTTCGCAAACATTATTACGCCATATCGGCAGATATTGAGAAGATGTATAAGCAGGTTCTGCTCAACCCTAGCCAAAGATCCCTTCAGCGTATTTTGTGGAGATCGGATCCCACAAAACCCATTCTATCGTTTGATCTAAACACTGTCACTTATGGAACGGCATCTGCTTCGTTTCTTGCCATTCGTTGTCTTTACCAGCTCGGTATCGAATGTGAGACTACTATGCCTGAAGTCTCGCAAATCATCAAAAATGATTTTTATGTTGACGACCTGTTGACAGGCGCCAACGATTTAGAACAAGCTCGCAAATTATGTTCCGACCTCTCAACTACACTTAGTTCAGGGTGTTTCAAACTTCGTAAATGGATCTGCAACGATTCGCGTGTTCTTTCTGGCTTTTCAGATACAGAAATTCATCCCAATGTTCTTGAAATCGGTGATCATGCAAACACTAGTACTCTAGGTCTTATTTGGTCTTTCCAAAACGACAATTTTATGTTTTCTATTTCAAAGCCTTCGATAGGCAAGGTCACAAAGCGGTCAATGCTTTCTGAAATATCTCGGATTTTGATCCTCTAGGGGTGCTTTCACCTTGCACGATTTCTGCAAAAATAATGCTCCAACAGCTCTGGATGGAAAAAGCTGTCCTGGGACGACCCTGTTCCCAACAATGTATGTTCAAAATGGCGTTCATATGCTTTTGAACTCGTCAGTTGCAGGATTTACAAATTCCTCGGCATGTTTTGTGCAGAATCCATAGATATCCAAGTACATGGATTTTGTGACGCTTCCACAAGCGCATATGGTGCGTGTTTGTACCTTCGTTCTGTTGACGAGGACAACCGGGTTCATTCTCTCATCTTTTATGTGCTAAGTCAAAGGTAGCACCTCTTAAGCCCACCTACAATCCCTAGGCTTGAGCTTTGCGGAGCTTTGCTACTTGCTAAACTTTTAGCCCATGTTTTGAAAATCATAGGATTAACTATATCGTCTTGTAACTTATGGTCGGACTCTACTATAATCTTGGGCTGGCTAAAAACACGCCCTACTCTTCTCAAACCATTTGTGTGCAATAGGGTTGCTGACATCCAGCAACTCACTTCGGCTTCCGTTTGGCGACATGTTCCTACTAAATCAAATCCAGCCGATATGCTGTCCAGAGGCATACCTCCTCAAAATTTAAAAGGGCTTACTCTTTGGTGGAATGGTCCATCTTGGTTATTGGATGACAAATCTTCGTGGCCTAGTTCTGCTCATGTTAGTTCGAACTTCCAGATCTGAAAACGGAAGTTCAAACTTTAATTTCGCATCGTCCAAATGATTTTCGCATAAAGAATTTTTCTAGTATGACTCGTTTAGAAAGAGTCGTCACTTATAGTCTTCGTTTCTACAAAAATTGTTCAAGTTCGGTAAACAATCGTTTTTGCGGTCCCATTACTGTTAAAGAAATTCGATCAGCTTTACTGTGCCTGATCAAAATGTCCTAAGCTGACTCCTTTTCTGATGAGTTCAAATCGCTTTAGCACTCTAAACAACTGAAAAGTTCCTCGCCATTAATAGGTTTTGCTGTATTCCTTGATTACATGGGCATCATCCGTGTCGGAGGTAGACTCCGAAACTCTCCATTTTTGTTCGACAAAAAACATCTGTTTCTTTTGTCAGGAAAACACTTGTTAGTCAAATTGATAGTAACACGGGAACATCTTAGACTGCTCCACGCAGGCCCTTAATTATTATTGGCTTCACTTCAACATCAATTTTGGATCTTATCAGCTAGGCATCTTTTTAGACGAATTGTGCATACATGTTTAAAATGTTTTTGGTTTTCGCCAAAAACAACCGCCCCGATTATGGATAATCTTCCTGCTTCACGAGTGCAACCTTCTCGGTCGTTCCAAATTACTGGCATTGATTATGGAAGCCCCATAATGATTAAAGACCGCAAGGGTCGCGGGTGTAAGTCTATGAAGGCTTATGTCTGCTTATTTATTTGTTTTTCGACTAAAGCAGTTCACCTGGAACTGGTGACTGGCCTAACCACCGAACTATTTGTTATGACATTTCGACGTTTTGTTGGCCGTAGAGGCAAACCATTCCGTGTTTTTTCCGATAACGGTACTAATTTCGTTGGAGCTAATTCGGAACTGCAAGAATTAGCTGAATTTTTTAGGAAGCAACAGACTTCTATTGTCAAAGCCGTTGCTGCCATGGGCAGCAAATGGCATTTTATTCCTCCCCATAGCCCTCATTTTGGAGGTTTATGGGAGGCTGGCATAAAGTCCGTGAAAAAACACATCAAACGAATATTAGGAAATTCTATTTTGACTTATGAGGAGTTTTGCACTGCGCTTGTTCAAATCGAAGCAACCCTGAACTCTCGTCCCTTGTGTCCTCTGACGTCCGATCCTAATGACCTTCAAGCCCTCACGCCTGCACATTTCTTAATTGGTAGACCGTTGATAGCGCTCCCGGATCCAGACGTTACGAACATTGCTCAGCATCGTTTATCTTTATTTCAAATGCTTCAGAAACTTCATCAACATGTATGGAGAAGATGGAGTCACGAGTATCTCGTCGGGTTGCAGCAGCGCCCAAAATGGCGATCAAACATTTCCGATCTTCAAAGGGACACAATGGTCCTTATTAAAGAAGATAACCACCCCCCCATGTATTGGAAAATTGGTAGAGTTGTAGAGCTGCACCCAGGCAGCGATGGCGTAAATCGAGTTGCTACCATAAGAACAGCAAATGGTGTAGTGCGACGTTCATTCGCTAAAGTTTGCCCTCTCCCTGTAGAGACCAGTGAAACTACGTGAAAGTGTAGTGAAAAAATAGCTTTTGGAATATTTTTATTTTTTTTGTTTATGTTTGCTAACAGAATTTAAGATTTTAGAGACCCCTCAAATTATTGTCGTTTCTTTGAAAGTTGTGCTTTCAAGGCCGGGGGTATGTTTAGATTGTAAACTTATTTTAATTAAAACTTTATTGTTACGCTACTGATAGTGGCAGGGATTTCAACCAACATCCCTCTTTGTAAAATCAGTCATCATGTAGCCACATGATGAAACGAATGTTCTTTCGATAAATTTTATTCGTTCTTATTACTTTGTGTTTTATTCATATCGTTCTATGTACTTAACAAAATAAAGAACTACAGTCCACTACAATTAACACTACGTCTTTAATTATTGATGAGGTTGTAGGTCTTCTAGTTCTTGTGGTGGTGAGTGCTGGTTTTCATGCTGTTGGTAGTCTTTGTGTATCATCTCTAGTGTTGAGACTATTTGGCAAATTCTCAATCTTAATTGCTTCTCTGATTATCCTTTTCATTTTGTGTTGTGTTTCTCACATGCTCTGCCAATGATGATGTTGATTCTTGTTTTATTACGCCGTTGCGATGTTCTTCGCACCTTATATTAACCCTGCTGTTGGTTTGCCCCACGTAACAGCCATCACAATCTTTGCAGGGAATTTTGTAGACCCCTTGTGATTCCAAATCTATCTTCGTTTTTGGATTCGGATAAATTTGATTTATCTTTATGGTTTTGAACATGGTCTGAATGTTATGTTTCCTTAAAACTTTGCTGATCTTATTTGTGGTGCCTTTTATGTATGGAAGAAAGGTATAACGCTAGAACCAGGCCATAAAATAAAAAGAATGACCATTAGCAAAGTTTGATGGCAGAGATCATTGTTACATAGTTCTTTCTTCATATCCTACCATTTCACTTTATTACTGGTTAAAAGGTTACATTCAACGGTATCGTAATTTCCCAAATATCAGGTGATCATATAATGTAACTTGTTTATTGTATTTATTAATTACGAAGTGTTTAAAAATGCCCTCTTGGGAAGAAACGCTCAATTTAGATAGGAACGAGTTGAATGCAACATTTTATTGCTCGAACAGAGACTACAAGGTCCCTAAAGTCTTAAAATCCCTCAAAAATAATTTGACGTTTATGTTGACAACCCAACCAAGGAATAGTATATTAAAATATAAGTTGCAGAAGGCAAAATATTCAAACACGCATTCAGGTTTCTGCAACGAGCTGCAAAGCAGCGAGTTGCAGAATGGATAAGTGTTTGAATAGCCTTCTGCAACGAATGTTTTATACTATTTTCTCTATTTCGGTCGATATTTACATTATTTATTAAATTTAAAATGTTCATTATTTTCCAGCAGGGAAATTTTTATTAGAATTTTTGTGTTGGCAACGGTGATATATATTTGACTAGACATATTTGCATCGACCTGGCAACTTCGGAATGCTACGCTTCCCTCTGGACGAGTAATCTGTATACTTTTGCAATGTGTTTGTTTGTCTCATGTAGAAAAGGTAGTACATTTTTTTATTGTTATGGTACGCACTACTTGTCAATTTATGTTGACATACTTATAACCTCAAATTTTAGAATCGGTTCTAGCAGCATTATTTCAAGTGCGTAGATATTAAAATGAATTGAATCAAACGTTAAAAATGGAATATAAATACAATATATCTTTAGCTTGAAGTAGGAATATGTAAAAGTAAACAAACAAAATTGTCGTTTGACAAGTAGTGCATACCGTTTGTTGACAAATACTATTTCTATCTCTTACAATGTTGTGTACACTTTTCCAAACACTTTTCAGTCTGTGATTACTTGTCCAGAGGGAAGCATAGCTTTCCGTTGTTGCCGGTCGATGCATATTTGACACATTTACCTAGTTTTCTGCTGTCATTGGGTGGCAATTAGAAATCAGGATGTAAAACCACAGGTAAAACTTAGAAAATAAAAGTTACCAAAAATCGTTAAAGAATAGACTTCATTCTAACACTAAAATGCGTGCGTGAAAGAGTAATTTTAAAACCGAAATAGAGAAACATTTTTCAAAAAATATATTTACATTTTTAAAAACATTGCAAAATTTCTTAAATGCCAGAATTACGTTGCAAAATCAATATTAGAAAAATATTTTAAAATGTTTGAAAAATATTATATTGCATTAAGTAATGTATAAAAAATGTATACTAGTTGTTTTTTTTTAATATTGCATTATGATTAAGGCGCGATTCTACAATCATAGTATAAACGTAAGTTCAGTGTTATACTTAAAATACTGAAATATTTGGTTGTTAGTTTTATTTATTCTAATCAATAATATGATTGAATGGTAAAGTAGTTTATCCTCCTGTTAGTCAAGTTATATTTAGTTCTAGATTTTTATCTTCTTCTTCTTATTGCCCCTCCTAAAGAAGATAAAAATCTAGAACTAAATATAATATGATTGAATTTTAAAATCAAACTAAGTATAACATATGTAAACAATGGTGTAACTTAACTGACATTTATACCATGATTATAGAACCAGCCCTAAAATTATTACAAAATATAGCCAATATAATATTTCTTGTACTCAAAATACTGCAATTTAATGTAGCTGCAAACGCACTTTATGCTCTATAACAAAAAATAACACATTAATATAAGCAAATACAAACATTATGCATGTACCTCTTTGTGTAGAAACGAAAACCAAGATTAATCGGTGATAATCTCCTATTTCGCTAACCGTATCAATTTGATAACCATAAAACATCACAAAGAATGAAAATCATGAAGTACATCAAATTAATGTTCGAGTGTAGAGTTCATTTCAAGACTAAAGAACCGCTGCGCAGAAACCAATTTTGTTCCGAACGTCAGTACACTAGCTAACCAAAAAACGTTTGCACTTTTCATACGGCGTTTGTGGTGTCCACATTTATTCCACAAGTTGTTACAAACTTTTTTTCATCTTTATGTTTTATATTTTTTTATATTTTATTCATCGTCTTGTATGCATTTTTTAGTTAAATTAAAGATAAACCATTACAGTTAATGTAGATTGTTTACAGATGATGTTTTTAGTTAGAATTTATTTCGCATGATCGTCAAATTCCGAATTTACCCGACGCGCACCTCACGGTTCTTTAGTCGTGAAATAATCTCTACCACTGTAATAACATTACACTTCAGCTAAACTTTCTTGCAACCATAAACTTACTAAGCATAATAAAGGCTAATGCACACTTGCTGCGATATACCAGAAGTATCTATTTGAGTTTGACTAGAACGCAAATTAGAAAAACGATAAAACTGATACATTAACAAATAACAATACATTACACAACATTGAAAGTGATAGCATGGAAATTGTTAATTTGTTGAAACTTAAAATATAATTTAATTCATAGAAAACAAAGAGTTTGCAATTATGCAAGGCTAACACAATCGCCATCCTTTGATGTTGATCATGCCAAACTGGTACTTTGCTCAGGCGCGGATATTAAATACTTAATTCAAATTTGCAAGAAAATTTTTAGATAATATAAGACAAAATGTTATCGGATAAAGCGTAGTTAAATTCCTGTGGTTAAAATTGCTATTATACACATTCTTTTAAAGTACACTAAAATCTGTACATAAAGCACATTTTGTTAAGCTAGGTCAGTAATGCAAAGAAATGAACATTAGTATCTGCTTTAGTTATTTTGTTAACCATTTATTTTTTATATGCTCGAAAATTAAAGAAAATTGTCAACACAATCAGTGTTGTAAATAGATAATTTTCAAATTATATAGATACAGATAAATTTTTTTTCTTGCAAGAATTATCTAGTATTAGATAATAGATAAATTATTCAAACTTTATATAGATAACAGATAATAGATGAAATACTCTAGGTAGTAATAACGATAGATGGAGTTCATTTGAAAAACTACTATGGAATGTAGAAAATTACTGAAGAAAAACATACATATTGTAACTTGAATTTTACGGGGACACTGGATTTTTTATAAATTTTATTTAAATAATTTAAATAAAAAATTATATATATACAGATACATATAACTTATATATTTTTGATTGTATTTATCTATATAAATTTATATAGATAATTTACAACACTGAACACAATACATCAATACATTTAGCGGATTTAACAGCATTTGCTGTTGCATAAAAGAAAAAAGTGTATAAGTAAAATCAAGCAAAAGTATAATTTCTAATAAAGTAAAAACGTTTTTTATGTTACTAAAAATGTTTTAGAAAACATTTTTAAAATAGTTTAATAACAATGTTTAAATCAAATATTTCTAAAGCACAACAATATTTTTTTGAAAAACATTTATTATTTCAACTATTTTAAAACGAGAAAAATGTTTCCTTACTGTTTGGGAAGTGCGAAAAAACTGTCAAAGACGGTTTACAATAGCGAAAAATTAAAATTTATGACAGTTAAGAACAATATTTTTTTTTAATTTTAGGTATTACTTTGTGACTTTAAAAAATCCGGGAGAACAATTTTTCCTGTTTACATCATTAGCTGCGTGGCTTACACAAAAGTCGGGAAAATTTATTGACACTCCACAGGAATATGATGACCCTAATACCGTTATAGCAACTATTATTGACGTTTTGCGCGAACTGGTAAGTTTTTGCTACAATCTATACTACCCAATAATAGTTATTTGCAATTGAGTGCGTGTAACTAGTGTTTTACAGCGCGACAGCTGTAATACATAAACGTACGAAATATGTATTAATTTTTTTAGTCGACGATGATCTAATATAAAAATTATAAACAATTACGTATATTTTTTTGTTGGCGTTATAGGTATCTATTTACATAGTTACAATCACTGTAATTTGATAAATTTAAAACTATATTTTCTGATTATTTACCTATTATAATTTTCTTGAATAACCACATTACTTACATAACAGAAATATTAAATACAGATCAAATGCTTAAATGTTGCATTTTTAAATTTACAATCTAAAAGCGTAGCGATCAGTAACCAACCGTAATTGATATAGTTGTCACGAGATCGCGCATTTCTAAAAATTAAAATATAAATTGAATAATCTTTACGTTTCTGTACAGTTATATTATTAAATATAATGTAAAGTAACATTTATTTGTATAAAGTTTAGTATTTATCCAATTAACATACTTTTTAGATGTTTTTTAAAGCATCGAATTTAGTGCTTATTTTAGCGCACTGTAGAGGAGTTTACAATACTGTCATATAACAATTCCAGTGTTGTGACGTATCTAGATATAAGTATCTAGATACAGTATCTAGATACTTTTGGAGTATCTAGTTACATATCTAGATACACTGGACAAAATGTAACTGTATCTGTATCTAAATACATTTTTCGTAGTATCTGAGTGGTTTAGATACTTAGATACTTTTTCTTGCTGAAATTGTAAATTATACAAGTTTTTTCTAAACACCACAGTAGTTTTTTCTGTCAGTTCATCATGTACATTACAATTTGAATTTGGAGACTTTGTATTCGGTGTTTTACGAGTGCAATTCTTTCAGCTTCGCCAATTCTAGTGGAATTCTACCAAATTTGGAGATTTTATGTAGTAGCGGGTATTTTGTGGGTATTATAAACTGTTGCGGAATTTTGAGAAAAACAGTGTATAAACTTACACGTTATATAATCTAGTATTACTTGAGAAATGTGACGTGTTAGCATTTATGCCAACAAACCAAATTCATAATACTTTAAAAAAGGAAAACAATTTTCAACTTTGTAGAACTATGAGTACAATTGTGGTCATTATGGAACTTTTATAGTTTATGCAAGGAATCGCGACAAAGTCAATTGGCAACACTGAATTTCTTCATTAGCTCAAATAGAGCAAAGAAGTGGAGAAACTTTTTAGTGTTAGTAGTTTACTATTAACTCTACGTCGAAATATAATGACGAGACATTTAACTTGCTATTAATTTTAAAACAAAATAACCTTTATTTGTAAATTTGTATTGTTTTATGTAATTAAGGTTGATAAGGTAATGTTTTGCTTAATGCCCAGGCAGCACACTGACGTCATATGACGACACTGACACGTCTTAATGACGTCTCGTAGTTTTGCCGTCAATAAGACGTAATGTGCTGCCAAGGATACTGTTATTGTGTTTTTAGCTGAACCTTTGTTTTAAATTTTATTTCAAGATTTTGTTAAAAATGTATCTGACATGTATCTAGATACCTTTTTAAAGTATCTGTAACTGTATCTAGATACTTTTTTTGAAAAAGTATCTTATCTGTATCTAGATACAATTTATGAAAAGTATCTGTATCTGTATCTAGATACTAGAAAAAAAGTATCTGTTACAACACTGAACAATTCGCATATGAAATCAAGTTACATTTGATGTACAAAGAATTATAAAATACGGTTTACACTTAAAGAGACTATAAAAACGTTTTAAGTCATATTCATCTAGCGAACTCCATTCACTTATTTTATGTGTATGATATGTGACTCTCATGTTCTATTGATATTCAATTTAAGTGAAAAGTAACGGGCATAAAGGTGCTCGATATGTGGACATCATGTGCACTCTTCATATAATTTAGGAAAAAAATTAGATATAGGTTTTACTTAATTATAATTGGTGGTATATGTAAGTTTTTTTTAGAAACACAAACTTTCGTTAACCCTGTTTTGGTCAAGGTTGTTAGTTGTTTCTCTGCGAATTTTTGTGACATCTACTGTCTTTTTTATCCACATCGTGGATATCGTTATCAGTTCTAAAATGAACACCTAACAAAACTTTTACAGGCATGTATTTTATTATTCGATGTCTGGTGTTATTTAAATCTTGCTGAATTTGTGAAATTTGTTTGTAACCAACAGACATTATTACATAATTATATATCTGCAGGCTGTATCAAATTTCGTGTTAAGTACAGGGATTTCGTTTATTATCAGTGATAGAGTTGGTTAAATGGACAAAAATGATCCTCGAGTTATGCTTAAATAAATTTAACAAATAAAATTTACTCCCTCTAAGTTTCTGAAATATGGCGGAAAACAATAAAATTGCTGTTTTTGATTTTTAGATTTAAAATTGTTATTTGGGGAGGTATTTAAAAACTAAAAAAACCTCCTTAAAAGAACTTTTTCTGCCCTTTCAGATGATGGTAATAAATTTTTGTTATCATTATTACTTTACTTTATATCAATACCAACTTTTGTTATTCATATGGTAGCCATTTTAAAGTTTTATGCCATGAAATAGAGAAAAAATCCTGATTTTGAAAATGTATAACATGTTTATAAAAAAATCAAAAATAAGTTTAACATTTAAGAACAAAGTTTATTTAACGGGACATTATTAAAAAAACACATTGTACCTAAGATGATTAAGAGGATACAAAAGTAGGTAGAGGTACAAATAGTTAAAAAAGAGGTACCTAATAAAATGCTTTTACCTAGGTACATATGAAACAGAGGCGTGTATATAAAAAAACCTTAGTCCACTCTCAACTATATTTAACACTCTAATAATAATAAAGAAAAGAAATTCAATTTCGATATAACATATATATCTTCATATACGTTACTTTCTTCGACTGCTTTTCGACTTCGTCCCTGTTCTTCACTCTTCAGTTGGTTCTCTCGCGACAGTATCCGGTGTTACACAATTATTTTCCACATCCTCGCTGGCGACAAAGGAAATTTCGAGAGGATACAATAATTGTATAGGTCGTTTAAGGATAGGTTTGTTCGGCAATTGAACTTCACATGAGCGTATATTGTCATGTCGTCTTGGATATATTTGATAAACTCGAACCATTTTCCAGTCCAATCTTGGAAGCATTTTGGTCGTGTAGCAGAACGATGTCATCAACCCTGATGTCGACCACTTGTTTACGTGAGCAGATAATTTGCAGACCATCTTTTCCAAAATTTTGCAAATATGCGCTAACGTTCTTTCCATTTATGTAGAATCAAATTACGATTTATGGTAACTTTAAGGCCAGGTAAATTATATGCACGTTTATTGTTTAGTAAAAAAACTTGAAAGTGACAAAATTGATAAATTATCGTTGTCGTCGTCAATGTATGTTAAAGGTCGTGAGTTTACAATTCCTTTGATTTCTGTTAAAATAGTTTGTAACTCATCAATGGTTATTAATGATTTCCTTAAGGCAGATTTACGACAATCCTTTACGGTCTTCACCATCTTTTTCCAAAAACCACCCCACCATTGGCACGTTTTTATTATATCATCATCATGTGTCTCTACCATCGACCTGGCAACAACGGAAAGCTATGCTTGCTTCTTTCCGATGGTGCCAGGTCGATGTTCTCTACCAGAGAAATGTTATAGATAACATTTCTCTGGTCTCTACATACATGTACAACTGTAACTAACTTCATACATGCTTACAATTTGCGACGTTGCCGCACTTATAATTATACTGGATTTTAGCGTATACTAACAAAAGTTCCAAGTGATTCTCTGGTTAAAGGAAAAGTTCAGAATCTTTTGATTGGATAAATATCTATGTATTGTACTTAACTCCATCGACGTATGTTTAAATGTTTTTGCGTTATCTGAATAAGTAGTACTAGGCACGCCTATTCTTGCGATGAATCTTTTTATCCCCTTAATGCAACTTTCCGTCGAAAGGTAGACGACTTTTCATTCGTAATATTCCGGTTTTATGCACAAGCGGTGTCAATTTATAAATTGATGATCGTTTTCCAACGATACCATTTTTCTTAAACTCTTCGATTTCTTGACCGAAAGCATCTTGTTGAGTTATCTTAATCCAATAAATTTCTGCTTCATTAAGTTCTTCGGTGGTCAACATTAAAGAGGAATTGTTATTTTTACTAAATACGCGTTTTAAGTAAGCAGTTACACGTAAACATCTTTCTAAATGTTTATATTTATTGATAGGAAAAATTAGTTCAGTTATATAAACGTCTTTTTTATTCATTTAAATTTAAAGTACAAAGTATCGTTTCACTTAAACAACAAACATTACGATTTTCGTCAATTGTCCAATCATCCCCAGAGCGCGATAAACATTCGGGTCATGTTTACTGAAACGATTGGATATTTTTTATGGGATTCGATTTGCATGCTGTAGGGCAACGAATTTATGATTACAGACTTAACCATCATACCGTACTCTTTTTCGTTTACTCACAAGGACGTTAAACTGCGAGTTATTGAAGAAGTTGCATTATATAATGCGTGTAACGCGACACCGTCTATCCTACTCTTAACATGTGTTATTGATAAAAGCTTTTGAACATGGCTGTCTACTATTCTTTGTTGATTTCCATATTCGTGTTTGAGTAGCTGAATCGCGTCGTTATATGATCTTTTTGACGGCGTTAGACCACTAATAGTTGCTTTCCCGGTTAGCGATTGTTCCAAATAACTAAATTTGGCAACAGCATCTAACGATTGGTTCTCATGCACTGCTGTTTTAAGTTGTTCCCAAAACAATGTCCAACTCGCCATTGAACTTGCGGAGTTGGAATTTTTGTAACTTAATATTACTCCTACCTATTAAATTTCCATCGTTTTGTGAGGTTGATACCTGCGTGATGCTATCGGCATCGGAGTCGTGGTTAATAACGCTGTGAACATCAGTTTATTTGTAATTTTCGTCGATACGAATCTGCAACCTGGAAGTTATTTCTGTTATTTGGTCTTGGTATTCCAACACCTTTTCGGATTCCTTTTGAAAATCTATTTGAAGCATAGACACTAATTTTTTGTTAGCACATTCCAAAGTATTATTGGCCAGTTTGATTCTGTCGCGGCACACCAACAGTTCGTTAACATTTTCGTTACCGCTGGCTATTTGTTCCTTTGCGAGATTTAATAATTTTTTTCCTTTTATTATTTTTTTCATTCGTTAGGCACTTTCCGTTACTACCAATTAAAATTCTCGGGTTTAGGCACAAAATATGAAATAGAGGCGTGGATATAAAAAAACGTTAGTCCACTCTTAACTATATTTAACACACTACCCACACAGCACACTTGTATCCTAATGATGTCCTACTGATATCTCATACTAGATATATATATATATATATATATATATATATATATATATATATATATATATTTTTATATGTGGTACCGCTCAGCGTCCGGTCTAAAAACATTGTCACAAGGCGTCCTTCGATATACAGCTGTATAAACGTAAATCAAGATATAGTACCGCTTAGCGTCTTTGCTCACGGTTAGGTTTATTCGGCGTCCTTTCCTTATCTTTACGTTAATGACGTCATTATTACGCTGCGAAACTATTTTTAGAAATCGAATGTGACTTCTAAGCGTATGTAGTAGGCAAGTCACCGTTAGGTTTATTCAGCGTCCCTGCCTTATCTTCAAACTCGTGAACTGATTACGCTGCAGAATTATTTTTAGAAATGAGATATAACTTCGAAGTAGAATTTGTAATGCGTTCATGATATTTAACTACTTTAACTTCTATTTATAATGAACTATACATGAAATAAAGAAATTGATATTAATGATCAGCTCAAAATTTTGTTTATTAGAGCATAATCAATTATTTTAAATTCTTCTTCTTTTTGTTACCTTAAAACTGTAAAATTTAGTAGTAGGTATTTTTTCAAAAATTATTTTTAATTGTTTTAATAAAATTTGAATTTTGTAATATAATTTATAACATACTGTAAATTCTAAGAATTTTTTTAACCAAAACACGAATTTAAAGGTTTTTATCAAATCTAAATAAACTTTATGTTTTAGTGTAATTGTTGAAAATAAATTAATTGTAAGGAGACTAAAAGTTTATTAAAAAAAGTATATAAAATAATAAACAAATAGAAAAAAACCCAAACATTCTCATTATTTTTTAATGTATTTATTATAAACAGAGAACTAAAAGGCAAGGGCCTCCACTGGACACCTTAGTACAACCAACTGTAAGCTCAGATAAGAAGAAAAATCCGTCGATCAAAACAAGAACCAGATTATTGCAAAGACGCGTGAAAGGATTAAAGTTTACGCAGATAAGAAACACGAAGTAGTGCAGATAAATTCAAGTAACATTTTGAAATGCTAAAGAGTTAATTGCCAAAAGCTTTGCCCAGACTCAAATAAACACGTTGGAAATGAAACTATGGTTGTTGCACAGGTACCAAAAATTATTTTGGAATAAATTGAGCAGACAGTATTAAAGCTGAGAAACAGTAAGGCACTTGAACCAGTTGGAGTCACTGTAAAAAATTCTAAAGTTTTCTAAAGAAAACGAAGCAAGGATTTTGTGAAAACTGTGTAATGAAATCTAGACCACAGGAACATGGCCCAAAGACCGAGTGGAATCCATCTTGATAACACTACATAAGAAAATGTCTACCCAAGACTAGAGCAATTACCGCAACATCTCCTTTATCTCAGATACCTACAAAGTCTTACTGCATATCATCCATGCAAGACTAAGGTACTGCGCAGACAGTTAGATACAGCCGGAACAAACCGGATTTGTCAAAGATAGAAGAACGCTTGAACAAATTTTCAACATACGCTAACTCATAGAGAAGAACAGAGAATTCAATCAACTCGTAATGCTTTATTGGTTATAACAAAGCATTTGACTGTGAAGGAAACTATGAACCAGCATACAAGAAATGGAAGTTCCCAAACATATCACCCACCTAATCAGGAACTTGTATACTGAGTCAAGAGCAGTAATTAGAGATAAAGGTGCATTATCGAACTAGAGCTAACTTATTAAAGGTATTCGACAAGGTTGCATTCTTTCAATATCCAATTCAACAAATGCTATAATGCAGTTATTGGAGATAGACAGATCAACATCAACAATGTGTTCCTAGTCTGAACTAGAGATAAGCCAATTACTGAAGCGTATAGAAGAAGAAAACAATAAGTATGGAGTGACAATCAACAAAAGCAATACTAAAGTTATGGTTATAGACCGAGCAGAAAGCTTGACACCCACCACTATACTGAACAACTACCAGAAAGTGGATGAGTTTATATATTTAGGTTTATTTTTAAGCAAATGGCGGATCATCCAAGGAGATTAAGCACCTCATCATACTTGGTAGGCAAATACTAATATAGAAAGATAATCATATCTCCAGAAACGACAAGTTGCGGCTACTGTCGTCAGAACGAATGATTAAAAACTCCGAAAAAAAACTTTAAACAGCCAAATGCACGGCAAAAATCCAGTGAGGAGACTACGAAAACGATGGAAAGATGAAATACAAAAAGATGCACAAAATCTATTGGGAGTCCTAGTCTGAAAGAGGAGAGGAGGTGATAAACAAGCAGGCGTGAAAGCAAAACTAGAAACACAGGAACTGTATGTAGTGCCATGGAAGATTAAGAAGAAGAAGAGGACAATCAATAAGATCAAGACCAAGGTTATGGTTATAGATCGAAGAGAAAACTTGCTACCCACCACAGTACTGAACAGCTACCACAAAGTGGAGAAGTTTACATATTTAGATTTACTTGTACAAGCAAATAGCGGATCGTCCAGAAAGATTCAATATTGCATTTTACTTCGGAGAACAGCAGCTAGCAGCATAATACCAATTTGGATAAATTGCCACGTCTCTAGGAACAACAAGTTGCGGCTACTCAAAGCACTTACCTTCTCAGTGATGCTATATGGAGGTTAAACATAAACTCTCAAGGTGCATGTCAAACGCATAAATGCCTTTTAGATGTGAGTCTAGAGACGGATGTTGGAACTTTCTTAGAAGAAAAACAGAATAATCGTCTTAATACTGGACTTGCTAAATATGGAAACAAGACTGGCAGTGGTATGCAAACAGAGCATCCTAATATTTATTGACTATATCACAAGAAGAGATGGATAAGCATAAATAAAACAAGCCATTTTTAGTTTTTTCGTAAATTCACTGAAGATTTTTTCTCAAAAATATATTTTTATACAATTGTTAAAAAAAACTTGATACATAGTAATACATTATCAGCAGAAAGATTTACTGCGCCGATCTCGCATGCACACTCTGGCACTGAAATTCATTTTTATTTAGGGACATAAAATTTTTCTTAAAATTTTTGATGCACGCAAACCGTAATGTACAATACAAAATAAAATAATGTTAGAATGTTTCCATTTAAACAGAGTAAGTAATCAAAGTTTGACTTAAAAATTTTAATTACATACACATTTTCTAAAATACTCAGTAAAGAAGGAATATTGTTAAAAAAAATGTTTTTATTACAATTTGAAACAATATTTTCGTATATAAACGTACTAGTTGTTTTTATAATAAAGCAAAAAATATTAAGAATGATTTTGCTGGTCGAAGAAATTTAATTAGTTGCAAGCACGCAAAGATAAGAAAGATACTAAAATAACTTTGTTGTAGTTACGGCAGTAACGGATTTTTAGAATGGCGTACAGTGTCAGCACAAGTTTGAACATAAAATAGCAGCATAACGATATAAACCAATTTATAATTTATTAATACCAAATGTTTTAACTTATCGTCACTATAAATATCTTTTTCTGCAGCTATCTAACGTTGCACAATATCCAACGTTCGTTTTTGAAATTTATATAACTTTTTCATATTAGCAACCGCTTAAAAACAAGTGTTCTGTTTAAGGACGTTAACTACTTCGAAAAGTTGAGATTAAAAATAAATTACGTTAAAGTCTTGGGACGCTTAGTAAACCGATAGCTGAATTATTATATACAAATTCAAAATAAGCTTGTACGCATGACGTAATACGAATTCTTAGATATGAATATTTGTATGTACATATGACGTAATAGGACGCCCTGTTGATCGTTTGGTAGATATATACACACGGACGCTCAGTGAATATTTGCAATAATTTTAAATATACATGAATATATACAGACCGATTTTAGCGCCACCTAACAACAACACGTTGAACTAAATTTCATATAGAGGTCAAAATGTGATGCCACTAAGCGTCTCTCTAATTTTTGTTTTAACGGTACTGGAAGGCTCCTAGTGTACCAAAAAAAATTTTTTAAGTGTTTTCCACTCAGCGTCCGTACCTCGGACGCTGAATGTCCGAGGACGCTGAGTGTAACCAAAATTTTCTATGGCTAGACGCTGAGTGAATACGTGTATAAATATATATATATATATATATATATATATATATACATAAAAATTGTCATCGTGGCACCATAATTGGGTATTCATTGTTATTGTGGCACCCAAAAATACAAAGAGGCACCCAAGTTTGGGAGCCACAGTACTTTTACATTAAAAATTTTTCTAGAGCTTATCAACACTGTTTAAGCTCGTACGCAAAAATTGCTTGGGAGCCATTTTGTCAATTGGTGGTCAGATTTATACAGTTTGGTTCATTCATAATAAGACAGAGGGCGTTGTGCGATATACAGGTGTATATAATTTTGACGTATTGACTATATGGCACCCTGATAATTGTTGTAGATTGTGGCACCATTTTTAGCGGCAACATTGTTGAACAGTGCGATATCGTAACAAAATAAATGTACTAAAATATAACTTGCGTAACTCATTTTGATTTAATAAAAACTTGATAATGCTTTTTGATATCAGTTATGTTTTTGTTTAATTATTTAACTATTTGATATTTATTAACAAAATAATCAATTAAAATATTTTAGATAGTTTTTATACTGTATGTATCAAAATTATTTCTAAATTTAAAAATATAATTTTACAAAGATTAATTAATATTAAACGTTCAATATTTGTTTTAATTAGTTTTTCATAAGCAATAATTTATGCTTATTTTAGCGTAGGAACTTTAACTTGTATATTATTTTCTATTTTAAGTTTCTTGTGTTTGAAAATTGATTTTTGTAAATAAAATATATTAGAACAAAAACTTATTAAACAAAAAATAAACAATTTTTTGTTGTTTAAAGTATTATAAAGCGTTAAGAAGAGTATTTTTTAAGTAAGTTTAAAGTAGTAAGTAAATGTTTTACTAGTCATTTTGTTAGCTATTTTATGAAATTTTTACTGCACTTAAAAACAACCCTAAATCATAGTACTACCATTTCCATATTTTATAGTTTTTATTTTTTTTTTCAATACTTTTTATTAGTTGTTGTTAAACTGAAATGTACGACGTTTGCTTTCAAAAACTTTAAATTGTGATTCATCCGTTCAAACAACGGTTTCTTTTGCTTCTAATTTGTATTTTCTGCAAGATTCTGTTTCTGCAGCATACATAAACGCGCGTCGTTTATTACTTACTTTCTATAACTTAAACTGTTGTTACGGTAACTGTAGTGCTGTTGCATATGATTAAATAAATTAAAAAATAAATAAAAGATCGTAATATTTAGTACTATAAAAAATTGTCTTTTGAAATTGTGTCATCTCATTAAATTTATTTTGAGGTTTAATAATTTTAACTTAGTTTATAGTCGAAATTGTTTAGTTTTTTTCTCTGTTCTTTTCATCTTAAACACAGGTGGCTAACCAAATCCATAACAATGTCCCTAGAACTAGACACTAGCTTAAGTACTTCCAGGTTTTAGAATTCCAGTTCTTTCTTGAAACATCCACTTTTTAATCATGTTTGCTAATTGTTTCACTGTTATAATATTTTTTAGTTGCATGGATATCTGATTAAAGATGCCAGGTTCTATAAGTTGTATTGATTTCTGACCCATTTTCTTATTTGGTTTTTGTTATACGGTTTTCCTTTGCTGTATCATGATTGTGATTTATCTTGTTTGTTGTTTTTTGTTATTAAATTGGTATATAAGCATTGTAAACAAAAAATGTTATTTTTTGAAGATTTTTGAAATTTAACATTTTTTCTTCAATGTAAAAAATAACTTTAAATTTAACAATCAAAATTATATTTTTGTTATAAAATGATATTACCATATTCCAATATACCTAACCAAATGTATATTATTTACAGTTATATTTGACTTTTCTTGAGCATTCTATAGATTTTCAATGTAAATGAACAAAGATTTTTTATTAAATACTAAAATAGAAAACATCAGAAACAAGTTGTAGAATTTTAGAAATTGACAGCCGCATCTTAAAAAGTAGTTACTTCTTTAAAGTTGCTAGACGTAAATATTGTCCACAAAGAAAATTTGCTACATTATTGATAAATGTAAATACAAATTTAATATTAAAAAAATGTATTTTTAGTTTTGTATTTTTAAACTTTCTGACTTTTACCTTTACTTTTTTCAGTATTTACCTTGATCCTTTCTGGTAATTTTGTACGTACAAAACATTAGAAAACAAAACGAACACTACATCTAACGTTTCTTATGACAAAGAATTGATGAACATTTATATTAAACCTACAATTTTAAAATTATAATTATTTTAATAAAGTACTTAGCAAGATACCCACTGATGAGTATTAAAATCAATACACCATAATCTACCTTTCTAAAAAGTATTAACCGAAAATTACACTTTTAAGAAACTCAAAACACAGGATTATTTATTAACAGATCAAAAACTTTACTACTAAATTTCGTAATTAATTATATTCATGCTTTTGTATTTTTAATTTTTTTTTTAAGATTAGACGTGAAACTTGACATTAACAGATAAATCCCCTAGTTCCAGCAAACCCTAACTCACAAACTAGTGCCCTAACTCAAGAATTTAAATATGGAAAATAGGCCGAGCCACCCCTAATTTGAAGCGTCTTTCAAGTTTCTATGCGACAGTAAAAAGAAACTAAAATTTACGCAACGGAAAAATTTTGTCGACGCAATATTGAAGAATGCCGCTAAATTACGCCATAGATCTTCCAAAATGTAAGGAAACGTTTAGAGCAGAATTTGTATTATTATATGGAAGTTGGTTGCGCACAATTTGAGCATTTGTTGAACTAATAAAAATTTCTTCTGATGTTGAATTTTGATGTTTCAAATTTTACTACACTTTTAAAATTTTTATAAACTTAAAAACAATCATGCACACACGTAGAGAATCAAGAGACCAGTAAAATCAGGGTTACTCGACCACCTTACTATAATTTTTGTTTTTGTTGGGGGTTATTGAGGCTAGAAGGTTGACCTGACAAAATCAAATTTGACGCCAAAATGTGTCGTTCAAAAAGTCAAAAGTGGCGTGTTTTAGGATTTTTTCTAAACAACACCCCCACCTTATGTAATCTAGAAGGTTGTTTTTTATGGGGACAAAAAAATTAATGAAACTACTTTTGGCCTTGCTGTCGTATAGAGAATTAAAAGACCTTTTAAATGACAGGTCGTTTGACGCCCTTCTCTTGAATTAGGGGTTGCTAGATCTAGAGGGATGGTATGTCAATTTCAAGTTTGATATTTAAAGTTGTCTCCTAAAAATCAAGAATCGGACTGTCTGAGTGTTTTTTAATAACTTAGTTTCCCCACCTTAGTTAATCTAAAGGGTTGTTTTTAATAGAGACGAAAAAACATTGGAAAAAAACTATTTTCAGCTATGCTGTTGCATAGAGAATTAAAAGACGCTTTAAATGAGGGGTCATTCGACCTCCCTCCCCTATTCAAATTCTTGAGTTAAGGGTTGGTAGAGCTAGGGGGTTGATGTGTCAATGTCAAGTTTGAAATTTAAAATTTGTCTTTTAAAAATCAAGAATTGATCTGCCCGAGCGTTTTTTTAAGAACCTAGTCTCCCCACCTTAGTTAATCTAAAGGGTTGTTTTTAAAAAAGACGAAAAAGAATTGGATAAATCTATTTTTGGCCATGCTGTCGCATAGAGAATTTAAAGACGCTTTAAATGAAGAGTCATTCGAGTTCCTTTCCTTATTTAAATTTTTGAGTTAGGGGTTGTTGGAGCTACGGGGTTGATGTGTCAATGTCAAGTTTAATATCTCAAGTTATTTACTAAAAATCAAGAATCGACCTGTCAAAGCGTTTGTTAAAAAACTAGACTCCCCCACTTTACTTAATCTAGAGGGTTGTTTTTTATAGGAACACAAAAAAATTCAATAAAACCACTTTCTGCCATGCTGTCCTCATAGAGAATTGCAGGTGGTTTTAAATGAAGGTTCGATCAACCCCCTTCCCTTATTTAAATTCTTAAGTTAGGGGTTGCTGGGTTCAGAGGGTTGATGTGTCAATGTCAAGTTTGACAATTAAAGTTGTGTCCCAAAAGTGTCCTAAAGCAGGGATGTTTTTTTTTTCAAAAGCTTACTCCATATAAGCAGCATTATAGAAGTGAAGTATCATATACATATAGTTTAATTAAAAACGAAATATTTACTAACTGGCACCTTTACTATTTAATTTATATGACAACAATGTTGGGTGTCATTTACTATTTTAAACATGTATTTATATACAAATGGGTGCCATTTGCATCATACACATCGATATGCCACAATGACATATATTATCAAAGAATTTATACACCCGGGTGTCTTTTATGCAATAGGTATGGTGGGTGCCACATAATTCAACACTTACGTATATATATATCAATTTTACCGCTGACCAATATCCTATGGACATCTTGGGGAAAGCAGAATGACACAGAATTGAATATCCTACAGACAACTAAGTCAGACATATTCAAGATATTAGAGATAAGATGACCTAGGGATATCCGAAATAAGATGACCTATGGATATCCGAAATAAGAAGACCTAGGGATATCCGAAATAAGATGACCTAGGGATATCCACAATAAGATGGCCCCGAGATATATTATATTTTACATACTTTTATTGCACGAAATTACGTATTACAAAACCTTAAAAAAATCCCGATTTAAAAAGAATCCATTTTGTTTAACAATAAGTATTAATATTTAAGGATAGAGACGTTTAATTTTCGATTAATTTTCATAATTGTGTTTCTGCCTGTTCTTTAGACCTTTTCAAAAAACCAACGATGGCCATTGCCTCCTGTTTATTAGTTTACAGCTGTTAGAGGATTTTTTTCCAAAACTTCTAGAACAGTTATTACACTAAAATAAAAATAAACATAACTTTTAATTTACTCAAGTATAACCCAGTGATCAAATTGTAGCTTAAACCGGCTTTTTTATAACTATAGTTGGGACGATGGATCTTTGCAATTTTGGCCGCCAAAACATTCTTGTGAATCAAGATTTAAAACTAAAGTCAAATAAGCACTTACTTACATAAGTATATTTGTGATTTTTAATGTCAAATTTGACAGGATATATAAAAAATTTCTTTAACACATCTAATTCTATGAAATTACTAAATATTAAAATTATGCAAAAAAATTGGAAAAATTTATTAAATACGTAAACAGATATAAAAAACATGAATGTTTTAATGTTCATTACTCTAATTCAGAATCAGAACTTGAATCGTCGTTAAAATTAATAATTATAGGTTCAATCTCAAGATCGGTAAGAGCTCGTTCACGGTTATGCCACTCTTCAATTACCATTTCTGTGGGCTGAATGCACTTTTTTCACGAATCGTTACAATTATAATAATTATATTAAAGATACAAAATAACACAAAAATACAAATGATACACAAGTGTCATTTACTATGTCATTTACGTTTTAAACTTTGCACGTGCTTATACTACTCTAATCAGATTAGTGTAGTACAAATGTATGTTTAATAATCGACAAACGGGTATTTTATCCTTTTTCATCTTCAACTCTCACTAATAGCGTATTTTATGAAATGAATCTTACGAAATGAAATCACCTGATAGGCTCTATCCTTGTTATAATGTGAAATCATGAATGCTACTACAATAACGTATGTCGTTCACGTTTACATACAGGTGCAAAGATTCGCCGTCCCAACTATACTTTAGCTTTTAAAATACTCTTTAGAACACTTTTAAGTGGCTTCAGGAAAAACTGAAGCCTCCATGAAGTTTTTAAGTAGCGAAAAATTTCGCAGTTATGTAGCTGTTACGGAGCTCCTTTAATGCATTAGAATCGGGCTTATATAGCTCTTTGTGGTACTAGCAACGGTTTAAAGAAGCTGTAAAGGAACCGTAAACCACCTTTCAGAAACAACTGTAGGTACAGATTAACCAAAGAATAAAATTGATTTTACTTATTGTAACTATTTTACTTTACAGGTATTTATTATCACATTTAAATAATGGTGCTTGATTTTTCCCCGGGTCAGATTTGAACCTACGATCTCCTACTTTATGGATTCGTCATCATTTGATATTCCATCTGAGCTATCCCACAACATACATTTTGCGTTCACAGACTGCTTAATATTTTAGTAATCTTTGATTTTAAAATACAAAAAATATGACCGTTTTAAATCATAGTTTTAGATTTTGAATTTGAAATAGCTATTTGTGTTCAAACCAATACTTTTTATAAAAAATTGCTGTAATTATAGGTATAATTGATAAATGTTTTATGTGATTTTAATCAGTTGATTCAGTATTCGGCATTCCACGACTTGTCAAAATATTTTCAATATTCAATTTGTCAACAAGGATTCAACATTGGTCATCGATTTTGTGTTGTCGAATCAAAACCTTACTAAAAACACGTCTAAGATCACAAAATCCTACGAAAAATCACCAACATATAATCCTAACTACACTATAGAAAACAATAATATTTATTTACAAACTTAAGGGGGTACTCCTGGAAAAAAGTTAAAAGTCGTCGACTGAAACAATAAAGTTCGAAGAAAGATACCGTTCTAAACCTGCAATAGTCTGTGGTGTTGAAAAAATTAATCTGACGTGTGTATATTGTAACGTGTAAATTTCTACTGCGAGTCAAAATCCGCCTGAGAATTAGGCAACTAACAGTAACATGTGTGGCCTCGAACCGTAGTTCGAAATCACGCCTACGGAGGCGCGAAAGTTGTTAGTCGTCGACGAATTATATTCATTTCTATGCTGTTTGTGGATCGGTTTACAACAGGGGAACATCGGAGAGGTGAGATAAATGGAATTCTTTTCATCTGGTAACATCTTCTACACCGACGTTTATTTTAGCCTTTTGGAAATAAATCCGATTGAACCTCCGGTGCAAATAAAATCGGCACGATGTCTTGTGGACGGCCAGACACATAAAGTGGGTTAGTATTCTTACACGTGTTAGTAATGGAGGCCAACCAACTAATCTTCACAATTTTTAGCTTCTTTCTTTGGGTCTTTTTCTGTCCTTGTTACGTTGCGGTTGATATTAAAGTGGATGCTGGATACTCGATCTTCGCTTCTGACGTCTTCGCCTGTCGTTCGGAGGTATATCTGCGTGTGCTTTTATCTGTAATCTGAGGGAAATGGTGAACGCGCTAAACCAGTTCGGATGTTCGACAAAGTAAGGAGAACTACTACGATACGCGAGGTATTTATGACACCTTTATATTGGAGTCGCGGGAGTCTCGCTGTCGACCTTATTTCGACCGGACGCTGTAGCCTTCGTTTAGCAGCGGCCGCGATGCGTGCATGAGGAAACGCAAGATCGTGTTCGTGTCGCCATTTTATCACATATTTCAATTAAGATTGATCCTCGTATAAATATATATAAATGATTGCGGAAGTGGGAGACGACGTCGAGTATAATTGTTTTCTTATTTAAGTTAATATTACCTAACGTCAAATTTTATTGTAATTCATAATCTTTTTGTACAATAATTCTTTCAAATGTTAAAATCACCTAACGTCAAACTTTATTGTAATTCATAATTTTTTATATAATTCATTCAATACTTAATTGTGTAATGGTCAAGTCATTACAATTATTTATGATAACTTCTCATTCACTTACAGTAATTATTAAATTTTATCAAAGGTAGAATTTTGGGAGTTACCCGTCTCTCTATATTAACTTGATTATTATTATTTACCGGTCCTATGACGCTTGATCAATCTGTCCCCCAGACGGTACGTTAATTAGCGGGAACGCGTTTATCTATTAAATCATCGCTACCGTAGCCGCGGTAATTATTAGCTACGTAAGCGATCTTAGCTTCTGTGGCTTCCAAACTCTATTTGTTGTTACTTATATATGTGTACTTGTAATTGATATTTATGCTTAATAATTTTTTCTCTGTGGGGTTATATAAATAATTGTCAGGAGTTACCAGTGGCGTAACCGTCGCAGTTTGTGTTTCTTCCGTTCGGAAGGAGATGGTGAATCATTTTTTTTAATAAATGGTTATTGTGAATACTACATATGTTTTCTTTTGGGGAGACTTCGGGTCTAGGCTTTCCTTTTCTCTTCCCTAGACCATAATTTCTGCGGATAACAGTTCGAGAGAAGGTGGCGCACTTGGGCATTCAGCTTACCGGAACTAATTGAGTATCTTATGATTTTCTTTAACCCGACGACCACCTGCGGCGAGGCTAGCCAAAAAGGTAAGCGATAACATCTGGTTAATTACGTGAAGTGATACTATTCTTCAATTCTGTGTTTCTTTCTCCACCTTTCCCCATTAGATCACAATAAATATTGTAACATGTATATAAACGCTATGTGAGATAGAGGAATTATAGATAAGAAGTGATGACAAAGTACTTTCAATGAAACTACTAAACGTTTTACAAAAGTAAAATTAAACGTGTACAGTTATTGAAATACATACATAATTGCATGTTCAAATTTGAAACACCGAAGCATTATTCTTATCAATAATACTGCCGTAATCTTGCGTCAATCGGGTGTCGGAATGTGAAGTCGCGCTTTAAGATAAGCACGTCTAGCTTTTAATGTAATGCAATTTATAATAATTTAGAAAATAGTGTTTAAAATCCGATAAAATTTGAAACGTTTTCTTAAATTCACAGCTATTGTTTATATAAATATGCAGATAGGTATTCATCGTATTCATAAATGACTCAAATCAGTTTTTCACAAAACTGGATTCGTGGGGAAATCTTTTTAAGGGATGTTTATTGTACTATTTGCATTTCAATGTAGATTGCTGGTGTCTGTTGGTTGATTTACAGGACTGCTTACAAAACTAGCCCTTTCGATATTTATAAAATTATGTTCCAAGTAGCAAATATTGCAGTAAATTTAGATTACTTAGCAGTTTCAGTATTCAGTCGCATTGTAAATTTTATTAGTAGGTAATAAACAACGGTAAATTTAAAAGCTGGATCTTTCGTGAAAACCGTAATTGTACCATGTATATCGAAAATACCATTAGATAATTGTCGGTTTCTTTTAAGAAACTTTGTCTTATATTGTACTGTATACTTATAATATATAAATACAACTACACCAAATTTATTCAGTATAGTAGTCAATTTAGTCGAAGTAAATTTTAAGTCTAAGTCAAACAAGTACAAACGTAATATAACAAAATTTAATATTCGTGTTTCATTGTTTGCGTGATAAAGACAATTGTAATATTTTAAAATTAACGTGTGTTAGTATATTAAGTAAAAACAATTACAGTAAGTTATATAATAGTTCAATAAATAGAAAGTAAGTGTTGAATAATTATTTATTGATAAACTATACGATACTTGAAATAAAATGGCTAAAATCAAAAAACTAATTTCAAAAACTCATATAAGTAAAAAAATCGAGACCGTTAGTGAAACTACTCCTAAGAAAATACTCGAAGTTAGTATCCAAAAAAATACTTTGAGAGAAACTGCACCGGGTTTTTCATTTTGTACAAATGAGAAAATTTCTGCAAAAGACAATTACCTCTTGTTAATGGACGGCGTATAATAAATATCGCAACTTTTTTTCAAGATATCATTTCATTTCAACACAGAATTATTTAACTGTACAAATAATAGTATGAAAATAGTTTAATGAAAAATTGGCGGGTTTACAAAGCAAAATTATCATAAAATGTACAATATGTCAAGTAGAATAAATTATAAATACCGACCGTCTATTTCAACAGGAATTGTTTTTTTCAATTACATGAATTTTTTTCATTTGCGATATTTCTTCTATGACTAAAAATGTTTATTTGAAAAATCAAGACATAGTGGCAAATTGGTTTGAATTGCTATCACCTTGATTAGCGATTAAGCATTTATTGAAAGATTCGTATGAGATCAATAAAACGATGGTTAATCAACATAAAACTAATTATTTCGTATTTTGGGTTTACTTATATACGAATATTAAAGTTACAGATTTAAGAGACTATGGACTACCATTCAGGTCAATTGTCTATCAAATTAATGAGACGCTAGAACATCTATGTCTTTATCTAATCTTACCTAATAAGCGGTCACTATAAATTAATATGAAGTTTACATATAAACACTAAACAGTGAAAAAAAGTAAAATTAACAAACAACTTAATTTAACGTCGACATGTAAACAGTTTTATTAAAAAAATGATCCCAAAAATATAATCACAATTACTAGTCTAAAGTGAAAGCTTTAAATTTCCTGGAACATAATCATAAATAAAGTTACATCGGCGGCTTACTGCTGTTTGTAAATAAACCGTAAAACAAACGATGATCTATTTGAAAAACAAAGACAACTTTATAATTTTTAGAAATAAAACAATAGGTAGTTAACCTTTAATAAACTTACGACTAAAAATACAAATATTGCAATTTGGTATACAACATAATCTAAATTATCATTGTTGTATCGAATTACGGTTTTACTTTAGAAACTGTAACAGTGTTTTTGATGCTGTTCGTAGACTTACAATTTTAAATAGATATTAAAAACAGCGGATTAAATAAAACGCAAGTAATGTTTTCAGGTTGCTTAATACTGTTGATGCCGTCGTTCCAAACATCATAAATCTTGTAATTTGATACCGAAGCTAAACCGCAATTTTAATAAGAACGCCTAGAAATAGGCAACTAACATAACAAAAATTTGAAAAAAACCCATTTCGTAATGGACATTTATCTCCCAATCTATAATATCTATTGCAATAATTCAAAGATTGTTTGTTTTAGATAGAATAAATCTAGGTACCTAAAGGGGCTTTTTTAAATTTAAGCCCGTAATTACAAAGATAAAATACTGCAAATATAGGTCAACTTTAATAAGCTAGAATTAAAAAAATAGCAACTTAAGATAAAATATCTCTCTTTAGGTACATACATTCAACCTTTCTTAAGAACTAGAAGTTTGATTTGTTCAGTTATCTTTTATAGTTTTCACGAAAACTTTCCATTACGAACACTCTAAAAATGAATACCGGGAGTACCCCCTTAACAAGATACTTAACAGAACAAGTAAAATATAAGCGGTTCGCAGTGAGACGTGTACGCGACAAAAGCTGGACAGCAAGTGATTCGACTTCCGACTTCCTTTCGCTTAAGGTCGTGATGTTCTTACTGTAAGCGCGGGAATTTAGTTTCCTATAGCTGGCGATATTCCAGCGTTGCCAAACGTCAAACGCCACATTCTTTTTTTTTACGTGCGCAAGAATCAAGGTCACAGCACAAAACGAAACAAAAGCGTGAAGCATTAGATAAAACAGTTGAAAAGTCAGTGAAAGATATCACGGAATGATCTTCTAAATATATCATTTTTATGATATCCCATGGTTATTGTTTAAATACCGGGAACATACATATATGAATTGGCCAAGAAACTAACATGCTCAGGATATTGAGTGCTGTATGGGTAATAAGAACAAAGAAAAGAAATTAAATTTCGATATAACATACACAACTTTGTTTACGTTACTTTCTTCGACTGCCTTTGGACTTCGTCCCTGTTCTTCGCTCTTCGGTTGGTTTTTGTCGACATCCTACTTTTCTCGCGGCCGTATCCGGTGTAACACGATTATTTTCCACAGTACATTAGAAGTAAAAGCGGTCACAGCTGCCGACTGGGGTTGTCCGTATGAACAATTACATATAAGATACTTCGTGAAAGCGTTTTTAGAAAGGGCTGTCAGAAAAGACAAAAACTTTGTTGACAATACGCATGCCAGAAAGAGGACTGATGCACTTCATTTTTAAACCGATATAAAGGTTAATTAAAAATGCGTTTGGTGGAAAACACCGGCAGGTGTATCAAGAGAAACTGTAATTAACTTAAGTACGCAACTAACGTAAATCAATTATGATAAAAAAAATTTTGTCGACGATCCGGGTAGGCTCAAGGTAGTACTACGAAAACTCATTAAGTATGCATAAAAACATCTGCATCTAACGTCCACATGAACAGCGCATTTTGTAACGTTTGCTATAACTGCATCGGGGGTTACAATCAGTTACAATGTTATCTCAGTACGTAACGCATAGGGCGGACAATTTATGGTTCATCTGGACTTTTTTTTTAACCATAGTATCTTACTTTAGACGTCTATATGAACCTAAAGCAATTATTGGCGATAACTTCTGCAGCAGTCATTATCAAGCGTCATAAAGAAAACATAATGTTCATATATATTTCTCCTACCAAACAGGTTTAACGCAGCCAGAGATTGTTTTAGGTCTATCAACGTTGCTTGAATGAACAACTAAAAACTGGAAAAAGATTAACTAAAGCATATAAGACTAAAAATCAGTTTTGCGATTTCTGCAATTGACGGTTACACAACTTTGCTAACGTCGACGCGCGAATACAAGATCACGTGAGTTAGTTAAGTCTTGAGCCGTCAAACGGCGCAGCTTTAATTCGATTTCTCGCCAGATACGATTATTTTGATGTTGTGGTTCTAATACCTACATTGCGTGTAACTAAAGTTAGGACGCAAAAGAATCGTAAAGGATACAATTTTTTTTATCTATCGACATCTGTTTTATGGATACTTTTCTTTTAGTGAATCCTTTCTTCATGCATCGTATTTGAGGGTAGTAGGGGCGACGGAAATATATTTTCGAGTTACTTGTTCGGAGATCGCATTGTAGATTAGTACCTACGTGTTTTACACGTGGTTGCGATTTGTAAACTATTTCTTGTTCATTGTAGCTATTGTTTATGCCTCTAATATGTCCATCTAAGTACCTACAAGGTTTTTTTGGTGGTACCAAATACTCTTTGGTGGTACATAATAATTCTCAACACACTTACCTGAAACAAAAAGCGCTGTAATCCTTAAGGAAAAGAAGATGCTAACACCGACAGATGCTTCACGGCGTCATATCATATGTTAAGGTATTTATGTACTTTTTGTTAATTCGATGGTGAACAGACCGAGGAAACGCGTAGATATACCTCAAAACAACGGCATGCTATATATATAACGATTTGAAGTTCTGCGGTGAACACACGCTTTTGTGCGCGTCTATTAATTTCATAGTTCAAATTGTTAAATGATTTATTACGATGTAAGAAACACTCCATTGTGCATGTTGCTAATTTAAATAGAATAATCGACAAGGATCGCTAATCAATTCGTTATTCCTATGTCAGTTTTGCTAATCAATCATAATTACATCAATTGTTATCATGCTGTAAAAATTTCTCTATAAGGGAATTGGAAACGGCGCGACGCTTGTGAATACTCACAAGATAATTCAAACCCCATTATATCTCACTCCTACGGTTGACGTCATGTACTACGGGTAGATTTTAATTTTTAATAATGTGTCGAGAAAGCGTTTAGTTTACTTATTGGAGGCGGTATATTAAACTAAGGACCAATGCTTCCATATTTACGATATATTTCTATTATTTTTTTTTTGTTTACTATATAACGATACCGGTTAATAGCAGTGGCGCAGCCACGAGCTCATGTTGATTTTATGTATAGTTTATATTAGGAGTGTACCGACAACTACGATATAATTGAAACTTTGCCTCGGATCCTCTCTCTCTTCTTCTTCTTATTAAGATTAATTGTGCAGTTTCGACTTGAAAATAAATGAAACTTTTTGTATGTGATAACTTGATTGCTTTACGTACATTTGACGATTGCGGGTCTGGGATATTTTCTTCTTTCTAGCCCAGACGTTCGTTTCCTTATAGGAACTACTACACGAAAGAAAATGTGGCGTTAGGGCACGGCTCATCCGAAAAATTTTAGTTACCGACAATCCGACACACAACCACCTGCGAAGGAAGCTAGCCAAACGGTGAGCCGAATATCTATAAAATCTTTTTTCCATCTCCCCACTTGATGCGTGATAGACGTGTTCACGAAATCTAGATATACTGTTCTAACCATTCTAAGTGAAGCTAAATCACTAAATGACTAATCCAATTCAAAAACATTTTTTTTGTTTCTGTTCCTTTACTAAAAGTACTAAATTCACATTTTGGTTGTTTTCTTTATAATGGCAATATGTAAGTACTATACCTGCTGTTTTAAAATAATAATTGCATTTCAAGTCTTTCTATGTGGTTGACTAAACCAAATCATACAAAAGTAGCTATTGTTTCAAATCCTCAACACTAAAGGTGAATTGAAACAATGACATGTTTTTGTCCATCAACAAAATATTTTAAGTAATTATATATAAAAAATAGATAATAATTGTTGTCCAGCACCATCAAAGGTTGGTACGTGTAAAACACATGCGCAATACAGTGGCAAATTCATATATTTAAATCTTCGCAGTATAAACTTAAATCTTTTAAGTAAGATAAATCACACATATTAAATACGTGTTCCACATTTCCTTCGCACATAGGTATATGAAAAGCATATAAAGAGAATATGTTATGCAATAGATGTTTATTATTAGATAACTTTTCTCATGAATGTGTTTTACTTTTTAGAACATACCGGTTGATTTTTCTCCCAACAAATTAAAACAAGGAGTTGGAGAATATGTTGTTTACGTTTTAAATAATTTGGCAAATGTGGCACTGGAAAATCTTTCATTCACATGGAAAAGGTATAACTTATTTTATTTGTAAGTACAAACACCTTCATTCTTAAATTATTACTTATCTTACAACAAATTATATCTTTTAATCCATTAGAAACTACATAATTATATAATTCATAGTTCCTATGCTTGCTTTTATAAAAGCGGGTTTGTTTTGCTTTAAACACATTTCATAAATTACCTAATAATAAAAATATTTTTAGTCCGGAACCCCCACAAGAGAAGGAAGAAGAAGCTGAAGTAATAGAAGATGAATCGGAAGTTACATTAGATCGTGTCGAAGAAGAAATGTTAGCAGCTTATTCAGATGATTCGGAGGAAGAAAACATATTTACTATTAGTAATTTAAATGGCGCGAACACTATATACAAACCAGAAATACAAGTTGGTGGAAACGTTGATGTAGAATCTTGGAAGTTGGAATTAGAACGAGTGCTGCCACATTTAAAAGTTGTTATTAAAAATGATAACAGAGACTGGAGATCTCATTTTGAACAAATGAAAAGTTATCGTGCCAATAGTGAAAATTCATTAGTGTTGAGCAAAAATAATTTAGAGAAATTACATAAAGAAATTTCTGTTAATTTGGAGAAAATTTCTAATAGGGAAAGGTACTTAAATAAGGAATTGGAACCAGCTTTAGACGAATATAGATTACTTCAAGATCAATTGTCTAAGGTGAAAGAATCTTATCAGAATATAAGTGGAGGCGTTATGGAGAGGAATAGACATTTGGCCACGTTAACTGATAAAATAGATGGAATTATACAGCAAATGGAGGAACGTGGTAGCTCAATGACCGATGGAAGTAAGTATATGTATTTAATTTTAACAACAGTTTGAATAAATGTTTTTAGCTCCCTTGGTTAACATTAAAAAAGCGATAGGCAAGGTTAAAACAGAAATCACGGAAATGGATGTCAGAATTGCCGTTTTAGATTGTGTATTGTTGCAGTCTAAAATGAAAGAAAAAAGCATCCTGGAGCATGATCTGTATAAATCAACAAAAGTATTTTAGCGTTTATGTTAAAACAATACACTTTTATGGGATGCAGAAACAGTTATAAGACATTCGTGTGCAATCAATTATTGAAAATATTGTATGCATGAAGGCATTTTGTCCTGGGCTCGGACTGTTTTTAGGAAGCCCCAATTTTTTTCTTTACAGCTGTAGTGTAGCGCTAAGCAGATTTGCAATTTGTTACATTTTATTGTAAATGTTATTCGGCACTTTTATCCGAGTTTCATTTCATAACTTCTCACAGGAACCGCTTTCATTTCGATGTATTTGAAGTAAAAATTGATTGATTACCTTGGAGCAACTTGGAGCTTTTAACGTAATCGAGTCTCTATTTAAAAAAAAATAAAGCTAAGAGAACTCATGATTTTTTTCAACTTTTTAAAATCTGTTAATCGAAAAAGATCTACTAAAATATTTTTTGTTTTTTTGTCGTAATATTTTCGGGTATAGGGTAAGGTGGGACAGGTTCGAGCACGGGCACCTGCAGACAATTTAAACTTACCCCCTTAGCAAAACATAAGCTCATAAAACGGCATATATATAGCATGTAAGAGTTTTTATTTTGTCATTTATATATTTTTGGAACATAGGACACGTTTCCTGGATGTACATTAACCGTACACCCGCTGGATATCCATTACTGGACCTGAAACATCTTATGGTCGTCCAAGGATGTAGACGTGGAACGGTCGTGCACCGGAAGTAATCTATCGGTAATCTATAAGACGCACATAAATGATCGTCCACAGGATGTTCATATTATGTCTATGAACGAGTGGATATAGATATGTTGGATTACTTCCTTCGCCTGTCAAATTTGAATTATTAACCATTTACGTGCTTAGAAATTGCTTTGACATGACCAAAATAAATTAAAGGGACTATTCACCTTGGTGCAGACTATTTGATCGCCTTTTCAATATTCACCAAAACAATCATATCCAGCAATAACGAGAACCTACCAGTAAATTTCAAATTTTCAAATAAAAGCAGGACACGCTAGTTAGTCTTCAATACAACCATATTAATAATATAATAATAGCAAAATTACGTTTCGAAGAATTAATTCTAAAATACACTCAAATTTAGATGCAGCAAAAATAGTGGACTATTTATCAAGGTCTTGTTATACTATTACAGTTAATTAAAATCGGATATTTATGGATGATAGGGTCTATATCTTAGAGTATAGAGTGGGGTAGAGATAGCAAAAGACGAGACATGCATATGAATATAAATACAGATTAATATTAGAAAATGAAATTATTCGTAAAATGATCTAACAATAATTAAAAACAAAATACTTTTACAAGAGTATATTGAATAAGTTATTTTAACAGTTATATTATTTTATTTTTATTTTTTATAGATTCTCAAAACCTTCCCATTACTTAATTTTAATTTTTTTATTTTTATATTTTAATAAACGCTACATGTTTCGACTAATTGTCATCTTCAGGCGTATACTATAAAATAAAAAATATAAAATCGAATCTTATTTAAATATAAACTTACATTAGAATTGAAAAATCAAACTTCAAATATTACATAAACTTTAAAAAATAATAATTATAGAAATCTGTAAAACAATATAAATTAAAAAATCAAAAAGTTATAAAAATAAATAAAAGTGCCAACATATATTAATCAAATTAAAAATGGTTAAATATTTGAAGTTTGACAAATTTCAAAATTTGAACAACACAAAATTAGCTTAATAATAGAAAATCCTTAGGATACAACAAAATAATATAATAATGGAAATAATCAAACAAAAACTAATATAATAAAATAATCAAAAAAAAAAATTACTTAACATTAGGTATTTATACTTTACCTAAAATATGTTTTCATATTTAATGAGCCATCAAGAATGCATCCAAGAGAGTTAAACATATTAAAATTTGATGAAAGACCGTCAAATGTCGCAGAAACTATACGAACTCCTGTTTCGTGGACTAAAACCAGACATTGCCTCAACAAATTACTTTTTTGTTCGGAATTTAACCCAGCTGTTAAAAAGTAACCCACTGGTACTTTCCAGTGGCTATTGACTGCGACAACCATGAATACTAAAACCTCCTTGGCCACTTCTTGTTCATCACTATTTACACTGATCCCATATTCACAAAACCATAATACTTCTTTTCATCAAATTCTACATTTTTACGAATGGCCATTTCATCAAAGCAAGTGCACATTGAATAATATGTTCATGAGCAGCAGCTTTTCATCTGATAGCTATTAATGCTTCAAATACAAACCCTGGTGCAGCATCAACAGACTTGTACCACCTTGAAATTGTCTTTGGATGTGGTAAACAAGTATCAAATAGCGATCTTACATATTCGTATGCTGCTGGACTATAATAACGAAGTGTAAGAGCAAATGTTCGTAAGTCTGCTGTATATTTTTGAGAAACTGCAGTACCATTTCTCTTTGAGACTTGTCGCTTTATTAAGTCAGTTTACCTTACCGAGTGTTGATAAAATATTTAGGTTATCTGTTATGGTAGAATAACGCGTTTTCAAATTCGCTAAGACATTTGTAAGATTTGCTATCCTTTTTTGTTGTCTTCGTTTTCACTGCTGCAAAATTTTTAACTTTTTCCGGTGGGTTTGTTTTAAATCTCTTTATTTTATTCGAAAGAAAATTCTCCCTGGTTGAAATACCTCTTCCGGATCTTGACTTTGGAGAGAATGAAATAGTTCGGCTAGTTAAAAGTTGTTTCTTTCTTGGTGGAGATGGTATACTGTCTAGCTGCTGCGAAGTGCTTGCTTGTGGTATGCATTGTGTGATAGGCATATTGATAAATTCATCTTTGTTTACAATATCATCTGTTTTAAAAACTCTTTTTGCAGGGGGTTTGCGAGTACGTTCTTGCTAATATTAAATTACTTTTTAGTTTTAGCTAGATGTAAGGTTATAATAGATACTTACAGTTTGTAAATAAAGAGGATACGAAGGGAAAATTGTTGGAATTGCATCTGCCCTGAGTTTTATATAAGAAAAAGTTTTGTCTAAGAACCTTTCTTAAAAATGTATGGAACATATAGTACTTGAACTGCTGGGAGTCCACTGTTCACGTCTAATCATTTTTAACCACTCGTTTCCTCGTATTAATTCTTCTGGGATTCTAATTAGAAACACAAATTACTAACAGTATTCTACGAGACACTACTTTACATTATGGTAATTAGAACTTACTTATGAAATGATATCTTTTTTCCTGAATTTGCTTATTTGCCTAACTGAACTTTAGTCTTTTGAGATGAACGGTTTGTACACCCATATACACAACAACCAACCATGCTTACAAAGTAAAAACTAAAATAAAATCGCAAAAAACACCAAACCAAACACAATTAATTAAAAAACAATCACACGCAGTTGTAAATACTCAGAACACATATATAAATACACTAAATTATGTTCATGCTACGGGCACTCTATGGTTATTCGGTAATACTTTTGCTGCGGGGAAAGGGGCAAATTTGCTTAGTTCTTACTCCACTCGCAAAAGCGCTGGCTTATGTATTCGGAAGTATTCGTTTGTTTCCGAGTTTTATCTGCGCTGCGAGTTCAATTTTGCTTATTTGCACATTTTTTAACATCCTTGAATAAGTGTAAATCAGTTTAAATATTTGAAAATTTATTTACGATTGTGTTCAAGTAAAATGCCTCCTGTATTTAACGCTTGTACTTGATCTTTTATACTTGATGTACGTTTTAAATAGCATAAAAATATTTTTTGGTGGAATGCAATGTTATTAACTTTTAACTAATTACAATTTTTTTATAGAAGGAATTACCCAAAAAATATTTTCTAACAGCATTTTCGTGTGATTAATTTTGGTGTAATAACATAAGTTCATTTTTAAAATTTGTTGATTACTTGTATAACATTTACACTAAAATTAAATGAAACAAAAAATAAAACTTTAGTTAACAGAAAGTTTGAAAATTCCGCCATTCGGTACGATTGTGCATACAGCGACATTCGCGGCTGGAGTAGAACTAATTTACTTTTCCCACTGATAACGATAGAGTGGTCCATCTATTTAAATATTTTATCTATGATTATGTTGAAGGGCAAGTAAATGTTATGTTCAACTTCTGCAGGTTGCCTATCTTAAGGATTTTGCTTAAACTGACTTGACCTACGCCGCTCTTTGTTACCTCTTGCCCACTCTATACTCTAAGGTCTATATGGTGTCCGAATGTGCCCCATTTAACAAATAAGTGTTAAATAAAAAATTTTAAAAAAACATTTTAGATGATTTTACTTTCTACATTAAAAAAATCGCCCTATTCCGAAAGATGATACATTTGTAACACTTGTATCTCTGATCGGATGAATCGAATTAATGCTTTGAAATCGGTGTAAATAAACTAGTAATAGAAAAAGTTCAACGAAAACAAAAATCCTAATAAATAACGAATTCAACTTAGAATTAGCTGTTAACTAATATACTAACAGATATACGATTACCTCAACGTACCAAAGAAACTGTTACCTAACCGCGTGTGGATATTTAGATGACTGAGTATAAGAAATCAATATGAATAGCAAAAACATCAATAAAGAAGGCAACAAGATAGACCGATTACAGAATACTTCCGGTGCTCAATAAGTAATTTGGTAAGATACATTTCATATATAAAATATAATGAACAATATATACCTAGATACTAAAAAAAAAAAAAAATTAAATTATTTAGTTTGTCTATCTTGGAAACATAGTTGGATAGTTGTCTATGGTATGCATGCTAATATATAAGTAAATTTGTTTTAAAAGACACATCTGTAAAGTTCTCTTCAGATGTATAATTATATTAAACGCATCAAATTTCTGCTAATTGTTATTTTACTTATGTTATCTTACAATATCAAAAACATTTCAGAAAGTAAAAGCCAAGCTTTTTTGGTTTTTTGAAATGCAATATTGAAATACTCATTAAGAAATAAATCTCAGTATTCATTGATTAATATTGACTTTATGAAACTAGAAATAAAAAAGGTAATACAGAGGAAAATAGCCCATGCTGAATTCTGGTAAGGTGGTCTATAATTTTTGCTGTGGCGGCCATAAGAGTATGCGTGCAATGCAAATGACCAACTTAGGTGTTATTTATGTGAGATGTGACAAACATTTACTAACAAACTGGGTTACAATAGTTATATGAGACTACATGGAAGAGCTCATGTAATTCAAACATCACTGTCGGTATACTCACAAACAATACAAGTTTAATGTTTATATCTTGTAGGTATGAATTACATTAAGCTCGACTAATAATATAAATATCTATTCAGTATGAAATCCTTAATAACTTACCAGAATTTAAGTGTATGCAAAAGCAGGAATTTTAAACGAATTAAAAAGCTGACTCACAAAGTATGAAAAGAGCCTAATACCATTTTATATACAATGCTAATACCTATTAATGCAGCAATGCGCTCTTAACGTTTAAAATTGTATATTTGCAACTTAGTCGGAGCAAATACTTCTCTAATACCAATCATATCATTTCTTACTACATTTCTAAGGTAATACAAATTTTAGTTTATTGGAATTTTATTTTTCCGTGCTTTAGTAGAGTTTTGAAGAAATTTGGCACTATTACTTATTTAGTTATTCGATTTTCTATGTAAAAATTATTCTGACGAAACATCAATTCTGTTACAGTTGTAGAACTGGTTGATAATATGTGGCGCTAGTGAATACAATTGCCCGGTTGCCAGTGGCGTAACTGTTTTTTGCTATACTTTGCCTAAGAATAACAGAAATTTTAGAAAGCGCGCCACTGCCTAATACAAACCTTGGACTTGAAGTGGGCGACCACCTCAATCGGTATTTTCACTGTAACAACTTACCCTTAAAAGTTGCTGCTTGCTAGTTGAATTTTGTCGCTGAAAGATGTTCTATCACTCCGTTTTATTGACTCAAGCAGTCGATTCATGGATACATATTAAATAATTCGCGTTTAATTGAAATGTTTAAAAAAATAGTTATGTGTTAAATCAGTGTTAAAAGAAAATAGAGAAGATTCCATGTCATCTACAAATTTTGTTTTTGTTCCGGGATTCGGAATGCGTGACTGTAACCGTAACACAAAGGGTTGGTCGATCGCTGTGCGTTATTTTATCAAAGGCTGAATAAAGAATAGTGTAATAAGCAACTAGTGAAATAAAATTTACTAATGGCAGTACCAGGAGGCAGGGGCGGCTCTGCCTCCTTTACAGGACCTTCGTCAAATGCAGTTTCCTTTAAATCCATTGAAGTACCGCAAGCTATACAGAATGGGGAGAAATTTATCAAATGGGACGAGGTATGTACTAACAATATCTCGAGGCAAGCAAAACCTGTTGCAGTTAATTCTGTTAGTTAAACGATCTCTTTTGTTTTTATTAAATGGAAAACCGGTAGCATATACTTTGTGTTTATTTAATTCGTTCAAGAATTTATATCATAATAAAAAGGGATATAAAAGCAGTTTTGTTCCGTCATTTAAATTCGCCCTTCATTAAAGACGCTATAGCTCTAGCAAACAATAAACAAGTTCGCCCCTAATTTTATTACTTTAATTTTCGAAATGGCACATGAATTAATGGTGTGATACGTAAATTGAGCTTAAAGGGCAGTGCAATCTTGATTTCGTATATTTTCTATAACGTTACGAATTCACCATAATCTATTTTTTTCATCAAAAGATTGAAAATTTTATATCTAACAGGTAATTATGATAGTATGACAATTATATTGTTATGCGATAAGCGTAAAGTTCAACAGTTACTTCCTCAATGCAATAAATAACTATTATTTATTATTGTGGCATTTTTGCGGTATATCGACAACTACTTAATGCACCTGTGCTACGTTATCGCTTTGTAAATATTTTCATTCTTATCACTCAATTAATTTCGTCGATATTTATCGTGTTCTCGCGTGAATAAGTAAATTAGAAATGTTCAAATGTACACTTGCCTGTCTGTTAAGAATTGAACAAATATTACCTATAGGGCACTTTACACAGAGATGAACAGTGGCGGCTTCTCCATTAGGTCATTTGGTCAATGACCCTCCAAAAAAATGCTAAATTGGCTTGAAATATAAATGTTTATTGAGTAAGAATGCATTTTTTAAGTTTTAATTTTGAAATGACCCTCCTGCAGTATTGACCACCAGCCGCCACTGGAGATGAATGTTCTAGTAATACATCTCTAGTTACCGTCGAATTATGTACATTAAGTCTCATTTCTTTGAATTTTGTTTTCTAGATCATCTTTTTCGATTTTTTGTTAAGCTCTAGTTTCTTTATAGTCTGAATATAATTCTGAAATAATGTTGGGCGTTTTACATTTACATAACCTGTTGAAGCAACTCAAAATATTTTATACAGATCATTGTTTCGTCTCTGAACAGGATGAATGAAATATTAAATCTATTATTTAACGTTTTAAATAAATTTGGAATGTCTTTTAAAGTTATGTGGTGTTCTTGTTAATGGTATTTTTTTAAAGTAATTTCAAATCGTTTTTATCTTATTTTCACTTAATTAAATCAATTTTTTTTTCAAAATTTAACGTTATGATGTCTTTCATGTTAATATTATCGTTTTTACAAATTTTTGTAGAATGAATTAATTTATGGAATCTTGCTGATCCGACATGCACATAGTACGGATGACCTTGTTTTAAAAGACGATATGGTAATAGCAGACTTATTTTTAAATCGGAGAGAGAAGAAAGTTCTACCCTAGCTCCATTTCATTTTAACGGCATTGCAACATCAGCACCTTCAATTACCCTAAACTAACTAGAATTTTTGTAATGTCCCTAAATAAATGGCATTCTTGACTCTGTTCTTGACAACAAAAGAATAACCTAACTTTTAATTGTTTCACTGTTGAAAAACACTTTAAGTCTGACAAAAAAAAAACAAATCAAACTTGAATAAACACAAAAGCAAGAGCCACGTTATGAGTCACATGTATGAAGTTATAACCTCCGATTATGATAATAACTGGTGATGAAAATAGTCTATTATGTTACAGTTGAATGTTTAAATAATTAAATTATCATTTTAAAAAAATCTAAATGTATTTCATAATCATATGCAATATGTATTGTTGCGTATTTATTTATTAAAAAAACTACTTTATTTAAGCGACTAAAAATACGTTTATTACTTTATTATTACTTATTCTAGAAATATGTACACTTGTAAATTAACCGAACTAATGAAATCTAATAATATTTAATAAAAACACTTACACTAAGATATGTATAACCGTTGCACAGTGTGGTATTTGGTCCCAAAACCTGGCCAAAAATATTTTTTGCATCTAGCAGCTACTGATGTACACTTCTATTCATTAAGAAAGCATACTCATTTTCTTTATTACATTACATGCCCTCTTCTTTGATAAGTCATTGAACTCTGATAAAGTGGCATCACATATGTATGTAGCACTTCATTGTGGATTTGGTATGCGTTGCGGCATTACATACCTTCCCGTCGACCATGGTAAATAACATTTTATGTTTTATGGACAGGTCTTTAATTTTGGTACTGGAAAGAGCTAATTTGTCTCCTTAACAAATCTTAGTTTTATAGGTCGACAGTAACGAGGTGATGAAGGTGTTGGATTTTGCCACAATATTTTTTTGTCGGTCCCATAAACTAATTGAAGTGGAACTACAGAGCTTTGAAAAACAGCATCAGTATCAACTTCATTTTCAAACTTCATTTTATACTGCTTCTGTTGTGACCCATCACAACCCCACTTACTTACTAAAATTAGTCTGCTTTTCTTCTTCATTCAAAGATTTTATAGCTTTTTCAAGCTGCAAAATCAGTTGCGTTGCCGTGTGATCCATCAATTTTTGTACTTGTACTTCGGCACATGTCTGGGTTACTTGATAAATTTCCGGATAGCATTCTTTTTTTGCTTTTTGGAGGATGAAATAGCAAAGAAAAAAACTTTTATTAGTTTCTCGTATTATCTCGTATTGGGCTTTAGTAAGACCTGCTTCTGTAAACATAGACAGAGCAGACAATGGTGATGATTGGAGAGGTTGCTCTTGGTATCCACTATTTTTTTTTCATAGCTGTCACATATTTTTTTGCTTGTCGGGGACTTTTCGTAAGATCTTTTACGACTTTTGAAGCATCAATTTTACATAACTTTCGTAACTTCGTTTGTGTGTCAACTCATCAACATCGTCTTGTAAAAGTAATAAGTAATATATATGTATATGGTCTTGCAATACACACAAAAAGCACAAAAAATGTAGAATAATAAATAGACAAGAAAAAGTTAGCATCTATTGTATTTAACGTGCCTGCACTAGGTAACCAAATAACGCCGTTTAGCCATTCCGCATTGTTTTTCTCAAATTTTGTTTTGCGAGCAGCTAATCATTTTTTTTTAAATTGGTGGTTAATAACAGAGAACTTTTGCTTTACGTTAATGATGGCTGTGTCTTCTTCAGAATAATGACTTAAACATTCTTGTTCCATAAATTGAAGCTTTTCGTCAAATGTAGACTCATTTGAACGTTGCATAATAGTATACAACTAATTTCGAGTCATAGACTTTAATCCAGATGGTCCTGTTAACAAATAAACCAAAAACTAAATACTAGTAATTTTCATTAAAAAGTATGGAACTAACAAAACAATCGATTAAAAAAAAGAGGGCGGATTCGGGCGGCTGTTTTTTTTATAACTGTGATATATACGAAATACTTAATGTTTTACAATAATTTTTATCCCTTAGAAATGTTTAGAAATATATCAAAACCTTTATTCAATATTTGAATATGTTATTTGTGAAACAGTTAATTACACTTTAGTTGACGACCATATTAAAAAAAAAACCGCTGAATTTTTATTAGCAAAACGTAGTGTTAACTGAAGTACATACCTGAATTAGCGTAATCCATCACAAAACCAATGACAAAATTATTTATGCACAAAATTACAAGAGTTTTTTATTACAATAGAATTTAAGCACAGCAAAAAGTGACACGATCACTTTAGGCAAACGATGACTTCCGACTGATAGCAAAGTGTGCTGTGTCGCGCTAGCGTCTTACGTGTTTCGCCGTTTGATGCAGAAACTATCTAGTTTTTTGAGTAACAATAATAAAACAAAGAAAACCGAATTTAGGAAAAACGTTTTTGGCCATGTTTTGGGTCCATATACCATACTGTGCGTTGTATAACACTATCACTAACACGAGATAAGATAACGTCCGCTGGTAGCTTCACACTTGTTTACAATAAAAATCACGTACACGATTATTCTCGGTATAATTATGTAGACACACGCGTGCTAACGATTTATTTCCACTTGATAATCTTCTTAACACTGCTGTATTCGCATTCCAGCAATAACTGACCTACGATGTTCTCTCTTCGGTATTTATACACATCGGCGAATCCTTCTTGTCCATCTTGAACCTGCGAAAGGACCGCGCCTATGGCCAGATTACTTGCGTCGGTATTCAAGACAAATTTTCCATCTTCTCTTGGATAACTCAAAATCGGCGAAGTAACTAGGGCTTGTTTTAGTTGATTAACAGAATTTTCGCAGTCTTCATTCCATCTAAATTCTGCTTTTTCTTCGCTTAATTTTGTCAATGGTTTGGCAATATTGGCAAATCCGGGTACAAATCTTCTATAATAAGTGCACAACCCAAGGAAACTTCGGACCTGATGTTTGTCGATTGGTCTTGGCCATGCTTGCACTGCTCGGATTTTGTCTGGGTCAGCCCTTACTCCATCTCTAGATACGATGTGGCCAAGGTATTGCACTTCCTTCTTAAATATGTGACACTTCTTTGGGTTCAGTTTGAGGTTAGCCCCACGTAATCGCTGGAACACTTCCTTCAAGTTGTTCAAGTGTTCTTCAAACGACTTTCCAACCACGATCACGTCGTCCAGGTAAACCAAGCACGTCTTCCAAGACAATCCGCGCAAGATGGTCTCCATCAAACGCTCGAAAGTTGCAGGAGCGTTACACAGGGCATTACAGTGAACTGCCACAAACCAGTTCCGATCGTAAAAGCTGTTTTTTCGCAATCCTTGGGTTCTAATTCTACCTGCCAGTATCCGCTCTTTAAATCTAACGTAGAAAACCACTGGGATCCTGACAGGGTTTCTAGCGTATCGTCAATTCTGGGTAAAGGGTAGCTGTCCTTTTTGGTCACGTCGTTTAGCTGCCTGTAGTCTACGCAAAACCTCGTTGATCCATCCTTCTTCTTTACGAGTACCACTGGGGATGCCCATGGGCTACTTGAAGGTTCAATCACGCCTTCTCTCTCCATATCTGTAATTATTTGTTCGGCTTCTTCTCTTTTCGCCAAAGGAAGTCTGCGTGGATGTTGTCGTATCGGCCGATCGTCTCCAGTATTAATTTTATGTTTCAACACATCTTGGTACTCTTTCATCAACACTTTAACTTGAGCCAGCTGGTCTTGGCTGAGGTTTTGGCATTTGGTGGTAAGAATGTCCAATAGATGTTGTGGACACTTCTTCGGCGACGTATCTTCGTTCGACTTCACGCATCTCACAATTTGTGATACTGGCGTGCATTGGCGTACCACGGTCTTCTTTTTCAACGTTGATGTTTAAGATCCTTACTGGCATCGTGTTCTTTACTCGTACTAAAGTTCTGCCAACGAGTAGTCCCTTTTCAGCTAAGCCGCCCTCCATTGGTTCAATCGCTCGTATGTAGTCTTCCCGGAGATTTCCATCCAGGCGTGATATCACCACACTTTCCGTCCTTGCAGGCAGAATCACGTCTTCACTCAATAAGACTCGCACGGCTGCCTTCTCTGACGAATGAAAAGGAATTTCTTCATTGTCGATCTTCAGGATATCGTTCTTCATATCCAAATGGAACCCATACTTCTTTATCACGTCCATTCCCAGGATAACTTCTTCCGTGATGTCGGCTACCAGTACTTGATGATCGAGTACTCCATTTCCCAAACCAATGGTTACTTTGACTTGTCCGTGAGTAGGTATTTCGTCGCCCGTCGCCGTTCGAAGTCGTACTGTTACTGGTGATGTCTTCTCGTTTTCCAATAATATGTCAGGACGAATGATGGTCTTCGTTGCTCCTGTGTCAACCAGTAACTGGACGCTTCTCCCATTGATCTTGCCATCGAGATAAATGCTATGAAATTGCTCCCTAGGCGACGCCATTTGAATGGTAATCTCCGGAGTCTGACTAGATGAGATTACTTTTTGTTTCTTTTGCTCGCCTCGTTCCAAATTTTCGAGCGCTCTTCTTGTCCTCTTCTTAGGTTTGGTACGATGCCGTCGTACATGGCCTATTTCGTCGCAGTTCAAAGTTGTCACTCCTCTTTCTCGAAGTATTCGTCGCGCTATTTCCTCGATGTTTTCCAGTGTCTGCGCGGGTACTTCTGCAGCACAGCAGAGTCTATGACCGTCTCGCTGCGATGCTTGTTTTGCTGCTTCAAACTGCAAAGCATGCACCAAAGCGTCATCCAACGTCTTCGGTCGAGCTAACCGGAGAGTCTGCTGTGTTTCACTGTCTCGGAGGCCGTCTACAAAGGTTTGAATTGCCAACTGCTCCAAGAAGGTATCTTGTGCTGTAGGATACGCAAGCCGTGTTCATCTCGCAATGTCAGCCTCAAACTCTTGAAGACTTTCGACAGCTTTCTGAACCCGACTTTTAATTTGAGCTTGATAGACTTGTTGAAGATGGGCATCTCCATATCTCATTTCTAATCGTGATATTAAGAGTTCGTAATTTTTTTGCAGGTGGTCCGGAACAGTTTGTAAAATTCCAAGCGCTTTTCCACGTAAGGACACTATTAAAGACGTCGCTTTCTGCTTGTTGCTCCAACCATTAGCAGTAGCTGCGGCGTCAAACTGCTTGTAGTAGGTTGACCATGGAACTTTACCATCAAAATTCGGAGGTACAACTTTGAACTTATGAGTAAGCTTGGGCAGATATGCTGTAAAGATGAAGCATATATGCTCTAAAATATGCTGCTATAAATTCCTTAAATATGTTATATTTATATGCTCTAAAAAAAGATTTTTTCTTATAAATCTTTTAAAATAACAAAAACGTAAAATATTTCTTCATTAAATTTGAGGGGGTACTAAATGAAAAAATTTAAAAATTATCAATTTTTTTTTTATTTTTGTTTTTTAATCTACACTATATTCTGCAAAGAATGCAAAAAATCCGATGTCTCTACAAGGTTTAGAAGTTACTTAAATTTAAGTGTAAACTTGGAAGGACTCTTTTAGCTATGCGTTACACAAAAATTGGCTGCTTCAATAAATAAAAAATACGGCAACGAGGTATGTTTCCATTAACTGATAATGCTAGACCATTCCGAGCAACAATGTTTAGGCTAATCTGCCCATTGCATTTTTTGCATGAAGCAAAAGAATTCACCGCCGCACTCAACGCTCTGATACAAACAATATCGAAAACATCAGTGCTTTCATACTTCAAATACTCGGGCAATTGAGGTTTTATTTTAGAACCTGAAGAAATAGGAGTTTGTGTTGTCGAGCAAGGTTGTGGTGACTCCACATTTACTGAACAAGTTGCATTCGATGTCATTTCTGCACGCCTTTTACCTGAAAACCGCCTTTTTCTCTTCTTGAAAACCGGACCCGTTCTCGGCATATTTGAAACGAGTAAAATAAAATCTCTACAATAAACACAAGTAAAACAATAACACTACAATTTACGAACAGGAACAAGAACTTTGAAAAGCAAAAACGACTACTAAAGAAAAAAAACTAAACTTTTTTGTTTCTTGCTTCTTCTGAACAGTTGTATTTTTTCTATTTCGGTACACTTTTCTCCAAAACTATGACAGGTAATTAAGTGTGTTTTTTGTATCTTATTCATGGCGACGCTAGTAACAAACGCAGCAGAGCGAATTTAAAAAATCCAGCTGGTTTCTTTTTTACTTTACTTTTAATAAGACAATAAAATTTTCAAACTTTCTAAGTCAATAAAAAATTTACTATTTCTTTAAATTAAATTCTACCTGCTGTACAGCTTTAAAACTTTGTAAAGAAAACGTGTTCAAAATTTCACAAAAATCGATTTAGTAGTTTTTGAGAAAAGTGTACCTCAATTTGCATGGAAAATGGCTCCGTTTAGTACCCCCTTGAGTGATTAGAATACTAACATTGTTGTTTTGCATGGCACCTGAAAAAAAAATTAAAAACGTACACTAAATTTTGTTAATGTTTTTAATTTTGAATACAAACAATAATTAGTTAATTACATTTATAATATATAAAATCCAGTTCTTAATTATACTAAAAAAGTTAACAAAAATAACTAGAAACAATAAAAATACAGATAGAGCAGAATCTGTTACAATAAATAATCATGTGTTTTTCTATATTATCCACTAGAAAACGTTGACGCATGTCTTGTAATATATTTTTATACATAGAGAAGCTTCTTTTACAATCACATGAAGTTACAGGACAATATTTAAATAAATGTGCTTTTTGAGTAGCTAAATTTTGTGCAAAGTCCTCCAAACCGGAAAAAGTTTCCATCTAAAATACCTTTATAGATTTAAGTATCGACAATCCTGAATTTTTTAAATAAATCACTCAATTTTGTGGATACTTTTTAGCATGTATCACTTTTATTTGCATCTATAGCTTTTTGCAAGTTTTCAATTAAATCTAAAGATTCCGTTAAAAGTAAATTTTGTGTCTCAATTTCTTAATTATGTCAGGAATATCGGAAAAATGCGATTTTATATATGACAACTGAGAACTTAATCCGGTTTTTAGAGCACTTTGACAGTCCGCTACAGATTAAGCACAACTTGGATCAAAATCGTTCACAATTTCTTTGAATTCTGCATAGTGTTCACAGTAATACAGAGCAGCTTTGATCCAGCTTCCCCCATCTGGTCAAAATTGGTTGCGGGGCAATTTTTCGCGGAAGACCTCAATTCTGCTTGGAGCTTTCAAGAAAACTTTTTTTCCTCTGTTAATTAACGAATTTACAAGGGGAAATTGAATCCTAACAACTTCGGCAACGCGATTTAAGAGATGTGCTAAGCAAGATGTATGAACCAGATTAGGATAAAAAATTTGTAAATTCTTAGCTGCTTTGTTCATATATGCAGCACCATCGGTCACCATATACAAAACTTTTATCTGTTAGGTAAAACAGAAACGTGAATTTCTAAGAAATGTTGAATGAACGGTTATAAAAAGCATTTTTGTTTCAGTTAAAATTTCAATGCAAAATTTTACTCTAAAATATGCATTTTTATGCACTCAATGTTCGATATAAGCACTTTTATATGTCATATGCTGTAAACTTTCAATATATGCAAAATATGCAAAATAAAATGCGGTTTATATTATAGTAAGCATTGCGAAACGCGAAAATATCGAAAAATTAGCTGATTATGCTTATTAGGTAAAAACATGCAAATATGCATATGCCCAAGCTTACTTATGAGTGTTTTCTTCTCGATGGTCCATTATTAAATCTTCACTCGTGACGCTTCCTTCCCCGTGACAATTCATTTGGTTCATTCTCTCTTCAAGCAGTTGTATTCTTTCTCTCAATTTTTGTTCTAATTTGTCTTCTACTTCTTCTATTTCGTCATTCACAGATTCGCAAATTTCTTCTTTTAAATTTAACATATCTGCTTGAGTTTCTTCTTGCACAATTTTGACTTGATTTTTTATGCTCGTTTGTATTTCTTCTTTTAATCGTCTAGAATTTTCCATCAACTTTTCTTCTATTTTCTGGGTATTTTCAAATAATTTTTCTTTAATTTTCTGATAATTTTTTTCCATTTTCTGCGAATTTTCGTAAAACTTTACTTCCATTTTTCTAGAATTATCGGACAGTTTTGCTTCGATTTTCCGAGAATTTTCGCCAATTTTCCTATTATTTTCTTCCATATTTTTATTCATCGATTCGAGAATTTCAAATATTTTCGAATCCATTTTTTTTGCAAACGCGTCACCGGCATAAATTTAAATATAACACGAATATAAAGTTTAAATACACTACTTTTTATAATGCAGTTTTTGAATAACACAAAATTTTAATAACGATCCAATTGTTAATATTAAACCACTAGTGTACGGAAACGAATTTAATTAATATCGCGATCACGCACTTGTTAATAGAAAAAGTTTAATAAACACTATTTTATACTTTAGAAATAAACACGCGTATCGCGAACTTAAAAGTTATTTCAATGTTCTTATTACGGGAGCGATATTAGATTACGTAATGGTATTTACACTAATAAAAATCGCGAACTCGACACCGTGACACCAATGTTGCGTATTTATTTATTAAAAAAACTACTTTATTTAAGCGACTAAAAATACGTTTACTTATTCTAGAAATATGTACACTTGTAAATTAACCGAACTAATGAAATCTAATAATATTTAACAAAAACACTTACACTAAGATATGTATAACCGTTGTATAACACTATCACTAACACGAGATAAGATAACGTCCGCGGGTAGCTTCACACTTGTTTACACTAAAAATCACGTACACGATTATTCTCGGTATATTGATGTAGACACGCGTGCTAACGATTTATTTCCACTTGATAATCTTCTTAACACTGCTTGCTGTATTTGCATTCCAGCAATAACTGACCTACGATGTTCTCTCTTCGGTATTTATACACATCGGCGAATCCTTCTCGAGTATTCCCTACTTTTTGCTATATCTTCTAGAAAATGGATAACAGCTTCTAGAAGGCTCTTGCATTTGCAAATAACTTCTCGAACGTTTTAGTATATAATACACTACATAATTAAGCATAAATTAAATAATAATTTAAGTAATTAAATAATACAACAAATTCTTGTCAACTCGACTAGTAGCAATAATTAAAAAAATAACTATCACTAGAGTTATCGTTAGAATAACAACTATAAAAACTCCATCTCCGAACAATGTTAACTGTTCAGATTCTCTATGTATTATAAATTTGCATCGAAAACATAATAAAATTCTTTAACAGTTGAGTGAAATACGGAATTGTTTCACCACCCCCACCTGGCAACAACGAAAAGCTATGCTTCCCTCTGGCCGAAAAGTGTAAGAGATAGAAGTTGTTTTTGTAAATAAACGGTACGCTCTACTTGTCAAACGATATTCTGTTTGTTTACTTGTACATACTCTACAAGCTAAGCTAAAGATACATTGTTCTTATATTCCATGTTTAACGTTTGATTCAATTAATTTTATTATCTACGTATCTCAAATAATGCTGCTAGAACCGATTCTAAAATTTGAGGTTATATAAGTATGTCAACATAAATTGACAAATAGTGCGTACCGTAGACATAAACAAATGTACTTCACTTTCTACATGTTTGAGACGAACATTGCAAAAGTATACAGATTACTCGTCCAGAGGGAAGCGTAGCTTTCTAATGTTGCCAGATCGATGAACACCCACAACGTTTATTTAGGGATATAAAAAATTCTAGTTGTTTTAGGAATGTTATAGATGTTAACGTGACAGTGCCAGTAAAACGAAATAGAGCTAGGATAGAACTTTCTTCTCTCTCCGATAAAAAGAAGTCTGCTATTACGAGTTATCAGTGTCACTTGGTTAAGGACATTTGAAATATTGTCAATATAGTATTAAAACAGATATTGGACGATAACGATTGATAAGAAATTAAAAAAGCATTTTGCATATCAGCCAACTCAATAGTAGTATGAAATAATGCACAAAATAATTTCAATGATTTGTATAATTTCTGTTTTTTTGGATACCACTTTTTATCTAGTCTTTATTAGCTTGACTTCATATACATAAAACAGTCTTGAAAATGGATTTTTAACCACTTTCAGATAGCGTAGATATTGACTTGAAATTTTGATTACTTACGTCAGTATTATGACATTACAATTCTAGAATGTTGTAATTTAAGGATTCGCAAAACCTCATGTATACGCACGAATTTTGAGGGCGCATGAATCAAGGAGATGTAAATTTTGAAAAAGCTTATAAATTATTTGAGACTTCATGACGTCAGAGAGTATAAATAAAGTTTCAACGAAACCTGAAATTGTCAAGTTAAGTGCATAGTTGATTTAACATGGATGACATCCATGGGATATTTACACTTTTCTAATCTCCATCATTAGATCTCATTGCTAAATCTGTAGTTGCAGCAGTGGCATTATTTGAAGGTTTGGACACAACTTCTTTAATATTAAGTGTCGCAGCTTTTTCATAGTAGACGAAATAATTTTTTTCCCGAATATTTTCTCTTCTCGTTGAAAAATAAATATCATTTCTGGAAAGATTACTCAGGTAATCGATTTGATTCGTTGAAGCAATCCCGTAATACTAAAATCTATTACGGTCGAATAAGTTGATGTGATAGAACGAGAAGATCTAAAAAGTTTTTTTGCATGACTACTAAATACTGGCAAACAAATAATGTACAGTTGACATAAGCAAACAAGTGACGCGAAGGGGCGTGACTGAGGGCGCTTTAATTTTGACAGTACATTCCAAGTAAAAAGTATTTCGGCGGCAATTTTAAATACTTTAAATTACGTAATATGCATTATAAGAAGTTTCTATTTAAATACGACTGCTCAGTAATTTTAGATATAACTACTTATGTTACTTATCTATTATTTTGCACAATCTATAAGAATGAAATCACATTTTTAAATTGATTACTGGAATATAATTATGTTTACACTTTATTAATCGTTATAAAATTTATTATAGAATTATAATATTAGTACAAATAATTACTAGTTGTGAGCAACTATGTCTTACGACTACTATTGTCACGTACCTACTAACTTTTCTAATCTTAATCTGTTCTATATATCTATTCGCACAAATGATTAGAAGTCCAGTAGTTGAACCCAATCACGTCTGTTTGTTTACAGAGTCCGCTTTCATAATTAATATTTGCAAGTACAAGTTTAACTTTAATTGATTACATAGTAAATACGATAACGAACTTAAATCTTCTGATATTGATTACATAGAAAATAGAAATACGAGGACTAACTTAAATATTCCGATATCATAACTCTTCTCTCCCTAAGTCGGAAAATGAGGGTTCCGGAATTTTCCGTGGTCTATCGCATTTCTTATACATAATTATAACTATTATCACTACTGTTCCTAATATTAGAGAGATGATTATTGCCTTATTTATCCACTGATGATGAGGCCTTGAAGATTCACTTGTTATATTGTCGGTAATCAATTTTATATGTTTGATGTTTACATCTTCTAACTCGTGTAACTTTGTAGTTTGCTTGTTGACTCCAGGTGTCTTAAGGTTCATTCTTGGTAAGTTGAAAATGTATTCGTCGTGTAGACTTTCTTCAGGTTGGTAACATTTGTTAAGGATTGTGACTTTGCATCCTTCTAAGGAGATTATGCTAGGTTGTTGGATTTCATATAAGCCTTTTTCATTACATTCAGTTTGTAATTTAACTAATCCCACTGGTACAACTAGTATTTGTTTAGCGTTGATTTGAGCCACACTAGTTGTTTCCAAATGTACGGATGTTGTAGTACAGGTGTTGTTGCCGTTTTGGATTATGGTAGCTAGACAGGGTGAGTTTTCCGAAGCCTGGTATCTTGACAATAGTAGGAGTCTTCTATTTCTGGGCATTCTTCGGATGTTGTCCAATAGTCCAGGTCATTGAATAATAAGTATGGATGTTCAGGTTAGATCATATGGTGTGAAATAGGTATGGGATACATTTGGAAGTATTTATAGGTTTGAGATATAATAGGAGCGTGAACTTTAAACAAGATTATTTTATCTTTTATTATAACTTGTCTTGAGAATAACGTATAGTAATTAATGAAATTTTTTAAAGTAGGAATTTTCCTTGAATTGTAAATTGAATTAATTTTTGTTATGGTCCGTTTCAATTGGTCAGGTTTTATGATTGACACATGTAAAACATTTAAACGAGCAAATGAGATTGCTACTTCAATATTACTAATTACATTTTGAATAGATTGTGATTTTAATAATAAATCATCTATAAGGTTTGAAAAGATAAATGCCTGTTCGATGTTATTGATTGTATTTATTAAAGAGTTAAACTGAGACTGTAATAAGTCCTGATTTTGTTTTAATTTTTTGAAATTGTTATTAATGTTATTATATCCTTGTGTTATTTCTTTTAACGCACTTTGCTGATTCTTCAAAATTCTCTGAGTTTGCTCCTCTTTGTTTGCTAATGTTTCAAGGTGCGAATAGATGTAATTCTCGTCATCTGAATCTAAGGTACGGAATAACCATTTTTCTACAGTTTCTATGCCATTAATTGTTCCTCGCTTAAAGCGTGTGTTATGTGTGAAGGTGGTTAGTTTGTTCTTTAAATCATTAAAGTAAGAATTTGTGTTAATAATTTTGCTTAATAATATAGGGTTAAATTGGTTAGAATTATTAGTAATATTGGTGAATAAAGTCGTAAATTTCTTTTGAATATAATTTATATAGTTCTCTGGGATTGTTAAATTGATGTGATAATTGTTTGGTTCAAAATGTTCGGAGATTATTTTGAGAAAATGTTTTTGTTTGGTTCTGGGAATTTTAAAATGTAAGCGATTATTATCAAATGTTTTCTGTATATTTGTTTTAAAGTCTTCTTGATTTTTTACGTACGTTGAAATGATTACTTGATTTCTAAACGAGCTTAGTGTTTTTTCGGTGTACGGAGTTTCTATAATTGGATTTTCGTGACAACTGTGTACAGTTTCATCACCGTTCTGGTTGTTCTGTTTTCCTTGAGGCGTTTCGTCTTGTATATGTTCAAGATTATCATTATGGTCGCCAACGTTTGCAATAATTGATACGTTATCTTTCTCTTCCTCTATATTATGGAGTTCGATTCTGGATTGTGTTTAATTTGTCTTTTTTATAAATTATTTTGTAATCGTACTCTTCTAGTTTAAGACGCCATCTTACGAGTTTGGAATTCGGTTCCTTTAAGGAGAATAACTATTGAAGTGGTTTGTGGTCTGTTATTATATTAAATTTTATTCCGAAGAGGTAAGGGTGGAAATATTTTACTGCCCATACTATGGCAAGTAATTCCTTTTTTATTGTGCTATAATTACATTCTGCTGGGTTGAGGGTACGAGATGCATAACCTACGGGGAGGTTTTTTCCTATTGGTCCTTGTGATAGTACTGCACCTATTGCTAAATTTGAAGCGTCCGTTGTCAAGTGAAAAGGTTTGGAAAAATCGGGATATTGTAGTATAGGGTTGTTTGTTAATATCTTTTTGCAATTTTCAAAGCAGTTTATGAATTCTTGGTTGTGTTCTATCATCTTTTTAGGCATTCCGTCAACGGTTTTGTTAGTTTGGCGAAGTTATTTATAAATCTTCGGTAATACCCTATTAATCCAAGAAAAGATTTGATTTGTCTAGCTGTTTTGGGAATTGGGAAGTTTTCTATCGCTTCAACTTTTTTCGGATTTGGCCGTACCTACTCCTTCAGAAGTGACAACATGTCCTAGAAATTTTACGCTTTTGTGTAAGTATTCGGATTTATCTAATTGTATTTTGAATCTTGCTAATTTTAATTTATTAAGTACTTGTTTTAGGTTGTTTATATGTTCTTGTAGTGAAGCAGAAAATACTATAATGTCGTCCATTTATTCTAAGCATATCTTGTTTTGAACTTCTTTTAGAATGTTATCCATCCAACTCTTTGAAAAGTAGCTGAAGCATTCTTTAGTCCGAATGGCATTCTTGCATATTCGTAGTGACCATTTTCTGTATTAAAAGCAGTTTTGTTGGTGGAATCAGGATGCATTTCGATTTGATGAAATCCTGACGCTAAATCTAAGATAGTAAAGTATTGACATCGTCCTAGTTTATCTAATATATCGTTGATGTTTGGTAAGGGATAGCGATCGTCAATAGTTTTTTCGATTATTTTCCTATAGTCTATTACTATTCGCCATTTTTGTTTTCCGCTGGCGTTTAGTTTTTTTGGAACAATCCATAATGGTGAACTCCAGGGTGACTGGGATGGACGAATGATACCATCTTCAAACATCTTGTTAATTTGATTAGAGACCTCTTGTTTGTGGATATAAAGATATCTATACGTTTTCGTATGTATTGTAATTTCATCGGTTGTTTTAATCTCATGTTTTAATTGATTTGAAAAGGTTAATTTTTTATTTGGATTATGAAATATTTTCCGATATTGGTGTAGGAGATTTTTAATAGCAGTTTTTTCTTCGACATTTAAATGGTTTGTCCGTAGGTCAGTGAGTTATTTATTTCGGTTAGTACCTGTTTTTGAAATACTTGTTCGCAAGCAAAACAGTCCAATTCCTCTTCTTTAAATTTTGATATTGGTTTTAAGAAATCTTCAGTGATTTCCAAAATTTCTGATGAATTGGATAAATTCATAAATTCAATTGTGGTGGATCCATTCTTGACTTTTAATAGGCTTTCTGGTAACGTAATATTTCTTTCTTTGTTTATCATTTTAGAAATCATTATCTCTGAATCAGGGAGACTCGTTTTTATTCGTTTGATTACAGAAGAGAGTGATGGTATTTCGATTCTTTGTTTGCGAAAGTCGTTTCTGTATTTTAAAGGTATTGTTAAGTTATCGTTAAATAATACTTTATTTTGAAAGTCGATGTTTAATTTTAGTTTTCTTAAATCACGTATTTTAATAATTCCGTCAAAATAATCATGAAAGTCGAATAATATGAACTCTAATGTATCTTTAAAGGGTTGAAATTCTTCAAAGGATGGAATATTAGCTCGGAATTGTGCTTAACAAGTGCCAGCGCACGTTTTTATAGGTGTGTTTGATTTAAAAATGGTTTCCGAATAGAATTTTTCAGCGAAGTAAGGTCTGATTAAAGAAGGATGGCATCCCGTGTCGATTAGTAATTTTAATGGTCGGTTTTTTATTTCGATGTAAGGTAAGGCGTTTGGTGTTATGTTGTTTAAGTCTACGGATACTCGATACTTGAAAATTTCTCTTTGTTTAAATCGCTGTCGTAGTTTTCGTTATTATATTCTGGTTCCATTAGAACATAATTTTCGATTTCATTTTGTTCAAATTGCTCGGTTTCAATGTTAGTTAATTCTTCAGATGAAAAGTTTTTAGGTCCATTGCTTTGAAAATGATTGTTGGTAAAGATTCTTTATCCTCCTCTGTGTGATCTACTAATTAATGCTATCTTTTTCGTTTAGGAGGGGCAATATAAAACCACTTTAATTTATTTTTATGGCAACGTTTCGTGCTGAAGGTTAGCACTTCTTCAGGCCAACTGTAATTTATTGAACTCGTAAGTCAACACATAGTAACAACAAAATGAAATTAACAGATAATTTTTAACACATAAAACTTACAGAATAAAATCAAGCGGATCAATCCACCGACCAAGGACATTGGCAACTTTACGAGTTAGTAATTAAAATAAATACAACATTAAACATACAATGGTCAATATTTAAAATTTTAATATAACGTAGGACATACACGTACAACAAACAATTGACAAATGTTGTGTAATCAAAAATTTATGAATGTCAAGGGAAAGATAAGAATAAAATGATAAACAAAACTGAATAACGATAGATCCAACCTATATAGTTATCTCACAATTTTGGATATTAAATTATTATAAACGCTGCTTAAATTGTTGGTATCGTTGTTAAAATTAATATTATTGTTATATATATTTATGTATACCATTTCGGAAACTAAACGTTTTTTCAAGTTATTTTCCACATCTAGAATTGTGGGATTGATAAAATTGAAATTGTGTCCCGTGTCTATATGATGTACGGCCAAAGCTGTATCGCCTTTTTTTGTGTTACAATCGTATTTATGGTTGGCCATCCGATTTTTTAGCTTCTGTTTAGTTTGACCAATATAACACGCATTGCATCCAGTACAATCAAGCTTATACACTACGTCATGTTTATCTATAGTGTTAGTTCTATCTTTGGTATTACTATACAGCATGTTGTAGATGGTGTTAGTGTTATACATGGTTATTTTGATGTTAGGTGTTGTTAGTATCGGAATGATTCTTTGTGTTAGATTTGGGACGTTTATGATTTTGGTGTAAGTGATGTTAGTATTAAGGTTAGCGTTAAAGGGTAGTGTTAAGGTTAGTACTAGGTGGGTTAACTGGTGGTGGAATAATATTAGTTGTGTTAGTGTGTAGCAGTATTTTTTTTATTATATTGTTAGGGTAGTTGTTGTTTCTAAGTATTTTCTTTAGAATCTTAAAGTTTTTTTCATGAAATTGAGGACTGCTCAAACCTATAATTTTATTTTTCATGGCCTTAATAGTATTAATCTTTTGGTGGTGTGGATGTTTAGATAAATAATTGATCGTTCTATTAGAGGCTATCGGCTTAGTATACCATTCAGTAATTATCGTATTAGTACTAACATCCCTGATCAATCTAACATCTAAAAATGGTAAAGATCCTTGTGTTTCTATTTCAAAAGTAAATTTTATATGTGGATTGTAACTATTAAAAACGTTTAAGGTATTATTGATTTCAGTTTCTGGAATACATGCAACGATATCATCAACATAGCATAATAAAAAGGTTGGCGTGTAAGTGAGTTTGTTTTTAACATATTTTAGCAGATCATGCATTGTGAGATTAGCTAATATAGGCGACGCCGGATTTCCCATGGCAGTACCGAATTTTTGAATATACACTTTGTCATTATAAGTAAAATAACTAGATTCAAACAGGAATTGAATGATTTGTACAACTTCAACTAATTCTAATGTGGTATGGCTCTTTAGCTCAACCCAATATTCATTTAGTAATTTAACTGTAAGTTCTTTAGTGATATTGGTGAATAAAGATGTAACATCAAATGATATAATCTTATAATCAGATGGTACCAAAGTATTCCTAGTTCTATCAATTAATTCATATGAGTTTTTAATGTTATGAATAAAAATGTATGAAATATTTTGTATTAAATTTGAAATGTATTTAGATAATTGATAGGTAGGCGCTCCTATACATGAGACAATTGGTCTTATTGGGTGTTCATCTTTATGTGTTTTTATTAAACCGTAAAACTTAGGTGGTGTGCTTGTGTGAGTTGTTAGTCTTTTGTATGTAGTGAAGTCAATATGTCCGTTTTCGTAAAGTTGCTTACTAAGTTTATTGTTTTAATTTGAAATTTATTTGTAAGGTCTATGTCTGTTTGTGTATAGATGTTATTGTCATTAAGCAAAGTTAGTATTTTTTCGTGGTATTCGTCTTTATGTATAATAACTGTGCATTGCCTTTATCAGCTCTAGTAATTAAAAGGTCGTTATGTGTTTTAATAAATTTTCTTGTAGATGTCACTAAGTTTTTAATAAATAAGTCTTGAGGTGTCAAGTTCTTTTTAGATTAGTTATTGACAAAGTTGGTAATGACGTTTACAATTTTACCCCTTAATCTTTCTTTTCCTTCAACATGGTGACACGTGAGTATGTGTTCTGCGTCTTTGATTAAACTAATTATGGGTATGTTCTTGTAATAATTACACATAAATTTCGGGGACAACGCCATACATTGAGCCACTTTGTCAGGCAACTGTACATTAGTTAAATTATAGATGCAACCCTGTTTAGTAACATTATAGTTATAATTTTGACGAGCATACAGATTCTGAAATTTGTTTTTTAGTTTAGTTTTATCGTTAGAAGAGATCATTTTTTGTTTATTATTTACTACTTTCATCAGAATCTGAAAATCTACTTGACGGAGTACCCTGTGTAAGTTGAATTTAAGATCATTAATTAATTTTTTTAGGTTATGTAGCCGCCAATATGTTATATCGATTTCTATATTTAATATCGATGTTTTAAAACGATTGATTAATCTGTCTAACTTATTACTAAATGGGGTGTGTTCTGCTTCTATTAAATACGTACATTTGAAAAACTGTTGTATGTGTGTCGGATTAACAAGATTTAACTTACACCTTTTTAGATAGACCTTTCGATTAATTAATTTGGACAATTTAATATACGACTTTTCTAGTTTAATGATCGATTTATACGTTTCTTGGTTATAGTTGTTACGTAAGGTGTTGTGCCATGTCGATTGGACGTACGATGGTAGTTCGGATGGTGATAATGCCATTATTGGAAGAAATATATACTTGGTAAAGATTCTTTATCCTCCTCTGTGTGATCTACTAATTAATGCTATCTTCTTCGTTTAGGATGGGCAATATAATGTCCTACGTTATATTAAAATTTTAAATATTGACCATTGTATGTTTAATGTTGTATTTATTTTAATTACTAACTCGTAAAGTTGCCAATGTCCTTGGTCGGTGGATTGATCCGCTTGATTTTATTCTGTAAGTTTTATGTGTTAAAAATTATCTGTTAATTTCATTTTGTTGTTACTATGTGTTGACTTACGAGTTCAATAAATTACAGTTGGCCTGAAGAAGTGCTAACCTTCAGCACGAAACGTTGCCATAAAAATAAATTAAAGTGGTTTTATATTGCCCCTCCTAAACGAAGAAGATAGCATTAATTAGTAGAAATGATTGTTCTTGGTAAATTTTGTAGGTGGTATCCGCGATTGAATGGACATTGGTTCTGGTTTAAAAGTTGGTTTATAGGTGGAATTTTCCAAATACTTGTGCATTTCTTGCAAATCTTTGGTTGATTGGTCTTGTTTGAATGTTAATAGGTTGACTGGGGAATTGTGGTTTATAATTTGGACGGAGATGGGGTGGAAGGTATTTTTCGTGAGTTGAAAAATTAGTTATCGGTTGTTTATTATTATTTTCAGATGATGTACTAGGATTATTGTTATAATTTTGATTATATTTTTTTATGAAACTAAAATTGGAAGAGTTACGAGGTTGCTGTAATACAGGAGGTCTTTGTTTCGAAAAATTTTGTCGATATAACTATATGCAGACATTGTACTAAGTTAGTAATTTGGTATTATAATAACCAAAACCTACAATTTAGAGTAACAAAACATTAACCATCCTGCTTTCGACTTCCTAAAGAATCCGAAGACATAAATAGAAATTTATCGATTAAAATATTCTACTTTTTTTTTTAAATTAGTAACAATAGACTTAAAACATACTTAAGAATGAAGTTTTTATAAGTGCTTTTATTTATTTTCATATTCATTTCATTGTAATATTACAAAAACAGTTGATCCTTATATAGTGCTACAAAAACTTAAACAATTTACTTAGTTATACAAAAAAAAATTACGAGATTTTACCAATAATTATAAGACAATTATGTATTACATTAAAACAGAACATAGATGTTATTAGAAAAACAATAAATTCTTAGGCTGTAATTATCCCGATACAAAACTTTGGCAGTTGCCTACGTTATCCTCACCAATATTACATATTTAAAATATTAACAGTATTATACCGAAATTGTGCATTGGATTATAATAAATAACAATATAAATGTCCCAGTGAGCAAAACGCTACTTTATTGTGGAACTTTAGGCTACTCAATGGCTGTTAGGAAGTGATATTGGCTTAAGTAGCTAATTGGCAACTTAAGAAACTTCTTTAGAGCTTAAGTACCAATATAAAATTGCTCAGCTACTTAAGAACCACTTATAAAGTTTTTTACCACCCTTAAACAGCTACTTCATTGACAGCTTCTCAAGAGCATTCAACAATGCCTCTTTATTAGTATTATTGTTTCTTGAAGTTGACTTTGTTACTTTAAAGTAGCTGTTGTTTTTTTATTAATCATTTATTGTCATTCATATTTACAAAATGGAGAGCTTACAAAAATTGGGACAATCAAAACCAGCTGTTACGTTGCTTTCATTAGCTTTAACCTATTCTTTTTACTTTTTTTCGTAGGATTTTGTGATCTTAGACGTGTTTTTATTTGCCAACACAAAATCAATGACCAATGTTGAATCCTTATTGACAAATTGTACTGTGACTTCATAAAAAAGATTCATTTGTAATAGTTGGTCTACCGTTACGCAGTCAAGAAGATATTTGAGAAAGTTTTCCAAAGAAAAGAAGGGGAAGGTCAAATATTTTATTAATTCAGTTGTTCGTGTCTTGTCGATTTTCAGTATGATGTGAGAAATATAAGTACGATTAGTTTTCACATTATCAAACGTTCAATGGTTTTTTATTTAATCACTTAGTATAAGTACGTGCACTGTTTGAAAACTAATTATACTGCGTACTACTTCAATTTTTTTTTCGTATCCTTTCTTTCGTGCAAAACATCTCCAATATGCTTACGAATCGCACCCCTTGTAAATCCCATATTAATTTAGGTAACAACTTCTAATACTGCTGGTTTATCTTAATAATATATTTCGGTTTTGTGAAACTTTCTCTTTAAATTACAGCGTAGTCTCTGTGCTGTTGTGAGAGTTCATTTTTATGCACAAATATGTGTCGAAACAGAAATAGAATAAAATGATACTTGATCCTTATTTAACTACCATATCTAAAATTTAAATGTAACGGATAAAAAATCAACATACATTTATTGAGACACATACGAATTAAACCACACTTAATCCTTGTTTTGTATTATTCTCTTATAAATATAAGCAAACAATCCACACACACACAAAAATAAATACTTAAAAAAATGGAAAACTTAATATGCATTTCTTAACCTCAACAATGTTTGCAAAAATTTATCAATTATACCAAATTACAGCAAGTTTCTTATAAATAGTGCTGGTTAAAACATAAATAACTAGATTTCAAATTCAAAATCTAAAACTATGATAACGCCCATACTTTTCGTATTGTAAAATCAGATTATCGAATATTAAGCAGTCCATGAACTTAATATGTATGTTGTAGGATAGCTCAGTTGGAATATCTAATGATGACAAATCCATCAGGTAGGAGCGGGTTCAAATCTGACCAAGAGAAAAAGTAAAATTTGCGTTTTTAAAATATATATATAACAAAAATACACCTGTAAAACACGTGTAGACAAAACGAGAAGAAGTAAAATATGTAATTAATTTATTTTCTTTGGTCATTTTTTAAGCTACTCAAAGGTAGTAAAATAAAGCTATTTAAGCAGCACAGTTGTTTGTGAAAGGTGGTTTACAGTTTCTTTACAGCTTCTTTAAAGCTTTGCTAGTACCACAAACAGCTATATAAGCCCGATTTTAATGCATTAAAGGAGCTCTCTAACAGCTACATAACTGCGGAATTTTTAGCTACTTAAACGCTTCATGGAGGCTTTAGTTTTTTCACAAGCCGCTTAAAGGTGTTCTAAAGAGTAACTTTAAAAGCTAACGTACATAGTTATAAAACAGCCGGTTTTAGCTACAATTTGCTCCCTTGGGTTATGTTAAAATCAATTAACTGTTACGGTTTAAATATTCTACTGCAAGACTTTTCGATTAGCAACAAATTCGATTATGTATAAATTACTGTCGATTATAGTGCAAAGAACAATTTTACGTAGTAACAATTTAAGCAACAAATTGTTAATGCAAATTAAAACATGAAAAGTCCCGTATGAGAGCAAATCGATTCTCTGTCGTTTTTTATTGTATATAGTTAGCAACAAATTCGATTATGTATAAATTACTGTTCATTACAGTGCGAAGAAAAATATTACTTTGTAACAATTTAAACAAGAAATTGTTTACGTAAATTAAAACAACGGAAAGTCTCGTATGAAAGCAACTGAGTTTCATTGTTTATAACTAGCAACAAATTCGATTATGTAAAAATTACTGTCGATTATAGTGCAAAGAACAATTTTACGTTGTAACAATTTAAGCAACGAATTGTTTATGCAAATTAAAACAACAAAAGTCCCGTAGAGTGCTCATCGATTCTTCGTCATTTTTTATTGTTTATAGTTAGCAACAAATTCGATTATGTATATGTATGTATGTATGCAAATTAAAACATGAAAAGTCCCGTTGACAGCACATCGATTCTCTGTCAATTTTTATTGTTTATAGTTAGCAACAATTTTGATTATGTATAAATTACTGTTGATTATAGTGCAAAGAACAATTTTACGTTGTAACAATTTAAGCAACAAATTGTTTATGCAAATTAAAACAACAAAAAGTCCCGTAGGGAGCTCATCGATTCTCCGTCATTTTTTTTGTTTATAGTTAACAACAAATTCGATTATGTATAAATTACTGTTGATTATAGTACAAAGAAAAATTTTACGTAGTAAAAATTTAAGCAACAAATTGTTTATGCAAATTAAAACATGAAAACTCCCGTATGACAGCACATCGATTCTTCGTCATTTTTTATTGTTTATAGTTAGCAACAAATTTGATTATGTATAAATTACTATTGATTATAGTGCAAAGAACAATTTTACGTTGTAACAATTTAAGCAACACATTGTTTATGCAAATTAAAACAACAAAAGTCCCGTAGAGTGCTCATCGATTCTTCGTCATTTTTTATTGTTTATAGTTAGCAACAAATTCGATTATGTATAAATTATTGTTGATTATAGTGCAAAGAACAATTTTACGTTGAAACAATTTAAGCAACAAATTGTTTATGCAAATTAAAACATGAAACGCCCCGTTGGCAGCACATCGATTTTCCGTCATTTTCTATTGTTTATAGTTAGCAACAAATTCGATTACGTATAAATTACTGTCGATTATAACGCAAAAAGCAATTTTACGTTGTAACAATTTAAGCAAAGAATTTGTATCGTTGTAGAATTTGTCGATACAAAAGTTCAAGAAAAAATAAATTCAACGTCTTCAAGAAGGAAAACGTTGGCGTAAATGCTGGATTTCGAAATAAATTTAAACGTCTCGAATCAAAGAAAACTTATAAATTTTAATGCACTAAACTGTACACTGGTAATACACTAACGCAGTATAAAACAGATTGTAATAATTATAATTGTGCCGATACTTGGGCATACAAGGAGGTATCAACTATGTACCTTAGCACCCTTAACAATACACTGCCCTATTTAGCAACGCCACACGCTCAACGTAAGCAACCCGCAGGCGCTAACAACACAAAACTTAACAAGCGGTAAAAATTCAAATATTTTAAATATTTATAGATTATACAAAACTGTACAGAATTCTTTACGTAAATTAAAACAACCGAAAGTCTCGTATGAGAGCAACCGAGTTTCATTGTTTATACCTAGCAACAAATTCGATTATGTAAAAATTACTGTCGATTATAGTGCAAAGAACAATTTTACGTTGTAAAAATTTAAGCAACAAATTGTTTATGCAAATTAAAACATGAAAAGTCCCGTATGACAGCACATCGATTCTTCGTAATTTTTTATTGTTTCTAGTTAGCAACAAATTCGATTATGTATAAATTACTGTTGATTATAGTGCAAAGAACAATTTTACGTTGTACCAATTTAAGCAACAAATTGTTTATGCAAATTAAACCAACTAAAAGTCCCGTAGAGAGCTCATCGATTCTCCGTCATTTTTTATTTTTATAGTTAGCAACAAATTTGATTATGTATAAATTATTGTTGATTACAGTGCAAAGAACAATTTTACGTTGTAACAATTTAAGCAACAAATTGTTTATGCAAATTAAAACAACAAAAAGTCCCGTATGAGAGCACATCGATTCTCCATCGTTTTCATTGTTTATAATTCGCAATAAATTTGACTATGTATAAATTATTCTTAATTCTAGTGCAAAGAAGAATTGTGCGTAATAATTATTTGAGCAAGATGTAAATTTAAATATAAATAACGGTTACGGAACTAACTTGCGCCAGGGTGGCGAACGCATCGTGATTATTTTAGAGGAGTGGGCAGAGGGTATGTCTAATAGTTTTAATTTAGATTTGGTTTAAATGTTTGATGTTTTAATAAGTAATTTTGTATCGCTATCTGTTTTTAATAAAGCTTAAATCATGTATGGTGTTACTTTTTTACGTCATTTTGATATGTGAAAAAATGACTCTCGCAAATTCGTTAATGCTATTTTACAGCAGCAAATTTCCACCTGACATTATTTCTTTTTTTTGTACGCAATAAGTTTTTTGGAGAGGGAGGGTCCAGCTTTACGTTAAACTGGTCCCACCTACTTCATTTCTAATTTACTGCTGTTCTTCTTGAGCAACAAAATTTTGAATACGGCAATAAATAAGCACATAATTAGCACTAATTTTTTTAAGAAGTCTGGTTTTTTTTGTTAGTGGGGGGTCTTAGTTAATGGACGTGATTCAGATCACAATGATAAGGTGGCAAACGTAACAAAGTATGTCCATGCTTCTTTAGTAATTCATCAACTACATAAGTTTTGGTGATGTTACATTGTTTCACTGAGCATAGTAATTCAGGTTTTCTTATGTCATTAATAGTTGATATTACATTCCAACCATTCTCTTATGTCCATTTTTTTTGTACCTTGATTTGGTGGTTTGTTTATTTGTACGCTATGATATGGTGCGTTATCCATAAGAACAATACCGTTAGGAGGCAAATTTGGAATTAGGTGCTTTTCCATTCATTGCCTAAAGTTATTATGGTTCATATCATCATGGTAGTCGCCAGATTTACTTTTTGATTTAAAAATTAATAGTCCATGCTTCATAAGATCCACCTGCATGAACAATTATGTATCTTTGTCCTGCTTTGTCTGTGTGATACACACCAGGTTCGTTTTCTGATTGCCAGCATTTACTAACCCCTAATAACTAATTTGAGTATCAAAACAAGATAGTTTGATATTTTAATTTCAACGCAAGCAATGATCGTTTTAAAGTTCTCGTTCTCTTGTTTTAATGTACATGGTATTTAATTCGATCTACCATATACAGTTTATTGAGTATCTGAATGTTTAAATCAAATTCATCTGGTTTATAGTTTATAACTAAAGACATATTTATTTAGTTTGTGTACATGAGTTTGTTAATTTAATCGTTACCGTAATTTGATTTAAAAGTTAATGTTTATTTGAAAGAAGAATAGAAATAAAAAACTTCTATTTACATTTTAATTGGACACATACATACAATATATATTTATGAGTGCTATAAATTGTTATAAAAAATATATGAATTTAACAAAAATAACTGTACTTTCCTTTTTGGAGAAGTATCAGTATAGATTTTTATCATCTGCATTTAGTGAGTTGAACTCTGGCTGGTGTACCAATTTCTATGCGTCTTTTGAAACTGCAGTACCAGTAGGTCTAGAATTGCATAACGCCGACACACAAGGATAATTATTCTGTATAAGTAAAATACAAAATTAAAATTTATTTTAAAAAATTGACATTCAAACATTGCACCATCAAAATTTACACTAATAAAAAAAGAAGTGATTCCAATAGATACTTGTAGTAGTTCTGGATAATTTATTTTAAGGGTCTCTAATTTTTATGCAATCCTTTGTGTCCAAACAAACCACAGGTCCAAACGTTCTAAATACACCGCACACTTTGCACAATGAAAAGTACACAAGTACGAATCACAATAATCTTAATATAAAAATGCTAAAATTAGATTAATCTTTTTCACACGATGCATACACACATTCAATTCGAGGTAATGATGATAAAGCGGTCACGTAGCTGCATGCTAAAGTTCTTGCCATAAGAGAAGAGCCCTACGTCATCATCGTATTCATATGAATCAAGATTAACGCACTAGTCAAATTAAGTGTTAGTTTATTAGTTACAATTAAAAATTCAGTGTTGGCTATCCTGGTTAGTTGGTACCTATAAGAATTTTAATTTTGCTGTCACAACACGTTTAACCTTCAAAATTAATTTTTGCTTAATTCGAGATTACTAATATTAAAATAAATATTATTAAAAATGACTGCAATTTGTTTATGTTTAATTAATTATATTTATTTAAGTGAAATTTAGATTTAAACAAATGTAGTTATTACATTTTTTGTAAAATCCAGTTATTGAAGTAATTTAAAATGAAAAAACGTTTAAGCACAGTGAAGTCATGTATAATACAGATTAAACGTAATTTTAATACATAAAACTATGAAATGAGCAACATCTTGAGTAACAATTGGTTTTATAAAAATGTTCAGTTTTAAAAACTCTATGAACCTCATTTATTTTAATCATCACTACCTGAAGATTCCGATGAACTTGAATTGTTTAAACCAACATTAATTATTAAAGGTTCCAATGTAATGTCTAAAAACTTTTCTCGGTTATACCACTCTTGTATTAGTTTTTCTGTATGAATCACACACTTTTCCCATACTTCGGAAGTACATTATGTTGTAGTGCTTCGTTCCACATTGAAATTACTTATACCTATCCCTACCAATGTGTTTATTGTAATATGACTTTGCATGGGCCCCTATTAATTCGATTGGATTAAACTCGCAATGGTAGGGTGGTAGTCGTAGCACTTCATGTCCGTGTTGTTGTAACAGTTCGTCCACTTCATATTTCTTTTCTTTCTTGTGCTGCTTAGCTATGTCAAGTAATTCACTTTTGAACATGTTAGCATCATACGAAATATTATTTTTGTTTAGCCAAGAAATTAAATCAGATTTGGTCCAACTTGACGAAGGAATTTTTTCTAGTAACATGGAATGATATGATGCATTATCCAACACTATAATTGATGATTCTTTCAAATTATTAAGTAAACGTTCAACAATCCATTTTTTAAACGTTTCACCATTCTTATCTCCATGATAATCTTCGTGTTGAGATTTAGATGAAAACAATAACGAAGCATTCTTTACAAATCCAGATTTTGTACCGGCATGTACGACAATAAATCGTTTTCCATCCGTACACTTTTTAAATTATCATCTTGCCACGATCTCCCCATACTTCCTTTAGCAAATATCCATCCATAAAAACTACTTCCCGTGGAAATTCTGAGTTTAGATTTTCTATGTAACGTTTTAGAAATTTAATCCTTATAAGAGCTCTCCATTAAGGATCTACGGTGATCGTCTTTCTTGAATTTAAAGCCAATTTCATGCAGAGTTCTATTTAAAGTGCGATCACTTAACAAAACATGTTTATGTTTGAGTTTGCTGTTTAGGAAATTCACAGTCGCATGTTGTTCTAGAAAAAGTTAGTTTTTAGAAAGATTATGAAGGTTGCTTTCATCGGAACTTACTATTTGTGTACATCGTATACAACGTGTTTCTTATAGTCATTTTTGAAGATTCTGGCAAGTCTACAGTTTTTGACTTCCTTCGTGACCTTTTCTTTCCAGGACTTGATAACACTGGATTCAATGTGTGTTCAGAGTTTATCCGCTTAACAGAAGCTAAGCTTATGCCCAATGCAGTTGAAACTCTCTGTAAATAATTTATTGTAATGCAAGTTAATAATTTCTTTCTTTAGCTTACTTCTTGAACAGACGTTAATGGGATCAAAGGATCCCCATTGTCCTTTTCTTGTTAAAAGTATGCAAGTAAATTAACCACCATTTGGCGAGCTGAGAGCGTAATGTTTTACCTTGTATAAAACCCGACATGTTTTTGTTCTAAAAAGAACAGTTTGAAATAAAATAATGCAAAATAGTAATAACCAAAGATACAAAACGAAATGAAAATGACAGCGAACCATGTTTGATAATTGTTTGACAAAACGTCAACTTGATTGAAGCCAATTGAATAACTTTATTCATAACGCATGCAATCAATCTTCCGTCTTTGTTTTACACATAGTTTATGTCTTGCTTATATAATAGTTTCTATGTTATTTCTTACATCAGTAGGTAATGACGTAGGGATCTCCTCTTATGGCAACAACTTTAAGCATTATTTAAAAGTACAATTCTCAAAATAAAAAAATTAATGTCTCTATTTTAGAACATCAATGTTTCTATGGCTTTAATTTTTGTAACAAAGTTTTATACATTGAAGTGCATCATTTTCTTTGTTTTTAGAACGCGGTTGCATTGTTTCTATGACATTTCTTTAAAATAAGAGCTATTCCTAAAAAAATAAGTTTCCTGTATTAACAAACTGAAAAATCTTAATCTATATATATATAAATGTTATGTTGGTTTGTGTACGCTTCAAAAACTCAAAAAGTTCTGCACCGATTGAGTTGAAATTTTAACATGATATAAAATCCGCATCAAGGATTGTTTTTATCTATTTTTTGCATCAGTCACATATCTGCGACCGCGAGAAAATAGTTTTTTTAACGATCAGCTGTGTACCAGTGACCGCGCCATCTGCCATAAGCGATGAAAACACTCGCTGTCAATTGTAATAATAATGACGCAGTCACATGAGAAATACAGTCGAACTCCTATATAGTGATGTTCAAAATTCCCTTCAAAAACATCATTATATAGAAACTTCATTGTATAGAATTTATACTTAAAAAATAAAACACAAATTTAAACGTACATAAGAAATACATATTAATTATAAACACTTTTTAACCAACTTGACACTTAAACAACTTGAAACGAAAAAATTGCAAATGAAACGTGTTCAATAACATGACAATGCATTTCAAAACTCGAAGGAAATCCTATAATCCTCTAAACAATTCATGCATTTATGTCATTTACAAATGTACAGAATTTTTAGTACCATTAGTAATAGCCTTTCTGTATTGTAAATTAAGAAGTCTTATAATCCGCTTATCCGTTTAACAATGCGGTATTGTAAAGGTAAAGTAAATTGTACGTGATTCCAAGAAAACTTTAAGTAGTTGGGTAACATTTTCTTTGAAAAAGATCATAATATAGAATTTGAACATCATATTTTAGAGGTGTTTTTACACGCATTTTAACCCGAAGGTCAATATCCTAAAGAAAACATCACTAAATAGAAAAAATCATTAAACAGGAGTTCATTGAATGGAGGTTCGACTGTAATTTCGTTCCCAATTACATTGTTTATTTACGAAAAAATTTGCATCTGATTCTGATTATTATACAATCTGAATTAAATATTTATTTAAATCAAGAATTTTTGGTGTGAGTGTTGTGATCGAACTGCGCCTTTCACCAAATCGTAAGTAGAGGTTATATTTTATATCAAAGATTTGGATTAACCTAACTTTTAATGTATATAAATACGAATGTCAATATAAAAAACATCAATTAATTTCAATAATAAAATCAAATAAAATAACAATTAAATGTAAAACAGTTCACAGTTAGAAAATGAAAACATAAAGACGTGCATTTTTTTTTAATTATTTATTTTTAATAATTTCTTATATTTTTCGTTTTTAATAATTTATTCATTCATTTTGAAATTGATGAAATTGCATATAAGTCGATAGACACCGTTGTGGAAGCAGATAAAGTAGTTAATTATCCAATAGAATTTTTAAACTCACTTGATCTGCCAGGGATACCACCACACAAATTAAAATTGAAAGTAGGTGTGCCAATTATCCTCTTGCGGAATATTAATCAGCCAAAACTCTGCAACGGCACGCTACTTGCAGTTAAGAAATTAATGAATAACGTAGTGGAAGCAAGTGAAATATATTCTTTGTTTTGTTTCTCATTTCTCAACCATTCAATCACAATGTGCCACTGCAAAGCGTGGCAGGGTACAGCTAGTATAATATAATTTTCTTAGTTTGAGATCAGCTTTAATTAAATCTAGTAAAAATATTCAAGAGAATATACGTCTTCAATTCGAGATAACTTTTTTTTCTGTGTATGTTTCATCTAAGTACGTAATAGGTTTTTTGTTTTCTCCTAGACCGTCATTTTCTCGTAACTTTCTTAATAGCGACATCTTCAAGCTACAATGTTATTACGTTCTATTAACAATTTCTTTTTATGGTGACATTTTCTGTATTTAAACCCAAATTGATGAAACGATTTTCTTAGAGTATCTGTTCCGCAGTAGTCAACTTTCTCCTGCATTTTCTGAACTAAAATCTTCAATGTTGGAACCTTTTTGTCTACGGTATAAATTTCATGAATGCTTCTTTTTAAGATGCCTATATCAGCATTGTCCAATGCTCAGCTTGCAAAACTTCACTCCTAATAAAAACATTTTTTATTTACATATTTTAAATATTTATAAATTTACCGTATTTGTTTTATAAACTTTACAACAGTTCTAATGATGTTTCGAGCTTTGGCATGAACGGTTTTCCTTGATTTATTTTCCATGTTTTTCTAAAAAACAAAAAAGTTATAACTAAGTAATATTCTTCAAAGTAATTAATATTATTCAAATTGAACCATGATTGACGTTAATGTATTAAACAAAATAAGCGTAAAAACCCTTAGGGTCAAAACACATAGTTTTGATAATGAGGTTATGTAAAGGTGGATTTAAGCAGATCAATTTAACATTTAGCACTTTATAAAAGTAGTACCTATTTATGGAAACACACTTCCACTTGGTTACACATTAATATATGTTAATATAGTTACATTTGTTACATTTTAGCAGTGGCGGCTTCTCTATTAGGTCACTCGGACAATGACCCTCCAAAATGAATTAGAAAATTATTTTATTTACTTTACAATTACAAGAACTCGCGTTTAAATCAAATTATGAGCGTTTGAATTTCAATTTTCATTGTAAGCGCAACATATGCGAAAACTTACGAATTTACCCGAGGCTGTTGTGTTTTATAGTCCCTGTGTATTATATTGTATTATATAATGCAGCCGAATCGTAAATGATAGTTATTGTAGTGAAGAGTGCAACACGCGTAATACAATCTTATGCGAATTAGAAAAAGACAACTAAATGGTTTCTGCGGTTGTCAGCCGAGTCCCATTTCGCGTACTCAATGCAATGCTTACGTCATTTATTATTATCTCCGCAATACGTGTTTGGAAAACAAAAATGCTGGAATGCACATTTTTTATCTTATACGACAAACTGTGCACTCGCTTTTTTAGTTGTTTGATAATATTTGTTTGTAACCAATGTCATTGACTTTCACAGGTTAAAAGAAAATAAATTATGTTTAAGTACATATTACCGTTTTTGTTTGATAAAAAAATGAATCGCTAATAATAGTTTAAATTTTGAAAGACGTTTAGAATTTAAAACCAATGGTCGTCCTTAGCCTTTACTTCAAATTCGACAAACAAGTAAACATAAAAATAAAGAAATACACCGTAATTTTAAAGAATCTATGTACGATTTATCAGAATGGATTTGTGGATGTGAAGAAACATGGAAAAATCTTTAATTGAAAACGTTGTAAATTGTTATCGATCATTTTGCTAATTCTAAAGATAGACGAATAGATTTTAAATATAAATCGCTTTAATGCAAAATAGTTTTTTTTTTACTTTTTGTGATAATTGCGTTTTTTTGAATATTTCAAAATGACCCTCTGGTATGATTGACCACCAGCCGCCACTGCATTTTAGTGTTTAATAACAAATTACAGAAGTTTTAGCGCACATACTTCGAGTTGCGTGTGAGAATGCGCAGTGTGCATTAAATTTATAATTTAGTTAATTAGAAATCCGTAGTTCAACTGCTTAAATGTTAAATGATTAATATTAAATTGGTCTGCATAAATCTGCCTTTAAGATTGCAATAATTTAGAATAATTATCATATGCTGTTATATTTGGTATTATGTACTTACCGATTTATAAAAAAATCCACAACAATATTAGCCGGTTGCAAAAAAGTCTGGTTAATTGGCGATTTACTGATCGTCGATTAAAGGTGATGGTTGATTAACATTCAATCGCGTTGCACAAAACAATTTAATCTATGATTAACTGTTCATTAGTTAATCGACCATTAACTGCTAGTCAACTTGACAACCGCACGTTTTAATGTCAGTTTATGAAACAAAAATGACTACCAAAAAGGAGGTTATTTACAAATATTTACTTAAATCAAGAAAAAATAATAAATATTGTAGTAAAGTGAGTATTACAAAAGGCATTACTATATTATTCACGTTTTCTTATATGTAAATAGTTATATTATCATTATGGAAAATATAGCTTCTGTATAGATAGCTAAGTTTTATTTTATGTTTACCGATAAAAAATTCTAATTCTATAAAATTTCTTGCTTAATTCCTTTTATCCTTTACTTTAGATAACAATATAAAGGAGTAACTCGCTAAAGGATTTATAATTGAAAACAAAATGTTTAGTGTCAACAAACATCACCAACGAATGTAATGCATCGACTAAAACAGGCCTACGAACAGCAAAATACCTGAAACTTTTTTGTATATATGAGACTGAAGATAAAACAGATCTGTGAAACAGGACATGTAAGCAAGGACTTAAAAGTTGTACTATGTATGATGAAAAAATTTGTTTCTCGTGGAGTTTTCAACCTCTTAATAACTGCCGATCAGGAGGTTTTGCTGGCGAACATTGCATACCAAAGTGAGCCACCTAGAAATTGCTTTTAATTGCTTTACAGCTTACTATTTTGGTAAATTGGGAGATAATTACAATGAAATATAATATTAATTTGTATCCTTAGTAAAAATGGGCAAATGAGAATCATTTCATGTGGCTGAACCTCAACCTAGATTATCTCGTATTCCTGTCTTCCGCACATTCCTATTTACTGCAGAACCTGTGGCAACTATTTTTAAGAAAAATTTCAAAAGCAAAAAATTATAAACTGTCAATTACTGAAAGAAGTAACATTATTTAATCAAGTTTTAGAAAATATAAAGCACAGTATTAGTTTTATAAATAAAAAATTACAATAAATTGTATGCATTTTGCATATTAAGAACTGTTGCAATTAATGTTGTCCTAATTAAAAGTAGGCAACCATATTGCAATCAAGGAAATCCTCTGCAAAACTTCAAAGAACCTTTCTATGGTATTACTTGTCATAATCAGTGCTCTGCTTTATGCTACTTCACTGGCATTTGCTGGATGTAAGCAGATGAGGATTACATGCATATCCACTGTCACCTAATAGGTAACCGTTGCGAAATTCAACCGAAACAAGAGATTTATTGAAAATAATACTGTTGTGTACTGATCCTGGCCAATAAACGATAAAATGCATGAATTTTAAGTCGGCATCGCAAATCGCTTAAACATTAATGCTAAAATATCCTTTTCTGATGTGATACGATTTAGCATTTAGACTATCGGGTGATTGTATATGCACATGTGTGCAATCGACAGCTCCCACAACACGTAGAAAACCAGAAATGCGAAAGAACCATTGTTTTGTTTCCATTAACTGTTCGGTAGTTCTAGGCATCTTTATATATTGATGGGAGAGCCTGACCATTTCATTTTTGAATAGAGCATTAATATTTGTACTATTGCATCAAAAGATTAGTTTCGATAGCTTGCTGGTTCGATTCTATCTTTAATAGCATGTACCATGTTTATTATGGTGGCCTTATTTAAACGAAACCTTTTCTTGAAATCAATGTCGTTTAACAATTCAAAAGGATTTTCTTTATCTCGTATAAACCTTATGCTGCGAAGCTGTCTTCAAAGCTACTCGAGGAAGAAGACAAGTTGAACAACATAATTATTTTTGTTTAATAATTATTTTTTTAATAAATTTGTATTAAACGAAACTTGAATTAAACGTAGCTATAATTTATTAGTTAGTTTTGACTGTAAATCATGAACTTTTTATTATTGAAAAACTTTAATTGTAGGTTAATCAGCCAAATATCGCCAATTAGATAATCTTTTGTTAACAAGAGTTTAATCGGAGATTATAGTTTTGTGCAACGCAAACTATAGTTAATCTCTGATTAACGTCGATTCAATTAAATATTTAATTGACTGTTAATGGCCCGTTAATACAATTAAAAGAGAATCATACTTTAATGAAAGATTAAACTTCAATTAACGGTCAATTATCTTTTGTGCAACCCGCTACTAGTGTTTCATTTAAAAATGTATAACTTTATATCGTTATTCTAATTTGGGCACCCTGTATACTTTTAACAATATTTGAATGACTTACGTATTTCTGTTAAAAGATTTTTGGATTTATAGTTTTTTCATTAAGCTCCGTATTGTTGAGCGTGTATATTTACAGACTAATTTTATATTTAGTTTCTTACTTTTTTATTATAAGATGTATTGGTTTTTGTATAAACTGTATCTTGGACAAGATTTTTTATTGACGTTTCTCGTGTTTATTCGAAATAAATACTTTTGCGCTTATATTTGAAATTGTATTTGATGTAGGTTAAAAGACTAAGTGAGGTTTTAATTTGACAAGGGCATTTATTCGGTGCAACAATTTATATTTAAATGTTTACATAACATCAATGGTACCTTAATTTATAATGCATTGTATTTCAGAATTAGGGTATGCGTAATATGTATCTTTGATCCGAAAGCATGGATAATATTTATCGATAATTTATTAAAGATGATTTAAATTTATCCAGTAATTAACATGTCGCATTTACTTTTAATTAACATTTCAATGTAAAAGAACCTTCGGCAATTGATGAAATCTATTGTACTCGCATTTATAGATTATTTATTTTTCTCTAACATCGATCGATATTTGATAGGTTTATAAAAAAGTTTGTTTTATCACGTGAATGCTATTAAATTTCTTTCTATATCCTTGTTTGATGTGTTTTACCTTAAAGCGAAAATATTGGTATATAATTTTTTTTCGATATTTCTAAAAGAAAAATAAAATTTTCAAGCTAAAATCTTTTTTCAATTTTTTATAATTTTTAAAGAGGTTATGCATTATTTTCATTTGTGAGTTTTTAACGATTCGATGAAAGTGTTATACTTAGTTTAATTGCAGTTGTAAACGACACGCTTGAGATTTCATTTTTATTTATTTTCGTTATTGATTTTGTTGTAGGTTTTGGAATTTTTTACTTTTATGATACCTTGATTAAAATAGTGCAATTTTAATGTTTTATGATAGTTTGAATTTACTACTCTCAAATGTGCTATATTGGTAATAATCATTCATGTCAAATGTCAGTGAAGTCCCAATCACCAATAATTAATAACAATCGAGACTAATCTTTTACAGTTGAAATCATGACTTTTTTAAGTTATGCAGTATGTCTTTATGTTGATCTTTATATTAAAACAATTTTGGTATGTAGAGTCCGTTTGCAATTTGGATCGCCTCAGGCTGTGGCTTACTGGTACTCCCGTTGAGTTGACCTTAAGCAATTAGTCATTCATGGGACGTATTTAGAAATATTCTTTCAGATTTTAAGTACTGAATTAAGTTATACGTTGATGTTTTTTGTTAAACTTTTTTAGCTACCTATCTATACTTTTTTATTTATATTTTTTATTGTCATTATATGTATATTGCCAATTCGATTTTTGTTTCTATATATTGATTAATTGTTTTTTATTTAAATTAGTTTAGTTTTGGCATTATTTGTTCATATATTGTTGGTTTATGCATATTGGAAGTGAATAAGTAAACTTCTTATAAATAAATGGTTATTTTTGTAATAAAGAAAATGTCAAAATTTCAATAGAGAAATAAATATTAGCATTTTAGAATAAGTAGTCTTTATTAAAACCCTTAGATTATATGTATAATATTTCTGTTAACATTAGAATCACAACTTAATAAATAAATCAAGATAGTAACTTATTCCCTACAAGTAATACATACTACAAACCATCACACTAAAATACATAAAAATGTCACAAAGCTTGAGGAAAATGTAATATTCCGCCACTTTTAAATTTCTGCATAGTCTGTATCGTCGTCTGAACTTTCTTGACCTAAAACAACTTGCAGAGGTTTTATTGGTGGTAATACGAAGTACAAGTTTTCTATTTCTGTTACATGCTTTACGCATTTCTTCCACAAATCTGTTTTTTCAAGCTCTTCCGCAACCTGTCTTATAAGCGGAATAACGGACATGGCACGATCTGGATTCTTATTATCCTTCCTTATAGTAGATTTGAATGTTGCCCAGACTAATTCAATTGGATTGAATATACAATAATATGGTGAAAGCCTGAGAACCGTATGCCCATGTTGGCGACACAAATCATCAATAACGTAGGTCTTTTGAATGTTTCTTTCTTTTATTACTTTCAAAAGCACTTCTTTTGTAGGAATTGTTTCTGGAATAGGGATATTTCTATCTTCCATAAACTTCAAAATGTCTTCTTTTTTAGTGGACTTACATGGAATCTTTACTAGCTGACGGGAATGATAACTAGCATTATCCATGACTATAACCGAGTTTTTTGGAATATTTGGCAAAACTTGTTTGCTAAACCACTGTTCAAACAAAGATGCAGACATGTCTACGTGGTAATCTGCTGAAGAATTTGCAATGTTTTTTGCACTGCACATTAAAGCATCTTTTACAAATCTATTCTCACTTCCAGCATGCACTATAATAATTCTTTTTCCACGAGAGGAAGGGGCATCCAAGGCGCTATTTTGAGTATCATCAGTCCATCCTCTTTTGACAATGTCATGCGTATCATACCAAGTTTCATCTAAGTAGATTATCGGTCTTCTTTCTTCTCTGTATTGTTTAATTTTTCTTAAATAAGTCGACCGCAGTGCTACAATTCTTTGTGATTCCATTATTACTGACCGTCTGTTTAACTTTTTAAATCGAAATCCCAACTGATGCAGTAAATAAGAAACCGTTTTCCGATCTGAAGTGTTGGTACCTGCTTCATTTTATAAAGATCGTACATCTTCCGCCTCACAATGTCTTGTGTTGCTGTATCAATTTTTGGTAATTTACCTCTATGTGACTTTTGCCTTTTTCTTTTATGGTCAATAGGTTTGCCTACCGAAATGATATTTTTAACTGTTGTTTGTGATATACCTGTTAATACAGAAATTCTCGCCACAGCATCTCTGTACGTAAGCATTTCGCTTCTGAGTACACGATACATATTTAGTACCATTTGTTGAGAATGTGAAGGCAAGTCTTTGTTGGTTATACTAATTTATTCATCTGAACTCGATTCTACCGTATCATGTAAATCATTTACGGAATCTTTTTTTTTTTGCTTGATAAGTGTGTGATTCTTCTAGAGGATTCCCTTTTTTTAAAAAGTTCATATTAAAAACGTTTACACTTTTATCACTAAATCACTGCACTAAATACTTCTTCAAATGACAAAAATAATATCATTAATGCAATATTTTTCAGTATTTATACTTACGTTAAACTGATAGGTATTCAGTTAGCTAATGACTAAAAAGATAAGAAACTTTTCGGTATTTATAATTACATTTTAATAACCATTTAGGTACTGTACTATAAATAAAGTTGTAAGTAAATTACACACAAAGAAAATAATGTTATAATTAATTCTTTCAATATGCCGAGTAATTAATTTATAGTTAATTATTAAATTAAATGAAATTTCACCTATATTTAATTAAATAATTGACCTGAACTAGCAAAAACTAATAATCAACACATCAAAAATATGTCTCAAACATTAAATAAGTTAATAAGAATGAAGTTTTTAAGTGCGGTCCTGGAATAGTATTTCAGTACCTCTAGAGTTTATAAAAGCATCGGTAATTCTATTAAAAGCTTACAGATAATAAGCAAATTTAAAAACCTTGCCTAAGGCGATCCAAATTGCAAACGGACTCTACTATAACATAGTATAAATTTTACATAACAATAAAGAAAATAAAAAAGCTTATGTAAAAATTGTTCAAAATGCTCGTTGTTAAATTTCAAACACATTAGTCTTGTTTATAAAATCAGGTTATTGTGGCAATCTATACTGGGATGTTATTTCTTGCTTACCGACTTCTTTATTCTTTTAACAGTACGATCATTTGCAAAAGAGTACGTTTTTAGATAGTGGAGGCAATAAAAACAATATTATGTTTATCTCTTAGCAGAACCGAGCTAAACCTTTCTGGCGCTCTCGGGCAAGTCACTCTTATGCGTCTTTTACGGCGGTTTTGGCAGTATTGTACTGTTGTGCGCCGCTTGACCTCACCCTTATGAACGGCCCTGAATAGGAAATACACATTTTACAATTGAATGATTAAGATTATCTTCTCTAATCAATGATTAACTGCAAGTATTTTGTAATGCACGTTTCAATTGTTAAATAAGTACGATACAGGAATAAAATTATAATTTATACATTAGAAGCTCAAGACCGAAGTTAGGGCGATCCAAAGTACATAGCGCCCGTGGGCACTACCCGTGTTGCCCTATAGGACGGCGCGGCCCTGTATCTATGTGGATAGAGCTTTGAAGATACTTATATAGTATACTACTCAATAATAGAATCATTACTAACATTTTGTCGTTTGCGTGATATTCTACGAATGACTGGCGTCAACCTCACGTAAATCTCTTTGTAGTTTATAATTGTTGACCAGCTAACCACATAGTTAACTTTGCTTTATGCAACCAGAAATAAGTTTATTATATTTTTGTATATACTGTATATTTGATTAAGCGTAAAAACGTGATTATTATTAGGTGTTTTCGAAAACTGGTGTTATTTATATTTTATCGGCGCACAGTCCCATACAAAGAATGAGAAGTGGCCCACTACTGGGGGAGAACTGGCGGCCAATAGTTAAGCATCGGCCGAAGACAGTAAACGTAGCTGGACCAGGTCTGGCTAATACGGCGAATGATAACGCCATGCCAAGCGTGGCAATCAAGTATCGACCAAGCCCGCCAACTAAGTTTGAGCCACGCGTGGCAACCAAGAATTGGCAAATCGTAGCGACTAAGTATGAGCCACGCGTGGCAACCAAGAATTAGACAACGCTGGTAATTATACAGCAGCCAAGCTAAAATAACGACAAATACTGTATCTATAACATTATATATTAAATGAAAAATAATTTATAAATAATCGTTTAAAAATAAAATAAAATAAAAAAGTAAAAATTATAAAAAAAATAATAAAAATTAAAAATATAATAAAATAAAATAATAAAAATCAACTTCTTAAATACACTTAACTACATAAATAAAATAAAAAATTCAGTATATAAAATATAAAAAAAAGAAAAGAAAGTACGTTAATATTTTTTCAAGTAGGTCGATTTGCTGCAAACCCAGCTTGTTTACGACGACCACCATCTCTGTCACCAGCATTCGATAAGAATACTCCAATTTTTGATGACAAATTCTTATTCTTTTCGGAATCCCCAAATTTTTCTTGATGACATCTAAAAATTAAAATTTTGATTAAAAAATAAATCTATTTTATTTCAGATCAATTATTATTCCGTCAAAGTCGATGATACAATAAATTTAACAAAGTGATAACATTACCCGTATTTTATTAATTTTAACATTGCACGTAATATAAATAAAACATACCATTGGGGTTTTTCGATTTCTCCGATGTAATTTTCTTAGACGAATCAATGTGCCTCACAGAGGATGATTCCCATGTAGTCATTGGTTCAACACCATGCAATGCTTTCTTGAACTCTCGGATCGAAAGTTGAGTAACTTTTTGGGAATTCGAACTACGTCCATCGTCTGTGCCAATCATTGCTGTTATCTAAGCCCGTTTCAATCGACGCATTCCTTGCTCTAATGAACCTAATCATTAATTGTGCATTAGTTAAAACAAGAAAAAAATGCTTTACTAGTCATAATTTCAAAAAATTTATAATTTAAATTTTGCAAATTTTTATTAATTTTTTTTCGTTCAATGATTAAAATGTAAAAAAACTAATGGGTATTTTTTAATTCAATGATAATTTAAAATTAGAAACGATTATCTGTGACCTAATTTTTTATAGTAACAAAAATAGAATCATACTTACATTGGAAATGATTCCAATTTGGCACAATGACTGGGTAACTGTTGGACAACTTAATTTTTCGAGATATTTATCACATTTTTTCAGATCTTCATGAGTATTTGGATAACAACAATAAACATCGTCTCCTTCAACATTTAGTCATGAATATGGTACTAAATCAATAGCATCTAGGACATTTTCGTTTCTAGGTAAAAAACAGACAATCGCATATTGATTCTCATTTTTCACTCATCTAAAATTAAAAAAAGAATCATTTTAGTGGTTAAATATAAATTTTAAAAAAATAAATCAATATTTTTTTATTGGAATGAAACAATAATGATTATACATATGTATACTGAGAAAAAATATTACAAAGCGCGGAAGTTGGTATTTGCAGTTTTTGCAATTTTTGGTGTTACTGCAATTTTGTAGTAATTTTCAACAATAATGTAAATTACATAGCCGTTTACTAAAAAAATTTAAATTACGGTTAAATGCTGTATTTTGACATTATCTAGAAGTTTTGTTATGCTTGTGATACACATGTAACCACAATATATTCGTACACCGATGATGTGCCGACATCATAACTTACGTATGAATTGTTACCTACAAATATTTCAATTTGTAGACGTGTCTGTACTATAGTATTTACTACTTTTGAGACGCATATAAAATTCGAAACAATGAAAATACTTTTAAAAAGATAAGAGAGAAGAAAAAACTTTTATAATAAGTGGAGAAACTGAAGTAAATGTGTTATTCGAGACGTCATTCGGGAATTGAACGTGAAATGAAGTACTATTTAAATTATTTTGAAAAAACATAACTTTTATTCTTATAAAAAAAGAAAGTTCAACCGTTACTTCCCAAAGATGCAGAAAGAAGGTTGACTTTTTGCAACCGGTTTATTAATTTTCACTAGTTCACAGTGCCAGACTTTATTTTGGGAACTCTTGCTCATATAATTATGAAAGTACAAATTTATTAAATAAAGCTTTTAATAGAGAATGAATACACAAATGCGCCAATACGTTGGCCTGCACGTTTCCCGGACCTTAACGTTACTAATTTTTTTCTTGTGGGCTTTTGTAAAAAAACAAAATGTATGAGCAATAATATACCGTAATGTGAATTACACACAGAATAATAATTGTACGTACCTATGTGTACTTTAAATCGTCTATGCGCTTTTAGTCTTTTTTATGTTCACTTAAATCTTTTATATTTTTTACCTATACACGAATACAGAACACATACACGTACCAACTTCTTTTATATACTCAATACTGCAATATTACTAGTTTTTAATGCAATCTTTGAACTTTTATATGCAATTTTTGAAGATATTCACTGGAACAATTTCCGCACTTTAATAAAAACAATCATAATAGTAGAATACATTCAGCTTTCCCCCACCACTTTCGCGAATTAAATTAATTCGCGGGTTCAATTAAGGTCATTTCGCGGTTTAGCATTTTAATCGGCGGTTTAATTCGCGTTTTCGTTTTAATCGGCGGTTTAATCCGCGGTTTAATTAAGTTTTACCCGTTTTAATTCGCGTTTACGTTTTAATCGGCGGTTTAATTCGCGGTTTTGCATATTAATTAGCGATTTCATTAAATTTTACCCGTTTTTATCCGCGGATTCGCTGTTTGATCATTTTAATTCGCGATTTTGATTTTAATTCTTGGAATAATCTGTTTGATTAAATCAATTTAATTGGAGTTTTAATTCGCGATTTGATTAAATTATTTTAATTCGAGTTTTGATTTTAATTTGTAATTCGTGGAATAATCTGCTTGATCAAATCATTTTTATTTGCGTTTTGATTTACGTTTTAATTCTGTTTAATCAAATGAATACAAAATTAATTTATGCTATTACATTTATTTAATCGATATCAGATCATGACTTCAATTAAACTTTTGATTGTGTGATTCTTCGAAAGTCTAAACTACCTGCAAGTGCTTACCTATTTGAGTTACCCTTGTCCATTTCTTAGAAAATAAAAATCGGAAGAAACTCTTAGAATTTATTGATTGATTTTTGGAACTTTTGCCTGTACAAACAAAATAATTATAGCTTTGATGAGTACGCACTATTTTATTACCATAATTATTAATGAAACCGACAAATTATAAAATATGTAACAATTACAATTAAAAATTATTGATCAACATACAGTTGTTTCACTTTACATTTATCCTATTTACAAAATCGGAACTTATAATTTTTGCATGTACAAACAAAATTAGAAATAATTATAGCTTTGATAGTACTACTTATTAATTTTCATAACATAATTATTAATCAAAATCATAGATTATAAAATGTGTAATAATTACAATTAGATATTATTGATTAACATACACTATTTTCATTTTTACATGTCCATCACATTTTTATAGATAGTGGTGGCCCCCTCTAACTGTACGTTGTCTTTGTTGTAATGCTTCAAAAAGGGTAGACACTATTAGTTAAATACAAGTTCCAAACAACTTTTACCGTGTGCCGTTTTGGTCGCAAGGCTTTCCTAGTTGCAAATGCATGTGCAAGTATGAAAGCCACGGTTAATCAAAACTAGGTACATTCCTCAGTACGCAATAAATACAGAATTTGGTTTAAATTCTTTCAAAGGCCTTAAGTAAATTGAATTTTGATAACGTTAATAATATGACATTTAGTGATGCTAACACTGTTTTAGATATAATGAACATTGGAGTAGTTTACTTATACAGATATGCACAGAGAGAAATAATGAATAGTATTTACAAAAATATATATGTACATTCTTAAGGGGTTACACTACTCTGGCGCGCTGAAAAATGGACCTTTCTTTGGGAATTTTTTTCTCGGTTACTAATGAATGGATTGAAAGGAAATTTTGAAACATAATTTGACATATATTTAGGCATACGCACAAATTATTTTGTCAATTTTTTATTTAAAATGGCGCCGTGGAATTTTATTAGTTAAAACTATGTTTTTTCAGAAGTGGCAAACGGCGTAGTCGGTTTCAGAACTCCTATAGCACCTAGATCAAAAACCAAATATTTTTCTTGAAATATATTACTTCTTCTTTGGAAGTACACGGGATATTTTGTTTTTTTTGAAAATTCGCAAATTGGCATTAATTTTAATTTTTTTAATAGATTTTTGGGGTACTAATAGACCTTTCATTGTTCATAACAAACGTAATTTTTTGTCAATCGAAAAAACCCCGTGTACTTCCAAAAATTACCTATTTGAGAAGCAACAGTTGAAATTTGAAGTGAATCCGATGAAAATTGGCTGAGTTCCAGGCAACGCCAGTTCGAAAAACCCAATTTCGAGAAAAACACGTTTAAAGTTTTATGACGCATTTATGGACTTGAATTTTTTTTTACCTTTACTCGGCTATCCCAGCACCATATAACTGTCCGTCTCTAGATTCATGTTGCTCTTGAGTCTCTTTTCTAAAGGATGCAATGTCTTTTCGAGCTTTTTTACGACTGCTCGATGCTGAACGGTTGGCGGCTTTCACTCGACGTTCATCCACTTCTATGACATATTCATTTAATCGCGTGTTGATCTTCAATTGAATTATGTTCATAACATCTAATAGTCCTTGAAAACCATTATTATATGTTATCACAGCGATGTCCGTTGCAATATCGACGATAACAGAGCTATAATGCCGCGCGGCCGTTTCGAACGTTTTCGTGCGCTTTAAGGCACTTACGAAAACGGGATAAACAAATTGTTTTTATTCACTTTTCATTCAAAATTGCTTTTGGTTATTATTCTTGGATAGTTTCTACATCATTTAAGCCAAACAAAAATTTTTCGAAAAAAATATTTTTACAGAGTAGTATAACCCCTTAAAAGATGGCAATTGTTTTTGGCCAAGATAGGCATTTTAACAATGTACAACAGTATGTTTTAAATATTACCACGAAAAATGAATAGTGACTGTATTACATGGTACCAAATTATTTGTAGCTTTTAAGATATATTGTAAACAAATGTGTAGTACTTACAGATCAATTATACATAGAACAAATGATTTTATAAATTGCATAAGTAGTATTAACAGATCATTTGTATAAAGAACCATTAGTTGTAGTTCAACTGGTACTATTTACAGATTATTTTTATAACAAGAACTATAATTTTTGTAATTTAATTGGTAGTATTTATAATTAAACTGTAACGGATACAAATGGTTTTGTAAAATTCACCGGTACTATATCTACAGATAATTTCTATAAAAAAAACAGAAGTTTTGTAATCCCACTCGTATTTAATTATTTTATAAAAAAAAGCATTGTTTATTTTAATATTGATTTTTTAAAGTAATTTTAGAGAAGCCATCACCGATCAATTTACGTTTTCTACCTGTTCTGAAATGGGAAAAAAGTGATTAAATCATTAAAATTAGATAAATCATTTATTATGAAAGCTTTAAAAAATAAAATAAAATTTAAAAATAAGAACATTTTTTTATAAATATAGAAAAATAAATCCAAACAAATTTACGAATTTCCACCAATCTAGAGTTCATTTTTAATGACATGAAATAACAAACTAACACATGTGTGAACTCCACCAGTGTCTGAATCTTCTATATTATAAAAATATTTATTAATAAGTTGCCACACAGCTTCACTTTCTTTCGGATATGAAAAATTAAAAACAAAAAAAATCATGAAACAAACGTCCAAGGCTCTTAAAATGTTATGAAACCTAAATTTGATATTATCCCAGTACACATAAATTTCTTTTGGATCTAAAATGTGCTCTCCAATTATTCCTATACAGGGTTGGATGCTCAATCGATGTTCATTTTGATGGGCAATATAAGAATCCCATGCGGTTACTGTAGGATGAATATTAATAATTTACAGCTGAGAATCTTTGGTTGTGAATCTTTTTATATGTTTAGTACCATCGCTAACTTTGACAACACTTCTTGTCGTTGGAGGTAAAATAATAGGTAACAAGTATAGCAGCCCTGAATTACGACCATCTAAAACTTTTAACAAAGTTAAAAACGAATTAAAACGGGTAAAACTTAATTAAACCGCGGATTAAACCGCCGATTAAAACGAAAACGCGAATTAAACCGCCGATTAAAATGCTAAACCGCGAAATGACCTTAATTGAACCCGCGAATTAAATTAATTAATCACACAATCAAAAGTTTAATTGAAGTCATGATCTGATATCGATTAAATAAATGTAATAGCATAAATTAATTTTGTATTCATTTGATTAAACAGAATTAAAACGTAAATCAAAACGCAAATAAAAATGATTTGATCAAGCAGATTATTCCACGAATTACAAATTAAAATCAAAACTCGAATTAAAATAATTTAATCAAATCGCGAATTAAAACTCCAATTAAATTGATTTAATCAAACAGATTATTCCAAGAATTAAAATCAAAATCGCGAATTAAAATGATCAAACAGCGAATCCGCGGATAAAAACGGGTAAAATTTAATGAAATCGCTAATTAATATGCAAAACCGCGAATTAAACCGCCGATTAAAACCTAAACGCGAATTAAAACGGGTAAAACTTAATTAAACCGCGGATTAAACCGCCGATTAAAACGAAAACGCGAATTAAACCGCCGATTAAAATGCTAAACCGCGAAATGACCTTAATTGAACCCGCGAATTAATTTAATTCGCGAAAGTGGTGGGGAAAAGCTGAATGTATTCTACTCATAATATTTCTTATTAGCTATAAAAAATTTTCATAACTATGTATTTCCAAGTACAACTTATTTGATAAGCCGGGTCCATTCTATATTTAATTTACCGCTTAAATTTTTAATAAAAGAATTACTTGACAAAAAGAGTAATTTAGTTGGGTGCATTGTGTTTTATCTGTTATTTAATAAGCGTACATGATTTCATAGTATTTTCCTTCTAGACCAAAAAACAAAAATAAATACAATAACTTAGATACTTACCTTTATTTCGTAGACTTACTTTCGCACTAAGAAACTATAAAGTACACTAATCAACACTAATAAACGCAGTAATAGTAATATTACTTCATCTGATTTTTAAATGGTTGTGTTTGTCCGTGAGAAATCTGTGAGAACGTCGAGTCATAACCACAGACAAAATTGCCGAATTGCAGAATGTCACATACGACTTGATTATTCTCAGGAATCGTGTTTCTAATAACAACAGAAATTTATTTTCAAGGAATTCTAAGACGTCTGTAAACATCTTAATATTTCTTAAAACAGCCGAAATTCGCATATTTTTCGTAATAGTACAGACCTTTTGTAGTATATTTTATCAATAAATCTAGCATGATGTTTCGTAGTAACTACTTTTACTTTATAATGATTTGTATTTACGTTAATTCTTGTTAAGAGTATTACATTAATAATTATGTTTGGTTTAGCTATATTATTAAATTAAATAACATTACTTGCGGCCTATTACTAACTGAGACAATAAACTGATTTGACGTTCAACGTGTCTTTTGTTTGAAAGAAAAGCCGGGGAAAAAAGAAAAAATAACTTTGAATTCTTTAAATAATTAGCTTGTAATAAAGTTACAAAATTAAATAGCATTAAATGTAACTTATAAAATTGATGCAAGACTGAAAACCAAATTATTGCGCAGCAAATCATGAATTTTAGTATCGGCCGAGGAACGATTGTTGATTGTGTACTATGATCAAAACTATCAAATGGTTGTTGATGGATAACCAGGATCGGGCCAATATTAATAGACCGATCTACGGGACTTTTTCTAGTAACGGCGACTTTGTATGGGGTGGAGCAAGATGCAACAAAAGTTGGCATCAATTTGCAGGGCCCATTTGGTAGATTTAGATAGGATTAATTTGTTTCTGGAACAATTCTACTAAACAAAAAACAAAAGTCTATACAGTTTTGGCATTAATTTTACTAAGTAAAAAACAAAATAATAAAATTAACATACACATCCGCTACATCGCCAAGCACATCCAGTATTGTACATCTATAAAGTGACAAAATTGTAATACACTATAAATAACTAAACTAGAAAACACTTTTACATTACTACTCTTTCTAACTATCCAATGAGGACGAGGGGAAATCGTTATTACTGATTAAAATATTAGATAATGGCATATTTGGAGTTTGGAAAATGTTTCAACTATATTTTGGGGAGTTGTCTGAAACTTGTGATCACGGGATCAGATGTATTTAATATTAAATTGAACACATCCTCATTAGATTTTTTGCGTGAACATTTCTGTGAATAGTTTTCGCGATATTTCTTGAAATCTTTATTTCGAGTCTCCTGGACGTCTTCAGATAATTGACCAATCGGCAGCAGTGAAGCCGAAATTACATCTGGCCCATGAATAAGTATTTTATGGACAGTGGGAGGCATATACAGGGTTCCCAGCCACCTGGAAAACCGGGAAAATCGGGAAATGTCAGGGAATAAAAAATAGTCAGGGAAATCATGGAAAAGTCAGGGAAAACATGCAATTGTTTCACAAAGTCAGGGAAATTTTTCAATCTTGCGAATTTTATGTGACTCCCCCCATTATATTTTTCTTTATTTTGCTTATCACATAAACAGTTTCATTCGCGAAGATTGATAGTCGAAATCAACTTCTGTATTTATTTATATCTTAAATTAATTTGATTATGACGGGATTGGAATTTATAACTGGTGTACGTTTCATCATCAAAAGTTTCTAAATGCTTTTTTTCTCTTTGACAGTTTGTTTATTGTTGTTTTGTACGTTCATTTAATAAATAAATAAAAATAAATAAAATTAATAATAAAAAGTTGGAAACTACCATATTATATAGCTACGATACTGGTAAAACACCTAGAAAAATAAAAGATTTAGTCAGGGAAAACCGGGAAAAGTCAGGGAATTTGATTTTATTAACTTGCTGGGAACCCTGATATAAAACCACAGATACAATTTTACAAACAGCCTAGCAGTATCAAGGGTAATACTGAAATTTTCAATATTAATATCATATCCACTTGATATTGCTACTAAAATTGGGTGCATACGTTCAATTAAACTTTTATCAACGTCAGCTATACCGGATGACAAATCTGCGTTACTAAAAAAATCCCTGGAAAAATCCGTATTACCGTCATTTGATTTGCCGAAGCCCGGCTTCGGATGATTAACAATTAACCTCATCCGGTTTTTAAACACCTTTTGGATGCGAAGCTTCTGTGCAGCTACAATGTTCTTGTCGCCTTTACGTGCTTGCTACTTTTTTATGGGAAATTTGTAGCCCACATGCAAAACACACTCAAACATTCTAATCCTGCACCCTGAAAAACCAAACTTGTAACAGACACATAAAACGCCTGCCAGTCAGGCACCCACAAAACACGAAGTACATGCGACCCTCACTAGAGTGCGCCACACGGAACGCTCATAGATGGATACGCGAGCAAACTAGTTTATAAGCGCAGCCACTTGACTCAACGAGCAACCACTAAGACGGCTTCTTTCAGTAAGAACAGCTTAGGTAATACGGTTCTTTGTTAAACCACCTTAACGGGACCACCCGGTGTCGCTTCAGGACTGACGTCCAGGACTACCATCAGGTGACGCTAATCAGCCGCGGTAACGCCAGTGTTAGTGCTCGTGTCGTGTGGTGAACGTAAACTAAAGACCTTCTGCCCGGACAATTTTGAACTCTTTTCCGTTTTACTGTATTAAAACCTCTTGGCCTGTATATATATTTCTAGTGTAGTATAAGTTTATAACAATTCTGTAAATAATAGTGTTGATAACTGAATAAAATTTTCGACAATCAGTCTTACAAGTGGCGCCCAACGAAAAGGACCGAAGAAATTTTCAATCAAAATTGAGACGAGAAGTAAAACAAGAAAAATGGCGGAAGCAACAGCCCCAATCCAGATGACAATGCAGCAGCTGCAAACGCTCATCGAGGCAATTGGAGTAAACACACTTCCAGGAAACACGGCAACGGGATCACTAACGAGATGCAAAACACGGTTCAATGGAAAAACCGACGTCCACGCTTTCATCGACGCCGTATGCATATTTAAGGAATGCGAGGCCGTCTCCGATGAGAATGCAGTAAAGGGACTCCCGATGCTGCTAGAAGAGCCTGCGTTAACATGGTGGCAAGGCGTAAAGGATACTACTCCTACTTGGGCTCAAGCGGTGAAAACGCTTAAAACCACGTACGGCCCCGACCAACCCACGCACGTGCTCCTTAGAGAATTCTTCTCTAAAGAACAAGAAGAGAATCAGGGTGCAGAACTTTTTATCGCGGAAAAACGTGCCATCATTGCGAAGATTCTACAGTCGACACGACCGGTCGAAGAATTTCAAGTTGATATGGTCTACGCCACTTTGACCCGGAAAACAAGAAAGGCAGTCAACCGCACAAAATTCAGCACGTTTCAAGAACTTCTGGACGAACTCCGCAAGCTAGAGCATCTTTCGAAACCGGAAACAAAGAGCCAACCTCAGGGAAATGGGACGGGCAAGAAGCCGAGGTGTGCGTACTGTCGAATACCGGGACATTCAAAGGACGAATGCCGGAAGAGGGCCAAAGCAGAAGCCGCGGCACCGCCGAAACAAAACACGATCCCCACCGCAAAGGCGGCTATCAGCTGCTTTGGGTGCGGCGAACCCGGAGTAATTAGAAGCAACTGTTCTAAGTGCGCGTTAACAGTAAACGATGCAGGATTCTTTCTAGTGAACACGGAACTGTGCGACACCCCAAGTGCGAGACCGGTAGTGACAATTCGCGTCGGTAACTCTGTCGGCGGTGCGTACCTTGACACCGGGGCAAAACAAAGTGTCGCTGGCAGAGCACTGTACGAACACTTACAGAGACTAAATTGTGTGTTTAGCCCGCAGGACGCAAACGTGATACTCGCAGACGGTGAAGTACGCCCCCAACAAGTGCTAAAAACTACAGTGGATGTGAGACTCTTGAACCGTGTGATAAAGACAAACTTCATTGTATTACCAGGTGCTCATAATAGAACCCTCCTAGGCATAGATTTTATGCGCCGAGCTAAACTCATCCTAGATGCCGCTGCCAACCAATGGAGGTTTGCTGACAAAACAGAAGAGTGGTACGCCTTTAGACCAGAACCTACCCTTAGTTTTCTGCCAAAACCATACCAGCTGGCCCAGATCAATCTAGACACCCCCCGGCCAACTCCAATCCGACCCAAACCGGCGCCTAACGATCCCAGGGCACAATCACAACTGAATCAGACCTTGTTCGGTCTCGAGACACCTCCACGAAGATTAGCACCGGCTCCACGAGACCCGGACATGGCAAGAACGATCGACGAAATATTCGCGGACGCCCTCTCACCGTTCGCGGAGCCACAGCCTCTTCCGAGTGGAGTACTATTCCCGCATTCACCAAAGAAGAAAAGGCCACGAATAGTCGATGAGACGTAGAGGACCTCACTCCAAGGGCCGACGAAGCCACCGCCCTCAGTCAGGTCGACAAAGCCAGGTTTGCCGCTCTCCTGCAGACACACGCTGGCACCTTTGCAGCAGGGGGAGAGGCTACGCCGCATGCCGAACACCGGATTGACACCAGCGACCAACTCCCGCTGGCTACGCCGCCATATCGGATGCCTCCCGCAAAACAGCAAAAACTAAAGAGCGAGGTCGACAAGATGCTCCTCGAAGGGATCATTGAAGAATGCGAGTCAGCCTGGGCTGCTCCAGTGGTAATGGTTCCAAAGCCGAGTGGAGAAGTAAGAGTCTGCGTCGATTACCGAAGGTTAAACAGCATCACCACCGCCGACCATTATTCTCTCCCGCGGATGGATGATCTTCTCCACGCTGCCAAAGCCACCGTCCTTTCAACTATGGACTTACGAGCCGGCTACTGGCAGGTACCGATTCGCGACAGCGACAAAGACAAGACCGCCTTCATTACCCCGTTTGGGCTGTACCGGTTCAACCGTATGCCCTTTGGACTACGAAATGCTCCGGCAACCTTCCAACGGTTAATCGATCGTTTTCGCGCGGGATTGGCAGGTGTAACAGTTCTAGCTTACCTAGATGACATTATTGTTCTGTCGGAATCACGAGACAAACATTTTAAAGACTTGGATACAGTGCTATCGCGATTAAATAGTTTTAAACTCAAACTACGGAGAGGCAAGTGCGTGTTTTTCGGCGAACGGGTACATTACCTTGGACACATTCTGACAACCAACGGCCTACATGTCAACCCGGAAAAGGTCGCGGCCATCGCCAACCTGCCGGAACCCCGCGACACGAAACGCCTTCTATCATTTCTGCAAATGTGCTCATGGTACAGAAGATTCATAGAAGGTTATGCCGCCATCTCGCGTCCACTGTCGGCACTCCTAAAGAAAAACGCAGAGTGGAAATGGGGAGAAGAGCAACGCCAGGCCTTCCAGACGCTAAAAACCAAACTGTCCACAGCGCCGATTCTTCGACAGGCTGACGCAAAACTAAGCTTTGGCATCAAAACCGACGCCAGTGGTTACGCCATAGGCGCAGTCCTATCCCAGGGGGAAGCCGCAGACGAACGTCCGGTTGAATATGCGAGTCGTCTACTCACCCCTGCCGAGCGAAACTACAGTACTACTGAACGAGAAGCACTAGCCGTAGTTTGGGCAGTCGGAAAATTCCGAGGGTACATCGAAGGACGTCCAGTAACGCTCCTTACGGATCATCAACCCCTCAAATGGCTAATGTCACTAAAAACGCCTACAGGCAGACTAGCCCGTTGGGCCCTAACGCTACAGCCATATCAACTCACGGTCAAGTATACACCTGGAAAACACAACGTAGTCGCTGACGCCTTATCTAGACCACCGTGTGGACCACATGAAGTTCTCGCAGGCGAAATATGTATCGTGTCCATTGACGTTCCTCGCAGGTCCGCTCAAGATATCCGGGAGAACCAACTGAAAGACGGAGAAATAGAGAAGATCATAAAAAGCTTCGAAACCAACGGAGCAGATCTTGGAAGTTGGACGTCCAAGGGATACTTAACGAGCCAAGGTGTCTTGTACAGATACGCACCAGAGTCAGACTCAGAGGACGCACAACAAGTGGTCCCACAGCATGAATGGAAGACCGTCCTAGCCGACCATCACGACGCTCCCACAGCGGGACACTACGGAGCTGAAAGAACATACCAAAAGATAGCAGAGAGGTACTACTGGACCGGCATGCGTCGCTTTATTGCAGACTACACGAAAACTTGTTCTGAGTGCCAAAAATACAAGCCAACAAACTTGAAGCCCGCCGGCCTTCTCCAAACGCCAGCATCCATGAGGCGTTTCGAACAACTGGCAATAGACCTGTTCGGACCTCTCCCGCAGGCAAATACTGGGCACCGGTGGATATTCATCGTTGAAGATGTCACCTCCAAATGGGTAGAATTATTCCCGCTCGAACGAGCTGATGCTACAACGTGCGCCCAGACACTTATCAACGAGGTTTTCCTGCGATTCGGAACACCACGCCGCCTTCTAAGCGACAACGGTACGCAGTTCGTAAGCGCGGTAATGCAGCACGTGACCTACAGCCTAGGGATCAAACAAGTGCTCACTCCCATGTACCACCCGCAAGCAAACCCCGTAGAACGGAGAAACAGGGATTTAAAAACACAGTTGGCAATACTAACTAAACAGCAACAAACAACCTGGCCCATGTTTCTATCAGCAATTCGCTTTGCCATGAACACAACCAAAAGCGAGTCCACCCAAACGACAGCCGCTTATTTAACGTTTGGTAGAGAACTCAGAACGACGGACGACGTCACTCGCGACCAAAGGTCCATAATCCAGTCCGACAACTTCATTCCGGAAATCACTCCGTTCCTAATGCAGCTAACCAGAAGTATCCGAGAAGCCCGATTGCATCAAGAAGGGAAACAGGAACAACGAAAGAAATACGCGGATAAAACCCGCAGGGAGGCACCTGACTACCAGCCTGGAGACCTGGTCCTCGTCAAAACGCACATCCTAAGCAACAAAGAAAAGGGAACAACAAGCAAACTCCTACCCCGCCGAGATGGCCCGTACCGAGTGCTACAGAAAAAGTCACTTACGACGTACGAAATAGCCCATAAAGAAGGTGGTGAGCTAGTAGGAACCTACCACACATCGGCCATCACCCCATATTATGGTAACCCGGAAGAAGTGCCCAATGCACCAATCAGGAAAAGGGGACGACCAAGAAAGGTCAACCCTGACACACCTAATCCTGAATCCTCGTCGGGACGTCATAAGGATTCAGAGGGGGAGTCTGTAACAGACACATAAAACGCCTGCCAGTCAGGCACCCACAAAGCACGAAGTACATGCGACCCTCACTAGAGTGCGCCACACGGAACGCTCATAGATGGATACGCGAGCAAACTAGTTTATAAGCGCAGCCACCTGACTCAACGAGCAACCACTAAGACGGCTTCTTTCAGTAAGAACAGCTTAGGTAATACGGTTCTTTGTTAAACCACCTTAACGGGACCACCCGGTGTCGCTTCAGGACTGACGTCCAGGACTACCATCAGGTGACGCTAATCAGCCACGGTAACGCCAGTGTTAGTGCTCGTGTCGTGTGGTGAACGTAAACTAAAGACTTTTTCCCGGACAATTTTGAACTCTTTTCCGTTTTACTGTATTAAAACCTCTTGGCCTGTATATATATTTCTAGTGTAGTATAAGTTTATAACAATTCTGTAAATAATAGTGTTGATAACTGAATAAAATTTTCGACAATCAGCCTTACAAACTGTAATTTTGTACTATCATACTTTATTGTTATGCCGATCTGAAAGTTAAAATATAGGAAGGAATTATGTTCATTAACATTAATTTTGTTCATCTAGAACACATTTTCTGTAAGAACACGTGCTTCCTACAGTGCAAACACTACTGACTACCTCAACTAAAATTAAAACACAGTTGTCTATGGCCGCTTGTACTTAGCTTACCATAGCTTAGTCTAGCTTCTATTATTTTTGCTTAGTTTCGTTTCGCTAGCAGTGGCCGCCCACCTTTATTCTTGATAAGACAGAAATAAATGACAATGGTATTTTACCAAGACGATAAAGTGTAATGATAAAATAAACATCTGTGTACCGTGCAAAAAATCCTAACATTGGTTTATAATGAAATATAAAATTTCTAATAAAATATTCAAATACAGCGATGTATTCACTAAATCAATTTCATAAAGATAATCCTTTAAACAAAATGTAACTTTATACGCTTTATACTTTTTTCAATAACTCCAAATATCTTCTTTCTTATTGGTTTGTTTACTATATGTACAAGAAAATAAGATCTAGTAAATAACAACAAAAGTTTTCATTTAAAAAACAATCGATGATTTCATAGATTTTCTATAACCTATTGTAACGATTTTATAAACTAATTAGATCTAACGATATTTAAAAAATACCACTAGAAAAAACAAAATGTCTCGCAATATTAAGAGAACCCCTAAGATGCAAATTGGTTATTGACAACAAGCCTATTGAACAGGTAATGAAATTTACATATCTAGGACTACAACTATCCAGCTACACATATGTACCAGGAAGTTTTCAAACAAACTAGTAAAGCTGTCTCGATATCAGGTGCCATGAGAGATGTCATATGGAATAAGAGACATGAACGATGAAAGTAAAGTTCGCATATACAAGACATGCATTAGACCAATTATGACATATGCAGCGGAAACAAGAGCTGACACAAGTAGAACAAAAAATCTATTGCGTGCCAACGAAATGAAAACACTCCGAAACATTACAGGGAAAACGAGACTGGATAGAATAAGAAACGATGAGATACGACGCAGATGCAGCACAGAGGATATAGTCAGATGAAACAAGCAAAGAAGACGAATGTGGAACGACCATGTACAGAGGATGGGAGACGATACAATAGCAAAAATTGCCAGCAATCAAAAACCACTTGGAACCAGGCCACCGGGTAGGCGGCCAAGAAGATGGCGGGAATGCTGGACATCAACGTCTCAAGAATAAGTCATTTATTTGTATCGGTAAACACATGTCATCGACCTAACGTATGAAGAAGAAAAAGAAGCCGACAAAGTAGTCTTAACACTTCCGATTTTATTCGAAAACTGACTCCAACTTCTTCCAAACACTTGATATTCTTCCGTTATCGTAATCCAGAATATTCCATTCTTTTCGATGAGCGTTCCGACGTTATTAGATACTTCGGGAACGCTTCAATATATTATTATCGCACTCGAAAAATAATGTCCACGGATAATTTCGCACTTTTGTTTATCTAAATTGGTATTTGTTTATGTTAACAATACGTTCATTTAACACTACTCTATTCGAATACCCGATTCCGATTTCTTTCGAATATTTGTTATATTCTTACGTTATCTCCGAGAACGTTTCGGTAATTACGTCGAATCTCCGTTTCACTATTCAAACATTCAATCATTTTCATTAAAGGATATATTTAAAAAAATAGTTTTTACATGTTCTTCGAAATAAATCTTTTAACAATTTTATTGAATCTATCAGTGTTAGCTGAGACATTAGGTATACTATTTATGTTTAATATTGTGCAAAGAAATTCATCAAATAATTTATGGAAATCAATAAAAACCATGTCTGTTTATTGTTCTTTTTGATACATCTAGTTATATTAATTAGCAGTTTATAATTACTAAGTTCTTTTACATTTTTCTTATACAAATAGAAATTCGGTAGTATTAGATATTTTTAATACATTACAACAAGCGAAATTCTTATATTTTACGTTAATTATCACGTTAACACAAAAATTAAATTTTTTAAGATACTAAAAATTTAAACTTTTATTTATATTAAGCACAAAACCAAGCAGCATTATTTTTTTAACGGGTTTTCGAGATTGCGCCTATTAGCCCATTACGTTTAATTATTTTTATATCGGGCGGCATTATCTATTGACACAATTACATTTTAAAACACGTCTTATCAACAAAAAAAATCGCTATTCCGTGGAATTATAATATGTAATTGTACTGCATTTGCAGTGCAGTTATTTAATGTAGCGTAGAGTTTATTAAGTTGTAGCATTCATATAGGTTTAGTGCGTTTGGTTCTGTATTTTAGTGATATTCAACTGTTTTTTTTAAACTAGGAGAATTTTAAATTGATGTTGAAATTATTATTCAATCGCCAACTTTCTCTTTTTTGTCATTCAATCTTTTTTTTTAATAATTATAGTCCCATCTAATAAAAGCAACAAATTAATTTTTTATTTCCAAACAATTATAACGCGTTTAAGGTTATTACAAAAAGAATAAAATCTATGATAGAACTCAAAAATTATCCGCGCAAATGAATGATTCTAAATGGTTGCATCAGCAAGCATACAACTAGGTTTTTGCAACTGAAGTACAAATACACGAACGCCTATATGTGAATTCAGCTTAAGTCAATTATATACAAAGTGAACCCACTTTGACATTTTTAGTATGTTACGTAGGTGATTTCATGTTAATTTTTTTATTTTACGGCTTACAACTAAGTTTTATTCATGTCAAAATTTCTTTTACTGTAGAAATTACGTTAATTATCAAGATATAAACATTATTACTATTATTAGTTACCCAAACATGTCCATACTCAATTTATCCATATTCCTGGTTTATCAAAAAAACATGATTTTCAAAATAGCGTAAAAGTAACTACGAATAATAGCAATACAATGAAATCTAAAACTACAGATAACAGCGAATTACTAAATAAAATTGATTTTATATAGATTTCTTCCAAGATTTTTATTTTAACAATTCTATTATCTTTAAGATGATGGACGAAAATTAAGTAAAGTCTTGATTGCGTCTATGATTTTTGTTACAAAACTTAAAAACTGTTGTACTTGAAAAAAATTATATTTTTAGTACAAATATTTTGATTTATCCTGCATAAAAAAAAGTTAAGTTTGTTTTTATGTTTTGTTGATTCTTACAATAATTAAATTGAAATGTATGTCTTATTAACTTTATTTAAGGGGTAAGGCCACTCCAGATCCCAGAAAAAAGACTAATTTTGGGAATTCTTTTCAACACACATTTAAGTGTAAGAAAAAATTTTTTTTGTTTGTTTTTATTTTAAAATGGCGGCTTTAGTGCTCAAGATTACATGTCACCTTTTAAACGAAACGATTGCTCTCGCAGATTTCAACTTCAACAAAAAACCAAAAATTTTTAAGTAACGCTACTGGATAGCATACGATCGGAGAGAAGTTAGCCATAACTTTCCAGCAATAGATTTTGAAAACTTTAACGCCGAACCGATACATGAGAACGCGTAACGGTATCTGTTTTTATTTTAATAACTATGTATTAAAATAAGAAAACAGATTTTAACATACAAATTTTGCAATAAAACGCAAAAACTAATTGGCAGCCCCCCATTTTTTAAATTATACACACACGTCTCGTTTCGTCGATTTACTCTCGACTTCCGGCGGTTTTTCTCAAGTTTTTCTAAAAAGATCACTTTTAATTTAAATTTTTATACTCGACAACTTCTTAGAAGAAGCGGCAACACGATGCACTAAGAGAATTTTGCTCATATTAGCTATATGACTCAGCGGTAAATCTAACTTTGGTGGTAAAATGCAAAGCGAAAACATGTTAAGTAATAAATAAATAAACTGACAATTCGGTACATCATCGGCACCTCAAACTAAATATTGGTGATAGAAATTCGCGGTATTTAGTAGTGTAAATTTTAATTCCAATTTGTATTTCTATGTTTTATCTATAGTACTTCACTTCTCTATAGAGCTCGTAGTTAGCAGATAGTACTGAACTAACATTTGCTTGACTGAGTTAGTGACCTCAAAGTGTCGGTTTTAAATCATATTGTTAATTGTGTGATAAACTCGATAGGTAGGTGAGAAAAACCTGTTCCACTTCAAAGTAGTAACTTTGAAATATTAACAAATTAATCGGTAAAATGCCGCGTATTGTTCAGGCAGGTCTTAATTCCAAAGGAGGTTTTTTTTTGATGAAAAAAAATTTAACTAATATTATTGCTATGTGCTTTGAAACTAATATATTTTTTGTGCTGCCAACATCGCAAACGTCAATATTCGTTCGTTAGTGTAGTTAATGTAATGGCCGAAAAAAGCTCTAGGGTGCCATAATGAAATCCACATAAGACTCAGTGTCAATTATTCTATTAGAACAGGCGGAAAAGTAATAAAAAAATCTTGAAATTCAGTTAAAATTGTCAAATTTGACAGATTTCGTAATAAATGTAGTATAGTTCTCGCAATTTAACTTTCGATGCACGTCATTAATGACGTAAAATTCATACCACCCTATTTATAGCAAAAAATAAATAAATACCGAATTGTCCTATGGAATTTTTTTTGTCGCGTTGTTGGTGTGCTTACTAAAGTTGCAGCGTTGTTGGCATCTGTCAAATTTAATTTGTGTTTTTTACGTCAAAGTAATATGTCAAAGTGCTCATTGTTTTTTATAATTATTTTTGATACAAAACTGTACTATTTTGAGCTTGAACGAGATAATGGTGGTCCATTGATATCAGTAAATGCTGTGCGAGAGGTACCCTTTTACATAATATTTAAATTGTGGTAATACATACATATATTCTACAGTTATTTCTGTATGTACAGCGGTTGCTAACAACGAGGTTCTTAGATCTCCTCAAAACGTAAGCGTAGTACACCTGTTACGAATGTAGAAACATTTAATGAAAACGTAATTCGCAATGTAATATTAAGAATGTACGAAAAGAGTAAGTTTACATGATAATACCGACAACATGGTTGAATAACTACGTCACTGACGTTAATGACGTGCATCGAAAGTAAAATTGCGAGGACTATACTAACATATTTCTAGTGATTTTTAATTTTTTTTAAAAATAATGTAATTTTACAAAAGGCAACACAAAAATTAATGTACGTTACTCTCATCGAAAGTATCATAGCATACGTTAATCACATACAAGGCTCGGCCGTGCGGCCTGGCGTAGCACTAACCTTCGTTATGCTATGCCTTACTTTCGATCGTTGAATTTGTAGTTTTATTTCTTTCGTGGTTTTTTAATTGTTTGTAATTTTTATGTTTGGTTTAACTACCGTGAGCCATAGTGTATAAGATAGATAGTGTAAGCTTCCTGTTGAACAAGAAGATCTCAAATTCATATTCTGTTTTTATTTAACATTATTAAGCGTGTTTCTAATTCTTACACGAAAAGCACTAAAATGACAACAGCTGAAAGCCTATTAACTAGAACGTAGAAGGTGATTTAAAAAGCAGATTCGTAGATGGCATGTAACATTTTTTATCATGATATTTAACTTGATTATTTAGAATTCACCTATTGGCCATTTCTTTGTTATACTGTGTGCTATATACACTTTAGTAGAACTACAATAAGTTTCTATGAAAATCGAACTATTCAAAAGAACGTAGATTGAGCTTCGCGTTCATTATCCTAAACGAAAATGATAAGAATGAACGTATTTATTCGTGTGTATGAAAACAATTGACAATGAAATTGTAAAGATCTATAAACCAGCAAGCAGATATATTTGAATTTCTTTAGTTAATCGCGCCGAGTGCTCCTTCAATTTATGTGCTTATTGAAGTGTAATAAAGATACACTAGTAACGTTTATAGTATAGTACGTAGAATGCAATTTTTATTGTAAACTATGACCACCTTCAATGTTCATTAAAAAAGTTACATCATTTAACACCTACACTTATTAAATAATAGTCAGAAAATCATACTTTACGAGTGGGAAGTCTTTGATGATACTTGTAATTGTTTTCGACCGTGCACCGGTGACCGTTTGAGTTGACCTACAAATATTTATCATAAAATAATCCTTTAAGATTACGTAGGTAGGTTAATCTATTCTGATAATTAATCTTGTCGAAATCTTGCTATTTTTATGGAGATCCGTTTTTCGAAACATTTATTTTATTAAAAATTGGTATTATTACTATTTAAAATAAACGGTTGGATTAACTTTAATCGAACTTGCTTAAAACACGGATACCAATAACTCCTTGTTACAAAAAAGTTTTTGAGTAAAATGTTGAATTCAATTAAAATTCCCAGTACATGTAAAAATATTTTTACTTGAACTTTTCAAGCAAGCTAATGTTTAGAAGTCTTGTACGTTCTATAAATTATTAGTATTGCATGACTTGGGTCAATACGTACCTGTTTTCTAACGATGAATACACTTTGTATAATCTTCAAATTTATGACACCACGCAACCTTGCTTTAATTTATGATTATGCTCTATTTCTAAAAAAATGACTAAGATAGAACAGTGTATGAGTTTAAGTTATGACTAGTACATACAGTAATACATATAGTTCATATAGTTACATTTCTATTAACATTAATAGTTGAAAGTACGAATATATTTTACAATGAGTTAAAACATTGATTATATACGTTTATAGATAGTCGGTCGCATAGGAGAATTGGGTTCTCAATTTCAATGCTTCATTTTTTTTCCAGTAGATGTTGCTAAGATTAATAATTTTAAAATAATTAGCAAGCGGTGGAACCCAAGTCGATTATTTTAGTTACTTCTTAGAGCTGTTTGACCTTGATCTGCGTGTTTACTAGCTCGTGAATTCGAAATGGCATAAACGTGTTCAAAGTATAAACTTTGTTAGGTGTATGAAACTATATCATCTTAGATAAAAACAATTGTTTCTTTATGGATTGGAACACTGCATTATCTCTTGTTATGTAAACAATTAAATTATTCTACTTGCAAGATGCGTTTTTAACAATTCAGTTTCTAAAACATCTAAATTTAAATTATTTTATTATTAAATATGAAAGTTAAACATTTTACAATATTGTATGAATATATACAAACGATTTTATTTTACTCTAAATTCTTATAAGGACAACTCGTAATCAACGACGAATCGACGGTCAACTACTGGAATCAATGTTGTAACTTAGTCTAAATAAAATGACATAAAATACTGTTTTTCAAATAAAATAGGATAAAAAAGTGCAGATTAAAGCACTACAAATCCGATTACAGGATCTGTGAGGATTATGTTGTGGGTACCAGAGATTTTTTTTGTACTAATAGTATTTTTGCCGAGGGCAGTTTGCTATGGTATTATAAAATTACCAAATCATTTATTTTGTAAAATTCTAATTTTTGCATGTGGTTTTGCATAATCTGTGTTTACTTTAAATTTAATTTAAAGTATTTTCACCTTTACAAATTAAATATTGCACGTATAATTACCAATACATCGGCGCTCAGGCGATTTAACAAATATTTTGTTTGTTTTGTAACCATATATTTTTTTTTAATTTTAATCTACTGCAAGGGTACCATAAATTTTATGACCGGAGTAGCTAGCCTAGAAAAAATATTCCACTGCTCTGTTTGAACTATTTCAATTCTGAGACTTTCTTGTTAAAATGTCAGCAGCAGTGCAAAACTATGTGCACTGTAAAAACTGTTGGAACATGTAATTTATCAAATTGTAATTAATTCTAAAACAATTGATAATGTTGCATTAGCTAAAACAAATTACTTACTTAAAATAAATATGTTTTATTGTTGTTAACTATCATAAATTCTAATTTTTCGTTATTGTATAAGTACCGTCTATGTAAGTTTTTGCGCTCGGGTTTAAAATGGCTACTAGTGAAAAAAACACTGCTAATTAACACAGGAACCCGTTAAATAAACAACTATTTTTTATGTATGCGACAGTTATGATCGCTATTTTTTTTTCTTATAACCGATAACAGAGTATAACTAACAGTAATCATTTTTGTAAGAACTTATTATTTAAATTTATTATTCAACGTAAGATAAGAGGTATTTATTTCATTCATAGCGTTATCACAGTCATAAATCACCTAAGTACGACTGGCGCCAACCAAATACGCGCGAAAGATCCAATCTAACATTTGCACAAATACACTAGAAAACTATTAAACAATAGCTAAGAAGGTGCTATTGAAGTACAGTTTTGTTACCGACATCTACTGAAAATGTCAACGATCGCAGCGCTGCATCCAGTATTCAGAACTAAAATTTCCTGTATCCTTTTTATGAGCGTCACACTTTTAACACGGGCCGACTATCTATAAAGGTATATAATCAATGGTATAACATTGTAGTTTACTGTACGTTGACCTAATAAGTAGAATGTTAGTATTGCGCTTTGTAGCTTTCATATAAATTCGTACAGACGCATTTCTTATAATTATATTCTTATTAATACCTAGTAATGTAAAATGTATAACATTGTAGTTGATTGTACGTTGACCTAAAAGGTAGAATACTCATCTTGCGCTTGTTGTAGATTTCATAGAATTTAGTATTATAGCGAAATATCAAACTCAGCAACTGCTTTTACACAAAGAACTTAATGTTATAAATATTAGTAAAATGTAATTGAGAGCTTAGTTTCGTATTAGTTTTTACTAGCGATTACTCGCGTAAGTTATAAATATAATTTTAAAATCATTTTAAAATATACTTAATTGGCGCTGCGAACAGGATAACTAAACAATAACACAATTGTGAATTGGTGTATTTCAATACTTTATTAGTTATTCACAAAGAACCAAACTGTCTAGAAGTTTCCGCAAGTAAAATCAATTAGATCAAACCAGAAGAACTTCACCACCACCCTAAAGGGCTTCAGCTGTGTAAGAACCCGATCTACTTGCAGACAAAAAAGCTTCACTTAGACAACCCCAGAGCCGCAAAGGAAACAAGGAAATCATCGCTAGGCATACCAAAGATGCTATTGGCACTTTCCGTACTCCTATAACTTAATTTTGCATTTCTTCTTTTTTTTGCATTTCCTAATTTAATGCAATAGTGCATGTTATAAATGTATGTCTTATTTGAGAGATAGACCTAGATCCCCCGTTAAGAAAACCCAAATTAGTAGTAATTTTGATTGTCAATTAAATTTAAATTCAAATATTACAATGGCCGTTAATTTAAATGAATTAAATTTCGCCAGAGAAATTATTCCTTCATATGAAGGAGCTACACAAAATTTTTCGTATTATATTCAACAATGCGAAAAATTCATAAATACCTATAAAATTACAACTGTTGGTCAGGAACAATGTTCAACAAACAAATTAATTTTCGAATTATGTTGTTCAAAATTAAAAGAAGCCGCTAGGGAAACGATTATAGTATCGAATTGTAATACGTGGACGCAAATAAAAGATGTGCTTTTAACCCGTTTCGGTGACCATAGAAACGAAACTCTTTTAGAAAACGATTTAATTACATGTTATCAATCCATTAGTGAATATTACGAGCAGTATTACGAAAAATTAAAATCAAAATTGCAACAAATATTAGAACATGTTAATATTAGGGAACAAGATAATAACATAAAAGTATTTAAAACTCAAATGTACAATACTAGGGCTCAAACAACTTTTTGTGCCGGGTTATTAGAGCCGTATCGTTCATTTATTTCTACCAAAACTGTCACGTCTTTAGAGGATGCACTTACGCAATTACGTAGTTACGATAACCATCAACAAGTAAATTTGTTAAATTTTATAAGACATAAACAATCAGGTAAATTAATATCAAAACAACCACCACCACATGATAGAAAATTTTTCTCTATATCACAAAAACCTAAATCTTTTCATCATCAACCATTTGAACAAATTTATTAAATGCGAAATAATCAAACACAATTTCCCCGAGAGCCTGTTAACATTCAAAGTAGACCCACTCAACATAAATTTCCAATTAATTCACAAAGTTACGGAAATACTTCAAATTACAAACCTACTCCAATGTCTATAAGCACCAGAAATACTTATCGATCTCCTCAAAATCAATTTAAATCCCAGGCAAATAATCATTTTCGGTCAACAGGACCTTGGGGTTCAAGTCTAGAAACTATAAAACTTGAACCCCAAGATCTTCTCGTGAGCTTTGATGTTACTTCACTTTTTACTAAAGTTCCTATTAAGGATTGCTTATTATCATCAAACAGATTTTGTCTCAACATGGCAAGGACTTGAGTTTGGTTCCTCTTATTGAAAAGTGTTTATCCTCTACTTACTTCCAATTTGACAACAGGTTTTACGAACAAGTTTCTGGTGCTGCTATGGGTTCTCCTCTATCACCTGTTGTAGCTAACATTTTTATGGAATCCTTTGAAACGGTTGCTTTGGAATCATCAATATTAAAACCTAAAGTGTGGTTTAGATATGTTGACGACACGTTTATTGTTTGGTCTCATGGTCATCTTGAATTGTCTAAGTTTCTTGATCATCTTAACAATCAACACTTAGATATCAAATTTACTATGGAAATCGAAAGTAATGGTTCTCTTCCATTTCTTGACGTTCTTGTGACTCGTAAGCCCGACGGACTTCTAGGCCATTCTGTTTATCGCAAACCCACCCATACGGACAGATACCTTCATGCTTCGTCTCATCATCATCCTGCACAGAAACGTTCAGTTATTGAATCTTTGGTCCATCGTGCCTTTTCTATTTATCAAAAACACGCCCCCTAGCAACCGTAACCAATCAGGGTCGAGTCGTGTAGTCGAGTAGTGGTTCTTTGTTAGATTTTCGTTTGCTTTTTTAGGTTATCGTTTTCTTTCTTACCTTTTCAGAGTTAAGGTTATGGCTTGTTTCACAAGTGGATAACCTAACTTTTGAGAAGTTCTTAGTTAGATTTCGATTGCTTGTTTGAGTTTTGCGATTTATCTTACGCCCTGATGAAACCCCTTACGAAAGTGGGCGAAACGTTGGCAGCTTCGGTTGCAACTATGACACGGTCCAAACCCAGAAGACATTCTAATGTTAGTATAGATTCCGGCCGTGGAAGCCTTCGCTATTCATAATTTATCATTCACTAACGCCGTCAAACACACAATCAGAACCACCGACAATGAACCAGTATTTTCGAAATCGTACAGATATCCGTATCATTTAAAAACAGAAATTCAGAACCAGATACAAAAACTCTTAGAAAATAAAAGTATTTCACCATTTAGTTCTCCCGTTTGGATTGTACCCAAAAAAATAGATTCGTCAGGAAAGAAAAAATCCCGCTTAGTCATTGACTACAGAAAATTAATCGAAAAAACAGTAGAAGACAAATAACCCTTTACCGGGTATTGAAGAAATATTAGATAATTTAGGTAAATGTAGTTACTTCTCTACTTTAGACTTAACTCAGGGATTCCATCAAACGATGGAAATGGATGAAAATTCAATAGAAAAAACTGCATTTTCTATTAATAATGGTCATTACGAATATGTTAGGATGCTATGCGGTCTTAAAAACGCCCCAAGCACATTTCAACGTGTTATGGATAATATTTTAAAAGAACATCTTTACAAACATTGTTTTATGTACATGGATGGCATAGTTATATTCTCAAAATCATTGCAAGACCACATAAACCATTTAAAATTAATGTTTCAAAAATTAAAATAATATAACTTAAATATTCAATTAGATAAATCCGAATTCTTAAGAACAGAAGTTGCGTTTCTTGGACACATTATTACATCTCACCGAATTAAACCCAATCCTATAAAAATTAAAGCCATTCAAGAGTACCCCTTACCAAAAACTGCTAAACAAGTTAAATCATTTTTAGGATTAATGAACTTTTATAGGCGATACATTCCAAATTTTGCTAAAGTAGTTTATCCTATTGATGAATATAAATTAAATCACAAAAGACCTTTCGGTAAAAATAGTTACGAGTTAACAGTACGTAGAGGAAATGAATTACAAAATATAAAACAATTTCTAAATCAAATTATAGACCCTAAAGGGCTGTATGGAATATATTTTATTGATAAAGAATTAGAAAAACAATTTATCACTGTTTTTCAAAAATTTTTCGATTACAATGTTAAAATTATTAAATGTAATATTTTGGCTAAGGACCTTGAAAATCCTGAAGAGCAATACAACGCTCTTACTAAATATCATGAATAGAAAATTTCTGTTAGGAGAAGATGAACGAGAAAATTTAGTATAACCACAGATAAATAAGGTATACAGATAGCCAACGTATATGAAGGTTTTGGCAGTTAGTACGGGTACTGGACGATTTCACTTATATATATTATGTACGATGGGTAATCCCAGTTGAGTTCTGCTTGAGCATTCGCAATAAAAGCATGTACGATATGTAAAATTGTATTATTTCAATTATTTAAAACCTAAAAAATCAACATTTTTTGGCGCCCGAGCTGAAGACGTTTGTCAAATTTGGCAAACACATGAAGGAGTTTTGTATATAAAAAAAAAAAAAAAAAAAAAAATTTATACAAGTGAATAGTTTCACAATTAGTGATATTTTTGATACGGCTATATAAACAATTCTAAGAAGATTTATGTGCAAACAAGAACAGAAGCTTTGGAGAACTGCAGGTGTGCAACATTAAAATTGATTAGAACACAGCAATATTCGAAGGGGGTCATGGTCATAGACAAGGCGTTTGTAAATTGGTGATTTGGATTGCGGCGAATTTTAAGAACCGGTGAGCTCCTTTATAATTCCTATTTTAATTCCACATTTGTATCCTTATAACTATTAATTATGGCAAAGCGGTTAAAAGGGAAATTAGAAATTGTAAAGGAAAATTTATCAGAGTTTGTTTTATTTATTCAAAATTATCAACCCTCATTCAAAAGTCAAGTAGCACTTCGTTTGGCAGAAGCTGAAACATTTTTAAAGGAATTTAAAGATATCTATTCAGAATTAAGAATTATAGAAACAGATAAAGATGTTATTGAAAGCTTAAAATTAGAACGTACTGAATTCCATAATATATATTTTAATGTAATTGCGAGTGCGCGCTCACTTATCACAGAAACTGAAACAAGTACGTCATTTTCACATGTTTTAAACAATTCGGTGGTCGAACCAAAAATTCAATTACCCACATTAAATTTACCTACTTTCTCTGGAAATTATGAACATTTTGCTGAATTTTACGATACTTTTAAAGCATTGGTACACAGCAACGAATCAATTTCAAACGTTCAAAAATTTTATTATTTAAGATCATCGTTAAAACACGAAGCTGCAAAAATAATACAATCATTACAGGCAAGCGATGCTAATTATGCAATTGCTTGGGATCTGCTGAGGGAGCGATTTCAGAACTCAAAATTATTAATAAACGGTCATTTAAAGGCAATATTTGAAATTTCTGTACTCACAAGGGAGGACGTCGGAAAATTAAGGGCTTTAACAGATAGTTTAATACGAAATGTAAGATGTCTACAGTCATTGAAAGTACCGGTAGACACATGGGACATTATTTTAATATATATTGTTAGTAACAAATTAGATTATGAATCTAAACGTTCTTGGGAATCAATAAAACATAAGGATAAATTACCTACTTTAAAAGAATTTACAAACTTTTTACATTCTCGATGCGAGTTGTTAGAATCAATTAATAATGGAGGGAAATCCAGGAGTAGAAAAGTGCATTCTCAATTACAAGATAATCTACAAAGCAATGCAGGTTTCACGCCATCGCCACACGATCGTAAATGTAACTATTGTGGAGGTAGTCATTTAATTTATTTTTGTGAAACATTTGCAAAATTGACATTAGAGCAAAAAAGAGAAAAGGTAAAAGAATTGTCACTTTGTTATTGTTGCTTAAATAATGGGCACATTGCCGGGGATTGTCGTTCACGGGGTTGTAAAATTTGTCAAAAAGGGCATAATGTTGTTTTGTGTCCTCGAAAAAATTCGAATCGAAAGAACTCGCCTGAGTCCGCGAAAGACGCAATTGAAAACGTAGTCGATAATGTAATCGTTTCGCATTCTTCTGATAATATATACAATACCACAAACAAATCAGATCTAAACTCGTGCGTGTTGTTATCGACTGTAATAGTTCGGGTACTAGATTCAAAAAACAAACCACATTATTGCAGGGCGTTATTAGATTCAGGAAGCCAATGTAGTTTAATAACAAATGATACGGTAAATCAATTAAATTTAAAACGAGAACCTTGTAATACAAACATTATTGGTATCAGTGAATCGTTAACAAAGGCGAAATATAAAACAAGTTTTAAAATGTATAGTATTTACAACAACTTTAATGTAGATATCACATGCACGATACTTGACAAAGTGACGGCCAATTTGCCTCAGGTTAATATTCGTCAATTAAAAATACCGGAGAATATTCTATTAGCAGATAAGAAATTTTATTTAGGCGGGCCGGTATCTATTTTAATAGGGGCAAATTTATTTTGGGAAATTATTTGTTCTAAACATATTTCATTGGGAAAACATGCCCACTTTACACGAAACTAAGTTTGGTTACGTATTGGGAGGCAGTGCATCCTGCAATAATCTTCATTCACACACATTTATGAGTAATGCATGTTTGAATTGTGTTGAACTAAATAAGTCAGTTGCCCGATTTTGGGAAACAGAGAATATTACAATCGACGAACCTAAATTAAATTACGAACAGCAACTGGCTGAGGACCATTTTAAAAATAATTATTCAAGAGATGTGTCGGGTAATTTCATAGTCAAAATTCCGTTTAACGATAATCTTAAAAATATCGGTAATTCGCGCGAAACAGCTTTGAAACGATTTTTGTCTTTAGAACGCAGATTAAACAAAAATAAAATATTAAAATCGGAATACGTAAATTTTATGAAAGAGTATGAATCTTTAAATCATATGAAAAGGATAACTAACGATCAATTAAATGTAACACCAAATTATTATATTCCCCACCATGCAATTTTTAAGACAGAAAAAGGAATAAATAAAATAAGAATTGTTTTTGACGGTAGTTGTAAATCTAGTACAGGAATATCAATAAACGATTGTCAACATTTAGGCCCCACTATTCAAAACGATTTATTTTCAATATTAATTAATTTCAGAATACATGCTTTTGTGTTTACTTGCGATATAACTAAAATGTATCGCATGATAAAAATGCATTCTTGTTGTAAACAATTTCAACGTATATTTTGGCGGTCAGACACCTCTAAACCGATTGATGAATATGAATTATCAACAGTTACATACGGTTTAAAAAGTGCTCCATTTTTAGTGATTCGAAGTTTATTTCAATTGGCAATCGACAATGAAAACAAGTATCCTCTCGTATCATATATTATCAAATACCACTGTTACGTTGATGACATTCTGACTGGGGCAAATTCAAAACAAGAACTTTTTAATTTACAAAACGATTTAATAAATGTTTTAAATACAGGCGGATTTAAATTAAACAAGTGGTCATCAAATGTAAGCGGTATTAACAAGGCATTAGAAATTAATAATAAATCAACGGAATTAGGAAAGTCTGAAGAAGAAAAGGTGTTAGGAACTTATTGGAATTCGGCAACAGATAACATACAATTTGTAACAAAAAACCTAAAATCAAATTTAATTAACGATACAAAAAGGAGTATTTTATCTACGGTGGCAAAATTATTTGATCCTTTAGGACTCCTAGGACCGGTTTCGATAAAAGGAAAATTAATTGTGCAAAAAATATGGCAATTAAAGTTAGGATGGGATGATAAAGTTTCTGGAGAAATATTAAATCTTTGGAAAGAATTTAAAGAAGAATTACCACTGTTAGAACGACTTATTATACCTAGACGTACATTAATTAATGATTCGTATTTAGAACTACACGGATTTTCCGATAGTAGTGAAAGGGCATTTGGGGCTTGTGTTTATATTAGGTCACAGAAAACATCGGGAGTATTTGATACGCGGTTACTTTGCTCAAAAACACGCGTTGCACCAATAAAAACGTTATCGATGCCAAGATTGGAACTTAATGGGATGTTGCTTTTAGCTAAATTAATTTATAAAGTAAAAAAATCGGTTAAATTAAACTTTAAGGGTGAGTTTTTGTGGTCCGATTCCACAGTTGCGTTATCTTGGATACGTCAACCTGCAAACAAATGGAAAACTTTTGTATCTAATCGAGTACCAATTATACAAAGCATTACTGATATAAAAATTGGCGGCATGTACGGTCTGGATTTAATCCTGCTGATATTATTTCTAGAGGAGCTACTGCAAGTCAGTTATTCAATTCGGATTTGTGGTTTAACGGGCCTGAATTTTTAAAGTACGATAAATGCTATTGGCCTGACGAATGTATACGTGTAAAATACTCCGATGTAAACGGAAGTTTAGAAGAAAAAAAAGTGGTTAACGTTTTGGTAGAAACTACCCAGTTTGATTTATTTTCAAAATATTCATCATTAACTAAATTACAACGTGTTTTTGCTTACGTATTGCGATTTATAAAAACTCTCAAAATTCTTTAAAAATAGACACTTCGGATTTTTAACAGTTTTAGAATTAAAAGATTCATTAACTAAATTAGTAAATATATGTCAAACAGTTGAATTTAAAAACGAAATAATCGAATTAAAGAAACACGGAAAGGTTAACAATTCCAGTAAACTAATTTCATTGTCACCATTTTTAAATAAAAACGGACTACTTTGTGTGGGTGGAAGAATTTCAAATTCAAAGTTCAATTTTCATAAGAAACATCCAATATTATTGCCACGTAATCATGATTTGACAAATCTGAATATGATAGAAACACATCTAAGGCTGTTTCATTGTGGTTCTAACTCGCTTCTCTCAGCAGTTCGCGAGCAATTTTGGCCGATTGCGGGTAAGACTTTGGCAAAAAAAATTGTAAGAAACTGTGTACAATGCTTTAAAGCAGAACCAAAATCAGCTTCACCTCAAATAATGGGAAATTTGCCAGCTTCGCGAATAACACCGAGTAGAGTTTTTGAAATATGTGGAACAGACTTTGCGGGGCCAATTTTAATAAAAAATAGTAAATTAAAAAATTCTAAATGTTCAAAAGCTTATATATGCGTTTTTATTTGTTTTGCGACTAAAGCATGTCATTTAGAGCTGGTAAGTGAGTTAAGCACAGATGCATTTATTTCAACTCTTCGACGATTTACTAGCCGTCGTGGCTTGCCTACAGAAATAAATTCTGATAACGGTACCAATTATGTTGGTGCGTACAATGAATTAAAAGAGTTATACTCATTGTTAAATAAAAATAAAGAAAAAATTAACACAGAATTGAGTAATAAAGGGATTAAGTGGAACTTTATTCCTCCGGGAGCTCCAAGCTTTGGTGGAATTTGGGAATCATTAGTAAAGGTAGTAAAATCACATTTAAAGCGAACCTTACGAGACGTAAAATTGACTTTTGAAGAGTTAAATACAGTATTAACTCAAATCGAAGCTTGTATTAATTCACGACCGCTTTGTCCTGTCTCAGATGATCCTTGTGATCCTTCTCCATTAACTCCCGGGCATTGTTTAATAGGAGGGCCAATCACATCGGTTCCCGATCACAACTGGGGACCAATCTACCAAAAGACATTGTCTCGTTGGCAATTGTGTCAACAGCTGATGCAAAAATTTTGGCAGCAATGGACACGCGACTACATTCATGAGCTTCAAAAACGTCAAAAATGGAAGAAAGGTTATCGTAATATTAATCAAGGCGATTTAGTGATAGTAAAAACTAAAGGGTTATTGCCCTTGCAGTGGGCTGTAGGACGCGTAGTGTCAGTACACCCTGGGAATGATGGCATAGTGCGCGTAGTGTCGTTACAAACAGCGCGAGGTGTAATAAAACGTTCCATAACAAAAATTTGTCCTTTTCCAAAAGAAGACAACCGAAAAGAAGATATTTAACGAATATTAAATAAGTTACTGGTTGAATAAACATTTTTGTTTTGTGTTTAATTAAAATTTGTTTTCTTTTTAATTATTGGTTATTATGAGATTGAATTATATTTTTATGTTTAGATTTGCTATAAGTTGGTTATTTTAAAATATTATATATTTTCAACGTGGGCGGCATGGACGATTTCACTTATATATATTATGTACGATGGGTAATCCCAGTTGAGTTCTGCTTGAGCATTCGCAATAAAAGCATGTACGATATGTAAAATTGTATTATTTCAATTATTTAAAACCTAAAAAATCAACAGGTACAAAAATGTTAGTTAACTATAATATTTGTAACGTATGAAAAATTAACAACAGATGGCAAATTAAGAAAAATTGTTTTGAGTAGCAGATAAAATAATCATCACAACTTTGAAATAAATTGTCTTTTCTTTGACAGATGGTGTACTTGTAGTAGTGACGTAATAAAATTCGAAGAAATCTCAAACTTTTACAGGCTTGTGACTAATAATGTTTATGTACGGTAACTTTAATGTCGGTTACATATCAGCTGAATCGTCGACTCAGAACAACAGAAATTTGAAACTGTTAAATTTTGCTAACTACTAATAATCAAATATAAAAAATGTAAAGTTTACGAAAAAATACAATGAATGAATAATTTATATATTTTATTCATTCTTTTACTGATAATTAAGCTGTAATGTAGGCAACGTATACATATAAAAAATATTTTATTAAAATAAAAACCAATATAGTAGATATAATGAAATAAATTTAATACCAATAAAGGAATTAAACTATATTAAATAAATACAGTGCACGCCGCTTAATAGAATCACACTTGGGGTTTTTGACAACAATAACCAAATGATTTTTTTATTGATTAGAAACGAGTAAATACATACATGAATACATTCAGCGTGTATCGGATTAATTTAAAAGGTGAAATTATAGCATCAATACAAGCAAAAAATAATGTTTTAATGCAACATTTTAAATATTTAAATTTGGAGTCAAATAAATCGAAAATTACGGACATCTTACATTTATTACTGCCCTAAGTTTATTGACACTGTGAAATAAAAAAATTGAAAAACGATGTTATAATGAGAGGTGAGTGATAGAGTATTTTGTGTATCGAATATTAATGCCACTACTCAGACCTACTTATGATGTTTAATTTAGTGCTAAGAACTATACATTTTTTCTCAGTAATTTACTGACACCAAAAACAAATACAAAATAATGTTATCATAACGTTTTTATTCTAAGAACTGCACGAGTACACTCAAAACAACTAGAAGATAACGTAGATGCTTAAATGAGGTGACGTTACGTAGGTCAGTTAAAATACGTACTTGAATAAATTCATAAATGCACTGCAAATATAAAGCTATACATGCAGAACGGTATTAAATTATTTTAAGTTTTAATTGAGCAGCAGGACTCAGTTGACTTTTTTTGTTGTACTTAGAATGTGCAATCGATGCAAAATAAGGAAAATACATTGTTATCCGATTCATAAAACTTACTTAATTTAAGTGGAGGGTACGTTGAAGACGATATTTTTAATGCAGATGACAAAACTTTTTTTTTAAATGTTTATTGTTTACCTACCAAAGAAATAATTGGCATGCACACCACTACAAAAACTACAACTTGTAGTATATAGAAAAAAGATGCACCTTAAAAAAGCACTTAGGAGAAACTCTTACGGAGACACCAACATAAAGAAAGCTACGAAGGAAAAGTGGATTTTGCAAACAGAATTGCCAAGAGGGATAACTTGTACTGTATCTACAAATCCCTAACTGTGGTACGCGTAACACTAGTGATACACGACACTTTCATATACATATAAAAAGAAATAACAATTATTTTACACATACCGAACACAATTCAGCACAATAGTAATTTTTTAGTTTATCAAAAAAAGTGGGGCTAACAACAAGCAAATAATGGATATTTGCATATCTAGTATATTAACTTCTAAAAAAAAATTAGAAAATGAAAGTGATAGGCGTGGAATAATTTGAACAGGAAATTACCATCTCAACATTTCAAAAAAATGAGAACTTTATTGAATCAAGTGAAAATGTGCTAAATACGTGTTTTCTTATTATAACGTTTTTACTAATAAATTAATGACAATAAATGATTTTTTCAAAAATTGGCAAATTTTCTATAATATGTCATTTTAGTTCAATGAAAACAACCAATTTATTATTCTGTTTTAGTTGGACTTATTGTTATTGTTCCGATATAATTATACATTTTTTGACATTTTTGTAACTTTCGCAGATTTAATTTCATTATCATTTATATATAAATTATGTAAGAATTATAATTTTATAACTTGAAAAACCTTAGGTAAAATGCGTATTTGTCATCATAAAATAAGAATCGTAAAAAAAATCGTGTGTTCACTTTCCAGCAATTGTACGTGTTCCTTGTATAAACAAATGCTGAAAGGGAATTCGATATACTTACAAGATAACGAAAAATAAGATAAGACTGTCACAATAATTAGAATATAACGATATACAGTTGACATAAGCAAACAAGTGACGCGAAGGAGCGTGATTGAGGGCGCTTTAATTTTGACAGTACATTCAAAGTAAAAAGTATTTTGGCGGCAATTTTAAATAATTTAAATTACGTAATATGCATTATAAGAAGTTTCTATTTAAATACCACTGCTCAGTAATTTCAGATATAAGAACTTATGTTACTTACCTATTATTTTACACAATCTATAAGAATGAAATCACATTTTGAGATTGCTTAAACCTATTTGGAGTAACAAAACATTAATCATGCTGCTTTCGACTTCCTAAAGAATCTGAAGACATAAATAGAAATTTAGCGATTCAAACATTCCCAGTTTTTTTTTAAAATTAGTAACAACAGACTTAAAACATACTTAATAATGAAGTTTTCGTGTTTTTATTTATTTTGATATTAATTTCATTGTAATATTACAAAAACAGTTGATCCTTATATACAGTGCTACAAAACTTGAACAATTTGCTTAGTTATACTTAAAAAAAATTACGAGATTTTACCAATAATTATAAGACAATTATGTATTACGTTAAAACAGAACATAGATGTTGTTAGAAAAACAATAAATTCTTAGGCAGTAATTATCCCGACACAAAACTTTGGCAGTTGCCTACGTTATACTCACCAATATTACATATTTAAAATATTAACAGTATTATACCAAAATTAAGCATTGGATTATAATAAATAACAAGATAAATGTTATGTTAATATCAATTAATTGTTACAGTTTAACTATTCTACTGCAAGACTATGCGATTTTTTCTCTTTGACCACCTCAAAAATATTTATGTATTCAAAAATTAAAAGCTAATTAAATAAAGGTTAACTGCTGTGATCTTCTTCATCACTACTGTCTTCATCTGATGAACCAGTGTTCACTCTAAAAGACACTGTTTCATCCAACAGGCCATCACGTTCCCACATTTCGTCAGCTAAACGGTTAACATGTTGAACATGTTTATTCCAATCAGATTGAGTACCTTCAGAAAATGCATTTCTTACAAAATTCTCTATTTCTGCATTACTTTGAGTGACATTGTTCATTGCCACTTTATGTTTTACCAAACTCCAAATTAATTCAATAGGATTCAGGTCACAATGATAAGGTGGCAAACGTAACATAGTGTGTCCATGTTTCTTTAGTAATTCATCAACTACATAAGATTTGGTGATGTTTCACCAAACATAGTAATTCAGCTTTTCTTATATCATTAATAGTTGATATACCGTTAGATTCCAACCATTCTCTAATGTCCATTTTTTTTTTACCTTGATTTGGTGGTTTGTTTATTTGTACGCTATGATATGGTGCGTTATCCATAACAACAATACCGTTAGGAGGCAAATTTGGAATTAGCTGCGTTTCCATCCATTGCATAAAGTTATTATGGTTCATATCATCATGGTAGTCGCCAGATTTACTTTTTGATTTAAAAATTAATAGTCCATTCTTCGCAAATCCATAAGATCCACCTGCATGAACAATTATGTATCTTTGTCCAGCTTTGCCTGTGTGATACACACCAGGTTCATTTTCTGATTGCCAGCATTTACTATCCCCATACGACGGATGTATGTATGTTTCATCTAAGTACGTAATAGGTTTTTTCTTTTCTCCTAGAGCATCGTTTTCTCGTAACTTTCTTAAATACCGGCATCTCCAAGCTACAATGTCATGACGTTCCATTAACAATTTTCTTTTATCGTGACATTTTCTGTATTTAAACCCAATTTGATGTAACGATTTTCTTAGAGTATCTGTTCCACCACAGTAGTCAACTTTCTCCTGCATTTTCTGAACTAAAATCTTCAACGTTGGAACCTTTTTGTCTACAGTATAAGTTTCATGAATGCTTCTTTTTAAGATGCCTAAATCAGCATTGTCCAAAATAATTTTATTGGAACCACCACTTCTTTGTTTTTTTGAGGGAGATTTTAGTACTCCATGCTCAGTTTGCAAAACTTCACTCCTAATGAAAACATTTTTTATTTACATATTTTAAATATTTATAAACTTACCTTATTTGTTTTATAAACTTCGGTGATTTCCCAGTGGCTGCTGCAGCTAATTCAGTAGCTTTGTCTAAAGGAAATGACCACACACCTGCTGCTTTTTGCTTGTCGAAGAACTGTACAACAGTTCTAATAATATTTCGAGCTTCGGCATGAACGGTTTTCCTTGATTTACTTTCCATGTTATTCTAAAAAACAAAAAGCTATAACTAAGTGATAATCTTTAAACTAATTAATATTATTCAAATTGAATCATGATTGGCGTTAATGTATTAAACGAAATAAGCGTAAAAACCCTTAGGGTAAAAACACAGTTTTGATTATGAGGTTATGTAAAGGTGCATTTATGCAGATCAATTTAACATTTAGCACTTTATAAAAGTAGTACCCATTTATGCAAACTCACTTCCACATCCGCGTTGGTTACACATTGATATATGTTGATATAGTTAAATTCGTTACATTTTAGTGTTTAATAACAAATTACGGAAGTTTTAGCGCACATACTTCGAGTTGCGTGTGAGAATGCGCAATGCAAAGATAATGTAAGGCGCAATGTGAATTAAATTTAAAATTTAGCTAATTAGGGATCCGTTGTTTAACTGCTTAAATGTTAAATGATAAATATTAAATTGGTTTACATAAATCTATCTTTAAGATTGCAATAATTTAGAATAAGTGTCATATGCTGTTATATTTGGTATTATGTACTTACCGATTTATCAAAAAATCCACAACAGTAAGAGTTTTGAAAAAAACTATTTAATAAAGATGAATAAGACCCAAATATGAAAAATTAAGAACACAACTTGTAAACGCCAAAACGAGTACAAATTAAAAATTTTGTTAGGGAAGGTACTTGCTATGATTCCATAATTGTGATTGGTCGATTGTTTTGCCACTAGAAATTTTTAAATTTAGTTCACATATTTTCCGGGGGTAATGTTTGCTCCGGCGCTCTGTACATACAAATATTTAGCCATCTGCAAACAGATAGATGTACTATAGTTACAAAATCTCTACAATTCATTTTCTGAGTGTTGTTTGGGTAGCGCTATTACAGCGCTAATCTCACAAGTGTGTTGCCGCCAAACTAATTTCATTTGGCCGCCAGAAAAGTACCGTCCAATTTAATGCATGCGGTTGGTTATCTGTATACCTTATTTATCTGTGGTATAACCATATGTTAAGCTTAAAACTTTAACTAAAAATATTATAAAGTTTAATAAAATTGATTTCTTGACCGCAACAAAGAAGAAAATTTCATCAACAAATAGTGTTATGTATCATATTAAAGGTTAGTGAAATAAAATATGAAGTAAGAATTTTAATTTTTCCTTCCTTAAATATGTATTTTATATTGGGAATTGACATAATTCAGCAGCAAGGAATATTTTTAGATGGAAATCAAAAATGCGCCCGTGTTAATAATTTAATTAAACCTTGGATAGATCCTAAAAGAGGTCGCAACAAAAATAATGAAGAAAATAGTGTTGTCGAGGCAATAACCCTTCAACAATTGGCAAATGAATGCTGCAGTAGTGTATAGAATGGAATAACAATTAATAATTGTGCCATTATGAAGGATTGCTATACAGCTGCTGAACAGTTTGGGGAAGACAATTTAATGTTTAAAGATAGAACTTTGAGTATTATTAAAGGAAATGCATCAAGTATGACTGAAAAACCAAGACAAGCAAATAATTTTGTACATAATTTAGTAGTTGACAAGACGGTCAGTTTGAAAAGTAGAACTTTTACGATACAATTTGCATTAAGAAATCAAGTTAAAGAAGAATTAGGAAAATATTCTCTGACAAGTTATGTTAATCCAATAGTTATTAAGAAACATCAATCATTACGGTTAGGTTTGGATGCTCGCAAAATAAATAGTATTACAAAATCACAATATGAAGCACCTCAATCTATTGAAACGTTAAACCAATATTTACAAAGTTAGATTTAAAAAAAACATTTATATTATTTCCTTTAAATAAAGATTCAAGAAAATACACAGGCTTTAGTGTTGAAGGTCAGATTTATCAATTTTGTGTGGTTCCATTTAGATTATCAACTTCATGTGCAGCATTAGTACGAGCTATGTAACAAATTTTAAATAAATATGAAGAGTTTTGTGTGCATTATATTGATGAAAATTTAGTGTATTCGAGTAATGAACAACACCTGAAACATTTAAATGATACTATAAAGGATTTAAGCGAAAATGGTTTTAAGCTAAATATTAAAAAACGTGACTTTATAAAAGATAGTGTTGAAAAAATACAGACTGTAGTGTAGTTTTGTTCCCCCTTAATTAAAGCGACGGGGTTGCAATGAAAAAAAAAGAGTGCTTTTATTTATAATTGACAACTGTCGTTAATAAAAGATATTTTTGTATTATTTTCGATAAAAATAACACTTTTTAATGAACTTGGTGAAACATTTATTAACGTGCTTTTTAACATTTGGTGCCGAAACCCGGGAAGTGTTTGTTTTATCGTATTAACGTAACGTTCAAAATATTTTTTGTGTTGTCAAAAATGGAATCGAATAAAGTCGATGTAACGTTAAGAAAAAATTACCGTTCTCAACTAACAAGATTATGTAATAACGTGAACGATATAATGAAGTCTGCGGAAATTCAAACTGATGAATTGGAGATAACGTGCGAAAAAATTAAACTTTTGCGAGTATCAATTAACGGATTAAACGAAAAAATTATGAGAACTTTATCGGATGAGACAATGCACTCAGAGTGTGATAAAATTGCCGATTATGAATTTAGTGCTATGGAGGCTATTGCAAGTTTAGAAGTATGCATAAAACGAAGGCTAAGGGCAGACTGTCGCGATTTTTTAAAATCACCGAAAAGCGCACACAACTTAGATATGTCGACGATGCCGGCTATTCAAGGTACACAAACAGAAATTACTGTTGATAATCAAACTCTACCGCAAAGAAGTACACTAAAATCGGTACGATTACCAAAGCTCGATTTGTTAAAGCTTAATGGAAATTTGGAGGCAGGCCTGGTTTTTGGGAACAATATTCGCAAGCCGTACATAATAATAACGAATTAGACAATAATTCTAAATTCATATATTTAAAATCACTCTTAACGGGAAAAGCTGCATTTTCAATTTCTAGTTTAACGTCTAGCCAGACCTCATATAACGATGCAGTTGAACTTTTACGATCGGAATATGGACAAGCGGAACGTATAATAGACAGCTATGTACAAAAACTTTGTTCTTTACCGCCAGTTAAAAACGAAAATTATGCTCGCGGTTTACGTCGATTATTTAACACGTCCTCGTCAATAACGCGTTCATTACAGTCTCTAGGTATTTCTCCTGAACAATATGGACTAATGGTAAAATCTATGATTTTTAAAGTACTTCCTTATAACGTACGGGTGCAGTTCAATAAGTTAAAGTTAAAAGCTGGTCAAGATGATAACGAAAGTCAAGTAGGACTGGTAGCGGGTTCTATCACGAGGGATACAGACTGTATGGATTATAATAAACAAATTACAGACCTATTGAACTTTATTAAAATTGAAGTTGACGCTTTGGAACAAGCTCAAACTGCATCTAGCGAAAATAAAGATAAATCAAACGGTAAACACTTTAATAATGATTTTTGTAATCGTTTTAATAATAAATCGCAAAATAACGCCGCTTTTACTGCACAAGGACTGATGAACGTTGTAAAAGAATGTTGTCTGTTCTGTAAAAATAAATATCACGAAACAAAAAATTGTAAGAGCGCTTCTGTAACTCTGGATCAAAGAAAAGCTATGTAACTGCTTTATGTGATCCGACGTATCAGCCTAAACTTACTAGTGACGAACAGACCGTCGTGACAACCTTTTCTAGTGGTCGCATCGATAACGTATATTTACAAACTGCATGTGTTTTTTTGAATTCGCGTAACGACAAAAACATTTTGGTGCGAGCAATTGTCGATGGCGGAAGTCAATTGACATTTATAAAACAATGTGTTTCGCGTGAACTTAATTTACCTATCGTTGGAACTCACAAAATTTCGATTTGTTCATTTGGAAGTATCGAAAAGAAAATAGCAAAGTTGCGTAATAATGTACAGGTGCGCATAAAGAGTCAGTATAATAATGAAATAATAAAATTGCACGCTATTGAAGCCGTGTAATTACATGTATTTGCTGACGCTAGTCCCCAGGCGTATGGTGCCATAGCGTATTTAAAGTGTTTAAGAAGTAAACAGTGTAATTTTTTAATGGCTAAAAATCGAGTTGCACCGTTAAAGCAAACTTTAACGTTACCGAAGTTAGAGTTAACCGCAGCATTATGCGCAACAAGGTTACAGAAATATATCGTGAACGAACTTTGCTTAAATATTCAAGAGGTTTTTTTGTGGACGGATTCCAAGATCGCATTTTATTGGATTTAAGGAAGAGCGAACAGGTGGAAACCATTTATTCAAAACAGAGTGAGTGAAATTCGGTCTAATGAAAACGTAACATGGAAGTATTGCCCCGGAAAAGATAATCCGGCAGATCTATTAACAAGAGGTATTCCAGCTAGAAAGATATTAGAAAATTATGAACAATTTCTTCACGGACCTAGTTGGTTGGTTTGGGAAAAGACGAACTGGCCTGCTGAGGAACCTGATGAAAATTCTATAACGACCTGTGTAATAGGAGATATGCAAGAACTTCAACCGTTAGAAAACAAACGAGTTTTAAAAGCGATTTTTGAACTTGACAAATATCACAATTATGAAAAAAATTTACGTATAACGTCCAATGTGCATCGATTCATAAATAACGTTAAGAACGAGAAAAAAGGGATAACAGGTGAAATTAGCACAGAAGAAATGAATCGAGCAGAGATTTATTGGATCAAAGTAACACAGCTAGAGGAGTATAACAAGGAGATAAGTACTTTACAAAAAGCGAAAGAATTATCAAAGGACTCACAAATTTTGAAACTCAGCTCTTTTATCGATGAAAATGGTTTATTAAGACTTGGCGGAAGACTGCAGGAAGCTAACTTAACGGCTTATGAAAGGCATCCAATAATATTGCCTAAGAGTTCCAAACTAACAACAAAAATAATTTGGAAAGCGCATAACGAATCAATGCATAGCGGAATAAATTCGACATTGGCTCTTATAAGAAAAAAATATTGGGTTATTAAAGGTCGACAGAAGATAAAATCAATAATTAGTAAATGTGTAGTTTGTAACAGGTTAAAAGTAAAATCGGGTATGGAAGCGTTTGCTCCGTTACCCCGCGATAGAATAAATGTGGTGAATCCATTTAAGATTACAGGAATAGACTTTGCAGGACCATTATACGTTAGATTTAATGATGACGACAAAACCAAAACATATATAATGTTGTTTACTTGTGCCGTTATTCGCGCAGTGCATCTTGAGTTAGTTAAAAGTTTGTCTACCGAAAGCTGTGTACAGGGTTTACGCAGGTTCATTGCCCGACCTGGTGTTCCAAGGACAATTTATTCGGACAACGCAAAAACATTTAAACGTGCTGCCATGGAGCTTAACATATTATCAAAAATTTCACAAGGACCAGAGGTGCAAGATTTGGCAAGAAACAAGAGAATTGAGTGGAAATATAGTATCGAAAGAGGATCGTGGTGGGGTGGATTTTGGGAAAGGTTGGTAAGGAGTGTAAAAACTGCATTAAAATCGACTTTAGGAAGAAAATTTGTTAATTATGACGAACTTAGAACTGTCTTGACTGAGGTAGAAGCCATCATTAACTCTAGACCACTCACGTATGTCGACGACGATCCAACAAACTTGTTCATATTAACGCCAGCAAAATTTTTGATTGGTGAATCTGATCTTGGATTTAATCCTAACTTAAAATCGTCCGAGATAAAAAAAAAATGAAATTGTGCAGATTTGGAAAAATAGGCAATCAGTTATAGATAGTTTCTTTAAGGTTTGGCAGAGAGATTATTTACAACAATTGAGATCAGCTCATTATACGGAGAAGGTGAAACCAGTCATTATAAGAAATGGAGATATTGTTTTATTACAAGACCAGAACAAACCAAGATTGTCATGGAAGCTGGTAAAAGTTGAACACACCCTTCAAGGACGAGACGGAAAAACAAGAGCGTGTGAAATTTTGACTAGTGATGGTACAAGACTTAAACGGCCGATTCAATGTCTCTACCCATTGGAAGTGCGAACTATTTCGCCCGGGGAGGGTGTTGAAAAAATACAGACTGTAGTGTAGTTTTGTTCCCCCTTAATTAAAGCGACGGGGTTGCAATGAAAAAAAAAGAGTGCTTTTATTTATAATTGACAACTGTCGTTAGTAAAAGATATTTTTGTATTATTTTCGATAAAAATAACACTTTTTAATGAACTTGGTGAAACATTTATTAACGTGCTTTTTAACAGATAGGTAGCGTTAAATATTTGGTCTATAAAGTAAGTAAGAATGGAGTTAAAATTTAAAATCCCTGAGACGTTTTCTGGAAGTATTCGATTATTATAAAAAGTTTATCAGAAATTATTCAAATTTAATTATACCTTTGGTGTGGTTATTAAGAAAAATAAAAATGGTCATGGACAACAGAAAGAGAAAAAACTTTTGAAAATTTTAAATCATCAAAGTTTCATGAAGGTTTATCATTAAGGTAACCCAATTTCAAGAAAAATTGTATATTGAGAACAGATGCATCAAGTTTAGCAGTAGGTGCGGAGTTATTACAGAATCAGAATGGAGAAGTACCAAAATGTTTATTTCTAGGATATTTAAAGGTTATGAGATTAATTATACCATTGCAGTAAAGAAAATGCTTTCTATTATATTTGCCACGAATAAATTAAAATTTTATCTGACGAGTAATAAATTTCTGATTGAAACTAACAATTGTTCAATGTCATTCTTAAAAAATAAGATAGATAGATGGGCATTATCTTTACAACAATTTATATTTGGCATCAAACATAAGGAGGATAAAGACAATACACCAGCAGATTATCTCAGCAGAAGGGATTTTCAAAATTTTGAAAACCCAAAGGAATTAATTATAGCAACTGAAAGAATTTCGCAAAAGGAAAGTCAAAACAAAGAGTGCTAAACTTGCATGACCATGAAAATATTTTAAAAATAAGAAATTTGATGCAGAAGAAGTTACAAGAGTAATTACCCAGTAAACATTTTTTCGTTTCAGAAACATTTCTGAAATACACTACGTTACCACGCAACATTGCACGCTAACACGACATTTATATTTCAGAAACATTTATTTTTGTATAAATGTCCTACCCCAGAAATGTTTCATATGAAACAACAACATAACATAACAAACGGTTCTGAAACATTTGAATTATTTTGTATTACAAATGTTTAAAAACGAATGTTTCTAAAATATTGCAACTTATTCGTATTAGTAACATTTCTCTTTTTATGTTTTCAATGGTAATATTTATAGTAAATTGTAATAAAATGTAAGGTATTATTGAGTAATTTATTAATATAATATTGAACAATATATAAGAGAAAAAAAGATATACACAAAAACTTCTTATGATTACATAGCTTCGTTAGTGAATAATTCTTTATTAACATTTGCACTCTAAAAATAAATTAATTTTATTAAATAAAATATAGATTGAATAAAAAGCAATTTACCTTTGACCGTATTAAACGTAATGTTGATTGTCTAAACCAAGCTGTTACTTCAAATTGAAAATCGGTATCTGTTAGTTGCGCAAAGCGCTTACGGACACCAGTTTTCAAAATTTGAAGAAGGATTAAGTGTTTCAGATAAAAATTATTTTTTCTACCTGTCCAAGAATATTTGGTAGCAAGTTTGTCAGAAAAAAATGTCTTGAGGTCTCTTTTAATTTGTTCCTTTTTATGAGATCCACCAAGGAGAAATACGGCGGTTTCCTAAAATTAAAATATTACATATATTTTGTATTTTTAATATTGAAATAAGAATCTTGGATATTCCAACCAAATTAAATTTTGTGTTTTCAATAATCTTAATATTTCATTTGTCTGCTAACAAACATTATCAGTAACAAAAAACAAGCAAACTACATTACTGTGTCAAAAAACGATACAAGAACGAGATCTTATTAAAATTATTGAAAACGCATTTTTTTATTGGTTGGAACACCTAAAATTCTTATTATTTAATTGTATATTATTACTAAACGACAACACTTCCTAATTGTATTTTGAATGAAATCTTTGTTTTAACTATAAAATCTCTATATATGGATCCATTAACAAAAATTGAACTATTAAGTCAAACACTTAACTACTTGATGCCTCATGTTTTCATTTGATTTTAGATCTTCATCAAAAACCAGTAATTTTCTAAATTTCACAAAAGGTTTTTTAGGGACAAGATCAAATTCGGTGGTCACCATATTTACTTTTCCAGCTCTCAATTCAGATAGCACTTCATTCTGCTGATCGAGCATCGTCTTTAAAGCAATAACATGGTACAATATTACATTTAGGATGGAAGATTCTGAAAATTAAGAATACATTTCCATAAATCATAAAGTAATTATCTGTATCACACCTGAAGGATGTTGTGTAACCTCTTGAATTGTTGGTGCAAAACAAGTAGAAACACTATTTTGACTGTCTGAAACTAAAATGTAAGTAATTAAGAACATCACATATACAAAATATTAGCAAATTGTGGTTATATTCCCTTACTGTTTAAATGCTCAACTGTATCTTCTTTGCGTCGTAAAATAGTAGGATTATCCATGTTAATCGGGTTATTACTTGTTCCTTGGAGTGAGTGTTCAGTAGTAACATTTTGTAGTAGTTCTGGAACAGATCATTATATACTGTCACTGTGGTAACATCTTACAAGCTGTATACTCTTACGAGATGCATAATTCGGTAAATCTACTTCCAGGTTTAGGCTTGAAGTTTGATTTAATAAAGTTGAAGATATAACACGTCCGGTAGACTCAACAGTCGAATTATTACAATCTGCAATTATATGAAAATAGCGGATAATTTGGAAAGAAGTTGAAATCTGTGATATTAAAGTCACAAAATGTCCTCTAAATTTTGTTGAAATAAGACTATTGTAGAAGACAATTGTAACTTTTAGATCGCTTACGTTGTATTGTAGTAGTGGTAATCGAAGGATTAGAGACTGCCTGTCTAAATTTTGCTAAAAACATAAAATTTACAAAAGAATACGTTCATTATTATTCCTCACATTCGCCAGTCGTCGTTAACTGTAGAGTTGGTGGTGGCGTAATTCTATCCATTTCTTCTGAATCAGAAGAATTCCAAGAGGGATTTGGTTTATGCTTGCGATTTCCTCTACCTAGGGGTTTAGTAACATCTGTATCAGTGCTACTTAGAACTGAAGCTTTCTTTTTTCGTACTCGAGTGCTCCTGAATATGTATCTGAAAATTAATCTTAAATATGACGAGGTAATACATAGATATTGAAAAAAACAGATACATCTGCTTTCATGATTCAATGAGAAAAATGGCGTTTCCACCTAGTTAGACTTAACTTACAGTTATCTAATTTGAAATAATATAACTGTGTTTCATTGATTTCGTATACCTCACTTTTAATTTAATTAATTTAATTTCAAATTTAGCGGGCAAAACTTAATAAATAAGTTAGGTTATATAATCACCGTAAAACAAATGAAATACGAATTTAAAAAAAACTCCGTAATCATGTAATTAACACAGTCTACTGCATACTTACTTGAGTATTGTCAATCGCCGCTTCTTCCATCACAAGTCACATAAATAAATTAAATAGGAAACTTATTGCTTACAATCACAAAAACTATATGCAAAAACTGCAATGACATTAACAATGGCAGAAACAAACCCAAATTCGTTAGTGTACCGGCGCGCGAATATTACATTGGCGTAAATAATCATGTTATTATGCAAGATTAACCAAATTAATGTACCTATACCTAAACGAGAATGATTAAAATTTGTATAAGTTTTGATGAATTCAATTTTGTTTCAATTTAAGACTGATTTACATCAATTTAAAAATGTAGCATTCTATAAACGGCATCTCTAACATATTTATGAATTATTTCAAATACGACCTTTTTGTAATGTTTCCGAATACATATTTACAAAATGTTTTAATTGTAACATTTCATGTGGAATGTTGCAGAGAACGAACATACTAGAAATTAGGAAATGTTACATTGTCGCAATATTTCTGTAAGTGTCAAATGTTTCATAAATGTCTTATGTTTAGTGGGTATAGAAAATATGCTTATAAAAAGAATGGACTAGAATTGTTAGTAATTGCATAAAAAATTTAGACATATTAGAGCTCGAAAAACATGGTTAATGTTTCGAAAATATTTCTTCTATAACAACGATTTAAAATTTATTTAAAAAAATATTCGAGATTGTCATATTTGTCAATTAGCAAAAAAAATTACAAAAATCACAATATTGTTAAAATTATAAGAGTAAGTGAACCATTAGAACTAGTTGCAATTGATTATTTAGAAAATTTACTTAAAGAACAGTATGATTATAAACACATTTTGATAATGATATATGTTTTTTCAAAGTATGTTAAACTATATTTTCAAGAAGAAGTATATAATATTATACAATCAATTAGAAAATTTCAGGAGATTTTGCACAACCAAAAAGGTTCCGAAATCAAAGACTAATAGAAAATATAGAATAACAAAGTATCAAAATTTGTTTTTGTGGTATACTTACGTCATCCATAGAGCAATATTGCAGAACGATATATTAAAGAAGTTATCAAATTTTTGAGAATATTTACACACGAGAATCATAATCGATAGGTTCAGTTATTATCGATTGTAGAAAAGTATTAATATTCTACTTAGCACAGTTACTGAAATATTACCAGAAAGATGAGATATTGAAGAAAATAAAAATAAATTAATTTCTAGAAAAACCAGGTGTCAGAAAATCCACAGAGATAAAGAGAAACAATACAAAAAAGTTAAAAATAAACAAAGTTTGGTATTGTTGATAAAGTTATAGTTAAAAAATTAAAAGTTGCAAGTAGATCAGATAATATTTGTGCTAAACTTCAATTAGTTTATGAAGAGCCTTGTTTAATAAATCGAATATTTAGTGACAGCAGTGCACACGAGTTAGTAAATCCAAACAATGGTCATATTGGGGGCATTTTAATATTTACAGATATTTATCCGGATGTGATGAATTCTAACTAAATAATTTGTCAAAGGTTGTTCGTAATTTATGTTAGTCAAGTTAATTTTATTTCTAAACGCAAAAATATTTAATTGTAAGATGATTCGTAGATAGAATTAATTTAATGTTATCGTGTTATGTTTACATTTAGACTTGTTAATTTTATGTTAGTATTCTGTTTTCTTAAAAATGTATTATCTTTGTTAAAAATGTTGAAGTCAATATGTTTGTTTTTATATTGTCGATACTTATAATTATAATAAATAAAGAAATGTAATGACTTCGTTTTGGTTTTATGTAAAAGTTATGTTTATTTAAATCTTCTAAGTTGGCAGCAAATATGGTTCATTATATTGTTATTTATTTTAAGTTTAATGTTGAGATCAATTATCAAAATCTGTTTTAGATTTAGTTTTATTATTTTGTCGCGATTTCATGTTTTATTATCAAACATTTGATGTTAAAATCATCACAAATACACTTTAAATATTAATATGATTAAAGCATCATCTTTAACATAATTGATTAATAAGTGTTTGATGGCAGAGCTCATAGTATAATTTACTATGTGACAGAGATAACTACCTATAACGGTGGTAACAAGTTGAAATTGATTTAACACCCGCGAATATCAAAACAACTTTGAATAATTCTGTGGGATAAAATCACAACGTAAAAGACAGTGGGGTAAAGCAATGTCAATGCAGTTGTGCAAATGCCACCAGAGTGAACTACTGGACGGCTGTTTTGCTTTTTTTGGGCACATCTACACTCTAATGTAATTCTCACAATTGCATTGAAACCCCTATAGCTTTATATTCAAGTATAACGAAGCTAGCCTAACTGAACACTAAAAAGCATTCCATTGTCGGTTAGAATTAAAAAAAGTGTGTACAATATTTAGCTTAAAACTCCACCTAAACAAAGTTTGGTACCCTTGTCTCAGAGGAAAGTGAAAACAGATTAACCTTAGATTCATGCAAATCTACTGGCTGCTCGGGTCTAAATATAAGCTCACAACTGAAAATAAAGTTCCGCTACAAAAATATTTCTAAAACCAATATAAACGTAATACTAGTAGAATTCAAAATTATTTTGAGTCGTCGAGTACGTCTTCCACTAGCACAGCAAGACTGCTCGGCCATCAAAGTAACGTGGTCCTCATTATCCAATATAAAACTTAAAAAGCATATATTTAATACGACTAGAGTAGATTGCAAATTAGCAGTTAAAAAAATATTAACCAAGAATTTCAAACTTTAGCTGATAGTGTAGAACATTTTAAAACACAGTAGTTGTTTGTTTAAAAACAAAAAAAAAATAAACACGTTAAAGTCACCTCATCTAAATTTACTTTTGTACTGTATTTACTATTATTTTTTTATTTAATGTTCATCCATTTATAACACACTACCTTCAATTGAAGCTACTTTAAAATATTTTGACTATGTTGAACTTTTATTTTATACTAATTAATGAAACAACTTTGTCCTCAGCCAATAATACATAATTCTTATTAATCCTGTCGAATATTTTATTTTATAGTTTTACTTGCGTTGATATGTGCTATATCCAAAATTAAAATTATTGTTACAAATTTTTTTAAAACTTTCATTTCAAATTTGATTATTAAACCAGGTGTTATTTTTGTTACAGTTTTCATAAAATATTGGTAATTGCTTACAACGTAAATGACAAGCAATTATTGTTCAAAATTTACTAACCACTATGGTTATATGTATTAAGAATAATGCTATAAAGGACAACAATACTAACATTACTTTATTGACAAATAGAACATAATATTTTAAGCCATGACCAAAATTATAAATTGACATAAAATAGTAATTTACGTAACAAGAATCGAAAGTAAGGAATAGCATAACCAACGTTAATGCGATACGAGGCCGCGCTGACGAGCGTTGCATGTGAGTGAGTTTACCTGAAACTATTTGGGGTCTGTAATTGATAGGGTTAAACCCCATTTAAACAACTAAATTCTTGTATTCGGACGCAGGTAGTGTCTCGATTTTTAATTTATAGACTGTACATTGTTTTTTGTGTTGCTTTTTGCAAGGTTACATTCTTTTTTGAAAAACTAAAAAAATCAATGCTGCTACATTTATTACTAAATCTGTCAAATTTGACTTTAACATGATTTTTTAAATGACTTTTTCACCTGTCGCTTGTTCTAATATAATAATTGACCTTGAACACTTTATTTTTATGTGGATTTCTAGTTTTCATTTTGCTACCTTAGGGCTTTTTTTGCCCATTACGTAACTACACTAATAAACGATTATTCACGTTTGCGATGTTGGCAGCACAAAAAAGATTTTATGAAACATGTAATTTAATATCGCAAAAAATCTTTAGTTTTGAGATAGAACAGTTTATTCTAAACCATATCAAAAATTACTACTGCCCAAAAACTACAAAAAACACAAACGTATAGGCGCGTCACAACGTTCAATTTACCAAAAAAATTTTTTATATACATACGTATATTTTATCCAAAAACCAATTTCCATTAGAAATACTCAAACATCAATAGTATCGGGGTATCGGTAACCATATAAAAATAGAATAGTGTCCAGTTATATTAAAGCACTACTGTCACAATTAAAGGTTCATTATAACCAAAACATTTTATATTTTAAAAGAATCAGAAATTATTATTTGCCCATTAAAATTCATACAATTAGTTTAGTACAGATGAGTGATTAATATAATTGAGTCCATTATTAGCGGTCTTTGATGTAATCGAATCAAACTAAAAACATTTATTTTTGTAATCGCTATATAAACAACCCTTTTTAAATTAAATGGAATTCTATTTTAGGAAAGTTACTTCCCATTTTCTATTTTTCAACTTCTAACATATTGATTTCCATCCCTTTGTTTAACAAACTGTGTGGAAAATCGTAACAAACTAAATGTAATTGTGCTTGTTATTGAACGTGTTTCTTGACTTTGTTCCTTTAATGTGATATTTCAGATACCTGAATAAACAATTGTTGTCATTAAATAACTGTTGCTTTCATTTTAGTTTGCAGTGGTTATTTTGGCAATGAACGAGTATCGATAAAAAAAGGTCGGTTCGTTTTCCCTGCTCCTATCTTTTTTTTTATATAACATGCATTATCATTCAATTGCCATTGGAAAAAACTGTTTTAAGAAAAGGAACTTATTGTATGCGGTTTGTTAAGGTGTATGTACAAATCTACTCAAAACTGATGTAAAACCATTTCAGTCTTTATCGAAATCGATATATTTTTTCATAGAATGAGTTTTGTAAATACCGAATTCAATGGGAGTCGACTATAATCTGCTATCACATACCCTTAAAAAAATAATTATTATTGAAGCGTTCCGGAAATATTTGAAACATTTGTAAGTAAAATGAAAATATAAAAGGTGAATAAACAAAATCGTACTCAGTTTTAAAATCTTAAGTGTTGATTAATTATTTTATCCGCGAACTGTATACAGTTTTTTTAAACACACACACAAGTGCCAAGAATGTTATTTAATTACACCTATTTTCGATATATTAACTTAAAATTAGTTGTACAGAAAATGAGTAAAATAATAGTTGTGAAATTCACAATGATCTATATATTCAATTAATTGTATTTCTCCGACGTTTATATTTATTCTTTTTAATGTGAAGTTTATATTTTACTGTTTTATACCGGGTAATTTAACGTTCTGAAAAAGTAAACTGAAATTATTTAACTGCGATAAACAAATAAAAACACTAATGTTTTCTATTTACTAAAATTATTATTTGCAGTACTAGATTATTTTCTCCTAGATACAACACTTGTTTTTAAGAATGTATGTTTGATTTACTAGTAACTCGTCGGTAAGTGATTTATTTACCGTTCTAAAACGGTAAGTACAACACTAGCAACGTAACAACGTTTGAAAAGCCAATTAGTTTGAACAATAAATAAAATATCCTTGGGTAGCAGAAAAATAAATAAAAACGTCATTTGGATAAGATTAAGGAAAAAAATTTTCTATCCTGCAAAAAATAGCATTAGTCAGGAAGATTAAAGTCTCTACCAGTCTCAGACAATGTTGGGGATATTGCTTCTCTCAGTTCCCAAACATTGCCTTTGTTTTTCTGTAATACTGACGGATTCAATTTTTTTAAACCTAGGGTGTATATTTTATTTTGTTTTTCATTCTTTGTAAAATTTTTAACATTTGTATAAAAAAAATGTTTCCCTTTCTGAAACTGTTGCATTTTTTTAGAAAATACAATTGTAGGACAAGCTTTAATCTCAATTTCTTGATATCTAAAATCTAAACTAAACTAGGTTCTAACTTGTGCTACTGTAAAATTTAAAAAATATCATTCAGCGTGTATGTATTTTTTTGTCATAAGTTTTTGCATATATTACATACAAAAACTTTGATTTTTAAAAAGGATCATATATATACATATTTATGCATTTTAAAGTTTGTTTACCAACTTTAAGCAAATTTAGTTATACAGATATCTGTAGTATTAACAGTTCTTAAAAGAATTCAATTCTAAGTAATATCGTTTATATAGTTTATCTATTCAATACATAATTACTTTTTAACAAAAAGAAACAAACAGAACACTCCCAGACGACAGCGCATGCAGTCGACTTCGACGAAATCAAGACATCTGCCAGATCAGACACTTTTGGTCAAGAATCTACAAGGATGCGATAGAAATCCAGAAGGATGACAAAAATTTCAATAGGAACAATGGAATAGAGCTTCCTTCCACCTGGAAGCATTTATTCGGAGACCGGTCAACAGAAACGTCACGGACTAGTAAAGAGGAACGAGCAAATAATATAAACACTTAAACCCAAGACTAAATAGTTTCGGGAATTTTCTAAAAAAAATCACTAGCTGTTGGCCGAAACGTCTAGAAGTCAAATTCATCAGTGTACGGTAAACAGTCCGGAAAACAAATTTTAAAATTGGATGACTGCCACAAAACCCTACAAGCAAAAAGGATATGCCTTTATTAATTTTGTTGCCAACTCGCGAGTAGGTACACTCCAAATTTCAAAACTATGTTCGGACTGTGCATATATAAAAAACAACATGAACAGCCTCTAGAATTTTTGTCTGAAAAACGGGGGTTAGTTAGTTAGATTTCATCTTCTTCAAATTGCTTGCAGTATTTTTTTCATCCACATTCAATAATGTTAAAATGATCTTAGTCAGAGTTTTTATAATTATTAAATAACTGCTTTTTATCGAAATTACGGACTGGCACCTGGAGTACCATCTTATTGGTGTTAGGGTTTTCAATTCTAATGTGCATGTTAATAAGGTTCTCCATTTTTTGATACTGTGTCCAAAGGAAACATACACGGATTGGATGCTACCAAAGAAATCTCTAATCTCGGAGATATTGTTGCGCGTATCTTTTAGGTATAAGACTAATCAATGATCAAATATTTAAATATTTTTGTATTCCGGAATATCTTGGCCTCTGCAATTTTACAGAGATAAACCATTTTCCTCAACCATTTTCAAAACAAATTCATAGATTCCTTTTGCGGTTTGATTTGAAATTGGGAAAAATCGATTCATTGTTCTTTAAACAAATTACTTTGTGTCTAATTAGATAATTTTCTGTCACATACTAAATTACTTGGAAAGCTGGTCTTTTTTTGAGTTCGTTTTGTAGTTTTGTACTTAAATATTTAGTTGTTTTTCCTTATTTACTATTTTCCTTAAGAAACTAATATCTGACCAATAATTCAACATTTTCCAAAAATACTTTACTATTCCCACCTCCAATGCTCTCTAGATAACCTTTAAACGGCATATTTAAATTTGCTAAGATACATATAACGTTAATAATTCTTATTAGGAGACTTATTAGGACTGGTTTTGATGGACTGTACAACATGATGGTTTTTCACGTTGAAATCCTCGATTCCTTCCGGAAACAAGTGTCTGTCAAATGGATGATATCTAAGATTTCTAGTTGTCGCTATGGCCGCCACGCTATATACATATTTGTTTGTTATGTGCAATCAACATAAATTTATTTACAAAAATTATGTCACTTCATCTTGCGAATTAGAGGTAGAAACAGGTTCTTGGTTGGCGCATCTATATTATCGGTTTTAGATAGAAAACACTATCGAATAAAATTATTTTATGTTGTTTTATTATTAACCAATATATATATATATATATAAATCCGTCTATCTAAATGGCGACAATACATAAAAAAGTTTTTTGGCGTCCACCGCTTCCCGTTGTAATAGAAACAATCTGATTCGTGTATATAAACTTTTTTTGTTATATTATGAATCAGTTAGCAATAAAAACTGTTAAAATGTAAATAATAAAAAAGTTTAAATACGTTGCAATTTGGCGACCTTTTATAAATGAATCAAATGGCGTCCAATATACGATTATGAATATTTTACTACAAACTGGCGACCAATATACAGATCACTTTCATATATCCGTTAAATGACATCCAAGCAATGTTGCCAGTTGTTGCAACCAGTATTAGATTACAACCTTGAACCTCGATTATCTTTATAGCAGTTCAACAAACATGCTATGTCAATAAACTTTTAACCGTAATAAAAATTTGATCTTTTTTGTTATTCCCTTGAAACAATCATTGTACTTCTGCTAAATTTAACCTAATTATGTTTTTGTCATCTGTTCGCAAATATTTTTTAAATTTTGGTTAGTGCATAAAACGAAATTTTAACTAAAAATTGTATTTCTTGCAAATATGTAATGTGCAGTAATTAAGAAACATAAGGAGTTTAATCAGAATAAAAATATTGTAAAGCAACTCAAAAGACATATGACAGTATAAGTAACAAAATGGAAATCAATTAGAAAGATGTTGAATTTTTGTCATTGATTTAGTGCACATACATGTATTAAATGTTTATATTTAATTTTATGTGCAAGTTTTTATTAATTACGCAATTAGTAATAGTAACGTAGATTAAAATTAATTAAATCAAGAATTATTAATACATAAAAACACTAACTGATACAAATTTATAAAAATAAGTAAGTTTTAGTAGATTTTTTAGAAATATGGAAAAGACAAAAGATTACTAATTTAGCCATTTTGTAAACTACGCAGTGACTATATAAGCTTAAAGAAATAAAAAAAATTGCAAAATACTGCTTTGAAATGTAAAAAGTGTGTTATCTTAGCATAAGAAACCATAGAATAGCTTGCCACTAATCACTACCACATTAAAGGCACAGTTCTATACCGTGACTACCACAAAAATGGGAATCAAATATTTCGCCGTAACGTGATTACAACTATTTTATCACTTATAAAATATCTTTACAGCCACTTAAAATCTACGTGGCTGCTAAGTAGCTGCATGGTTACTGTCTTCTAGCGGAGATGTATTTATGTCTGTTTCATTTTTAAATGTAAATTCCGACAAATGCAAGTTTACTATTAAATATAGAGGTTATAGGTCGAGATATAACTATGCGCCATCAAGTTTTTTTTAGAAAAACAAAATTAATTAGTACATACGTTAATGTAAATACCCTGCGCGTACCTAATATGTGCGTACACTGTACGTTCGTTAATGTACAAGGATTTTTGATTATAAACATTCTGATGATAGTGCTGTTTTAGGTATCTTTAGTGTGGTAATGTATAATTAAAAGTAACTAATAAAAGATATTTATTAGAACATAAAAGCCATTTATATAATATGATGTAAAAACATTAAGTCGTCGTGACATACTTGGTAAGGCATCTGCTTGCTACGCCAACAAGAGTCCAAATCCTGGTCGCGTGAAAGTTTTTTTTGTTATTACATATTATTTACAAAACAGTGACAATTAGATGTACAATGTATGTACACTAGGCGTAGTGGTTAAGATGACATGGCTGTTCGTACTAATTTTTTCTCAATTATTAGTGACATCATACCTTCGGATGCGTCTTGCGTACCTTCAAATGTAGCTAATAATGCTATCAATTCTCAGTATCCTACTTGACTACGTGTCGCTTTTCCTTATAACACTAGATACCCCTGTTACACCGATTTCTTGGCTTCCGTCCCCCATGATGTAACAATTTATTTTTCTTTTACCACATGGAATTAACCTCCAAATAATCAACACATTAAACGATGCTTGTTTTTCTCAGAATACCATTATATTCTTTTTTTATCAATAATGCCAATTCTGACATTGTGCTATATGGGAAGTAGCTAAGGGAACTAACAAACATCCAATCATATATTAGATTTTTTAAAAATGATTTTTAGAATTTGCGGCATTGGTGACGACCACGTGAATTTCGTTGAACGACCATTCAATAATATTTACATCTTTTCATATTTTCAAGATGAAGTTGGAAACATAATCTGACTAGTTTATATTTTACTATCAATTACATTTGATAACGTATTCTTATTCAGCTTACACATTTTTAATTTTCTAAATTACTTATGTGTTTGATGTGACCAACATTGTTATTTATGCACATATTAATTCTCCGTCTAATGTTCTTACAAATATTTTGCAGTTGTTATAGAGTGATATCAGCTTCATTATTAAAGAAAGTCAAATTTAATATTTTATCATTTCTGAAATTATCGTTAAACCAATAACAGTAGTTTAGTCACCCTCGGTCTGCATCCAGTTGCTCTCCGGGCGTAACCATCGTAATAAGGCGATTGGTACATAATTGGCTATTACGTATCTTGTATCCTAGGCGTTATGAGTAAGTTATAACAAAGTAAAAAATAAAATAATGAATACCGACGTTATATGAATTAAGAAATGCTTAGATATTCGCAGTGTTTTTCAGCTATGCCAAGATGCATTACTGTACCTTAAAAGTGAATTTTAAACGTAAATGTCACTATGTGGTGCCTTTAATCTAAAATATCTTGTGAAAATCACTTATAAAAGTGTCTAAAACGTTACAACGACAACGTACCACTCTAAAGTGCAACTTTAAAGTTAAAGAAACCTGAAAGAGATTTTACTTAGTGAAAACAACGTTGATAAAACCTTACTTTTATCACAAAGCTGCTGAACCACAAAGTGGTTAAAAAGGACGAATGCACGTAATTTTTACTATAAATTAATAGAATTAAGGTACAATTCCCCTTAAATTTCATATAAAGTGTTAAATACGTAACAATCAATAAACTCAACTGACATAAGTTATCTCGGATGCCACTTGGGAAGAAAACATACTCTTTTTAGTTTTGTGTTTGTATTTTTCATTGTTTTAACCGGTTTTAACAGAACGTATTTGTTACTTTTGCATGGTTAAGGCTTAGATACTAATGTAGTACTAATTAATTTTTATTACAATTTTTCATTCTAGATAAATCACATGTTGCCGCAGTAACATCTTCAGAGCCTGGAATAATCAGTTTATTCCAGGCTCTAAAGATGTGCACTGCAACGTGTGACAAAAGCTCAGCTTGTGTGATAACGACACCACAGAATTTATCCAGAATGGAAAGTTGTAATTCTACTATGATTTATTTATATATATGACTTAAACTTTTTTTTTAAATTAAGAAGTTTGGTAAAGCTTAATAGTTAATAGTTAAATTTAAGAAGTACTCTTAGTACAGTTTATGTTGTAAAGTGAAGAAAAGAATAGGATTTGTGATCAAATTACAATTCAAAGCAAAGGAATACATTACAAATTTACATAACAAAATTTTATAATTACCTTTAGCGTTTGTTAGTAATTATAGGATCTTCATGGTTTTCCTTGTTTATATTATAAATGGATTTTGGCTTAGACCACATCGTAACGGAACACCTAAACTTTATAACCTAGTTTGTTTAGGTTCACACACGGCAAAGGCCAATTTCAACTTCTTATTTTGGCTCACAAATGAGAACTAAACCTAGCTCAATGCTTTCATTAATTGTAAAATGTTGAATTTGTTACTTGTTGGTTTTAATATTTATTTTATGTTTTTGTCAACTTATACTATTACTTTTTTTTTAAGTTTGTATTTGTTACATTTAATTTAAGCTATATTGTTTTTAGTATATAAAATAAAATTTACAAAAAAATCTGAGCAACGTTAATCTTAAATTATAGTTTTGTGGGTGTGAATTTGTTTTTTCCCGATTTTTTTCACTCTCCGTTATAACTACAAGCAAGTGAAGTTTACTACTTATATCTACATCGGTACTTTTAATAACACAGTTGTATTATATTAAATGCATTTTTGTTCAACTTTCTGTAGACCAACCCAGCAAAGATAAAGAAAATTTATTAAAGAGCTATAAAAGTATTTTCTTGTTTAACAACAATTAGAGTACTATTCTTCGGAATTAAAACTAAAAATAAGTTATATTTCAATGTATTATACTTTTAAAGAATTTCCGAAAAAACGCAAAAAAATGATTCTGAAACAATCCACAACCATGAGATTACGTGTGAATAAAATATAATTTAACCAAATCAGCAAATCACAGCTGACAACTGAAAAATATGCGTGGTCGTATCATATGTACTTAATAATGTGGACGGTTATTCTGAACTTCCTTGAACTACGATATCGCTAATTTAAGATTTAATTATCTTTGTTAGATGTGCGCTTTTTCAAGCATGTTCTACTTAAATTTCAAGAATTATTTTTTTATTACTTTTTTTTTATTATGTGCCTTGATTATTTAACTTTTAGAAATATTTATTAGATTTTGGTTGATTTTCAAGTTAATCGATTTATTTCATGCTCTGACAATGCTCTTTGCAAAAAGTTGGCAAAGCTTTAGCAACGTTGACAATATTATACTGTAAAGACGTTTATAACTTAGTAATAATTGTTGCAATGTTTATAATAAAAAATTAAAATAAATTGCGATTTTTGATTATGAAATCTATATCGTATTTGTCGACTTCTAGAAATCGCGGTATTTTTTTATAATAATAAAACTATAAATATGCAATTTTTTTATTAAAAATATTTTTTTGAAAAAAACATGTAAAGCAGCGTTTCACTTGCGTCGTCTACCAAACCACTAATGGCCAGACGATTTTAGGATGCTCAAAAAGTATTTTTGTACAAACTAAATACGCATTTTTTTCTCTAACGGTTATTCGCTAGCTAACTGCAAAAGAAAAACGAAAAATACAACATAATCAATTCAATATTAGTCTCAATGTGACACTGTTTCCCAATTCTTTTATTCCAAGTAGTGTAGCAAACCAAGAGAAATAATGTTTTATATAATGTTTCTGGGTAGCTTTTTAAATGAGCATTTAGTTATTAATTTGTAAATTAACTTTCATTAACATTACAAATTTACATAACAAATCATTATAATTGCGTTTAACGTTTTTTATTATTATAGACTCTTTCGCGATTTTCTTCGTTTAGATTATAAGTGACTTTTAGCTAGCCTAGTGGTTCACAAACGGCAAAGGCCAAGTTTACTTTCTTATTATAAAACCTATCAGGTCTTTTATTAACTTTTCTTTTTCTTATTTTCTTAAAATAATGCATGTTCTAAATCCAAATAATCAGATATTAAAAATGCTAACAATACATAGTCTAATCACAAGCTACATCTTTAAAAAATTGTTTTTCTATTTTTTCGAAAACTATTACTTTGCAGACTATATATCATATAAATAAAAATTGATTATTTGTCAATTCTTCATCGATTTTTCTGTATTTGCCGTATAGGCGTCATGTTGTTTGACTTCAAGATTTTCAATGCGAAGCCATAATGACATTTTAAGTCATTTACAAGAATCGATCAAATTAGTCTAAATTAGTAATACACGGAATTTAGTGAATACTAAATAAACTCAAATAACAACGAAATAACGCAATGCTTCCATTAAATGTAAAATGTTGAAGTTGTTACTTGTTAGTTTTAAATTTTATTTCATGTTTTTGTGAACCGATACCTATTACTTTTTTAAGTTTGTAATTGTTAATTTGATTTAAAATTACGTTCTTCAGCCCTAACGACAATACTTTACAATCTACATTGTTTGTAGTATGTAAAATCATTAACAAAAGATTCTGAATAACGTTAAACTCAAATTAGAGTATTTTGGGTGTAAATTTGTTTTTTCCTAATTTGTATACTTTCCGTTGTTACTACAAACAAACGAAGTTTACTAGTTATCTACATCAGTAGTTTTAATAACACAGATGTATTATATTAAATGCGTTTTTGTTCAACCTCCTGTAGACTAACACGCATTGATGATGCAATTAAAGAGCTAAAAAAGTATTTTTTTGTTTAACAACATTCCAAATATTATGCCTCGCCGAAATAGTTAATTAAAATTAGACATATAATGGAGACCTAATTTTTTTTTATATTTGTAAAGGATTCTTAAAAAACGCAAAAAAAGTATTCCAAAAAAATTGAAAGCCATGAGATTAATATAATTTACCCAATTCAGCAAACCACAGTTGTGACAACTGAAAAATGTGCGTGGTCGTATTACTTTACGTTACCTTAAACTACGATATCGGTAATTTAAGATTTAATTATCTTTGTTACATATGCGTTTTTTAAAGTTCGTAACGAACTGTTCGTTGTACATTTCAAGTTAAATTTTAAAATACTGGTTAATTCAACTAGCGAACGTACGTGTATCTTCCATGACTTAAATATTTTGTTTGTGATTTCTGAAATATGTTATTTTTTTGTTGTACTACTTTTTTTTAATATATTTAGTATTGTGTATCCAACAGTGAAGAAGTGTAATAATCGAAAAAATAAGTTAAAATTGATAAGAAAATGCGACGCAGTTCTAGAATATTTGCCATCCCATTCAAAACTTGTTTGTAAAATTTTTAAATGTGTTTAAGAAAGCGCATGGTTGCTTTATTTGGTATTTCTTTCTAACCTAATGGTTGTTATGACGAATACTTTCAAACGTGTAGTGTAATTCTTAATTCAGATAACTAATGTACGTGCTCGCTTTACTTGATAAATCCTACATGTAAGAAGGAAATGGCAATAGTGTATATATGTCGGTGTTAAATAAAGCGCTAATCCGAAACTGAAAATGTTAAATTTTACAGACTATAACAAGTTTTCTATTTCTTCTTATATACTTGTAATAGAAACTTCAATAATTGTTCATTTTTAATTAAAATTTTATATAAAGAGAAAAATAAAATCTTGTATGCACTACTGAAGTTACTGGATAATTACGCTCATTGAACATACATTCTTCGGGCCAGAGACCCTTGGGCTGCATCCAGTTGCTTTCTGGGCGTAACCATGGTAATAACGCGATTGGTACACAATTGGCTATTACGAATCGTGTATCCTAGGCGTTCTGAGTAAGTTATAACAAAGTGAAAAATAAAATAATGAATACCAACGTTATATGAATTATGTCACTATCTGGTGGCTTTAATCTAAAATGTCTTGTGAAAATCACTTATGAAAGTGGCTCTAACGACAACCTACCGTTCTAAAGAGAAACTGCTTTTTAGGTATATTTTAAGTTCACTTCTACTACAAAGTGGTTGTTACTTTAAGGTATGATTTTGGTGATTCGATTTAGTGGCCGCCACTTCAATTTTCCACTTTAAGGTTAAAGAAACCTGAAAGAGGTTTTACTTAGTGAAAATAACGTTGATAAAACCTTACTTTTTATCACAAAGCTGAAGAACTACAAAGAGTTTAAAAAAAGATGAATGCACGTAATTTCCAATATAAATTAATAGAATAAACTTATAATTACCCGTAAGTTTCGTATATAGTGTTAAATACGTAATAATCAATAAACTCAACTGACATAAATTATCTTGGATGCTACTTGGGAAGAAAACATACGTTTTTTTACTTTGTGTTTGTATTTTTCATTGTTTTAACACAACGTATTTGTTACTTTTGCACGGTTAAGGCTTGGTACTAATTTATTTTTATTTCAATTTTTCATTTTGGATAAATCACGTGTTGCCGCAGTGAACATCTTCAGAGCCTGGAATAATCAGTTTATTTCAGGCTCTAAAGATGTACACTGCAACCTGTGACAAAAGCTCAGCTTGTATAATAACGACAACACATGATTTATCCATAATAGAAAACTGTAAAATGAATGGAACTCGTGGAAATCTGGATTCTACTACGATTTATTTATATATAAACCGTTTATGCAAACCAAGTGAAATCATTTTGTATATAATGTTTCTGAGTACCTTTGTTAAATGAGCATTTGAAGAAGACATGTTTATAGGTTTCCGCAATCAAACTTAGCTAATTAATTTTAAAGAAGGAAAAAACCATTTATGGTTAAATTACAATTCAATAACAAAGGAATACATATTACGTAAGCAGTGACGTAACACAACTTTAGAGTCATGCTATTTATTTTTCTTTATAAAAGAGTTTAATATAGAATAATTACTTTCATAGTTCACTAAAATGGAACAACATATTAAAAAATTATTAGAAAAAAAAGTATTTAATTTATTAATTAACGTTAACTAACATTACAAATTAACATAACAAAATTTTATAATTACGTTTAGCGTTTTTTATTATTATAAGATCTTTCGTGGTTTTCTTTGTTTATATTATAAGTGAATTTTGGCTTAGGCCGCATCATAGCGGAGCACCAGTCTAGTTTGTTTGGATTCACAAACAAAAAAAGCCAACTGCTTACATATTTTGGCTCACAAAGAGAAACTAGAACTAAACTTGATGATTCAGAAATAGTCTATTCGCAAGCCACATCTCTAAATAACTTGTTGTTTCATTTTTTCGAAAACTATTACTTTGCAGACTTTATATATTACAATGATAAAAATTGTTTATTTTTAAATCCTTTATTGATTTTCTTTTATCCGCCGTATTGGCGTTATGATAGCAACACACTGAATTTAGTAAATACTAAATAAACTAAATAAACCTATGTTTCAATTAATTGTAAAATGTTGAATTTGTTACTTGTTAGTTTTAAATTTGATATTGTTTTTAGTAGGTAAAAAAAATTACAAAAAAAATCTAGACAACGTTAAAAATTTTATAGGTGTAAATTTGTTTTTTCCAGATATTTTGTACTCTCCGTGATAACTATAAACAAACGAAGTTTACTAGTTATATCTACATCAGTAGTTTTAATAATACAGATGTATTATATGAATTACATTTTTGTTCAACTTTCGGTAGACCAACACAGCAAAGATAATGCAAATTTATTAAACTAAAAAAGTATTTTATTGTTTAACAATATTTAAAATAGTAATCTTCTCCGGAATAGTTAATTAAAATTAGAAATATATTATAATTCGAAAAATTTTTATACTTGCGAAAAATTCTCAAAAAACGCAAAAAAATTATTCTCAACTTATCGACAGCCATAAGATTACGTGAGAATAAAATATAGTTTAACCAAATCATCAAACCACAACTCTGACAACTAAAAAATATGCGTGGTCGTATCATATGTACCGAATAATGTTGACAGTTACTCTGCACTACCTTGAACTACGATATCGCTAATGTATGATTTAATTATCTTTGTTACATGTGCGTTTTTTCAAGTATGTTTTGCATTTCAACTTAAATTTTAAGAAGACTTAGTTTCGTTATAATTTTATGAATTCGATAATGTGCCTTGATTATTTATTTTTAAAAATTCTTAATTAGATTTTGGTTGATTTTTTAAGCTGTTTTATTTCACGCTTAGACAAAGCTTTTTACAGAAATTTGACAAAACATTAGCAACATTGACACATCTGTACTGTAAAGACGCTTATAGCTTAGTAATAATTTTTGAAATGTTTATATAAAAAAATTAAAATAAATTGTGACTTTTGATTAAGAAATCGTAACAGCGTTTCACTTGCATAGTCTACCAAACTGCTAGTGACCAGAATGCGTATTCCGACGATCTTACGATGGTCAAAAACGTATTTTTGTAGAAATAAATACACGTTTTTCTCGGTTATTCGATAGCTGACTCAAAAAGGAAAAAGTAAAATACAACATAAGGTAATTATACATTCCTAATCAATTCAATATGAGAGTCGCAATGTGACACTGTTTCCCAATTCTTTTATACCAAGTAGTGTATAGAGTAGTTTTAAATAATTTGTACAAGTTAAATAAAAATTTGTTAACACTTGACAATGTTACTTCTTATATAAAACAAGGCATTGTAATTACTGTAAAAGAAACGCTAGTACAACAAAAATAAAAAAGTATAATTACGTAATTAATCATATCACCGATAAAATTTAAGTATAATATGATAAAATTACTCAAAACAGCTAATGCTGGAGTTGCAAACAGGTTCTTTTAATACATTTTCTTCGTCATGTATAAGAAGTACACTTATATGTTCTTTTTTTTTTGTTACAGAATGTTTAAAATTGTATGATAAATTAGAGTTAACCCTTTATATTAATTATAATCAAGAACCACTTAGAGTAAATTAGCATATCTAATATCGACTTTGATTTTGCAAGGCTTCGTCGTTTTGGACGTTTTACTGTAGTTTAAGTTATTGTAATTACTTGTAGAAACTATATTAATGTTTGTTATGAACTAGAAAGATAAACTGGTATAATGCATATGACATAATCATTAATCTGGCCTTGGCGTCTATAACGCAATATTTAATTATACATTTTAATTTTTACATCAACATGGCATCCTGCTACGTTGCCACATCGAGGTCGCCATATTGATACAAAAATGTATTTAAAAAAAAATATTCGTACAATATACAATTATGTATGGCGACAGTAGCGCTCGTAGTGAAAATTTTTTGAACTAAATTATTCAATTTTCTGACACGTTTACGTTTTTTGGCGTCCCTCCAAATCTTTGTCTGTAGGTAGTAGGGGTCTACCGCAACACTTTTATAAGGGAATCCAAAGTGGCGTCCATATACGGACGCCAGTTTACCATGGACGCCAAATTGATGATGATTTTGTAGTGGCTGGACGCCACGTTGATAGACGGATATATATATATATATATATATATATATATATATATATATGTCCAGTGCATACTTTGGGACGTACGTTTTTTATTGTATACGTTCTTTATTTTACTTAATTGTAACCCTTAACAATTACAATTATTCGATATATTGCAATAATTTTTGAGTTATAGGGGTATACGATTTTTAGAGACGTGTTGTATACTTTGGGGACGGACCTCGTTCTATGCCTACAATATATTATTTTCACAAATTTTTTTAAATATGGAAATAGTAGTGTAATAGTAATTATAAACCAAAAAATTATAGAAATTTCACGTATTGTTCTTGCGTGCTATAAATGTCTGTTACATCAAAGAAAAACTCTGCGAGTTGCTAAATACCGACCTTTGCCAACATATCCTATACATTTAATTTACAAACCAAATATTTTTTACTCTATACGTACCGTCAAAACTAACGCTTGTTACATGCTCAATGGTTTTGTTTTCAAATCTTATAATTGTGATGCAAAGAATATTTGTATAAACCTCCTAAATTATGGTTTCATAATTTATTATTATGTACTACGAACTGTCGTATTACCAAATAGTCGTAGAAAAAATATTTAAAACATGACTTGTATTATTCGTTTGTTCATTTTGTACAGACAAAAAAAATAAAACTTTTATTGCACTTCCTTGTTGGAAAGCAACAGCATCGTTTTTGTCCGTAGAAACAATTATCTATACTAGAATACAGGGTTTTCAAACTGAAGTCAGTAATATTGCTAATTTGTTATTATTGAAGTTACGAAGTCAATTAAATAAGCAAACTGGTAGTACTTTTTTCACTTATTAGTTTTTTAAAAGCAAATCAGGAAAATTATATTTTTGTGTCGTTTACGAATACGCATCATTAATAAAATTGAAGAACAGATGAACAAGGTGTACAGATAACAACCACATGCAAACTGGACTATTGGACAATTAGGTATAGTTCATCTATTTGTTTGCAGATGGCTAAATATTTAAATGTATATTCTTACGATTAATGTAAAAATCTTACATATTTTATGTTTTATCTTGTAAGGATATCAAATTCGCTTTCACCATTTGTTGATACAAAGATCACATACAATTGCTGTAAAGTGAACACGCAATATTTTTTGGTATTTCAAGTTATAAAATTTTAATTAATCAAGTTACACAAACATCAAAAACCGATCAAAAAATGTATAGTTATATAATAAATTTGTTATTTTTATTGTTTAAAAAAAAATTCAACTGAAATGTGTTGTCGGATGTCAACACTAATTACACTGGTCTGTAAAAAAATATTTTTTATCGAGCCCTGACACTATTCCAGGTGATTCTTATGTAAAATGACGTCCTAAATCCAAATATGTCTTTCGTTTTCTTCTTTCTTCTTAGCTCTGTCATCAATAAATTTGCATTAGGGCAGAACACTAAACCTTTATCTTCTGAGAAATGACATTTCAGGGTTGCTTGTCTGATCCTGTAAGAAGATATTTTTACTCCATTTTCTAGATTCCACTGTTGAAGTCGCGATCCTAGGAGCTGAGATTTAGTCTTGGGTAATTGCAAATTCCTGACAAGATCATTTAATTCCGATTGAGTGAGGAGGTGAGGTTGCCGAGAAACTAAATCTGCTGAATACTCTTCATCATCATTGAACGTATCATTCGAAGCCCCAGGTTGTGGATCAGAGTCTTTTAAATCTATTTCCGGCTCTAGAGTATAAGTGTTTGGGGGCTCTGGGATTGGCAAAGTATCGTTATGAGCAACAGGTCTTAGAGCTGACGGAATATTGGGATACTGAATTGTATGCTTACTTTATGTAACTTTATGTAACAAGTCGTACAGCAAACTGATGGAGCCCAAGTCTTGTCCTGGTCGCCAACTTGACAATCAAAGTACAATTTATAAGCTGTTTTAACAAGCGGAGAAAGGGGTTTTCGTTGCGCTTTTAAAGTTAATTCCCCGCAGACATAGCAGAAGCTATCGGGATTATTTTTACACTTGCGTGGCATAATTAAACAGTAATTCAACGCCCGACATTAACCACAAATCACACTTAGTCAGTTGAAAAAATCCGGAGTCAACGTAGTTTTACTGTTTTACACAAATGAACAAAAATCAACACAAAATTCAGCACGTTTAAAACGTCGACAAGTTAACTCTGCAACAGCTATAGATGTACTGATCGAAGCAGTTAAGCAAACAATGTAATATGCTATAATAAGAAGAGTATTGCAAGTTCAAGCTTGTCGAAAATTCCTGTTCAAACCTGCATGTGGTATTGAGATCGCCAGCGTCGTGCAGTGAATCTTCCTAACTGTTTATTGATATTTTTTACTGTTCTTATATATTTGTATTTTATTGTTGTTTCTATATACATTTTATAGCAAAACTTTTGCCATATACTTTGGTATAAATTTTATTACCTGCTTTGGGATGTTTAACGGCTATAAGTTAAAATTCTAAAAAAAATGCAAAAAATAAAATAAAAATGGGGTCCCCCCAAAATAGTTGGGTGATGGGTAAAAACGGAGCTCATTTTTGGATTCAGGAGGTCATTTTACATTAGAATCGTCAAGAATGGTATCAGGGCCGATTTTCATGCAGACCAGTGTTATTCAACCAAACATTGTTATGACTAGTGAAGTGGTTTTCTTACCCCTCCTAAGTAAAGAACAAGTAAATATTGTGCAATAGATATAGAGGATTAAGAATTTTACCAGGTTTACTTTTATTGTTTGATTAAATTAAACTGAAATGTGTTGTGTGGCATTTCAACACTAATTAGTCAACCGAACATTATTTGAACAGTGAGTGATCATCTAACCACGACTTCTCAGCGGCGTATGGGTCCGATGAGCACTGTCCGGGAACTTTGCTCACAAAGGGAGCCCGCAGGCCTATGAACGAAAAAACTACATTAAAAGTAAAATCTTATTTATTTTACTAGAAGTAAAAGTATATATTGCACATACTCTATAACGTGAACTTATACAGACCAAGTTCCTAATAACACATAAAACAAGAAAACGTATTGTGACAGAAAAAGTAAATATGAATTCAAATACAGTGGAAACTCTCTTAGTCAAATCTACAAGAAACTGAAAAAAACTTGGATTAATTAAAACTTCGAATTATACAAAATTTGTCAACTTTTAAAAAAATTTAATTCATCAAATGTTATAATAAAAAACACGTATTTATCAAAAATAATTACTTCTTATGTATAGAAAAATATTCTCTTATTTCTTTCTGTGTTCTGTTCTGTTACACCACTTTTATTTTTGTATGAAGGTTTTTAGTTAATTTTAAAGCTGTGTAGATATGACTAGGCACATTTTCTCTTGATACAATAAAAGTTCTTATTTTTTCAATATTACTTTCATTTTCTAAATATTAAAATATCCACTATTTGCTTGTTCAGGAATTTGATTTTCTATAACGCTCTCCAAAATTTCTTCCTTTGTGGAATGTTCCATTGTACAAAATTCTTCAAATGACATATCGTTGATATCTGTTAAAGTTGCATGTGAAGCGCAAAATAATGTTAACTGAGATAGTGGAAGCAAACCATCTTCATCCCAATCAAAAACGACTTTTCTTTCTTGCAAATCATTTGTAACAATACTGTGTTTCGAAAACAATTGATAATGGTTTGATGTTTTACATTGATATTCCATATTTTGCTTAGATCTCTCTTGCCGTTCAGTAAATTTATGCTAGTGGCGAGCATCTTTCTTCATATCAACTAAAATTATCTTGACAATTCCTATTTTATAATGTTGTATGAAATTGTTTATGATTACCTAGTCTATCGATGACTAAGGTCATATTAAAGGAAAAGCGAGAAATCGTATTGTCTAAGCTCAAAAATCACTTTTAGTTAATTTCACCTGTCATCCTTAGTTGTTACTTTTGTAGTTTATTTCAAGTGATTTTATATTTTTTAAGCATCTGGGATTTTTAGCTTTTCTAATAATTAGCAATAAACTATTTACACTAAACATGTCTTTACTGCTTTTGCACCAAAAGATTTTTTAATTTAAATGCCAATAATTTATTTGGAAAACGATAAACATTTAAAGAATATCCTTATCTTATCTGCAAGAAAAGTTCATCTTCAGCGTGCTTTTTAATTAATTTAAGTAAGATTTGAGAATCGAAGAACAGCGGATTTTGCATCGTTCCATTTTTGTTCGAATTCCGGAAAAAATTGAGTTAGGGGGACAAATTTAAAGAATATATTGATAGAGAGTTAAAGAATTATTCTAGAAACAGAAGTTCAAAATAGGGAATATTTTCTAAAATAACAACATTTAACAATTATTCAGTTTTAAAGTAAACCTGCACACGTTCGGGTGAAAATGGTGTACTCAGTTGTTGAAACAGTTGAATTTATTTATGATTCCCAAAACAAATCTGGTGCTAACCATAACTATGTAACTGTAAGCATATTCAAAAAAATAAAAAAAACATTTTTAATAGTCTCGCATATTTGGAATCTTGATTTGGTCTTTATTGTGCCATATTATTCTATATTTGTAGTAACTTGTTTCAAAGACGAGAGATCGATAACATCAATAACAATTAGAACAATAAATAAAAATTATTTTTTGGTAAGCACACCCTATTTTTTCTTTATTTCCTTCATACAGAAAACAACAAATTATAACTATTTCTACAACTGCTTTATAAAATCTTTGTAAGCAGTGTGCTTAATTAAGCGCAACAACAAAACCTCTAACAACGTAATAAAAGTTGTAAGGATTGAAATAGAATAACAACAGTTACGCCAGATTGTACTATAATAACTATTCCTTGCAAAAACACATGCTCAGTTTTTTTATATTGATTAAGAACAAACTTTTTTTTTTCATTTTTGCCCTTATTGATCATTTTTTTTCAACCGGTAAAACTATAGTTACACTGTAGCTGTTTTATTGTTAAACTCAAAACTAAGAAAACCAAGCATTATCGTTTAGCTACTAAAAAATGTGTTTGTTCCGGCAAAAGTGCGGAGCATTATTTAATTCTGATTTGGGGTTTTCAAATATTATTGATATTATCGATGTAGTGTTTTGGAAACAAGTCAACACAAATGTAATACAATATGGCACAATAAACAAACCCTCAAAATTCCAAAACGGCGGGACTATCAAAACTTATAATTTTTTATTTTATTATTATCTATTATTATCTTGCGTTCTGTTGGAGATTTGCGATTAGCAGCATAATACAGCTCAAAAGAAAGCAACACAATGCAGCACAACTCATAAAGGTGCTAATTTCGGAAAGTTTAAACAGTATTCAATTATGTTTTTAGATAACTCGAAAACCAAAAATGATATAATTGAAAATGTAATAATTATGCTGTAATATAGGTAATAATTGAATTAATAATATTAATATTTATTTTTCTCTGTATGTAGGTACTTATTCATTCTTAAAAACAAGAGCCAATCATTTGAATATGATTCAATGCATTAACTGAGGCAGCATAACAACACATCAGGTTTAATGAATGGTTTGAGCAAGGTACAAACTCAACTTTAGGTTTTATTTCTTTTATTCTTTACTGAACTGCTCAGCTTTGAACTTGCTTAAAATCATGTTTAAAATTCCGAAAACAGTTTTATTTTTGATTTCAGTTAAGTCTACAAAAGATTCCATTACTTCACTTTCTAATTTTCAACCACTATGTATCTTAAAATTTGTTTTGGTTTTTGGGAGAAATATTCGAAAAGCCGTCAAATATAATCAAATATGTAATATCTGAGTTTTTTTTACTTGTCTAATGATATGTTAAAAAACTTCAAAATTGCAATAATAACATAAGTAACTTTACTACTCATTTTAGATGTTCACAAAGTACAGGATGGCATTTTAAGATCAAATCCACCAAATCAAAATAAAATTACTTTTATTAGCGTTATGGTATGGTTTTCTAGCACATCCATTTAAAGAAACAGGCTTAAATAAAATTAAATGTTTCGTGCTCATTTTAATCGTCTGAATAGTAAATACGACAAAAACATGGAAAGATATGTTTCAAATTTTTAGTTTTGATTATAAAATAAACATTTTGCCGCCCTCGAAAAGTTCCCAACGCTGCGCTACGCCACTGATTAGAAAAGGAGTTATTGTTTGAAATGTACATGACGCTTTAATTATTCAAAATGCAGAAATCACGGTTGATAGTATTGTACAATTATGTTTAAATATGACCAAATTCTCACTGTTGAAAAAGCGAAACGATGGAAATGTTGGTAAGCCTAATACCAGTTTGAAAAGAAGCAAAATAATAATTTTGCTTGTAGTGTACTTCATTCGATTTTTATTATAACATTTTAGTTACTGTAACTATATCATAAAAACTAAAATCACAATGCGCTACCTACGAACACACAAATTCTTATTGTTTGCCTTATGTTCACATCTTAAACTCGGACTAGTTATCATGAAGTCGAATTTTAAGCCTTTAACCACTACAATTGTCCCATAATTTAGTGAAACGCTGCTATGTCAATAATCGAGTACTATTTTGGTAAATATCGTAGTTGAACTCCATCAGATGTAACAAAAACACGAGATCGATATGAAAACATCCAAAAAAGAAATAAAAAGGAAATTATATTATTAAATTATTAATTATTATTAAAACTATAAACCAAGTAGATGTTTTTAGTACATTATATTTGTTTACAGTAATAATAGAAAGTGAAAAAAAATGAAAAAACAGAAATTTACTGCCAGTAATTGTAATTTCAGAATCACGCTGGTACAAAATTTTTCAAAATTGTTTGTTAATAATTGTAATAAACTTCGTTTGTTGTAAAAATAAAAGTGTAAAAGAAAAAATAAACAAATTTGCAGTCAAATTATTATCTTGCTAATGTAACCGAGAGTTTCTACGAATTTACGTGCCTTATCTGATATAAATAATACTCCCATGCATTTCATATGTGTTTAAGTTGCAACAGCTTGCATAATTTTTCTTATCAAAATAGGTGTAGTACATTAAAGTTTAGCGAAATATTGAATTACTTCGTGCAGATTGACATCAGTTAAGCTAAACAAAAAAACCACATGATTTTGCTACTGAAATTAAATGATTCTAGGCGCTGTATTTGTTTTATGAAATTTTTCACATTTGATCGTTTTAAACGAGGTTTACTACTTAATTCTCATCGTTTATGTACCTAAAATTAGTAATAACTGATTCCAAACGTTGTACTAGCGTTATGTTCAATTGAAAACTTTTTCGCGATAAATTTGTTTCTTTGCTACTTTTTTATTTTAAGCACCCATTGTTAATAGAATCAACACTTGGCAATGTCAAGTATTAATGAGATGAATGTTTTGATTAAACTAATGTTTGAATCACTTTTTCGAGTTTAACTTTAACTATGTAACTAATTACACCTCAATTAACCGTTAACTTATCAATTTAAGTTACCTTCAGACCCTGTCGGTGGTTTTTTGGCCCCAATTTTGTTTACGGTTAATTAATACTTAGCCTGATTTTCGAAGTATAATATTTATTTTATATTTAATACAAGTCTAATAAACATGTTTTAAAGGTAAATAAAATAATTAGAACATAGAAATATAAAATAAAATACGAATTTCCTAAATTTGAATATTTGTGTCAAAAGTACAAAAAGATTTTTATTTTTATTAAAGCTTTACATTGATCTTGTTTTTAACTCTTGCTGGCATGGTCCTATCCATCTAAAATGAGTTTTAAAACCGTATTTGTTGAAATTTTCATGTTAAATATTAACTATAAAAATTTTACAAAATGTAGTTTTATTTACTTTTCTTATTTTTGGCAGCTTTCACAAACGACTTCTGACATCTTTGTCTCTTCAGTCGATGAGGTTCTTGGTTGTTACGTGGCTGAGGCTCATCTTCCACGTTGCATATTCGTTTTATGGTAGATTTCAGCTATTTAAGTATATTAGTCGTCAGCATTCGTCTTGTTAGTTTTTTGTCGATTAGGCTTCTTCCTAAAGTAATTAGGATTTGACCCAGCAATGTTCATTATAGCATACCCAACTGCCATAGATTATCTTTGAGTGCGACGTGATATAGAAAATTGGGCACATTTCTGGTCTGATGCATCCACTCCTACTTTAGTGATGTTGTAAAACTTAATCACATTTGTAGTTTATCCTTACGGTCTTCTAGAATTACTTTTTTATGATGCATCGAAGGTATTACTACAACTGCCCTATTGTATTTTAATACATAAGAAAGTCAAGGCTTATCATTGGTAAAAGCAAATTTAGTTGAATGCACCTTTCTATATTTAGAAGGCAAGTAGCTTTCTGGTATTTCTAATTTGTTTTATTTCAAAGTCCCCACATAGGTAAGACTTTGTTCTTTGAGCTCGTTTCAAGTCAATAGATGAAAAATAATATTTTGTGATGTTCTTGTTCGATATCACAATAGGCTGAGTAAGATTCAAAACTTCCAAAGTTGGGCTTTAGTAGTTGGATATTGGGTTGCACAGTAAATCGAACCATTGACAAAGTAGCTAATCTTTGCGTCAGATAATATAAAAATCTTAACGATTTGCAGACCTACTCTTCATATAGACTTTATATTTAAATTTGCCTCTGAAAGGAACCAGCATTTCATCAACCGTGATGTAATCGCCACATGAGTAGTTAGATTTTGAGTTTTCGACAAACAAATTGGAATTGCTTGAAATGGCTGCTAGTAGATCGTTTTGTTGTCATACAGTCAGAACGCAAATTTAAACGCCATGAGTCTAATGGGGTCTGTGGTTTGTTTATACGTGCATTTTCTACAACAACTAGAACCTTGGTAACAGTATTATGAACACGAGTTCTTGATGCAGAAGGAGGATCCAAGCACCAATTTGATGAAATATTTTTTGTTACACACCTTTTAGCTACTTTATTTCCAGGATCGTCTTCATGAATAGTTTTATCGTTTTGTACATCTAACTCTGGGACATAATCAGGATCATCATCCGAATTGTCACCAAAGATTTCTGGGTCAGTATAATGGTCGCTTTTTTTCAAAATAATCGGAACACACTATATTTACGTTAAAAATTTTATGTAAAATGTCTAATATATCATCAGGCCCAACATGATCTTCTCTTCTACTCATGTTATTTTGTTCTTTAAATCATAGATACGATTACACTCCAGTAAATGTTATAAAAAAGAATACTCAAAATCTAACAACATATTACAGTTAATAGTAATACTACTACCCTGGCGGGGTCAAATGAGACCATAAGCGCACTGGATATCGCAACTCGATAAAACGCCCAGCCGACTCGTACACTAACGCTGCTTAGCTGGAACTAAGATTACACAACGCGGCAGTTCTGTACTATAAAGCCCTAGCGACAAAATAGTAACCTAAAACGTAATAGGTTCAGGAATAACCCCACCAACGTCGTTAAGGGTTTAAGTAAAGAAATACACCATAAATAATGAAAAAATGTATTGTCTTCAAAAATAGAAATCTTATCGTTTAAAACAGTTGAAGCGTACAAGTTATGCTTGAAACGAGCACCGTTTTGTTCAAAGCAGTAGTAGATCCAGTTTTCAAATTCTTGTCTCATTTTTTGAAATGTTTCTCTCGGAATTTGCCTGCATTCATCAAGAATTCGTTGTCGTAAGTCCTCCAGTTTAGCCGGCTGTGTTTTGTATATCATTGATTTCAAATGACCCCAGAGAAAAAAAATCAAGTCTGGTGAACGTGATGGCCACTTAATTACACCACGTCTGCCAATCTAATGGTTCGGCAATCGGTTGCTAAGCTAATTACCAACGTTTAAGACATAATGTGGTGATGCTTTATCTTGTTGAAAGAAAAGTTTCAACTTGTTGAAATCATACTGATTCTTTATTTCTACGGTTATTAAAGAATCTACGATGTATTCTAACATATTCAAATAAATGTCACTAGTTAGTGTTTCATTTATGAATATGGGCCCGATGACAGCATCCTCAAGAATTTCTGAAAAAACGTTCAGTTTTTGGAAAGCTTGAAGTATGACCTTTTCTGACAAAATGGGGGTTCTTATCATTCTAGTAACGCGCATTGTGTTTATTAACAGGCCCATGTAAAGTAAAGCTGCATTCATCACTGAAGCAGACATGTTTTACAAAGTTTGGGCTTGCAGTGAATAAATTCGACATAGTCTCACAAAACTATTCATCCCTCTTAATCATCTTCACCAACTTATGAACTTTTGTAACTGTACGAACTGCTGAATATGAACACTCAGTAGCTTCAGCAGTCTGGAGCAAAGCCTTAATTGCTTATTACCTCAATTTGAGCCATTTCATTTGTCACTTTGTTACCATGTCTTCTCTTATATACTACCGATCGCGTGTCATTAAGTTTTTGTACAAACTCTGTAATGCTTATCTAGATGCATATGATTAAAATCTAGCACATTCGTTTTGGGGGTCATAAATAAAAATAATTTGAACTCTTTCAGCAACTCTTACATGCCAACATTTCAAGAAATATCATATATCGAAAAAATAAGAACTTTTATTGTATCAAGAGAAAATGTGCCTAGTCATATCTACACAGCTGTAAAATTAACTTGAAAATTTTATACAAAAATAAAAGTGGTGTAACAGAACAGAACACAGAAAGAAAAATAAGAGAATATTTTTCTATACATAATAAATGATTATTTTTAAGAAATATGTGTTTTTTTTTATTATAACGCTTTTACTAGTAATGAATTTCAGTTTTTTGTAGATTTGACTAAGGAAGCTTCCACTGCATTTGTATTAGTATTTACTTTTTCTGTCACAATACGTTTTCTTGTTTTATGTGTTATTAGAAACTTGGTCTGTATTAGTTCACGTTATAGAGTATGTGCAATATATACTTTTACTTCTAGTAAAATAAATAAGATTTTAATTATAATGTCGTTTCTTCAGTCATAGGCCTGCGGGCTCCTTTTGTGTGCACAGTTCCCGAGCAGTGCGCATCGGGCCCATACGCCGCTGTCAAATCGTGGTTAGATGATCACTCACTGTTCAAATAATGTTCGGTTGACTAATTAGTGTTGAAATGCCACACAACACATTTCAGTTTAATTTAATCAAACAATAAAAGTAAACCTGGTAAAATTCTTAATCCTCTATATCTATTGCACAATATTTACTTGTTATTCACTTAGGAGGGGTAAGAAAACCACTTTATACTATTTCTAAAGCTACGTTTCGTACTTCATCAGGTCAACAAATAAATTACACTATACAACAATTCCTGAACATGAGCAACTACGTACTAACTAAAATTTAAATAAATCTTTATTGATTGACAATTTCATGTTTTATTTTTAGTGATTTTTTTCGTGTATAAGTTAGTACGTAGTTGCTCATGTTCAGAATTTGTTGGATAGTAGGATAGTGCCACTGTAATCTATTTTTTGGCCTGATGAAGTACTCACGTGTAGCACGAAGTAGCCTTAGAAATAGTATAAAGTGGTTTTCTTGTCCCTCCTAAGTGAAGAACAGGTAAATATTATACAATAAAAATAAATTGATTATATAATTATCCATTTTTTATCGTTTTTTGATGTTTGTGTAACTTTCGTAGATTTAATTTGAGATATCATTTATGTTAACATTCTTGTTAAATTATGTAAGAATTATAATTTTATAACTTGAAGCACCTTAGGTAAAATACGTGATCTTTGTATCAACAAATACAACAAGATAAAAAATAAAATAGGTAAGACTTTCACATTTAATCATAACAATATACATCTAAATATTTAGCCATCTGCAAACAAATAGATGAACCATAGCTAAAAAAATTTCTACAATTCATTTACTGACTATTCTTTGAGTGGCGCTACTACAGCGCCAATCTCTAAGTGTCTTGCCACCAAACTAATTTCATTTGGCCGCCAGAGAGGTACCGTCCAATTTAATGCATGTGGTCGGTTGTCTTTATACCGTATTTATCTGTGGTATTATCAACTGAAAGTAATTTAATATTTCTAGTAGCAGGTGCTACAATGTAATTTTACTGTTGAACTAAATTCTTTAATAACGGTGCAAAATCAAAGCGGAAAAGAAAAAAACGGTTTCCATGTCAAATGTCGAACAAAAAGTGTGAGAGCGATTTTGTTTGCCTTCAGAGGTTGTGGGAAAAAAATTGGTAATTGGTTCGAACGCATGCATGAATGTGTATAAATCTTAAAAACGAGTACTATGAGAGACAATAAAACGATTTCAAGCAAACAAATGTTATTTATTATTGCTGCAGATTACAAGTTATTTAGTGTATTATTTTCTGATTTTTTTTACAAGCTTACTTAGAATATTTGGCACCCTCCAATATTTTTTCCCTCGGAGATCGGAGGAGATATATTTGTAGTAGTTTTTTATTTTTTTTAAACATCTAATATTTTCAGAAATCACTTACATTTTTTGACACAAACGCTATTTATTTATTGTTCAACTAGTTACGCTTCCTAAAACCAAATCCACATTTATAAATTTTTAGCGTGATTGTTTTGACTTTAATACAATTTAAGTCATCTTCAGGTATTTGTACTAAAGTCGAAACAATTGTTGTTTAATTAAATTATATATTTGGAGAAGACAAGTTTTTCAATTCCGTTTTATTATATTTATTGTTTGTTAATTATAATAATAAATATTTTTAGATGACCAATATAGAAGTTTTTAAGCTTCTGGTTGTTTTTTTTTTGACTATTAGTTTAGTACAAAAAAAACTCCAAAGTACGGACGTTCAGGTGCAATAACTTATCTGCGTAGTTCTCCTAAAATTTTGACATTTAATTTCAAAGCCGTATGACACGAAGCTCAATTTTACAGAAAAAAGAATATTTTATTATTTTTTTATTTGAAAATTTACTACCGTGTAAAACATGATATTTTATGTTCATTTGTAAATTATTTAAAACCTCCTCTAAATGATAAAGCAAAAGTGAATTTCTAGTCACTGTTCCATGGCTGATAGCAAAATTTGACAAACTGCTGACAGATGTATTGATTGTTCAGTTTTTAAACAAGAAGATTCCAACAGTTGCAAGACTTCTATCATCGTTTACATATTGTTACTAAAAAATCAATTTGCAAGTTAATCATCAACACTGATGTCTTTAAACTCAGTGAAATGTAAAATATTTAAAAATATACATGCCCGTAACAAGACTTTGGAAGCTATTAGTTTTACATGCAGTAAATCGACAAGTGACCATAGCAGAAATCAATGTAAAATTTCAGAGATTGAGGAAAAACTTTTCGAGCCATTATAGGAAACATGCTGATTAGTGACGGCGTCAAGGGGAGGCTGAAAGGGCACATGCTCAAATAGTTGATCATTATGTAGTATATATTCAAAATTTTATTCAGTTTTGATCAGGAGAACTATTTTATTGTAGTACTTGTTTCCAGTGGTTTCCAGTTGAGTTTGTTTATTTTAGTTTTACTTTAATATTTAAGTACGTTGATTTTCTCGACTACCTACTACACTAAATCGATAACTCAATTATTAGCTGTATATAAAAAGATGACGCACATTTCGGCCATTTGTAAAACAGGAAAAATTTTATTTTTTGTTAATTTGAATATGATTATGTAACGACAAATATTGATGACTACCATCTTGTAGGTATCTTACAAACTGTTATTAAGAACATTAATAAACATTAAGTACGTATATACAACATGTGAACAAACTTTAACTTTACAAACACCTCGCAAGAAAGCAATGAATATCAAAATACTTCGATACATCAATGGTCGTAGCCGACGTTTCCTTAAGGAGGAGATTTAATAAACTCAATCAGGCAAAAAACGTCATTAGTATTAAGAACATTAAGGACGCTTATCGATCTCATACAATAATTGGGGTCGTAGCTTCGCTCTTTCTGTTAACAATTGTTTTTGAACGCTAAACTTTTTTTCCGTTATTATTTAATATACTATAAGGCAGCGGTTCATAAACTTTTAGTAATCATGGCCCTCTTAAAGCTTCTAGCTTCTACCGCAAGGTTCTAATAGCATTTTTGTGTTCTCTCAAAAAGAAATCAAGAGCTCCTAAATTCGCTGATATCAGATGCAATTACGATTTGAAAATGATGTGTCCTCAAACTATACCCACGCCTAATAAAAAAAATTACCAAAGTATACGCTCGACATAACGATAATTTGATGTCTGACTTTAAAATATGCAAACGTCTTCAAAACAAAAAACCGGAGTTTTGTTACTGTAGATTAAAGTAACCGTTCCGTAATTCCTGTTGCGTTGTGTAAATAACTTTATAGTTTTCTAATTGAACAGTTGATTTACTGAAACCAAAAAAAAAAACAAAGAAAAAGAAAAGGCAACACATTTGTATTTTCTACATATTCTACGTTGTCCACATCAAATGTATTATACAGAAAATTATCATTTTGTACTTACAGATAATGTGTTGTGTGTGTATGTATATTGTACTCAATGCATATTTTGAAGACATTTTTAGAAAAAAAACATAAACTCTTTAGAATTAGTGATGATTTGAAAATAATAGTAACGTGTGATTTTTTAAACAATAGTTATATAAAAATGTTATGGCGTTGAGAACTGCCATTACCACTCGAAAAATAAAAGTCCTCAAAATATACACCTGATAAATAATTTCAGAAATGTCCCCAAAGTATGCGCTCGACATAAAGATACTTCGAGGTCCGACCTCAAAGAATGCAAATGTCTTCAAAGTATGCTTTAGACATAAATTTTGTCCTTGAAGTATGCACCGGATATATATATATATATATATATATATATATATATATATATATTGAGTTTAAGATGTTTCAAATAAAAATTATCTTATAGTGTTGTAATAGCAATCTGCCGCATCGCCATCTACATTTAAAAAGCTCAACCTCATTTTTATCTTAATCTTAATTTTCTAATCCGAATTGGGTAGCAGTATTCCTTTTAAATGAACTGTATAGCAAATTGAAAACAGTTTTGGACGTAGTTGTTTTTCTCAATTTACAAATTTTGCCAAAGTTTGAAGCAATTATGAGCTTTTTACGTTCATTTACCCAAACGATACTACTTGATTGCAATTTTGTTTTATTAAAAATTTGAATTTTATTTGTGTTTTAGAGTTCATTAAGAAACAGTGCACATTTTTTTTCATATTCTTCTTTAGCTAAATCTTCGACGTCAGTTTCGCTGTCTAATCCATAATCTGTCAGCCGTAGCACATCTATTCTTTTGTGCATATTTTTCTAAAACAAATTTTTGTTTAGGTATTTGTGTTGTAAAATAACTAGAATTTGCTGCTTACTTATTTTTTTTGCGTGTTTTACTGGTTTTCTTTTACAAAAGGAAGAAACATATTCACCACACGGAGAGAAATCGGTAATCACTAGTTATGAATAATATATTCATAAATTACACATTTCATAAAATTTATAAAATATGAATTATATTATGATGTTATCCGTAATACGCATACAACATTCCTAAGAGTGCAGTTTGTATGTGTTTGGTATATTCATATATTATGAATATGGTTTATAAATGTAATCAAGTAATTATGATACATCAGCAAAACTAGCAGAACGTTTCACACGCAGATAGTGTGTGCATTGCATCATCATAGAAGTGATTTTATTAACTGATAAAAAGGTAAGCAAAATGTAATACTGTCATATATTTCTGTTTTTTGAGTTCTAATGTTTGTATATTAATTATTTTCTGCAAATATGCATAAGATACAAATATTAGTACTTATAACACATTCACATACAAATTTAAATTCTTGCGTAAGCTAGTAGATACACATTACGTAATATAACGAAAATATATTACATTATGAAGTATGTATTTGTATGAGTATACAAAATTAATTTGCCGTTTATCTCAATGTGTGCATGCAATGCGTTTTTATTTTAGTAATAATTAGAATTAGATATACAAGATGTTCAAAGTTATTTGTTTATTATTGGTATTTTCATTAATATTAAAGGTACGAATTAGGTTAAATTAGCAAAGTTGAAACACTTTTTGTGGATTACGACAGTGCAATCAAAAAAACAATTGAACCTCAAATTTTATCAATATTCCTAAAAATACAATTATTTTAATGGAACACTATATATTTTTAGCTGTTTTAAAAATATATAAACTTCTGCATAACAAATGTCGTACGCACTAATACTTTCAATTAAAAAATAAACAAATGAGATGTGTTTTAATATTCCAAATTAAAAATTCAAATTTAGTGCCTACTCAAAATTGTAACAAAATAACCCTAACCTAGAACCAAAGATACAGTTCAGCTAATTTATCAAAAAAGGTTGCTTTGCTCGTGAAAACATGTTCGTGCTCTAAACCTTACATTCCGTGTAGCACCTAGAATGGTTCTACCTCAAATACGTTATATAATTTCTCTGATTTTGTTTTGAAGTTTTAAAACATATGTTATTTCTGCTTATACGCTTCGTTTTTTTGCAAAACCCCACAAAAAAAAATTGTGGCGTTAGGTCTGGAGAACGTGTAGGTCAACGTATTGATGCGTTTGTGCTTATCCGTTTTCTATCAAAAGTCAGGATCTGTGAAGCACCAAAAATGTATTAAGGAAATCGCTTAAGATTTTTGATAGTAAATGGACATTAAGCTTTCTGGATACACTACCCTGATAGAAATGTTGAGACTAAATTCATTTTTAGGAATTTTCAGATTTACTATAAGAGGATTTTTTCTACTCCAATGATTTTTTGTCACACATTCCTGAATGTAAAAAAAAATTTTTTTTTTCACATCAAGTTTTAACTGAATTAGAAAAAGATTAGTCTGTCTATATAACAAATTTAATTTTATCCTGTTTTAAAAACACTCTCATAGTTTTAAATTATCTATGTAACCTTAAAAAGTACAACGTATGTGACACTTGACAATCACTTTTGGTGATGTCTAAAAGCATTTGATGAATTCTTTCAAAAAATGACTTATGTTTTTAGGATATCGCACTTTTCTGTACGTGTAAACGACATTTTTGTATAAATTAAAAAGAAATAATAATTATTGAGTAGTAATAAATTAGAAACTCAGAAACACTTTTTTATTTTGTTGCCGACAACCTACCGTTGTTTTACAGAAAATAAACATGGCTAGCTTGGGTACATTATGGTTAAGTATCAATACTTTAAACGTCTCTCATTTGTTTATTTTTATATTGAAAGTAGTAGTGCAAAAACATTTCTTATTCAGAACTTTATGTATTCTTAAAATATTCAAAAACAGGATGTTTCATTAAAAAAAATAGTATTTTTAACAATAATGCTAAAACTCGATGTTCAATTACACTGTCGTAAACTTTGCTAATCTAACCCAGTTTGTAGTTTTAATAACAAGAAAGATAGCAATAGTAACAGATAATTGTGGATACGTTGTTTGCAATATATATGTTACGCCCAAACATCGAAAACGCTCAGTGAGCGAAAAAATCGACCACAACGCGTTGTGGACGATGTTGAACGACCAAACACCGAAATAAGATACTTCTTCGGTGTGTGGTTGTACTTATTAGACCACAACGCGTTATGTGCAATTGCGAAACGGCCACAAAGCGATTTGGACAATTTAGTACCCTAATACGGTGAGTTAAAACTGTATGTATTTGTCGCTCTGCGAACAGTGCCAAGGAAAGAAGAAAATTAAGACGAAGGGATTAGTTGTTGCGCCGATCTTGTCAAGCCATATGAATTCGCGATGTCAGGTGGATTTAATAGATATGCAGAGTGAAGCAGACGGTGATTATCGCTTTATCTTTAACTATCAAGATCATTTAACTAAATTTACAATACTCAAACCACTAAAAACTAAAACGGCTGAAGAAGTTGCATATCAATTGATGGATATCTTTTGTATTTTTGGAGCCTTAATTATTCTCCAAAGTGATAATGGGAGAGAATTTGCTAACAAAATAATTAAAAGTTTAACGGACATGTGGCCAGACTTGAAACTGGTGCACGGAAAGCCTAGGCATTCGCAAAGTCAAGGCTCGGGAGAACGGTTAAATCAGGATGTAAGAGATATGTTGGTAGCATGGATGTTAGATAACCAGACTAAACAATGGTCAGAGAGATTAAGGTTTATTCAAAGCAAAAAGAACCGCTCGCTACATGAAGGAATTAAAAAAAGTCATTACGAAGCCATGTTTGGTAGCACGCAAAGTGTCGGTTTGGCAGATTCTACGTTAGAAAAGGAAACATACGAATCTTTGAAAACGGAAGAAGATTTAGAACAGATTTGCGTGGGCTAAGTATACCCGAACCAGATCGTGAGGCGGAAGAAGATGTAAATAATACAGTTCCATGTGCCATATGCGAAGATTACGGTATTGTCCAACCATGCGGAAAATGCAGCGTAAAGATACACACAAAGTGTGAAATAGAAATTGAAGATCAAGTCATATGTAGCCTTTGCAGCAGGACTGACGCAATTAGAGATCAACGCGAAAGCGCTAAAACGAAGTTGGAAAAACAAGCTGCGAAAATGTTAGCTTTGTCACAGCAAAAATTGCCTCCTATTAAGGTGGGCCAAAATGTCGTAGTTAAAGTTCCAGACGTAGATAGAGGGCGACTTGCTCCCAGAAATGTGTTTACAGTTGAAATGAATTTACCCTCGCTGATTCCAATTTTATTGCTGAATCGGATATTCCCAGCTGATCATTAACTCTGAGAAAAGCTTCAGCTCTCTCACCTGGATCAAAACAAGGATTTGTGATCTGCCATTGCAAGCGTTATTGTAACACAAAAAGATGCAATTGTCGGTCCAAACAGGTGCTGTGCAATTCAAAATGCCACAACAGCAGTGCCTGCAAAAACAAATGATTTCTTCTTTCATTATCTTTGTCTGTTTTTAGGGTACATTAATTTTATTTTTACTGTTACTTTCTGTATTTTTAATTAATAAATTAATAATTTCAAATATTAATCATATCCTTTTAAAGTTATTTAAGATTTTTAAGTTACGCTGATCATTTCGGGTTGTGATTGTCCTACATTGTCCAAAACGCGTCGTGGTCGTTTCGCAATTGCACATAACGCGTTGTGGTTTAATAAGTACAACCACACGCCGAAGAAGTATCTTATTTCGGTGTTTGGTTGTTCAACATCGTCCACAACGCGTTGTGGTCGATTTTTTCGCTCACTGAGCGTTTTCTATGTTTGGGCGTAACATATATATATATATATATATATATATTTGTAGAAGGCATGCTATGAGGATATGAATTGTGGGTAAAGTAGATGGCAAAACGCTTCGCGCCCAATATATCATAAGCTCATAGCCGCTACTACGTATCAGTGCTGTATAAGCTCATAACATCATGCTGAAATTATTCTATATAAGCTTATTATTTGGTATCTCTAATATAGGCTAATATTTATGGATTTATGTGTTGTACGAGTATTTTTATTTTTTATTCAGATTACTGAGACAATTAACTAACCTTGTATATTTGGGTAGTATATTAAGCTGTGGAAGAAAGAAAATTCAAATAAGCGTAAAATCAAAAAAGAAACTTGATAGATTTGTTTGACAGTTACCACATTATCTGTTATTTTGTCTGTTTGTTAATTAGACAGGATTTCAGTTTTTTAAAAAATACAATTCTACACTTTATAAGTTGTCATAATTATATTAATAATGTTGCCTCACGGAAATATGTGAAATATAGCAGTTAAATGTGCGAGTTGTTAGCTATTACTACAAGGAACTCGTAATTGATCAAATTTGTAGATTTGATTAAAAAAAGTAATATGTAGATGTCATTGTATAAGATTAGCTATTTTTACAAGAGAGCTTTAAAACTGGGAAATCCTTACCCTTGTTGTTTTAAGAGAACTCAAATATATCATTGCTAATTGCTGCACTAAGAACTCAACTTGACATGTCTAAATCAATTCTTGCAAAGCGATCTGATTTAAGTGTAAGTAATGGAAACAGTTTTTATTTAGAAGTTACAAATTTTTGAGGATTAGTTTACTATTTATCATTTAAATGTAACTGATACCTACAGCTTCTTTATTGTTCTTAGATTCTAAGCAGATACTAGACCAGAGATTAGCAATACTACCAATTATCTCAATCACTGTGCAACCTGACTTTAGTATAATCATTAATTAAAAATAAAAAAATTCTTTGAAATATTTAAAGGATCAACATAAGTAGTGATGCACGAGGTAGATATTGATCATAGATGAACCTTTGAATAATTAATTTTTTTGAAAATGTAATTATTCGAAAAGAATTGTTCATACTTCCATTACAAGAGGATATCACAATAAGTGCTCCAATTAAATATTACCGTTAGAGAATAATTAGGCATTAAACAAGGATTCATTAAAGAAATTTTAAGTAGATAAAAGGAACATAAATTTACAATGAACAATAAATGATAAAATAAAATAGGAAAATTGTTTTTATTAGATAAAATATTATACAAAATACAAAAAAGCAAATACAGTTTATTTTAAGATCTCAAAAGTTGTATAATTATCAACAAAATTAAAAGAAACAAAAACAAAAAAAACTATGTATTTACGTAACACTAACAAATGAAAATAAGTAAAAGCAAATTATTTGAAATTGCTGTTTAAATTTGAATAAATTTACAAATGTAGCTAACTTACATATACATATAACAACTAAAATATAAAACAAACAACAATATAAACTTAACCATTTTCATAAGACTAACAAATTAAAAAAAAGATTAAATTCTTGCTAAAATTTAGAAATTGTGCATACGTTGCAGTTGATTGGCAACTGCGGTCTTTATAGCCGCCACAGTTAAATGCTGAAAATCTGGGAAATTATCCTTCGCAGTTGCACATTCAGCATTGGATGGTAATTTTCTACATTTAATATGATTTGCAAAAACTCGTTTCAATTCAGACTTCATACTTTGGGTCCAACGTGTCCGCACTGACCATAAAAAGAAATATTAGTATTCGAAATTTAAGTACAACGTGCAAATTACCTATTGTAGCAGTTGAATTTCCACTGCTTTGAGGGGTTTGGGTCAGGTGCTGTCTTCCTTTTTTACGGACCATCTCATTGTAGAGCCATGTCTTAACTGAACTAGGAGAGCGTTGGTTTAGTGCAGTGATGTGAGGAAGTTTTTGACAGATTTTAGCAATTGATGGAAGCTTGTTTGATAATAAGTATTTTCCAAAATGTTCAGATGCTGCTTTTCTTTCTTCAGGTGTCCAAGATCGTTTTGGACCACACACACGTTGCAATCCTGTCAAAAGTAAAAATACATCAATGTAGCAAAAAATATATCTACAATACATACCACTGACATGCTTGCTTTTCTTTTTGCTGGGTATATAATCATCAGCAGAAGAACTTTCATTATACGAAGAAGCTGAACTGTTATGATTAAGTTGTAAGCTATCTGAAGAATGTACTGGTGTTAAAATAGCCTTTTCTCTAGCTTCACCAACTTCAGTAGATAAAACATCTTCATTATTATTAAATTCTGAACCCTCCAAAGAATTTGTTTCTTCATCACTATGTGAACTTGAAGTACTTTCTTTATCATCATCTAAATTTTCGGAATCATCTCTTGTTATTGACTGATTATTTCCCCGACTCGAGTCGTCATCATGTGAAATATTATTATCACCCTGCATTTGTTCTAAAATTTTAGACATTTGTAAAATATCCCTCTTCTCTATAGGCCTCCGATAAATGTTATTATGTATGTCAACTGCATGGCCCATAAAACTGGCAACATCGTGTATGACATTATCAGCCAAGTCATTTAAAGCGCATTCAGTCGCAATTTGCTTCCTCAAAAAGTAGCACGTAACAGATCCGGTTTTGCAGCACCACAACTACTGGAATAAAGTCTTAAAAAAAACAAGCTCGCAAATATTTATGCCGATGATCGCCTGATTGACAAGCAAAAACATAGGGATTTGTAGAAGAAATACCAATTTTTACTCGATTTTTAATGATTAAACTAATGCATGCCTCAATTTCAAAATCCACTAAAACAGGTACAGTTCTATTGAGTTTTCCTCTTATTTCAAAACGTTTATAACGATTTGCTAAAAGTATCTCTTCTTGATTCTCCTTAAAATGTCCACCTAGAGCGGAAATAGTACTTGCAGACTGCAAATTAGCAAAGTCTGAAAGAGTAATACGTTCCAATTCACCAGGTCGTCGTCGATTAAAAACCATTAACGAAACAAGAGTATAAGAAGCAAGTTGTTGCACAGCATATTTTAAATTTTGCACTTCCCCATTACGAACTTTTTAAAAACCATTCTCTACGTTTGAGTCTCAAAAAGAAACCAATTTTATAATATCATCTTTGGTGGGCAATTGAACCACTTTGTGCCGCTGTTGTTCAATACGATTTTCAATAGCAGTTCTTCCCAACTCTGCAGGAAAGGTAACATTAAATAGAACTAGAAAATCTTCTACTTTTTGTTTTCCAATAGAATTTGAACACTTAATGCATTCAGTTTTCCAAATATTACAGGCTTGTTTACATACAGTAGACAACGTAAGAACTGTTGTTGGAGCTTTATAATGTGTATTAGCGGCGTTTATACCTCCCACTTGCTTTATTGAAACAATAGTGATATCAAACTTTTCAGGAGTTAACATGCTTGCAAAATCAATTATGGTAAAATCCAATTGTTTGGCCGCTATCAATAAGCGGCCAATAGACCTCAATTTGTTTCTGATCATATCGTGATGATGCTGAAACGAATATTTATTACACATATAATTGCCATATAAAATAACCAGTAAATCATATCGAATGATGTTTACACAATCATCGTCACGTAAAATTGAAAATATTTTGGTTTTTAGAAATTCGCTAGCCCTTGGATGTATCTTGCAAACAAGAGATCGACTTTTGGAAAGTAGATTCCTCTGACCTGTAACCTTTGCAGGGATACAGTGTTTTGCATGAAGACGCAAAGTGTCCTTATTAAAAAGCCAGCACAGTGTGGACAAGGTAAATAATGCTTAGAATCACGCTCAAACTGAGATTTTGAGCGCCTTGCTACAAAGAGTTCACCAGAGTTAAAGTCTGCAAAAGTATTGTGTACAAAATCTCCTCGTCTTCTGATGGTTTCTATTATTTTTCTCCTTTCTACAGATTCTAAAACAAAATATTGTCACTGTTGGATACAGAATGAAAAAATGTATTAATAGACTCACTTTTTGGTAGAAGCATATACATATTTACAGCAGGTTCATTCCTATGTGACGTTTGCAAATGTTGAGAAACTTTGCATACAACTTATTGCAATATATGCAAAAGTATTTTCTTGAGTTGCTTGTAGATGCAAAAGAAACAGGAATGTTATCAGGTACTTGTCTATTATTTAAAATATGAGATGGTGTAACAACCACATTCCTATCATAAGTCAAAGGGATAGATTTTTTCTTTTAGACATCTTACTTTAGAACCCTCAAACTGGATACAGTGATTTGTTTCATTTTGTAAAGTATCTACTACGACAGAAATCAATGTGTCTGGCAAAGCTGTATTACAGTCTTCTAAGTGGTTGTTAGGAGAATTATGTGCATCTTCATTATTTATGATAAGCAAGTCATTACAAGGTGAACCATCCATAGATAGTGTAGAAAATTGATAATCATGATTGTCGTATTGTGTATTTGCTTCTGTAACACTGACTATGTCATTTTCAAAGCCATATCCACTGACGTTTCGGAGAGCATTTCTAAAGTTTTATTTTCATTAATTTTATTGGTGGAAGTTGTTGCATCAAGCGAATATAGTGTAGTAAAACTGTCACTTGGTGAAGAAGGAGAGAAACGAGCACCGGATGAATGATTACTGTGTGTGCTCCAGTTGATTACTGTAGGAAACACAATTTCAGCAACACTAGTAATTGGAGATGCTGCATCAATCGTGTCATTGTTGCTTCGTGTTTCTACCAAATTTGTTTCAGAAACGCTCATTAAGTTTTCTTCGGTAGAAGACATGTGAACCAAAGTTGTTGCAGGAATGTTGAATGAATCCTTAGTATGTGTATGTCGGTTGGGTAAAGAAATAGATAAATCTTCGTGGCCTCTGAGACCATCAATTTCTGCAACAACAAGACTTGTTACATGTAGAATTAACAAAAATCTTATCAAAAACAAAGACCAACCCTAATTATGGTCAAATTTGTATGTGTGGAATGGAAGAACAACATTCAAATGTTCGTATTTAGCAGTATGTCACTCTAAAACATTACGATAAGTTTAAGATAACTCTCAAAACTCGACCGATAGCATTATTACCAAGTATCTTAAAAGTCATTTTGTTCCAAAAACTTCATAGAAACTATTAGTCAATTCCTCTTCGCTTCAGGGATGTCAAAGGCATTGTCAAAAGTGAAGAACAAAAACTTGAAGTATATTTTGTATTTGCTGCTGGCTGCTGCAACACGTTCACTCCAATTACAAAAACCATAGACGAAAATCAGATTGGCAGATTCTACATTAGTCAAGTGAGGCATAACTACAATTAGTCTATGTATTTTTACTAAGTTATGAAACAAGAGTATAAACTGTCACATCATTCGTTTATAATAGTAAATTCATCAAGGATGACTAACTGAAAATTTGCTCGAAATTTAGATGTCTCCAAAACGAAGGGGAATTGACTAATAGTTTATAAAAACTTTTTTGATTGAAATGATCCCTAGAATACATGTACAAGTTTGTTGGTCGAGTCTGGGGTACATTACGTAAGGATATTATATATACAGGGTGTTCGCGCGGAAGTTCCATGGATCAATATATGAGCAACTGTAAGTAGTCCGGTTATACCGGAAGTAGAAGCCAACTTGCTTATTTTAAATGGAACACCTTGTACATTATTCCGTATTTGGGTTTGGAGTTGGATTTTTTATAGAAAAATTTAAATAAGTAGAAATCGATGAGATTTAGGTATTGAATATGATACATGAAATAAGTCTATAATTGTACGCAAGTTGGCATCTACTTCCGGTATAACCGAAAGTGTCGATTTCTTGAAATAATTTTAGCCGTTTGTCCCCATCGACATTAGTATACTGTCACATTTTCAGATTACGCTACAGTTGCCCATATATCGATCGATAGAACTCCCGTGCGACTAAACTTTCGAAACATGAGAAACTCACGACAAAAATTGAAAATTGTCGTAAGAATGATCCGAATGAAAAAGTATCATTTAGTAGCAGCAGTAAAGTTATCAATTGATAATTGGCCAATCATATCGAAGATCGTATTTACATAAAAATAACTATAGCCTGTACGCTATTTAACAGACCAAGCATTCTCACTATGATCAAATTTAATTCCGGAATGAGAACAGCTTCACATTTTTAAGAAAACAAAAAAATTGTCATCCAAATATGTGCAACAGCTTGTGAACTATGAAAGTTTGGTTTGTGTATATAATGGAAACTTCATTGCATTTTAATCATTACAAGAATTATGAGGAAAAACATTTGAAATTAGAATATGTCAAATTTTACATAGTTCCACTTTCCTTATTTATAAAAATATTAACACTAAAAGATAAAAATACTCACCAACAATGGGTAAATGGTTCAAGTGGTTTTGGTATTTTCCAATACAGTTCAGTTATCTACACAAATTACATAATTGCATTAAATCATGCTATAGAATAATTAATGTACAGCAAAACACAGTAAGCAAAAAATGGTGTGTGAACCAGCAATTATAGTTAACTATTAAACAGAAAATTAAGATTGAACTGTTAAGTGTAGAGCTACAAAACCTTAACCACCAATTGCATAATATAAAGCAATAAATATTACACAAATATGGCATGCAAGTTGTGTTAAGGTGAACAAAAATTACAATTATCATAAAACCATGCTTACCATTGTAACATAAAACAGTTGCCGGATAAAACTGCCTATTGTGCCACCTTGCCAATTTTTGAGACCCATGAGGTGACTGTTTGATGTCCTTGACTGAGCAAATGTGAAATATGGAATCTTCTATATATTGAACTAGTGCAAACATTTTGAAATTTTAAGGGATTTTAAGTATATATACTGCACTTGACGTAAAATTAAGTGATAGAATTGTAAGTACTGAACTATTGGAACAACTAGTGGTGATATCAGTAAAAGTAGTATACATACATTTATTTTTGATATTTGGGAGCAAGCTAAATAGGGGAATTACTTAATTTCTACAAGAACGCAAAGCTATACTACACTACGCAGGCAAACTACTATAAGCAAGCAAAAAGTATCCATTCAAAATGATGGAATGATTTTGTTTGATCAACTTACAAAACGACTTAACTGTGCAAATTAGACTCGATATGAAACTACTATACCTACAGATATGGCATTGGGGAGCAGGCTAAATAGGGGAATAACTTATTTTCTACAACAACGCAAAGCTATACTACGCTACGCAGGCAAACTACTATAAGCATGCAAAATGAATCCATTCAAAATAATGGAATGGTTTGATTTTTGTAAAAAGATTTATAATTATACAATCCTAACTAATCAACTTACGAAACGCCTAACTGGGTAAACTAAACTCTATATGAAATTACTATACCTACAGATATGGCATTGGGGAGCAAGCTAAATAGAGACTTATTTTCTACAAGAACGCAAAGCTATACTATCCTACGCAGACAAACTAGTATAAACAAGCTAAATTACAGTGTGTAAATTAAAAAAATCTAACTAATATAGTTTAGTAGGAACACCATATTTTCTACAAACAGGGCACTCATAAATTAAAATTGCATCTGCACGAACAGGGAGGAATTCTATACAATCTTTACAAATGAGATGATGACAATTCATTCGATATGTGTACCCTCGGGTCAAGAATGAACTGCATCGCTTGCAAACTGGAAGACCTAAAAAAATTAAAAGTATAAAATAATGTATTTAAAGCTGATATCCATCAAAACCGAATTTAAAAGACTTTAAAAACAAAAAAATAGTTGAATAACAATTTCTTACTTTTATCATGAATAACCAACTTTGTTAGTATTACAGTATTATAAACAGTGATTGTAAGAATAAGAACAAATTAAGTTATTACACAATCGCTAGGTATTCCTAATAAAATAAAAATTTTGAAAAATAAAATCAGCCATAACATTAATCAAATTCTTTTTAAAAAAAGTTACTATGATTTGTATTGTACTACCTCCGTTTTTCGAAAATCATGCAAATTAATACTAAATTAAGATCTACCTTGTTGAGGGTAACACCTGCGGCATTTGAATTCCGTACATTGACCCCCTGTTAATACGGCGGAGCAATATTCTTTGCCAGCATCCTCCTTTAAATATACCCAAGCCACCCTATTTAGCTCCTCCTGTATTGTTTGCGGAAATGGCCTTTTTTGGGTTAACAGGTCCACAAATAAATCAACAGACAAATGGAAAAATTTACAAGTGTTGGAACCACACTGTTTTGGGCACAGTAATAGTTTATGGTGGTATCTGCACTGAGATTGCTTTCTACAAACGCTAAACAAAAAATGTTTACACATTGGCATCTTGAACTATTAAAAAAAAATGCGACTTGACTAAAAGACGAACTATAATGAAATGATTTAATTTTCATTTTTAAGTGGAACATGCGTACAGGAATAACTGGTTATATCTGAAAGCAGTCCCTTTCCTAAATTACAGTAACTCTTTGCTATTTCAAATTAAAAAAATTTCAAATTTCCAAGTTAGGGTTGTTATACAATATTTTAATTTTAAATAAATTGTGAATTTTTATTAAACTGTATTCATTTTCAAGATACATGCCCACGTAAACATGCAACACAGAACTGCACACTTTTTGTTGTTAGTAGTGCATTTTTTAAATTTTAGTCGTGCGTCTAATTAATTAGGTGAACATGTATGCATAAAATTTTTTATCCGAATCCTAGGACAATTGCCCCACGTGTTTCAATGAGCGGTAGAATACACTGGGCATTTGCAACAGCACCTGATGATTACGTATTGAACATTCAATTAATTTTTTCGCGCGCTCTATCTTGTTAATGAATACACTTCAAATCGCATTTTTTCTGTACATTAACGATTAAAATAGATAACTTACCATGTATTCAAAATAAACGTGTATAAAGCGATTCGTTCCTACAAACTGGGCATGCTTTATATACTCCGCTCTCATTAGATCTTATAAATTGCAATAATTCAATACACTGAACACATACAACGTGGTTGCACTGAATAAAGCATGCCATTTCTCCATCCATAATTACGTTTATGCATACTGGACAACTAAATAAATCATCTTCTTTAAACAAAGTTTGGCTGTTTTTGCAATTATCACCGGGACTGCAATTTCCTTTGTCTAAATCATGACACCTAACTCTTTTGGGTACTGATAACCTTGATACTTCACGTAGCACATTATTCGATACACTTCCCGATACCTCATACAAAGCTTGCTCCCCTTTACTGCAATGGACAAATCTACAGTTGTTCCATAGTCTACATTTGTTATTTTGATAATCTTTGCAGAACACCAATTTTCTAGAATCCATGTTTTATTGTTTGCTTTCTTCGTATTACAATAAAACTTACTTGATAAACACAAACTCAACACTAAAATGAATGCAACGTGTAAGTAAACTTAACCTTGAGCGTGTGCACTTGTACAAAACCACAGTATAATCGGTAAAATGCTTTACAAAACCAAAGACAAAACGATTGTCTTGCTTATCTTATCGCCCGCTACCCGCGTTCCCCGCAGTTGCAACCGTTGCAACCAACAGTTGGCGCGTAAAATTTACCGGGCATTTTGCAATGTAATTTTATTTTTACATATTATCATTGTTTATATGTATATATAATAGATATTAAAAAACAATATCGTATTTTAAGCAAGTTAAAATGAAAAGTTTTGCTTGCGATAAAATGTTTCTTCCCGAAATTACTATGTTTGTTATTATGTACCTACATAACAAGGTCATTCAGATTATTTACGAGTACACGTGCGCTTGAAAATAAGTGAAACGTATTGACTTTGTATTGTATAACCTTCAGTTGGAGAAATTGTTACTTTGTCACAAATTAAATAAAAATTACAATGCTCTTATTTACCATTCATTTATCTATTATTTTGTATAACCCATCTCCTATGCACTCCGCTTCTATACTGGTACTTGATTATTAAATATACATATATACATAAAAGTAGTAAAAATGTTTGCATTTCATATAGGAAACTTTCCAAAAAAGTACACTGTTACGATGCTACAATCCATTAAATTTTTAAAGAACAGTCCTATGAATTAAACTAGGCACATATTTTGTACAGAATATAAACGCGTTTAAAAAAAGTCTTATATGACAAGTTCTCATTATTTGTATTTATACTCTATCATCCCTTTTATTACTTTTACTTCTAGTTGTAATCCTCATTCCTGCCACGACCTTACTAGTGATACAAAAAACCGGTTTTGCATTTTTTTTCTCTATCGACAGAGCCTTGTATAAAATTCCTATAAATCGTATCACAGTAATTTTATTAATTTAGCAATACAATTGGCAGGTATTAGGACACTAATGCCAAAACAAAGCTCCCGGAAAATATGCGAATTAATTTTTTATTTACTTTAGTAAACTGACAGATCTTAATATACAGTGCACACCGCTTAATAGCATCATCACGTTTTGACAACCGAATAATATCCAAAATTTAAAAAAAAACAAGAAAAAGTTTATTGTTAGAAATCAGTAAATACATACAGCGTGTATGTGATTATTAGATTGTTAAGTTAGAAGGTGAAATCATAGCATCAATACAAGCAAAAAAGTTAAAATAAAGATTTTCATAAAACGTTTAAAAAATCCAACTTTTGAACTAAATCATTTGAAAACTAAAGTAGATATCGTAACAAAATTTGAGGGGGTGGTTATACGTGATGATGGGCATGTCATACTAAAATTTGAACACCCTAGGACAAAGTAGAACTAAAATACCTAACAGCCAAATGCCTTCTAAAAAAACTTAAAATTTTTCTAAGTCCCGTGTTTGAAATACATAAAAAATTAATTATTTGAAAACTAAAAAAGATATCGTAACAAAATTTGAGGGGGTGGTTATACGTGATGATGGGCATGTCATACTAAAATTTGAACACCCTAGGACAAAGTAGAACTAAAATACCTAACAGCCAAATGCCTTCTAAAAAAACTTAAAATTATTCTAAGTCCCGTGCTTGAATTACATAAAAATTAATTATTTGAAAACTAAAAAAGATATCGTAACAAAATTTGAGGGGGTGGTTATACGTGATGATGGGCATGTCATACTAAAATTTGAACACCCTAGGACAAAGTAGAACTAAAATACCTAACAGCCAGATGCCTTCTAAAAAAACTTAAAATTTTTCTAAGTCCCGTGTTTGAAATACATAAAAATTAATTATTTGAAAACTAAAATAGATATCGTAACAAAATTTGAGGGGGTTGTTATACGTTATAATGGGCATGTCATACTAAAATTTGAACCCCCTAGGACAAAGTAGAACTAAAATACCTAACAGCCAGATGCCTTCTAAAAAAACTTAAAATTTTTCTAAGTCCCGTGTTTGAAATACATAAAAATTAATTATTTGAAAACTAAAAAGATATCGTAACAAAATTTGAGGGGTGGTTATACGTGATGATGGGCATGTCATACTAAAATTTGAACACCCTAGGACAAAGTAGAACTAAAATACCTAACAGCCAGATGCCTTCTAAAAAACTTAAAATTTTTCTAAGTCCCGTGTTTGAAATACATAAAAAATTAATTATTTGAAAACTAAAAAGATATCGTAACAAAATTTGAGGGTGGTTATACGTGATGATGGGCATGTCATACTAAAATTTGAACACCCTAGGACAAAGTAGAACTAAAATACCTAACAGCCAGATGCCTTCTAAAAAAACTTAAAATTGTTCTAAGGCCCGTGTTTGAAATACATAAAAAATTAATTATTTGAAAACTAAAAAGATATCGTAACAAAATTTGAGGGGGTGGTTATACGTGATGATGGGCATGTCATACTAAAATTTGAACACCCTAGGACAAAGTAGAACTAAAATACCTAACTGGGCCTTTTTGCTTTTAATAAAACAGACTTAAATTCCCATTAAATTCTATCACTAGATTTGCACTTTAAAAGGTAAATAAAAAGTTGAAAAACGAAAAATGTAGGTTTATATATTAAAAAAATCAAAGTAGAAATTTCTTTGTTTATACAAAAGTTTAGGTATATCTCACTTTAAGTTGGAAAATGATTAGGTAAAAGTAACTTTGGTGACAAATTTACAATCAGCGTGATCTAAAATGAATTTATTTAAAAAAAATTGTTTTTTGGGTTAGCGGAATCACCGAAACGCTATAGGGGCAGGCTGCATGTAAAACTGCGGTATATGAGATCGCAGTTATGAGACATCATGCGTCGCCTTTACGCTGAATCGATTTGGGTTGGTTTTCTTCTACAATAAATTCAAAAACTGAATTGCAATTGAACAACAATAATTCTCAAATGAAACTACTAATATTGACCAATTTTTTTCACTAGAAACTAGAAAAAAAAACAAATTCTCTAAATAATAAAAAAATGTGCTAACTACACTTTCTTAGATGTGTTTTATAATAATAAAGCATTTTAGAAGATAATTCCAACAATTAATAAGTCTCTAAAATTACGGAAATAATTGGTGGGTAGGCAGTTGCTAGAAGCATAAATTTCATTCTCCTCCGTGTTTTTTTATGAAGTTCAAAGTCTATAAAAAAGATCAGCTTAGCTAAATATACAATACTGTAACCAACGGAATAAAGGCCTTTTGTTTTAGTTATAACACATGCTCACATCTACTTAAAATGTTATTACTGGAATTGCTGTTTAAAAAATAAAAAAGATACACACACAAACTCTAATAGTTTTTACAAAAAATGTATATTCAAAGTAGAAATTGTCTTATTAGTAAGTTTCTCATTGAAAAGTCAATTGTGCTAAAAGTTTATTAACGTAGACGCAAGGTCAACATCCATTCCAACAAGTATAAATAAAAATATAAGCTCTTCAGTTTTGTAATCGGAGTATTGCAGTTATCTTACTGAAACTACAACATACGTAGTCGACCACTATAAATATTTACATAATTTGTAATAGTAATGTGCGTAATAACAGATTGGTAGACTCAACTTTCCGCGAAATAATGATGACGTTAAAAGAAATTTTTGTATTGTGACACCAAGGACATTAATGAAGCATGATCAGAACTCAAGATCTTTTAAATTACATCATATTCTAATAACAGTTTCAGTCAGTAAAATTGTAAATACCTACACATTAAAAATTTAACCATTTTGATTTTTTTGTTTATGAGGGAAAATATGTATAGGTATATTTTTCGTAGTAGATCCCGTTATTGGTACACGTCTCAAACATCATTAATAGAAGTACACGTGACGTGCCAGGGTACCTGTTTGTAAATTCAGTCCGTTAGAATGATACTTATGAACAATAGGGTTACTGTTTAAAACTTCAATCTTAGTAATTATTTAAATCTCGGAATCCGACAAGTTATTACACCTATTATAATTATTTTATGTTAATGAGTGGCTAGGTTATTTTGAATTAGGGGTTTTCCCTTTTCTTGCGTTGTAAAACGCAGAGGTAAATACTTAAGTAAATTAGTAAATATTAATTTTTTTTTTTTGTGTAAGTTGATGATTTTTTTGAGGGGGTATGTTGGAATGTACAAAATAAATTCAACTTCCAATGACTCTTATTTTCCAAAAATGACTCATATGTAAACACCGACTCGACAGAAACGGTGATTGTACGGAAGTATTAGGTTTCCTTTTTGTTTCTTCTTTTATTTTTTAGTTAGTTATGCGTAATCGTAAACATACAAGTTGAGATAATAATAACCTACGTAGTAAACATCTGTTTATAAAATAAAACCCTAAATCCCAATAGTCTGAAATTTTAGACCTTCAGGTTAATTTCCATAAATTTTGTAAAGGCTCAAATTGGTGTAGGCCGTAATATTTATGATTACAACATGAAATGAAAGCAAAGACCAACAATATTTATCTTATTGGGAATTAGCTAATTAATCTTCTATTAGTTCGCTTATAATTGATTCATTGTTATATGGTGATAATCACACGTGCAATGTTATAAAAAGAGAAAGCCGAAAGGCTAATAATAGATTTTAGACATTTTAGTTTTGAAAGTTAGAAGGGGTTTACGAGGCATAAAAAATTAACAGTTTAAAAATTGTAAAGCAAAAAAGAGAGTACGATTAAAGGTCACTTGTAAAATCAGAGTTGAACTTCATTTTAACTAAACTTGGATTAATATTAAAATTCTATGATACTATTGGTTAGCACAAAACCAGCAACCAATAATATGTAAGTATTCTAAAATTAAATAATGTTTAGCTGACTGAAGTTTAAACTCTGATTGTTCAAGTGACCTTTAAATGGCGAGAAAAAAAGATTATGGTAAGTTTGTAACTAAAATAACAAACTGCCGAATAGGTGAAAGTATTGTCTCTTGCGACGATTACTTGCTGCGTATTTTTATCAAGGTCAACGACCTTTGATTTAACATTCCACTTCAGGATGTGATAGAAAAGCCCTAAATTAAAATTTGTCCTGCTGCAATTTGCAGTATATCTACTAAATAATAATAAGCAAATAATAAACGTCAACAAAAAAGTTTACAATTTAACTGCCAAACTATTCTTTATCTCTTATGGTTTTCATTTTTCATTAAATATTACAAACAGTTGAGTTCAAAATGTAAACATCTATACTATGATTGATAAAAGCTTTTGTAACAACGGTAAAATCAATAAGAAAGTATACCAAATGTATGTACCTACACTTAAGTACGTACACAATAAGTTTATAAAATTTCTATTCTTTCAGCATGAAAATATACGTAAAGGTGCCACAGTTTCAAGTAAAATTTTGTAAACAAACAAGCTAAAAAATGAGTTGTTACATATCTATATTTTTATCCTTTAAATAAATATGTGTTCCATTTTTGTATAATCTGTTTGTAAACGTTACACAAAACGTTCGTATAAGCATAAAATTTCACATTCTTAGATTGCAAATTGGCATCTGGTACCGGGTTACGGTGTGAAGGTTATGCGTTTGAATCGTTTATGGAGAAAAAGATGGTTGGAGGAATTTACATTTACAGATTTACACAATGGGTCATAAAATCATTAGCTGAACCCTTGCATGTCATACTCAGTTTTCCGGTTCTATATTTTATTTTAGGTAGTTGTAATTCAGTTATCAGCATGGGCGTGCGCCTGCTTTAAATTTTGTACATCCAAAGCTGAATTAAATAATATCATACATTGAGAAATCATTGTAAAAGTCTATTTGTTGACGCACGAGAATGTTTAAAAACAAGTACAACAGACATTATGCTACGGATTTTTATACATTTAATAACTTTTTGATCTATTGTATAAATGTGGCCACACCACATAGTTTTTACCCGAAGATTTTAGTAAGAATATCGGGTTTGTTCTAAGCATTCAAGTTTAGATGTAAAATATACTTTTCAAATATTAATATCCCCTTCGTCAAACTAGTAATCTACAAAAGAGTTCAAATGTAAACCATGCTAGTAATAAATTAATATTAGATTTTGATATATTTAAATTCAATAAATAATACGCAATCGTCATATAATTACGCACCATTAAGTATTTAATTAGTCTGATCATGTACAAATCTGTAATTTGTAAGTATTTATAGTAATTATAGCCAGCGTAGAAAATATAAATACGGAAGTTTCATTCGCAAAATTATACCTACAAAATAATTATATTATTTCCAAGATGAAGTTATGCAACCATATATTGCAAGTTATATATACACATTTACATGTGTATATATAACCCTAGAGTTTATGCAACCACGTATTTTCATTTAAATTAGGTTTGTAACTAGAATAAATTTCGAATCGACCGGTAAGCTCATAGAAACGGCAACACATCTACTGAATTACGAGGATAGGCTCATAGCAACGCATTTAGGCTAAGAGCACTGGTTTTATGTCTAAATCTAAGCTTGTAGCATGCCTTCTACAAATATATATATATATATATATATATAAGTCTATATTGATAATTTTAAAGTAAAACTATTGTTTACAAGATTTTGAACTACTTTTGTATATTTGTTTATATTGTGTTTGTTATACTAAAACAATTAAATACACCCAATTGCACAGTTTATGCAAGGATTGAAAATAGTAGCTTTTGCCTACATATGGGTACCTTACCTTAGAAGCAGGTACCTTTAAAAAATAATTTAATATGTATATTATTAACTTATACATACATGTGTATACATATGTATGGTGAGATGAACCTGCATAAACATTATTTTCAAAAACGTTAAGTCAAATAAGGCACAACAAAATTGATCACAAAAGCCTACACAAATAATCGAAAATGGCGATAGTGGCATTTTCAGAAAATTTTGACATCCTGAAAAGTTGACTACAAGGTCTAGACGTGGGAAATCGTCAAAAATGTTTTTTAAATTTTTCTTAAATTTCGAATTAATTAGAAAGCCGCTTGAACACTTATTACTTATTTTTTTTATTTTTTCTGCCTTTAGTCAAATTTTAATTATTGTTTAGAATTTAACTTCAATAAAATAATTTTTTCACAATTTGCTTATTTTCAGCAATACCATTTTTGATTTCTCGTGTTATTTGACAATCTGAAGTTTTTAATATTTTAGAACACATTTTTTATGTTGTCAACATTGCCGAGGAATGCCATTATATGTATGTAATATTTCGATTCTTTAAGTAGACTTTTATACATAATTTTGTTTTCAACTTTCTACAGTTAACAGTTTATTTATAAGGTATACTTTTTATATCACAAACAAGGTTTCATTGGGCAAAATTAAAATTTTCTAACCCCGTAGTATAAATTTTGATCACTTTCTATCCATTTACATTTTCTAATACACATACTTCTTATTTCTAGACTTGCGTCGCTATAGTTTAACTAAAGTATTGCAAAGAGTGGTAAAACCTAAAGGCCGTAAGAAAATAGACAATAAGGTATGGAAGGTTAGCATTGGAGATACATGTAAGTTTTTCAGTTCTGAAGTGAGAACAGTGGCAGATATGTGTACTGTTATAAACAAACTGAAATAATTTTGCATCAAAAACAAAATTATCTTTCACTATTTCTAATAGTATTAGATCGTGAGGATGACGGTAATCTAGTTTGCTTTGGTAACAGATAATATTGCATATATACAAAAATTTTCTATAAACTTTGATGCTTATTTTAAAATAATGGATTTAATAAACGTTGCTGCCTATATGATAAGTAAACCTATTACAAACAATTATTTGTATTAATGTTCTTTGACTTCAATATAAAAAACCGTTTTTAACTGCAATAGAAAAAAAGGTTTGTGGTTAGCAACATGTAAAATTATTTTTTTTTAATTGTTGCTCAAGTTCTGTTTCAGTTTTGTTTATATTATTTACGTTTTATTTATTTGTTCAATCCTGCTCTTGAAACACGGTGTTTCATTCTTAGATACGCAGCTAGAAACCCTTTGTTTTGTCCACTCAAAATGTTGCTATGGAAACGGGTGGGTGAAAGTGTGGGGTAAAGATTTTTCACCCACCACTCAATTTAATATTACTGACAACGCAAATTGACTACGGTAATTTTATATTATTATATAAACAGATATCTGAAACAGCCTTATAAAATAGAAAGAATAAGATTTATCAAAAAATATTTAAATTCACCAAACCAAAACATATCCAACAATATTTTGAAACAATACTTATTATTTATAAAATTAAATAACATGTTACATACAAAAAATTTTAAAATATACAACTGTCAAACTTAGTTGCTAATATCTACTTTTTCGTAAACAAATAAAGTTGATCTCAACATGGAATATGTAGACCACAAGGAAGAGGGCGAATACTTCTCTATTAACCCGTTAAAATACGCTACCATTACTTCCTCCGTCACAACGCGTACCTTCCTTAATTTCATGCATGACTGAAATTTTGTCATCTCTTTCAAATATCTGTCTTTTGATTTGTTAGGTAATAAATGAAGCGTCATTCGCTTCATTTACAATATCTTCAGGTACAATAACTGTTATATCAACTTCATTTACTTGATCCATCTTTACAATTTTATTATTTTTTATTTTGACATTTGGGAATTTTGTTATTTATATTTACATGAACCATAGCAACCACGTGTTTTGTTGATTTATACTTCATATAACTAAATATTTTGATATTATTATAAATTATAATGTTTAATATTTCAAGATCAGGATTGAACAAAATCATATACCTATACAGCAGTCGTGAGAAACTAATTCGCTCACTCATGTATACTTGTACACTCGGCTGGCGCGTGGTGCACAAAACTAACAATCGTGAGCGAAACTCGTAGTTTCTTCACTCATACTGCAATATACTATTGAATAATCTTTTATTTTTTATAATAATATGTATTATTATATAATACTATTATGTGTTATTAGTTATGTATCAGTATTAAAAAAATATTTTATGTATTTATTCTTGTATGTGTTGTATTTAAATTATTTAGTTCTAGAAGTATATTAGTGTACTTATAACTGCATTAAAATTGTGTAATCATCGTAAAAAAATTAACATTTTTTGAAACTCGAAATATATGTTTTACTAATTTATCAAGTATATAGAAAAAATATCTTCTCCTTATTTCGTATCAGAAGAGTAAAATTAACTCCGAAATTATGATTAATATTCGTAATTATTAATCCACTATTCTGAATATCACTTAATAAACAATACTTTATTTATCACATATTATGATTGGCTGCTTATAAAGTTATTCTTTGTATAATTAGAGTTTATGAATATTAATCATAAATATGTGATTATTAAGCATACATAATGAAGATACTTCGTTACTGGATGTGAATTATAATCATAACAGATGTGACTTAAATCACATAGTATGATTACCTGGTTAAAATTTTATTTTTAATGTGATCGTTGTTTGTGTGTATTATTCATAAAGATGTGATTATTACGCACATATAATGAAATCGTTTACTTCTATGCATTATAATCATTATAGATGCCAATATGACTATTCACAAATTATACGGATGGTTTATAAATTTATGAATAGCTAGTAGTAGTTGTATTTTATGCTTAAATTACGCATAAGTGCGTCTTACGAATAACATCTGATAACATTTCTCTCCGTGCAAGAGGTTCTTGATAAGATTTATGCATGTAAAACAAAAAATGTCCGTTTGTATTAAACGAAATAGAAGCCGCTTTACAACGCATTTCATAAGAATTTTTCAAAGAAAAATTTATTTTTTTACCGCTAACAAATTTTGCTACTATTGAATTGTAGCATTCAGCAGGATTTGTATTTACGTTGTTACGAGAAATTCAGGCTTCTGGAGTTGATCTGCCAAAAATAAATTGTTACGCCGGTCTTCTCATAACAAATTTTGGCACCCAACTGTCTGGGCTTGATTTTTGTGTGTGCGATTATAATTTCTTCTTGTTTTATTGATTCTTTTATCTTTTCTTAGTCTTTCGTGGGTTCGAGTTACTTACAGCTGTACCGTGCTTCTTTAGTTATTGCTGCAAGACTTGATGTCGGAGTTACTTCACTAGTTTTACTTCTTTGATTTGTAGTGCTGCGGTTTGAATTTATACTAGCAATTTACTTACTTACTTTTCTTTTAATTGGATTTCTGGTCAGACACGTGTCGTTGGACTTTGCTTTAATGTTTGGATTAACTCGACTACGTCAGTTAACCCTTTTGTTTGTTAGATTAGTTATTAGTGATACTACTTGTACTTATTGTTATTTTGAGTTTTAGTCAGTCATGTGGTAGCAGATTTCTGCTTTGGTTTACTGCTTTGGTTAGTTTCTTGTTTTAATTTTTATTGTTTTCGATATGTATTACTCAGACGAAGAACCACCACTTCTTACTTCATCGGACTCTGATTCGGGAATTAACTTGGGGGATTGGAATATTACTGTTTCTGGTGAAGATCCTTCTTTGCTTATGGAATTTCTTCTGCGGATTGACGAATTGTGCCTGTCTCGTGGTGTTTCACAACATCAACTTTTCCTCAGCTTTCGAGGTTTTGTCTGGCAAAGCTCTTCTTTCTTTTAGGACAAACCGAACTTCTTTGCGTTCTTGGAAGGATGTTGCTGCGCTGTTGAAATCGGAATTTCTTCCGGTAGATTACGACGATCGCTTAAAGGAGAAAATTCGGAAGCGTACTATGGGAGCTAACGAATCTATTGGGATGTACGTTACCACCATGCGGTACCTCTTCTTACAACTGTTAGAACCGGTCTCTTATCACACACAACTCAAGATCGTGCGTCGTAATCTAACTCCGTTTTATCAGGCAGGGCTTGCGTTAATGTCGATTTCTACTTTCGAAGAATTAGTGAAGTATGGAAGACAGCTCGCTCAATCTAAGGCTTCCATAGACGAGTATAAACCACCTACGCCTTCGCAAGTTACATCTTTTGAGACAACTTCGGTTAACGCATGTGAGCACTATGATAGTCAGCCGTTGTCTACTCCGGTTACCTGTTCTCTGGATACTTCTTCACTTTCTCCTTTGATATCTATTTCTAAATCTAATTATCGTGTTCGTTGTACTTCTAAAAATGCTATACCTTCACGTTTGGTATCTTCTCTTTCTGGTTTGTCTTCGATTTTGTGCATTACCTGCCCTACTAAAGACCCATGGTACAACCAATTAGTGGGTAAGGTATCAGCGACTCTTCGCCGATTTTCTCGTTGGTTAGTGGTTGAAGGTTTTCTGTGGAAACGAATAGGGGTTTCTTCTGATGATAAGCATTTGTGGAAGCTGCTCGTTCCAAACAACCAACGTAAGCCAATCATTCACGATCATCACGTCCACTATACTTCTCGGCATCGTAGTGTCGCCAAGACGTTATTTTTTCTTTGGCGTCGTTTTTATTGGCCTCATATAAGATCGAAAGTGGCAGAGTACGTTCGCTATTGCCCGGTTTGTCGGTCGCAGAAAGCGCTTAGTTTAGATCAACGATTGGATCGGGGTACTGCTGGCTCTACATCGTCTATTCCTTTTGGACTAGCTCGACAAACTCTTGCGTATCTTTCTAAAGGTCATAGATGTTCTACGGATGCGAAAGCTAGTTCTCTCTCCTCAACACCTTTTCGTTTCGACATTTCTGGTTGTGCTACGTTGCGTCTTTCTATTAACCGTTCCCTTCTTTTTCACCGGCGTCGCAAGCGTCGTAAGTTCTAATCTGTTTTGTTTCGCTTTAGAATTTCGACTTTCGGCTATTCTTTTGGTTCTCGTCTGTAGACTTTTTGATTTCGTCTTTGACTATGTTGACAGTATTTTGTTGGTTATAGCTGGGATGCTACCCAATTGTTTTGCTTCAGTTTGCTGTACTAAATTTCTTTTTTTTTCTTAAGTTTCTGATCAATTTCTTTGGGGTTTTTCTTCACCATCTTACTTCAGGACAGGCTACCTTTCTATTTGTATATAGTTACATCCGCTTAGTTGGCCATTTTGAGATTGGTAAGTCACTAGTAGGACTCTCACTTTGGTTTTAGTTTAGGTTTTTTGTTGGGTTTCTTATTCCGCTTGTCGGCATTTAAGTCTTGGAGTAAACTTTTCCATTTGGGGACAGCAATTGGTACGCTCTTGTTCTGTGACTATCTGTGATATCTTTTTTCTTCTCTTTCTTTTTCTTTTTTTTATAATATGGGCGGTTGGTTGGGCATTGAAGGGCTGGTCACTCCCTTTTCGTTTCTTCTACGAAGAGAAAAACGAATCAGACACTTACATCTTGTTTTATCTTTCTCCGTCTGTCTTTTTTCTTCCTTTCTTGTTTTTCTTACTTCTTATTTTTTTTTCTTCTTGATTAGTTGATCACCTGCATGCCACATCTCTTTCTTTCTTCTTCTGCCTCCTAAAGGTTTATCTCTTTGGGCGGTTGGTTGGGCACCGCAGGGTGGTCTCTCTTTTCATTCTTTTACGGGGTGAAGAATGAGTCAGGCATTAACATCGAGCCTTATCTTTCTCCGTCTTTCTCTATCTCTTATCTTTTCTACTTTTCATTTTTTTCTTCTTGGGCCTATCTATCTTTTCTATGTACCAACCATTATTTTTTTCTTTGATTCTCTTTGTGGTTTGCTCATTGGGCGGTTGGTTGAGCATTGAAGGGCTGGTCACTTCCTTTCGTTTCTTCTACGGAGAGAAGAACGAATCAGACACCTACATCTTGTCTTATCTTTCTCCGTCTGTCTCTTTTCTTCCTTTCTTGTTTTTCTTACTTCTCATTTTTTTCTTTTGCTTTTGAAGGTTTGCCTTTAGAGCAATTACCTCTTTTGCTTTTTTCTTTTGTCTTGGGTTGTTGCTCGACCACTTTCTTTTTTTTTCTTTTTGGTAACTTCTTTCTTTAGTGTTCACTGCAACGGCGTTTCTTTTTTTCTTTTCTTTCTCAGTTACTTTTCTTGCTGTATTGGATTTAGTGGGTTTTTGTTTTGTTGTTTTTGGGTTGAAGCTTGGGATAGACTGCAACGTCGCTCCTTGTACTTCCGCTTAGTCGGCATTTTTGATGTTGTCAGTCACCGTTAGGGTATTTCTCTTCTTTGGGTTTCTTTTGCTCTTCGAATATTCTAATCCGTTCTTCGGCATTTACGTTCCAACGTGACATTCCAACACAACGAGCACTGACTCACGATGCTCAATTGGCAAGTGAAGCTTTCTGTCCTTTATTGACTCTTACTTCTTTTTCTTTCTTTCTTTGGTTTTGTTTTGGGTTACGTGGTTTGGATTTCTTTTGGATTGGCACTTATTTAGTGTTGAGCTTTTTTGGTGACTTTGTTGTTGTGATCCTAGGATTACTGATTTTTTTCTCTGATTTTTTTGGTAGTCCGACTTATGTCGACTTTTACTCAGAATCTTCTTTTTGCTTGAGATTTCTTTGTTGGTTTTCTTTTCTTTATGGTCTGTTTGGTTTTTTTGGTGGAAGAATCTCATATCGTCTTTTATCATACTTTTTGGACACACCTGCATTAGTTTTTCTTTTTGACTTTTCTTCTAAATCCGCGTATCACAATTCAGTATCTAGATACTTTTTTCTTTTCACTTCTTCAGCTTAGTTAGCTTTGGGGACTTATATTTGGGGGTTGGATTTGTATTCGTGGGCTGGGGTTTCAAGGGATTTTAGGGCGTTGTCCTTGACCGTGGTCTAAACTTCTTTCTTTCCTGTATTTCTTCTTTTTTCTCTTGGTTTGGTTAGTATTGTCTGTCAGTGAGGTCTATGGGACTGCGTTGTTCTCTTACTTTATAGCGTAACGACTGTTGCCGACTTTCAACGAGTACCTGTTCTGATACTTCTCTTCTGTTGGTTGAGTTTTTGGTTCTTTGGAGTATGATTCCGCTTCATGCGACTTTTGGACACATCTGGTTGGTGATGCTTAGCAAAACTGGGAAAACCTCTTTCATCTGCGTTTCTTCTTGGGTTGGGTGTTATTGTATTTGGGTTGGTTTTGGATTTTAGGCTTCTGTCCTTGGCGTATGCCTAAATTTCTATTCTTGACTTCAGCTAGTGTCCACTTCCCAGGTTTTTATGTTGCTGGGGGGGGGGGAATTTGTAATTTTAAAAAAAGAAATTAATAGTTCAATTCGCGAGTATGAAAATTTCTCGTTGAGTATGAAATTTGTCAGAACTTCCCTACTCTTGCGCCGAGATTGTCAAATTTTAGACAGCATTTCGCACTTCATTTTGCATTAGATCATTTGCGAGTTTGGTACTTTTACACCGTTCGATTGTTTCACGCTGCTATCTTAATATGCAATTGCATTTGTGGTATACAATTTTCTTTATTGAGGGTTTAAATTGACTCTGTTAATTGTCTGTAGCGGATTTTGGTAGCCACCAAATGTTCATCGTTATCACCGAAGATAACTAGCAGGTGGCCTCGTTAGAAAATTTCCATGACGTCGCAGTGTTGATAACGTCATTATCGTATTCGTATCCACCGTCAAGGGTTGGAAATAGGCAGGACAATCCTTCTTTGCGAAGAATAATTAAGATAAACATGGGACATTTAGTTGGTTAAGTCGAAGGGAAACGCTGCGCACTGGCGTTCTTAATAATTGGATGCTAAAGAAACCTTTTTATTTGTGTTAATATTAGATGCTCGTTCAGATTTGGGTTTAATATTACTTTTTAGGTGCCTCAAGTACGGAGATTAGCTAATGTCCGACTGAGGTAAAACCTAACTGTGAGTATTACTATTTTCAATTCTTTCTTTGATTTGTACTTTGGTGATTAGGTCGTTTATGACCATACGTGCATGTTAAATTAACACAACTAATTATATTTTTGTGCTTCGCGAACTTTTAAGTTGTGCGCGTTGAGTCTCGAACGTTTAAATTGTTTTGTTTGTCTACAATTTAAAGATTTGTAAATATAAATTCATACGCTATGTTTATGTAGGTCAGTTTGCTATACGGTGTGTTGCTCGCTGTTCGGCGCAACTTCTAATTCAATCGGCCTACATGTAAATCTTGTCGAGAACTTTATATTCCTTCTTCAGCTTCTGTGATATAATAAATATATATATTCGGTGTTATTACTTTTGTAGTGTTATTTATTCTTCTCTTGCTACGGAGAGAGTTAGACGGTATCTCCCGAATTTAATTTTTCATCGTCTTGGCGCCTTTTTTTAGATTCCCGTTATAATCACACATAACAAAGCTTGCGATCCCTCTCCGAAGAAGTTGTGCTAGCTGTTGCTTTGTTTTGTTATGAGAAGACCGGCGTAAAACTTTATTTTTGGCAGATCAACTCCAGAAGCCTGAGTTTCTCGTAACAACGTCGTGTAACAAACTATACGCATTTGTAGCTAATCGGCGGTTTGTAACTTTAATTCGATCATATTTCTAAATTACATGTCATATCAACATAGCATTTTTTTAAATACATTATTTATAGTATACCACTTTTGTAGTTTTAGCACAAAAAATAGCAGCGGTCCGTTTTCAATATCTTTTTTTAATTTTTCTACTCGAATGAACGTTGTTCTGTGCTAGCTTTTTTAAATTGTACAGCTTTAGTTACAGCATTCCTAAACTTTCCTAACATCTTACCATTCATTTTCTTAAAAAGTGATTCTTACATTCCAATTTTCAATACGGTGCACATTCAGTTAATTTTTTAATAACATTACTGTTACCATCGAATATTAACTTTCCATATATAATATTTTGATTTGAGAGTGATTTTTGAAAACCTTCCAAAATTATGGATGCTTCCATTGCTGTAGAGGTGGCATTCCAATTCTTGTAGCAATCGTGATTTTTTCTTGTATCATTTTTTCTGCTACACAAAAAAGCAATATTTGTTCCGTACACCCATACATAATATTTTTTTTGTTTTTGCACCATAAACGTTTGTAATAACAACCGATCATGTAGATATCATAAATGCAAAATGCTTACAACTGATAAAGCGTTTTAGTTTGTTTTATAAAAACGCTTACTCCAAGCCTATCTACTATAACGGATTTAATAGGTGTTTGGTTATTATTGACTTCACCACATTCTATGGCAATCTGAGCTTCTTCTTGTGCATAGTTTTTCATTAATAAATTGTTTTCATAATCATTTTTTTTTATAATCCATAATGAAGCCTCGCTTACGTTTTATCACACATATTTGGAATATTCAAAGTAGTGAACAGTTCTGTTGGTTGACTATATCCTATCCTATTGCAACTGTTCCTATAACAGCTGCCATGTTGATAGATAGATAGAGTCTTCTGAATTTTCTGACGCAACCTTGGTTATAATTATAATATTTTTTGGAGGAATAACAATTACAGCAATAAGAATTGACAATATATATTTTTTTTTGTTTTTTTAATTAATTTGTTCCATAAAAAATTCAAAACCTATAATAGTATTTTCAATCAATAAAATAAGTTTTATATATAATTAAAATAAAATTAATTCTTCAAAATGTTAGAATCATTGATAGAGGTGAAAATTCTCTTCTTTAAGTTAATTTACAATAATTATTAAAATAGAAAATTCGATTTTTGAAAAAGCACTAGTAGTGCAAAACGTAATGTCAACACAAATTAATTAAAAAAACAAAAAAAATATATTCTCAATTCTTATTGCTGTAATTGTTATTCCTACAAAAAATATTAGAAGTAAACATAACACCAACAGCATTCATCATTTTTATCAAAAACTTGGTTATAATGCTGCAGATTTTACATTTAAACGAAAAAACACTTGACAACCCTGTTCGTCTCTCAAAGACAAGATCCATATTAAAAAAAGAGCAACTAAATCCTATAATGTTTCTTTTTTTTGTAAAGATTGTAATTTTTTATGAAACTGCTTACCATCGTGTTTTAGACCTTTTAATTTGTTTAAAAAATAGTTTATATCAACTAGGCGTTTTCCACTAAAACAAAATTCTGAATTTTTTAAAGATTTGTCAGTTTCAAAAGAATAATAATTACTAACATCCTGTTCTGTAATGAAATCTATTTCCAAATAAATAAAAGAATAATATAAATACATAATCTGTTATTTCTGTAGTAAGTTGTAACCTTTTTAAAACCGATTTATCTATTGTACATTTCAGATAGTTTGTTCAGTATTTATGACAGACAAGTTTTCTATCATGAATAATGAAAAGTGCATTGTGGGTTGCTTTTTTAAAAACATTAAGGCGCATTGCTAAAATTTGCTTGCTGTACGGAGGCCCCTTAACATTGGATGTCTTACTATAACTATTGCTATAACCATATCTATAACATATTTATACAATGGTGATACGTAATGGTTTAATCGGTTTAGTTGCGATGAAACTTTAATATAAAGTGTTTTTAATATTTTTGTTCTGTCCAACTATGACGCACTTTAAAAAAATTTCTAAATTGCAACTGTATCAGTTATTCCTGAGAAAATTGATTTCATCATTTTTTTACACGTTTGTAACAATTTTTTAATTAAAAAATAGACAACAACAAGAATCACTAAATACGATACAGAGAAATTTTAAAATTTGATCAAATTAATGATCCCATCTTTTAGGAGGTTAGATGAAAGCAACTACTTCAGTAATTTGCGACGTTTCGTGTTCTGGATGAACACTTCATCAGGCTCGCTTCATCCAGAACACGATACGTCGCAAATTACTGAAGTAGTTGCTTTCATCCAACCTCCTAAAAGAAGGGATTATTAATTTGATCAAATTTTAAAATTATCATCTACCAGGAGGCGAACCGTTCTATTGATACAGAGAAACTAAATACATACAATCAAGTAGAATTTATTGGTTTAATTTGGTATATCACAGCTTGATAAATTGGTTTAATTATAAAACTTGTAATTGCAGTTGAAACTTAAAATAATATTTTTGCTTATAAGACTTTATAACTTCTTAAGTATTTTTTACCGGGTTTTATCTGAAATCAAGTCAGTTTAGAACATTTTCTTTTTAATTTAGAAGCTTTTTAATTTTTAATTGCAAACTTGTTTGAACTTCGTAAACGGCTATCATAAGTTTAAAGGTTTGGGGTTTTTTATTGTGTGTACTTATAATGTTTAGTTTATATATTGGTTTAAACAATTTCATTACAAGCATCTATATGCATTTAAAATTACTTTTGTGTGTTCTTAATGATTTAAAAGAGTTGTGATAAAATTTCATAATAATAGTGGAATTGCAACAAAAATGAAGATTAATGATAATCGCGTTATATAAGCTCATCTAAGCATAGTAACTGCAACCAACAAAACATTTCCAAGCGTTATCTAAAAATAAATATCAAACTTATCTGGCATTATTTAGCAGAGATTGGAACAAATCCAGTAAAGCGAATTGCTTAGTACCTAATGATAAGTTTTACCTTGGTATAAATAAAGTTTTACTGCATATTTTGGCAACAACTTACTTACACCTGTAAATTTTTGTGCAAATAAAATTGATGTGACATAAAACTTACAAGCAAATTAATCATAAATTTGTGAAACACGTTTCATTATTCACAATCATACGGTACATAACATAAACAGCAGTATAAAACTTAATATGCGTTGAAACCTTTTTTTTGTTTAGGAAATACGGTTCGTAGATAATTTTCAATCGCTTTAAAACAATATATACTATCTATTTATATATACAATTAGAATAGGTTGTTGAAAAAAAATCAATCTGCTGTCTTCATTGTATCACTAAATACACAAAGTTAAAAGTACGCCCACTCTATTACGTGATTAACGCTTAATGTTCCTAATAGAATAATTTAGGAGTGTCTTTTATATTTAGAATCGGTAAATTTGAAATCATAGGCTAATCCCTGTATATAATTCAGGACTTTCAAATTCTCATTTTTTTGAGTCTAGATTATCCCACCAGACCTGTTTACAAGGTGAAAGTTTTCTCTAGTGAAATGGACTGCATTGTAAAGCGTTAAAGCGTAAAGGCTATAGGCGAATTAATCTTATTTCTTTTATGTGACCTTTTTAAAAATTACACTTCCAGCAGTATAAGATTTATCGTTAGTTTTAAGTAGGTGGCAAGCAGTTGCAGTTTATAGAATACGATGTTCAAATATACATTATTTTTCTCACAAGTCGCGTTTTAAATGTAATTGTTTTCATTTAGATGTTATGACACCGATTTAGCAAAATTTCTCAGCTACTTTAATAAAGAACATTATAGTTATAGACTGAAAACTTCTACTAAACAGTTGCACTCAAAGTTCTATTTACAGTAGTATAAGAATATGAACAGAATTTGTTTTTACGAACTTCCAATATCTATTTATATTTTATAATAACAAAAACAAATCATATATCTTTTGCTTATAATCATAAAGTGAAGTGAAGTATACGATGTACCTTTTATATATTAATGATTATCAATAATATTCTTTTTCGTGTACTTTGTATACGGCTACATTTACCGAAGTTTGGGTTTTATATTTCTTCTTGACGGTCGCTACACGATAAAGACGATACGAGATTCTCCTAATTTCTATTAAGCATCATTATTTTTTTAAGTAATACAATGCGAAATACGAACAAATGCAAAGTACGAATCGAAAATGTTTTAAAGGTAGTAACTTATCTGTATTTTTATTTGTTTTGATGATTATATTTAACTCTTTACCTTTATTTAAATAATAAAAGTTTATTTAATTAAAATTCAATCTACAAAAGTAACTTGTTTTTACGTGTTGAATTATTGCTGAACATTTTTTCATGTCTAATCTCTATTTATTTATGTAAACAGGAAATTTATTTGTGACAGGAGTAGAACTAGGAGGATTTTCTTATCAGCTAATTAGTCATGGCTAATTAACTGATAGGAAAACCCTCTAATGACTTTCTAATGTCATCGCTGTTGACCTCGGCGAGAACGTGCAGAAGCGTTCTTCGTGAAAGTTTTTTTCTATCTCACATTTTTTCTTTTTCATTTTACGTAATTTTTTTCTGATTTACTCACCTTTTGACCTCGGAAGAAACGTGGGCGTACTGTATTTTCTCTCTCTCTCACACAATGAAATTTTTCTTCTCTCTCTTACACCGAATTTTTTTTCTCTCTCACATTGTTACGTCATTGTATAACCGGTAATATTTATGCGTCATAAAATCTCATGACGAGCGAGAAGGAAAATATTTTTATTAATAATGCTGTGGGTGTACCTGGATTTGAACCCGGACTTCTTCGATTACGAAGCAACTATTCTAACCACTACACCAATACCATTGTTAAGTTTAAACCGTCAATTGTAGATAAGATAGTGAATTAAAAATTTTAGAATTATTTTATAAAAAGTAATACTAAAATAGCGGAATAATTTAGAGAAATGTGAAACTTCTAAATTACTCAAGCACTAAAAATAAAAGAGTATAGAAAACAATTTTTAAAATTTAGATTTTAATGTGCAAATAATTTAATAATAGTACTTTTGATTAAGAAGTAATGAAGTTGTAAAAACTGTAAACTAAACTAACTAAAAAAATAATTAAATTAATTTAGGCGTTTATCTTTCAAATTCAAGTTTTAATGTTTTGAAAAATTATGTTAGATAATAATGGTGATATACATATGTCTATCAAAATAATAAATAGTTTTATATTAAGAAGTAATGAAAAAACTGCAAAACAACGAAAATAATTTGCACGTTTAAACTAAAGTTAAACAATAACTATGATACAAATCAGTAGTTATGTAGTGAGGATTCTGGATCACTCGGGTAAGATCGGCGGGAGATCGTAAAATTTCGTTGCTATCGTTTTGTTTCGGGTATGCTCGAGTTGCATTTGGATTTTGTAAGTCGGGATAGATCGTATTGGTGGTGGGTGAATTGTAAAACATTGTAGGAGTCGTTTCGTTTTGGTTACGGTCGAATGTAGGTCAGTCGGGGAAGTTCGTAGTGATGGTGGGGACGCTATTGTGTGTATATAAAGGTAACGTTTGTGAAGATTTAAATATTAGTTTTTTAATAACTCTTATTTGTTTGAATAAATTAAAAAAATAAAGATGGAATCATTTTTTACAAACTTGAACGAAACTTCTCATTTGGTTCCTTATGTAAGTGCAAGAAGTCTATCAATCAATGAGCAATATACAATCAAATGTTTTAGTAAAATCGATGGTAAATTTGGAGAGCAAGTGATTGTCGAATGCCAAGATTTTAAAGTACCTCTTCCACAAAGATTTATCAACAAGTTTTCTATTGAAGACATAAACAAAATTAATAGCGTGATTAGTTCGGGAAAAAACATCTACCTCGTTAGCCGTGGGGCTGTTGGCAAAACAACAAACATTGAATTTGTTCCAGAGTGAAAAATGAATCACACAAGAGTACGTATGAGAAAAATTTATAAACTAAGGTTAAAACTATATTTGGAAGAATTAGAAAAGTTATCATCTACAACTACAATGTATGAAATCACTAAGAATTTAAAGATTATAAAAATAAAATGAACAATAAATGTTTAAAATGTTTATGGTTTTTTAGTTTTACATTTACAAGTGTTATCATGCTTTGATGAATACAAAACTTATTTACATGGTTTAAAAATTATAGTTGTGAGTTTGGCTTTGCAGCTAAATAAATTTATATACTAAGATTAAAATACTATTTGAACTCTATACAAAAATGCAATGGAAAAAAGTAAAATGAGTAAGTAATTAACACGAGTAATAAATTTTAATACGTTTTGGTAAATATATAAATACAATTATTTATTCGCACAATTTAAAAAGCTTCCAACTGTTCCAAAGTCAACATGCCTATAGTTGTAAGATTTGTCTGTCCAAAATGTAAAGGGGAGACAGACATAGAAGGTACTCGATGTATATTTTGCTCCGTTCATGAAATAATTAAGAATCAAGGAGGTAAACATTTTTCAGCAAATTAGTATATAAAGAAAGTTAAAAGAAAAAACAAACAATTTCTAAATAAAAATTATTTTAAAGATGTTCGTTCGCAAAAACCAACGATAATGAACAAAAATATTTCCAAACGGTGATGATTAATAACGTTGTGATGCATAAACTGTTTTATATGTATACTAAGCTTATTTGAAGATTTTTTGATTTCAGAAATTTTATTATTCGGAATATTTTAATTTGTAAATTTTGTTTAGATAAATTATTTTTATATGAGAACAATTTGGTAATTTAAAGGATAAATGTTACTGTATGATTTCAGATAATACATAATATAAAAAATTGCTTTAAACTAAAAAATTGTTAAATTTTGTTAATTGCTTGAATTATTGATTGTTGCTTCAATTTCATAAAGCTTTTAAAATATGTAATAAACACATTTCAAAGAAACACTAGATTTATAATGTTAAGAAATCATTGGAAATTTTATTTGGAAGAATAAGAATAATATAAAAGTAATTTTGTTTTATTATTTATTTACAATACAATGTTCAAACTAATCTAAACTAAAAGACTACTTAAAACTAAAAATTACACTGTCTAATCTAAACTAAAACCAAACTTACTACTTATCACTGTACACTGCCTAACTTCACTAATATATTGTTTTCTTTTTTTACATACTGATTTATAATGTTTTTGCGCTTCTTCTAACTTAATCTTTAATTTACCTATTTCTGTTTCTAATTCTAACACTTGTCTCTTCGCCGAACTGCACTTTCTGTCACTAACACTTAACCTAATTTTATTGTTTTTGTGAATGTCTTTAATTTTATTAATAAATTCCTTCTGCGCTGCATGTGCCGTTGCTTCATTATCGTCGCTCGCCTGCGTGTCTCCATCAAATGTAGTTGGAACATCTTCGTCCTCCTCCTCCCGATAAAGGTTTTGCAGTTTTTCCAGATTTTTCCCTCTGCAGGGATGCCTCAGATGATTATCGTGAGGTTCCATTACCATCACGCAATCACTGTCCGAAAATATCTCTTGTGACTGAAACAAAATAAAGGGTGCAATTAGTAATTGAAAATTATAAAGAAGAAATTGATTTACTTTATTTGCATCATCCCCGCACGTGGGAGGTGGAGGAGATGGAGAACTTGGAAACACCTGAAATAACAATATCAAGTATTAATTAAACTGAATTTCAAAATGCAAATAAATTAACTTACTTGTCCGTCTACGAACGCCTCTTCTATGATCATATCAAGCTACAAAAAAATTGTTAAAATTACTTATAAAATGATAAGGCATTATTATAAATTAAAACAAACTTTAAAATGTGAACAAGCATAAAAATAGAAATTATCTTACCTGATTGTTAATCGGCGCAAGAGGCGGCGGCAACATGCTACAGACACCACTCTATAAAAAATAACATTAGACCTGGCTACAAAAATTGTCAATAGATTATTTATAAATTGAACAAATTATCTAAAAAATATATGAAACATGTACTTACTTGAAGTACAATGTCTTGTAAGACATTGATGCGCTTGTCTTCATTTTTTTTCAAGCTTAAGAAAGACATCTTAGTTGTCGGTGATTAAACGATAACTAAATTAAACTAATTACATATTAGTTTATATAATAAAAAAATTCATGAATCTGCAATAAGTTATATTTTTAAAAACACCGAGGTATATGAACTTTCTAGTCAATTCAGCGATACTATAGATGATTGAACTTTCAAGCGGAAATAAAGCAGACACCAAGCGCATTCTAGAAAATTTGTTGATTCATCAAAAAAATCAGGTCATGAACTTAAAAAAAATTCTTGACACCGCAATTGAAATTTGACACCACAATATGAAATTTGAAACCGGAAGTTGAAATCCGAAACCGGAAGTAGAAATCCGAAACCGGAAGTAGAAATTCGAAACCGGAGATTGAAATTCGAAACCGGAAGTTGAAATTGGAAACCGGAAGTTGAAATTCGAAACCGGAAGTTGAAATTTGACACCGAATATGGTAATTTGATACCGGAAGTTGAAATTCGACACCAGAAGTTGTAATTTGACACCTAAAGTTGAAATTTGACACCAAGCGTTGAATTTTGACATCGAAAGTTCTGGATATCCACACTTTAATTAGAAATTTATTGTTAGGTTAGAACATACATGTTAGTGTAAGGTTAAGCATATACACAAAATCCCCCCCTTTTTTTTTTTTTTTTTTTTTTTTTTTTTTTAAGTCCAAGGTATTTGATCGAACATCGAGACATTAATCATTGAACTTACTACAGCATAAAAAATTCACCCTCAGTTTTTGGTGGGGCGGAAATGATTTTTTTTTTACTCTTTATTAGTTGTTAAATACTATGCGATTACATATGTACAATTATTTTTGAATACTATAAATATTTCGCAACAAACATTCACATTGATTTTTTGTTTTGAGTCATTATTTGATAGTGTTTTTTCAAATAGTACCGTTTGCAATTATAGAAAAAAAATTCTTACTGTGCTAAAATTATACTCTATATTTATTATACATAAAAAAAAAAAAAAATTTTTTTTCTCGAAAAAAATTTTAGGGGTAGTTTTTTTTAACTTTTTAGAATCCTATCGAGTTACATATCAAATTTCTTGATTTGAAGCGGATAATCCAAATATATAAAAAAAATTAGGTAAATTATTTTGTTTTATCCAATTTATGAAAACCACCCTCATTTTAGAAACCTTTAACAAGTTTTAATGTACTTTTTGTATTCAGTCGCTTATTACGCATATTTTATTACATAGGTAAAAATTTGATTTGCTCGTTAGTTTTAAAGATAATTGCATCATTTTATAAAAATTTCTTATTTCGTATTTCATCGATCCTTACAAACTAAAAGGTTTAGATTGAAACAAAGTATAATTTGTTTGTTCATTTATTTACTAATATCTAATACACTATATAATTTTTAGCCTGCGGCTAATCGTCCTACGTTTGATAAGACCCCGGAGGAAACACTACTGGTGGTATTGTTCCCGTCATGGGTTGCAGGTTTTTTGGGCTTGCTCCCATGCTGCCATCTCTTTTCGATACTCCTCTTCGCTTTTATTTTTAGTCTCCTCCGGGTGGAACTTCCATAGATGTTTGGCCAACCTATGCCGCAGCATCACGTGAAACTTATTATAAAGACACATAACCATATCTATCACAAAAATATACACATTTAGATTTGAGTTAGTAGATTAAAATGTTTATCTTACCTGCTCCCAATATAGTTTCGGAATTCATATTTTTTATTATGTTTATTTCTTTAATCAAATATTATTCAGAATGAGTATCACCACCAACGTTTCACAAATATATACAATTTTCTCCTTCTACTTTTCTTCCCACTGCACGATTTCTATGATTTGATATTGGTGGGGAATCGTCAACGATCGTGAATTTTCAACATTTCGTGAAAAATCGAGCGGGTTCGTAATTCTTTGACAATTCGTAAACAATCGTGTAGGCTCATAAAACTTTAAATAAGCTTGAACTCTGTTGTGATATTCATTCGTGCAAAAATGGATACCGTATCTAGCTTGTGCAAACGATATTTGATAGTGACCCGTGTTTACGCCGAACAAAGTGAATAATCTTAAAGTTTATATGAATAATGCAATACAAATTGTTCGTAAAGCAACCAAAAATAAAACACACTAAGAAAATATACTTGAATCGCCTTTTTCGATTCAAACTAGTTGAGCGTATTTAAAATTTTAGCGTTTATAATTAAAAAAAGTTTTAGTGGTGAAATCCGGTGAAGGTCTATCGACAAATTCAAAACGCAATAAATGTAAAGTTAGTTGGGAAGATGTCGAATCATGTTTCAAGGACAGAATTCGCACCGGTTTCATATCAAATCTTACTATAAAAGATCCAATTACTTTTTTCAGAAAATCTTTTAAATGTTTTAATATAAAAATTAAACAAGCCCTCAGGCAATCTCTTCTTAAAGTAAATGTAATTTTAAGCGCTAATTTTATTAAACCTCAAACTGCTGAAATAGATTTAAAAACGTTTTGTACTAAAAATAATGTCATCGATCGTACGACTAATTTGAAACAGTGGTATCAAAAACATGTGTTTGATAAGCTTGCAACAAAATTAGAGGAATTTGCAGAAAAAGATAGTGGCTGGGCTTTACAAGAACTATTGGGACTTAAAGTGAACATTAACAAATACGATCCCTTTAAAGTAGGTTATTCTACTTTTGTATCGGTTCCAAATTATATAAAAATAAAGCACGCTGTTGTGAATGTTAATAACGATGATCCATACTGTTTTCTTTGGTCTATAGTATCTGCTTTATACCCCGCCAAGATAAATTCTAATAGACCGTCGTCGTATCCGCATTTCAATCAAGTTTTAAATTGCGATGGTATTAAATTTCCCATAACTATAAAAGATGTGAGAACATTTGAAAACGTAACAAATTATCCATCAATTTGTTCTGTATAGAAAACAAAAAATTTTACCTTGTTCTCTTAGTTCTATTTCCGAAACAAATGTTAAAGTAATAAATCTACTTATGCTTCCTTTGAATTCTACACCACAGGTAGATACAAACGACATATCTCAAGCACAATTACTTTTTCATTTTACTTGGATCAAAAATTTGTCTGCGCTTTTATCGAAACAACTATCGAGCCATAAGAATAAGAAATTTATTTGTGAACGATGTTTAAATTACTTTACAACTCAAAATATACTTAAGAAACATAAAATTTGCTGTATGAATTCTAACGAATGTTGGGTCAGGTTACCGAAACAATCCGAAAAGTATCTATCATTTAAAAATTATCGTTATCAGGAGAAAGTTCCTTTTGTTATTTACGCTGATTTAGAATGTATTTTAGAAAAGTGTAATGATGCAAATTCAAATTTACTTAACACTAAATCAAATTCGTATCAAAAACATATACCGTTTAGTATAGCATATTACTTAAAATGTTCATATGATGATACTTTGTCAAAATTTTGCACGTATCGAGGAATAGAGTGCATCGATTGGTTTGTATGTGAATTGAAAAATATTGTTGATGTGTGTTATCGACAACTTAATACGATTGTTCCAATGGAAAAACTAAGCAATCAACAACAACAAATTTTCTTATCTTCTAGAGTATGTCACATTTGTAAACAACCTTTTAATGTTGATCAAGTAAGAGTTCGAGATCATAACCATCAAACAGGGATGTTCAGGGGAGCCGCTCATCAGAGTTGCAACTTAAACTATAAAGATGAATACTGTGTACCTGTAGTATTTCATAACATGAGTGGATACGACGCACATTTTATTATTAGAAAATTATCCACATTATTTGAAGGAAACATTAAATTATTACCAATAAATAAAGAAAAATATATTTCTTTTACGAAATCGATACCAAATACAAATATTTCCCTTAGGTTTATAGATTCTTTCCGTTTTATGTCGCAAAGTTTAGATCGTCTTTCTTCTAATTTGTTAGACGATCAAAAAAAGATTACAAAATCTTATTGCAATAGTTTAGAAGAGTTTCGTTTATTAAACAAGAAAGGAATATTTCCTTACGATTATGTGGATTCTTGGACAAAGTTAGAAGAAACGTGTTTACCGCGTAAAGAAGATTTCTATAGTCAGTTGAACGATGAAAATATTAGCGATGAAGATTATGCTCATGCTGTAAATGTTTGGAAAAATTTTGGTATTCGAAATATAGGCGAATATTCTGATTTGTATTTAAAAACAGATGTACTTTTACTAGCTGACGTGTTTGAAACTTTTCGCGAAACTTGTTTAAAAACATATACTTTAGATCCGTTACACTATTACACTGCCCCCGGATTAACGTTTGATGCTATGTTAAAAACTACAAACATTTCGTTAGAACTTCTCACCGATATCGATATGGTTATGTTCGTTGAGAAAGGAATTAGAGGAGGTGTTTCTCAATGTTCTAATAGATACGCTAAGGCAAATAATAAATATATGAAAAATGGTTTCGATTCTACTAAAGATAGTACATATTTAATGTATTTTGATGTAAATAACTTATATGGAGCGGCCATGTCTCAATATTTACCATACGGAAATTTTGAATTTATGAAGAATTATGATGTTCAAGAAATTTTGAATACACCTGATGACTATGTCGTTGGATACATCATTGAATGTGATTTAGGTTATCCAATTCAGTTACACAATTTACATAGCGATTTGCCATTGGCACCTGAGCATATGGTTCCTCCGACTTCAAAAACTAAACTTAAAAAATTATTATTAACTTTGTTTCCAAAAGAACGATACATTGTTCACTATAGAAACTTGAAAATGTATTTAAGATTAGGTATGCAATTAAAAAGTTTATAGAGTGCTCAAATTTTGTCAGTCTCCTTGGCTAAAACAATACATAGACTTAAATACAAAATTACGTCAACAATCTAAAAATGACTTTGAAAAGGATTTTTATAAATTAATGATTAATGCAATTTATGGTAAATGCATGGAAAATGTTAGAAAACATAGAGATATACGTTTAGTAACAAAATGGGATGGAAGATGGGGAGTACGATCTCTTATCTCAAAACCAAATTTTCACAGTTCAGTTGTATTTGATGAAGATATGGTTATCATAGAAATGAACAAATTAGAAATATGTATGAATAAACCTATTTACGTTGGATTTAGCATATTAGATATTTCAAAAATTTTTTTATACGAATTTCATTATGACTATGTTATAAAAACCTTCGGAGAAAACGTCAAATTGTTATATACAGACACCGATAGTTTGATTTACAGCTTTAAAGATATAGACATCTATAGATATATTAAACAAGATAGTTATCGCTTTGATACTTCCGATTATCACATTGATAACATTTATCAAATACAACAAAAACAAAAAACAACCGGGATTAATGAAGGATGAAAATAATGGAAAGATAATGCTAGAATTTGTAGGACTTAGGTCGAAAATGTACTCTTACATTGTTGATGAAGATTTTTCTAAAAATTAATCAAAAATCTAAGGGATGCAAAATCTTCTATCAAATCAATTACTTTTGAAGACTATAAAAATGTTTATTTGATAAAAAGTTTTTGAAGCTGATCAACGACTTATTAAATCTAAACAACACAATGTATTCTCAGTTAAACAAAGTAAAATTGTTCTTAGTCCTTATGATGACAAACGCATGCTCAGTTATAATAATACCGATACAAGACCGTGGGGTTATCTATATCAACCGTTTGGAGGGGATTGATTTATAAAATCGTTGATTGTAACATCTAAATTTCATACGTTTAGTTGCGATTCAACGGCTTACAACCATAATATGATGGATGTCAGTTTACAAATTGCTTTAGAAGCACAACAAGCTAAAGAAAAAGTTTATGAAAAATATCTCAAGAATGCGATTCGTTTTAATGAAACAGATACTGCAAAAGAAACTCTACAATTTTTGTTGAAGAAAGAAAACTTTGTTGTTCCAAGCGACATTATTTCCTTTGCCGCATTGTATGGAAATAAATTGAGAGTGGATGACTTGTGCCAACTTTTGGATAAGAGACGAAGCATAGACAATTATGTCAACAACGTTGTGTTTGTTTGCAAAACAGAAAAATGTGAATCGATAAATTTAAATAAACTAGATGATATATTAGTTCTACATAGTTTAGAGCGCAATATTTCATTCAAATTGTATATTTTGAAGCTACTATCTAACTTTAACATTATCAATGCATGTCGTTTAGATTATCCTGTACAAAATATATTAAAAATCATAAAGATATTAAATCGTGCATAGACGAATGCATTTGCAATGCATCATACCTTGCTGACAGTCAAATTCTAAAAAGTTTATTACCGCTCTTATCTGTCGAAACATATCTTTTAAATTTAATCCTTCAGAAAACGAAAAACATGCGGAAATATTGTTGTGGATACAGAAGAATATAAGTAAAGGAACACACCATCCAGATGCTGTATTAGGTTGGACATCTGGTCCAGATTCGGCAAAATGGCCTTCCACTAATTTAGAAGATTACAAAGAAACGTTATCTTATCTAATGTTAATTACACATTAATAACAATAAAAAACTAGTATTTATATTTTGTTTTATTTTAAACCTTGTGATATACATCCTATTTCTACTACCTATCGCAAAATCTTTAAATAATAATACATAAAATTTACATTCATGATTCACTATATTAATGATATAATATTTTTTATTGGCACATATTTCACAATCCTATCGTGAAGTATTAAACAATATGCGGTTGTTTTATCGGGAATATTTACATTTGTTTCAAATTCAATTTTAATATCTATGGGACCTCTTTTAATTCTTCCTTTTGCTTAGAACAGTCTATAACTGCGATTGGAGCATATCTTTTAAATTCTTCTGGTGTGAATATCGGCTCGCTATCTTTGTAAAGAAACGAAGTTTGAAATTCGGTGAATAGTTCATACAACAAAGCATACTGGTTGTTTTTAAAATTTAAATTTAAGTTGTCATAAGGATATACTGCATCATTAAGAAAAACTTTAATATTAGTCAAATTGCAATGATCAAAGCGGCTGCAGTCTTTATTTATTTGATTTGTTCTACCGGACTGAAAACCAAAGATTATACATTGAGGCTTTTCTATTGAAGACTTAATAGCCCACATATGTTTTTGTGTTTGTGGTAATGATGGGTATTCGTGTAATTCTCTACTTCTGAATGGAATGTATAATTCTCTTCCACTTTTAATAATATCGAGCAGTTTTAATTGTTCTTTAATTGGAAACAGATATGTGTGGAACTCGCCAACTGACCTTATGTAGCTGAACTTTGATATTTTTTATATTGTCATCAACTACTAAAGCGTTATTATCGGTATTACTGCGAAGCAACACCAATTCTTGTCTACAATTGATCACTACTTTTTTAAAATCTTCGCACGATCCTAAAATCATTCGAAGAGGTATAACCGCATCAAAATTTCCTGAAGATATATCCAATAATCTTGAATTGCCTATTGAAACCAACCACTGTTTTCAAGAGCTTTGCTTTCTTCTGTATTGTACGACACATAACCTTTTAAAACAGAAATAATTCCCGGATTTCTAACGCGATCGATAACTTCTCCAGAAATTTCTAAACGAATCTCATCAAACAAAAATAAGATACCCATATTAACAAAGTGAATATTGGGCGTTTGAATCTTTGCGTTTTTATCATCATATGCTTCTACTTTTCCTTGTACATGAAGAGAGCTATACCAAGGTAACGTATATAATTCTTGTTGTTGTATAGGAATTCTGATTTCATCGTTGTTGTTAAAGGAACTTGAAGCATAAGGTGGATGACTTCGTTTTTCTGCATATGATATTGTAGTATCAAAAACTGGTGGTTCGTTTACTTTTAAAATTTCATAATTCATTTTTACGTTCGTAATTTTAGTCCTAAAGATTCGAGGAATTTTTTATTCTTTCGTGTTAAGCGATTGATTTTAGCAGACCGACTGAACAGTTTAGCTTTTTTTTTTGGATTTATATACTTTTTTATTGTCTTGGTAATATTAATATGTTTACTCCAATTTTTATTTTTATTAAACACGATTCCCATTATAATGGTTTATTGGATTTTTTAAGATGCAACCTAACCGTGATTACCTCTCCTCTGAAATCGACTAAATTTTGATCTTGATCCGTTATTTTTATAGTAATTTCGTCTATTTGCTTTGTGTTAATTGGTAAATAAATTACGTTAGTTGGAGTTTCTACAATTTTATATCCTGGTGGGACTGTAGGAAAAAACTCATGAATCACATGTACTGGCTCGCCGTTTCTGAATGAACTGGTGACGATATTGCATTCTACGCATAACGCGTTTAATTTAAAAATTTTGCAAGGAAAATCTGATGTGTTTCTTCTATTTGCTTTCAGGATTTTAGGTTTGAAACCCAATAAACTACTGATGGAACCTTTCTTAGAGAAATCAATATCTAAACTGCATATAAGTTCAGATCGTAAAGTATTATTATTTCCTTTTATGGTTATTGTAGGAGCAGACTGAGATTCATGTGTATCTTTGTTTTCGTACACGGGGTATTTTAAAAGTTGTTCACCTAAATAATTATTCAAATCATCAATTTCATAAGAACCTTCAGGAATTGCAATGCAGAGTTCTGTGCCATTTTGCAGTATAAAATGACATTTATTATTAGAGCTGTCTATATTCATGATTGAGTTAAAAGTTTCTAAATTTATCAAACCCAAAACATAATCTTCATCTTCTAATATGATAGGAGGATAATACTTACTAGAAAGAATGGATTCCGCTCCAGTCAAGGTAAATGTGGAAGACATTATACTGCTTGTAGCTCACTAAACTGTAAACTCAAATGTATCAAGATTATATAGTAATCTTAAATGCTAAGAATAAACTCTACTACTACTCAATGGTGTTCGAATCTTATTACCTGAAACCTTATTCAAACTCGGATTTGAACCCGGGGCTTCTCGGTTACAAAGCCAACATCTAACTAAATGAGCCACCGAGAAACCTATCGTAATTATATTTATCTAAAAATTTTAAACACAAATGTCCACAGTTAACAGTATTAAAAGATTGAAAATGTGATTGTAGATTATATTACAAGGACCGTTACTCTTTAAGTATTGCGTTAATTCCAATGGAGGCTGTAAGTTTCCAAAACTATCAAAATAAACTGCGCGTGTACCAATCTTCTTATAAGCTGTCCAATGTGTTCCAGTTCCATTTTTATCATCCAAATTTATTATACCACATTCAACGGCACTTACTCCGGATTTAGGTAGTTCATCTTTCATAAATACTCCGCGAAAGTTTCTTATTTTTAAGTTTTTTGCATACTTGTATAAATCCATGTTAGTGAGCGCTCGTTTTGGGAGTTTTATCGTAAGTTTTTGTGTTTTTCGCCGTCCTAAAAAAGACCAAATCCTTTTTATATGGTTGTAAATATAATCCGTTTCCAGATTTATTTAGTGCTATTGCTTCCATAGTTTGATTATGTCTTTGCTTTTCTTTAAGTTTTTCTTTACCATCTTTTGCCGCAATTGCTGTTTTTGCAGTAGCTGCCGCGCGGCCACCTAACGATCCTAATGCGCCGAGAGCAGCAAAAATAGGGATTAGCGGCAAAAACCCACCAACTTTTGGCACTGGTATTACACGAACAGGTTTTACTTTTTCGTCCTTTTAATGATTTTACAGCAGTAATAGCCGCATTGAGAGCATCTTTAGCGTTTAGAAATTTTTTGTTTTAATGCACATTTAGCACTTTTATTAAATCATGGAATTTTAATCCTTTTTCATGCTTTGTTTTGAACCTCCTTGTTTTTATACGAAGTCGTTTAGTGCCAGATTGATAACTCATACCAAGTTTTATTTTAGCTTTCATAGCAGCTGTTACACCCAACGCAGCTAATTTTTCTCCTAATGACGAATCGGTAGAATACAATCTCTTTTTAGCTTTTTCTAATAATAAACCGTCAGCTTTATGTCTACTTTCTATATTTTTATAATTGTTATAAGCTATGTCATGCTCCTTACAAGCTTCATCTAATTTATTAATACCTCGATCTCCTTTTGCAAGTCGTTTCGTTAGTTTAGTTCCCGGTCCACAAAAATTATATCCAGGAATGTGTAATTCAACTGGTAGTTTATCAATAACTGAATTTATAAGACCTTTACCCTGATATTTATTCTTTTTTTGGGGTCGTTGGTTAATAATTGACTTTTGTTTTAACATGTATAGAATTTATTTATCAACTGAAATACACGCACTAACTAACTGAATTGAAATTTAGTTATATTTATACGTTTAACAAACAATTTTTTTTTAGTTTTTATCAAAATGCGAATAGTGCAACAACCAATTACACTAACAGTTGCAAATAATGATATAAAAATTTGGAAACCTATAAGAGACACGGTCAGTTATTACCATCAACTATTCGTTGTCTTATTGTTGGACCATCAAATTGTGGAAAAACCAATGTAATGGTTAGCTTAATTGAACACATTAATGGATTGCGTTTTAAAAACGTTTATGTTTATTCTAAATCGCTTTTTCAACCAAAATATCAATACTTAGAAAAATTGTTAACACCTATTGAGGGTATAAATTATTTTTCTTTTAGTAATTTAGAAAGTAACATACCTCCACCATCTAAAGCAAAATCCGATTCCGTATTTATTTTTGATGATGTGGCGTGTGATAAACAAAATCTAATGAGAGAGTATTTTAGCATGGGTCGTCACAATAACATAGACTGTTTTTACTTATGTCAAACCTATAGCCGCATTCCAAAACAATTAATTCGTGATAATGCCAACTTTATAATAGTGTTCAAACAAGATGTATTAAATCTACATCATATTTATGAGGATAACGTCAGTACCGATTTAACATTTGACGATTTTAAGAAGATGTGTTCATTTTGTTGGAACGAAAATTATCCCTTTTTAGTTATCGATAAAGAAAGAGATACTAATTCTGGCAGATACAGAAAAGGATTTGATTCTTTCATTCAACCCATTCCACAATAAAAAAATATAAACCACTATATTAATTAAGTTATTAATATTTCCACATATCTGTAATAAATATAGATTTATAACAAATCACCGCATAGTTTATGTATAATTTGCTTAATTAACAATAACAAAACCGCTATAGTTTCTGCGCAAACCGTTTTACAAATCGTCTACTTTGAATGTGGTTTGCTTGAAAACTACTTAACACACCGCGTATTTTATCTATTGTTTGTGTGCAAACCGCTTTACAAACCACCTAAATTGATTGTGATTAGTTTGCAAACTGATCAATAAATAGTTTATAGTTTACTGTTGGTTAAAATTCTGCTATGTTTGTAAGCTATTCAGTTTGCAGATAATAGTTTTTGTTAAAGGTTTATAAGGAACTGTAGCAGCATATTTGATTAGTAAGCAAAAAAATAAACGTACGTTAAGGTTCGTTCAAAATGCAATCGTACCATAATTTATCAAATTTATCGAATGAAGAGGAATTAACTAAAAAGTTAATGAAAAAAAGAGAAGAAGTAAAAAAAAAGTTTGAATTACTAAAACAGGGTGAAATTACGAAGGACAAAGCATTTTTTCCTATAACTAAACGTTTAGAAACTATCTCAGATCAATTAAATGCTAAGAATACAAAGTTGTCCTTTGTTAACAATAAAGATGAACAAAATCTAAACTCAAAAAAACTAAAACACGAAAATACTGTTGCGGAATCCACCCCCATTCCAGCATGGAGTACAAAACTTGCAAATCTTCAAAAAAAAAATTCAATCGTTAAAAGATGAAAAATTACATGAACCCAAAGATCAAAATATTTTTGATCATAATGCTGCTACAATTTCGAATTTAAAAGAAGACGTTATAATTTCAGAACCTTCAGTTGAGGTAGACGATTATGAATTAGATGATTTAATTGAACATTCGGTAGAAGAAAGTAACCGAAATATAGAAAACATTCTTGATAGCAATATCTATAATGAATACTTAGCAGAGTTTGATGAATTGCCTAGAAGATATATAGATGCTATGGTTCATGATAAAAAAAGACAGTTTGATCACAGAACAGGAATAAGGCATGATAGTTTTCAAGAAAAGTTTTTTATAGGAACATCAGCAGTAGAGTTTATTGGATCAGATATAAAAGTAGATGGAAAAATATACAATGGAACCCCTGGACTGTATGAATTATTATTTAAAAACACACCTGTAACGTATACTGATGGAGATTTGCATATATACAAAGAAATTTTAGATATTAGTAATGCTTGCAGAAGTAACTTTGATCCTAATGGTCACATACAAGGAACACGATCTGACAAATATAAATCTATTATTGCTCCTCTATATTTTGTACAGCCTGGGTATGTAGAAACACCAAAAAGATTCAAAAACAATAGGAAAAGGAATGTTTAAAGAAGTTAACAATCATGATACTGATTATGTTTATTGGGATGATGTAAACGAATTAGTTGACAGATTGAGGTTGTTAGTAGCATCTGAAACAGCAGGCCATACAGGTCACACAAACGAAATCGTCTCTATTATAGAAGAACTACGCGAAGCACAAATAATTGAATAAAACAATGACTTTAGATAAATTTGGTCGCCATATAATTAAACATAATCAAATATCTGTTGAAAAAGTGCAAAATGATACACATAAAACAATGCCTAATATGTTTTACAACCATATTTTATTATTTCAGACAAACAGACTTCTAGATAATAAATATCTGATATGGTCACACAAAAGTTCTTATTCATTCCCATTAGAAAATGGTATAATTGATAATTTATCTATAAATCTTGAAAACGTTATACTAAAGATAAATGGAAAACCTTATACAAACGAGCAAGTTGCTAATCATCGACTTAAATTAGGAGACAAGATATCGTTTGAAATACGCAATCACGAAAATCAAACTGCTATAAGATATTTGAAAACGTTATATGTTGAAATAGTAGTTAAATGTCCTGTCAAAATAGAAAGTGGTTCAGTGTAAAAATGCCTAGACGAAAAGCAACAAAAAAACCTGTTCCTTCTTCTATAAAAAGAGATATAGTTTTAGAATTGCATAAACCTGCACGAAGAAATTTCAAAAGACGTCGGGTTATAATAAAAGGTATTAATGAAACATTACAAGCTGATCTTGTTGATATGGTTTCGTTTTCAAAACAAAACAACCAATTTAAATACATACTTGTTGTAATTGATTGCTTTTCGAAATATGTATGGACACTTCCTTTAAAATTAAAAAATGCAAAACATGTTACTGACGCAATGGAAAAAATATTATCACGTTTAAAGCATTTGCCAAAAACATACAAACAGACGAAGGATTAGAATTTTACAATAGTACATTCAAAAACTTGATGAAAAAGTATAATGTTAATCACTATAGTACGTTTAGTACAAAAAAAGCATCAATTGTAGAACGTGTTAATCGAACTTTGAAAAACATAATGTGGAAACGATTTAGTTTACAGGGTAATTACAAATGGATAAACATATTAGATGATATTACAAATCTATACAATAACACTTATCATCGTACAATTAAAATGAAACCATCGATGGTTAACAAAAACAATGAAAAATATATTTTACAATCTGCATACTCACACATAAAAATAGCAAACCAAAATAACAAATTTTCGTTGGGGGATTATGTAAGAATTAGCAAATACAGAAATGCATTTGAAAAGGGGTATACTCCTAATTGGTCTAATGAAATTTTTATAATTAGAAAAGTTAAACTAACTAACCCAACTACCTATTTGCTAAAAGACATAAAAGGGGACAATATTTTAGGAGGTTTTTATGAAATGGAATTACAAAAAGTTAAACATCCGGATACGTACTTAATTGAAAGAATTTTACGAAAGAAAGGAACTAAAATGTATGTAAAGTGGTTAGGCTTTGATGAAACTCACAACAGCTGGATAAACAAAAACAGTATTACATAAATAACAATAGATTAAGCTACTGCCTAATATGTTTACTAAGGTATGATAAAATCTGTAATAGTAAAATAAAAAACGTATTATTAATTCAAACATTTATTGTTTATTTCAACTTTACATTTTTTAAATATTTACATATGTCATACATTATAACTCTATTTTATTTTTGAATAAATTCAATGTTTGTTGTTTCACCAACAGCTCCTCGGCTCACGAGATAGATGTTTTTTTCCCGAACCAATCAAACTATTAATTTGGTTTATGTCTTCAATCGAAAACTTGTTAATAAATCTTTGCGGTAGAGGTACTTTAAAATCTTGGCATTCGACAATTACTTGCTCCCCAAATTTACCATCCATTTTACTAAAACACTTTATTTTATACTGCTCATTTATTAATAGACTTCTAGCACTTAGATAAGGAACCAAATGAGAAGTTTCGTTCAAGTTTACAAAAAATGATTCCATCTTTATTTTTTTCTTAAGTTTATTAAAAAGAAGAAGATACTAGTATTAAATCTTTACAAATATTACCTTTATATACATACAATAGCATCCCCACCATCACTACGAACTTCGCCGACTGACCTACATCCGATCATTACCGAAACGAAACGACTCCTACAATTCTTTACGACTCCCCCACCACCAATACGATCTATCCCGTCTTACAAAATCCAAATGCAACTCGAGCATACCCGAAACAAAACGATAGCAACGAAATTTTACGATCTCCCGCCGATCTTACCCGAGTGATCCAGAATCCTCACTACATAACTACTCAAATCTATCAATATTTTTAAACTAACATAAACAACAATTAAGTTAAAATAATAAAAATAGGTTTTAATGTGTAATAATTCTACCATAGTTTTAGATTAAGAATTCTTTAAACTGTAAACTAAAAAAAATAGCAGAATTAAGTTGTTTGTTAATTTTCCAAAACTCAAGTATTAGGAATTAGAGATAAATAATAATTCTAATCTATATAAAAATTTAAAATAAAATATAACAATAATTAAAAAAAAAACAATTGAATTTTTTTTTAGTTAAGTCAAAATAAAGTCGAAAAACAATTTTGAATAAGTAAAAGAAAAAAAAATTAAAAGTTAGCGACAAAGATACTTTTAAGATAGCTAAATAAATTTAAAAACTGGTGACAAAATATTTTTTTTAATTTTTCAGTTGGTAGTAAAAATAATTTTGAAATGGCGTAACAACTTTTAACAGTTGGTAGTAAAGTATAGTTTTAAAATGGCGTAACAACTTTTACAATTGGTAAAAAATGTTTTAAAAAAGGCGGAATAATTTTTAAATTTTATATTAGATACTTTAATCATAATAATTTACAAGATCAAGGAAAAATTGATCTTTTAAATTTACAAATTAGTAGCTAACAGTAAAAATCATTTTGTAAAACTTTAAATAATATCTACGTTTTTGAAATACCTACTTAAGAATATAATTTATATTTATAAAAATTAAAAATAAAACTATTTATTAAGCAATAAACTTAGATTCTGTTTAAAGAAAAGAAAAAACAAAACAATTACTTAAAGAAAGTACACTTACCCCATATGCCACTAACTTTAAATTTTAATTTAATATTAAAGAGCTCACTCGTAACACGAAGAAGACACAAACTATACTAACTACAATTAGAAATTTTTGAAAATCCCCACCTTCAAAATAATTTTATTAATTATTGTATTGACTCATATGCAAAATCTTATTGAATAATGACTTTTCAAACTTAGAAATGTCGATATAGAAACAACTATTTTTGACAGATGAAGTCAATATAAATAAAAATGAATGTTGCTAAGCGCAAAACTGGAGAACGACTGGACTAATGCGGCTATTTTTTTTCATATGTTCCTTAAGACACAGTTTTAGCGAAGAGAAAAAAAAATGGCGTGGAAAATAGTAAAAACAACATACGCATACATACAAACGAGCTGTCAAACATTTGATGTAAATCGTCAACGTCAATTTAAACAAAACAAAGGCGCGTTTGGATAATCTATGCCTCTGGAAAAAATCATCAAAGAAAATAATATTATCGTACGTGTCATTCACCATTATTTCTTCTGTGCGTGGCAGTTTCTTGGCTGTTTTTATATTTTCCCTTCTCTTTAAAACTAATTGTGTGTTCAGTGTGATTACGTTTAGACCCATGCCGCCAAAACGTGGATGCAGTAATTTGGATCGAAGAACTCGAAATGCTACAAACCAAGCCAATTTTCAATCTAATCGGACACCGCGTATTTTTAGCGGCACACGACTAGCAATAAAAAATTTACTTAACAATGTGATCGAAGCAACAATTCTAAAAGGAAAATATAAGGGAGAGGAAATGTGTTGATACCCCGCATCCCAATGGTACCAAATGACGTACGATTTGAATTCGAACGACTGCAATTTCCAGTGCGACTTGCTTTTGCTATAACAATAAATAAAACTCAGGGTCAGTCGTTGAGTGTTTGCGGCGTTAATCTTGAAAACTCATGTTTCTCTCGTGGACACTTGTATGTTGCCTGCTCCCGCGTTGGGAAACCGTCAGCTTTATTTGTTTACGCGCCAGGCAACCAAACAAAAAATATCGTATACCATAAAGCATTAGAATTCCGATATAATTAAAGTGATTTCTTTTTTTTCTGAGTTACGATCGTTTAAACTAGTTATTTAATTTTGAACGACTGGTAAAACTAGAACCATGATGTTATTTACAATGAAATGTTTCTAAATATTTGTGATTGTGATTTATTACCTGACGAAGAAGAACGTACACAGTAAAAAATATCACGGTGTAACCGTGAACACCGAGATATGGTGCGAAAATGGTGTAATTTTTGTAATTGTATGTACGAAGAGCATTTGGAATGTACACGAAGTCCAATATCTTCTTCAATTAAAATGGTTAACTTATGGTGGCTTTATTTATAAAGTAAGATATTTCGTGTGTAGTAAAATGAAACAAGCTGTACCTCAATTTTCAGTTATAATTGACATTGTCTTATCAGACGGTACTCCATATTTAGACTTAAAGTTGTGGAAAACGGTCGAGTACGATGCAGGAAAATTTGTTTATGTAATTGATCACTGTGAGGCAGAATGCAAGTTAGCAGAAATAAGTAAACTGCCATTTTATAAAGAATCTTGAAAAATATTTACTATTTTACAAATTATATACATCTTTTAGTTTTGTAAAATTATCTTATATCAAATGTATGTATGTACACATTTGTTCTGTAATGCTTTATTTATTTTGGTTTTGCTTTTTGTAATATAGTTTTGCATATTATTTTCTTTTTTTAATTAAAACTCTTGAGAGTAAATTTTACAATAAGAAATAAGAATATGTCAACAAATTACAGTGTTGAATGCAGAGCAGTAGAAGTAATACATTGACAGTACTCGATAGTAAAGTTTTTTCTCAATACGCAATAAAGGATTTACACTAATGAGATGAGATTTTACATACACGTTAGTGAATAATCACCAACACAAAGTGAAGGCGTACACTATTTTGTTGAAAATCACACCACTCCATATTGAACAGTACGCAGTGGCGGTATAGAATTACAAGACCACGGCGCGTAAACAAATAAAACTGAAGGTTTCCCAACGCGGGAGCAGGCAACATACAAGTGTCCACGAGAGAAACATGAGTTATCAAGATTAACGCCGCAAACACTCAACGACTGACCCTGAGTTTTATGTATTGTTATAGCAAAAGCAAGTCGCACTGGAAATTGCAGTCGTTTGAATTCAAATCGTACGTCATTTGGTACCATTGGGATGCGGGGTATCAACACATTTCCTTTTCCTTATATTTTCCTTTTAGAATTGTTGCTACGATCACATTGTTAAGTAATTTTTTTATTGCTAGCCGTGTGCCGCTAAAAATACGCTGTGTCCGATTAGATTGAAAATTTGCTTGGTTTGTAGCATTTCGAGTTCTTCGATCCAAATTACTGCACCCACGTTTTGGCGGCATGGGTCTAAACGTAATCACACTGAACATACAATTAGTTTTAAAGAGAAGGGAAAATATAAAAACAGCCAAGAAACTGCCACGCACAGAAGAAATAATGGTGAATGACACGTACGATAATATTATTTTCTTTGATGATTTTTTCCAGAGGCATAGATTATCCAAACGCGCCTTTGTTTTGTTTAAATTGACGTTGACGATTTACATTACATTACAATGTTTGACAGCTCGTTTGTATGTATGTGTATGTTGTTTTTACTATTTTCCACGCCATTTTTTTTTCTCTTCATTAAAACTGTGCCTTAAGGAACACATCACAAAAAAAATAGCCGCATTAGTCCAGTCGTTCTCCAGTTTTGCGCTTAGCAACATTCATTTTTATTTATATTGGTTTCATCTGTCAAAAATAGTTGTTTCTATATCAACATTTCTAAGTTTGAAAAGTCATTATTCAATAAGATTTTGCATATGAGTCAATACAATAATTAATAAAATTATTTTGAAGGTGGGGATTTTCAAAAATTTCTAATTGTATTTAGTATAGTTTGTGTCTTCTTCGTATTAAAATGTGTACGAGTGAATATTAAATTAAAATTTAAAGTTTGTTTTGTTTTTTCTTTTCTTTAAACAGAATCTAAGTTTATTGTTTAATAATTAGTTTTATTTTTAATTTTTATAAATATAAATTATATTCTTAAGTAGGTACTTATTTCAAAAACGTAGATATTATTTAAAGTTTTACAAAATGATTTTTACTGTTAGCTACTAATTTGTAAATTTAAAAAATCAATTTTTCCTTGCTATTGTAAATTATTATGATTAAAGTAACTGACAGAAAAATGAAGTGAAATCAAAGTTTATTATAATAAAAAAAATACTACAACTTAAAACAAATAAATGCGCGAGTACAACTGGCATGCGACTTATCCGCGCTTAACGCTCTTTCTTACTACACTCCTCCTATCGATATGTGCCCTACATATTAATTACATGATCCATTTAAGTTTAACATCTCTACACATTTATCGTGTTTACATTTAGTTAAAGATTTCGTTAAAATGTCAGCAAGCATATAATTCGTTTGTACATAGTTAATGATATATTTATTTTCTACTAATTCACGAGTAAAGTGAAAACGTATATCTATATGCTTACTTCGTTTGTGAAACACAGCATTTTTTGACAATTCAATTGCGCTTTGATTGTCGCAAAAGACGTTCACTGGTGGTTTTGCATATTTATAAAAACCCATATGAATTAACAGTCTACTAACATAAACAACTTCACGAGAAATTTCTGAAAGCGCCGCGTATTCCGCTTCCATTGTTGATAATGCCACTGAAGATTGCTTTTTCGATTTCCAACTAATTGGACCTCCAGCCAGGATTAGGACATTACCCGTACATGATTTTCGATCATCGATGTCTCCAGCCCAATCCAAGTCTGAGTATGCCATGAGGTTTTCTTCATTTTTAACATACGTAATGCCATAATGAGATGTAGCTTTTAAATATCTCAATACACGTTTCGCAATAACCCAATGACTTTTTCCTGGATCGGAACAAAAACGACTTAATGTACTAGCTGCAAACGCTATATCTGGACGAGTTGCATTAGCTAAATAAATCAGACCTCCAATTAATTCTCTGTACGGTCTGTTCTTCATCTCGTCCCTTTCTTCTTCTGTTCTTGGACATTCTTCTTTTGAAATTTTCAAGTTAGGTTCGATCGGAGTCGACACTGTCTTTGTAGTTTCCATATTGAACTTTTCAACTAATTCCTCAACATACCTTTTCTGTGAAAGATGAATACTTCCTGTAGCTCCTTCTCGTTGTACAGTGATTCCAAGGATGTTGCTAACTTGACCAAGGTCTACCATCTTGAATGATGACTCCAATTTCAATTTTATTGATTCGAGATTTTTAATCTTTTTCGCAGCCAAAATTAAATCGTCAACGTAAACTAACACAATAACCGATTCATCTTCTTCGCCAAATACGTAAACACACGGATCTGCTGGGGTACGTTTACCTCCAATTTTGGTCAAATAACCATCCAGTTTATTGTACCATTCCCGACCTGATTGCTTCAGTCCATATAGTGGTTTCAATAACTTGCAGACTTTTTCTTCGTTGCCGTGTTCAACAAACATATCCGGTTGTTCCATATATACTTCGTCGTGTAAGTCACTTTGCACATAAGCAGAAACTACATCCATTTGATGTACGTGCAATTCTTCATTTACACAAGCTGCCAATAACGTACGGATTGTTTCGTATCTTGTTACTGGTGCAAAAACTTCTTCATAATCGATCCCATATTTTTGAGTGTTTCCGCGGGCTACTAGCCTTGCTTTGTGTTTCTTAATTTTTCCATCTTCGTCAAATTTCGTTTTGAACACCCATCTGTTTGTTAGAACTTTTTTATGTATTGGCCTTGGTACAAGAATCCATGTCTTGTTTTGTTGTAATGTGTCGTACTCGTTTTTCATGGCGGTTAGTCATGCTTCTTTGTTTTCATGTTCCAAAGCATCTGTTGCTGATTGGGGATCTACACATTCTTTGATCTTGGTTTTGTAAATCTTTGACGGTCTACCTCGGCGACCATCTCTTAAGAGTTTTGGACGACCTGGTCCTCGTCGAGTACTATGACTTGCTTCTTCTTCATCAGTTTGATAGCTCTCTTCCTGAAGATCTGTTTCAACTTCTATTTTTAAGTTATGTTCAGTATTATCTTCGTAGGTTTCATCGTCCTCTTCGTGCGTCATGTCAACTGTTTGATCTGGCAGCATAAAAATTTCTTTTGATGCTGTTTCATTAGGTTCAATGTTTTCGATAAATTTTACGTCTCGAGCTTTGATGACTAGCTTTGTTCCTCGTTTCCACAAACGCTAAGCTTTGGATTCATCTGAATAACCTACAAGCACATATTCATCACCTTTCGGTTGAAATTTTCCTCTTCTTTGATTTTTATTTAATGCAATAGCTTTACTGCCTATAATTCTCAGAAAACTAACGTGCGGCTTTCTTCCTGACCATGCCTCAAAGGGAGTGGTCCCATTTAAACACTTAGTAGCACACCTGTTTCTCAAAAAGGTTGCTGTATTCACTGCTTCGGCCCACAAGGAATCTGGAAGCTTAGCTTGTAACATCATGCAACGTGCCATTTCGACCAACGTTCGATTAGCTTGCTCTGCAACGCCGTTTTGCTGAGGTGTATACTCAACACTTAGTTGATGTACTATTCCATCATCTTCAAGGAAACTTTTGAACTGACTTGATAAATATTCTCTTCCATTATCCGTTCGAAGCTTTTTTATGCGGTGGCCAGTTTGTTTTTCTGCTCTTGTTTTGTAATTTTTGAAAGCTTGGAAAATATTGGACTTATTTCGGAGCATAACAACTTCCGTATAACGTGAGTAATCGTCAATAAACGTTACAAAATATTTCGCGCCACCTAATGATTCAGTTTTCATTGGTCCACATATGTCTGAGTGCACTAAACCCAAAGTTTCTTTCTCACGATTTGTCGATTGTTTAAACGGTTGCACATGAATTTTACTTTTTGCGCACACTTCACAATTTAATTCTTTTATTTTCGAATGCAAATTCATACCAGACACCATATTTTCGTTTTCCATTCTTTTCAAATCGTTAACGTTTAAATGTCCGTACCTTTGGTGCCATCTAACTAAATTTTCAACATCGTTGTCACGTACAAATGCAACACTTTCTTCTTTTTCGTTCACTACATAAAGTTGATCACGTTTTGATGCTGTAAGAACTACCGAACCATCCTTTCGAATAATACTTGCTTTATCTTTCATAAAGGTAACCGTATAACCATTGTCGGTAACACTTGAAACAGAAAGTAAATTGTTTCGAAGTTCGGGAACGTATAATGCGTTCTTTAATATTACTTTATTGGTGAAACGATTGTTTATTTTGGCATTTAAATTTACGTCTCCATTTCCGGTGGATTCTACAAAATGTTCTGCGGCCGTATAAACTTTTAATTGTTCACTTTCATTTAAAGTTACAAAATTTTGTTTATTGTTACACATATGCTTGGTTGTGCCACTATCAAGGTACCACGAATTTGATTTATCAATTCCCGTATTACATGCAATAACTGTCATCGCGTCATTCACTTTATTTGCTTCGTTAGATTTAAATTTTAATTTACAATTTCGACTTTTATGACTGTATTTATTACACTTAAAACATTTGCCTTTAAAGTGCGTATCGGGTTTCGTGTGTTTATACTTCCCAGAAACATTATTTTGTTTCGTTTGGTATGAATGACCTTTTGTAATCATAGCAGTGCTTACATTTTCTATATCGCTTGTTCTTGAAGATCGATCATTCTGTCTCGCCTCCTCTTCAATAAGTTTAATTTTTAAATTTTCAAGCGTCGGTATTTCATCACGCGTTTCAATTGCAATGGTAAAACTATCATAATCTGTAGGTAACGAACTTAACAGCATAATTGATAATAATTCATTTTGAATTTGAATTCCTACTTCTTCCAGGTATTCTGCATTGCGTGTGAAATCTGCTAAATATTGTGTCATGCTAACATTCGACTTCTTTTCCATCCGTAACATTTGCTTATACAAAGCTGCTTTTCTTACCGGACCGCGCGATTCAAATATCGCTTGAAGTGCATCCCATGCTTCCTTCGATGAGCATGCCTTTTTTACATGATTTAACTGCCCGTGCGAAATGGAAAGATTTATTAATGCCAACGCCTTCGAGTCTTTGTTTATCCAATTAATAAAATTTTCTGTTGGTTTCACTTCCTTACCATTGACGTATTGCCACAAATCATTGAAAACTAGTACACTTTTCATTTGCACTTTCCACAATTCATAATTGCTTTCTGTTAATTTTTCAATGTTCGCGAAACCCGTTGCCGTAGCCATTTTTTAATGTAATCCTTCGCGCCACGCGTTTTCCTTATTATCGTTATGATTCACTTACACTTTACACACTATTATTTTTTAAAATAGCACTTTGGGCGTTTCTGGGCCCATAACCTGACAGAAAAATGAAGTGAAATCAAAGTTTATTATAATAAAAGAAATACTACAACTTAAAACAAATAAATGCGCGAGTACAACTGGCATGCGACTTATCCGCGCTTAACGCTCTTTCTTACTACTCGCTGTATTCACGCATGTATTAACAACGTACATATATATATATTTTTAACGGCGGGCACGTTTCGATTAACTTATTTGCAACAGTAACTAATATAAAATTTAAAAATTATTTCGCCTTTTTTAAAAGATTTTTTACCAATTGTAAAAGTTGTTACACCATTTTAAAACTATATTTTACTACCGACTGTTAAAAGTTGTTACGCCATTTCAAAATTATTTTTACTACCAACTGAAAAATTTTAAAAACTATTTTGTCACCAGTTTTTAAATTTATTTTAGCCATCTTAAAAGTATCTTTGTGGCTAACTTTTAATTTTTTTTGTTTTACTTATTCAAAATTGTTTTTCGATTTTATTTTGACTTAACTAAAAAAAAATTTCAATCGTTTTTTTTTAAATTATTGTTATACATATTTTATTTTAAATTTTTATATAGATTAGAATTATTATTTATCTCTAATTCCTAATACTTGAGTTTTGGAAAATTAACAAACAACTTAATTCTGCTATTTTTTTTAGTTCACAGTTTAAAGAATACTTAATCTAAAACTACGGTAGAATTATTACACATTAAAACCTATTTTTATTATTTTAACTTAACTGTTGTTTATGTTAGTTTAAAAACACTTGGACTTAAATTTGTAATATTCATTCGCAATTTAATTTTGTTGCTTTGCAGTTTTTTTTTCATTTCTTCTTAATCTAAAACTATTATTGTTAAAGTATTTGCACATTAAAATAATAATTTTAAATAAATACATTGTTTTTTGTTTTACTTATTTGAATTCATTTATGAGTATTATTTTAACTTAATTAAAAAAATTCGTTTTAATTCATGAATCGTTAACGACTTAAATTGTGCTGTATTTAAAATATTGATGGATTTATATCATAACTATTATTTAACTTAGTTTGAACGCGCAAATTATTTTCGTTCTTTTTTAGTTTTTCCATTACTTCTTAATATAAAACTATTTATAATCATTTATTGTACATTAAAACCCAAATTTAAAATAAATACTAGGTACATTGTTTTTCTGTTTTACTTATTTGAATTCATTTATTATTTTACCATAATTAAAATTTCTTTTAAAACATGAATGTTGACGATATGACATTATGCTGTATTTAAACTTTTGATAGATATATATATATCACAATTATGATTTAACATAATTTTTGAAAACATTAAAACTTGAATTTGAAAAATAAACGCGCAAATTAATTTAGTTGTTTTACAGTTTTACAATTTCATTTCTTCTTAGTCAAACATACTATTATCAAATTATTTGCACATTAAAATCTAAATTTTAAAAATTGTTTTCTATACTCTTTTATTTTTAGTGCTTGAGTAATCTAGAAGTTTCTCATTTCTCTAAAAAAATCTCGTTTTAATTCGTGAATCGTTGACTTGAATTTTGCTGTATTTAAAATATTGATAGATTTGTATCATAGTTATTGTTTAACTTTAGTTTAAACGTGCAAATTATTTTCGTTGTTTTGCAGTTTTTTCATTACTTCTTAATATAAAGCTACCTATTTATTATTGTTTATTGCACATTAAAATCTAAATTTAAAATAAATACTAGGCACATTGTTTTTCTGTTTTACTTATTTGAATTCATTTATTAATATTATTTTCCGATAATTAAAATTTCTTTTAAAACATGAATGTTGACGATATAAAATTATACTTTATTTAGAATTTTGATAGATACATGTATATCACAATTATTATCTAACATACTTTTTCAAAACATTAAAACTTGAATTTGAAAGATAAACGCCTAAATTAATTTAATTATTTTTTTAGTTAGTTTAGTTTACAGTTTTTACAACTTCATTACTTCTTAATCAAAAGTACTATTATTAAATTATTTGCACATTAAAATCTAAATTTAAAAAATTGTTTTCTAACTTTTAATAATTACCGTTGATTTACTATTATCGTTACTATTAATTATAAATGACACTGTTATAAAGAAGTTGTGAACAAATTGCGAAGAAAAACATTTAGGTTTTACAATCGAAAGCAAAGGTTTAATTTAAATATTAGAAACACAACCTTTTACTTATATAATACAGTTAAATGTCTGTCAGTTTTAATCTGCTTTAGATTCTTTTTTTTTGTCACAACGTCTATCTATTAAATCAAATACTTTACTACTATACGGGAAACTGAAAAAAAATCCGGTGACGCGCTTCAACGCCCTCTAGCGGTAGGAGTTGATAACTACATCGTTCTTGCTAGTGTTTACATTACATTTACATTAGTGTTTGACAGTTTTTAAATTGATTTTATACCATAGAAAAAGTTTTATACTTTGAAATGAGTCAAAGGGGATCAATATGTGCCATATATGGTTGTAATAATTATAAAATACAAAAAGAAGTAAAGTCTTTCTACAGGTTTCCCAAAAATAAGGAAATGTAAGTAACATGTGCTTTATAATCAATAAGAATTTTAGCTGTGTTTAGATGTTTCGAAACATTTTCTAACGATGTTATTAAAATTTGTAGCTGCAGAGTATGGGTTGCAAGAAGCAAAAGGGCAGACCTGGACGATATTTTTAAAGAAAAAGGTCCTGAGTATTTATACAAAAATTATACAGTTTGTTCAGGCCATTTTACCATAAAAGAATTCAGGAACAAGAATTTGTTTAGTCAAGGGTAAACAATATTACAGTACATATTTTTGCAGAATTTACTCTGGTGCTGTTCTCTCCCTGCAATTATATAATCACACTGATAGTACCAGACGCAGTCCGACAAAACGGAAACGTGAGGATTCTCCTGAAATAGAGCCGATGAACACGTCTTGTGAAAACACAGAACTACAAGATGGTATAATGGAAAGCCAAAGTAATACGAGTACATTGTGTAGAAGATGTCCACAGATGCGCAGAAAGGTACGGCGTGCACAAAAGCTTTTGTATAAATATAAGAAGTGTGAACGTATAAAAAGAAATCGCAGAGCTAAAGGTCAAAAATGTATCTGCGCTTGCCACAGTAACCAAGGAGGATACCGCTGGACAATTTATTAACATACAGATTGAGCAAAAGTCTCTTAAACCTCAGGACCTCAGATACTCAGATATAGATAAAAAATTTGCATTAGCATTGTATTACTGCTCGACAAAATCATACAAATTTCTGCGACAAAGTTTTTGCTTGCCCACTATACGATCACTAAGAAACTGGCTTTCTAATGTTCAGGTAAAACCTGGACTTAATCAAATGGTGCTCAGCATGATGGCAATAAAAGCCGAAAAATTAAAAAAAGAAGAAAAAGTTGTGTCTATTATGTTTGACAAAATGTCTTTGAAGCAGCTAGTGTCGTATGATTGCAGATGTGACATTTTTGATGGCTAGGAAGATTTTGGAGAAGCTGTGCCAAATAAGAATCCACAACTGTGCAATCAAGTGATGGTGTTTATGGTGCGATACGAACGATAAACAGGTGTTGGGATATTTTTTATCAAGAGATGCAATGCATGCAACTATTTTAAAAGAGATTCTGCTTTATGTGCTGCATGAAGTTAAAAATGCAGGATTTATACCAAAAACTGTAGTGTGTGATCAAGACACTAACAACAGGAAAGTTAGGACATTGTTAGGGATTTTAACTGAAAAACCTTACATTGAAATTGAGCAGGAAAATTTTTTTTTCTTTAATGATTCCCCTTATTTATTAAAGTCAATCAGAAATAATTTAAAGAAATATGACATAAAAAATGTAAAAGAAAACAAAACATATAAGTGGTCTGATATTGTTGAATTTTACAAACGTGATAGGATTATGACCCCTAGATTAGCACCTAAATTAAATAACAAATGTATAGAACTACAACCGTTTTTCTCAATGAGGGTATGTTTGGCTGTACGAGTGTTAAGTCATTCAGTTTCGAGGGGAATTTTAACTCATGTATCTTTTAATTCTTTACCAAGTACAGCAGCACATACAGCTGAATTTTTGGAGAATTTCGATACACTGTTTGATATTTTCAATTTCTCGCAGTGTTATAATGCTAAAGTATATCGACGATGTTTGAGTGACAAAGGGCCTCATTTCCAGAAACTGAATGAACTTGCTATTTTTCTACAAAATTTAAATATTGAAAAAAGGCTGGTTAGAAAATATTTTAGCGTTGAAATTATTATCACCTAATTTAAGAGACAATTATGGCTTTAAATACTTATTAACGAGACGTTTGACGCATGACTCGATGGAAAATTTATTTTCTATTTTAAGGAGCCAAAGAGGAAATAATGTAACTCCTGATGCCACCAAACTGCGCTTTGCATTACGTGCTACCACGACAAACCAATTGTTAAAGCCGTCAGAGGATGTTCAATAAAAAAAAAATTTGCATAAAAATTTCAATCCTGCTGGAGACGATAAACAAGTTGTAATAGAAGAGAATGCAATAAGTTATGTAGGAGGATGGACATGTAGTAAACTTTTGCACAAAGACTGTAAGGCTGCAATATCTATCAATACAAATTGCTTACACTCTCGAAATATTCAAATAGATATGAAGAAGTATGATAATGCAAAACTATATTATTTTTAAACGACACCGCTATAAAATTTTGTGTTCAGTTAAAGGCTATTTTTGAATCTTGCTTTCCTGGATATTTTAGTGAAGATCGACAAGGTGTCAAACATAAAATTATAAATAAAATAGCTACAGAAAATGTACAATTAAATGAGCTATGTAGTGACTGCCACAAGTTATTTATTATTAAATATTTAAATGTATTATTTAACTGTGTAGTTAAGAGGAAAATGATTCAGTTGCTAAGTTTAAAGTTACAAAACAAATGTAAAGTTTAAAATCTTAAGCTTTCGCGGTTGTTATGTTTAAAATTATAAGCGAAACGTCAGTTTGTTTGGGTTCACGAACGACAATACGGCAAAGGCCAAGTTCTACTTCTTGTTTTGGCTCTCAAGAAGAGACTATGACCAAGCCTAAGTCTGGGTATTTTACTACGACGCGGTCTAAGCCGAAAGTCGCTTATAATTTTAAATATAACAACCGCGAAAGCTTAAGATTTTATATTATAAACCTCTACGGCGAGGAGGTGTTTTTACAAACTAGATCTTTAGATCGTTTGCGCCAAAACAAAGAAAAGCTACTTACAGACCTAGCATTTCTAAAACGTTGCCGAGACCACAACGTATTACCATCGTGTATGAGAATTAAACATCAATTTCTAAATTCTCATACTGAGCGAATTTTTCGCAAAGCTGGCTTCGAACTATTACGTTCAGAAATTCACAATAAACGCAAAGTACTGGATTCTGTCAGCAAACAGCTATACAAGTTACATTTAACTTTGTCTAACAAATTAGAATACTCGATATGGGTAAAAATAGATGCTATCACTACGATACAAGCTAACAAGATTTATGAACAATCAAAAATGAAACAAACTAAGAAATTCGAGCGATTACATCCTTCACAGCCTAAGAAAACGTTAGACGACCATAAAGTAATTGTCAACCTAACAGACACGGTTTTAGATGCACAGACCACATCCTTGTTGAAGAAGGGTTTTAACTACGCCGTTACGCCTAAGACAACTCCGATAGAAGATATAGTATGTGGAGTAGAAGCTGCAATACGCACTCTACCTAAGGAGATCTCTGAAACTATTCGACAAGATGTTTGCAATATTGTAAGAAAAGCAAAACCGCCACGCTCTAATATTAACAGACATGAGAGAGATGCAGCTAAGCGGTTACGTGAGAATAAGGACATTCTAGTATTGAGAGCAGATAAAGGAAACGCTACAGTCGTTATGAACATACAAGATTACAACGACAAAATGACGAACTTACTCTCAGAAGATTGCTACATACGTCTACAGAGAAACCCTTTAAACTCCTTGTGCACTAAGGTAAACTCCGCTATCAAAAACTCCACTACTATCGATATCAACATGAAACAGGCTTTGATTGTGAAAAATCCGGTTATGCCACGAATCTACGGTCTTCCCAAAATACACAAAGAAGGAGTCCCCCTTCGACCGATAGTGAGCACCATCAATTCACCAACCCAATCGTTAGCACGTTATCTAGCTGCAAAACTCTTGCCGTTGACAGGAAATACAGAAACTCACATCAAAGATTCTACAGACTTTGTAGAGAAAATTAAGAACTTGCGTATAACAAAAGAAGATATTTTAGTCAGCTTTGACGTGGTATTTCTTTTTACTAAAGTCCCGGTCGACGAAGTGTTGTTTTTGCTCAAGGAGAGAATTACAGAAGAAGAAGTTCTGCTCATCAAACTCTGCCTCAAAAACACTTATTTCAGTTATAACGACAACTTGTTTAAACAAGTAGAAGGAGCGGCCATGGGTTCACCGCTCTCTCCAGTTATAGCCAATATTTACATGGAATATTTTGAAACTGAAATTATGAAAAGTGTTGAGTTAAAACCAAAAACTTGGTTCAGATATGTTGATGATACGTTTGTTGCACATAACAGCATTAAGTTTACTATGGAGTTAGAACATAACAGCAGTCTAGCCTTTCTTGATGTACTAGTGATAAGGAAAAATAACGGAAAATTGGGGCATTCCGTTTATAGAAAGAAAACGCACACTAATAGATACTTAAACGCCGAATCTCACCACCATCCAGTACAGAAGAATACTGTTTTGCATACTTTAGCCAAAAGAGCTATACGTGTGTCAGATAACGAAAATCTACAAAAGGAAAAGGAAACATTGTTGGAGTCCCTACAACAAAATGGATACGGGTTCAAAGAGATCCAAAACGCATGGAAAAGAGCATTAAATCCAAAAGTCAAAGAAGACTTATCACCTCCTACTAGCACCGCTTATTTACCTTACTGTATGGGTTCAACAGACAAAATAAGCAGGGTGCTAAAGAAACATAATATTAAAACTGTCTTTACGACTAAGGATACCCTGAACACCTGGTTTACATCTGCTAAAGACAAACAAGGGGCTCTAAAACATGCCGGAGTTTACAAAATTCCTTGTTCCTGTGGATCAAGTTATATAGGACAGACGGGACGTTCTATTGAAGTTAGGGTAAAAGAACATATGGCTGACTGCAAACACCGCAGAGTTACTAAATCAGCAGTGGCAGAACATGTGTGGAACCAAGGACACACGCTGAACTTTGACCAAACTAAAGTGTTGGCTAGAACTCCTTTCTACTTTCCCAGACTAATCTGCGAAGCTGTGGAAATATAAAAACATCCTTGTAATATGAACCGAGAAGACGGTTTAAGACTCAGCAAATCTTGGCTACCAGTATTATATCCTCTAAGACAAAGATCGACCTTCTTGGAAAGGACACAAACACTTACTCCGAGTAATAACGAAGTCAGTCAAGCGGTAACGGAACGATAAGGTTCGTTAATCACGCTAATCGCTATTGGTATAAATATCGTCATTTCCACTTTTTCTTTCAGTGACATTTACCACTCTGAAGATGCAAGCTGCTATGCCTTGCGAAACGTCAGTTTGTTTGGGTTCACGAACGACAATACGGCAAAGGCCAAGTTCTACTTCTTGTTTTGGCTCTCAAGAAGAGACTATGACCAAGCCTAAGTCTGGGTGGTTTACTACGACGCGGTCTAAGCCGAAAGTCGCTTATAATTTTAAATGTAAATTTTAATAAACTTACACATAAATAAAATAGTGTTTGTTAACAAGTTCAAATTAAAGGTGTTTTGTACTCGATCAGTGTTTTTCTATACATAATTTCCATAATTTATAATAAATTACATTCCTCCCACAATTTTACAAATATTTTGAACTAATTCCAACAGAATTATTGTCACCATTTATGCTGTTTTATCTATAATAATGTAATATGTTTGAATTTGCCATAATGTGCTTGTTAGTTATCACCTTATACCAATAGATGGCGCTGAAACCCTGAAATACTATGCAATAGATATACGTTTCCAGTATTATAGTTAGTAAAGCATTTGATTAAATTTTTTATTATGGAGTATTATTTTATACGTTAAAAACTTTTTTTTTCTTATTTAAAATGTTTTTGGAACGCCATCCTGTGGTAAAAAATACCACGTATGATAATATAGAAAACTATAAATTAGCACGGAAGGTAGAAAAGTTGTCATTGGATTTAATGATAGCGAAAGTCAATGATCTATTAACAAGTGACGCTGTCAAAATCCCAACTATAAAATAGGTTAGGAACAATGTCAGTATATCTACGGTCAGTATAATTATGAAAAACAACATCAGAACTAGCGGACAGCTGTTTCGTTCTTTAGGAACTCGTCAGCGCTAGGATACACCGATGTGTTTCCATAACCATACTGACAGACGACCGTACTCTTTTATGTCGTGTAGAAATTACCAACATATTTAAAATGTTTTTGGAACGCCATCCTGTGGTAAACATACCACGTATGATAATATAGAAAACTATAAATTAGTACGGAAGGTAGAAAAGTTGTCATTAGATTTAATGACAGCGAAAGTCAATGATCTATTGACAAGTGACGCTGTCAAAATCCCAACGATAAAATAGCTTAGGAACAATGTCAGTATAAAACAACATCAGAACTAGCGCACAGCTGTTTCGTTCTTTAGGAACTCGTCAGCGCTAGGATACACCGATGTGTTTCCACAACATATAAATATAAATATGTTGTTAATGTCTACACGACATAAAAGAGTACGGTTGTCTGCCAGTATGGTTGTGGAAACACATCGGTGTATCCTAGCGCTGACGAGTTCCTAAAGAACGAAACAGCTGTCGGTTAGTTCTGATGTTCCCTACTAATTTATAGTTTTTTTTCTTAGTTTCCTAAAAACGAAGAACAGTATTAACATATTTTTGATGCATTATAACTAAATTCTAAACAGTATTACTTACAATCTAGCAATATTAAGTAACTTCGTTTTTAATATTCCAGTATCAAATTTTATTTTATTAGTAATCAGTCAGTTTAATTTTGTTCAAGCACTTGATGGTTCATTTTCAATCAAACGCTTATGGTGTTCTGCTTTGCTTATAATTATTAATGATGGCTTTTGTGGCTCTTCTAGTAATTCATTTTTAAACTATATAAGAAAAGAATTTTATTCATTTTTTTATAATAATCTACGTAAGTGTTTGAAGAAGAATCTAGTGAAGCTGATAGGATAAACCTCTTTTTAGTCTCAGCGTGTATTGCAGTAACTTTGAATATTAAAAAATTGTTTTAATATCTAATTCTCAAGTAAACCGTAATATGATTCAATACAAGTATTGTAGTTACTGTTAACAAGTGTTAAACTTGACTCTTTTTTTTTGTAGAAGTAAATTCGTGTTTTGTTTTTGAACTATAATTTTATCATATTTTTTTAGATTATTTTTAAAAAATTCAAGTCTTGTCTAAGTAGTTTACACATTGAAGAGGTTTTTGATTGGTTTAGAAACTTAGTTCTCACTGAATCTATATGTTGAATTTTAAATAATGCTTTGAGGTTATCTTTGTTTTTTTACTTGAATTTATGCAAAATAGTTGTGTAACATTCAAATGTAACCGTAGAGCGTGCTCGTCAAATGGGACACCCCGTAAAAACAAGTTTTGAAAGTGAACGATATAAATATATGCAGAACGTGTACGAATTCTTTTAAGTTAACAATTATTTTTGAAGATAATCTTATTTCATCTTATTTGAAGATGCCGTTTCGCGGGAAATTCCACATTCATTGCTTTACGCAGTGCTTTTGTATTTACGCGATTTATTCGTACAATCATACAACCGCGTGTTGCTTATCTGTTCAATGACATTTAGTGTAAGCTAAATATAACTATTTAAAAACTTTTTATAATCTTGTGCAGTGATTAAATGTAACGTAGGTAGTTGTTTTCAATTTCGCGTATTTAAACTTAAAGAACAGCTGATTTATTTCATTGAATGATTAAATATTGCGCTAATTAATTTTCGTAACCGTGCATACAGCATGTGCCAATCATTCTCAAAGGATTGTCAATGCTACTTGATGGTCACGCTGCTTGCGTGGCTTGCGTGGCGTGGTATAAAAGCTGCTGTCGCGTCTTGGGATGAAACTTTAAAGTCGTTGCGTCATGCTTTCGGTTATAACAAACCGCCTTTGGGAGCTGTTTTTTAAAGAGCATGGTGATAAGGCATAAACGTGTCTGTTTTGGATGTGGTAAACTAGGATACGTAAAATCTCAATGTCCTTAATGCCAACTAGCTTTGTTAAGTCTCCTGTTAGAAGCTCAACATCATCTTTCGACGTATTGACTGAAGTTAATTCGTATGCTAATCGTCCCATGTTTCATATAAAAATTGCCGACTTTAAAGGATTAGCTTGTGTCGATACCGCAGTATTGCTGGATATAAGTTGTACACGTATTTAAAAACCAATAGTTTGTGAGAAAGGAACTATGACACTCGCTGTTGGCGTCCACAGAGAAGTTGTTGTTTAAACCTTTCAATGCGACGTTATTTTAGAAGGAAGAATTGTTTCAACCAGTTTTATGGCTGTGCCTTCTCACCTAAAAAGCAAGACACTTCTGGGTATAGATTTTGTAACGATTTATTTGATTGTATCCCAAAATAATTTGAAAAGTACAATTAGCTTTGTATCAAAGGAACTGTTGCCTACATTTAAATAAGTGTTATCATTTAAATTTTGGGATTTTCTTGGTGGGATTTTGATTTCCCCACCATCCTTCAGGGTTTTTTTGGAAAAAAAGGCCATTTTTGAAAAAGATGGAAGAACTTCCTGTGCGAGGATGATCGCCTAAAAGTAAATACAAAAAGGAAGACATTTTTGTAACTTGTACAATACGAACCTGAGGAGGAATTGAGGTCGTATTCATTTTGTATGCCGAAGATTATACGTGACTTCTCGTAATTTGTTAAAGTAGTGCACCTACAAATTTCACATGGTGGACGTGGTTTTATTCCACCCATCATCATCTGTGAGCCTGCCCATCATCTAAAGGTAATTGTCTGTCTGAATGTTTGTCCTCGTTCTTGCATCAATGGTAAATAGTTTATTGTGACGTGTCTCCTTGTTAGTGGTTGTTACTTAATCGTTTCTGACCTGTGGTGTCTTATTCGTTATCTTTAGCATATACTTCAACCGGATATCACTTTTAGGCTTGCTACTGTATGCCACAATCTTGAGATAAGTCCACAAGTGGACCACGAACTAGTGTAGCTGTCGTCGACTTAGCCCTGACAATCCACCCCGTGTTTGTGGTAACCTGCACACATATCTAACATCAAGTAGGTAACAGTACCGAGCGTTACGTTTTTTAAAGACAATAATTAGGTGTTATCACGTTATAATAATTATTTAGATTTAGATAGATTACCGTATAAAATTTATTGTAGTTATAAAAGGTTAAACCAACTGTGTTAAGCCCGGTCACGTTGAATGTACCACAATTGCTTTCCTCCATGTGCGTGACATAGACCGTTATTAACATCATTTAACTTTGCACCATTACGAGTATTTTGGCCAAAAGACCCGTATATTTTTGTAAGTTCAAATTCATTAGTATTGAAGCCATTTTCTAACTGCGCGGTGTTATTGGCGCATTGGCTGTGGCTCCACGCGCACATTCGGTTGGCATCACTTTGTGTCGCGTTGTAGATTTATATACAGTACGTTTGGCATTTTGTGACGCGAGAAATATCTTTTATATTAAACAAGAATACTGTTGGGAATGGTATTTCTTTTTATCGGCCTCACCCCTTGTTAAATCTAATTTCTGTTTTGTCTCGCACCAGCCGGGGTATCCCAATCCCTGTCCCAGTTCGAGTGCGGTCAGAATTTCCTTACCAATGCCAATGTTGTGCTAAACATTCCAAAAATTCAATGGTGGTTCGAAGGCGATGTTTATACAAAGTATGCATTTTATTCTCCACCCTGTCCCGTACTCGCTACTGCTATTTCTGATACAGATAGAGATTTCATTGATGATACCACCTCACTTCGCGAAAACGAAGCAGTTTCATTAAGTGCCGACGAAAAACAACGTCTAATAAAATTATTGACTGATTATAAAAATGTTTTTTAAAGTGTACGTGGACCCACTCCTTACATTGAACATGCAATTCGTCGTGTGGATGACACTCGGATAGCAGTGCCTCCTTATACGCTAAGCGCAAAGAAAACTGAACTTTTGAAAGAAAAAATTGATAGCCTTCTATATCATTGAAGAATGTTACTCTGCTTACGCTACTTCAGTGGTGCTGGTTCCTAAAAAAGAACCTGAAAAAGTAAGAATGTGTATCGACTATCGTCGCCTAAATTCTCTCACGCTAAACAAACACTACATGTTTACTATTGACCTTTAGTCCGGTTATCACTAGGTCCCTGTCAAATTTGGAGACCGTGATAAAACAGGATTTATTACTCTTTTTGGCATGCTTTTGCTGCATGCCCTTTGGTTTACGCAATGCTCCTGCGACTTTTCAAACATTCATCGACAAGTTTCGCGTTGGATTTACTGGTCTTACGGTACAAGCATATATCGATGACTTGATTGTTCTATCACGTTCATTTGATGAACATTTAAGAGACTTACAAAAAGTATTTGATAGACTTATTTAGTTTAAACTATGTGTGAATCGTTCAAAGTGTACGTTCACGTGTGATTTGGTTTATTATCACGAACATATTTATAACGCCAGGTGGAATACAAGCAGACCCTGAAAAAACTCGCGCAATAATAGATATGGAACGACCCACTAATGACAAGCATGACATCTTGTTCTTACAAACGTGTAGCTGGTATCGGCGCTTTATTGAACATTTCGCCGACATTTCCAAACCGCTTAGTTTACTGACTCTCAAAGCAGCAAAATTTAAGTGGGGAGATGCTGAAGAAACCGCATTTACTAAGTTAAAACATGCGTTATTGTCTCCTCCAATTTTAAGGCAAGCAGATTCAAATCTGCCTTATATTATTAATCAGTCACCCTTTCGCTCCTCCTGAAGTCAATTACTGTTGTACGAAACGTGAAGCTCTAAGTTTGCTGTATGCTGTAACAAAATTTTGAGTTAATATAGAAGGATCACAAGTTATTATTGAAACTGATCATCAACTTCTCAAATGGCTGATGTGATTTCGATCTCCAAGTGGTCGCTTGGCTCGGTGGCCCTTGGTGTTGCAAAGCTACGATTTACAAATAGATTATATACCTGGAAAAACTGACATCATAGCCGACTGTCTTTTACGACCGCCTTTGGACACATCGAGATGTCACTAACCATGTCAAAAAATGTATAGCTTGCCAGCGTTATAAGCCCACTAACCTAAAACTTGCTGGGTTGCCACAAACTTCAATCAGCGCTTTGAGACGCTTGCAATTGATTTGTTTGGACCACTTCACCCACTCGGGAGAAATGAGTGTTTGTAATTAAAGATACCGCTACTAAATGGATGGAGCTGTTTGCATTGACTACCGCCACTGCAGAGACATGTGCAACATGTCTTGTCGACGAAGTAATTTTACGGTATGGAACACCACGTCGAGTCATCAGTGACAATGGATCTTAATTCGTTGGTAAAGTTTTGCAAATAGTAGCTTATTGCTTAGGTTTTCGACAAAATTTGATTTCTGTCTACCGTCCTTCAGCAAATCCTGAAGAAAGACAGAGATCTAAAAACCCAATTGGTGATCATTTGTGGTGAAGATCATACCCGATGGAAAGAAGCTTTGCCTGCAGTAAGGTTCTCAATGAATACGTGTATAAACGGTAGCACAGGGTATTCACCGGCATTTCTCGCTTTTGGAAGACAACCGCGAACACCGTACGAAGTGCATCACGATCTACGTGCTATTATTCAAAACGAAAATTTTGAACCCGAGATCACCCAATACTTAAAAAATATAGATCAAGTGTTAAGAAGTGCCAAAGAAACCCATTAACTAAAACAGGATGCTGCAAAAAAACATGCTGATAAAGCTAGACGTGAAGTTACTCCGTACAACGCCGGTGATTTGGTTCTTTTCGACGTGCACCAACTGAGTTACCCAGTTCAGCAGTTTACGTCCAAGCTTGCTCCTAGACGCGACGAACCGTATTTGATTACTAAGCGAAACTCGCCTACTTCTTACCTGGTGGCTCATATCCACGAACCGGATGTGCCACTTTGCAATTATCATGTATCGGCTCTCAGGCCGTATACTAAAAGAACGACGGAAAATCCCATCTGCCCTATCCGCCCACTAGGAAGACCGAAAAAGTCTACTGCGGTAAGCTCTGATCTTGCCTCAAATATTAATCATTATGTTGCAGACGGCGAGGAAAGAAATCCGATGGCGTTCTTGTTACTCTTTCCAATCTTTCATCTTTACGTCGAAGTCGGCGTCTCCAAGAACGTCTTAAAACGTCCCCTCATTACATAATCAATTTTCTTGGTTTCCTTCCGGGACGGTTATCGAAAACCAAAAGGGGAGAGCACCTCGGAAAAACAAGTTTTGAAAGTGAACGATATAAATCTATGCATAACGTGTACGAATTATTTTTAAGATAATCTTATTTATTGTGCAACGTTAGTTTCCAATAAATTTCTAATTAAGTGGTTGTAAATGTTTAGTTGTCAGTTTTATTCAAGTTCTCTAAAATTACACTAAAATAATACCGCTACAGTTGCTAAATTAGGCGCATATATCTATTTAAGTTTTAGTTGTTATAAAAAATAAATTCAATGAATAGCTCGAAGTAATTTAATCGTACTTACTTTTTGAATACATGTGTTGTATCTCTGATTTTTACTTCTATTGACCGGTTTCGAGTAGTTTTACAACTTTTGAATCCATGGGAATTTGTGATATTGTAGTGATGTAGAGTTGAAGTACGTTAGCTATCTAAAACATTACTCCGATGAAAATTTAATCAAAACTCACGTTGGTATTTCGTGACTTCATTATAATTAAAAGTAAATGTATTTTAGAAAGAGTATTTTTAAAATTATTAGAATAAATAAAGCACCTAATTTGCAACTTCACTATTAGGAAGACCTATAATTTAAAAAACAATTGATTATCGAATTAAAAGAAAACGTTATTTAAACAAAATTTAGTAATTTTTAATAAATCATTTGCTACAAAATTAGGAAAATCAGAAAGCGAAAGGAAAGATTATTATAATAACAATAAGTAATACATTTGTAAGAGCAACTGACGGAAAACGATTTTTAATATAAAAAAAAATTAAGTATTAAATTTGTATCAGATGGAAAAATTAAATTATTTAAAGAATTTATTAGTTCATTAGTGTTTTTTTATTGAGTAAATAGAAATAAAATTAATTTTAAAATTTAAGTATTTTGCTTAAAAATTTGTTAATTTTATAGGTAGGTGAATTAATACAATTTACATTTGGTCTAATAGGGAAATTGGGTTTATGAATTTTTGCTAAATGAGAAATGTTAGATATCGCCAAAGTTAGATACCGTTATTAATAAATTAATAAACAACCGTCTTTATTTAAAATGCTTTATTACTCAAAGTTATGTTCACCCTTCGACAGATCAAACCTCAGTGTCCTCGGTCGTTGGCTTGCTACCCTTGCTTACCTTCACGTACCGACCAAAGCTGCCCCTTTTAAGTACCGTTATGGTCGGGGTTGATAACCCAATACCTTACAATAAAGTAAAGAGATAGAAGGATTAGATACTTGCAAATTTGAAATATGAACATATAATAATTAAAAGTGTTTTCAGTTGAATGTGAAATATGAATAGTAATGGACGTGTCAACAAGAGCATCGGATCTAATTTTAAAGAAAAACACATTTATTTTTTGAATTAAGCAAACATTTTTATTTCAACATAAAGAAAAAGAGTTCCGATTAAACGTGTACATACATCAGGCAAATTGCCACCTCGAAACCTCTGGCACAGGGTTACTCGCGCGCACCGAACGCACGCTTATATTTTTAATGTGAAAGATGAATTTATTGAGAAAATTTCTTAGTAAATCGATAGTATAAATAGTAGAGTACAAAACAATAAAATAATTGCTACAATACTTTTCCTTTAAAATAAATAGATCATAATTTCAATGAAGTCGTTGCGCTTCTTCACCTAAACATTTTTCTAACTCAAAAATTGTTTTTTATTTCGATAATTTTTTTGCAACAGATAAATGGATCTATAATCAACACAATATAAAATAATTGGAAGGGTGTTTTTTGTTTAAACGAAATTATTCAATTTCAAAGTTCAGCCATATCTTTTCACCGTATCCGTCACACGTCTTCGCCTAAAGTATTTTCTAACTCAAAAAGTATGTTTTTTATTTCGATAATTTTTTTGCTATAGATAAATGAATCTATAATCAACAAAATATCAAATAATTGGAGGGGTGTTATTCAATTTCAAATTTCAGCGATAACGTTGAATAGAATTCTCATATACGCATGTAAAATTGTTTATAAATACTACATATTTATTTTCAAAAAATCTAAAGTAAATTAACAATAATATTGTTCTTTTGTACTCAAATATTTACCTACCAGATGTATGTATACAGATTTGTTGATAAATTTTATTAGAGAAGCATTTTGATGGTCTTTTTTATAGTTTTAAATTATTTAATAAGCGAACTAAATTTACTTACTAAACGATTTATGATTATAAGTGCCTTATGGGCTGCCGAAATTTTTATTTTGTGAAGATTTTTACTTAAAACCGACTGCTTACTAAGCGATTTCTACTGTAAGTACATTCGAAATCATGACGTTCTAATTGAAGCATTTTTGAAGTTAGCTATGGCCAATGAAATAATTATTCATACACTAACAGACAAAGATCTCTAATTTTGTTTGTTTCAATACATGAACAATTACTTATTTTGCGTAAATGTTTAAACCTAAGTTTATTAGGTGCATGAGAATTTGATTAAAAAGAAGTAGCTCAAGTGACTTCAGACCTCTTTTCCTCTGTAAGTTAATACGGTCTGATTATCAGTTATCGTCGGTATGGCGACTATGTGCCGTCTAAAAATTGTATGCGAATCAGTTTTCTTTTGGCACTTTAAAATGGTAGAAAAAATTAACATCTTACAATAATTTAAGTTTTCAAAAATAAGTGGAAATCTGCTACGCTAGAAATTAACTATGAACCAATCATTAGAATAATCAAAAACAGTTTTGCTTGTTTGGTTTTGTTTTTGAAGTGTATTTATTTATCTAAGTGCGTATTTTGAGCGACTACGTAAAATTACCTCATTTAAACACCTGTAAATACGTTATCTTCGAATTACTTTGTATTTTAGTGTACTTGGAAATAATGTGCATTTCTTAGAATAACAACTTTATTTAACTACGTTTTATGTGATCAACATTATTTTGCATTTATTTTTCGGTGTTATTTATACAGCTGAAGCATACGTCACTAAAAAAGCTTTACAATGGATTTACAAAAGAAACTTTTCCTCTAATACACTAGTTTTATCAGATTCGGTCTTGATTTTATTAAACACCATTTTTTTCAAAACTCATTGCATAGTAAATCAATTTGTGATATTGTGTCTTATCAATACCAAATAAAACACGCTAACAGGTGATATGCATAATTTATTGTTTAAAGGTAACCATTATAATAATGCAAGCGTTAAATTCATAGAAGAGCTACTACGAGAGAAAGTACAGTTTGCTTGAAACACTTTACATCTCATAAGTTTAGGAAACAGGAAAATTTACATTACCATTATAAATTTTATTAAAAACGGTAACATACCACGTCAGATAAAAATAAATTAAAAACCTGTGTGTAAAGCATTATACATCCAAGACCAGAAGAAAAACTATTTTCGGTGACGACGCGTTAAAGGTTATGGTTGAACTTTGAAATTGAATAATTTCCTTTAAACAAAAAACACCCCTCCAATTATTTGATATTGTGTTGATTATAGATCCATTTATCTACTGCAAAAATTATCTAAATAAAAACATACTTTTTGACTTAGAAGTCATTTTAAGCGAAGACGCGTGACTGATATGGTAAAAAGTTGTGACTGAATTTTGAAATTAAATAATTTCCTTTAAGCAAAAAACACCCTTCCAATTATTTGATATTGTGTTGATTATAGATCCATTTATGTATTACAATAAAATTATTTTTTTTTAAATTTAAGGTAATTTTTTATGTTATTATAAAGAAACAGTTACAACCGACGCAATCATTCTGTTAGATAACAGGTACTACCTAGACAGACAACTACTTTTTGTGTAACCTTTTCTTTTAACCAAAATTCTTTTATGTAATTATTTCAAAATCATTACAACTGCCAATAATTTCAACAAAACAAAATGGTTTAAACTAAAAGTGTAAAAAATAAAATTATTAAACATCAGTAATAGTATATTACATAACGAGCATGGAAAGTGAGTGATATCGTGCGAGTGAGAATTTCGGAAATCTAACGAGCAAACGATAGACACTTTCCAGCGAGTTTTGTACAGTATTTTTCCTACGACAGTAACTTAAGTATTTTAAAAACTCGTTTTAAGGGTCACAATTTCGCATAAATTTTTTGACGTTTTTGAGCACTTATTTCAGATAAACAAAATAGTAACATACTGTTGAATAATATAAAAAATAAAGATAGAACATCAACAATAAACACTACATTAAAACTTAAATAATATGAGACTAATTTTTGTATATAAATAGGACAAGTGTCGTTTATGATGTCACACTGAAAATGACGAAGTTTACTCCTTCTTGAGCTATGTACACGTCGCATCGTTTAGATTTATTACAGTTTAGAAAAATGTTTTTTTTTTAAATAGTTATATTTATTTTTTATGTTACAACAATAAACATTTCATATTTGAAAATGATAACGTAGCAAAATGTAACATAAAATGTTCTACATAAACTTTAAGTTAATTACTTTTTTTTTACAGGATTCCGGCGTGGGAACTCCGGTTACTTTACGGGTCGATCAACACGGATTTTATTTATTATGGGTGGATCAAATGAACGAAATGGATTTATTGGATATTGCTACTATTAGAGATGTCAGAACTGGAAAATATGCAAAAATACCAAAGGTAATGAAATAATCTGCAATTCCTATACTCCTCGCATGGAAAATTTAATATTCATATGTTACTAATATGTTTACGAAATAAGGAATTGAACGGCGATAATGATTATTACTTATTATATAAACATTTCTCCTTGAATTAATTCAATTTGCAAATTACAAATTCGTCCGACCATGAGTTTATTGAAATTCTTGTTTCTTTTATCTTTTTTAATAAATACGTGTAATTCCACAACTCCAACTTAATCACAACGTTAAAAGTATCGATTTATGTTCTTTCTCTGTCCTAAAAGAATAATAGTTTTTTTAGCTTAATTTTTATTGCTTTTATAATTTTTCTCATCGAAGAAATATTACCAATTTTTGCCATACCTTTAAAGGAATAATGTAGCTTGATAATCATTGTAACAATCATTAAATTCATATCAAATTTTAAATGTATTAAGAGTCTTAACTTTTCAAGCAAATTTTTATTGATTAATTAATGTTAAATGGATTTAGAATATGGTGCAACCTCTATGGCACACCGGAAATTACATTTTTAAAATTTTTTTTTGGAATGTATATAGGAAATTTTCAAGTTTGGTGGAAGTTATTTATTTATATTTTTTAATAGCAACGTATCGATTAAAAAAATAAATGACAAAATTTCATTGGTAAGAATGCGATGTATTGCACATGGCAACAGAAATGAGGTTTTGTAAAATAAATTATCTGAATTTATGAAGAAAATGTGCATGTAAAAGATTTATTTGAGAAAATTGTTAACGTTTAACGATTTATAGGTCAAGTGATGTATTACTGGTTTTAATATCCCAGATTATTTGGACTTGCGGTTCGCACTCAAAATTGATTATAATTTTTAAAATTTTATTGCCAGTGTTGAACAAGTTAAGGATAGGATACTTGCCATTAACATTAACTTTTTGTTAATACATTACAAAATAACCTTTTTGCTTGGCTGGCTAGTAAATTTGATGCTAATTTATATGTAAAGCTTTATCGCACGATTCGAATTCTAAAACACAGCTGTTAACGGATAAAAATAAAATCATTGCTACATTGTCCAAAATGTATACAAGAAGTAATTTAAAAGTATAGACGCATATTTGTGAAAGATAGAAATATAAGACAAATAAAGATTTCGCTATGATTAAGTGTAATGTTGGTAGTCTATGCAAAAGACAACAAAATCTAGTTTTTATTTATTCTTTTTTAATTACATCGATGTTTTATAATCGTTATGGTTTTTATTCGTTTGTCGTTTTGGTTTGCTAATTGAATTGTAATTTTTGCTTAATATGCCCCAAGAAATGGGTTCATCAACAGTAAAATTGTCTATTCTCAGTATTATCTTATAAATGGTTAGTTAAATTTTTCTTGTGATAATTTTTAACATTAGATGTATTGAAAAATTCATTTAAAAAAAAGTATTATCACATCGGTACAGACTAGAGAATTGCGCATTGAACCAAATTTAATTCATTTACGGTTTATGTCATATAAAGGGCGTTTCATTAATAATTGGAATAATTTTAACCGTAGAATCCGGAGCAGGAAGTGTAGGTACTGTACACCCTACTAAATTATGTTACAAAAACGTTTCTGGCTACTACCAGCGACGTACGCCACTAACGGAATTGCCATTTTAGCATAGTTGATTTTCCAATACTTCTTATGTAAATAACATACTCTTTCTTAGTAACGATAAAGTCATTATTTTTCGAGATATTTAAAGTTAAACATAAAGCTGCACAATTGTTTTGATTTGAATACGTATTAATTATGTCAGTGTTTTTGAGTCAAGGGATTGTATTTATTATGCAAATGAAATTTTCCGTGATACTTATTATACAGGGTGGTGGTTTGGAAAATGCATCATAGGGCTTTCAATGCTAAATCTTTAATGTCGAATTATTTGCTTCCCTAATTATTTTAGAGAAAAAGTGTAAACCAATATTTTATAGAGAAAAAATACTGCATTCATACTATTGTCTACAATTTTTCATTGCCCAAAGCCGAAAAAATGGAAGAAATAAAATTCTATTTAAAAAAATCATTGTCATGGAATTGTAAAACAAAATGCGTGCACTTATATTCACGTGCCATTGAATTTCACTTATTTTATGAGTAATTATAAAACCATAAATCGAGTAATAATAGGAAACAGGATCTTATTTATTTTAACAAAAAAAATGTGTTCAAACAAACTACCATTTACTGCTAAACAATGGGCTAACCGGCCGTTCTTCGTGGCTTCTAACATTTGCTAATTGATATTGTGATTTTTGTTACACTTGGCTTGAATATAATTTTTCCGTTTTTCTACATTTTGAAATGTTCGTTCAGAAAAAATCCTAAATTTTAAAGGTCCTCAAAGAATTAAATCGTTGTGCTGGACAAATTTCTTAGTTGTCTCTAGCAACTTCGGTCACCACCGGAGCTATACCCTCTTCCAACAACTGCAAGAAGCGCTTTCATGTTAGGTTTATGTGTAAGAAAAATGGCCCTATAATGTGATGACCTAATATTCTTTTGTGTGGATTGTCAATAGCTAACACACAATTTTGCAGATTTGATTCATTATGCAGTTTGAACGTGCGTTAATCCTTAAACATTACATTTCTTAATACTTTGAAATCAAAACTCAATCTTCTGTTCCAAATCATGCTCACGTAACTCTTGAGGGCAATGCTATTTATAAGATCGAAACTTTTTAAAATTTGCATCACTTGCAATACTATGTGTCTGTAGTTTCAAACTTGTGTATTACTCAATTGTTGTACTACTTGGAATCTGCTAATTCCGGCATAGACATGACAATGTATGTAAATAAAGATGCCGTTGTCAAACTTTGGATACAACGTTTCGTCTTCAAGAAACCATCATTACCTTTAATTTTTTTATATGACCGTCGCCAAAGTGACAACTTATATCGCATACTATTTATTATTACAAATTCAACAATTTTACACACAATATGGTTTAGTAATTAATTTTTAATAAAAATGGAAGTTTTTTGTTTTATACTATTAATTTAAGTCTATTGGATTTTTCTTGTGGAGTTATGTTCAAAACCAAGTCTATGATAATGTTTATGTAAGTAAAAAACAATTATTAACTTCGGCCCTGGCGTCAATTAGTATTATTATTATTATTCTTTATTGTTGTTTAAGTCTCAGTAGAGTATACAAACGTCATATTGTACAAAAAAAAATTAAATAAAATTATTATAATATTATAGTAATATAGTATACGGACACTTGCTGACAATGTATTTTTTTTAGTTCTTTTTTAAATGTTGTTATAGACTGTATACTTTCAAGATTTTTTGGTAGATTGTTGTAACAACTAATTCCTTTACTTTGAGGACTATTTTTATATTTTGCTGTTCTACAATGGTTAACAAAAACATTTTTTTTTGGTCGTGAATCATATAAGTGAACATCTTGATTTAAACTAAGAGATTGTAGATTTTGTTTCGTTAATGATGTAAGTTCAAAAGTATACAGTCCATAAAACGTCAACAGATTTTTTTCTATAAATACACAGTTTGTTTTAGCAACTTTAAACAATAATAATCTCTATTTAGTTTTTTACAAACACTATTAATATGTTGCAATCAGTTTAATTTGGAATCGATAACCACACCAAGAAATTTAGTTTCTGATATTATCATTATTTCTTTCCCATCTAACGTAATATTAAGATTGAAATATTTGATATTAGGTCTTTCAATTAAGAGATAGCAACTTTTATTTAGATTTATAATTAATATATTTTTATAACACCATTCATTAAACTCACTTAGCGATTTATTAACTTTTATCTGAAGTTCTGTAAGCGATGGTGCAGATACAATAACCGATGTATTATCACTTCACCATTTGTTATGTGTGTAGGAAGATCATTTACAAATAGCACAGATAATATAGGTTGAAGATTACTTCTTTGTGGAACACCATTGTTTAATTTGTATTTATTTGATTTGGTTTTATTAATATCTACAATTATGTGTCGCTGCTGAAGATATGAGCGCAACCATTTGTTAGAAATTTCTCTTATTCCCATTTTATCTAGTTTGCTTAATAAAAAGTGATGATCCACAGTATCAAAAGTCGCTGACAAGTCTAGTAGAAATATACATACATGTTGTCCATTGTCTCAAGATTTCAATGTGTGTTCAAGAAAGGTACAACACGCTGTTCTTGTTGAGTGTTTATGTCGAAATCCGTGCTGATTTTTACTAAGCAGATCATTATTTATAATAAAGTTTAGTATTCTTTTGTACATAAGACCCTCAAGGAATTTGGAAACTTTCTATTTTGGTTTTTTCTCCTTTTTTGTATATTGGTTTAACGATAGCAGTAGTTAATTGTTAGGGAAAACTTCCATTTTTGAACGATATATTTGCTATTTCACTAAATGCAGGTGAAATTAAATGAACTTTTTTAAAAATTACTGACGGTATGTTATCACTTCCTGTTGCATATGAACTGCTCATGTTCTGTATAATTAAACTTAGTTCATTCTCATCAGTAGGGTATAGGAATATGGTATTTGTAGATATTTCACACACACAAAGTTTCCACATCATGTACATTACACATGATGTGGAAACTTTGTGTCCGTACGTTTTATGTATTTTTACTTCAGCCATATTTGCATAATAAGAAGCAAATAAGTTAGATATTTTCTTCAGATTGTTAATGTTTTCATTTTCTTCATTAATAATGCTAGTTAAATGAATATCGCGCTTTTTTGTTTGTAAAATGTTATTCATTACTCTCCATTTCCCTCTTGTTAAATTATTGCTAGAATCAATCATTGTTTTCATGGAATTGCTTTTAGCAACTTGAATGTGTTTTAAATATTTCTTTTTTTTCTCTTTGTAGAGTTGTTCTAGTAATCTACTTGATATATTAGTTTTTAAGTTAAATAATTCTTTTAATTCTAGGCTACTTCTAATTATTTCAGGAGTTATCCATTTATTTCTTGGTTTATTGTTATATATGTTTAAATTTGGAAATATTTTGATTTTCTAAATTATGCTGTATTTTTACACTCTGAGCTAAATAGTCACTTAAATTAAAATTTAATATTTGATGATCACTATAGTTTAGCTTATTACTTATTATGCAATAGTCTAGTCCAGTCTTTGCATTTAGATGAATTCGAGTATGTGTTGTAACGATATTAGTCATATCGTGTGATTCAATAATATCAAAAAGAGTTTTTTTATATAAACTTCTAAAAAATTTATGTTTATATCATCACATATAATTAAAGGATGTTTACTAGGATCAAGCACTTCAATTAATTTGTTGAATAAATTAAAAAATTGTCCATAGTCTCCTGATGGTGATCTGTACATGACTACAATATACACCAGTATTTTTTTATTATAGATTATTTCAATTCCACTACATTCAAAATATGTTTCTATGGCAAAACGTTCAATTTTACTTAAACGGTGACAGAAGTTTTTAAATTGATCAGATACGTATTGAAACGTTCGAAAAATTACTTGCAAATGCAAGAGCCTTCTAGAAGCTGTTATCTATTTTTCTAGAAGTTATAGCGAAAAGTAGGGAACGATCGAGAAGGATTTCCGTATGTCTTTATATAGCGACGAGACAGATCGTAGGTCAGTTATTGTCGTAACGCGAAGGCAGCTGTATTAAGAAGATTATGCAAGTGAAGATAAATAAGTGATTAGCACGTGCGAAGTTTTAAATAAATAACAGTGTACACCGAATCGAGTGAACGTGACTTATAGTGTAAACAAGTTAGTGGCTTTATCTTATCGTCGCGTAAGTGATAGCATATTATTGTTTTATATAAATTTCTGTAAGTTTTTATCCTTAGATATTTAAATTTAATTAGTTCGGTTAATTTAAAAGTGTACATATTTCTAGAATAAGTAAACGTATTTTTAATCGTTTAAATAAATTAGTTTTTAATAATAAATACGCAACAGTATATTGCTACTCCTCCATGTAGTTTATTTTTTTTACAAAAATAACTAATCAGGTTTAATCCGTTAATCTTTACGTTGTCAATAGATAGGTAATTTTGCCAATGTTCTGAGACACAGAATATTTCACAAGTATTAATAATGTTAGCTTTTATTTGATTTATTTTGTTAGAAATGCATTGTACGTTCTGATGTACTATAGTACATAATGTTAATTTTTCACTTAATTTAATAATGGGTTTCATAACCATATTCGTCGTAAAATTGTGTTGTGTGTTATTTAAACAATTTCGTCTGTTGTTTACATGGGTTTGTGTTTATTGGTTCGAACTTTTGAAAATTTCTGTTACTATAAAATGGCCTAATGATTGCAAATTGAGGCTAGTTTTCTGGATTAAATATTGCAGTTTCTTCAGTAGAAGGAATCGTTACTTTATATGCTGCTATTTCGGTAGATGCAATTTCTCAATATTACAGAATGTAATGTTTTGTTTTTTTAAATGCGATTCTAGTTGGTTTACTGTAGTATTAGGTGATAATCGTGAGATAAAAATTTGTCGTCTACTAGCTACTGCTGTTATTTCACAATGATTAATATTAGTTCCTAAAGTAGTTTTATTGTTTTTTTAGGTTCTCTTATTAGATACAGTAATGCAATCAGCATTACTAATTAGCGATTCTTCATCAAGTACTATATTGTTCAGTTGCATATTATTTAAAGGTAAATCATTGTTTAAATTAAGTGTTTCATTTATTTTTGATTTTTGTTTATTTAATAATTTCAAGGATTTTGATTTATCGGTTGTTACTATTTTAGATACATTATCTGCATTTGGTTTATTTGAACTCGTTTCAATTGCATTATTATTGACGGGATTTTTATTTTTGATGACATCACTGTATGATGGAATTTTATTAGTTTGTTTAACAGATGCAGCTTCCGTATTAGAATAAGTAGATGGTAGTAATCTATTAAGTAATCCTACTTAGGCTTTTAGTGATTCGATAGTATCTTTTTGATTAATAATAATTAGATCTTTGTGAGCTAATATGGATTTTAAGTAATTAATTTCAGTTGAACCGGTTGAACTTACTTCACTACTGTTACCACTCGTATCTTCAATACTAACGCGAAGTTCACTTCAGTCAGCCTGCCCAACTTCGCCACTTGTACAGCATACCACCTGATTATCATCAATAATTTAACATTTTTTATATATTTATTATTTAACACATCCGGGATGTAGAACACAACCACAATTTTTAGGCATAATTTTACAGTACCGACACGGTTTATCGGGAAGCAAATTGAATACATTTTCACTTTCCGCCATGTTTTACTACAACTGATTGATACAACATCCCCGGAAATATTAGATCGTGTTTTAAATTCTACCGTAAGAAGAGCTCTGCCCAAAAATAATGGCAATGTTCTGTGTCTGTGAAGTTAGCATGGCGTTCTATAAACAAAAAAAATACGGGTTCCAATAGCACTATTCATAGTTCTACAGTTTCCGATAAAAATTAAAAAAACATTCGCATTTCTTAAATTAAAAAACAAAATTGTAAAAATGCCGTGCTAACTTTATAAATCTAGCACGACACCCTCCTCTCTAAAGCACTAAAACGCGTTGAATATTACTATTTTTGAATAGTTCTGTTCCAGTTAAGTAGATATGTGTAATTTTAGATCGATACTTTAACAAGTAACAATTTTTAATATTCACGCTTAGCATATTTAGTGAAAATGTGTCGTACTGACAATTTTCCCCAATTTTAATTCTATTTTTTTTTAGTTCTATGTTTTAGAAACATTTTAACGAAAAGTTCCAATTGTTTACGATTTTTTAAACAAACTTCAACAATTACGTCTGGCACGACATTTTGTGAAGATGTGTCCTGTTCGTTAAAATGTTTTTAAACCATAGAATCTTATAGAATTGTGAAAAAATAACAGTAAAGCTACGGTATGCCAGACGTAATTGTTGAAAACTGTTTAAAAAATAGTGTTTAGTCCCTACTACATTTGTTGGGGTAGTTGTCCCACTCATGTAAATAAATAAATATAAACTTTAACGTTTTCGGCAGCAGTATGAAAGAAGCGTAACTCCGAGCGTACGAAACGCGTAGTTGTTTTTAGTTTAGTTTTTTTTATGTTGTTATAGTTGTAGTGACATTGTAGAATAAAGACATGTACAGTTTATGATTATTCTTATACGTGAACGTGCTTCATATAGAGGTAACACCTGTGAACTTTATAGTTCATAAACCGTACAAATAGTAAACAGTTGGAACTTTATTTCGGTAGTTGACTGTATTCAGAGGTCTTGTCAAAAATAATAATATTCAACGCGTTTTAATAGGTACTTTAGAGAGGATTTGCGAAGTTAACAGATTTTTACAATTTTGTTTTTTAAGATAAGAAAAGCGGATTTTTAAAAAAAAATTATTAGAAACTGTAGAACAAGAACTATGAAAAATGCTATTGGAACTCTTATGACCAATTGCAGAAACGCAGATCAAACAAGTGATCAAATAATCCAGGATCAAATTTAGTTTGGTACTAAATTTTAGTCCGATTGAATAAATATTTTTATTTTAAATAACTATATATATATATATATATATATATATATATATATATATATATATATATATATATATATATCTGTTTTTGTATCAAGTCTAGATCCGACTAAAATCATGACTACCTGAGATCCGCCACAAGGAAAAAATATAAGAAATTTTTTTGCCTTAATACGTTTATGTCAAGCAACTGAACCATTTTTCCCTCAGAGGGGAAAAGATTTTGCAAATTGATAAACCAGTTACAAAACTAGATCCTTTAGAATAAGAGTTAAGTCAACGTATATGTTTGTTTATTTAGAGATACATGAGTGAACATGAGATCCAGCAGCGTTGTCAACTTCTAGGATCTCACGTTGAACATAATTCAACTACAGTAAGATACGAATAATGACGGCGCAATTTAATTCTATTAATAGACCTCTTATTATACAGAATCTGTTGTGTGACCTTGCAACAAGTTTTAGTTCAGTTTGATTATAATATTGTATTAAGTTACTTCCTATTAAACAAAGTTATCTCTCGTTTTGAATTAATTTTGTTGTCCAACTTAGCAGCAGGTTGAATTTTACAACGTTTTCAGTAATGTAAAATACAATTTAAAATCAAACTTTCCAAGTTTACATTGACATGAAATTTTATAGTGATTTTTTCTGTTTGCTAATATGTTTTTTTTTAGTTTTTAATTAAATACACTTAGGACATAATGGTTTGGTGTGTTTTCTGTAGTTGTAATAGTAGAAAAAGTGTAAATAAGAAGGTTTAATTGAATAGTACAATCACATGTATGTTCATACATTGACACTTCAATTAGCCTTACATTTGTTATTAAGAATCTTTTTCAATTAAACCTAAATAATAAATCACTGTTTTTTAATTTACTTTATTTGATTTGTCACATATCTTTTATTGACATCTTTATTTCAAATGTTGATGTTTTACGTATAATGGAACTAAAATTTCTAGTTTTTTAATCGAAAGAACTGTATATTTAGTATATTACAACTGATCAGAAAGTAAACAATAGTTTCCAACGAGTTTCATAAAAATTGTTACTGAATTAACTATAAGTCTTAGTCTAAAAAATGTTTTCTTTACTTTAAACTAATGAAGTTGTTAAAAAAATTAAAGTAAATATTGCTTAATTGCGTAGATCCACAATTTTCCAAAAATAGTTTTTTTTAGCAAATTACAGTTTGTTAACGTTATAATTATGATTGTACGTCTGAAACATTTAAATTAGAGCAGTTACAATTTTTTTTTTAAGAATAACTTTAAGTAACTTGATAAATCATTTTAAGTTTGTAAATTAACATATAACTTGTTGATCTCAAAAATTTTCAATGTACGAATAATCTCAGAACTTCAATTTTTACTTAATTCAGGCCTAGCAAAGTTTCGATCTTGTAGTAAACTAAGCCACGGCTAGTGGTTCCACTTTATACATAGAAGATAGGATGCTTTATGTTATCTCAAACGGATGATTTAAGAGTCGATATAAAAGCTTTTGTTAAGGTAATTTAAAAAGTAAATTATGTGTTTGGCCTTTTTTTTCTTTGTTTGGATTATAAGCGACTTGCGGCTTAGAACGCGTTGTAATGAAACCATTTTGAATTTATAGGTTTGATCCTAGTTTATTTTTGTCAACCAAAAGAAAAAGCTGTATTTGACTTTTGCAGCTTTGTTGTTTGTGAACTCAAACAAACTGACGTTTTAGAAGACATCCAGGCTTGCAACTTCAGAGTGCTAATTGCCATTGATGAAACTGAAAATGTTAGTTGCGGACGGACAAGTTTAACTTATTAGGAACCATCAAAGCTTAATAGTCTGGTTGTTCTATTAAGTTAGACGAAAATCGCTTATAATCAAATCAAGAACAGTCAATGGTCAATTACAAATCCTTAACCTATATAATTATTTACAAAATAAAGTACTGGTATTTTACGATAAATTGTTTTTGGCAAAAATCAGTATTTCTTTTACACAGCGCTTTAAATCATATTTTTTGTAGTACAAAACATTTCAAATACAATCGTAACTTTAGTTTATTATACTGTGTAGCTAAAAAACTAATACAATTTTTGAATAATTAGTAAAGAATTATGTCATGTACATACATATAGTTAAAAATTTGTGTAACACTAGAAAAATTTTTAGAGCTGTTATGTTAATTTGTAAATTTGTGCAAAATACAACAGCTTGTGTATGTCCAAACTTTTTTTAGAGTATTTTGACTTATTTCTATATCTCAATTACAGAGTTTACATAAATGGCAAATCTTTTATGCAACCGCAACACTCCTATAAAAAACGTTATCAACTCTAATTGTGTATTAATTTTCTAATAGTATAAAAAACAGAAAGTGTAAAACTGTCTTAACATATTTTGTTATGCATATGCCTGTTTTCTTCTTCTTAAGCAAAGTTGGAATATCAATAATATTGTATGAAAGTTGTATTATGATTATTTCGGCTTAAAACTAAACAACCAATATAAATGATTGGCATTACATAAAATATGCCATGCACGTGTTGAGCATCCTAAAAAATAAAAGCGTGTTTGTTAGTTGTTTGTTTTTACACTTTGGTGGAAATCAGTAAATGACGCTAAATGTTTCTTTGGTGCCACGTTAAAGTTACAAAATGCCATATTTCTAAATCTAATGAATCTAATCCAATAAAATAAAAACTCATTAAATTAGAAATGTATAATGTGATCAACTAAAAAGTATTTTAAAGTCGCAGCAATAAACTCAAGCTTAATAAAACAATTTAATGTAAATTTAACTCTTCTAAAGGATTCCGCTGAAATTCTGAAATCTTGGTTTCAGAGATTAACATCTTGACCGCTACGTGTTACAATAATTTTTCTTATATAGCTTAGGTTTCATGTTTAAGTTATCAAAAATCGCGCGAATTCTGTAGCAAATGTAATTCAACACACCATCAACTCTAAAACTTCGTTTTATTAGTTAATTAGAAAAAATACCTAGTTGAAAACAGAAACCAACATAAATATTTAATAGAAGCATCCGTTGTTGTTTTTTTTTTGTTAAATTGAGACTGCATTTATGCCGCACATTTATATGAGTTTTATTTTATTACGCACGTCTATTACTCAGTAAAAAGTAAGATAACATAAAAATTTATTGGTAAGTTTTTGCTCTTGGTAATAATTAAGTAATTGTGTTACACCTTCAGGTAGGAAAAGCAAAAAACTCACACTTGGTAGATTTTTACAGACGACGTTTCGTGGCGTTATTGTGGGCATTTCATCATGTCCAATAAAAAACCAGCTCAAGATGAACTGTCCAATGAACTAGTCACAAAATGAAAATTCAATAATAAAGCAAACAATGACATTGACAGTTAGTGTAGAGATAAAAATATAATAAATTACAAACAGAAAACCACTACACAGACAAACATCATCTAACTTATTTATAGTTAGTTGTAATGGTTTGTTCATTTATTGAATTTCAATTTTGTGACTAGTTCATCGAACAGCTCATCTTGGGCCCGTTTTTTATTGACCATCATGAAGTGCGCTCAACAGCGCTACGAAACGTCGCCTGTAAAAATCTACCAAGGGTGAGTTTTTGGCCTTTCCTACCTGAAGGTGTAATACAACTAATTAATAAAAATTTATCTTGCCACAGAATAATTATTGAAAAAATGTGTAAAACACATTCCTTGCGAATTATACACTATACTTTTTCTACAACTACAATCTGTTAAATTAAATTAAACTTTTTACAAGAACAAATAACGCAAAAAATAAATAATCTGAATTTAAAAATTTGTGTTGGTAGTATACCTGCATTAATACCTAAAATGACAATTAAAAATTATATGTCCAAACTGTATTTATTTTATGTCAATTTGTCAGTGTCTATGTAACAAATTATAAGTGTAACTATTGTTTGAGTTTAGCTTTTTATCTCTATTTAAAAAAATTGTAATTATAACTTGCTTTAAATACATTTTAGTTAACTTTATAGATCATTTACTTTTTTAATTTTTTGAATACATTGATTTCAAGCAAACGTTAATATGAATGAGCTGAGTCAGTTTAAAAAATATCGATTGTTTACAACATTTTGCTTTTAAAGCTAGTAAATAAAAGAAATGTATTTATGAGAAATGTAAATGTTATTTCTTACAAGCTATAAAGAATAAGATGTGAATATGACAAAGCAAATAAGGTAAACTTGTAAATATTTAGAAATAATTTGTAATTAATGGGTGTTATTATTAGGATTGGAGATTCACAAACTAAAAAAGTAATAAGAAAATTAGCGGTTTTAATAGCATAATTTTGGAGTAAAAACTGTTTTAATCTTTTTATAACGAACATTTAAAAAATGCAAGAAAAAGTTAATTACCGCAATGAATCGAATATGCTACAAAAATCTACTGTGAATTTAAATATAAGAAACTTTGCAATAAATAGAAATTTTAAACATAACAAATTAATTGCAGCTTAGCAATCTCGTTACTTTGAAAAATGATACTAAAGAAAACACAAGAAGACAATTACAAAAGTGAAGATAACAGTGATTGTTTTCGCTAATAATTACTTTTAAATACGTAATTTTTTCAATGTATAACCCAGTGATTTGTACTAGTTTTGTAACCATTGATTGTTCTTGTAGAATTTATCTTATGAAGAAAGGTTTTACTGTAATTTTTAGTCTAAATGCTTATAAACTTTCACAAACAACTCGATTACAATTTTGTTTTATCTAAGTGAACATGTGTAACTTAAACGCACATCGACTCGGTAAGAATGTATACAAGATAAAAATAATGCTATCTTTGCGTATAAATAACTTTAAAACACATATAAAACGAGATCCGACAGGTTGCCAAATATACCGGATCTCGACTTAAGTCTAAAATCTAAATTGAAGTTATATACAATAAAATTACTAGGACGCCCTCTTCAGCTTAAACAGTTGAACTGCTCGTGTATAAAATTGGTCGAAAAGGGTAAAAAGTGAGCTCCAGGCAAAAATTTGGAATTTTACTCTACATCAAATGTCTTCTTAAAAAAACATTATATACACATAGATACAAGGTGAGATCCAAAATCGGATCTCACCTTACAAAACGGATCTAGTGTTGTTCAGTTTATAAGACGAACGGATCTGACCTTGTTACAAAAATAAATATATATATATATATCCGTCTATCAACGTGGCGTCCAGCCACTACAAAATCATCATCAATTTGGCGTCCATGGTAAATTGGCGTCCGTATATGGACGCCACTTTGGATTCCCTTATAAAAGTGTTGCGGTAGACCCCTACTACCTACAGACAAAGATTTGGAGGGACGCCAAAAAACGTAAACGTGTCAGAAAATTGAATAATTTAGTTCAAAAAATTTTCACTACGAGCGCTACTGTCGCCATACATAATTGTATATTGTACGAATATATTTTTTTAAATACATTTCCGTATCAATATGGCGACCTCGATGTGGCAACGTAGCAGGATGCCATGTTGATATAAAAATGAATATGTATAATTAAATATTGCGTTATAGACGCCAGGACCAGATTAATGATTAGGTCATATGCATTATACCAGTTTATCCTTCTAGTTTATAACAAACATTAATGTAGTTTTTACAAGTAATTACCAAGACTTAAACTACAGTAAAACGTCCGTAACGACGCAGCCTTGCAAAATCAAAGTCAATATTACATATGCTAATTTACTCTAAGTGGTTCTTGATTATAATTAATATAAAAACGGTTAATTCTAATTTCTCATACAATTTTAAACATTTTGTAACAAAAAAAAGAACATATAGGTGTACTTTTTATACATGACGAAGAAAATGTATTAAAAGAACCTGTTTGCAACTTATGCATATAGCTGCTTTGCGTAATTTTATCATATTATACTTTAATTTTATCGGCGATATGATTAATTATGTAATATTTTTTTATTTTTGTTGTACTAGCGTTTTTTCTAAAGTAATTAAAATGCCTTGTTTTATATAAGAAGTAACATTGTCAAGTGTTAACAAATTTTTATTTACCTTCTACAAATTTTTTAAAACTACTTTATACACTACTTGGTATAAAAGAATTGGGAAACAGTGTCACATTGCGACTCTCATACTAAATTGATTAGGAATGTATAATTACCTTATGTTGTATTTTACGTTTTTCTTTTTAAGTTAGCTATTGAATAACCGAGAAAAACGTGTATTTAGTTGTACAAAAATACGTTTTCGACCATCGTAAGATCGTCGGAATACGCATTCTGGTCACTAGCGGTTCGGTAGACGATGCAAGTGAAACGCTGTTTGACCACATATTTTTGTCAAAAATGTATTTTAATAAAAAATTGCATATTTATAGTATACGATTATAGATGTAGTGTTTTTTACTAAAAAAAAAATTAATTACGATTTCTTAATCAAAAGTCACAATTTATTTTAATTTTTTTATATGAACATTTCAAAAATTATTACTAAGTTATAAACGCCTTTACAGTACAGATGTGTCAATGTTGCTAATGTTTTGTCAAATTTCTGTAAAAAGCATTGTCTAAGCGTGAAATAAAAGAATTAACTTATAAATTCAACCAAAATCTAAATAAGAATTTTTAAATGTTATTAATCAAGGCACATTATAGAATTAATGAAATTATAACGAAACTAAGTCTGCTTAAAATTTAAGTTGAAACGCAAAAAATACTTGAAAAAACGCACATGTAACAAAGATAATTAAATCATACATTAGCGATATCGTAGTTCAAGGTAATGCAGAGTAACTGTCAACATTATCCGGTACATATGATACGATCACGCATATTTTTTAGTTGTCAGAGTTGTGGTATGCTGATTTGGTTAAACTATATTTTATTCTCACGTAATCTTATGTCTGTCAATTAGTTCAGAATAATTTTTTGCGTTTTCTGAGAATTTTTCGAAAGTATAAAAATTTTTCGAATTATAATATATTTCTAATTTTAATTAACTGTTCTGGAGAAGAGAACTAAGTTACATATTGTTAAACAATAAAATTCTTTTATAGTTTAATAAATTTGCATTATCTTTGCTGTGTTGGTCTACCGAAAGTTGAACAAAAACGTATTTAATATAATACATCTGTATTATTAAAACTACTGATGTAGATATAACTAGTAAACTTTGTTTGTTTGTAGTTATCACGGAGAGTACAAAAAATAACGTTGGCCAGAATTTTTTTGTAATTTTTTTTTACCTACTAAAAACAATATCAAATTTAAAACTAACAAGTAACAAATTCAACATTTTACAATTTATTGAAACATAGGCTTATTTAGTTTATTTAGTATTTACTAAATTCAGTGTGTTGCTATCATAACGCCAATACGGCGGATAAAAGAAAATCAATAAAGGATTGAAAAATAAACAATTTTTATTATTATAATATATAAAGTCTGCAAAGCAATAGTTTTCGAAGAAATAAAACAATTTATTTAAAGATGTGGCTTGCGATTAGACTATTTCTGAATCATCAAGTTTAGTTCTAGTTTCTCTTTGTGAGCCAAAATAAGCAGTTGGCTTTTTTTGTTTGTGAATCCAAACAAACTAGACTGGTGTTCCGCTACGATGCGGCCTAAGCCAAAATTCACTTATAATATAAACAAAGAAAACCGCGAAAGATATAATAATGAAAAACGCTAAACGTAATTCTAAAATTTTGTTATGTTAATTTGTAATGTTAATTAACGTTAATTAATAAATTAAACACTTTTTTTTCTAATAATTTTTGAATATGTTCTTCCATTTTAGTCTTGTGGTAGGAGACACAGATGACCACAATTTGGTTGAGATTTTTTGTAAACAACGTTCGCTATTGTGCACTTCATCACAGCAACAAGCAAAAGTACCCAATTTAAAAAAAAAGTAATTTTAAAACAATTGAAATGGTAAAACTAGAAAAGTCTATCATTACAATTAAGATATTTTGTGAACTATGAAAGTAATTATTGTTTATTAAACTCTTTTATAAAGAAAAATAAATAGCATGACTCTAAAGTTGTGTTACGTCACTGGTTACGTAATATGTATTCCTTTGTTATTGAATTGTGATTTGACCATAAATGTTTTTTTTCCTTCTTTAAAATTAATTAGCTAAGTTTGATTGCGGAAACCTATAAACATGTCTTCTTCAAATGCTCATTTAACAAAGGTACTCAGAAACATTATTATTAACTATTTAGCCTTACCAATCTGAGATATATATATATGTATAAATAAATCGTAGTAGAATCCACATTTCCACAAGTTGCATTCATTTTACAGTTTTCCATTATGGATAAATCCTGTGTTGTCGTTATCATACAAGCTGAGCTTTTGTCACACGTTGCAGTGTACATCTTTAGAGCCTGGAATAACCAGTTTATGTTCACTGCGGCAACACGTGATTTATCCAGAATGAAAATTGTAATAAAAATAAAATAGTACTACAGTAGTATCCAAGCCTTAACCGCGAAAAAGTAACAAATACGTTCTGTTAAAACAATGAAAAATACAAATAGAAAACTAAAAAAGTATGTTTTCTTCCCAAGTAGCATCCAAGATAATTCATGTCAGTTGAGTTTATTGATTATTACATATTTAACACTTTAGATGAAACTTACGGGTATTTATAACTTTATTCTATTAATTTATAGGGAAAATTACGTGCATTCATCTTTTTTTAACCACTTTGTAGTTCTGCAGCTTTGTGATAAAAAGTAAGGTTTTATCAACGTTATTTTTACTAAGTAAAATCTCTTTCAGGTTTCTTTAACTTGAAAGTGGAAAATTGAAGTGGCGGCCACTAAATCGAATCACCAAAATCATACCTTAAAGTAACAACCACTTTAAAGTAGAAGTGAACTTAAAATATACCTGAAAAGCAGTTTCACTTTAGAATGGTAGGTTGTCGTTGTAACGTTAGAGCCACTTTCATAAGTGATTTTTACAAGACATTTTAGATTAAAGCCACCAGATAGTGACATAATTCATATAACGTCGCTATTCATTATTTTATTTTCCACTTTGTTATAACTTACTCATAACGCCTAGGATACAAGATTCGTAATAGCCAATTGTGTACCAATCGCGTTATTACGATGGTTACGCCTAGAGAGCAACAGGATGCAGCCCAAGGGTCTCTGGTCCAAAGGATGTATGTTGTTCAATGAGCGTAATTATACAGTAACTCCAGTAGTACATACAAAATTTTATTTTTCTCTTTATATAAAATTTTAATTAAAAATTAAGTATATAAGAAGAAATAGAAAACTTGTTACCATCAAAATCTAAAGAGGGCATTATGAGAGTGCGTTATGAATTTATAACGTCCTCTAAATTCATAACGCCGTCTCATAAGGCTCTGATTGTTATGTGTATGTTTACATATTTCGTATCCTAGACATTATGAATAAATTAAACAGAGTGAAATAAACATATACATAACATTGGGTATTTTGTGTTTGATTATTTTGTTAACTTACAGCACTGCATATAATAAATTTAATTTATTTGTTATAAACTTTGCAGTACCTACTCCGTGGAAGAAATCACTTGCAAATCAATTTGATTACGATAATCCTAGCAAGCATGTGCGGAGCCTTTAACCCGGCATCGGTCGGGTGGGGTCTTGTAGACCCCATGCAGATCTAGAGCGCCGTATTTTTTTTGCCGATACGCTTGCGCAACCAGCCGTTGCAATACCCTTCGCTCAAATGTTATGCTGTCGCGTGCAGCACAAATTTTAGTCGTTGTTGTGAGTGTAAGGAATCTACATTGCTGCAATTTTGCTTGGGGCCTGACAAACCCCACCCAACCATTTACGTGACATTTTGTGAGATAGTTGAAGGTAAAGAATTTTGGTTTATTTTTTTGTATTTGTGCCAAACAAACAAATTCTAGCTGTCATGGCATCTGGTTATTATGAAAAAAAGCAAGAACGTCTATTAAACTTCTGGAAAGAGTTGAATAAAGAAGAAGAACATTTCATAGATTCAGACAGTGGAAGTGAAATTAATATTGAAGATTCTCAGGAGGCTAAAGAACTACAGGACAATATCACAAGCGCAGATTACGAACATGAAGTTGACGATGCTGAGGGAAACATTCTGGAAGAGGAAGACAGTTCAAACGATGATGAATTAGATACAAGTACTAGTACACATTATAAAGGTAAGGACGGCACGAAATGGTTGAAAACATATAGTAATAAGCGGGTTCGGACCAGGGCGGAAAATATAAAAACGCATTTACCAGGAGTTAAGCAAAGTGCACGAGATTTGAAAACACCTCTTGATTGCTGGCTATCATTTATTGATAATGACATAATTTCCGACATAGCAAAATACATTACAATAAAAATAAGACAAAAATCCGTAAATTACAAACACAATAAGGACTTTTGCAATGATGCAAATGAAGTGGAAATTAAAGCGGTATTTGGATTACTTTACCTTGCAGGCGTGTTAAGGGCAAATCACAGGAATTTAGAAGATTTTTGGAAAACTGATGGTACCGGCATAAATATATTTCCCGCAACCATGTCGGCCAAAAGATTCATGTTTTTGATAACTTGTCTACGATTTAATAACGTCGAAAACAGAACGGAAAGACTGACAATAGACAAACTTGCTCCAATAAGAGCAATTTTTGACAAGTTTGTCGACAATTGTCAATCTGCATATACTGCAAGTGAGTATCTAACCTTAGACGAAAAGCTCGAGTCGTTCCGAGGGAGATCTTCTTTTCGGCAGTACATTCCAAACAAGCCGGCGAAATACGGCATAAAAATACAAGCTTTGGTTGATGCTAAAACATTTTATACTTTGAATATGGAGGTATATACAGGAAAGCAGCCTGATGGGCCATTTCAAATGAGTAACACTCCAAAAGACATAACTCTTAGAATGGTTGCACCAATTTCAGGGACTAACCGAAATGTTACCTTTTATAATTGGTACACAAGTTATGACCTCATCCAGGAACTCTACAATAATCATAAACTCAGATCCGTCGGTACTCTAAGAAAAAACAAGCGACAAATTCCTTCACCATTTCTCTCAACTAAAAACAGGTCAGTGCCTTCCAGTTTATTTGGTTTTCAAAAAAACATAACTAACTTGTCATATATGCCTAAGAAAGGCAAGAATGTTTTACTTCTTTCATCATAATGATACAATTAGTGAAGATTTCGGCGAGAAGATGCTTCCTGAAATTATAAGCTTTTATAATTCAACAAAGTCTGGGGTTGATATAACAGATAAATTATCTGCATCCTATAACGTGTTACACTCTAAAACGATGGTTTAGAGAAGGTAACAATGGGATGGTGGTTTGCCAGCTAACTTAGTCGAGAAGGGGCGGGTCGAATTATTTGTCTCTCACTTACCTTTTTGCCGAGTTTACTTAAATCAGGAAGAGTTGTTAAGGGCGCCACCGAATTTTTAGTCACTGTGAAATGTTCGCCAAAACCGGAAATTCGAACACTCCGTAGATGAAAACAGGCGATTCAGAGAAAGTCAAATGTGAGATAATAATTCGTATATTAAAATTTAAAGCAAGTAAAATGGTTAATAAAATCATTCAAATCAATCTTAAATTTAAAAGTCGCACAGGGAATCAGCCGCAGAGCGCTTGATCGTACGTACGACTAGCCGCAAACGATAAATGCCGCTACTCGAGAACTACCTTAACTTAATTCACAACTAAAGCATGCATACAACAAAACATCAAACAAAATAATAAATCAAGACTGCGAACCGAGTCAGAGGGGTCTAAAGTTTGATAATCAAGACATAATTGAATTCTAAGACTCTATTCTGATCGATTCGCCCGTCTTGACTTTAACCAACAATTTAAATCAACCAAAACAAAATCAAATAGAAGTACACGTCGAAAATAACTGGTGTCCGTGATGTTCCTCTAACGATCGAATTGGAGGCGAGTTCTTCGGGTGAAGAGGGGATAAGTTGTTAAAGGTACTTACAGGTATGCCTGCGGTTCGACAGCTACTAATCCTTAGTTTAAAACAAAAACTCAACACTTTATTGTCAGAATCGATTCACTTAACTCCGTCAAAGACGTTACACGCGTTCAGCATCGGTAAAACGCGTCGATACAGTACCATTAGCCGGGAAAACTTTATAAAGTCCGCAGTAGCGACTATTTTCTCAATTGGGAGAACAACCGGTAACTTTCCCGGAACTAATTATTACAATCGTCAATTCTTTAGATGTTCCGCTTGTTCGTTCAATTACCCACACTTTAACATTCTTCGTTTACCGAACTTTTCACCTCAAGGTCTTATTCTTGCCTCAATCGTTTGATTTTAACCAATTTTCGTAGTTCACCTTTATTTAATTAAACACACACAAGTGCGGTTCTAATTTGCCACTTGAATTAGAATGTTTAAGTAACGTAATGTTCATCACCTGTATTTATAATGCGTCGCCGAAAACTCGGTGTTAATTACCCGCATAAAACACTTGACTTCTTGAACCGAACTTAAATCAACTATTTGTTTTACAAATTTCAATTATACAAAATTTCTGATTGGATTCGAAATTATATTAATTGACCTTTTTTTTCGAGGGCCAAAAAGGAACTTAACTTTCCTCTGGAAAGAATGAAGCTTAAATAGCCCCTTCTCAAAACAAAATCTCCAATCAAAAACCTTACATTAATTACATCATACTTTAAGACAAAGAACTTAACATAATTTAGGTACGTGACAATTCTTATCCGAATCTTCCCACGCAACAGCTAAATCAGCACTTGCTTCTGATTATGAAATATAACAAGAATGATAGCTCAGCAAATCCATGGGAACAGAGTAATAAACGCGTTCAGAAACATAAATCTTACTCTAATCTAAACTTAAAATATACAAAGAGACATCTGAACAAAGAATAATTCTAAGTAAAATAATTTTTAACATGAACCAAATCTCAAGTTTCAAAAATTTAATGGGTTTAAGGCACGTACACAGACATCCGTCGCCAAAAGATATTCAATTACCAGATAATAAATAATTTTAAATGAATGTAAGTAAACACAATGGAAACTTTTAGAATGTTACCAAGAAATACGCAATTCGAAAATACAAAGAAGTTTAATGAACGATGGAAATGCTAAACACACCCGTAATTACAACATAATAATAAAAAAAAAAATGGATAAAAATTCTCAGCCCCAAAAACCACCGGGACGGTGACACCCCCCTTACAAGAAGAGTGATTTCCCAAATTACTCTAACCAAAAAAAAAATAAAAGCGATAGAATACCAAAACAAAAAAAAAGGTACCGTAAGCCAAAAGGAATCGGTGGATTTTGGACGAAATGCAGGACTCGACACGATGCACCGGTCATGAGTAGAGAAGAGGGCACGCCATGTTTCACGGTATCCACATGTTGTAAAATCCCACAACTAACCCACGACCGACACAAAGCAACCTTACCTGTGATAGCAAAAAGCCAAAACCATCGACACAAACATCTGACCAACGGCGCAAAAGGAAAAAAAAAAAAATAATAATAAAAAAATTATTCTTGGGAGGGATCGAGCTTCAAATCCTTTGCGTTCCACACACCTCTTGAAGTGCCGGAAGCATCAGATAATTCATAAGTTTGGTACGACACCTTGCGTCGAATTAGAAAAGGACCCACAAATTTGGGTGCTAACTTAGCGGTAAAATGACGGGAAGCATCGGAGAGGACATAGTTCCTTCTCCAAACGGTATCTCCAATTTCAAAAGGAGCGGCACGACGACGCAAGTCATAATATTTTTTTGATCGTATATAAGCGGCCTCTAATCGCTTTTTAATATCACGGTAATCATCGTTAAAAACATTGCTCCTAGGAGCCAAGTGAGTTCGATCGCTGAATGTAATGTCATTAAGTTCGGCATTGTCGGATGTAGGACCAAAACGGGAGCCGTCAAGACATATTTCTTGACCAAAGTTAGTAAAATATGGTGTCAGGCCGGTTACCTCATGCACGGCAGTTCGGATAGCACAAGCCACTTTGGCTAGGTACTTATCCCAATCACGATGATTATCCCCTACGTATGAGGCTAACATGGTTTTCATTACCCTATTTACTCTTTCGGAAGGGTTGGCCTGGGGATGATAATGCGCATTGAAAATTATTCGCGAATTGTATTGGGCTACCATTTTAGTAAACTCACGACTACGGAATTGAGTCCCATTGTCACATAAGATATATTGAGGAGCTCCAAACATTAGGATGACATCCTCTTCTAAACGTTTAGTCACTGCCGCAGCACTAGCGTTACGTAACGGGAAGAATAAGACAAACTTTGAGAAACAATCCGCCACTACCAATACATACGAATATCCACTTTTTGATCGTGGCAAGGGTCCGACAATATCCGTAGCAATCATTTGCCAGGGTTTTTCTACGACTGGATGACGTGACATCAATCCAGCAGGGCGTTGTTGCTCGGGCTTATGAGCAATACACGTATGACATTTCCTTACGTAGCGACCAACGTCGACTTTCATCTTCGGCCAATAATAAAGCCGAGAGATTCTCTCATAAGTTTTGAAAATGCCCAAATGACCTGAAGTGGGCTCGTCATGAAATTTATGTAATAAAGCTGAACGTTCCGCCTTAGGAACTACCTCCCTCCAGTTATCTGACTCGCTAGATAAGTCTGGATAGTCTACCGAGACGTGTTTAAATAATTTACCGTTATTTATTTTCCAATTCGGGAAAGCTTGGGGGTCGCGTTCAATTGATTTCATAAGTTTATTTAGCCATTTGTCGGGTTCACTGACGGCAGAATTCCTTACCGTCATTGCATTCAGCACGGGTACAGCACGAGACAAAGTATCGGGAACGACATGGTCTTTACCTTTCCGGTGAACTATATCAAAACTATACTGCTGCATACGTATAGCCCAACGAGCTAAACGTCCGGTAGGGTCCTTTAAGTTGTGTAACCATACTAAAGAGGCATGGTCCGTAATAACCGTAAAATGGGTTCCCTCTAAATAAGGTCGTAACTTTTCGATGGCCCAAAGTACCGCGAGACATTCTTTCTCTGTGGTGGAAAATTTTCTTTCATTTCGTGTCAAAGACCTACTACTATAACAAATAACCCGTTCCTCATTGTCTATATTCTGCGTTAGTACGGCAGCAATGCCAAAGTCAGAAGCGTCGGCCTGCACGGTGAATGGTAAATCGAAATTTGGACAAGGTAAAATAGGTGCTGAAACTAAACATTTCTTAATAATTTCAAAAGCTTCTACACATTGAGGAGTCCAAACAAACCTTGCTGATTTCTTTAACAAATTAGTCAAAGGTGCTATAATTGATGAAAATTCCGGTATGAACCGTCTATACCATGAAGCCATTCCAATCAGACGCCTGACCTCTGATACCGTGGTAGGCGTTGGGATGTTAATGATTGCTTCAACCTTTTCGGGGTCTACCGATAAACCGTTGGAATCTACGACATACCCGAGATATTTCAATTCAGATTGACAAAGACGGCACTTATCAAAGCTTAAGGTCAAATTCGCTTCCTTGAATCTTTTCAAAACTTCAGCCAACACCTCAATGTGTTTTTCGAAAGTTGGAGTACATATAATAGTATCATCCAAATAAACAAAGACATAGGGCTCTAATTCGGGTCCAAGAATTTTATCAATGAGTCGCTGCCATGAAGCCGGAGCATTAGCCAAACCAAAAGGTAACCTTTTAAACTGAAACAAACCTCTATTGGGAACTGTGAACGCGGTATATTGTTTTGAGTCTTGACTTAACGGAATTTGCCAATAAGCAGATTTGATATCCAAAGAAGAAATAAATTTAGCATCACGTAATTGGTCTAAAATGGTTGAAACATAAGGTAAAGGGTAAGCGTCCCTTTCAGTTACTTTATTTAACTTTCGGAAATCCACGCAGAATCTATGCGTGCCATCTTTTTTTTTGACTAATAAAATAGGACTCGACCACGCACTACTAGATTTCTCGACCACATCCAACTTTAACATTTTGTCCAGCTCGGCGTCAATTTGTTTTTGCATATAAGGAGAAACTCTATAATACCGTTGCTTAATTGGGGAGGCGGTAGTTTTAATTTCATGTTCGATCAAATTAGTATAACCCAACGTCGCTTTTGATTCCGAAAAATAAGGATCAATCACCGAATGTAATTTAGAATTTTGTTCAGCTGTTAAATCCGCGCGTGACACGACAGCTGGTTTTGGGTCATTGACTGCGTCAGCGGTGGCGATCGACGCAAACTTCCACTGACCTTTCCGTAAGGCTGGAACGAACCCAGATTGTTTCCAATAATCAACTCCAAGAATTAAGGAGTTCGATATCTCCGGTACTACAAGGACGTTAACTAAAGTCATTTTGCCCTTCATCACAATAGGCAAGTCAACGGAACCGATAGATTCAATAGTTTCACCGTTAGCTACAGTACATTTAATTTTGTCTTTGTTATTTAAACGAACGCCTAATTTGTTTAAACGACGCCAGGTTTTATCGCCGATGATCGTTCGCGTAGCACCGCTATCCATAAGGCCGAGTACGTCATTACCGAAAATTTGAACGTTAATGAATGGACGCTGATCTTCCTCAGATGCATCAAAAACATAGTCTAAAATAATTTTGGTTTTCTTAAAATTGGTTTCACGTTCACTAAATGCGGAGTTATAAAATATTGCCGACTGTACTTGATTAGCGGAACGGACCACTCGTCGGTCATTTAATCCGTTCTTCGGAAGTTTTTTGAACAATTTGGACACGTACGTACGGTAGCGTTTCGATGACCACAACGATAACAATATTGAGTTGACCTAGGTCGGTCACAATCTCGTGCCAAATGTTGTTTACTTTGGCAATTCCAACATGATCTACTGGGAACACGATTAAAAACAGGCCGATCACGCGTCTCGTTATTAATTTTTGGTTTTGGTGTCCGGGATACCTAAGGCCGCAATGTCGCCTTCCAAATCGTATTTTCGTCTAACCGGAGGAGTAAAATTTTCAATAGACTCTAAACTGTTTTCTATTAAACGTCCTAATTCAATTAATTCATTAATAGAGTTAATTTGGGTTAAACTTAATCGCGATTGGTAAATAGGTCTAATATTTTTACGTAAAATTTTTAACTGTGCGTCTTCCGATAATTTAGTTTCTAAACGATTAAACATTCCTTTCATAATTGCTACGAAAATTCCGATCGGTTCTTTCTCGGATTGGGTTCGTTTTTGAATTTGTTCTAATAATTTATCATCAAAGTCGACAGGCTGAAACTGTAATTTTAAAAGGCGAACCAATTCAGGCCATGAATTAACCTCATTCTTAACCGAGCGCACGTAAATTAATGCGTGATCCTGGAATAAATCTAAACATTCGGCAAACAGCTGATCATCACCAACATTACGAGAAATTTGGTATTCGGAAACTTTTTCTAAGAAGGAGTTCAAAGACAGTGAGCCACTATTACCCTTATATTTTATATCCCATTTCCAACAAGGGGTCGATTTCGAATGATTAGTTGACACTGGAGACACCGTAGTACTTGCAACCTGGCAAATATTATTCACATTAGAGGTGGAAGGAGTACTTTCGATGTTTAATTTGACATCAATAGGTTCTTCCGGTGGATCAGAAGTATTTTCCACCGCGACCACTTGACGATCTAAGAGTTCATAACGGGAAATAAGAACGACTAATTCCTGAAGTAATTTTTCTTTAACTTCAGAATCATCACCTTTTTTTGGTATGGCGTTATTAATTCTATTTAAAGCATGTTTAAATTTTGTTTCGATAACAGAAGAAGTTTTTGATGAAGGACTGGTAACCAATTCGGTAATGAATGCGTCAATTTCGGATATAACTAAAGTAATTGCAGCTTTATCGGTAACAAAATCAAAAGGATAAGGAGGACGGATTGGAGATTTTCCCGTTGCTTCCTCTGCTAAAAATGTTTTTAACCAAGCACGTAATGCAGTAACTCCTAAGGTGGTATCTCCACCCCTAATTGAAACCTCATATTTTAATTCGTCATGTGATAATCTGGCGATATTTAACTTATACATTGTAGATAATTAAACGTGAACGAACCTTTATAAATTAAAGTGTAAAAGAAAAAAGTGTTGACTCAATCGGATTCCCGATGTAAAAGAATATCTCAATTAGCACGCGCCAACTAATAAAACTGACCTTTGTGATCCGGTCAATGACTCGCCGATAACGATACATAAATAAACATCAAATAAGCTTGTGGAAAGAAATATCGACTTCCACTCGGAAACAACAATTGATCTAAAGACAACAAATCGAACACAATTTTTCTTAACACACCTAAAACGCTGAACAGAATTCAATCTAACAAATAATCGACTAATAGGTAAAAACAAATTTATGAAACGTCAAAATTAGGTATTTTCTTAACACAGTGAGAGACAATTGTGCTCCACGTTGGCCGCGCCAATCTGTTACACTCTAAAACGATGGTTTAGAGAAGGTAACAATGGGATGGTGGTTTGCCAGCTAACTTAGTCGAGAAGGGGCGGGTCGAATTATTTGTCTCTCACTTACCTTTTTGCCGAGTTTACTTAAATCAGGAAGAGTTGTTAAGGGCGCCACCGAATTTTTAGTCACTGTGAAATGTTCGCCAAAACCGGAAATTCGAACACTCCGTAGATGAAAACAGGCGATTCAGAGAAAGTCAAATGTGAGATAATAATTCGTATATTAAAATTTAAAGCAAGTAAAATGGTTAATAAAATCATTCAAATCAATCTTAAATTTAAAAGTCGCACAGGGAATCAGCCGCAGAGCGCTTGATCGTACGTACGACTAGCCGCAAACGATAAATGCCGCTACTCGAGAACTACCTTAACTTAATTCACAACTAAAGCATGCATACAACAAAACATCAAACAAAATAATAAATCAAGACTGCGAACCGAGTCAGAGGGGTCTAAAGTTTGATAATCAAGACATAATTGAATTCTAAGACTCTATTCTGATCGATTCGCCCGTCTTGACTTTAACCAACAATTTAAATCAACCAAAACAAAATCAAATAGAAGTACGCGTCGAAAATAACTGGTGTCCGTGATGTTCCTCTAACGATCGAATTGGAGGCGAGTTCTTCGGGTGAAGAGGGGATAAGTTGTTAAAGGTACTTACAGGTATGCCTGCGGTTCGACAGCTACTAATCCTTAGTTTAAAACAAAAACTCAACACTTTATTGTCAGAATCGATTCACTTAACTCCGTCAAAGACGTTACACGCGTTCAGCATCGGTAAAACGCGTCGATACAGTACCATTAGCCGGGAAAACTTTATAAAGTCCGCAGTAGCGACTATTTTCTCAATTGGGAGAACAACCGGTAACTTTCCCGGAACTAATTATTACAATCGTCAATTCTTTAGATGTTCCGCTTGTTCGTTCAATTACCCACACTTTAACATTCTTCGTTTACCGAACTTTTCACCTCAAGGTCTTATTCTTGCCTCAATCGTTTGATTTTAACCAATTTTCGTAGTTCACCTTTATTTAATTAAACACACACAAGTGCGGTTCTAATTTGCCACTTGAATTAGAATGTTTAAGTAACGTAATGTTCATCACCTGTATTTATAATGCGTCGCCGAAAACTCGGTGTTAATTACCCGCATAAAACACTTGACTTCTTGAACCGAACTTAAATCAACTATTTGTTTTACAAATTTCAATTATACAAAATTTCTGATTGGATTCGAAATTATATTAATTGACCTTTTTTCGAGGGCCAAAAGGAACTTAACTTTCCTCTGGAAAGAATGAAGCTTAAATAGCCCCTTCTCAAAACAAAATCTCCAATCAAAAACCTTACATTAATTACATCATACTTTAAGACAAAGAACTTAACATAATTTAGGTACGTGACAATTCTTATCCGAATCTTCCCACGCAACAGCTAAATCAGCACTTGCTTCTGATTATGAAATATAACAAGAATGATAGCTCAGCAAATCCATGGGAACAGAGTAATAAACGCGTTCAGAAACATAAATCTTACTCTAATCTAAACTTAAAATATACAAAGAGACATCTGAACAAAGAATAATTCTAAGTAAAATAATTTTTAACATGAACCAAATCTCAAGTTTCAAAAATTTAATGGGTTTAAGGCACGTACACAGACATCCGTCGCCAAAAGATATTCAATTACCAGATAATAAATAATTTTAAATGAATGTAAGTAAACACAATGGAAACTTTTAGAATGTTACCAAGAAATACGCAATTCGAAAATACAAAGAAGTTTAATGAACGATGGAAATGCTAAACACACCCGTAATTACAACATAATAATAAAAAAAAAATAAATGGATAAAAATTCTCAGCCCCAAAAACCACCGGGACGGTGACAAACGTAAGTCGCAACAGCAGAAGATGGCCCCTAACAATTATGTTTTGTCTGCTAAACATTGCTGGCATCAACTCACAAGTTTTGTATAAGTTTAATACCGGCGATCAGAAAATAAAAAGAAGAAATTATTTAAAAGATTTAGGGTTGGCCTTAGTCAATGAATATGCACAAGCTAGAAAAAACAATCCCAGGATGAAACGAGTTTTGAGAGAAAAAAATAGAAACATATTTGCAGTCGGAACAACCCCCAAATAAAAAACCAGCTGGCGTTCGTGGTCGATGTGGTATTTGCTCTCGAAGGATGGATAAAGAAACACAATATTCTTGCCATAAATGTAATATTTTTCTTTGTTTAGACCATGCTGTTATGCAATGCGAGTCCTGTGCTCATACATCCGATGCTGTATAATGTAGTACGAACGTGTACCTACTCGGTCAATTTCCTTATACTTCATGTTATGTTATTCTTATTTTTCTTGCCAATGTTTTAGAGAGTGTTATTTTTTAGTTTCTGTTTTGTAATTTATTTTAAATTGGCGTTCTATAAGATTTATATTTAAAAAAAGCACGTCTATATTTGACCAGATTGTGTGCCCTTATTTTTGAACTTATGATTGACCTATCTGTTTCTTGTATTTTTTATGTTTTGTTCCAAGTTTTTTCAAGTCAAAAATTTGTTTAAAACACGTTTTTGGGATACTTTAAAAAATACTGTGATTTTTTTTAAATATTAAAACATTGAAGACTCTAAATTTCTAGTGTTTTAATAAAATATGATATTTTTTCAAATAAAGACCATCTAACTTTAGTTGCATATTTGTTTAATCCAAATGAGGCCAAAACAAATAATTTTAGTCAAATAATGCCTAAAAGTTTATTTTGTCCCAGATTATGACTTACAAACATTGAGGTCCGCTAGACCTCACCTGACCGCTTAAGTAACTTCTGACCACCCGACCGACGCCGGGTTAAAATAGTTGTCGCAAGAATTTTATATAATTAATATATTAGGTTTAAGTTACAGAACATGTAAAGCTCTAATAAATAATTTGCTGTTGCATCCATACAACATTACAGTTGCTTACACTTGATTACGACAAGTGACTAAACTACTGTTATTGGTTTAACGATAATTTCAGAAATGATAAAATATTAAATTCGACTTCCTTTAATAATGAAGCAGATATCACTCCATAACAACTGCAAAATATTTTTAAGAACATTAGACGGAGATTTGATATGTGCATAAATAACAATATTGATCACATCAAGCACATAAGTAATTTAAAAAATTAAAAATGTGTAAGCTGAATAAGAATACGTTATGAAATGTAATTGATAGTAAAATATAAACTAGTTGTAGTAGTACGATGCTACCAATAATTGAGAAAAAATTAGTACGAACAGTCAAGCCATCTTTACCACTACGCCTAGTGTACGTACATTGTACATCTAATTGTCACTGTTTTGTACATAATATGTAATAATAAAAAAAAACTTTCACGCGACTAGGATTTGAACTCTTGTTGGCGTAGTAAGCAGATGCCTTACCAAGTATGTCCCGACGACTTAATATTTTTACATATTATATAAATGGCTTTTATGTTCTAATAAATATCTTTTATTAGTTGCTTTTAATTATACACTTTAAAACCACACTGAAGATTGAAAGATACCTAAAACAGCACTACCATCAAAATGTTTATAATCAAAGATCCTTTTACATTAACGTACGTACAATGTATGCACATATTAGGTACAGGTACGTGCAGCATATTTACATTAAAGTCTGTACTAATTAATTTTGTTTTTCTAAAAAAAATTTGATGGTGCATAGTGATATCTGGATCTATAACCTTTACATTTAACAGTAAATTTGCATTTGTCGGAATTTTGCTCATAGTAAATATTGTTCAAATTCATTATATACATCTACTTTATAGAAGCTAAAAACATCTTGACCAAAGTAAATTTAGTTGTACCATTTATAAAATAAAGAGATGAGAAAGTATACAACATTTAAAAATGAAACAGATACATAAATACATCTCCGCTAGAAGACACTCACCACGCTGCTATTTAGCAGCCACGTGGATTTTAAGTGACTGTAAAGATATTTTATAAGTGATAAAATAGTTGTAATCACGTAACAGCCAAATATTTGTTTTCCATTTTGGTGGTAGTCACGGTATAGAACTGTACCGTTAATGTGGTAGTGACTAGTGGGAAGCTATTCTATAGTTCCATATGCTAAGATAACACACATTTTACTTTTTAAAGCAGTATTTTGCAATTTTTTAAAATTTATTTAAGCTTACATAATCACTGCGTAGTTTACAAAATGGCTAAATTACTAGTCTTTCTTCTTTTCTATTTTTCTAAAAATCTACTAAAACTTACTCTTTTTATAAATTTGTATCAGTTAGTGTTTTTATGTACTGATGATTCTTGATTTAATTAATTTTAATCTACGTTACTATTTGAAAACAAATTGCGTAATTAAGAAAAACCTGCACATAAATTTAAATATAAATATTTAATACGTATATGTGCATTAAACCAATGACAAAAATTCAACACTTTTCTAGTTAACTGATTTCCATTTTGTCGCTTACACTGTCATATGTCTTTTAAGTTGTTTTACAATGTTTTTATTCGGAATAAATAATTTATTATGTTTCTTAATTACTGCACATTACATATTTGCAAGAAATACAATTGTTAGTTAAAATTTCGTTTTATGCTCTAACCAAAATTTTAAAAATATTTACGAACAGATGACAAAAACATAATTAGGTTAAGTTTAGCAGAAGTACAATAATTGTTTCAAGGAAGTAACAGAAAAGATCAAGTTTCTATAACGGTTAAAAGTTTATTTACATAGCATGTTTGATGAACTGCTATAAAGATAATCGAGGTTCAAGGTTGTAATCTAATACTGGTTGCAACAACTGGCAACATTGCTTGGATGTCATTTAACGGATATATGAAAGTGATCTGTATATTGGTCGCCAGTTTGTAGTAAAATATTCATAATCGTATATTGGACGCCATTTAATTCATTTATAAAAGGTCGCCAAATTGCAACGTATTTAAACTTTTTTATTATTTACATTTTTACAGTTCTTATTGCTAATTGATTCATAATATAACAAAAAAAGTTTATAAACACGAATCAGATTGTTTCTATCACAACGGGAAGCGGTGGACGCCAAAAAACTTGGTTATGTGTTGTCGCCATTTAGATACACGGATTTATATATATATATATGTACAGCCTAACCTGTTGCAATGTTGATGTTGCAACACTGTTCGAGTTTTATACAGTTTTATACGCATCGCGATACGTACGGTTTGCAGTTTTCAACTTTTATACGTATAAAAACATTGTCACAGGTCCTACAAAATGTGTAACTAAGAAAATATTAAACAACAACCTTTAATTGTTCTTAACTACTGCATTTATATGTATTTAATTAGGTACAGTAGGAAATAACAACACATGTTATATTGTTATATAGTAAAATGTTTTTTTTTATTAAATATCCAAACTGCTAAAGTAATGTGTAATGTGTTGCCTAGCGTTCACTTATTTCAAATAATGTTATCATGCTCGTTATAAATGCCTAATAAAGTAATACATATACTTCATATAAATGTTAAATATCTATCAAATGATAAATGTAAGCATATACTAATTTCATTTAATAAAATTTATCTTATTACCGACGGCTAGCTCACTCACACAAATTCATAGAACGTTAATTGTTATTAGTGTTAGGTTCGGCGTAGAGTAAAAACATGTAAACAATAAAATATTTTATCCAAGTTCAAAATAGAAAATTCTTATTGTTAATTTCCATTTATAAAATGTACAAATATAAACAAAATCAACATAATTCTGCAAGACAGTCGACCATTATAAATGCTGTACCATTAGAATCTAGATAATGTGACAATAATTGTTTGAACGGCTATGTAACCATGGGGCAAAAAAATGATAACAACTAAAAATAAAATGTTTATTTCGCAACTAAAGACATAAGTAAATCTTGGCTGTTATTTGGCGGGAAGTCAATTGCAAATTAAATCATACTGCAATATAAACAGTCTTACACTATGATAAGAAAGTGACGACATATTTATGTAAACGAATGTTGGCACAGGTTTATGCTGACTTGCACTACAGCCGGCTTATGAACGATAATAATTATCTTCTCGTTTTTACTGATTGTAAATTTTTAATCTGTAATGAACATATGTTTAAATAACTCAAGTCTTAACTTTAATTGCATGGATCCATAGATTTCGATTAATTTTTTTTCCACATTTTCAAATTCATAAAAGAATGTACAATTAAAAGTGTTAAACAATATTTTGGTCGATGAGCTGTTTTAGGGCAATTTGATCGAGATAGCAAAACGTCACTGATGCTAATGAATTTATAACGTACCGGGAAACATATTCTCCAATTTTGGTAAAGTTTTATTAGCTAAGATTGAAAATGATCCTTATTATCAAAAACGATAGACGACAAAACAAGGTGTCTAATGATGTGTCAAATTACAATTTTGGATAGACGGTAACCAAAACACACAACGACAAAGTCAAAGATTCGTTTTTCGCGTGTTCTGATAACAACGTACTCGAGTTCGTCAACTAATCACAATTATATAAGGACATCAATCAATTTTTTTTAAACTGTAACTAAAATAGGGTACAATTAGGTGTTAATAAAATTTTATGAGAATTTAGCTTTGTCTAATGTAGTACATTAGACAAAGCTAAATAAACTTATTATCAAAGTTTGAAAATAATCGATATTATAAGGAACGATAAGGGACAAAACAAGATATCTAATGATGTGTCAAATTACAATTTTGGATGAAAGGTGACCAAAATACGGAATGACAAAGTCAAAAATTTGTTTTTCTCGTGTTATGATAAGAACGTACTGCGGTTAAAACGTCAACGTAATCACAATTATATACGGATTTCTTTCAAATTTCTCAAATATGTAACTAAAAGTGTGTATAATTAGATCGCGCAAACGAAATTTTGACCTGACAAGCCGTTTTAGGGTTATCGAACTTGAACCAACATCATCGTGAGATGTCGAAAACAAGAAGAGGGTGAAAAAGGCAGTTTCATCGAGATAGCAAAATGTCGTTGATGTTAATGAGTTTATAATCTATCGGGAACCATCCCCTCCAGATTTGGTAACGATTTGTCAAAAATTGTGGATTTTAGTCATCTTTCGTAATAAAAACTGAAAATTATAATGCAGTATGCGCAGAACTTTACACAAAGCTAAATAAACTTATTATCAAAGTTTGAAAACAATCGATATTATAAGGAACGATAGGGGACAAAACAAGGTATCTAATGATGGGTCAAATTACAATTTTGGATGAAAGGTTACCAAAATACGGAATGACAAAGTCAAAAATTATATTTTTCTCGGGTTATGATAATAACGTACTGCGGTTAAAACGTCAACGAAATCACAATTATATACGGATTTCTTTCAAATTTCTCATATATGTAACTTAAAGTGCGTATAATTAGATCGCGCAAACAAAATTTTGATCTGACAAGCCGTTTTAGGGTTATCGAACTTGAACCAACAACATCGTGAAATGTCGAAAGTAAGAAGACAGTGAAAAAGGCAGTTTGATCGAGATAGCAAAACGTCGTTGGTGGTAATGAGTTTATAACCTATCATGAACCATCCTATCCAAATTTGGTAACGATTTGTCAAAAATTGTGGGTTTTAGTCATGTTTCGTAATAAAACTGAAAATTATAATGCAGTATGTGTAGCACTTGACACAAAGCTAAATAAACTTATTATCAAAGTTTGAAAACAATCAATATTATAAGAAACGATAGGGGACAAAACTGGGTATCTAATTATGTGTCAAATTACAATTTTGTATGAAGGGTTACCAAAATACAGAATGACATAGTCAAAACTTCGTTTTTCTCGTGTTATGATAAGAACGTACTGCGGTTAAAACGTCAACGAAATCACAATTATATACGGATTTCTTTCAAATTTCTAATATATGTAACTTAAAGTGCGTATAATTAGATCGCGCAAACAAAATTTTGATCTGACAAGCCGTTTTAGGGTTATCGAACTTGAACCAACATCATCGTGAGATGTCGAAAACAAGAAGAGGGTGAAAAAGGCAGTTTCATCGAGATAGCAAAATGTCGTTGATGTTAATGAGTTTATAATCTATCGGGAACCATCCCCTCCAGATTTGGTAACGATTTGTCAAAAATTGTGGATTTTAGTCATCTTTCGTAATAAAAACTGAAAATTATAATGCAGTATGCGCAAAACTTTACACAAAGCTAAATAAACTTATTATCAAAGTTTGAAAACAATCGATATTATAAGGAACGATAGGGGACAAAACAAGGTATCTAATGATGGGTCAAATTACAATTTTGGATGAAAGGTTACCAAAATACGGAATGACAAAGTCAAAAATTCTATTTTTCCCGGGTTATGATAATAACGTACTGCGGTTAAAACGTCAACGAAATCACAATTATATACGGATTTCTTTCAAATTTCATATATATGTAACTTAAAGTGCGTATAATTAGATCGCGCAAACAAAATTTTGATTTGACAAGCCGTTTTAGGGTTATCGAACTTGAACCAAAAACATCGTGAAATGTCGAAAGTAAGAAGACAGTGAAAAAGGCAGTTTGATCGAGATAGCAAAACGTCGATGGTGGTAATGAGTTTATAACCTATCATGAACCATCCTATCCAGATTTGGTAACGATTTGTCAAAAATTGTGGGTTTTAGTCATGTTTCGTAATAAAAACTGAAAATTATAATGCAGTATGCGCAGTACTTTACACAAAGCTAAATAAACTTATTATCAAAGTTTGAAAACAATCGATATTATAAGGAACGATAGGGGACAAAACAAGGTATCTAATGATGTGTCAAATTACAATTTTGGATAAAAGGTTACCAAAATACGGAATGGCAAAGTCAAAAATTCTATTTTTCTCGGGTTATGATAAGAACGTACTGCGGTTAAAACGTCAACGAAATCACAATTATATACGGATTTCTTTCAAATTTCTCATATATGTAACTAAAAGTGCGTATAATTAGATCGCGCAAACGAAATTTTGACCTGACAAGCCGTTTTAGGGTTATCGAACTTGAACCAACATCATCGTGAGATGTCGAAAACAAGAAGAGGGTGAAAAAGGCAGTTTCATCGAGATAGCAAAATGTCGTTGATGTTAATGAGTTTATAATCTATCGGGAACCATCCCCTCCAGATTTGGTAACGATTTGTCAAAAATTGTGGATTTTAGTCATCTTTCGTAATAAAAACTGAAAATTATAATGCAGTATGCGCAGAACTTTACACAAAGCTAAATAAACTTATTATCAAAGTTTGAAAACAATCGATATTATAAGGAACGATAGGGGACAAAACAAGGTATCTAATGATGGGTCAAATTACAATTTTGGATGAAAGGTTACCAAAATACGGAATGACAAAGTCAAAAATTATATTTTTCTCGGGTTATGATAATAACGTACTGCGGTTAAAACGTCAACGAAATCACAATTATATACGGATTTCTTTCAAATTTCTCATATATGTAACTTAAAGTGCGTATAATTAGATCGCGCAAACAAAATTTTGATCTGACAAGCCGTTTTAGGGTTATCGAACTTGAACCAACAACATCGTGAAATGTCGAAAGTAAGAAGACAGTGAAAAAGGCAGTTTGATCGAGATAGCAAAACGTCGTTGGTGGTAATGAGTTTATAACCTATCATGAACCATCCTATCCAAATTTGGTAACGATTTGTCAAAAATTGTGGGTTTTAGTCATGTTTCGTAATAAAAACTGAAAATTATAATGCAGTATGTGTAGCACTTGACACAAAGCTAAATAAACTTATTATCAAAGTTTGAAAACAATCAATATTATAAGAAACGATAGGGGACAAAACTGGGTATCTAATTATGTGTCAAATTACAATTTTGTATGAAGGGTTACCAAAATACAGAATGACATAGTCAAAACTTCGTTTTTCTCGTGTTATGATAAGAACGTACTGCGGTTAAAACGTCAACGAAATCACAATTATATACGGATTTCTTTCAAATTTCTAATATATGTAACTTAAAGTGCGTATAATTAGATCGCGCAAACAAAATTTTGATCTGACAAGTCGTTTTAGGGTTATCGAACTTGAACCAACATCATCGTGAGATGTCGAAAACAAGAAGAGGGTGAAAAAGGCAGTTTCATCGAGATAGCAAAATGTCGTTGATGTTAATGAGTTTATAATCTATCGGGAACCATCCCCTCCAGATTTGGTAACGATTTGTCAAAAATTGTGGATTTTAGTCATCTTTCGTAATAAAAACTGAAAATTATAATGCAGTATGCGCAGAACTTTACACAAAGCTAAATAAACTTATTATCAAAGTTTGAAAACAATCGATATTATAAGGAACGATAGGGGACAAAACAAGGTATCTAATGATGTGTCAAATTACAATTTTGGATGAAAGGTTACCAAAATACGGAATGACAAAGTCAAAAATTCTATTTTTCTCGGGTTATGATAATAACGTACTGCGGTTAAAACGTCAACGAAATCACAATTATATACGGATTTCTTTCAAATTTCATATATATGTAACTTAAAGTGCGTATAATTAGATCGCGCAAACAAAATTTTGATTTGACAAGCCGTTTTAGGGTTATCGAACTTGAACCAAAAACATCGTGAAATGTCGAAAGTAAGAAGACAGTGAAAAAGGCAGTTTGATCGAGATAGCAAAACGTCGATGGTGGTAATGAGTTTATAACCTATCATGAACCATCCTATCCAGATTTGGTAACGATTTGTCAAAAATTGTGGGTTTTAGTCATGTTTCGTAATAAAAACTGAAAATTATAATGCAGTATGCGCAGTACTTTACACAAAGCTAAATAAACTTATTATCAAAGTTTGAAAACAATCGATATTATAAGGAACGATAGGGGACAAAACAAGGTATCTAATGATGTGTCAAATTACAATTTTGGATGAAAGGTTACCAAAATACGGAATGACAAAGTCAAAAATTCTATTTTTCTCGGGTTATGATAATAACGTACTGCGGTTAAAACGTCAACGAAATCACAATTATATACGGATTTCTTTCAAATTTCATATATATGTAACTTAAAGTGCGTATAATTAGATCGGGCAAACAAAATTTTGATCTGACAAGCCGTTTTAGGGTTATCGAACTTGAACCAAAAACATCGTGAAATGTCGAAAGTAAGAAGACAGTGAAAAAGGCAGTTTGATCGAGATAGCAAAACGTCGATGGTGGTAATGAGTTTATAACCTATCATGAACCATCCTATCCAGATTTGGTAACGATTTGTCAAAAATTGTGGATTTTAGTGATCTTTCGTAATAAAAACTGAAAATTATAATGCAGTATGCGCAGTACTTTACACAAAGCTAAATAAACTTATTATCAAAGTTTGAAAACAATCGATATTATAAGAAACGATAGGGGACAAAACAAGGTATCTAATGATGTGTCAAATTACAATTTTGGATGAAAGGTTACCAAAATACGGAATGACAAAGTCAAAAATTCTATTTTTCTCGGGTTATGATAATAACGTACTGCGGTTAAAACGTCAACGAAATCACAATTATATACGGATTTCTTTCAAATTTCATATATATGTAACTTAAAGTGCGTATAATTAGATCGGGCAAACAAAATTTTGATCTGACAAGCCGTTTTAGGGTTATCGAACTTGAACCAAAAACATCGTGAAATGTCGAAAGTAAGAAGACAGTGAAAAAGGCAGTTTGATCGAGATAGCAAAACGTCGATGGTGGTAATGAGTTTATAACCTATCATGAACCATCCTATCCAGATTTGGTAACGATTTGTCAAAAATTGTGGGTTTTAGTCATGTTTCGTAATAAAAACTGAAAATTATAATGCAGTATGCGCAGTACTTTACACAAAGCTAAATAAACTTATTATCAAAGTTTGAAAACAATCGATATTATAAGGAACGATAGGGGACAAAACAAGGTATCTAATGATGTGTCAAATTACAATTTTGGATAAAAGGTTACCAAAATACGGAATGGCAAAGTCAAAAATTCTATTTTTCTCGGGTTATGATAAGAACGTACTGCGGTTAAAACGTCAACGTAATCACAATTATTTACGGATTTCTTTCAAATTTCTCATATATGTAACTAAAAGTGCGTATTATTAGATCGCGCAAACAAAATTTTGATCTGACAAGCCGTTATAGGGTTATCGAACTTGAAACAACAACATCCTGAGATGTCGAAAGTGAGAAGAGAGTGAAAAAGGCAGTTTGGTCGAGATAGCAAAACGTCGTTGGTGGTAATCAGTTTATAACCTATCGGGAACCATCCTATCCAGATTTGGTAACGATTTGTCAAAAATTGTGGATTTTAGTCATCTTTCGTAATAAAAACTGAAAATTATAATGCATCATGTGTAGCACTTTATATAAAGCTAAATAAACTTATTATCAAAGTTTGAAAATCATCGATATTATAAGGTACCATAGGGGACAAAACAAGGTATCTAATGATGTGTCAAATTACAATTTTGGATGAAGGGTTACCAAAATACAGAATGAGAAAAATCAAAAATTCGTTTTTCTCGTGTTATGATAAGAACGTACTGCGGTTAAAGCGTCAAAGTAACCACAATTATATACGAATTTCTTTCAAATTTATGAAATTTGTAACTAAAAATACGTGCAATTAGATTGCTTAAACAAAATTTTGATGTGATAAGGCGTTTTAGAGTTATCGAACTCGAACCAACAACATCGTGAAATGTCGAAAGTAAGAAGACAGTGAAAAAGGCAGTTTGGTCGAGATAGCAAAACGTCGTTGGTGGTAATCAGTTTATAACCTATCGGGAACCATCCTAACCAGATTTGGTAACGATTTGTCAAAAATTGTGGATTTTAGTCATCTTTCGTAATAAAAACTGAAAATTATAATGCATCATGTGTAGCACTTTATATAAAGCTAAATAAACTTATTATCAAAGTTTGAAAATCATCGATATTATAAGGAACCATAGGGGACAAAACAAGGTATCTAATGATGTGTCAAATTACAATTTTGGATGAAGGGTTACCAAAATACAGAATGAGAAAAATCAAAAATTCGTTTTTCTCGTGTTATGATAAGAACGTACTGCGGTTAAAGCGTCAAAGTAACCACAATTATATACGAATTTCTTTCAAATTTATGAAATTTGTAACTAAAAATACGTGCAATTAGATTGCTTAAACAAAATTTTGATGTGATAAGGCGTTTTAGAGTTATCGAACTCGAACCAACAACATCGTGAAATGTCAAAACTAAGAAGACAGTGAAAAAGGCAGTTTGATCGAGATAGCAAAACGTCGTTGGTGGTAATGAGTTTATAACCTACCATGAACCATCCTATCCAGATTTGGTAACGATTTGTCAAAAATTGTGGATTTTAGTCATGTTTCGTAATAAAAACTGAAAATTATAATGCAGTATGTGTAGCACTTGACACAAAGCTAAATAAACTTATTATCAAAGTTTGAAAACAATCGATATTATAAGAAACGATAGGGGACAAAACTGGGTATCTAATTATGTGTCAAATTACAATTTTGTATGAAGGGTTACCAAAATACAGAATGACATAGTCAAAACTTCGTTTTTCTCGTGTTATGATAAGAACGTACTGCGGTTAAAACGTCAACGTAATCACAATTATATACGGATTTCTTTCAAGTTTCTTATATATGTAACTTAAAGTGCGTATAATTAGATCGCGCAAACAAAATTTTGATCTGATAAGGAGTTTTATGGTTATCGAATTTGAAACAACAACATCGTGAGATGTTGAAAACAAGAAGAGGGTGAAAAAGGCAGTTTCATCGAGATAGCAAAATGTCGTTGATGTTAATGAGTTTATAATCTATCGGGAACCATCCCCTCCAGATTTGGTAACGATTTGTCAAAAATTGTGGATTTTAGTGATCTTTCGTAATAAAAACTGAAAATTATAATGCAGTATGCGCAGTACTTTACACAAAGCTAAATAAACTTATTATCAAAGTTTGAAAACAATCGATATTATAAGAAACGATAGGGGACAAAACAAGGTATCTAATGATGTGTCAAATTACAATTTTGGATGAAAGGTTACCAAAATACGGAATGACAAAGTCAAAAATTCTATTTTTCCCGTGTTATGATAAGAACGTACTGCGGTTAAAATATCAACGTAATCACAATTATATACGGATTTCTTTCAAATTTCTCATATATGTAACTAAATGTGCGTATAATTAGATCGCACAAACAAAATTTTGATCTGACAAGCCGTTTTAGGGTTATCAAACTTGAACCAACATCATCGTGAGATGTCAAAAACAAGAAGAGGGTGAAAAAGGCAGTTTCATCTAGATAGCAAAACGTCGTTGATGATAATGAATTTATAATCTATCGGGAACCATCCTCTCCAGATTTGGTAACGATTTGTCAAAAAGTCAACGTAATCACAATTATATACGGATTTCTTTCAAATTTCTCAAATTTGTAACTAAAGATGGGTTTAATTAGATCGCGCAAACAAAATTTTGTTCTGATAGGGAGGTTTAGAGTTATCTAACTCGAACTAACAACATCGCGCGATGTCTAAAACGAGAAAAGGTTGAAATAGACAGTTTGATCGAGATAGCAAAACGTCGTTGGTGCTAATGAGTTTATAACCTATCGGAAACCATTCTCTCCAAATGTGGCAAAGATTTGTCAAAAATTGTGATAACTCCTCGTATTTTTAGTTGTATTAATATCCATAATTTTTTTAAGAAAACAATAAAACGTACTACTATAACTTCTGCTAAAACTGACAAAATAAACAGTTTTTAGAAGCTTTTTTATAACAAATCTAACTGATTTCAATAAAAGATATAAAAAAAATTATGAATTTAAATTGCTTTAGATGTAAACGATTGCAGTAAAACTTGTAAAGATAACAAAATGTGAAAATAAAATCATAACACAGCTATCTACCTTTCTTTTACAAAAGTAACTCAATTTAAAATAATACATTAATTTATAAAAGGTCATAAAACAAAAATGTTTTTTAAAATAAATTGTAATAGTATGCTAATTGTGATAACAGTAGGACATTGCTGTTACAGTAAAAACCGTTGGTAAAAATTGAGATAACACATGGAATAAATGTCGAGTCAAACTATGTATCAATTTAAATACTTTAGATAGGTCACGTCCAAATACGTTTCTACTACAGTAATAATATTGTGTTTATACTAAAACACTTTACGTGAGATTCTACGAATTCGTATTTAGTATCTTTTTGTTTTGTTTAAATAAGTGACATAACATTTAAGTAGTATCCTGTAGTATGTATAATAATAGCTCCTATACCTAATTAACTATCAAAACTGGTTTAGTTCAAGGTGTTAGTATGAATCTGCTTGCTGAAATTGATAAGGAAGTTTTCGGAATTGATATTATACAGGTTCTTAGTTTTGTTGTAACTCTCTTGGAAATTATGAGTTACATATTCAAAAAACCAGTAAAACAACTATAAATATAACATTCAAACACTTGTTTTTAAACATTATGACTGACCCAATGTTAAGCGAGCACACCTACAATGAGGTTTGAATAAAGTTTGTTTTCTCAAAGTTGTACCACCTATTAAAAGCTTATAAATGATTTCAGTAAAAACAAGAATTGTTTATTCTTTGACAAACGTTTAGCAAATATGTCTGATAAAGAGACAAATATTTGAAGTTTACACGATTCCTAGTTCTTAGTTTTAGCTTTAAGGCGTTTTTGTTATTTTCTCCTCTCGCGGATGATTGGTTTATTTTTTCTGTTTGATTTTTTTGTTTACTTATGCGTTTACTTTTAAGGGTTGAATTCAATTTAATTTAAAAAATTAGAAAGAAAGGTAAATTACAATTTTTTAACAATAATGTTAATTGTAGCATTTTCTAATTGCACTTGCATTAAATATGCACGTTTTTAATATCTATATGTGTAAGTACAAAACACATAAGGTGAATGGCATTAAAACTCGGTAATTAGAAGTTTCCGAATATTGAATTCATTTAAAAATCAAAATTATACTGATTTTGTAATCAACGTCATTTTTATTAAAAAATATATATTTTCTATTAAAAAAGTTTAATACCGTATTTTCTATTAACAACACCAATTATTAATTATTATCATTTTATTAATGTTAATAATAAACATTTTCTGTATTGTAAATACATCGCGAATAATTTAGAATACTTGTACAATACAAATTCATTTACATACCGATAATGTAGGCAACACACATTGGGATTGACGTCACATCTCAAAACAGCGTTGCCACAATTATTGCGGCAAGTACGGCAAAATATCGGGACGCGTAGCAATATTGCAACGCGTCCACGATTATTGCTATAGGTATGGTAGCATAAATTTTGCATTGCTACAAGTACGACGTTACAAATATATATATATATATATATATATATTTATATACGTATTCACTCAGCGTCTACCCATAGAAAATTTTGGTTACACTCAGCGTCCTCGGACACTCAGCGTCTGAGGTACAGACGCTGAGTGGAAAATCGTTAAAAATTTTTTTTTGGTGCACTAGGAGCCATCCAGTACCGTTAAAAGAAAAATTAGGGAGACGCTTAGTAGCATCACATATTGACCTCTATATGAAAATTAGTTCAACGTGTTGTTGTTAGGTGGCGCTAAATTCGATCTGTATATACTCATGTATATTTAAAATTATTGAAAATATTCACTGAGCGTCTGTGTGTATATATCTACGAATCGGTCAACAAGGCGTCCTAATACGTCATATGTACATAAAGATATTCATATCTAAGAATTGGTATTACGTCATGCGTACATGCTGATTTTGAATTTGTATATAATAATTGAGCTATCGGTTTACTAAGCGTCCCGAGATTTTAACGTAATTTATTTTTAATCTCAACTTTTCGAAGTAGTAATTCAGCGTCCTTAAAGAAAACACTTGTTTTTACGCGGTTACTAGCATGAAAAAGTCATATCTATTTCGAAAACGAACGTTGGATATTGTGCAACGTGCGATAGCTGCAGAAGAAGATATTTATGATGACGGTAAGTTAAAACATTTTTTATTAATAAATTATAAACTGGTGTTTAACGTTATGCTGCTATTTTATGTTCTAACTTGTGCTGACACTGTACGCCATTCAGAAAATCCGTTATCGTTTGCTGCTGTAACTACAACAAAGTTATTTTAGTATCTTTCTTATCTTTGCGTGCTTGCAACTAATTAAATTTATTCGACCAGCAATATTTTTTAAATTTTTAATTTTATGGTACAAAAACAATAGTACGTTTATATAAGAAAATATATATAATATTGTTTCTCTATTTCGACATAAGAATTAACGATTCTTACACTAAAATCCGTGTAAGAATAATCAAATTCTTACACGAATTTTAGTAATGTTAGTTTTTTCAAAGTTGGTATCTCTACATCCTAAGTTGACGTTATATGAAAAAGAAATCAAAATTATTTCAACTTAACAATTGAAATTAAAATTTTCATGCCAAGATAAAATAAAAACGTCCTATTGATTCAAAGTATTTACTTATAAAGGTATAAAGAGATAATTATGTATGAGATTTTAACATTATTTTATTTTGTGTTGTACATTACTGTTTGCGTGCATCAAAAATTCTTAAAAAAATTTTATGTCCCTCAATAAAAATGAATTTCAGTGTTAGAGTATAAATTTGTAATCGGCGCAGTAAATCTTTTTGCTGATAATGTATTGCTGTCTCAAATATTTTTAACAATTGTATAAAAATATTTTTGAGAAAAAGCTTCCAGTGAATTTGTGAAGAAACTAAAATGGTTCGTTTTATTTATGTTAAAAAACAAATGCACTTGAAATAAACGTCATAATAGAAAATTGTTCTTGTAATGTTTATGTAATCATATGCAGTTGATGTTGGCAACAATTTTTTTTCCATAGCTCGCAATCTTCCGCCGATCGAATGGCATGCAGTAACGATCTTGATCTGGTCTATATTATCTTTCCTTCGATTTTTTAAGCTTAATTCATCTTTTCTTGTGATATAGCTAAAGAATATTAAGATGCTCGGTTTGCATACCACTGCCAGTCTTGTTTCCGTATTTAGCAAGTTCAGTATTGAGACGATTATTCTGTTTTCCATCTAAGAGATTCTCAACATCCATCTCTAGGCTCACAACTGAAAGACATTTATACGTTTGACATGCACCTTGAGAGTCTGTTTAATTTCCATATAGCATCACTGAGAAGGTAAGTGCCTTGAGTGGCCACAACTTATTGTTTCTAGAGATGTGGTAATTTATCCAATTTGGTATTAGCCTGCTAGCTGCTGTTTATGTAAAATGCGATATTTAATCATCTTTATGGACGATCCGCTATTTGCTTGTACAAGTGAATCTAAATATGTAAACTGCTCCACTTCCTGCTTGGTCTTGCTCTTATTCTTTGTCTTCTTCTTCTAGTTTTGCATCCACGCCTGTTTATCACTTCCTCTCCTCTTTTAGACTAGGACTCCCAATAGATCTCGTGCATCTTCTTGTATTTCATCTTTCCATTGCTTTTGTAGTCTCCGCACTGGGCTTCTGCCGTGCATTCGGCTGTTTAAAGTTGTTTGGGAGTCTTTTATCATCCATTCTAAGAACAGTAGCCGTAACTTGTTGTTTCTGGAGATGTAATTATCTTCTTAAATTGGTATTAGCCTAACTGCAGCTCTCCCAAGTATAATGCGGCGCTTAATCTCGCTGGATGATCCGCCATTTGCTTGTACAAGTGAACCTAAATATACATACTCATCCACTTACTGGTAGCTCTTCAGTACAGTGGCGGGTACAACAACTCACGTAACTGGTTCTTATCAGCATGAACTTCAATCCTTTCACACATTTCTGCAATAGTTAGGTGGTTCTTGTTTTGACGGATTTCTCTTCTTATCTTAGCTGACAGTTTGTTGGTTTGTTGTACTAAGGTGTGCAGTGGAGGCCCTTGACTTTTAGTTTTCGGTGCTGCTCGATAAGCTCAATGGTTCTACTGAAGAAGCAGCAGTTCTTCTCTGGTCGTTTTTTTATAGCCTTATTCTTAATATTCCGGAACGTTTGTTGAAGGTTGGTCCAGCTAGTGATGGTATCTTTACGTATAAACTTTTAATGTAAGATGGTTTCAAATAATTTCTATTCTTTCTTACTATTGATACGCTAGTTGTGTTTCTGTTGGATCTCTTCAAGTTTTTCAGATAAATCCGCAGATTAACTACTAGCAGTTGGGTATGCGCCTAGTTTTGTTTTAATGTTCTCAATACTAAATTTTCATCTTGATGAAATTAGACAATATTCAATCTGGTTCTTGTATTCTCCGTTTGGTGAGGTTTAAATGAGAAATTTTCTTAGATGATGACCATAGATGTACTCTGGCAAAATTTGGTCAGTTTTTTTTTGCCACTTTCATTTTTTACATTGAGCTCAAACTTTCTAGTTCCTCTTTTCAGGACAGTCTGCTCTTACTTTGACGTTGAAGTCACCTAGAATGATAATAGCTTCACTTTTTCGTAGGTGTGATATTATTTCTGCTAAAGTGTTAAAAAAAAGTCATCAATTTCCTCTTCTCCAACAGTTGATGTTGGAGCTTAGATATTATCAAATTTAGTTTACTTGGTGTAAAATTGAATTTTATTGTAATTATTCTATCGTTCACTGCTATGTAAAGAAACAGTGGAATACAATTATCAAGTATATATTTTATGCTGTGATGTTTCAGAATTGGAAGATCCTTTTTCAGTCAGTGGCGACTCATCAAACTATGAGCCCGAATTAGATCTTGATTATGAAAGTACAAACGTTAAAATTTTAATTTCTTATTTTTAAAAAGCAACATTGTAGATTCAAGTTGGGAATCATCTTCACTGCAAAATATAACTAAATTAAATGGACAATATTCCGAATGTCGCTTAGATGAATCAGTAAAAGAAAAAAACGCTAACGAGGAACTTGTTCATGATGCGGATATAACTGAATTAAGTAATAATGAACAATATTCCAGATGTCGCCTAGATGAATCAACAAAGCAAAAAGTGTTAATGAAGAATTTGTTGATAATGCGGTTGTAAACAACAAAAGTGTTGAAGAAGGTACAAATTGACTTTAAATACTTACATTTTACTCCTATATATATTCCATTTTACTTAGTTAGTTTAGAATACCTATTAACATATAGTATTCAAGTATCAGAATTAAAGGAAATGTTTAAAATTTAAATTAAATCAACCTCGTATAGGTACATTTTTTTCAGTGCGCCAACAATACAAAATTGAATTCATAAATTAATTAAAAAATAAAACGTCCCAAAATTAAAGTAACTGTTCATCTGCAATTTATTTTGATCTTGTTTGTTTAACTAATTTATATTACTCAAACTATTATTTTTTTTGTAGGAGTAAGTGTGAACCACAATACTGGCGCAGTAACGCGTAATTCTAAATTACAACAAAGAAGAAGAAAACATTATTGTATTTTTTGCGACGTTTTGGTAAATAACTTTGCCAGACACTTGACAAGGCAACATATAGATGAATTTGAAGTTCAAACTTTTATAGACTTACCTAAAAATGACCTTAAGCGTAAACAAATAATAGACAAAATAAGAAAAGAAGGTGACTTTTGTAGTGGAAAGGTAATTGCTGTTCAAGAAAAAGGAGCATTTAATAATGAGAGTGCTTGTGCTCGTCTGCCATGTATTCACTGCAGAGGTCGGTGCTGATTGATGTCTTTGTTAAAAAAATATAACTTGATTTTTTAGGTTACTACGTTAAAAAGGCTCTACGTAAGCATGTTAAACGTTGTCCTCAAAATAAAACTAATGAAAAATCACAATATAAAAATCATCAAGCAGACGCTCATACATTAATGGCAGGTCATTTTGGCCCTAACGATCCCTTGCGACTTTATGGAGTTCTTAAATCTATAAAAGCAGATGATATCGGCTTGGTTGCTAAAAAAGATAAATTGATTTGCGAAGTAGCTAGAAGATATATCAAAAGCCATAGAGAGAAACATCTGGTAGCTGTAGCAAAAAGATACATGCGACGATTAGCAAGATTGTTAATAGAAGTCAGAAAGATATTAAACGATTCTTCTATTAATATGTTATCCATTTTACATCCTAAATATTTTCAAACTATTGTTACGGCAGTTCGAACTATATCAGATTACAACACTTCTAACAAGGATTTTAATTCGCCTTCACTTGCATTGCAAATGGGTACAATCCTCAAAAAAGCAATCACTGCAGCGCATTCAATGGAAATTCAAAAAAATATAAATTCACCAATATTGAACACCTTAAAAATTATGACAAAACTTCTGGAAAACGAGTGGTCCATGGAAGTATCTACTGAAGCAAACAAAAATTTAAATATAAAAAGGTTTAATAAACCGACTATTATTCCAGTTACAGAAGATTTACAAGTAAGATTTATACTAGTTAAATTTTTATCAATTGTTGTTTACGAATGACAAAAGTTTATTTATCGTAACAAATCACCAAATAAAAAAAATGTTATCTTTGTTAATTGAAACCTATAAATTTAGTTTACGGAAACAGTTCTTTTGAAATGGTCTTTAATTGCATTTTTAACATTATTCTTTTTCAGAAAATGAAAATTTATTTAGATAATTTAATTAGTGAGTCAAAATTGAAATTAGAAGAGAACAATAAAGATGAAACTGCGTACAAATCGTTAATAGAAGCAACGTACTGCAGCCTTTTACTTTTTAACAAAAAACGTGTTGGTGAGCTTCAACGGCTATTACTTGATACATACGAAAAACATTTAAATACCAGTTCTTCAAAAGAATTCGAAAAGTTCCTATCGCCAAGCGAAAAAATTTTGTTAAAAAAACTAAAACGAATCGTAATAAAAGGGAAACGTTCACGAGGAGTTCCTGTTCTAGTAGACAAGGCAACTGAAGCAGGAATAGATTTAGCCATCAAGCACAGACATAACTTTTTTGAAGTTTATAATCCTTACCTGTTTGGCACATGTCACACAGAAGATTCCACTATTAGTGGTTACCATGTTTTTAGCAAACACGCGTTACGCGTTTTAAAAGATAAATCAAAAGCTAAAGCGTTGACTTCAACAAGAATGAGAAAACACTTAGCCACTATTTCACAGATTTTAAAAATGGACAACGAAGACTTAGAGCAGTTGGCAACTTTTATGGGCCATACTACTAAAACTCATGCAGAATGGTACAGATTACCACTAGATATCATACAAACGGCTAAGGTTTCCAAACTTTTGTTACTTGCTCAAAACAGCGACATTACTGAGTTTAAAGGGCGGAACTTAAACGAAATTAATATAGGCGATGAAATTGTGGAGACGCAAAGTGAAAGTGAAGAAGAAACTGAAAACATGGTAATGGAATCGAAAAATGATCAAAAGCGTTGCGCATCTCCAAAGGCCAACACAAACAAGAAAAAAAAGACAATTACAAGAAACGCATGGTCAAAAGAAGAAAGAGAAGTCACAGAAATATTTTTCGAAAAACATATTAAGAATAAAATCCCCCCAAAGAAAGAAGAAGTTGAAAATCTTATTGCCCGGCATCCAGAATTATTTAAAAATAGAAAATGGGATGTAATTAAAGCTTATGTTTATAATAAGTACACTAAAAAATAATGAGAATGTTTTATATTTTTTGTATTTTTTTATTATTTTATATTTTATTATGTTACATACTTTTTTAATAAATTTTTAAAGTCTTCTTACGATTAATTTATTTTCAACAATTACAACATAATGTTTATATAGATTTGATAAAAACCTTTAAATTGGTGTTTTTATATAAAAAAATTGTTAGAATTTACAGTATGTTATATAAATTATATTAAAAAAATTTAAATTTGATTAAAAAAATTTAAATTTTATTAAAACAATTAAAAATAATTTTTGAAAAAATGCCTACTACTTTATATACATTTTACAGTTTTAAGGTAACAAAAACTGAAGAATTTTAGATAATTCATTATACTGCGATAAACAAAATTTTAAGCTGATCATTAAAATCAAATTCTTTATTTCATGTATAGTTCATTCTAAATAGAAGTTCAAGTAGTTATATTTCATGAACGCATTTTGTCTACTTCAATGTTGCATTTCATTTCTAAAAATAATTCTGCAGCGTAATTAGTTTACGAGTTTGAAGATAAGAGAAGGACGCTGAATAAACCTAACAGTAAACTACCTGCTACATACGCTTAGAAGTCACATTCGAGATCTAAAAATAGTTTCGCAGCGTAGTAATGACGTCATTAACTTAAAGATAAAAAAAGGACGCTGAGTAAACCTAACCGTGAGCAAAGACGCTAAGCGGTATTATACATTGATTTACGTTTATACGGCTGTATATCGAAGGACGCCGTGTGACAATGTTTCTAGACCGGACGCTGAGCGGTACCACATATAAAAATATATATATATATATATATATACATAACTTTTTATTTAGATTGTTTAAATAATATATATTAAAACTCCAAAGTACCGTAAAATTTGTGTTTTGTATTGTAAACTACAATATTTATGTAATTACTTCAATAATTTCCCGCCTTTCCGTAGTTCTCCATTCATAGTTATTGTATTGGAACATTCGCGAATAACGTCGAATTTACGATTCGATAAAGCCATATTCCAGATAGGGAACGATAAATGCAGAAAGGTTGCTAATGTTCTAGACTGAGATAACATGAATGTATAAGAACTGTTCGAGCATGCGGAAGGTCAGTTCTGTATCGGCAATTACTAAATGAAGTTAAAGTGTTATTACGGTGAAGATAAATAAGTGGTTAGCACGTGGGAAGTTTTAAATAAATAACGTGTACATCGAGTGAAAGTAAATGTTACTTTTAAAGTAAACAACTGTGGACCTATTGGTGATAGCGTATTATTGTTTTATATAAATTACCGTAAGTTTTTATTCTTAGATAATTAGATTTAATTAGTTAGGTTAGTTTAAACGTGTACATATTTTAAGTGTAAATTAAATTAGTAAATAATAATAAACGTTACAAGTGGTGACAGGTGTCGGGTTCGTGATGTTTTTAATGTAAATACTATTAAATAAATTAAAGTAGTAAATAATAATAAACGTTACATTATGATCTAATTTATTTCATATTATCTGTTATCTATAGTATAAAGTTTGAATTGTTTATCCATTATCTGATACTAAATAATTAAAAAAAACAATTAACTATATCTATATCATTTAAAAGTTTACAGAACCGTTTACAAGCAAGCATTTTTTCGGTTTTTGAATAAAATAAAGCTTTTTTGTCTTCTTTTTTCTAATCATATTTCTTCTGTGACTAATCCTTTTTAAAACTTGTATAAGATAACACATTAAAATACTATTCAATACCAAACCTTAATATTTTTATCAAATTTCAATTTTTTTACTTAACTAATTTACAAAAAGAAAATTACAATTAAAATTTAAGGTATGGAAACACAAATACTAGTATAGTGTATACCGATTAGTATAAAACATGAAATGAAACGCAATATCAATTTTAAGCCTTTTCCCCCAGAATGAACACAGACAAAAATATTAATGTGGATATTGAATAAAAAAAGTTATCTGCATTTGCATTTGTAAACGTAAAAATAGATTCGTTAACCAAAACAAAACTGACTAACAACTAAAAAACTAAAAAAAAAAGAAGTAATCAAATAAATAATACATCAAATTAAAAATTATAGTGCTCATTTTAAACTTCAACTATCATCAATGCACATATTTTCTTTTAAATAGCGAAATAACTGCAGTTTAATTTTTATTAGCTTATAATTTCGGCTAAGTCGGTTATATGTAAAGTTGTTTTATTGCAAATTTAAGAACACTACAATAAGAGAACCTACGTACATTTCAATTATACAGATAATAGACAAATGTTACAACTACGTAAATTATATAACGATGAACAATTTAATGAACTAGTACATCGAGCTATTTAATGCACGACAAAAAATACTACACTTGATAAAGTAGAAGCATTGTGGCGAAACGCCATACACATACAAACGTTTATTCATGTAAACGAGAAATAATTGTCAGAAATGATAAACACAGTTATCCAGTTATAGCCAATATTTACCTTTGATTATTTTGAAACTGAAATTATGAAAAATGATGAGTTAAAACCAAAAACTTGGTTCAGATATGTGATGATACGTTTGTTGTATGGCCTCATGGCAAAGATAAACTAAATCAGTTCTTTCAACATCTAAACTCTGCACATAACAGCATTAAATTTACGATGGAGTTAGAACATAACAACAGTCTAGCCTTTCTTGATGTACTAGTGATAAGGAAATATAACGGAAAATTGGGGCATTCCGTTTATAGAAAGAAAACGCACACTAATAGATACTTAAACGCCGAATCTCACCACCATCTAGTACAAAAGAATACTGTTTTGCATACTTTAGCCAAAAGAACTATACGTGTGTCAGATAATGAAAATCTACAAAAGGAAATGGAAACACTGTTGGAGTTCCTACAACAAAATGGATACGGGTTCAAAGAGATCCAAAACGCATGGTAAAGGGCAATAAATCCAAAAGTCAAAGAAGACTTATCATCTCCTACTAGCATCGCATATTTACCATACTGTATGGGTTCGACAGACAAAATAAGCAGGGTGCTAAAAAAACATAATATTAAAACTGTCTTTACGACTAAGGATACCCTGAACACCTGGTTTACTTATGTTAAAGACAAACAAGAGGCTCTAAAACATGCCGTGTGGAACCAAGGACACACGCTGAACTTTGACCAAACTAAAGTGTTGGCTAGAACTCCTTTCTACTTTCCCAGACTAATCCGCGAAGCTGTGGAAATAGAAAAACATCCATGTAATATGAACCGAGAAGACGGTTTAAGACTCAGCAAATTTTGGCTACCAGTATTATATCCTCTAAGACAAAGATCGACCTTCTTGGAAAGGACACAAACATTTACTCCGAGTAATAACGAAGTCAGTCAAGCGGTAACGGAAAGATAAGGTTCGTTAATCACACTTTTTCTTTCAGTGACATTTACCACTCTGAAGATGCAAGCTACAATGTCTTGCTAAACGTCAGTTTGTTTGGGTTCACGAACGACAATACGTCTAAGGCAAGTTCTACTTCTTGTTTTGGATCTCAAGAAGAAACTATGCCTAAGTCTGGGTGTTTTACTACGACGCGGTCTAAGCCGAAAGTCGCTTATAATCATAAACATAATAAGCGAGAAAGCTTAAGATTTTATAAATGATAAACACGTAAAGAATATATATTCCTCAACATACGTTATAAATAGCTTCAAGTAACGGATTATTTCATTAAAAGAACATTATCAAACTGGAAGAGGTAAAAATATTCCCTTCTGTACATACATAAATGTACTTAATACCAAAAGGTAAAATAATTCAATATAAAATTGTCTACAAAAACGTACTGATAAAATAAAATAAAATTACCGGAAAGGGATAAGAACGATAAACGATATGAAGAAAAAAAAACAAATAAAACAAAGAATATCGATTTTGCAATTGGAAAAGTATTTTGGGTCGTGGCGTCGTAGAATAACTTTATTTTTAAAGCTTACCTGTAACACATGCAATGTCACTTTTTAATCTTTCATTCTTATTGTATCAATTTCTAAACGCTTGCAATAAGATTAATCTATTTGTTATACCCTACCTTTTTTATTTTTTGTTATTACTCCAATATAAATCCTAATAAAAATGGTCGTTTTCATGCAGAATATTATCCAAGTCGGTCGTAAAAGGCACGTTAAGAAAACTACTTGAGCTTATTGCTAACTGAAATATGAAATTTCAGTCGTGTGTAACAAAAACGATGAAATGCGTGTAACTTTTAACATTTAACGATCATTTAAATAAAAATTGTAACATTGTTAGTCAAGAATGTAAGATAAAGTTATAAATAGGTTTACTAACAGTTGTGACAGTTTGCATGTATTAACAAATTTTAACAATAACTTTTCAGACAAATTAGTATGTTACAAGCAATTTTGAAAAAATATATTGTTGCGAACTAAAAATTAATTTATTCGAATTATTAATACACGATTATTTATTGCTATAGTAACTAAAACAAAACATAAATTATTTTATGTAATGAAGGATGGGGTCGCGATCGGAACCGATATAACCCCGTGCCTGACGTATAAGGGTTCAGTTAAGATTAGACGTTTTTAACTCAAATTAAAGAACGACGGCGACATTATTTTTAAGTTGATAGTTTTTATGTTAGTTGTACTTATTGTTTTTTATTAATAAATATACAATCATACAGTAATACTTTAAACATCGATTTAAAATCACACTCTTCGATAAATCGTTGGTTCTCGATGTTCCCGATCTTTTTTTGACCAAGGACCACTTTGATTTCATTATTGGTAGCAGAGAGCTGTGTCAATTTAAAAATAAATTTAAAAAAAAATTATCTCAACTTTAAAAGTTAAGTAATCGTAAAACTCTCGAGTAACAGTATTACTGTAACATAAAGCATAATTTTTAGTAGAAGATTAAATTTGTAGATTTAAGATTCAAAGTTTATTAGATGACAACATGGTTTATACTAACATTAACATTGACTCGACTTTCATAACTACAATAACAATATTACCAAGGAACTACTTAAGAATGGACATATTGATTTAGTCTACCATTTAAGATGAAACATATCAGATTAAAGGTCCACCAGAAAAGAAAGCATAAGATAGATGTTTCTATCTTTGCCTTAGATATTAGACTATATAGAATAGTACAGACAAAAATAAACAGGTTTTCTTTTTAAATAGAATAAGCGAGTCGGCATTGGTTCTAAACAATTTATTGAAAATATTTACGTACACAAAACGCTTTTCTAAACTTAATCATTGGTTTTATCCACAATTTTTTTTTAATAATACCATTGATTAAGTATTATTTAGTCAATGATAATACTTAAAAAAAACTATGGACAATATTTTCTAAATATGAGTTTAATATTAACTATAGATTATACATATATGTGTTTATGCATATTTACACGATTCAATACCTTCTTTTATATATGAATATAATGTCTAATTCCGGTTCAACGATAACACTACGGTATGCTTATGCTGCTAATAAAATAACTATTAACAAATATTGCCTTAACTTTTTAACAGGCTTTTGGCAACAGGAGATCAAAATTCTTCAATTGCCTTAGCATATCGTATTGGAATATCAACAGCATTTACTATTATAAAAGATACTTGTGCAGTTATCAATCAAGTGCTTAGTCCAATTTATTTACCAACTCAACAAATTTTTCGAACGAATACCTGGTACAGTGGAATATGCCAAATTGCATTGGCTCAGTGTATGGTAAACATGTGCATATCCAAGCTCCACCAAATTCAGCAAGAGATTTTTTTAATTATAAAAAAACATTCAATGTTGTTTTAATGGTCATATGTCATGCCAGGTTTAACGTGTTTGACATACAATCTCCTGGCAGCAATTATGACGGTTGTATTTTTTCATAGTTTTTTAACGAAACCATAAAAAACAAGACTTTAAACGTACCCGAGACTTTGGAAAATTTAGGAAACTGACATCAAAACACCTTATTTTTTGTAGGAGATGAAGCATTACAACTCTCTCGAAATATTATGCGACTATTTCTAGGGCGTAACTTGAAGTTAAAAAAGTTTGTAATTATAGGTTGTTTCGAGCTACACGAATTATAGAAAATGCATTTCCAACATATGTTGTATCAAAATACAGTTGGAGAAGCTGTAAAAGGTGAATACCTTTACAAATATTGATGATAATGATCCACATCGAACAGCAGCTAATGCTTACTGTCAACGAGATATTTATTAGATTACTTTGTAGCACCTCAATGGTCGGTTCCATGGCAATTAACTTACTTAAGAAGATGAAGAAATTTATGATAATAAACAATAATAATAATTTTAATACTGTAAATTATAAAACTGTATTTATTTTATTATTAAATTAAAAATTTCTTTTTTTAATTCTTTTTTCTTTAAATTTTTGCAATTCTTTTGTTATGAATTTGCAAAATAAAACATCTGAGTTATCGGTGCTAGATTTCTTAGCCAAATGCTTATTAATTTTTTGCGATAACTCCACAAAAATGTTTTCTCTAGCTTGTCAGATTTTTTTCCATATTTTGTGGTACTTACAGATGGTGAAGTAAGTGGTTTCTCATCGTCAAGATTATTTGAAGAATTTGGACTATGTGTTAATAAATCATCTGTACTGGCTAATACCAATGATAAATTCTTTGTTACCACTTTCACATTACTAAATCGCCTAGAAAATAATTTAATTTAGCATTTATTCGAGTATAACTATTAAAACTAATTGCCTCTTGTTTATGTCTTTAGTAAGAAACAACCTGCTTTCATAAAGATCCTATTTCTTCCAATTAACTGCACCACTGGCAATACGGGTGGTGGATTCTATTTTAGTTCGCTCTCTAGAAAACCGTTCCATTAACTTCTTCCATCTCGTTTGACATTCTTCCACTATAACACATGCTAATTAAACAGGAAATATCTAACTTAGCAGGTTTTTCTATAATATCCGCAATTTCACGCCAAGAATTTTCCTTAATGCCTGCATCTTTATAATTTTTACTACTTTTACTGTACATGTGATCATAATTTTTTATTAAATCACTTAATTTTTTATTCTCGCACTTATATTCCTGATTTCCATCAGTAGAATTGTCCAAATCTTCGAAACAAAATTTCGAAACAACTGTTTGTTGCTTCCATTTTACACGTTTAAAAGAAGTTTAAAAGGTAAACAAAGATTTTCAGGTTATCAAAAATTATAAACTGTCCTAGATAATTTTTGCTGCCAACACTACTTATGCAAATACAATAAATTTAGCGTCGACTTAAAACGTAATTTCTAACGAGTTGGAAATTCCAACTTAAGTTAAAGTTTTTAAGTTCTTACGTCTACATTGTGTTTTAATGCTTTATATGGTGTTGAATTTTTACTGCTACGTCATACGTTTTTAAGCGTTACATTTAAGTCTCATTGTGTTCTAGGCTTAATATTGATAAGAAGTACAAAGGAAAAGATTTAAAGAATAAAACCTACATATTGATAGGGACCTTCAGTTAAGTTAAGTGAGAATACGATCTTTTGATTTAGCACAACAAATGATTAATGCAATTATCAAGCTGTACTAAAACGCTACCAGTGGCGACACGTATGATTTAGCTCCGCGCAATTCGCCATGAAGAAGCTAATCTCAAAATCAAAATCATATACGGTATCAAAGATTTAACAAATAAATGTGTTTTTGTATTAGTAAAAGACTGAATTACATAAATAACTTGAATAAAGACGTAACTGATATATAAATATATTAAGATTTTAATAAATACGTAGTATAGAATCAATTATGTGCATGCATAAACAAAAATAAATTTAGAAATTTGTTTAAAACACAAAACGTACGTTGCTAAGTTCTTGCCATAAGAGAAGATCCCTACGTCATTACCTATTGATGTAAGAAATAACATACCGACTATTATATAAGCAAGACATAAACTATGTTTAAAACAAAGAGGGAAGATTGACTGCATGTGTTATAAATAAAGTTATTCAATTGACTTCAATCAAGTTTGCTGTCATTTTCGTTTCGTCTTGTATTTTTGGTTATCATTATTTTATTTTTTTTTATTTCAAACTGTTCTTTTTAGAACAAAAACACGTCTGGTTTTATACAAGGTAAAACACTACGCTCTCACTCTCGCCACATGATGATTAATTTACTTGCATACTTTCACCAAGATAAGGATAATGGGGGTTAACTTGCATTACAATATATTATTTACAGACAGTTGCAACTGCATTGGGCATAAGCTTAGCTTCTGTTAAGCGGATAAAATCTGAACACAAATTGAATCCAGTGTTATTAAGTCCTAGAAAAAAAGGTCACAAAAGAAGTCAAAAACTGTAGACTTCCCAGAATCTTCAAAAATGACTATAAGAAACACGTTGTATACTATGTACACAAACAGTATGTTCCGATGAAAGCAACCTTCATAATCTTTCTAAAAACTAACTTTTTCTAGAACAACATGTGGCTTGAATTCCCTAAACAGCGAACTCAAACATATACATGTTTTATTAAGTGATCGCACTTTAAATAGAACTTTGCACGTGAAGTAGTTTTTATGGAGGAAACTTGGAAGTTTACGAAATTAATTTTATTTAAAAATTAATAACATGTCTGTATTTCCATTCAAATTCATTATGGAGAATTTATGTGCAATTGTTTTAAATTTCTATCTATTGATCGATTCGATGGTCAAATCACTAAAAAAAGTAATTGTATCAGAGTAAGATTTTTTAAATTAAATATTTTTGACTATTTTTATTTCCTTTATCTTCACGTCTAATAAAAAGCAAGATAATTATATAAGTATAATGAGTAATATTGTTAATTGTAGTGTTATTACGCTAATTCTAAAACATTGCAAATAAGTTTGAATTTTCGGTGAATCAAGTTTTGCATTGTGACTCAAACAATTATATAATCATTAAAAAGAAATCGGTAGAAATTGTTTCTTAACTATTTAAGAACAACGATTTATGCTCATTTACTAAAACGAAAATGCATATGTTTACAACGAAGTTGAATTACATTTGCATATACTTATCGTTTTTAGTAAGTTAAGTAATGTTTTTCATTATTCACTGAATATCCTACTGCTGTTTATGTTTGAGACTTCTATGGATCAGAATACAATTGAAATTCGTGTTGTTAAGAACGTTGGAGCATTTTTTACTTATCAAAAATAATTACCGAAGATAAATACGAAGGAACTGAGAATGGACTAGTTTTCAGTAAACCTCGAATTCTGAAAATATATTTTTGGTAATTTTAGTTATTGAAATTTATGACTATCTGCAAATTGATTAGTTCATAGGTATTACATGTCATTTACACCAGTGATATTATTTACAATTTTATAACCTTTTACAAAATAAACAACTTCTATTTCTTGGCATTATTGGTTATTTAACGCAAGCGCTATTGAAAGGAAAGTACCTGAGCGGTACCGACGTATATATTTCTGTTTCGCTTTGATGGCAGAAATTTTTTTATGGTTAACATTTGTTACGGGCAATATAGAAGTAATACATATATGTATTTAAAATTCTTATAGGTACCAACTAACCAAAACAGCCAACACTGAATTTTTAATTGTAAATAATAAACTAACACTTAATTTGACTAGTGCGTTAATCTTGATTCATATGAATACAATGATGACGTAGGGCTCTTCTCTTATGGCAAGAACTTTAATAGAAAACTAATTGAATAACTATATTCAGTTTTTATTCACTACTGTCGAATTTTATTTTAAAATTTTTTACAAATAAAAATAACAGCTGGCAAATGCCAAATGTTTTTGCTTTTTTTTATATTTTTTTTACAATCAATTTGTAATTTAAATACGACATATTTATTATATTACTTGATCGCAATGACAATTAAGTAAAAACATCTTATTTTTAAAAGAATTTCTACGGAATGAAAAATATGTTTGTCGTCTCTGTCTACATTTTTCTTCGTTTGTAAATTTAGTAATCTATAAAAGCTTAAACATTTGCTATAACTTTTTTTGGACAACAAATATGCACCAAAGTGTTTCGTGGTTCATATACTGTTTTTCACTCCTGCAGTGTATTAAAATCACGAAAAAAATGATCTTACTGCTCGAACAAGAATTTTTCAAATGCTGCTTTGATAACTTTTTCATTATAAAATCTTTTATACCAAATTACTTTTTGAATAACACCACTATTTAAGGTTTCTTGTGATTTACTAATTTTAACATAAAGATACATTTATTTGTAGCACATAAAATCTAAATATTAACTTGTTTACTTTAATTTTTAGAACAGAATGAATACACAATAATTATTTTTTGAAACTATGACAAACCGGTGTTGAAGTTACCCATAAATCCAGCCATAAAAATTCTACCGCAGTTTAAGTAACTCAAATTAAGATTTATAGGATCTGTATAGTAATAATGACTTAAATATAAATATTACGAGTATATTAGAGTCTTATCTATTATAATTTATCAATAATTAAATTATTTATTTCTAAACTATCACCAAATTAATAAGTGTAACATCAAAAGACGATTTAAAGTATGAGTGCACGGTTTAATTTTTATCCAAATTGGCACACTTATAGTACAGGCCATGTACAGCTTTTGACAAAAGTAATGTCCCTCGGACACATAGGCAACCAAAACATCAGGTTCACGATCGTAAACGAAGATTTAAAAATAAAGACGCATGAAGGACGATTAGATGTTGCGTTGCGCTAATTTGCAATGGTAGTATTGCTAACTGGCAAAAGTGATTCACAATAACAACTTTGATAAGGTGGGATTTGCATTACCTCTAAGTGACGTAGCATAGCAATAGTAGATTACATACCGAGGCGGAAAGTATTCCATTTCTGTCGAGAGAACTATAGTTTACCGAGAGGCATAGCCTCGAGGTGAACTAGTTCTCGAGACAAATGGAACACTTTTGCCAAGGTTTGTATACAATTTTATTCACAATCAGCCATTAAATAAAAGAAATAACATAAAACTAATAAAAAATGAATGAAAACCTACTTTCAAAATATTATCGATTATTTCGGTAAAATATTAACACGTAGTAGGCACTTCACACTTGACATATACGTATTTAATTTATGATTGTCATTTTATCAAATTAGTTAAAACATAACACACACGAATTACAGGTTCGGAAAGTGTACATTACTGACCGTGAGGTTTCATTACATACTCGTTTTTTTACCCATGGAAACCGCTCACTTACCAACCTTTAAGAGGTTCGGAAAACTGTACGTTACTAACTGAGTGTGAATAAATATATTTACAAAGCTTAAAAAATAGATATTACCTGTATTAGACCAAAAATCTAATTAAATTCAATTCAAAAACGCAAATAATAAATTGCTCTACGGGCGACCATATTACAAAATAATGTTCACATGTATAATTAATAAAAAAATAGATATCTTGTCTTTAATATTTAACAATTTCGTTTTAAGCGGCAATTGTGAATTTTGAATTTGTGACAATAAATTAAAGGCGCATTATATTTGCATAATTTGATTACGGTTTCCGACAAAATAGATTCTATATGGTCTACCTATTTATATTACCTTTTTGAGCTGAACAGCCTAGATTCTACATCAATCACTTAAATTAGCCAAAAGAAAAAAAGTACCTACTTTGATTTTGAACTAAAAAAATAAAAATTTTATATAAAGGAAATAGCTTGGAGCACCTTCGATAACATAGATAATGACCAAAAACGAGATAATTTATTGTTAATACGTTTAAAAATACTTAAAAAAACAATTTTATTTCTTATTTGCTTTTGCCTACTTTGCAATACACAATAGTATATTATATATCAAGGTTGAGAAGTGCATCATTATAACCTAAGCGATAGATTATATCGCGAGACGCGAAGCGTCGAGGGATATAAATCGCGCAGGTTATAATGAACTTCTCAACCGTGTTATATATATAATTTTTTCCACTACTAGAATTATTAAAACCTTTCTACCGGTTACTAAATCAAATTTAAAATTTAAGATATTAATTTTAAATTAAAAATCAAGTCAGTAATTCTGACAGTTGTCATTAGTTTAATAGAATTAATTTTGACGTAATTCTTAATTGTGATTTAAAACACAAAAATAAACAGATAACGTAAGTTTTTATTGCTAAAGTTGTTTAAATTGTTTAAAAACATTATTATTTTAAGCATTGATTATGTCTAAAACATATTTAACTCAATAATATTCACATTTAATTAAGCGCGAACTTCAAATAACTTACTTTTTAAAATCGAATTAATTTAATAATTGGGCGATTTGAAAACTTAAATTAGCATTAAATAAAATCTCTTGCTCTTGGTACGCAGTTTGGTAAACTTTTTTTCTTTGAAACTGTTGTAGTATTATCAGAAAATGTAATTATGTTCATTATTAACTACTCGTTAATAATGAAATATTATTTACCTGCGCTTAAAAAAGTACAACTTCACGGCCTTCTATTATACGTAATAATGCAAGCGTATACAACTAGTAGTGGAAAAAATTTATTATTTACTAGTCATTCAAAAAATCAGTTTTTTATTTATTCTTTAATAAAGTAAAATATTTTAATGTTTTTTCTATAAATTTAGTTATGTTGTTATTCGTAATATCGTAGTTGTAAATTTTTATTGTATTAATGAATGCATTCAAAATTATTTTTTTAATTGATAAAAAATCTTTCTTTTTTTCAAACTATGTAAATATATTCTAAAGTAACATTGCAATAATACAATAAAATATTCATCCTGTAAAAAAATTATACATTAATTAATGGATTATCAAAAATAATGCATCATTTACAACGCTGTAATAATTCACACAATCGTTGCATTTATATTTGATACCGCTAGATAAATTTATTGTGCTGTATCTTGAGCAAAAATCAGTTGTACCACAAAACATCAAAATGCTGACGCGAACTGAGATTAATGCTTATAGAATATACTTTAGCTTTAGCTATATCAATTGAATCGATTGAAGGTTTCTTACATATGTAAAATGTGAAAAGTGGTCTATGAGTGTATACGTATGGAACGCCGTTTTGCTTTTTATTACTAAATTTAATTCCGTTGCATTCAAACAAACTTCAATTTTAATTAAGTTCATTTTTATGTTTGTCTATTTATTTTAGTACATTTAAATGGTTTGTTGAACAAACTTAACACATTTAAATTGTTAAGTAAAAAAGTATTTACTGATGCAATACATTTTGCTCAAAATTTCTAACAATCATATTAAAAACTTTAATTTAAACTGAAAAAAAAAGTATATGAACAAACATTTTAATTCATGTAACACTTTTTATATAACAAACAAAAAATAAGAATCATTTAAATTGTAGAATTAAAATGCATGTCGAATTAAAATGTTACATGAATGAAAATGTTTGTTGATAATTTTAATTCTTTAATTTTAAATCAAGAAGAAAATAACCAACAAACATTAATTCTGAATTAAAATGTTTGTTGATAATTTTAATTCTTCAATTTTAAATCTAGAATTAATTTTACCAACAAACATCTTAATTCTGAATTAAAATGTTTGTTGATAATTTTAATTCTTCAATTTTAAATCAAGAATTAATTTTACCAACAAACATCTTAATTCTGAATTAAAATGTTTGTTGATAATTTTAATTCTTCAATTTTTATGGAACGCCGTTTTACTTTTTATTGCCCGTTTTTATACGTAACTTATAAAATAACTTCTTGTGCATATTAAAAATGTTTGTTAGAATTTAAATGTTGCTCTAAAAATTTTCGCGTAGTGTATTGTAATTTGATTTAAAATGTTACTTGAATAAAAATAAATGTTAAAATTAAAGTAAGTAACATTATAAATACTCGAATTTTCACGAATAAATTAAAATGCTAGAATAACTTTTAGCAACTAACATTTTAAATGATACAATTCAAATGTTAGTTGATAATTTTAATTGGTCGCTTCAATCGGTGGCGTCATTTAGAACTACAATGTGCATGTATTTCATTATGGTGAAATAGTTTCAAACGCTACCACCGATCACAGCGACGAATTAAAATTATCAACTAACATTTTAATTCTAGCATTTGAAATGTAAGCTGTCAAAAATTAGTCTAGCATTTATATTCATTCATAAAAATTAATTGATTTCTAATGTTACTTCATTTATTTTCAACGTATATTTTTATTCAAGTAACATTTTAAATCAACTAACAGTTAAAAGCACCAAGTTTTTTAAACCAACATTTTAAATGTGGTAAAAATCAATAACATACATTTCAATTAAATATTTTAGTTACTTTATTGTTTTACTATTGAATACTAAATTTGTTTTGCTACAATTTTAAACAAACTTCAGTTTTTATTAAGTTTTGTTAAACAAATTTAACACATTTAAATTGTTAGCTGAAACGTATTTAGTAATGCAACACATTTTGCTCAAAAATTTCTAACAGTCATATTAAACACATTAATTTAAACTGAGAAGTAAAGTATACGAACAAACATTTTAATTCATGTAACACTTTTTATTAAACACACAAAAAAATAACAATCATTTAAATTGGAGAATTAAAATGTATGTCGAATTAAAATGTTACATGAATTAATATGTTTGTTGATAATTTTAATTCTTCAATTTTAAATCAGAATTATTTTTTCCAACAAACATATTAATTCTGAATTAAAATGTTTGTTGATAATTTTAATTCTTCAATTTTAAATCAAGAATAAAACTACCAACAAACATATTAATTCTGAATTAAAATGTTTGTTATTAATTTTAATTCTTTAATTTTAAATTAAGAATAAAACTACCAACAAACATAATAATTCTGAATTAAAATGTTTGTTGATAATTTTAATTCTTCAATTTCAATTGGCGCTGTAAGTTGCGGAAGTTGTGAGTACTTTAACCAAACTATAGTGCAAGTTTACCGCTGGTTAGAGTACTCACAACCTCCGCAACCTACAGCGCCAATTAAAATTGAAGAATTAAAATTATCAACAAACATTTTAATTCCGAATTAATGTTTGTTGGAAAAAATAATTCTTGATTTAAAATTGAAGAATTAAAATTATCAACAAACATTTTAATTCCGAATTAATATGTTTGTTGGAAAAAATAATTCTTGATTTAAAATTGAAGAATTAAAATTATCAACAAACATTTTAATTCAGATTTAATATGTTTGTTGGTAACTTTGTTCTTGATTTAAAATTGAAGAATTAAAATTATCAACAAACATTTTAATTCATGTAACATTTTAATTCGACATGCATTTTAATTCTACAATTTAAATGATTCTTATTTTTTGTTTGTTATATAAAAAGTGTTACATGAATTAAAATGTTTGTTCATATACTTTTTTTCTCAGTTTAAATTAAAGTTTTTAACATGATTGTTAGAAATTTTGAGCAAAATGTATTGCATCAGTAAATACGTTTTTATTTAACAATTTAAATGTGTTAAGTTTGTTCAACAAACCATTTAAATGTACTAAAATAAATAGACAAACATAAAAATAAACTTAATAAAAATTGAAGTTTATTTGAATGCAACGGAATTAAATTTAGTAATAAAAAGCAAAACGGCGTTCCATAAATTTTAAATCAAGAATGAATTTTAGCAGCAAACATATTAATTCTGAATTAAAATGTTTGTTGATAATTTTAATTCTTCAGATTTAATTGGCGCTGTAGATTGCGGAGGTTGTGAGTACTCTAACCAGTGGTAAACTTGCACTATAGTTTGGTAAGAGTGCTCACAACTTCCGCAACCTACAGCCCCAATTAAAATTGAAGAATTAAAATTATCAACAAACATTTTAATTCAGAATTAATGTTTGCTGCTAAAATTAATTTTTGATTTAAAATTGAAGAATTAAAATTATCAATAAACATTTTAATTCAGAATTAATATGTTTGTTGGTAAAATTAATTCTTGATTTAAAATTGAAGAATTAAAATTATCAACAAACATTTTAATTCAGAATTAATATGATTGTTGGTAATTTTCTTATTGATTTAAAATTGAAGAATTAAAATTATCAACAAACATTTTAATTCATGTAACATTTTAATTCGACATGCATTTTAATTCCACAATTTAAATGATACTTATTTTTTGTTTGTTATATAAAAAGTGTTACATGAATTAAAATGTTTGTTCATATACTTTTTTTCTCAATTTAAATTAAAGTGTTTAATATGACCTTTAGAAAATTTTGAGCACAATATATTGCATTAGTAAATACTTTTTTAGCTAACAATTTAAATGTGTTAAGTTTGTTTAACAAACAGTTTTAGTGTATTAAAATAACTACATACAAGCATGAAAATAAACCTAATAAAAATTGAAGTTTGTTTAAAATTGTAGCAAAACAAATTTAGTATTTAATAGTAAAACAATAAAGTAACTGAAAGATTTAATTGAAATGTATAATATTGAGTTTTACCACATTTAAAATGTTAGTTTCAAAAACTTGAAGTTTTTAACTGTTGGTTGATTTAAAATGTTACTTGAATAAAAATTTACGTTGAAAATAAACGAAGCAACATTAGAAATCAATGAATTTTTATGAATGAATATAAATGCTAAACTAATTTTTAACAACTTACATTATAAATGATAGAATTAAAATGTTAGTTGAGAATTTTAATTCGTCGCTGTGATCGGTGGTAACTTTTGAAACTATTTCAGTATACGGAAATACATGTACATGGTAGTTCTAAATGACGCCACCGATTGAAGCGACCAATTAAAATTATCAACGAACATTTTAATTCTATTATTTAAAATGTTAGTTGCTAAAAGTTATTCTAACATTTTAATTTATTCGTGAAAATTCGACGATTTATAATGTTACTTACTTCAATTTTAACATTTATTTTTATTCAAGTAACACTTTAAATCAACTTACAATATACTACCCTAAAGTTTTTCAAATCAAAATTTAAATTGTAACAAACATTTTTAATATGCACAAGAAGTTATTTTATAAGTTACGTATAAAAACGGACAATAAAAAGTAAAACGGCGTTCCATATATACGTGTAATTATAAGTGAGAAAGAAAACGTCTAAAAATAAAGTTATAGATAAGCGCATACCATACTGACGCCTATCAGTTTATCTTTTTTTTATCTTTTTTGAACTTTCTTTTATTTGTCTGTTAAAATGTTTTGTTTTGAAATAAGTCTCTTAAAACTAGAGTTCTGGGAAATCGCTAGTATCTTTGGAGACCATAAGAAAAATAGTTGCGCTATGGGAGATCGGTGTTCCAGTTACTGAAATAGCAGAGAGGGTTGATTTGCTCTTGGGGTGTAGTTATTTAACGAAATAGAAATTTTACTCATTGAACATCATTTAATCTTGCTTTTGTGCTTAAAGCGTCGCCATATAAAGTTTGTAGTATAAAATCCGTATTTTTGAAATATCTAAAAAGCTAATAATAACATGCTGTGCTGTTTAGTAACAATCACCCGTTTTTGAGAACACTAGCTTTTTTTGGAAAAACGCTGTATATTTAAAAACAATTATTTCTATTTCGTGTTTCAAGTAGTCATGCCATGATTATCGCTCAAACCTATAAATTGAATGTTACAGAAAACTAATTTTAGTTTAGTTTAGTTTAAGAATAGTTCGAGAATGGTTCGAACAACATCCAGAGATACACGTCATAGAGTAGCCAGCCAGGTCTCTAGATCTTAACCCCATCGAAAATCTCTGGACAGCTGCTGTGCGTGAATGGGAAAATAACATCATAATTTGAAATATAGACCAACTTCACGCAAATATTATGCGTACTTGGAATACTCTACACCTGAATAATATTGGTAATAATAAGATTGGTAAATACATGCCTGCTTGCATTCAAGCTTGTATTGAATCCGACGGATACTACACAAAATATTAATTAGCCTTTATTACTTTTCCTTGTTCAACTTAAACAAAAAATTAACACATTAATAATGTTTAATTTTTAATGTTAGGGTGTTAATCCTTTTTTTTTGTTTAATTTGCCTTTCTCTTTGCATAGATAGTTATATTGTTACTTACATTTATATTACATGTCCATAGATAATTGATATGTAATAAAACAATAATTTTTTAATTCTTATTAACCAAAATATAAATGAGTTACATTCATATTCTGATTCATACTTTACACGTAAATTTTTTTGATGCTAATTTCTCCGTTTAGATCAATTTTATAACTAAATATATGAATTAACTACAAATCGCGGGCCACGACCATGCCAATTACTTTCACATCATTATCAAATCGCGGTATGATGTATCTGTAATTAAAATATTTTGATTATCTCATTTTCATACTATTTCAATCTTCCATAAACTATTAATGTTATGTATGGAATATCATTGATAAACGTAAACTTGTAGTTTGTTTTAAACGTTTCATAACCAGCTTATCGATATTACATTCAATTATCTTCTCTTATATGAAAAGTAACTTGATTATATTTATACACCACAATTATGTAACTTTCATCTGTTATCTTTAACTACCTAAATTGTTACAATTTAGCCATAATATATTTAAGCCAAAGGATGGCATTTGTCAGGCCAAATTAGTGACTGCATGTTAATATTTCGATCTTCAATTAGCCAATGATGTGAGAGGTTGGTGACATTTGTCAGTTTATTTCCTATCTTTAGTTTAAGTCATTTCTACAATTTAGTGCAATAGGGAATTCAATCAACTTTCATATTACGAATTGTATATTTTATAAATAAGTTGTAATTTTTAGTATAACTTAAATATGGTTACATGTTATATTGCATATATTGTTCATATTACCTTTCATTCCTGCAGAAACATCTTTTCTGTAAGTTCACTTTACGTAGTTTATTCATCTTAGTTAAATTAATATTTTTTCTTTACATTATGTTTCTCTTCGTCGATTGTCGTTTATGTGATAAATTATTTTTATGCGCAAACATCTATTTGTATATCTTAATCATCTCAATGCCTTGCATAACTATAAATTGTACTTATTGCTTTTAAAATAAAAAAAATATGTTAGTAACTTCGCGTAATAAATAATTACACTGTGTGAAGAAACCACTGTTCAAATTTCAAACCTTTATGTAACTTAAAGTTGACTGCTTTAACGTCACAATTTTTTTAGTACAACGTAATTAAAAACAAATGAGGAATAAAACTGTTTCCCAAGTAAACCTGAAAAAAAGAAATATAGTAAACAGACAAAGATGAAGAATATAATATTTTATTTTGAGAGTTATTAAGAATAAAGTCTTCCATTTTTGGTCATTATTGGTAATATGTCTATCTAATTCCTTTATATAATAAAGTAAATTTATAACATGTAAATCTGCTTTTGAATGAATTGACCATTCTGTTTAAATTGCATGAACCAGTGTCCCAAGTGAGTAAATACCTTGAAACTAGAAAAATCTATACAAAATTAAAAATTGGTGTAATACATTAGCGTTCAATCAGTCGCTTTGGTTGCAGTATTGGTAACGCTCCTAGCTATTTCTGTTTTTTAACAAAATAATATTACCACACACAAAATTTAAATTTTTTTAGTTCAAAATCAAACTACATTTTTTTCCTTTTGATTAATTTAAAGGTTTGATATAGAATCTAGGCTGTTAAGCTCAAAAGGGTAATGTGAATAGGTAGAAACCGTTTAGAATCTATTTTGTCGGAAACCGTATTTAAAGGAAAGTAAATATAAATGCGCCTTTAATCTATTCTCAAAAATACAAAATTCACAATTGGCGCTTAAAACCAAATTGTTTGGTATTAAAAACAAGCTATCTATTGTTCTTACTAATTATACAATAGACTTGTGTAATTTATAATATATAATTATTGTAATATTGTCGCCCGTTGAGCAATTTAATATTTGCATTTTTGAATTGAATCGTTAATAGATTCTTGGTCTAATACACGTAATATCTCGTTTTTTAATGTTTGTAAATATATCTACTATGCTACGTCACGAAGAAGTAATACAAGTTCCACCTTATCAGAGTTACTATTGTGGACCACTTTTGCCAGTTAACAAAACTACCTTTTCAAATTAGCGCAACGCAACAACTGTCCTTGTTATTTATAAATCTTCGGTTACGATCGTGAATGTGATACTTTGGTTGCCTATGTGTCTGAGGGACATTACATTTGTCAAAGACTGTACAATAACATATCAAAAAACAAAAGTGTAACTATTTTTTATAAAAAAAAGTTATTTAACACTAACAACACGTAATGTCGCCCAGAACCTGTAACTAGAAAGCTAAACTTTCAACTCGATTTAAAGTATGAGTTACGGCCTGTGGGGCATTACGCGTCTTTAAAGTTAAATAAAATGTTTTGCAAAAATTTTGAATAAACATGTTTTGTTCCAACAACTTATTTCGAAAATTATCAAGAAATATGCTATTTGGAAAAAATAGCTCTATAGACTTGTAAATGCATTTATTAATCGATTAGATTAGATTCAGTACTTTAAACTAAGAAAATCTAATAGCGTAATAATTTAAAGTGTGAAAAACGCCGTTTATATTTTATATGTGCTTTTTGCATTGTTACTACAGTGCGCGCCGCTTAACAGAATCACGTTGGAACTTGATAACAATAACAGATTGATAACATTATCCAAAATTCAGAAAAAAAACAAATGTTTATTTATTAGAAAGCAGTAAATACATATAGTCCAGTCATTTTAGATATTCTCAAAAAAATGTGTCATACAAGCAAGAGAATCGGTACATATATTCATTGTTACCGTTTCATTGAAATGTTATAAAGTCCCCAAAAAAAAAGTTGTGCTGAAGCTGCAATCGTTCAAAATGGCGGCCAAAATACAGTTTTTTGGGTTTTATTACTTCACCGTTGCGTTTAGGAAAAAATGTTTAAACAAAAGTTGTTTAACATGTAATTATCAAGATATTTTATTATTACCATTTTTTTGTGTGACTAACTAAAATGGTACAAAATGTCTTTTTCTTTTCATTCGTGTCAATAATGTGTTTAATATCACTTTGATAACCTATTTTAATAACAAATAATTATTTGAGAGAAACTTCTGGTTTTAGAAAATAATACAGTATACAAAGTGTTATAAGCAAATATACAGGGTGTCCCATTTGAAGTAAAACGGGCGAATATCTGGAAAACGAGAAACAAAAAAAAATGTTTCAGATAAAAGTTGAAGTATTTCAAGGGGGACATGTGATGCAAGTTTCCACTTCTTGAGGAACGATAGATTTCAAGGTCATTTGAAGGTCAACTTTACTTTTTTAAATGGAAACCTATATTTTTTATTCTTTATTATTACTCCCTATAAAAAGATAAACAACTTTTGTAGAAACCATTTTTTAGTTTAGCGCACAGTTTCACAGATATTTTAACGTCAAGATTTGATGCAAGAAATGCATGTTACACACATAGTACATGTAAATTACTAGTCAGAAACAAAAGAAACTAAGCATGCTTGTGCTATTTTATTTAAGTACCTAATGTAGTAATCCCAAAAACAAATGTTTGCTTTACATCAAGTAGTAGCATTTCCAATTGTCAACTTTTTTATTAGGTACTAGGTCTAAATAATAACACAAGTTATTTAGATAATGTCATCATCATTTTCTTCAATATCAATGTTATCATCTTCTGCACAGTTTTCGCATGTCAAGCCTTGACACGTAGCGCACATCGGTGAACATCGGAGCCCTGATTTTACGCACTCACAGTGCTTGTTAGAGCATAGTCTTTTACAATTACAGGACACCAGTTTTAATAATTCAGGTGGTGCTGGTTGGATGGAAGAAGTAACGGGAACTAACTTATCATTATTTTTTGACCCCCTCCATAACGTTTGTTCCAACATATTGCCATTCCAATGTTGTACTTGCAAGTATACACGATAAGAATGTTGCATAGCCGCAGCGCTGGTTGGAGGAAGTGATGCCAAGTCAAATGATTTATTCACTTGCTATTTCGATATAATGTTGTTATATCTGAAGTACCTCAGTTCATTGAGACATGTAAGACATGTAAGGAAAACTGAAAGCTATTACAATTTTACAGAAAAATCCAGACCTGCGGTCAATTGTAAAAGTTTTCAATCAGCCCCTGGCCTCACAAAGACATTGGAGCTGCAGGAGAGAAATTTTTAATGAATTTGTATGGTTATACGAAAAGTACAGCTGATACCCTCATTAGTTGTGAAGGTTGTGTCAAGTTAGGGTTTATTAGTCATGTAAATGTAGTAGAATTGTCAGAGAAAGGGAAATTTTTGGAAAAATATCAAAGTAATTTTTGTGGGTTTGGCAAGTTTAAGTTTAAAATCTAAATTGCCTGTGTTAAAAAAACATTTGACTCCAACTGTGCATAATAATATAGATATACAGAGAAAAATACAATTAAAGAGAGAATTAGATAAGAAGTATTATGATAGAAGTGCTAAGAATAGGCCCCATTTTGTTGAAGGGGAAAATATAGATGTAAGGAAAGAATGTAATTGGATTCTAGGTAGAATAGATAAGATGGTAGGGCCTAGATCATATATTGTAAGAGATGAAGCTGTCAGTGTTTACAGACGTAATAGTGTTCACATAAGGAAATCGGTCAATGCTCCTATATTTAAAAATAATTATGCGGATAATGAGATGTCCGAAAACAATGACAGTGTATCTAAGAGTTATAAGAGAGAACCTAGGATTAGACGGCCACCTGTAAAATATAAAGATTATGAAATGTTTTAAGAAAGAAGGGAGATGTTGTATTGTAAGGTGGTGGAGACACTACTTGGTGTGACATTATGACTTAGAGTTAAGATAGTTGAAATGTAATGGTTAATGTAAACACAGAATTAAAGAATAAAAGAAAGAAATATAAAATTTATAACGTTCATGGTTAGAAACTAAATGTATTGATTATTTTAGTGAAATCACTAAAGTTGTAACTAAAAGTGTAAGTAAAATCACATGTCATAAAAGTGGCAAACCCAGCATAACCTCAACAAAATGGTACTTAAGCAAAAGTGATAAAGTAAAGTATTTAATTAAAGACAAAACAAAGTATCTAAGCCTCGTTCTGGATAAGTGCCTGCTATGAACAAAGCATCTTCACAACGTTGCAGGAAGAGCATCAGCAATCACACCCAAGTTGTGCTCGATTATGGGATAATAAGCTGTTAGTTTACAAGACGGCGATGCGAGAAGGTTCATCGAACGTAAAACAAGGCATTACAACTTGTTGCTAATGCTCTTTGGTTTATGCGAAACAACCAACTGCACCGAGATCTATTGGTACTCACCATGGAGGATGTACTTTACCAGACAGCACAGAAGTTCGTAGAAATGATACCGACACATCTCAACGAGGTGGAAAAAAACTGGCATTACGACTCGCAGTTGCTGCTTAAGCACAGGAGACCGAAACACGGCAGTTAATAATAATACCTTCAATAGATAAGTATCCAAATTTCGCTTTCATTAAATTTTTTTATAAATTATATTATGAAGAATTATATAAAAATGTAAGCAAGTAATCGGTAATGAAATATGTAACTTATATGCATTCCAGTTTGAACGGATTCTAACGAGCTTATATATTTGTATAAATATTGAAAATGGCCACAAGATATTATTAATTTATGTTTGTTTTTTGTTATCATTTACATAATTATTATTAAAATAACTAACAATCGATTATGAAAATAACTGTTTTTATTATATAAAATCTGTATCTGTAAGCTTTGTTTATATCTATGTATATATTTTGTATCTGTTATGTATTAATGTAATTTATAAGAATTTTAATCTAAATTTTTATTTTAAATCGAAATATTTTTTTATTTATAAAAATTAAATATAAATATGAATATTAATTATAAAATGGATCCGAACGATGTGATCTAGTGATCTACCTAGTTTAGAATCTGGCTTGGTTCACAAGTTGATTACCTAACTCGGTAGTGGTTCTTTGTTAGATTTTCGTTTGCTTTTTCAGGTTATCGTTTTCTTTCTTACCTTTTCATAGTTTAGGTTATGGCTTGTTTTACAAGTGGATAACCTAACTTTTGAGAAGTTCTTAGTTAGATTTCGATTGCTTGTTTGAGTTTTGCGATTTATCTCACGCCCTGATGAAGCCCCTTACGAAAGTGGGCGAAACGTTGGCAGCTTCGGTTGCAACTATGACACGGTCCAAACCCGGAAGACATTCTAATGTTAGTATAGATTCCGGCCGTGGAAGCCTTAGCTATTACATACATTCGTCTTTTAAGGGAATATTACAGCGACCCGACATATTGAAAAAACACGAATATAATGAAGTAAATTTAGGTACAAGATTTACAATAAATACCTGAAGTTGGATAAAGTTTTTGATCTTAGACTAGGAAAGAGAGGGGACTCGTAATACCCAGGCCCGGATTTAAAGGTCTGGAGGCCTCGGGGCAACAAAGGAGTGGAGGCCCCTTAGCCCCAAATTATTTTCCAAATAAAATGAATTTTACTGATTGCCTGATTGGAGTAAACAAATATAGATCGACGTTTTTTGTTAATATTTCATGTAATCAAGTTTGTACAACAAAGTACCGTAGGTAAAGGTAAAACGCGAAATAAAATATGAAAGGAAAAGTTGTTTACTGGTGTTTACTAGTCTGAATTTGAAATTTTTTTTTCCGAAGTCTCTATTGTGGGGGCCCCTCTTTTGTGGAGGCCCTGGGGCTGTAGCCCCGCTTGCCCTCCCCTAAATCCGGCCCTGGTAATACCGCGTACGTATGTGAAGCAAATTGCCACCAATTACATATGACCAGTGGCGTCACCCAGAAAAATAAACAAGAGCTGTCCTTAGAACACTTGCGTAATCAAGAAATATCCGTATTTGTCTTTTTTGTTTAACAATTAAACAATGTTGTATATTTGATGATATATTTTAATAATAATTCAATTCAAAACGTTCGTAAATAAACGGATGGTGTTCAATACTTCAGATATTTATCATCCACGTGCTACTACTAATACTTCTACGTTGAAGATCAGCGGATCAGCCGTGAATCTGAAATTTACAATGCGTTTACTAACAAAGCATCTTTGATTTACTATCTGTATTAATTATTACTACGTATGTTAAAACAACTAACGGAGGCAGATGCCATACCACCTAGTTATTAAAATGCTGCCATAGGTGTTTACTGAAGCGTTTGCTAAACAGATGTTTGAATTAAATACTTGTTACAACTTTGTTAATACATTAAAAAAAATTGTAAATAAATTTATCGCGTACCTTACATATAAGTATACGTGCCACCTATGCATTTTAATACCTATACTTGCTGCACGATTCTGTTTTCACAACAAATCATGAATAAAAGTGTTTAACTATAACTGTGAGAATTGAACAACATTAACTTTGTGAAAACAACTACTTATAAAGTGCAATGATCTGCTAAAATAATGACTGAAACACTAATTTTTAGCCTGACAAGAAACAATGTAAGTAAGTCATGAGAATTAATTTACATCTGGAACGTAATTCCCTGTTCTTTTTTATAAATTGCGACTGCTGCAGTTAAAAGCACTACTAATTAATTATTCTAACGACGTCAGAAAACGATGACGTTACATTTCGAAATAAAGCAAATAACGTAAAATCGCTAAAGGTGGCACTTGTATTGTTTGCCACCTTTTTAATGGCTGCCGAACGAAAAAGCGACACATTCGGTATTCACGGCGTAGGTCGGGTATTAAGGGTTGTATTTAGTTAGGACGTCTTGCACCGTAGAATAGTGAAACGCTAATCAAGATATCTCACTTTGTAGCAGTATGATTAAAAAAGTAATTTAACTATTATTTAAAACAATCTTTTCTCTAACGGGCTAAATCGCGAAAAGTTTTTTTTTTTAATAAATATAAATATCACGTTACAAATAAAACATAAGTTTTAATTGATACTGCCAACGGAATTTATTTTTATAAGTTTTTATTCTTTTACCCCGTTACATACATGTATTTTACTGACCTACATGCATCGATGTATCTTTACATTCTACATGGTGACCAATTAATTGAATTAGCGATTAAAAAATGTTCTATTAATTTTGTTAAAATTTCGTACAAATATAGGCAACCCATTAACCAGGGACCTGTGCCGGCGACCACCCGTTGTTAAACAATCGGATTACTAACAAAAGGATTATAACTGTTTGTAAACTGCAGGTAGAAACCTACTTAATTTGCTAACGCATTTATTTATTAAAATCAATCTAATAATACACCAAATACGTAATCAATTTGATTAGAATATTGAAATTCATTCATAACGAATAAAAATAAAATTGCCTAAAGATATTTATTTACGACATATTAGCTAACAGTGTTAATAGTGACGAGAAAAATTTAAAACAATAAATACATCAGTCCAAAATAGGTACCAACATACTGTTGTCAACGCATAAATAAGCAATTTTACAAATAAACATAACTAAAGTCCTCGCAATTTAACTTACGATGCACGTCATGAATGACGTAAAATTCATACCACCCTATTTATAGCAAAAATTAAATAAATACCGAATTGTCTTATGGAATTTTTTTTGTCACGTTGTTGGTGTGCTTACTACAGTTGCAGCGTTGTTGGCATCTGTCAAATTTAATTTGTGTTTTTTACGTCAAAGTGCTCATTGTTTTTTATAATTATTTTTGATACAAAACTGTACTATTTTGAGCTTGAACGAGATAATGGTGGTCCATTAATATCAGTAAATGCTGTGCGAGAGGTACCCTTTTACATAATATTTAAATTGTGGCAATACATACGTATATTCTACAGTTATTTCTGTATGTACAGCGGTTGCTAACAACGAGGTTCTTAGATCTCCTCAAAACGTAAGCGTAGTACACCTGTTACAAATGTAGAAACATTTAATGAAAACGTAATTCGCAATGTAATATTAAGAATGTACGAAAACAGTAAGTTTACGTGATAATACCGACAACATGGTTGAATAACTACGTCACTGACGTTAATGACGTGCATCGAAAGTAAAATTGCGAGGACTATAATAATAATCAACTATGTATAAATAATAATAAGTCAGCCTGTATATTATTTTGTATGCATATAAATTAATTAAAAAAAGGGGAAAAAGTAACAACTTTACAGATGTACATCCTTGACATTGAATTTCAGAAGATACAGTTTTTTCCACATACATTAATTTAAAAGTGTCTCTCGAATAGGTAGCTGTCGTGATTGTCTTGAAACCAAAATTTCGGGTAACAATACTATAAATAAAATTGTTCAAGCTTCGAAAGCATTTTTTTCTCCCAAAACAAAGTATCGATTTTAATCTTTTCTACAGAAATACCAGTAGGAATCCAAACAACAAAATAGCAAATGTCTTTTCTTACGATATTTAATTGCTCTTGGATTTGGTACATGTAGCTGTCATTTTGTTTTAATTTTAATTCGATTTCCTCTACTCGACAAAATTTGATTTTATTCTTTATAACGGCTTCCATCGGAGTGTACATTTTTGCACCGTATGGGCATTTGATTTCTACAATCGCATTTTCATCTACTACTTTGTCTGGAGATGCTGCCAAACATGGGCGAATTTCATCCACAAATAAACCCCAAAGATTAACCTTTATATTCGTGACCTCTTGAAAATCGTCTATGGCTCAATGCTCATTTTTTTTCCATATCTTTTAGCAGCACTTTCTGTAAACTGTTGGTATAATACATTTTTTATTACATTTGCATACGAAGTTGCTCTGCACAATTTACAAATGCGGTCAAAATTTGACGCTGTCAATATTTTCCACCGCTCTTCGTACCACCGACTGCTTCGGTGTTGACCAATAGTTTCATTCAAAATTTCTTCTCGCTTCAAAAACAATTTCTGTACAAATTTCTGCGCTGCTTCGTTTAATTATTTCTCTAGCATATCCGGCGTTGGTTTAGCTGCATCCGGTTTATAATCAGCATCTGCGATTCCAGAGTACTTAGTACGGTAACGTATTGCTTTTTGATTGCAAATCAATTTTACGCTTTTGTTTTTCGCAAAATAACTACTACTTACGTACGTACTATTGGCTGTAGTTTTCACGATTTCGTGGAGTGTACCTAATTCATTATGCGCTACAGCAGTTTTACTCCTAATTTGATAACTACGGTGAAAAGCAAAATTCACACGTTTACCACCAACAAATTTCGCAACGTGGGAATTTTAAAGTCCTGCGGAACTGTTGGTAACATCATGTATCAAACTCTTGGAATCGTAAGATACACGACATACTGCAGTCATTATTTCCTTAAATAAACCGCTTTTTTCAAAATCTGGAATAATATTGTTTTTGGTTATTGGACCGGTACAAAAATAACCCCGTATGATGATGATTTTTATATCTGTAGTCACATCTTGGATTTTTTTAAATTGAATGACGTTTTTGGTTTTTTGACTTCTCGTAGTTTATTTATGTAATTACGCAAAATACGGTTTTTGCATTCATTTTTTTGTATTACAGTAGAAGTACCATAGGGCATCGACTCCACAAGTTTTCGATGCACGCTGCTATCGCCGTCACCCACTAATTTTACATATTTCACACATCTCTATTGTTTTTTGGAAATCCTTTACTAAAATGACTGCCTCCATTCCAGTTGATGGACCGGTCTAATTTCCATAACAGGTGTGCTCTGGACATTGATTATTTTTGTACAAATCCTTTCGTGCACACACCAAACAAAACTTATTTTTAACGGCCATATAGAGCACCTTCTTTGTCCGTAGTCCAACTATACACGCAACACCTCACAAGGCGTTATAATTAGTGCGATACGATTGTTTGCTCCACGCTCCGTCTGTTACAACTGCAATGTTTGGACACCCTTGGTCGTCTAATTCTATTAGTTCTAATGCTGGTTTCGTTTCTTCTTTGGCGGCTTTATTCATCGCGTCAATTGCTGCTCCATTATAAATTTGACAAACTTCATCTTGGTAAACGGCGTAAGTAGCACTTGATGGACTAGGAATATCTAAAACCGCAGAAAAGTCAGTTGGGTTTTCATTAAAATTTTTGGAACCATTGAAATTTTCAAAATAATATTCATTTTCAGATGAAAATATTTCTTCCTCAACGTAAAAGTTTGTCATCCATTAAATTTTCTTCGGTAGAAGAAAATGGCCGATTTCACTTCACTTTCTTCATCGTGTACACGCGATACACATGGTGCACTAACTGTGCGCACCCTTTCTTTTGCTGCACGCATTTGTTCTTTCATACTACGTCTTGTTTTAGTCAACCGCAAGTATTTCGAATTTGCAAACTCTGTACGACACATTCTCGAAAACTAAGAATGAACAACTAAACACAGATAATATCACTTCGTATTATGTTTGGTAATTACTGTTTAAATGAGATGTATGTAAGTAATTTGTAGAATAAAGTTCTTATTTATATTAGACTGGAATGTATCTATAATTAGATTCAACCAATAAATAGTATTGAAATAATCAAAAATTAATCTTAAAAAAATAATAATCACATTTTACGTTTACCATAATTGCAGGACGTTTTTAATAACAATTTATAAATAAACTTACATTGGTTCATTGTTTCAAAGGATTGACAATATTGCAAATGTTAGATGTTTATCAGGTAGCTAAGTTACATGCACCTCTGTAGCTCTATGATAATTACCAGAAATTTATTTAATCATCAATATCTCAAAACGACAATAAAGAAATTAAAAGAATAAGAATACCTTTTATTGTTGTTCAACATCCTATTAGTATTAGCTCTAACTTTGTAAAATATCCATTAAATGATTAATTATAATTTGTTATTATAATCTATATTTCGTATAAAACAAAAACAAAACAATTAATGATAAAATACATAAACATTTTTTTAAAATTTTTTTAAATTTAATTTTGCCTGACGAAGAACTTGACCAAGTTCGAAAGCTTGCATTTAAATGGTTCTAAATAAATACAACTTATTACTCTAAAAATATCTTTAATACTTAAACATTATTGGTAACTAATTTAAAAATATATTGTTTGTTTCTTCCAAAAACATTTTTTCCGTGTAAACAATCACAGCAATTTAATATTAATAGAATTATTAATCAATGACTTATTATGTTAAAAAAAATGTAGCATTTTGAATAAGAATAAGTAAATAAACTTAAGTTTGGTTTGTTTAAGAAAGGGATTTAGATGTCTATCATATTACAAATGGTAATTGCTGGTTTATGGTTTACATGCACCCCTGCAGTGAGCCAGGTAGTTGGTGTCATGAGGTTTGCAGATACTACAGGCGTTTACTAAATTTCAAAACTAAGATTTTATTTGACTAAATACAACCCTTAAGAGGGCGATCGCTGCAGTTTATCCCGATAGATGACACCACATGTAAAAACAGTATTAACTTTGCGACTAGAAAACTCGCTAAAAACAAAAAATTATGGTTTAGTGATAATGTTGTTTTAAAGAGGAAATGTTAGTTTAGGTAATGACAAAATTCTACATCGAACCTAGCTTTACTTAACGAGTATTTTACAATTGAAATCAGTGTAAATTGAATTTTGATTGCAACCAATTACAATTATATTACTTTAATACCTAAGTTAGATAATAACAAGCATTATGTAAAAGTATAAGATGTGAAATGATTACCGTACGTTTTATTTGTATCCGCAAAGTATTTACTTTTGCAATTGCTATAAAAATGGACGCCCTAAAACTTAATATAGTTCAGCACTTGAGCAAGAGATGGCTAAATGTATAAGAATCTTCCAAGACTAAAACCAATAGTTATAACACTATAAACCGTGTAAAACATATAGTATAGTCTTATTCCTTTTATTTGTATTTCTATCTTTATATGCGCATACCTATAACGCAAACAACTGATAAATACGTTTAGAAGCATGGTTTATACCAAGTTGATACAAGATTGCCGGTAAAGCAAAACCGTATCAATTAAATTTTTCGTAAATGTTCTTCTATGCAATGTACATTTACTGTTAAATCTAAAAACTTGAAAAATTCAATTTGGATAATTTTTATATAAATATACTTAGTTCAATTACTTTTACACTAAGTCTATAAACTAAAATAAACTTTAAAAGTGTACTTATAGTAGTACAAATTTGCAGTTTTTGTATAATAGGGTACCTATTTAAATAAATTAAAAACGGAAATCATAGGAAGCTTTATTTGTTTCTAAGTTTCTTCTCAAATAATTTTTTTAACTATTAAAAAAGACAAATAACTTATTATGAATTCTTGGGTCTTATCTCATGCCCACGCTGAGCATTCAGCTCTGACTGTAATATGATACTTGTCTTTGATACTGTTTATCTACATTTTAAAACAAGTATTCTAAAAGTACTATTTACAATTTGCTGTTCAGTGCGTTTATTGTTGTGATAAAAAGTTTAAACTTTTAACTTTAAAATAATGATATGCGCTTAACATCAACGTTTAACATGCAGAAATTTAAATCCTAATAATGACCTAGAGTAGCGGTTTCTCATTAGGTCACTTGGTCAATGACCCTCCAAAAATATGTAATATTAAAATGACCCTTTTGCAGTATTGACCACCAGCCGCCATTGATTATCCATTAAATTAAATAAATTAAAAACAAAGATTATAAGACGCTTATGCAGTTATGTATTTTATTTTTTAAGTGTTATTTTTTTACTGTCGTTTTTAAGTAAAATATTAAAAGATAATTTAAAAAAGAGATCGATAATAATAAAGTAGATGCTCATAACAACTTTCATGTCAACAACGTTTGTGCAATTCTCAGATGTTATCTGTATGCCCACGATACGGTCGCTTAGTATTCGGTTTTGACTGTAAAATGATACCCACTAATGATTTAGCTTATCATTCGAAAACAACTTGGTAATATGCAAAATAATTATTATCGTTTATAATCAATAATATAAACTAGAAACTAGCATAATTGTTAGTATTTCTTTGGAGGGTCATTGGAAAATGACCTAACAGAGAAGCCACTATTGATAATTAGAAGTAGCGAAAATTCTGTTTTTATTTTCCAATATTTTACATTTCCTATAACAAATTGAAAAATCATTTTAAATTATTTTTTAAATTATATGAAATTCGATATTCAAAATTTGTCTAATTTCAAATGTCTTCTCAAAGTTTTATAAATACTGTCTTTATGAATTTTTAAATTACGTTTCGTCATAAAATAGGACTAAAATGATACAAAAAGACACTAACAGTAGAATTAATTAAAAATAATAAACAAATTTGCACTCAAGTTTTTATAGTGTTTGCATATTATTTTCTGTAATTTTTTTTTAATTTTTAATGCCCTCTAGGAATGACGAGTTGACGTTGTATTACTTCTAAGATACTCATAAAACTATCGCATTCCAACTACTATAATGGTGCTTTTAATTTCATTTCAGTTTTTATATGTTTGGTGCCATCTATGAATGAAGAGTTGACGTTGACTTGCATCTATGATGCACATAATAAAAAATATCAAATCCCCACTACTTCGATCGCGCTCTTAAGAGTCCCCTCTCTTTCCTAGTCTAAGTTTTTGATATTTTTAAATACATTATATTAAATAAATGATTTAATGCTTTTCCCATATACCTGTTTTTCATTTATTAATTATTGGCGGCTACATGTTTCGACCTATCGGTCATGATCAGGTCTCTAAAATTATCAATTAAAGTAAAATCACAACCTTAAAATTCTAAATATACTTACAATTAATAAATAAATTAATAAATTAAAATTGAACAGTTTATGTCAAAATGACATATAAATTAAACAAAATGACAATATAAACTAATCACAAAAGGTATATAAAATAATAATATTATTAACAAGAAAATTAAATAAATATAAAAATAGTTTAAATAAAAACAAAAATATTATTTAAGAAAAAGATAATCATTTTCAAAATTAACAATTTCATTTAAACATGCATCTGGGTCTGAGTTTTTATGTTTAACAATTTCTTTTATCTCCAAAAAATTTAATTTTAGACTTTTATTGCAAATATGAAGAATTTTGTAGTTACTTTTATAATCAAAACAATGGTTATATTCTAATATATGATTAGCGAAAGCAGATTTATTATTTAAATTAATACCAACATTATTGTTTTTAATGTAAGAAAAATGTTCTGCTATTCTTGTTCGAAATTTACGGCCGGTTTGTCCAATATAAAAAGAGCTACAGCTATTGACAAGTAAAGATTTTAAATTAAATTTAGATGAAAAAGAAATATTAATATTATGCTTTTTAAATAAATTTTGAAATTGAAAAGAAGAGCGACCAATGTAAGGAAGAGAAAAATATGTCTTTTTAATGTTATCTGAAAGTGGAGTAAGAGTTGAAATGTTTTTAATATTAATGGAATTAAAAGTTTTATTTTGAAGTTTTTTGATCATATCTAAAGGATAATTATTATTATTTGCTAAATTATAAATAATGTTAAGTTCTTTATTAAAACTAAATTTATCAAGAGGTAATTTGTATAAACGATTAAAAAAGAATCTAAAAGATAACATTTTGTGTGAAAAAGGATGAAAAGGAGAAAAAGGAATGACATGATCAGTAGTAGTATTTTTACGATGAATACCAATTTTGACAGAATTATTAATTCTATTTAAAGATAAGTCTAGAAAGTTAAGAACGTTATTAGATTCTTTTTCAAAAGTGAATTTAATGTTAGGATGTAATGATATTACTGATCATGTCATTCCTTTTTCTTCTTTTCATCCTTTTTCACACAAAATGTCATCTTTTAGATTCTTTTTTAATCGTTTATACAAATTACCTCTTTAGTTTTAATAAAGAACTTAACATTATTTATAATTTAGCAAATAATAATAATTATCCTTTAGATATGATCAAAAATCTTCAAAATAAAATTTTTAATTCCATTAATATTAGAAACATTTCAACTCTTAGTCCACTTTCAGATAACATTAAAAAGACATATTTTTCTCTTCCTTACATTGGTCGCTCTTCTTTTCAATTTCAAAATTTATTTAAAAAGAGTAATATTAATATTTCTTTTTCATCTAAATTTAATTTAAAATCTTTACTTGTCAATAGTAAAGATAAAGTTGATATTCTGAATAAATCTGGTGTTTACAAGTTAAATTGTGGTAGCTGTAGCTCTTTTTATATTGGACAAACCGGAACATTTTTCTTACATTAAAAACAATAATATTTGTATTAATTTAAATAATAAATCTTCTTTCGCTAATCATATATTAGAATATAACCCTTGTTTTGATTATAAAAGTAACTACAAAATTCTTCATATTTGCAATAAAAGTCTAAAATTAAATTTTTTGGAGATAAAAGAAATTGTTAAACATAAAAACTCAGACCCAGATGCATGTTTAAATGAAATTGTTAATTTTGAAAATGATTATCTTTTTCTTAAATAATATTTTTCTTTTTATTTAAATTATTTTTATATTTATTTAATTTTCTTGTTAATAATATTATTATTTTATATACCTTTTGCGATTAATTTATATTGTCATTTTGTTTAATTTATATGTCACATAAACTGTTCAATTTTAATTTATTAATTTATTTATTAATTGTAAGTATATTTAGAATTTTAAGGTTGTGATTTTACTTTAATTGATAATTTTAGAGACCTGATGATGACCGTTAGGTCGAAACATGTAGCCGCCAATAATTAATAAATAAAAAACAGTTATATGGGAAAGGCATTAAATCATTTAAAATTATAGTCAAGTTTATTGTTTGCTGATTACAGTTTTTTTTTTGATATTTCGTTTGGATGAAATGTGATTATAACAATTCAAATACGATTGAAATCGCATTTGAAAGAGCGCTCGACGCATTTGCATCACTATTAAAGTTGAATAAAATTTTATGATATAATTGAGCTTTTAAGAGTTCGATATGAGAAAACGAGTATCTACTTCCCGAATAATTAGGATAATAAAAGTAATAACTGATATAATTGTTTTTGTAAAATACACAACCTTTGTTTTTTAATCTCAAATAAAATCTTAGTATTCTTACTTTGTCAGCAAAAATTACTGTATTCATGCCTTTTTTTTGAAAATTTTGATTGACCAACAGCTTAGATTAAAATGATTGTAAAACTAAAAGCACAAACATCATAAATATCATTTGAGCAGTTTGAAAAACAACACTTTGAATAGTAACATTACTTGACTTTCATAATTTTTCCACAAGAATATCGGTAATTATTTCATTAAATAGACCTGACTATCATTTATTCAATTTAAACCAATGATAATGCAGTACATATAACTAATACCGAGGAATTAGTCGTTGCTTGACAACAAAAAGTACAATAAATTTGTTTTAATAAAGGTCTCTTACGTAATGCTGCCATCAATGCTTCAATGTTCCCATTTTAGGTACCATATATTAAATATTCCGTAACATTGAAATGGAAAGATAGTTTCTCTACAACTACTACTGAATGTAATACTTCTGAAATTTAATTACAAAACATACACATTTTTATTCTTGGGATAGAATAATTATTCTAAAACACTTCTTCTTCTTCTTCTTTGTTTTTATTTTGCATATGTTTTTTTATTTTATAACCAGTGATAGAATAAATATAATGAAATTCAATGGAACTGACAGTACAAGAAGAAAAGAAATTGACTATTGAAAGTAGTCAAACTTGCAGTGTATCTAAAAAAAGAGTATTACAAATTTAGAAACGACATAATCTGATACCGCTACTAAAACTTTGGTGTCGTTCATTCTTCTGTTTGAAATTCTAATATTCCATTATAAATCATTGATATTTTAATAATTGTAATGTTTTGATATCACCATGTAATAAAACGACCTATTTAGTAAATCGACTTTATTCGACTGTGTTGATTTCATTATTCTTTTACACAAAATCCCCTCTCTTACGTACCTACATCACATCTCCTCACAATAAAAAGAATCGTATGTTAATCTTTCTGGAGGTTTAACCTGGCGCTTGGGTCTTAAATTTACATCACTAGTTATACAAATTTTAGGCTCTTTTGTATCTGGAAGTTTGAGTAAATTATGTTTAACTATTTGATTTACATGTCTCTTCCAGATTACATTATTGATTGTAGGAACTTGAACCAAGAAAAATTTTGACCCAAGTTTCTTTACAATTTTAGCTACAACCCAACTAGGTCTATTAACTAATCTGTAATCACGAACAGCAACTTGTTCTCCTACTTGAAAACAAACACCTTCTTTACCTCCATAATGTACTTTTTGTAAATTCTGTTTTTGAACAATTTTAGCTTTTAGGAGTTTGTTTACTGTAGATTCCTCATAACTATCAGGTTTTATTAAATCTAACCGGGTTCTAGTTCGTCTACCTAGTAATAATTTCGAGGGACATTCTCCTGTCGTACAATGTGGAGTGTTTCTGTAATCTATTAAAAACCGACATAATGCAAGATGAAAATTTTCTTTCCGATTACAATTGAACAACGATTTCTTTAAGGCTTTTTTAACTGTTTTGACTGCATTTTCAGCAGCACCGTTAGTTTGTGGATAAAATGGAGCACCGGAAATTAACTTAATGCCATTTAAAATAGAAAAATCTTTAAATTCTTTTGAATAAAATTGTTTTGCGTTATCCGTAACAATTATTCGCGGTATGCCAAAACGAGCAAAAACAGTTCTAAGAATGCTTATTGTATTAACGCTACTTAACGTATTTACAGGAAAAACTTCCAACCATTTACTATGTGCGTCTACAATAATTAACAAATATTTATCAAAAATTGGTCCACAAAAATCAATATGAATACGACTCCATGGCTCTGTAGGCCATTCCCACACTTTTAAATCACTTTTTGGTGGTAAATCACGAACTGACAAACATGCCGCACACGATTTTACTTCTAGTTCAATATCTGACATTAATGTGGGCCACCACACATATGAACGCGCAAATGATTTAGTTTTAACAATACCTAAATGCGATTTATGTAATTCACTTAATACTAATCTATGTAATTTTTGCGGCACGACAACTCTATCACCCCGAAAAACACATCCACTTTTTACATGTAACTCGTTTTTTATACGATAATATGGTAAAACTGCTGCTGATATTTTACATGGCCAACCTTTTTGAATATAGTTTGAAATGCATTTTAACACAATATCAGCTTCAGTTTCCCTATTGACTAACTTATGATATAATACCTTTACGGAATCATTTACATAACTAACGTAATCCATGTCTGAAGTATTTTGACAACTACTAACTTTTAGAGGTAAGCGGGATAGTGCGTCTGCGTTATTATTTTTAGAAGGTACGTACTGAATTTTATACGTAAAACTGGATAATAATAATGCCCATCGCTGTAGCCTGCTTACACTCATTTGCGGTAATCCCTTTTTTGGATTAAAAATAGTTAATAACGGTTTATGGTCCGTAACCAAAATAAATTCTCTGCCATACAGATATTGAAAAAAACTCCAAAAACTATAGCCAATGCTTCCCGTTCCACCTGTGAGTAATTTCTTTCACTGTCATTTAATGTACGCGAAGCAAAAGCTATAGGCCTTTCCATTCCCGATGACAAAACATGTGAAATAACTGCACCTAAACCATGTGAAGAAGCATCTACTGTTAACTTTATTTTCAACTCTGGATTATAATGTATCAAAACAACTGATGACGTCAACATTTCTTTAGTTCTATTAAATGCTATCGAACATGACTTAGACCAGTTATAACGTACATCCGATTTTAACAATTCATATAAAGGATACAAAATATTTGCTCTATTGTTAATGAATTTATCATAATAGCTAACCATTCCTAAAAACGATTTTAATTCACTTACGTTTTGTGGAATCGGAATCTTAGAAATTGCTTCAATTTTACTCATGTCTGGATGTAATCCTTGCTTGTTTATTTTATACCCCAGGTAAGTTACATCCGGTTTAAAAAATTCACATTTCGAATAAGCAATTTTAAGACCAGCGTCCTCAAAACGTTTTAAAATTTCAGTAATGCGCTTAACATGTTCTTGGCGATTTTTACCAGTAACCAGTACGTCGTCTAAGAAACAAACACAACCTTCAATACCTTGCAAAAGGGTTTCCATTATTTTTTGAAACTTTGCAGGTGCAGATGCGATTCCAAAAGGCAACCGCGTATACTGAAATAGTCCTAAATGAGTACTAATTGTTAAATAATCTTGTGATTTTTATCAACTGGAACTTGTAAATAAGCTTGCGCCAGATCTAATTTAGAGTATTTTTCGCCACCGCCTATTTTACAGAATATTTTCTCAACTTTGGGACTAGGATACTTATCCACATTTAAAACAGGGTTAACCGTCACTTTGAAATCGCCACATATCCTAACGGATTTATCTTTCTTGTGAATTGGAACAATTGGTGTGCCCCAATTACTAAAATCTACGGGAACCAAAATACCTTCCTTTACCAAACGTTTAATCTCTATTTCAACTAAATTACGCATTGCAAATGGTAATGACCTCGGCTTAAAAAATGTTGGTATAGCTGAATCTACAACAGACAACGATACAGTTCCCTTATTAAATAATCCTAGATTATCAGAGAAAACATTACTGAATTGTAAAACTAAATGTTGCAATTCAGTATTATTTTCTACTGTTGACAATTTATTAATTTGACTTATGCCTAATTTAAATACTGATAACCAATCTCTACCCATTAGTGGCGGTCCGCCTTTTTCTATTACGTATAAATATAAATGATGTGAAACTTCATTAAACGTAACTTGCACTTCGGCAACGCCAATTGGTTTAAATGTGTTACCTGTATAATTTTTTAAACATTTATTAGTTTTATTTAAACTAATATGGGATAATGTAGATTTCCACAATTGTTTGGATATCACCGATACACTTGCACCTGTATCAACTTCGAAATTAATGGGAATTCCATCAACCAATAAAAGTTTGTAGATTGGATTAGAAAATTCGTTTTTAGATTTTATGACAAATAATTGTTCTAAATTTAAGTCGTTATCTTCCGTTACATAATGATTTTGCGATTTAAATTTTCCTTTCTTCTTACATTTCTTTTTATCATTACATACTGATGCGATATGGCCAAAATTTCCACAGAAGAAACACTTCGCCGAACGATACTTACAATCAGCGTATTTATGATAACCGTTACCGCATGCTTTACATTTGCCTGAACTTGTGATAGGTGTGTTTGAACGCATACGATAAACTTCATTAGGTTCATTTTTAACTGAAAAATCTTCTAACGCTGTATCTGCAAAAAACTGACGACTGGACTCTTTTGATACTGCCATTTCTACTGCTTTTGCAAATGATAACGTAGTTTTTTCTTCAAATAAACGATCCATTATATTACCTTTACCAATTCCAATTACAAATATGTCGCGTAAAACCATGTCCAATTCAGTACCGAAATCACACTTTGCTGCCAAATTTCGTAATCGACAACTCCAATCAGCAACTGACTCGTTTATAGATTTCCTAGCCGTGTAAAATTCAAAACGATAAGGAAAACGCGATTTACTAGGTACAAAATGTTTATCACACTTCTGTATTAATTCTTCATAAGTTTTTGCTTCTGGCGATACCGGAACACATAAATTAAATATTAAGTTATAAGCATCTTCATTACACGCATTTAAAAATAAAGCACGCTTACGATTTTCTTCCGCGATTCCATTAGCAATAAAATACTGTTCTAATCGAGCTTTGTAGATAAGCCAATCACAAGATTTTGGATCGAACTCTCTTAAATGCCCAAAATACCCTTCTCGGTACACAACACCTTTCACTGGATTCGACATTCTTCTTTTTGTGTAATAATTTTGAAAACATGTGCAACTTGATAAACTACGTACACACTTTCACTCATTTAACTTCACAAAAAAAAGGTCCTCGTCGCCAACTGTAATGTTTTGATATCACCATGTAATAAAACGACCTATTTAGTAAATCGACTTTATTCGACTGTGTTGATTTCATTATTCTTTTACACAAAATCCCCTCTCTTACGTACCTACATCACAATAATAATTTGTTTGTTGCCCTAAAAATTTAAAACACACCCATAAACTGTCAGTGAATAATTGAATATAATATGCACGAAACATTCTAATTAATTACCTCTTACAGGCCCATATAGTTCCAAAAGGTAGGTATACAATAAAAATATGCTATCATTAATTGCCATAATAAATAATTTATTTATTGTGATTGAGATTACGACATTTTGTATTTTTGTCTATTAATTTTGGCAAATAGAATTGAAAATAGAAGCATTCAGCTTATCTAACATAATTTTTCAATATTGTTCATCTTTTTCTATTACTTCCACAAACAACGGTTCTGAGTCATTGACATAGAATAAAATAACAAATATCCCTATTGGCAATATTTAATTGTCCTTGAATCTATAGCATACAAAATTATCCAGTGAATAGTTGAACAATGTTTTACCTGATAAAAGTCGACATGGTTTCTTTTCATTTGTAATTTGTTATTAACAACTTCAACAGGTATATTTGCCATTATTTGAGCTGCTTCAAATAATTACATTTCACTTTTATGGACTTTCAATAGGCATTTGATTTCTACTATACCGTTATCATCAACAATGCCTAAAAGAATAAGTACAGTACATACAATATTGTACAATAAGTCTTAATTTTGGATTATTAAAAATTTTTTCTAGCTATATTAGATAATATCATATAAATTAGAAAATCAATTTACCATCAGGTGATGCAGCAATACGATTCTACTGAGGAAGTATAAAAATTCCACAATTTTGTACATTTTTACAGGTATACTCTTGAATAAATTTTTGCCGTGCCACATCTTCTTTCGGCTTTCCATATATAGTATATTTAGTATCGAAAGATTGCGACACAGTCAATGTTTTAACCAGTTTTTCACATTTTGTGTTTAAACGTCGTTTACAAATAATACTAAAGTAGGAAGCAGTTAATCTATTTATTTTTATCTGTTGATAGTATGGGTTTTCCCATTTACCAATTGTCTTTTGCTGTATTGCATTAATTTGGTTTTCTTGAATCTACAAAAAAAAATAATCAGATATGTGCATATTTTTTTTCAGATTTATATTCAGTGTTAGTTAATTGTGCTTGGGGATCATAGTCCGCATTATTTTTGACATGTGTACTTTTTTTCTTGTTAGAAGTATGTCTGCCAAATTCTAATTTTCGTTTTGCACTTCTTCTCACTGTTTTTTTTATTATCTGCAATAACTTTTTTAAAATTTGATCAAGGGGATTGTCCAAACATTTTCTTACATTCTTTTTTTTGCCAATCTAAATCCTTCATTATACCGAAGATACACTGATTCTAGATCGGCACTGAAAGTTGCCGCTACCAGATAAGCTGAATCGTTTACCAGCATTGAATTTACATAATATCGACCTATATAATTCCGCCTTATTACTCGTTTCATTATCAATTAACCGATGACCCTTTGCAATTAGTCTCTGCAAGGAACCTACAAATAATTGTTAATATTGATAACAATATCATTCCAATCTATTTTACTATTTAAGTGTAAATACAATCCTGTCTCTCTAATACTTGTCATTGAATCATTACTTGTATCGTTTACATATAAACGATATGATTGTTTACAATTTGAATGATCTTTAAACACATGGCATATACTATTTTGTAAATCGTTTTTTAACGCTTCGACATCCTGGCACGCATTAACATAAATGAGTTTAGCACAAACATCTTGTAACTGTTTGATTTTTGTGTGTGTGTTAGAAGTTTTCGTGCCTCCACATTTAACTTTGTACCATTTTCGCTTTTCCAAAGTTTTTAATTGCATGGTTACGACATTCTATTTTAATTACTTCGGGCCCATATGTAACGTCAGATCTAATTTTTGAATACACACTAGAGTCTCTGACTCCTATAAATTGCAGGTATTTTAAATTGTGTATGCTGTGGCTATGCTTGAACCCTTTTACTACAATGGATGCCTCCATAGCACCTGAGGACCCATTCCAGTTTTTATAGCATGCATGTAGCGGTGGTGTTTTCTGTTTATTATATGAACGGGCACATACTGTAATCCACGGTACTCCATCACTGCCAACTTGACCTTTTTCCATTGCCAATCTCCTTTCTTCTTTTTCTGCCAGTTCCATTGAATCCCACAGACTATCTTTTCATTTATTAGCTAATTCAATTTAAATGTTATGGAATAGATAATGAGAATATCTATTGCACCTATAGAAAAAAAATATGAAAACAAATATTATATAACACATACATATAACACTTTAAAACAAACCTAAAAAGTCTTTTAGATGTTGGTATGTTGTGCCTGTACAAAGAGTACCCCAAACAGCATTATAATTAATTTTTGACTTGATATATCTCTTTTCTGTACATTTCTCGATTCTGTATTCACACATGTTGCACTGGAATATTAGAACTGATCTTAAATCATTAGGCACTTCTTTAATAACTTCCAGTTTTCCCACATTGTTTAGAATGCTCCACTTGCAGAGTCATTGACCAATTTAAAATATGCTGGAGATCGACGATTCGATGCCCAGTAATTGTTGCAGTAGATTCAACTTTTTCATGAACCATGTGATGACTGTCAATCCTTGAATTTATTCAATATTAGTTGCATTTGAAAAATTATTTGCAGTTGTTTCATATATACTTCGCATATTCTTCATGCGAAATGAAACTAAATTAATGTAGCCTAGCTTCTTCCATCATTTTGTTACTTTGATGCAACTTTCATCATATGGAGAGTCTAATTCAACAACATCATTGACAGTTTCTGCTGTTTCTTGGTTAAACAGGTCTTCAATAATCCGTTACGAACATTTTGTTGAGAACTTGTATTATTACAAAGAAGGTTCTGCGTGGGTGAGTGCGCTTGATGGCTGTACAAATGCATCGACCATTATAACCTCCGTATAAATGACACTGACAGGATTTCACATACAGATAACATTGCAACTTACTGCACAGGTCATGTACAATAACATATTAAAAAACAAAAGGGTAACTATGTTAGTAAAAAAAAAGTACTGTAAGTTTGCCAACTTGCATAAAAATTAAATGGTGCACTCATACTTGAAATCGATTTCAAAGTTTACCTTCGTAGTTACGGGCCGCGGTGCATTACGCGTCGTTAAAGTTAATCAGTCTTTTTTACAAAAATAGTTACACTTTTGTTTCTTGATATGTTATTGTACATGGTCTGTCCTTTCAGTGTACGAATTTGCATAAAAATTAAACCGTGCACTCATACTTTAAATCGAGTCAAAGTTTACCTTCATAGTTACGAGCCGCGGGGTAGTAAGCGTGGTTAAATTTAAATAACTTTTTTACAAAAAGTTACACTTTTGTTTTTTGATGTGTTACTATACATGATCTGTCTTGGTAGTGTTCCAATTTGCATAAAAATGAAACCGCGCACTCATACTTTAAATCGACTTTCAACTTACACCTCGAGTTACACTTATTTAATTATTGATGAATTATAATAGATGAGACTCTAATATACCTACTGGTAATATTTATATTTAAGTCATTATTACCAAATAGATCCTTTAAATCTTTGTTTGAGTTACTGGCTGGATTTATGAGTAACTTTGAAAATACGTAATGCATACGAAATGCATACCCTAATTTTCTTTAGTTTATTAACGGTAAAATTTTTGTATTGATGGTAGTAATATCGGTACATCTGAATACAAGTGATAATATGCAACTAAAACTACACAAACTCATAAATCTTATTTAGGCAGTTCTACATTTTCAACAATAGACTTAAGGTACTCAGGTAACTGATATTTTGCTGATATATTTGTTTGTACTTACCCGGATGACCAGCATATATCTATTCAAATATTTTTTTTATATTAGATATAAAAACACTGGTAATTGTATTTTAATTGCATTTCTGATATCACTAATATAAACGGAATACATTTTTTTTCTTGAAAGTGATACGATACAAGTTCTTTTAAAAACATTGTTTTGTTTATTACCAAATAATAAAAAATGTTTATTTTTTTTGGGTATTCTTATCAAAAACGGATTGCACAGGAACATTCGGTTTCCTTGGGCTACTAGACGCTGCTCCCAGTTTCTTTTCACACACTATGCGCCCATTGTTTAATTTGCTTTTACAAAAAATCTAATTGTATAAGGAGCGACTTCTTTAAAAACAATTTGATTATTTAGTTTTACAAACAAAAGTTTATAATGAAATATATATATTACGTAGGTATATCCATTTCAAAAATTTGCAAACAAAATCGTTAGTCGTGAATTAATGTCACAAATAAAATAACAATGCTGTATTAAAACATTTATTGAAAAGCATACATGTGAATTTTGCGTTATTTTCTAGTTTTCATACTCCTTTAGATTCTAGAATATACAAATTCCGGAATACAAAGAGTTTCCCAAAATTTAATTAATTTTAATATTTTTTTACAAAACATCTCATCCTTTTTTATTTTAATAATTTCTAGACCTACATCTGCAGATAATACTAAGTAGCAAATGTTTTTTTACAGATAAGAATTTGTCCTTGAATTTGATGCTTATAGTTACACACTTTTTCACTTTTAAATTTGTAAAACATTAAAAGCTAAAAAAATAGTATTAATAAATAATTAAATGGCATATAAAAACCCGTTGTATCGTGTACTGTAAGAAATAATCTTAACACAGGTGGCTGATAACACATTCGACTTCTTCATTAAGCATTATATAGAACCCCAGTGTATCGAACGATGTAAGTAACAATTCAGAATAGGTGGCTGATAACACAATCTACTTCTATTCCCAAATCAGCATCCCCGACACAACGTTCGACGAGACCCCGATGTTACTTAAATAGCAGGCCCTCACAGCTTATATGCTCGGTAGTATTATTCATTAATGGTACTTATGCATCCTAATTGCTGCTCCACGATGGCGGACAACGTGGTCGGAACCGGCTATCATATGAATATAGAAATTACGAAAGACCCTTAATAGATTTAATACAAAAATATCTTACCCCGTGCCGAAAGAATCGTAATAAATTCTCACTCGCTTTATAAATTTATGTTCATCACACGTGATGTTCTTAAAAATTTAAGAATCAATTCGAAAACCTCGGCACCGGCCCGTTACTGTAGTTGACAGCTTCACGATTACTTCGTCGAATGACAGTCACGAGAAAGGATCGGTAGAGGGCGTCAAAACCCGAATATAATTGTAATTCATCTACAGGGTATTCCGTAATGAAAATTTCGTACGTAACAAAGTGTGGTGATGGCAAGCCTGGATGGAAATCTCCGGGAAGGCTACATACGCGCGATTGAACCAATGGAGGGCGGCTTAGTTGAAAAAGGACTACCCGTTGGCAGAACTTTAGTACGAGTAAAAAACACGATGCCAGTAAGGATCTTAAACATCAACTCAGATCCTGTAACGTTAAAAAAGAAGACCGTGGTAGGTCAATGCACGCCAGTATCACAAATTGTGAGATGCGTGAAGTCGAACGAAGATACGTCGCCGACGAAGTGTCCACAACATCTATTGGACATTCTTACCACCAAATGCCAAAACCTCAGCCAAGACCAGCTGGCTAAAGTTAAGGTGTTCAACCAAGAGTATCAAGATGTGTTCGCGCTGGAGAGTGGCTCCAAAGGAAGAACTAATGTGGTGAAAAAAAATTAATACCGGAGACACTCGGCCGATACGACAACATCCACGCAGACTTCCTTTGGCGAAAAGAGAGGAAGCCGAACAAATAATTACGGATATGGAGAGAGAAGGCGTGATTGAACCTTCAAGTAGCCCATGGGCATCCCCAGTGGTACTCATAAAGAGGAAGGATGGATCATCGAGGTTTTGCGTAGACTACAGGCAGCTAAACGACGTCACCAAAAAAGACAGCTACCCTTTACCCAGAATTGACGATACACTAGAGATACTGGCAGGTAGAATTGGAATCCAAGGATCGTGAAAAAACAGCTTTTACGATCGGAACTGGTTTGTGGCAGTTTACTGTGATGCCCTTCGGCCTGTGTAACGCTCCTGCAACATTCGAGCGTTTGATGGAGGCCATCTTGCGCGGATTGTCTTGGAAGACGTGCTTGGTTTACCTGGACGACGTGATCGTGGTTGAAAGGTCGTTTGAAGAACACTTGAACAACTTGAAGGAAGTGTTCCAGCGACTACCTGGGACTAACCTCAAACTGAGCTCAAAGAAGTGCCAGGTATTTAAGAAGGAAGTGCAATACCTTGGCCACGTCGTATCTAGAGATGGAGTAAAGGCTGACCCAGACAAAATCCGAGCAGTGCAAGCATGGCCAAGACCAATGGACAAACATCAGGTCCGAAGTTGCTTTGGGTTGTGCACCTATTATAGACGATTTGTACCCGGATTTGTTAATATTGCCAAACCTTTGACGAAATTGACGGAAGAAAGAGCAGAATTTAGATGGAATGAAGACTGCGAAAATTCTTTCCATCAACTAAAACAGGCCCTAGTCACTTCGCCAATTCTGAGTTATCCAAGAGAAGATGAAAAATTTGTTTTGGATACTGACGCAAGCAATCTGGCCATAGGCGCGGTCCTTTCGCAGGTTCAAGATGGACAAGAAAAAGTTATCGCGTATTTTAGCAAGGTTTTGTCCAGGCCAGAAAAGAATTATTGCGTGACTAAGAGGGAGCTGTTAGCAGTCGTCAAGTCCATGGAAGATTTCTACAAATATTTGTATGGACGAAAATTTTTACTGAGAACAGACCACGCCGCTTTAAAATAGCTACTGCAGTTCCGTAACCCGGAAGGACAAGTGGCAAGATAGATCGAGAGCCTGCAAGAGTGTGACTATGACACAGAACACCGTGCCGAAAGCAGTCATTGGAACGCTGATGCCGTCTCCAGAAGACCATGTCCGGCGGAATGCAGCCATTGTTCGCGACTGGAAGAAAAAGTTGAATGCCTCTGGAGAACTGCTATGGTTGTTGATGAGTGGGAACCTGAGCAGTTACGTCGCGAACAATAAAACGATTCTGAAATAAAACTACTCCTAGACTGGAAAGAAAGCGGACGGCGACCAACCTGGGAAGAAGTGAGTGCCTTGGGCAGAAACGTCAAAGCGTACTGAGCGCAGTGGGACTCTTTGATAGTAGAAGGCGGTCTTCTTAAGCGATCCCTAGAAAGTGTCGAGGGCACAGGAAACATCCTACAGTTGGTAGTCCCGAAGAGCAGAGTGTCAGAAGTGTTGAAGCATCTCCACGATGGGACATCAGGAGGACACTTTGGCATTAAGAAGGCATTGGGTAAAATGCGAGAACGATTCTACTGGATGAACTGCAAAGAGGACGTCATGAAATGGTGCCGTAATTGCACGGTCTGCGCATCAGGAAATGGTCCAGCGAGAAAGTGCAAAGCACCCATGAAGCAATACAACGTAGAAGCTTTTTGGAAAGAGTAACGATTGACATCGCCGGGCCGTTTCTAGAATCCCATTCGGGAAATAAATACATCTTGGTGGCGATGGATTATTACACGAAATGGACCGAGGCTTACGCCATACCCAATCTAGAAGCAACTACAGTCGCAGACGTATTAGTAAAAGAGTTTTTCTGCCGGTTTGGAGTTCCGTTGGAGTTACACTCCGATCAAGGCCGCAACTTTGAGTCTGGGCTGTTTCAAGAAGTTTGCCGACTGTTGGGAATTAAGAAAACTAGGACGACGCCTCTTCATCCTCAATCTGATAGCATGGTTGAGCGGATGAATCGAGCAATGGGCAAGTACTTAGCTACGGTAGTGTCCGAACACCAAAGAAACGGGAATTAGTATTTGCACCTTTTCCTAATGGCATACCGATCATCCGTTCACGAAAGCACAGGCCAAACAATATCCTGTGTGATGATCGGTTGCGAAATACGATTGCCATGCGACCTCCAATTTGGACGAAAACCGGAAGAAGTTGCTGGAGAAGATTACGTCAGCAAGCTGATTAAGAGGTTAGACGAAGTACATGAAGAGGTCCGTGAAAACACAGAAATTGCCAGCGACAGGATGGAGACCAGATATGATGTCAAGGCGCAAAATGGTGGGTTTTTTAACCTGGCGACATGGTTTGGTTGTATAATCCCCAAAGGAGACGTGATTTGTCGCCGAAGCTGCAAAAACAATAGGAGGGCCCTTATGAAGTCGTGCAGCGTATTAATCACGTTATGTATCGCATCCGAAAACCACCAAAGGTACTATTAATATTTCGCTGTATGTGCAAAATTATTTATAAATAAAGTGAAACTTTTATACTTTAATTTCGTTTAAATATAAATGATACTATCAAACAGAATTTTTCGGTGTAAGAATAAATATTTGTGCCAATATAATGTAATTTGTTTAAATTTTTGTTTACATAGTCACACTCTTTTTTTTTGTTTAAGCGGTTAAATACTTCACTTATTAATGAGTATCATAATTACATTTTCGTATTCATTAATATTATTATTATTTTAATAATTATTATTTAGGTATTACTCACTTTTGCGTTAATAAAATGTTAATAAATATGCATACGTTTATAATTACAGTTTATGCTGTAGTTTATTTTAATAATATAATTAAATAAAAAAAAACATATTATGATATACAAAACAATAACATTACAAAAGTTGTATAGAAATAATTAATACTTTGTGTAATAACCATTATTTTGTATTCATGCTTCTAATCTAGACTGCATAGAACGTCCATTAACTTGGACCCCCCACCAACAGAAAAAAGAATCATACTTCTTGAAAAAATTAGTGCTAATTATGTGCTAATTTGTTACCGTATTCAAAATTTTGTTGCTCAAGAAGAACAGTAGAAAATTAGAAATGAAGTGGGTGAGGCTAGCTTAACGTAAAGCTGGACCCCCCTTCCTCAAAAAAACTTATTGCGCACAAAAAAGCAAACTAATGTCAGGTGGAAATTTGTTGCTAATTTGTTGCTCAAAAATAGCATTATCTAATTTGCGAGATTCGCAAAAAAAAGTTATGTATTCGTTTACATATGAAAATGCTGTAAAAGTATAACACCATACATGATTTAAGCTTTATTAAAAAAAGATAACAATACAAAATTACTTATTAAAACATAAAAAATTTTAACAAAATCTAAATTAAAACTATTAGACATACCCTCTACCCGCTTCTTTAAAATAACCACGATGCGTTCGCCGTCCTGGCGCAAGTTAGCCTCATTACCTTTAATTATATTTGCATTTACATCTTGCTCAAATAATTATTACGTAAAATTCTTCTTTGCACTAAAATTAACAATAGTTTATGCGTAATCGAATTTGTTGCTAACTATAAACAAAAAACGACAGAGAATCGACGTGCTCTCTACGGAACTTTTTGTTGTTTTAATTTGCATAAACAATTTGTTACTTAAATTGTTGCAACGTAAAATTGTTCTTAGCACTATAATAAACAGTAATTTATACATAATCCAATTTGTTGCTAATTATAAACAATAAAAAACGATGTAGAATCGACGTGCTCTGGCGCGGGACTTTTCAAGTTTTATTTTGCCTAAACAATTTGTTGCTTAAATTGTTACAACGTAAAATCCTTCTTTGCACTATAATAAACAGTAATTTATACATAATCGAGTTGCCGCGTAAGAGCACATCGATTCTACGTCGTTTTTTATTGTTTATAATTAGCAACAAACTCGATTATGTATAAATTACTGTTTATTATAGTGCAAAGAAGGATTTTACGTTGTAACAATTTAAGCAACAAATTGTTTAGGCAAAATAGAATTTGAAAAGTCCCGCGTCACAGCACGTCGATTCTACATCGTTTTTTATTGTTTATAATTAGCAACAAATTCGATTATGTATAAATTACTGTTTACTATAGTGCTAAGAACAATTTTACGTTGCAACAATTTAAGTAACAAATTGTTTATGCAAATTAAAACAACAAAAAGTCCCGTAGAGAGCAACATCGATTCTCTGTCGTTTTTTGTTGATAGTTAGCAACAAATTCGATTACGCATAAACTATTGTTAATTGTAGTGCAAAGAAGAATTTTACGTAATAATTATTTGAGCAAGATGTAAATGCAAATATAATTAAAAGTAATGAGGCTAACTTGCGCAAGGACGGCGAACGCATCGCGGTTATTTTAAAGAAGCGGGTAGAGGGTATGTCTAATAGTTTTAATTTAGATATTGTTAATATTTTTTATGTTTTAATAAGTAATTTTGTATTGTTATCTTTTTTTAATGAAGCTTAAATCATGTATGGTGTTATAGTCTTTTACAACATTTTCATATGTAAACGAATACGTAATTTTTTTTGCAAATCTCGCAAATTAGGTAATGCTATTTTAGAGCAACAAATTAGCAACAAATTTCCACCTGACATTAGTTTGCTTTTTTGTGCGCAATAAGTTTTTTTGAGGAAGGGGGGTCCAGCTTTACGTTAAGCTAGCCTCACCCACTTCATTTCTAATTTTCTACTGTTCTTCTTGAGCAACAAAATTTTGAATACGGTAACAAATTAGCACATAATTAGCACTAATTTTTTCAAGAAGTATGATTCTTTTTTTTGTTGGTGGGGGGTCCAAGTTAATGGACGTCTGCATAGAGTTTACTAAATTTTCACACAACTGTGATCCCCGAAAACGTTCCCAAACTAATTGCGAATGTCACACGTCATAGAATACGTTTCAATTACTCTACCGCTTCGTAAACTCGCCGCTGCGCGGCTCATGTATGAAACCCGGTCTCGTGATTGAAGCGCGTTCATTCTGTAACTTGTGTTTTAATATACTATTCAGGTGTTCTAAATTGAATATCACTATCCCAGTTTCTGATCATTGCAACCCACATATTTTCAATTGGGTTCAAATCTGGTGATTTCGCTGGTCTTTCAATTATTTCAACTTCGTTTTGATCTTCAATCCAGTCCCTAACAATTCGTGCTGTATGAATAGGAGAATTATCCTGGATTACTTGAATAATTTCCAACTCATCTTGTGCAAATATTCTTCTCACAGAAGAAGATATCTAAAATATTCAGGCATTGCTCTGAAGTAAATCGAGGTAGTGTCACTTGCACTAACTCTCCTGGACCCACTTGAGATATCCATACCCACACTCCAGCTGTAACTCTACCACTTTGCCTATTGGACAAAACATGTTCTATATTGTAACGAGTGTTTTGTGGTCTCCACTCTGTAGTTGGACATTGATTAGTGCTAGAAAATACGTTTTCATCTTTAAAGATAACAGTACTCCAATCCAAATTTAAATATTGGCGACAAAAGCGCAACCGAGCTGCAGCATGACGCTCTGTAATGTTAGGTTTACTTGCCGGTTTTCTACAATGTAAATTTGATTCGTGTAAACTTCTCTGAATGGTGGAAACAGAGCAATTAATATTCAGCGTTTCCTTTATTTTTTGGCAAGTTGTAAAAGGATTTTCTAATGTATAGCCGAGTATATCTCCGCATCTTCTTGCCGAGAAGTAATTCTAGGCTTAGGTGGTCTGTTGCTAACAAGTGGCCTATTACCAACTTCCTGACCTTTTGTAATCCATCGCCGGATTTGTTTAATCTACAAAGTATTAAGTTCTTAGTATTAGATTACATTTATTATTAGTACTATTAATAAGTGAGGTATTTATTAATCCGCTTAATCCTTTGATGCATATCTGGTAGAATTGTTTATTAATTTGCACAAAAACATAAAAGCAGTTGTGGTTTCATAAAACGCTAGTTTCAGAGTAATATTTAAGTCTCTTCGTATGATTTTACGAAACACATATACAATTTAATAATGGTAATCACCTTTTTGTATTTATACGACAAACAAAAAGCCATAACCTCAAGGTATATTTATAGATGTCAATACGATCAATACTATTAAATGTCTTTAAAATGAGCATTACCGAACTTTCATTGACAATAACAAAAAACAAGTATTGTTGTTACTTATTAATTATTATATAAAAAAATTGTTTATAAATTTTAGTAACAAACGCTGCATTATCTTATAACCAAACATTACTCCGGGTCTGATAAGCCAGGTTTATACATCCTACATACAAAAATAATGTGACTATCAGAACACACATTTCAATAAATTGCATTAATAGTTAAAATTTAGACGTAACAAATACTTTTTAAAAAACTTTGCAAATATAATTTCGGCATTTTTATTCGAAACATTTATTACCTAAAAATTTGATGTTATAGTATGTCCTATGTTTATTAAAAATATGTTAATAAATTGTTATTCAAAATTAGAAAAAAGCGTTTGTTTTTTAATTCGCACAAAAAATATAAAGAAAATTTTGGTTTTATAAAACGTTTATTTGAGAGTAATATTTAAAAGCCTTTTCGTATGATTTGAGAAACACATACAAAATTAAGTAATGGTAATCACCTTTTTGTATTAATACGACAAAGAAAAAACCATAACCTTAGGATATATTTACAGGTATAAATACGATTAATACTATTAGAATGTGGCTGAACGTGCGGTATTGCTCATGTTAGGAACATTCCAATGGCTATGGCTGTACATGAATTACTATTAATACGAATTGTTGAATTTGTAACACCTAATCGTGTACTACTAAAATATAATATAATAATAATTAATTTTAATTTGCTTTTTTAACGCTGAAAGTTTTAATGTGTTCGTTGGAGACTTATTTGTTAGTAGTATAGCTATGTATTTTCTACACCACCCTTCAGAATCACCCGACTTGCCAATGTATTTTCTACACCACCTTCAGAGTCACCAGACTTGCAGCAAGTCGTTTGTAGGCGGAGCGTCAGCGGCGGCCATGTTGTAAGGGGCGTGTATGTAGTTTAGTAGAAGGCGTGTCTAGTAGGGGGCGTGTTTGTATGAAGTTTTATGTAATGTTAATTGTGGTGTTTAATAAGAGTCGTGTATGTAATGATGTATTATGTTGCTAAAGGTAATTAGTGTGTATGAATGTAGGTGAATGTTAATTACTGTGGTGGTGTAGTGTATGTAATGTTAGTATAATTATAATAAATATTTTAATGTTGTAGTGTGTATGTAGTTTAGTAGAAGGCGTGTCTAGTTGGGGGGCATGTTTGTATGAAGTTTTATGTAATTTTAATTGTGGTGTTTAATAAGAGTCGTGTATGTAATGATGTATTATGTTGCTAAAGGTAATTAGTGTGTATGAATGTAGGTGAATGTTAATTACTGTGGTAAATATTTTAACACGCGCACAGCGTATAAGCAATCAACATTCTTACACAAATTTTGGTCTGCTGGGAGTAATTAAGCTAAAGTATCTACTTTAAGACTGGTTGCGACATGTTTAGTTGCTCTCGCTTATTCATATATGCATATCTTTTTGAGGGATGTTTGTATAATTTCGGCTTTCAGACTGGTTGCGACATGTCTAGTTGTTCTCACTCGTTCATATATGCATCTCTTTTTATTCTAAAGAAGGGGATTGCAGATGTTTGTATAATTTCCTTTCAGACTGGTTGTGACATGTCTAGTTGTTCTCACTCGTTCATATATTCATCTCTTTTTATTCTAAAGAGGGGATTGCAGATGTTTGTATAATTTCAATCAGTTCTAATTGAACGTATCTAACATTAACATATTGCGTGCGTCTGTGTGTGCGTGTCTATTTGTACATTAAATTACATTTTGAGTAAAAAAAAAAATGAGTGATCAGTTACATGAAGATATAAAAACGTTTTTAGAAAAAGCTAAATCTAGAAGTGTTCCATTGCATTTGGATTCGCCTACAACAACAACCATTCCATTTCCACATTGTTTGAATATTGACCATATGGATGATAAATGTGAAGTAGGAGGGGGAGGAGAAGAAGAAAAAGAAGAAGATGATGAGAAAACACGACAAGATGATTCGCCCTGGTCAATGTCTACAGAATATAATTCGATTGAAGAAGTTCGTCTTATGAAATATAACAATGCTTCGAATGAAACACTTGTAAATTCAACTTGCTACAGAATCGACTATGATGGCTACAAATACATTGAAATGGGGTATAGCACACATTTACATCTTGACCCTGTAATACGAATTTGGAGTGACATAGACAGTGACTTGTGTGGTGGTAATAGTGGTGTATGTAGAAATACCAGATGTAATGTTGTGGTTTGTAATCATTATGATAAAAATAATGTAGTATTAACAGTTGAAGAATGGACTGAATTTATGAAACTTAAATCTTATTTAATGAATGAATTTTTCTCTCATGTCATCGAAACCATGCCTATGCTTGAGGAGACGAAACCTTTTAACAGCAACGATTCTGTTAAAAACATAAGTAAATCTGTTAATATATCAAACGATTTAAAAATATTCTACAACTGGAAATATACCGAAGAAAAGACATTATCGCCGGGGGATCAAAATAAAAATTCTTTAAAAACAATTACATTGCTTCGTGATTATCGATCGTGTACTTTGAACAAATACGACATGTACAACATTTTTAATTTAAAACCTGTGATTGACTACCGTTTGGAATTAATGCAATCACATAAATTAAAAGAATACTATGATAATATTGTAGAACGCGTGATTAAACAAAAAACTGAAAAAAACAAAATTGTAAAAATGGTCTATGATTATGAAGACGAAGAAGAACATATTGACGATGACGATGATGATGATGATGATGATGCAATGAAAAAATTTGAAGCATTTGAACACTTTTTAAATTGTGAAAAGAACATTAATTCTCACAATGTGTTGTGTGTAATGGAAATACTGAATCATCGACCTGGGTATATTATGTCTAGTATTACAGATTATTAGTTTATCATGTTGTAATCTTTATCTATTTTATAAATAGTATGTATATGAAAATAAAAAAATATATGTGTATGTGTGTGTATATGTGTATCATTTTAATAAGTATTAGTAGTTGAGAATTAAAACATATCAATATTTTTGATAGTTGATAGGTGAGTATAAATAGAGGTGTAATCTTAAAAAATCTTATAATAATGCTGATGACGAAGAAAGTTAAAGTTCGAGCCGCAGCAGGAACAACATTGCTTACAAGAAAAAAAAATTTAATAAAGAGAATGAAAAAGAAGAAGAATACCAAGAGAGGTGGTGGTATAGTAAATACGCTTATAAACAAACTTCCTATGGAATTACACATCCCCGGTTATCAATATTGTGGTCCGGGAACGAAACTAGAAAAGCGTTTAGCTCGTGGTGATGCTGGTATCAACCCTTTAGATGCCCACTGTAAAATGCACGATATAAGTTACAACAACAGTAGTGATTTAGATGCAAGACATCAAGCCGATAAATTATTACAACAAAAAGCTTGGGAGCGATTCAAAGCAAAGGATGCGAGTGTTGGTGAAAAAGCGGCTGCGCTAGCAGTAGCTACAGCTATGCGAACTAAACGTTCATTGGGTATGGGTATAACAACACAAACGAAGACCATGTTGAAGAACAGAAAGAAAAAGAAACAATCGGATAAAAAGATATTGCATAAAAAAGTTTCACTACATAGCATTCGTAAAAGTATTAGTGATAAAATACAACGTGATAGCGACAACAACAACCATCATCGCAGTACCGATGTTGTCGATGGAAACGGTATTATTAAAAAAGCATTAATTAAAATGGCTCTCGGTGCAGCTAAATTAGCAGTGCGACGTTTTGGTGGAAAACGTAACATTAGAATACCACGTATAATACCAATACCTAAGTCTGGTGGAATCTTGCCGTTTCTACTACCAATATTTGCTGGACTTTCAGCAACTGGAGTGCTAGCTGGCGGAGCGGCTGGAATAGCTAAGGCAGTCAATGATGCTCGAAGTGCTTGAATTCGTACAATGGAAGCGATAGCTTTGGGGAAAAAGGGTAGCGGTATATATTTGAGACCATATGGAAAATCAGGCTCGGCCTTATACTTGAAACCATATCTTGGACGAATTTCAAAAAACTAATAAAATTACCCGAAAGACCATTGACCGACGTTGATTTGAGAAAATACGCAAGAAATGTTCCATACTTTAGAAACGTGTTTATGCGAGATAATTTACCGAAAAGTGGTCCGCATAGAAACGAATCAGCAATTGTAAATTTGGATAGCGTTAAGGGACCTGGAACACATTGGGTGTGTTATAAGAAGCGAGACTCGACGGTGTGGTACTATGATAGTTTTGGCAATCTTAGACCACCTATCGAAATAATCAACTACTTTCGGGGTTGTAAAATCTTCTACAACTATGCAAGAGAACAAAATTTTGATACTGTAATTTGTGGTCATTTATGTTTAAAATTTTTATATAAATAAACGAATAAACATAATGTTTCAATTAGTCGTTATGTCGATAACGTTCAGTTTAGAAGGTGTTGGTAATACAGCATCTTACGATTTCTATCCACCTATTGAATTAAATGAAAAATACAAGCATGTGATTGGTTTGGTCGGATTCTATGGATGCAACTCTATTCGCAACATTTGTGCTGGTAATGATAAATTTTACTATAAAGATCCTGATAAGCCTCGAAAACATTATAAAGTGATCGGAATACCACATGGTGCATACGAATTAGACGAACTCAACGCTTATTTGAAATCGAAAATAGTTGACGATTACTTTGAACAGAAGAAGGTTAAAAGAGGAGGAGCACAAACTGAAGTCGAAAAAGATGCTATATTTACGTTGAAAGCTAATAATAATACCCTCAAGTGCGAAATTCAAAGTGTTTACGTGATTGACTTTACTAAACCGGATAATATAGGACGCATGCTTGGATTTGAATCGACAATATTAGCTCAGAATATTCATCATACATCGAATTTAGATATTCAAATAATTAAACATACTAATATACATGTTGAATGCAACATTATAAAGGGATCTTACAGAAACGGGCAAAGTGCTAAAACTTTATACGAAATCGACATTTCTGTACCACCTGGCTATCGGTTAGATAAAACGCCGAGTAATACGCAATATTTAGAAGTGAACACTCGAATTATAAACAACATAAGTGTTAAGTTAACCGATCAGAGAGGCGAGTTAATAGATTTTGGAACCGACGAACCTTTTACCGTTCGATTAGAGTTGAAAAAGCAATTATGGGATTAAAATTCAATAAAAGGTTAATTTCTAATGTAAACTGTGTCACCTGTACCACAGCTACGAAAAACAGAAAGAATAAATCGTGTATAAAAAACACGTTAGTGGTTGATAAGTTCATTAATCGTTCAAGTCGTCGACAACAAGCACCCAATCGACTGTCGTTAAGAGAAAAAAATTTTCTAAAATCTATCGGTATTAAAGTGACTAGTGTAAAAAAACAGAAAAGAAGCTATGAGCAGCGAGCAATTGAACATATTTGAAGAAGCACGTTTTGATGATTCGATTGTCAGATCTGATATACATACATATTTACCATATGGATCAAGCAATTATGGCCTTTCCGACGAAATTCGAATTTTAATACAAAGTCAAGACTTGATAACTGTAACTCACGACAGCTTCCTATACATCGAAGGAAAACTTTCACGTAGTCAAACAGATGTGGCGAAATCGTGTAATTTAACAAACAATTTTGCTAGTTTTCTCTTTGAAGAGATTCGCTATGAATTGGGTGGACAGCGTGTAGATGTTTGTAGAAATCCTGGTATTAGTTCGACCATCAAAGGTTATGCGTCCTACACAGATAGCGAAAACAAAACTCTTGCTCATATAGGATGGCTACCGTCGAACAAGGAACCTTTACAAGTGCAGTTTACTACAAACGATCAAGATTTGGATAAAAAATTTGCCGTATGTCTACCTTTAAAACATCTATTTGGTTTTGCCGAACATTACAGACAGGTGATTGTAAATATGAAGCAAGAGCTAGTGTTGATTCGCTCGAGAACCGATCTCGATTGTTACTTTGGCGATGCTGATGCAACTATAACACTAACGAAAATTCAATGGAAAGTACCCCATTTAACGCTTAGCGATCGAGCAAAATTGAATTTGTTTGAAAAAATTAATAGAAATCCTGTAATTACCGTACCCTTTCGTCAATGGGAATTATACGAATTACCCGCGTTGAAACAAGCTAAAATGGATATATGGCCGATAAAAACGCAATTGGAAAAACCACGATGGGTAATTGTAGGTTTTCAAAACAATCAACGCAGACGTAACAAGAATGATAGAGCAACAGTTTTCGATCACGTTAATATTACCGATATTAGATTACATTTGAATTCGGAAAGATATCCGTACGAGTCCTTGCATCTCGACTTTGCCACCAACAAATATGCATTAGCATATAGAAATTTCGTTAATTTCCAACGTAACTACTACGACCGAGACGATTCGAATATGGGGTCTGGTGTTACAGCAGCCATCGCTGTACCCACGTTTGATTATAAAGAATTCAAAGAGTGTCCGATATTTGTGATCGATTGTGCGAATCAAAATGAGAATTTAAAGAATTCTACTGTAGACGTGAAACTCGAATTGGAGACGAGTTGCAACTTTGAACGCAATACTGTTGCGTATTGTCTAATCATTCACGATTCAATGATGCAATATAATCCGATTACTGGAGAAGTTAAGAAATTGTAGATATCGAAATAAAATAATTATTATTACAAACACCTTTAATTTAATGTAATAACATTTTTTTTCAAATAAAAATACATGTAATCTATAATATCGTTTAGTTTATTGATAATAATCGATCTGGTTAAAGCAAAATGCAATGAAGTTTGTAATGCAAAAGTGTAGACTACCAATAAACAATAACGAATCGTTATTATTGGGTTCGAATAACGTAGGACGAAAAATAAGCAAACATGGTACGTTGCTACCTGATAGCGTGCGTGCGATAATATGTGGTCCATCCAATTGCGGAAAGACCAATGTGATGTTTAGTCTTCTCACCGAAGATAACGGATTAAGATTCAAAAATGTGTACGTCTATTCGAAATCGTTAAATCAGAATAAATATAAATTGTTGGGGGAGATTTTAAACCCGATGCCTGAAATAGGTTATTACACGTTCAGTGACAATGTACACATTATGGAACCTAACGATGCAAAACCAAACTCAGTATTTATCTTCGACGACATTGCATGTGAGAAGCAGAATAATATTAGAGCGTATTTTAGTATGGGACGTCATAATGCAATCGACTGCTTCTATTTAGGCCAAACCTATAGCAAAGTTCCAAAGCAGTTGATTAGAGACAACGCCAATGTGATAATACTATTTCGTCAAGACGAGATGAATATAAAACACATATACGATGACCACGTCAGTCCTACGATTAGTATTCAAGTTTTTAAAGAAATGTGTGCCAAGTGTTGGACAGATCAACATGGATTCATGGTAATTAACAAAGATGCTGTCAATTTTAATGATGGTCGCTATCGAAAGGGTTTCGATCAGTTTATATTACCATAGACGTATCGCTTTAATTTAGTTGTCTACAACAATTTACACCTGTTTGTTGTTGTTATTGTTGCTGCTGCTATTGTTGCTGTAAAATAATAGTAATAATGAACTCGAAAGAAATAAATTTAAAACACAGAATACAGCAAGTACGCGATTCGATTAGGAAAAAATATAATGCTCTCAAACGTCAGCGTTTAGATGGGGAAACTGAGTTTACCAGTACGTATAAACCGATAATCGATCCACTAACTACAATCATATCAAAAATTGATGTGAAAAATGGTAGTGCGAAGAGAAAGATAAAGAGTGAATTACCCGCACTTGGATCACCATCGGCTAAATCACCATCTGCTGATGCTTCTTCTTCTTCTTCTACCGCTTACCCATCACCTGATCTTAAAAGATGGATGGCTTCATGGACACCACCACCGCACTCTTCTCCATCAACTCATCAATCATCGACACAATTCAGTTTATTGACTCGAAAATATCATCCACTACCTCAGAAATATATTGAAAAACTGTTTTCGGATGCAGCGATTGATGTAGTAGATTTTAATTATGGTATTCGTTACAATTCGGAGAGAAACACATGGATGATGGGTAACATGCCTGTTATCATAGACAATAACGATTTACTTATTAATAAACAAAGATATACGGGGATACCTGGTCTGTATGAGTTGATATTTATGAAAACACCAAACAAGACTGTAGTTACCGAAAACGACAAAAACGAATATATGAAAATTTTAAAAGAGACAAATGTTCTTAGAAGATCTTACGATCCTAATAAACAGATTCAAGGAAATCGAACAACAAAGTATATTAAAACAATCAAACCATTATTAAAACAACAACAGCAAAGTGAAGCTGTTGATTTACATACAAGCGGAGGTCAATTGTTTAAAAAAGTTTACAATACTAATGATGATGATGAGGTACGAGGAGGAGGAGGTAAAGTAAAACCGGTAGAATATCGATATTGGAACAATGTTCACGAGCTAATGGATGAATTACAAGTTTTATGGGCTGAAAAGCAGGCTGGTCATACTGGTCACGACAATGAAATTATCGCAATTTTAGAAGAATTGTACGAGGATGGATATATAGATAGTCTACCTAAAACGTTATAATTACAATCATCATCATTGGTGCTACTAAGACGATCATAACAAAAACCTATTTAATAAACAACACAGTTTGATTTGTATGTATAATAATCATGTCTGTGGACAAATTTGGTCGATTGTATGAAAATACACGACGTGCTGCTACAAATCAACGTGGACCACCTGGCGTTGGTTTTATATTAACGGACGATAACAATTATGATATGAAAAATAGAAGACTGATTAACGTAGGGAATCCTATCGACCCTCATAATGCGCTCAATTTAAAGCACTATTTGTCAAGCAAATGTGATTTTGATGGAAATCGTTTAACTCGAGTGGGTGATCCTAAAGACAATACAGATGCCACTAATAAAGCATACGTCGATGATATTGTTCGAAAACACGAAGCTAGAATATACGAATCTACTGAGGTGTATGTCAATAGTGTGAATAGAGAGCTAAACAACTTTTTAGAACGAATGAATGGTATTCAACTGGTTATATCTAGCGATATGAATGGAATTGTTGCAAACACGATTCCCAACACCGTTAAAACGTTGATGAATGAAATGATAAAAGAGAAAATTGACGATAATCCTCATGCTAATGGTACTTCCATATATAATCTAACAACGCAGATAGATGCTATGCAATCCTTAACATCGCGGATAAATCAATTGGAAAAATTGGATAATAATGTCGCATTACTAACAACAATCGTGATGAATTTCGAAAGACGATTTGATGACTATGTAAAAAACATGTCGGGGGTAATGATAAAGCGAGAAGCAGCAGCAACGACGTTGACGACAGCAACTTCCAATACAGATAAAACGATGTAAGTTGGTAAAATGTAATCAATTAACCGAAGACATCATGTTAAAACAACAGGTTGTAAACGAGTTACATAGACCCGCTCGAAAAACTTTTCCACGTCGTAAGACTATTATTAAAGGTTACGATGATCTGTGGCAAGCTGATTTAGCTGAATTCATTCCTTATGCTAGAGAAAATAAAGGTTATAAATATATTTTAATCGTGATCGATTGCTATTCGAAATATCTATGGACGAGAGGAGTAAAGACCAAAACCGGCAAAGATATTGTTAAGGCGATGCATGACATTTTTAAGAAAAGTCAGCGAGCACCACAAAATTTGCAGACCGATGGTAGTAAAGAGTTTTTCAATCATTTGTTTTCAAAACTTATGAAGCATACTAAAATTAATCATTACACGACGTATAGTATTAAGAAGGCTTCGATCGCAGAACGTGTAATTCGAACTCTAAAAAATCGTCTTTATAAAACGTTTAGTTTACGTGGAAATTATAAATGGATTGATGTAATCAAAGGAATCACCGAAAGCTATAACAACACAAAGCATAGAACTATCGGTGTGAAGCCAAACTCCGTAACTCGAAACAACAGCATAGGTCTACATCGAACGTATGCGAAATTGAAAACTTTTATAGATAAACCTCGCTATAAAGTTGGTGATGTGGTTCAATTTCCAAGTTCAAAAGCGTATTCTCTAAAGGATATACTCCAAATTGGTCCGCCGAATTATTTAAAATTGTAAAAGTACAAATTACTAATCCCGTCACCTATCTACTACAAGATATAAATGGACAACCTATATCTGGAGGATTTTACGAGATGGAGTTGCAAAAAGCAAAACATCCCAATGTTTACCTTGTTCAAAAACTGTTAAAGCGCAAAGGACGCAAAGTGCTTGTAAAATGGTTAGGATTTCCAGAGAAAACTTGGATTGACGTCAATGATATCGTTTCATAACTATCACTGTAATATACACACACACACATAAATAAAAAATTAAAAAAAATTAAAACTAGAAATATGTTTTATTATTCCTTAATAATAATTACATTTTTTTACACGTGTTTGTGCGTATGTATGTGTACATATTGTTGTATAACTATGTGAATAATAATAATAATAATAATAATAATAATAATAATAATAATAATAATAATAATAATAAAAGTAATAGTAAAAATCAAAATAATAACTAAGGCTAAGTTACATAATTGAGACAGTGCTGATGATTATAATGATGGCGATTTAAGATATAAATACATGTATTCTAATATTCCAACAAATAATGACCCCAGGCAAGTGTATTTACACCATCAGATAGAATATAACGTTTATCATCGTTTCCAGCTAATGCAATTTTATTTTGTTTAATAGAAAAAATATCATGTTTAGATGATCTGATCGATCGTTGTTCTCTTAACAACGTAGTATTTTTTCTAACACAATTTAGATAATCTTCGAAAGAAATTGTATTACGTACCACATTATCGACAACACCTTTAGCTTTCTTAACAACTTCATATGTATTGCTGCTATCACATTGTACTTTAAAACTGTATAATTTTGATTTTATTCCTACAAATTCAAGCATCACTCGTCCTGAGCACTCGTCCTTCATCAATCCTAATACCTTTTTATTTAGCCTAGATATGCCAAAAATATTATCCTCATCGTAATCACTAGTATCAAACATGTGAAAATCGGTTTTTATGGAATCGTAAATATTATTGTGATAGAGATTATAGATTAAACTGTCTGTGTCTGTGTATAACAACCGACAATTTTGATGACCAAATTTCTTCAACATATATTCGTAATGAAAATTATATAAATAAGTTTTGGATATGTCTAAAATACACATGCCTACATAAATCGGTTTATTAAATATAATTTCATTTTTATTCATTTCGATTGCAACCGTATTGTTATCAAATATCGTGCGACTATGGAAATTCGGTTGAGCAATGTAGTGTTCAGCGCCATAACGACCATGCCAACGATTTATAAGTTTTACTACTTTATGTTTACGAATGTTTTCCATCGTTTTGCCGAAAACGGCATTATTTAGCAATTTGTATAAATTCTTTTCAAAATCGTTAGATGTCGACATTCGCAAACGAGTATTTAAATCTATATAATTTTTCAACCAAGCTTTCTGTTTAAACTCTAAAATACGATGCACGCGTTTCAACTGCATACCTAATTTTAAACACTGTTGTAGATTTTGATAGTGAATAATATAGCGCGATTTATTGTGTAAAGTGGCTAATAATTTCTTTTGTTTACTTCCCGGCGGATGCTTATGTTCGGAACATAAAGGTAAATCGTTATGAACATCGTGTATACATGGAGGGTATTCTAAATCAACCTCTAACAAATAACCTGTAGTTGAAACGTTACTAACATTTTTTAAGTTAAAGTTTGCAATCTCGTCGGTATCGAGCCATTTAAAACCACCGTATGGCAAAAATTGACTCATTGCGAGGCCATAAAGATTATTTACGTCAAAATAAATTAAATAAGAGTCTAAATCGTTGGGATTATAGTTATCTAGATATTTGTTGTTAGCTTTACTATATTTCATTGAACACTGAGATAAACCACCGCGAATACCTCGTTCTACAAACATTAACATATCTATATCGGATATAAGTTCTAATTCGATTTGAGTAAATTTAAGCATAGCGTCCCAAGTATACCCTGGAACAGTATAATAATGAGCCGGATCGAGTTTATATGTATGCATACATCCACGTCGAAAGTTTTCAAACACATCAGCTAACAGTAATACATCTGTTTTTAAATAGAGATCACTATATTCGGCAAGATTGGAAATGTTAAATTCGCGCCAAACCGTTTCAGCATGTAAATAATCATCGTCGGATATATGAGTGGCCGTTAAACTATTGAAAAAATGTTCTTTGCTAGGTAATGTAGTTGTTGTTAAAAGTTTATCGTAATGATCTGTATAGTCATATGGATATACACCTTTACGTTTAAGCAATTCAAATTGTTTAGAAGATACATTTGAAAATTGTGACTTTATTATATGAAGATGATCATTATCTAAATAAGATGATAATTTATCTAAAGAACTGTTCATGAATCTAAAGGAATCTATAAACCTGAATTTCATATTGTTATCGAAAGCAGCTGTAAAAGAAATGTAACGTTCTTTGTTTAATGGTAATAGATGAATCTTTTTTCTACATTTTTTAACAAGATTTCTAATGAATAGATGTGCATCATAATTGGAAAGCGAATGAAAGACAACCGGTATTGTTTTATCGCATTTGAAGTTTAAATTACAGTTATTATGTGCTGCACCTCTAAAATTACCCGAAAAGTGGCAATGATCCCTAACTTTTATATCATCATTTTTAAACGGTTTTTCACATATATGACAATGTCTGGCAAGGTTAAAATTTAAAATTTCATCATATGATAACGGTTTCATCGGTACAACTTTGTTAAAATATTTTTCAGAAAACGCAGCCGATATCGCGATTAATTCATTTGTAAACCAATCTTCACAATCGGGTCCTCTAAACATTTTAAAATGCGATAAAGAATGATCGAAAGCACAATGTAAATAGTAGCCTACACTAAACGGTTTATGGTGTTGATACTTAATCATATTACAAGTAACATCGTCGCTAATATTATCTGATTTTATTAACAAACATTCAAAGTCGCCATAAATAATAAACGGTACCCGCATCTGATGGGCAAAATTTTTGAATTTTACAACGGTTCCCGCCTGGGGTAGTGTTATTTTACAAGCATTCAAGTTTCTACAATCTACAATATGTTGTGTTAAGCATGCTTCCGAGTAAAAGTAGTGTAAACATCTATCGCAAATGTGAATTTTACGAGTACTTTTAGTTAATTGAGATTTGACAAGTCGCGACAAGTTTTTTATATAACAAAAATGATATTTTATAGACAAAGACTCACCTAATGTATTAAATTTATTTTCACTAACATCACTTAGATCACAATCAACACTCATATTAATATTGTTCTCTTCAAATCCTTCTCGGTTTTTATCTTCTTCTCCTTCTTCTTCTTCTTCTTCTTCTTCTGATTCATCTTCTATAATATATTTTTCTTGAATCATCAGCAAATTAACATGACGTTCTTTGTGACTAGATGTAAGATATGTAGGAACTGTTACATAGCGAGCTTTTTTCTTCAAAGATAAAGTATACACATTAATGGAAATGTCAGGGTTTTGACGTTCAAATTTAGGAATTTGATTTAAAGTCATTGGAAACTGAATACCTTTTAGATTCAATTTTTCTCCGTAATAAGGATATTTTGATACACGATTAATATGATTATTTTTCTTACCACTGCTGTCGATAGGTGGAAATAGAGCAGCCATGATAGACCAGGCGAAGCAAGCCTCGTCGTTATTGTGTACGTTGACTACAGCATGTTTTGTTTTAATTTCTATAGGTAGTTCGATGTAGGAGGAAGCGTGAAACAAATATCCACAACTATTAATGTTTATCATAAGCGAAATAATTTTGTGCAAAGCCCACCCCGACGATTCTTCCTCAAATTCCTTCAGCTTCTGTAAAATTTTAACTGTAATGTTGTCTTTAAACCATTTTTCTAAATTAAATTTGTTCAATATTTGATCTTGTAACAGTTGAGAATTTTTAGTATTAAAGTATTTAAAATCGTAAGTATGAGTGGATCCATTTATTGTCTTTACAAATTCGCCACAAAGCACTACATTTACTTTTAAACTTTTATTTTTAAACAATAACACTTTGATTGAAAATTGGCCTTGAAAAGGCCAAAAAACAGTCATGTAAAAACGTTTCCAAACGCTTATGAGTTAAATTGATGCACAGTCCACTTCGAAGTCGTCCTTTAAAAGCTGATTGAACGTCTATCCATCTAACTCGATCTGTTCTGTTGCTCTTTTGACTTTCACGTTTAAGCGCTTGATTCGTCTGTATAGTAATACTAGATCCAATTTTCTTTTTCCTTTGTCTAATTTTAAATCGGTCTTTATTTATCAGCAGTTGAGTTAATAGTAGTCTATATGTTTTTAGATGACCTATTACTGTCTCCATATGTTTTTTGCCCCCAACGTTATTTAGAAAAACATGCTTTTTATTTACACTATTTAAAACTCGCACGATGTTATCAATTTGTCGTTGAAACGTTTTCGCATAATTAACACGAGATGAGGTTTTTTTTAACTTTTTCAATAAATGGTATACATTTTTGATCTTTTCTAATACATCACTAGAATAACAAATGATTGAATCGCTGTCGCCACCATCTTCATTATCAACATAATTTAAACTAGGATTCATTATGTTTTTAATATATATATATATATATTTTAACAACTACTTATCTTATTCTTTATCTTTCCTTAAAATGACGAATTTTTATATAATGCACACGCACATAAACACACACGCACATGTTATCATTTAATCATTTATTTATAGAAAAACTCCACCAATTGAACGGAAAATCCTGATGTAGTTAGTTTCTCACCAGTTCTCATTATTTCTAACGTTTTTCCGCCTGTTGATATTTCTACGACGTCTTCATCTGAAAACGCGGCACTTAAACGTTTCGGTAGAAAAACAACACCATCATCTAGATGTAGCAGCACAGTACGCCCGAAACGATTGTTTATAATTTTCAAAGACTTTACCGATAGTTTTTCATGTAACGGCAAGTCTTTCAGTAATACACGAACATCGGTTGTAAAGACCGATGTGATGTTGTTTAGCTGGTCAACGTTAAAAGACATTTTTCAAGACTTACAATGATGTTTTAAATATGAATACCACGTATACGTTTCTTTTATATACATAATAGAAATAAGACATGCGTAGTAGGCATTTAGGTAGATGTTCTAGAATCTGAAAGGAATTTTTATTGATTAATGTCTATAATTAAAAAACATAATTTTTCATGTAAATTTTAATTTAACCTAGTTTATAAAATCAAGTTAATTATAATTTAAATACAATATCTAAGCTTATTTACCATTAAAATTTGAAATAGTTTAAACCCTTTTTTAAATTATCTAATCTTTTATTGTCTGTCTGTGTGTCTGTATACATTTTTCTTGTTTAATCCCTATAATTAAAAAGTAATTTTTCATATATATTTTAATTTGACCTAGTTTATTAAAATTTGAAATAGTTTAAACCCTTTTTAAATTATGTAATCTTTTATTGTCTGTCTGTGCCTGCGTACATTTTTTCCTGTTTAATCTCTATAATTAAAAAGTAATTTTTTATATAAATTTTAATTTAACCTAGTTTATTAAAATTTGAAATATGTAATCTTTTATTGTCTGTCTGTGTGTCTGTATACATTTTTCTTGTTTAATCCCTATAATTAAAAAGTAATTTTTCATATATATTTTAATTTGACCTAGTTTATTAAAATTTGAAATAGTTTAAACCCTTTTTAAATTATGTAATCTTTTTATTGTCTGTCTGTGCCTGCATACATTTTTTCCTGTTTAATCTCTATAATTAAAAAGTAATTTTTTATATAAATTTTAATTTAACCTAGTTTATTAAAATTTGAAATATGTAATCTTTTATTGTCTGTCTGTGTGTCTGTATACATTTTTCTTGTTTAATCCCTATAATTAAAAAGTAATTTTTCATATATATTTTAATTTGACCTAGTTTATTAAAATTTGAAATAGTTTAAACCCTTTTTAAATTATGTAATCTTTTATTGTCTGTCTGTGCCTGCGTACATTTTTTCCTGTTTAATCTCTATAATTAAAAAGTAATTTTTTATATAAATTTTAATTTAACCTAGTTTATTAAAATTTGAAATATGTAATCTTTTATTGTCTGTCTGTGTGTCTGTATACATTTTTCTTGTTTAATCCCTATAATTAAAAAGTAATTTTTCATATATATTTTAATTTGACCTAGTTTATTAAAATTTGAAATAGTTTAAACCCTTTTTAAATTATGTAATCTTTTATTGTCTGTCTGTGTCTGTGTACATTTTTTCTTGTTTAATCTCTATAATTAAACAGTAATTTTTCATATAAATTTTAATGTGGCCTAGTTTATTAAAATTTGAAATAGTTTAAACCCTTTTTAAATTATGTAATCTTTTATTGTCTGTCTGTCTGTGTCTGCGTACATTTTTTCTTGTTTAATCCCTACAATTAAACAGTAATTTTTCATATAAATTTTAATGTGGCCTAGTTTATTAAAATTTGAAATAGTTTAAACCCTTTTAAATTATGTAATCTTTTATTGTCTGTCTGTCTGTGTCTGCGTACATTTTTTCTTGTTTAATCCCTACAATTAAACAGTAATTTTTCATATAAATTTTAATGTGGCCTAGTTTATTAAAATTTGAAATAGTTTAAACCCTTTTTAAATTATGTAATCTTTTATTGTCTGTCTGTCTGTGTCTGCGTACATTTTTTCTTGTTTAATCTCTATAATTAAACAGTAATTTTTCATATAAATTTTAATGTGACCTAGTTTATTAATATTTGAAATAGTTTAAACCCTTTTTAAATTATGCAATCTTCTATTGTCTGTCTGTGTCTGTGTACATTTTTCTTGTTTAATCTCTATAATTAAACAGTAATTTTTTATATAAATTTTAATGTGGCCTAGTTTATTAAAATTTAAAATAGTTTAAACCCTTTTTTAAATTATGTAATCTTTTATTGTCTGTCTGTGTCTGCGTACAATTTTTCTGGTTTAATCCCTATAATTAAAAAGTAATTTTTTCATATAAATAAAGAGATGCATATATGAATAAGCGAGAGCAACTAAACATGTCGCAACCAGTCTTAAAGTAGATACTTTAGCTTAATTACTCCCAGCAGACCAAAATTTGTGTAAGAATGTTGATTGCTTATACGCTGTGCGCGTGTTAAAATATTTACCACAGTAATTAACATTCACCTACATTCATACACACTAATTACCTTTAGCAACATAATACATCATTACATACACGACTCTTATTAAACACCACAATTAAAATTACATAAAACTTCATACAAACATGCCCCCCAACTAGACACGCCTTCTACTAAACTACATACACACTACAACATTAAAATATTTATTATAATTATACTAACATTACATACACTACACCACCACAGTAATTAACATTCACCTACATTCATACACACTAATTACCTTTAGCAACATAATACATCATTACATACACGACTCTTATTAAACACCACAATTAACATTACATAAAACTTCATACAAACACGCCCCCTACTAGACACGCCTTCTACTAAACTACATACACGCCCCTTACAACATGGCCGCCGCTGACGCTCCGCCTACAAACGACTTGCTGCAAGTCTGGTGACTCTGAAGGTGGTGTAGAAAATACATTGGCAAGTCGGGTGATTCTGAAGGGTGGTGTAGAAAATACATAGCTATACTACTTTTGTTATATCCTATATTTGACACGTACAAATAAATTATATCTGATTGCATATGAATAAAATGAGTTTTGTACGTTGATATTCGAATAAAACGGCGAAAATACATTGATCGGTGGAAGTTAGCCATAAAAATATGTCGAGTGTATTTGCAGTGAAACAAAACGGTAAACTATATAATTTAAATATTTACTAATTGTTTATATTTTAATAAATGTCTTAACGTCTCATGTTCCTAAATAAGAACGTTGAAAACAAAGTGCTTTAAAGTACCGGAAAATTTTATAATAGCTTATATTTTCATAATTAACCATGTGTTCTAAATTGGTACATTGAAATTTTGCACAAAACAAACATCCAGTACCATCTAGGGCTAACCACCGGAGAAAGTTGTCAAAGCAGCAATGTTCAATAGCGATCCGTATTGCATTGACGACTACAACGTGTTGGTATGCAAGTTTTTGATAAGTTTTTGGTAATGTAAAGGCGAAAAATAAATAGAGGTGAGTTATTATTAGCGAATACAATCCCGAGCATGTTAATCAATCTCGGGATTTTTGATGCGTAATCCCGGGATCCCGGGGCTATCCCGGGATTATACTATGTGGTTATGTGGCTAAAATGAAAAAAAAAACTTGAGTAATTTCTTAAAAAACGTTTTTAATATCGTTGAACACACAACACAAATCACAATATACATATTAAGTAGATAAAGTAGACAAAACAACAAAAAACTATTATTTTTGTAATAAATCTAATAAACTAATAAAACTATTTAGAATTTTGAAAATACTATCACACAAATATTAAAGCATCCAGTGTTTGATTTCCAAGCTTGCTTCATAGTTTATTGCCAATATAAGCAGCAGCTGAAAACGCTCGCTCAGGTTCTACGCTGGTTGGAGGAATAGACAATAGCTAAGTGATATACACGAACTCCTCCATTTTCTAACTCATTTCACGTCTAATGCTATTTGCCAACCCGTATTCATTTTGTATTTGTACTTTAGATCTAGGGATTTCATACTCTTATCAATTTCCAGCTTTTCCTTTAATGTCAATTGAGACTGGGAGGTTTCTGGCCTTAGCTCATTATCTGTTTTTGATCCTGACCTGTCTTCTTCTTCCGTGTCATCTCGATTATTAAGTTTTTTAACAATACTTTATTTGCTTCCTCACTAAAGTCTATGTAGGAACTGGAAATAAGTCATGCCATTCCAAATTCGATAATAACTGATTTTCATCATATTTTTGTGGATTTTGTAAATAATTTAACACACCAGTTAAATTATCACTTCGTCGTTGTTTTATACGGTTCACTAAATGTTTTCATTTTTTTGGCAAGTGCCGAGTTTTTGCTATGCAGTTGTTTTATAAGAGATTTTAAAGCCGCATCAGCTGTGCCTAAATTAGGATCTCGCCGACAGATTGCTTCTACTGTCAATTTAATTGAAGTCAGCACATGAACAATTTTATTTACCAATTCAAATTCTTCTTCTTTTAAACGAATTGGATGATTGAGATATATAAGAGCTTTTTGAATGCAGGTTTTTAAAAAATAAATTCGCTGCAGCATTGTTAAAAGACTATCCCACCTGGTTTTACAGTTGAAAATCAGCTCATTAATGTTTACATCTTGTGTTAACTCTGGTATGTGTTCTCGAGCAAGATCATTTTGAATTAAAATTAAACCTGATTCTAAACAGTCTAACTCTTCTAAATGGTCATCATCGTTGTCGTTCATCTAATCAACAGCCACAGTTGGTCCATTTATAGTATCATCTGAGGTAGGGCTATCTTGGAAATAAATATGATGTTATAAAGCACATCACAGACGGCCAAATTGACACCATGTGCGAGACACAGTTGTTGTTCAGTGCAAACAAGCCGTCCCGCTTTTATCATAACATTCGGTCCATCGGTTACAATAGCCACGATGTCAGTTTCCAGGGAAATATCAAATTTACTTAGACGTTTACTTCCATAAATAGATACAAGTTCTAAGTACTTGCTTTTTGATTTTTTTACTGTAATTCATAACGCGTTTTTGAATGGTGACGGCTGACTTTAATAAATCCGTGTATTTTGCTAAGAGCAATTTTCTCAAATCATCTGAAGTTATGAATACACTGAACGTAAATCCATCAAATGCAATCATTCTTGCCAAAACATCATCGAAACTATCGTTGGCACTTTTAATAAAATAATCATCTGACTTTTGCTTGGCTGGCGACGGTGTTGTGTTCAGATTTTCAGAATCTTGACTTATTGAAGCAGATATAACCTTAATGTTATGTTTTGAAGACAAATGTGAATGTAATCCCTTAGTCGATCCACCCTAAGTCTTGAGAATGGCTGGGCAACGCTTACATTTAGCACTATTTCCGTCTTTTGCAACTAAAAAGTAACTCCACACCGACGTCGTGTCACTGTCTTTTTTATGTTTAACAAAGTATTTCGCCATTTAAAAACTTAATTTCAGATGATTTTAAATTTAAACGACGCACGTAACCTACGTAACTTCGTCACTGCCAGAACAATAAATGAAAAAAACTGGTGTGGTCACCACGCGACTTTTCTATAAGGAATGATGAAGGAATAATAAATCCATTATGACTTTAATAAAAACAATTATCACGTTTAAATATGTTAATCGTCGTTAATTTAAAATAATAATATAATTTATAAAAAACATAAACCGCATTGGGATTTGAACCTTCGTACGTTGCGGCGATATTACCGCAGCCACTACACCAAAGTGACTTACTCATATGTTTTTTACATCCGTATTTTAATCTAAATTTTTTACCGATACATTTTTGAAAATATTTTTGATATTTGTTATTAATTTTTGAAAATTATTACGCAAAACGTTGTCTGGTACACATTTTCATATGAAATATTTTAAAACATATAAATCAAAATTTTCAAATTCCCTATGTTAATCTGTATGCTTAAAAATTTCCGGGACACGGTATAAACAAGTCAAAAAAATATAGAGAATTTTTTTATTTTTAACGTATCTTGCTCTCCCTTCAAGATATGGAATTTTTTTTTAATCGTAGGCAGGATTCGAACTTAATGTTATATATGGAATTCACTTTAAATTATAAATCAAATATCTAATAAACTGATGTAGTTAATATTTTGAATTTAAACTATACAATTTCGAACTATTGTTTGAATAATAATTTTTTTATTCAATCTTATACCAAACGTATATAACTATGTTGAAATTGTGTGGTTTAAATTGAAAATGCTAACTACATCTTCCTAGTTTTTTATATATGATTAACTATTAGCGGCTCTTTGGTCCACGTAGGTGGCGTTGGCCAACAATTTTGCAATTTAAAAAGTAATTATTTCGTTTTAATGTTGCTGCTATCTGCTGTCAGAGCTTGCACGTAAGGCTTACGTTCAAACTCAATCTTTACAATGTTGACGTGAATTAATTTTTGTGCAAATTTCAACAAATAGAATAAACAATAGTCAATGACATATTGCAAAATAAAAATGACGATATTTTTAAGAAAATAATTATTTCGTTTTAAAGTTGTTTCTATCCGCCTTCGTAGCTCGCATGCAAGGCTTACGTTCTAAGTCATTTTTTGCAATGTTGGCGTTAATTAAGTATTTTTTTAATAGTATCGACATTTTTATTTTGCAATATGTTATTTATTAGTTGTTATTAAATTTTCACAAAATTCAATCTAGGCCAACAATGTTATTTTGGTTTATATTAACGAAAAAATTGCTCTTCTGTGAATCTGTTTAAATAATTTTTAATTTATTAAAATATAAACAATTAGTAAATATTTAAATTATTTAGTACTTGTATTAACATTTTTTATATTTTTGATAGTTTTTCGTTTTATTTCACTGCAAATACACTCGACATAGTACTTTTGTGGCTAGATTTGTGGCTAACTTCACACGGGTAATACATTGTTACATCCCCGTTGTTCAAGTAATATTAGTAACGTTCATAAACACATAAAAACATATTCAATCATATATTTACGAGTAATTATGCCATTTTGTAGCAATGTTATGCAATCGTTTGATTCACCTATTGCTTATATAATTGCTCGAATATAAGGTAATCGAAATACCGTCCTTTTTTCATTTTGCTTTAATACAACAGATACTGTTTATTTTTCGGTCTATTTTAAAGCTATATTTTCTTAAGTTTATTATTTTACCCTTGAAGTAACTTACATTCTTCTTAGAAAATATAAATATATTTCTGGTGTCAGTATGTCAGCCAAGAATAATGAAAACTGACGTATTTTAAAAAATGGATTTAATTAATACCAGTTAACTGCGAAAATAACTTGTCAATATACACTACTTTATCGCAAATATGTAGAAAACAATGATGAATCGATGTAGAGAACGATGCCAGAACGGAGGGCTTTAATAAAATTATATAACGAATACAAGTTATGTACTTTTAAGAAAAATTGAGAACGTGGTCTTTAAGAATAAATAAATATAAGTAGTACCAGTAGTACATAGCAAGAAGCAAAATAGGAAAACTCTATAGTAAATATAATGTATGAGTTTATACGAAGGTTATGTATTGTTTATTGTTATATGAGAAAAATCACGATTTAAACAAAGAAAAACATTTTTATTTTGATTATATTTTTTTTTGTGCCGTACTACAATAACTTTTGATACAAATTATGCTATTTAGAAAATAAAATATACAATTGTGGACAACTAAACGATATAACATGAGCTTTCGACATTCCTAGCTCTTGCTTTAGTAATAGTATTTTTTCCTGTTATAAAACATTTTAAATGTATTATACTAATTACTAACCAAAATACTACGTCCGTTCAAAAAAAACACTGTATTTATTTAATTGTTGTAAATATGAGTAAATACGTTTTAGTATACAAATACATACTTAAAAGTTTACTTAAACTCAAACGATTGTGATGGATAACAACTGAAATTAATTGTTATCTGTGAAAATTGTCTGGCTATTACGCTAGATAAGCAACAAGAAATTCGTATTTTTTAAATGTTTATATACAAAAAACCACAACAACCTTCGCACGTTGCTTTACTCAAATATTTGTTTTTATAGATAATAAAAAGCGTATAAAAAAGAAGACGTTTACACGTTTAACCGTTCGCATAAAAATAATTGGTTCATACACTTGTTTGTTTTTTTATCAAAAAAATTAATTTTCAGTAAAAGAATGATGAGGTAGGTATAATCACGCGAAAGCTCAGAAATCTTACAAACGTTACTCTATTTAAAAGCCAAGTATGTCAACAAAACTTGAATATATTGAGAATAATCCCTTATTTAAATAATAAATAAACATAAGTTTACTTTCGATAATACGTACGGATTTTATTAATAACAAATATAACTACATTAGCAAAGATAGGTTTTGAAAAATGTACAGACTAATGTTTGTAAAACGGATGATCTCAACATTTTGACATAAACCGATTACAGCGCCACAATTCATGTGATTCTGAAAGGCCTCTAGCAAAAATGCCGACCAACAGATGAATCGATGTTAAATTTCTAGCGATAAGCATAACTTTTCGGTGCTTTAAAATTTGAAATAGATGTTTTTTTCGTTGTCTCATAAAAAAATCGTTTACACGTTTACTGATTTTTTTACACATTTAAACTTAATGAGGTGTGTGGTCTGAACTGGAGCAATAAGCTAGTATTTTGGTGTAGCATGCATGACATGGCTTTAGAACCAGTGATGCTGATAGTCACATAATTATCAGATTTTAACATAAATTTTGGCAAGCTCTGATAGAAAAATGTAAATTAATATAATTAACGAGTTTAACATAATTTTTGTAAAAAAGCAAGAATTTACAAAATGTTGCTATTAAATATTATTAGTATACACATTTTACTCGCATTTATTAATTTTTCTTCTTAGCGCCATCTCTTAGTGATATGTCTATTCAGTTTTCGCGACAAACCTATTCCTAGCTAGGTAGATACTATATTACACATTATGTGTAACTCATAGATATCATATATATATATATATATATATATATATATATATATATGCATTTAGTACTCATACACCTCCGAATGCTATATGAATAGATCGATTTCGCCTCCGTTTTTACGTGTTTGCCTCTGTTTTCGGAGCCGAAGGCGTTTTTCTTATTTTCATCTGTATTATCTTTCTTGAGACACTCTCTATCGTTTGACGATTTTTGCCGGAGGTGAAAACGATCTAAATATCCATACAAAAATACAATATAGTTCCACTACTTATACACTAGGGGCGCTGCTGTTGTATATTCATGATGTGTTTAGTCCCAAACCACCTCCTCATGCTACTAGGACGTATTTGCCTCATCATATTAGCAACACCGTTAGAGGCAAAAACGATACAAAGATATATGTACATGACTTATATGAATATAATTACTTTTCTGGATATAGTCGTACCTACATACCTCGTATTTTCTCCCAGTCAATTTTTGTTTAATTTGCTTATATTACAGATTAGTAAGGTAAGTATGATATTGATATGAACTAATATAAAACAGGTCATTATACATATATACAGTATATATTCAGATCAAATTTACAAGAGGATAAACCATTTAATTTTACGAAAAAGTTTACTGTGACACCTAGAGAAAAATAAAAAAGTGTAAATGAAAAAATGCCATTATCTACAGAATAAAATCTTTATGCAAAAATAAATAATATTAATTAATTGTTAGATCTGGGACACTGTTTTTGAAAAAACGTTTTCACTTTACTTTGGCCATGGAAGCCTCTGATCTTATATTTAAATTCATTTTATTTTGTAGAAATGTTATTATAAAAAAAATAATTTTATTTTTAGGTAGCTGTTTAGTTACAATTAAATAAATAACACGCAGTTATAAAGTTTATTTAACAAAGATTATAAAAGTAATAAAATGAAAACAATACAATACAAATAATAAAATGACTACGTATTTTCATTTTTCTGCTGTTGTGTATATATTATAAACAAAAGTCTTCACTTTCTGTTGGTTTATAGGCTCACACACCCAAGCATTTTAGAGCTTACTTCTTTTTACTCTGCTGTTTAAAGTGACGATACCAATTTTTTCTGTTTCTCTGTTCTTCTAACTATTTTGCTTCTTTTCTATTTTTGCAACATTTTTAGAACTTGGTAAACTGCAACTTTTTTCTCCTGCGCAGTCTTTTGTAGTCGAAGGTTTGTTTTTTTGTACGGGTGCCGGTGGTGAGTTCGGTAGAATGCCCTCTTCATCAGAATTAATATTAATGAAAGTTAATGCCTTGTTTTTGTATTCAATTTGGTCCCCTTTGTCAAATAACGTTAACAATGTTGCAACCTTAACCGTTTAGTACGCTTTTTAACTTATTTCGTAAAATTTATGGTAAGTTTTTACTGTGTGGCCCATGAATTTGGCAAATTGGGCACTTTGATTTTACTAGCTGCATCAGAGTTGCAAATAAACAAATATTTGTTTTTTGCGGCATCATTTCACTTCTTAATTCAAGTAACAAGTCTATAAATTCTTGTACATTTGGCGGAAACAAAGAGTTATAAGTCTAAAAAAGCATCTACTTATGAAGCCAGTAGTGGACGACTAAATCAAAATGCTGAACCGTGATTTTAAATGTAAACAGCAATGCGGTAGGGATTTACCACTCTGTCGTTAGCAAATCTGTAGGTAGTAAAAAACAATTTTTAAATCTATTTTCCAATATTTATAGTTAAAAACAAACCATATTATGAATTTACTTTGCTATAAATTTACATTTTTTAAAATATAACTTTAAAAAAGAAAATAAAAAATAACTGCTGCACGACACAGATAATGTTAGTTATGTTTTGGCCAATTAATCAATACTTTAATTTAAAAAAAAAACGACACTAGACTTGTTTTAACATTAGCTACTATAACAGAAAAAATATTGGAAATTTTTACAAACCGTGAGAACAAAGCTATAAACTAAATGAGCGACGTGAGAGAACTACCTTAATTCTCTTTTTAGGTATGAGGAATGTGTTTTTAGATTGGAGTAGTCATTTTACAAAAATGCACTTTGTCCAAAAAACAAGAAAAAATTCAAAATGCACTTTTCCGTTCTTTAGTAATAATGCTTAATTGGTTGGTCTATCTACTTAGAAAGCGCTGTTTTATCTGCAACATTGTTTGCTTTTAAAGAAAATTTTTTTAACAGTAGATTATTCACTAAAGTTAGTTTTAAGCGCAGCTTTTCTGGATGAAAGGTCGGATCTTCATCGGAGTTGTGGCTGCAGTAAAACGGATCTAACGATTCATAGCCGGTAGAGCCTAGAGAGAATAAAAAGAAAACAAATAGCCAAACACATTATTATTAATTATTAAGTACGCAACCTCAGCCTTTTCAAATTTCTTGAGCATTTTGCTTTCGCCGATTACATTTGATCGCCAATTTTAGAAGTATTTTTGCACTTAAACAAAAAATCTTAAGCTTTCGCGGTTGTTATGATTATAAGTGATTTTCGGCTTAGACCGCGTCGTAGTTAAACACCCAGACTTAGGCTTGGTCCTAGTCTCTTCTTGACAGTCAAAACAAGAAGTAGAACTTGGCCTTTGCAGTATTGTCGTTCGTGAACCCAAACAAACTGACGTTTCGCAAGACATTGCAACTTGCATCTTCAGAGTAGTAAATGTCACTGAAAGAAAAAGTGTAAATGACAATATTTATACCAATAGCGATTAGCGTGATTAACGGATCTTATCTTTCCGTTACCGCTTGACTGACATCGTTATTACTCGGAGTAAGTGTTTGTGTCCTTTCCAAGAAGGTTGATCTTTGTTTTAGATGATATAATACTGGTAACCAAAATTTGCTGAGTCTTAAACCGTCTTCTCGATTCATATTACATGGATGTTTTTCTATTTCCACGGCTTCGCGGATTAGTCTGGAAAAGTAGAAAGGAGTTCTAGCCAACACTTTAGTTTGGTCGAAGTTCAGCGTGTGTCCTTGGTTTCTTACGTGTTCTGCAACTGCTGATTTAGTAACTCTGCGGTGTTTGAAGTCAGCCATATGTTCTTTTACTCTAACTTCAATAGAACGTTCCGTTTATACTATATAACTTGATCCACAGAAACAAGGAATTTTGTAAACTCCGGCATGTTTTAGAGCCCCTTGTTTGTCTTTAGCAGATGTAAACTAAGTGTTCAGGGTATCTTTAGTCGTAAAGACAGTTTTGATATTATGTGTTTATGTTGTATGTCGAACCCATAGAGTATGGTAAATAAGCGGTGTTAATAGGAGGTGACAAGTGGTCTTTGAGTTTTGAATTTATTGCTCTTTCCCATGCGTTTTGGGTGTTTTTTAACCCGTAACCATTTTGTTGTAGGCACTCCAACAGTTTTTCTATTTTCTTTTGTAGATTTTCATTATCTGGCACACGTATAGCTCTTATAGCTAAACTATGTAAAACAGAGTCTCTGCGTTTAAGTATCTATTATTGTGCGTTTTCTTTCTATAAACTGAATGCCCCAATTTTCTGTTATTTTACCTTATCACCAGTACATCAAGAAAGGTTAGGCTGTTGTTATGTTCTAACTCCATAGTAAATTTAATGCTGTTACGTGCAGAGTTTAGATGTTGAAAGAACTGATTTAGTTTATCTTTGCTATGAGGCCATACAACAAACGTATCATCAACATATCTAAACCAAGTTTTTGGTTTTAACTCAACATTTTTCATAATTTCAGTTATAAAATATTCCATGTAAATTGGCTATAACTGGAGAGAGCGGTGAACGCAAGGCCGCTCCTTCTACTTGTTTAAACAATTTGTCTTTATAACTGAAATAAGTGTAAAGTAAAAGAACATATGGCTGACTGCAAACACCGCAGAGTTACTAAATCAGCAATGGCAGAACACGTGTGAAACCAAGGACACACGCTGAACTTTGATTAAACTAAAGTGTTAGCTAGAACTCCTTTCTACTTTTCTAGACTAACCCGCGAAGCTGTGGAAATAGAAAAACATCCATGTAATATGAACCGAGAAGACAGTTTAAGACTCAGCAAATCTTGGCTACACTTTTTCTTTCAGTGACATTTACCACTCTGAAGATGCAAGCTATAATCATAAAAATAATACAAAATAAAAAATGAATTTGGCGATATAATATTTAAACGTTGTCAAGAATTTTGTACACCACAGTAATTGAAAAGACGTACCTAAGCAGTTATTAGAATATTTTGAGTTCTCAGCAATACGCCAATACATCTATTTTGTAATAAAAAAAACTTTTACTTACTGCGAACAAGTATTTATTGCAGCAGTCTGCTTTAACTGCACACTACTCAAAAACAATGTTATTACACTGTCTGCACACAATAACTAAAAATTAAGTTATACCACTGTAAAAACTAAGTCACAAGTACAAAATATGATGCTGTACTATCACAGCGTGCATAAGCTGTTTTGTCAAATGCGTTGAAAATATTTTTAAACTTTGGCAGCGCCGCTGGAGGTGAACTCAACCGTAGCATTTTACAATTATATATATAAGGAGGCGAAAGCGTCATAATCCCATATGGAGATAGGGTAGTACTAAATACAGATTTGTATTTTGTATGAAAAAAACATGTGATATCATTACCCCTCTACCTTTGCCTGTAAAATGGTGTAACACCTGACCCCTTAAATACGGAAAAAACTTGTGTAACATAATTTGTTCTACCGGATGGATGGGCGTCCTAAAGATATGCGGAGACGAAAAGGATACAAATGCATATATATATATATATATATATATATATATATATATATATATATTTGTAGAAGGCATGCTATGAGGATATGAATTGTGGGTAAAGTAGATGGCAAAACGCTTCGCGCCCAATATATCATAAGCTCATAGCCGCTACTACGTATCAGTGCTGTATAAGCTCATAACATCATGCTGAAATTATTCTATATAAGCTTATTATTTGGTATCTCTAATATAGGCTAATATTTATGGATTTATGTGTTGTACAAGTATTTTTATTTTTATTCAGATAACTGAGACAATTAACTAACCTTGTATATTTGGGTAGTATATTAAGCTGTGGAAGAAAGAAAATTCAAATAACCGAAAAATCAAAAAAAAAGAAACTTGATAGATTTGTTTGACAGTTACCAAATTATCTGTTATTTTGTCTGTTTGTTAATTAGACAGGATTTCAGTTTTTTAAAAAATACAATTCTACACTTTATAAGTTGTCATAATTATATTAATAATGTTGCCTCACGGAAATATGTGAAATATAGCAGTTAAATGTGCGAGTTGTTAGCTATTACTACAAGGAACTCGTAATTGATCAAATTTGTAGATTTGATTAAAAAAGTAATATGTAGATGTCATTGTATAAGATTAGCTATTTTTACAAGAGAGCTTTAAAACTGGAAATCCTTACCCTTGTTGTTTTAAGAGAACTCAAATATATCATTGCTAATTGCTGCACTAAGAACTCAACTTGACATGTCTAAATCAATTCTTGCAAAGCGATCTGATTTAAGTGTAAGTAATGGAAACAGTTTTTTTATTTAGAAGTTACAAATTTTTGAGGATTAGTTTACTATTTATCATTTAAATGTAACTGATACCTACAGCTTCTTTATTGTTCTTAGATTCTAAGCAGATACTAGACCAGAGATTAGCAATACTACCAATTATCTCAATCACTGTGCAACCTGACTTTAGTATAATCATTAATTAAAAATAAAAATTCTTTGAAATATTTAAAGGATCAACATAAGTAGTGATGCACGAGGTAGATATTGATCATAGATGAACCTTTGAATAATTAATTTTTGAAAATGTAATTATTCGAAAAGAATTGTTCATACTTCCATTACAAGAGGATATCACAATAAGTGCTCCAATTAAATATTACCGTTAGAGAATAATTAGGCATTAAACAAGGATTCATTAAAGAAATTTTAAGTAGATAAAAGGAACATAAATTTACAATGAACAATAAATGATAAAATAAAATAGGAAAATTGTTTTTATTAGATAAAATATTATACAAAATACAAAAAAGCAAATACAGTTTATTTTAAGATCTCAAAAGTTGTATAATTATCAACAAAATTAAAAGAAACAAAAACAAAAAACTATGTATTTACGTAACACTAACAAATGAAAATAAGTAAAAGCAAATTATTTGAAATTGCTGTTTAAATTTGAATAAATTTACAAATGTAGCTAACTTACATATACATATAACAACTAAAATATAAAACAAACAACAATATAAACTTAACCATTTTCATAAGACTAACAAATTAAAAAAAAGATTAAATTCTTGCTAAAATTTAGAAATTGTGCATACGTTGCAGTTGATTGGCAACTGCGGTCTTTATAGCCGCCACAGTTAAATGCTGAAAATCTGGGAAATTATCCTTCGCAGTTGCACATTCAGCATTGGATGGTAATTTTCTACATTTAATATGATTTGCAAAAACTCGTTTCAATTCAGACTTCATACTTTGGGTCCAACGTGTCCGCACTGACCATAAAAAGAAATATTAGTATTCGAAATTTAAGTACAACGTGCAAATTACCTATTGTAGCAGTTGAATTTCCACTGCTTTGAGGGTTTGGGCCAGGTCCTGTCTTCCTTTTTTACGGACCATCTCATTGTAGAGCCATGTCTTAACTGAACTAGGAGAGCGTTGGTTTAGTGCAGTGATGTGAGGAAGTTTTTGACAGATTTTAGCAATTGATGGAAGCTTGTTTGATAATAAGTATTTTCCAAAATGTTCAGATGCTGCTTTTTCTTTCTTCAGGTGTCCAAGATCGTTTTGGACCACACACACGTTGCAATCCTGTCAAAAGTAAAAATACATCAATGTAGCAAAAAATATATATACAATACATACCACTGACATGCTTGCTTTTCTTTTTGCTGGGTATATAATCATCAGCAGAAGAACTTTCATTATACAGAAGAACCTGAACTGTTATGATTAAGTTGTAAGCTATCTGAAGAATGTACTGGTGTTAAAATAGCCTTTTCTCTAGCTTCACCAACTTCAGTAGATAAAACATCTTCATTATTATTAAATTCTGAACCCTCCAAAGAATTTGTTTCTTCATCACTATGTGAACTTGAAGTACTTTCTTTATCATCATCTAAATTTTCGGAATCATCTCTTGTTATTGATTGATTATTTCCCCGACTCGAGTCGTCATCATGTGAAATATTATTATCACCCTGCATTTGTTCTAAAATTTTAGACATTTGTAAAATATCCCTCTTCTCTATAGGCCTCCGATAAATGTTATTATGTATGTCAACTGCATGGCCCATAAAACTGGCAACATCGTGTATGACATTATCAGCCAAGTCATTTAAAGCGCATTCAGTCGCAATTTGCTTCCTCAAAAAGTAGCACGTAACAGATCCGGTTTTGCAGCACCACAACTACTGGAATAAAGTCTTAAAAAATAACAAGCTCGCAAATATTTATGCCGATGATCGCCTGATTGACAAGCAAAAACATAGGGATTTGTAGAAGAAATACCAATTTTACTCGATTTTTAATGATTAAACTAATGCATGCCTCAATTTCAAAATCCACTAAAACAGGTACAGTTCTATTGAGTTTTCCTCTTATTTCAAAACGTTTATAACGATTTGCTAAAAGTATCTCTTCTTGATTCTCCTTAAAATGTCCACCTAGAGCGGAAATAGTACTTGCAGACTGCAAATTAGCAAAGTCTGAAAGAGTAATACGTTCCAATTCACCAGGTCGTCGTCGATTAAAAACCATTAACGAAACAAGAGTATAAGAAGCAAGTTGTTGCACAGCATATTTTAAATTTTGCACTTCCCCATTACGAACTTTTAAAAACCATTCTCTACGTTTGAGTCTCAAAAAGAAACCAATTTTATAATATCATCTTTGGTGGGCAATTGAACCACTTTGTGCCGCTGTTGTTCAATACGATTTTCAATAGCAGTTCTTCCCAACTCTGCAGGAAAGGTAACATTAAATAGAACTAGAAAATCTTCTACTTTTTGTTTTCCAATAGAATTTGAACACTTAATGCATTCAGTTTTCCAAATATTACAGGCTTGTTTACATACAGTAGACAACGTAAGAACTGTTGTTGGAGCTTTATAATGTGTATTAGCGGCGTTTATACCTCCCACTTGCTTTATTGAAACAATAGTGATATCAAACTTTTCAGGAGTTAACATGCTTGCAAAATCAATTATGGTAAAATCAATTGTTTGGCCGCTATCAATAAGCGGCCAATAGACCTCAATTTGTTTCTGATCATATCGTGATGATGCTGAAACGAATATTTATTACACATATAATTGCCATATAAAATAACCAGTAAATCATATCGAATGATGTTTACACAATCATCGTCACGTAAAATTGAAAATATTTTGGTTTTTAGAAATTCGCTAGCCCTTGGATGTATCTTGCAAACAAGAGATCGACTTTTGGAAAGTAGATTCCTCTGACCTGTAACCTTTGCAGGGATACAGTGTTTTTGCATGAAGACGCAAAGTGTCCTTATTAAAAAGGCAGCACAGTGTGGACAAGGTAAATAATGCTTAGAATCACGCTCAAACTGAGATTTTGAGCGCCTTGCTACAAAGAGTTCACCAGAGTTAAAGTCTGCAAAAGTATTGTGTACAAAATCTCCTCGTCTTCTGATGGTTTCTATTATTTTTCTCCTTTCTACAGATTCTAAAACAAAATATTGTCACTGTTGCATACAGAATGAAAAAATGTATTAATAGACTCACTTTTTGGTAGAAGCATATACATATTTACAGCAGGTTCATTCCTATGTGACGTTTGCAAATGTTGAGGAAACTTTGCATACAACTTATTGCAATATATGCAAAAGTATTTTCTTGAGTTGCTTGTAGATGCAAAAGAAACAGGAATGTTATCAGGTACTTGTCTATTATTTAAAATATGAGATGGTGTAACAACCACATTCCTATCATAAGTCAAAGGGATAGATTTTTTTCTTTTTAGACATCTTACTTTAGAACCCTCAAACTGGATACAGTGATTTGTTTCATTTTGTAAAGTATCTACTACGACAGAAATCAATGTGTCTGGCAAAGCTGTATTACAGTCTTCTAAGTGGTTGTTAGGAGAATTATGTGCATCTTCATTATTTATGATAAGCAAGTCATTACAAGGTGAACCATCCATAGATAGTGTAGAAAATTGATAATCATGATTGTCGTATTGTGTATTTGCTTCTGTAACACTGACTATGTCATTTTCAAAAGACATATCCACTGACGTTTCGGAGAGCATTTCTAAAGTTTTATTTTCATTAATTTTATTGGTGGAAGTTGTTGCATCAAGCGAATATAGTGTAGTAAAACTGTCACTTGGTGAAGAAGGAGAGAAACGAGCACCGGATGAATGATTACTGTGTGTGCTCCAGTTGATTACTGTAGGAAACACAATTTCAGCAACACTAGTAATTGGAGATGCTGCATCAATCGTGTCATTGTTGCTTCGTGTTTCTACCAAATTTGTTTCAGAAACGCTCATTAAGTTTTCTTCGGTAGAAGACATGTGAACCAAAGTTGTTTGCAGGAATGTTGAATGAATCCTTAGTATGTGTATGTCGGTTGGGTAAAGAAATAGATAAATCTTCGTGGCCTCTGAGACCATCAATTTCTGCAACAACAAGACTTGTTACATGTAGAATTAACAAAAATCTTATCAAAAACAAAGACCAACCCTAATTATGGTCAAATTTGTATGTGTGGAATGGAAGAACAACATTCAAATGTTCGTATTTAGCAGTATGTCACTCTAAAACATTACGATAAGTTTAAGATAACTCTCAAAACTCGACCGATAGCATTATTACCAAGTATCTTAAAAGTCATTTTGTTCCAAAAACTTCATAGAAACTATTAGTCAATTCCTCTTCGCTTCAGGGATGTCAAAGGCATTGTCAAAAAGTGAAGAACAAAAACTTGAAGTATATTTTGTATTTGCTGCTGGCTGCTGCAACACGTTCACTCCAATTACAAAAACCATAGACGAAAATCAGATTGGCAGATTCTACATTAGTCAAGTGAGGCATAACTACAATTAGTCTATGTATTTTTACTAAGTTATGAAACAAGAGTATAAACTGTCACATCATTCGTTTATAATAGTAAATTCATCAAGGATGACTAACTGAAAATTTGCTCGAAATTTAGATGTCTCCAAAACGAAGGGGAATTGACTAATAGTTTATAAAAACTTTTTGATTGAAATGATCCCTAGAATACATGTACAAGTTTGTTGGTCGAGTCTGGGGTACATTACGTAAGGATATTATATATACAGGGTGTTCGCGCGGAAGTTCCATGGATCAATATATGAGCAACTGTAAGTAGTCCGGTTATACCGGAAGTAGAAGCCAACTTGCTTATTTTAAATGGAACACCTTGTACATTATTCCGTATTTGGGTTTGGAGTTGGATTTTTTATAGAAAAATTTAAATAAGTAGAAATCGATGAGATTTAGGTATTGAATATGATACATGAAATAAGTCTATAATTGTACGCAAGTTGGCATCTACTTCCGGTATAACCGAAAGTGTCGATTTCTTGAAATAATTTTAGCCGTTTGTCCCCCATCGACATTAGTATACTGTCACATTTTCAGATTACGCTACAGTTGCCCATATATCGATCGATAGAACTGCCGTGCGACTAAACTTTCGAAACATGAGAAACTCACGACAAAAATTGAAAATTGTCGTAAGAATGATCCGAATGAAAAAGTATCATTTAGTAGCAGCAGTAAAGTTATCAATTGATAATTGGCCAATCATATCGAAGATCGTATTTACATAAAAATAACTATAGCCTGTACGCTATTTAACAGACCAAGCATTCTCACTATGATCAAATTTAATTCCGGAATGAGAACAGCTTCACATTTTTAAGAAAACAAAAAAATTGTCATCCAAATATGTGCAACAGCTTGTGAACTATGAAAGTTTGGTTTGTGTATATAATGGAAACTTCATTGCATTTTAATCATTACAAGAATTATGAGGAAAAACATTTGAAATTAGAATATGTCAAATTTTACATAGTTCCACTTTCCTTATTTATAAAAATATTAACGCTAAAGATAAAAATACTCACCAACAATGGGTAAATGGTTCAAGTGGTTTTGGTATTTTCCAATACAGTTCAGTTATCTACACAAATTACATAATTGCATTAAATCATGCTATAGAATAATTAATGTACAGCAAAACACAGTAAGCAAAAAATGGCCTGTGAACCAGCAATTATAGTTAACTATTAAACAGAAAATTAAGATTGAACTGTTAAGTGTAGAGCTACAAAACCTTAACCACCAATTGCATAATATAAAGCAAGAAATATTACACAAATATGGCATGCAAGATGTGTTAAGGTGAACAAAAAATACAATTATCATAAAACCATGGTTACCATTTGTAACATAAAACAGTTGCCGGATAAAACTGCCTATTGTGCCACCTTGCCAATTTTGAGACCCATGAGGTGACTGTTTGATGTCCTTGACTGAGCAAATGTGAAATATGGAATCTTCTATATATTGAACTAGTGCAAACATTTTGAAATTTTAAGGGATTTTAAGTATATATACTGCACTTGACGTAAAATTAAGTGATAGAATTGTAAGTACTGAACTATTGGAACAACTAGTGGTGATATCAGTAAAAGTAGTATACATACATTTATTTTTGATATTTGGGAGCAAGCTAAATAGGGAATTACTTACTTAATTTCTACAAGAACGCAAAGCTATACTACACTACGCAGGCAAACTACTATAAGCATGCAAAATGAATCCATTCAAAATAATGGAATGGTTTTGATTTTTGTAAAAAGATTTATAATTATACAATCCTAACTACAGAAACTTACAGAAACGCCTAACTGGGTAAACTAAACTCTATATGAAATTACTATACCTACAGATATGGCATTGGGGAGCAAGCTAAATAGAGACTTATTTTCTACAAGAACGCAAAGCTATACTACACTACGCAGGCAAACTACTATAAGCAAGCAAAAAGTATCCATTCAAAATGATGGAATGATTTTGTTTGATCAACTTACAAAACGACTTAACTGTGCAAATTAGACTCGATATGAAACTACTATACCTACAGATATGGCATTGGGGAGCAGGCTAAATAGGGGAATAACTTATTTTCTACAACAACGCAAAGCTATACTACGCTACGCAGGCAAACTACTATAAGCATGCAAAATGAATCCATTCAAAATAATGGAATGGTTTGATTTTTGTAAAAAGATTTATAATTATACAATCCTAACTAATCAACTTACGAAACGCCTAACTGGGTAAACTAAACTCTATATGAAATTACTATACCTACAGATATGGCATTGGGGAGCAAGCTAAATAGGGGAATAACTTATTTTCTACAAGAACGCAAAGCTATACTATCCTACGCAGACAAACTAGTATAAACAAGCTAAATTACAGTGTGTAAATTAAAAAAATCTAACTAATATAGTTTAGTAGGAACACCATATTTTCTACAAACAGGGCACTCATAAATTAAAATTGCATCTGCACGAACAGGGAGGAATTCTATACAATCTTTACAAATGAGATGATGACAATTCATTCGATATGTGTACCCTCAGGTCAAGAATGAACTGCATCGCTTGCAAACTGGAAGACCTAAAACTATTAAAAGTATAAAATAATGTATTTAAAGCTGATATCCATCAAAACCGAATTTAAAAGACTTTAAAAACAAAAAAATAGTTGAATAACAATTTCTTACTTTTATCATGAATAACCAACTTTGTTAGTATTACAGTATTATAAACAGTGATTGTAAGAATAAGAACAAATTAAGTTATTACACAATCGCTAGGTATTCCTAATAAAATAAAAATTTTGAAAAATAAAATCAGCCATAACATTAATCAAATTCTTTTTAAAAAGTTACTATGATTTATATTGTACTACCTCCGTTTTCGAAAATCATGCAAATTAACACTAAATTAAGATCTGCCTTGTTGAGGGTAACACCTGCGGCATTTGAATTCCGTACATTGACCCCCTGTTAATACGGCGGAGCAATATTCTTTGCCAGCATCCTCCTTTAAATATACCCAAGCCACCCTATTTAGCTCCTCCTGTATTGTTTGCGGAAATGGCCTTGTTTGGGTTAACAGGTCCACAAATAAATCAACAGACAAATGGAAAAATTTACAAGTGTTGGAACCACACTGTTTTGGGCACAGTAATAGTTTATGGTGGTATCTGCACTGAGATTGCTTTCTACAAACGCTAAACAAAAAATGTTTACACATTGGCATCTTGAACTATTAAAAAAAAATGCGACTTGACTAAAAGACGAACTATAATGAAATGATTTAATTTTCATTTTTAAGTGGAACATGCGTACAGGAATAACTGGTTATATCTGAAAGCAGTCCCTTTCCTAAATTACAGTAACTCTTTGCTATTTCAAATTAAAAAAATTTCAAATTTCCAAGTTAGGGTTGTTATACAATATTTTAATTTTAAATAAATTGTGAATTTTTTTATTAAACTGTATTCATTTTCAAGATACATGCCCACGTAAACATGCAACACAGAACTGCACACTTTTTTGTTGATAGTACTGCATTTCTTAAATTTTAGTCGTGCGTCTAATTAATTAGGTGAACATGTATGCATAAAATTTTTATCCGAATCCTAGGACAATTGCCCCACGTGTTTCAATGAGCGGTAGAATACACTGGGCATTTGCAACAGCACCTGATGATTACGTATTGAACATTCAATTAATTTTTTTTCGCGCGCTCTATCTTGTTAATGAATACACTTCAAATCGCATTTTTTCTGTACATTAACGATTAAAATAGATAACTTACCATGTATTCAAAATAAACGTGTATAAAGCGATTCGTTCCTACAAACTGGGCATGCTTTATATACTCCGCTCTCATTAGATCTTATAAATTGCAATAATTCAATACACTGAACACATACAACGTGGTTGCACTGAATAAAGCATGCCATTTCTCCATCCATAATTACGTTTATGCATACTGGACAACTAAATAAATCATCTTCTTTAAACAAAGTATGGCTGTATTTGCAATTATCACCCCGACTGCAATGTCCTTTGTCTAAATCATGACACCTAACTCTTTTGGGTACTGATAACCTTGATACTTCACGTAGCACATTATTCGATACACTTCCCGATACCTCATACAAAGGTTGCTGCGGTTTACTGCAATGGACAAATCTACAGTTGTTCCATAGTCTACATTTGTTATTTTGATAATCTTTGCAGAACACCAATTTTCTAGAATCCATGTTTTATTGTTTGCTTTCTTCGTATTACAATAAAACTTACTTGATAAACACAAACTCAACACTAAAATGAATGCAACGTGTAAGTAAACTTAACCTTGAGCGTGTGCACTTGTACAAAACCACAGTATAATCGGTATAATGCTTTACAAAACCAAAGACAAAACGATTGTCTTGCTTATCTTATCGCCCGCTACCCGCGTTCCCCGCAGTTGCAACCGTTGCAACCAACAGTTGGCGCGTAAAATTTACCGGGCATTTTGCAATGTAATTTTATTTTTACATATTATCATTGTTTATATGTATATATAATAGATATTAAAAAACAATATCGTATTTTAAGCAAGTTAAAATGAAAAGTTTTGCTTGCGATAAAATGTTTCTTCCCGAAATTACTATGTTTGTTATTATGTACCTACATAACAAGGTCATTCAGATTATTTACAGTACACGTGCGCTTGAAAATAAGTGAAACGTATTGACTTTGTATTGTATAACCTTCAGTTAGAGAAATTGTTACTTTGTCACAAATTAAATAAAAATTACAATGCTCTCTTATTTACCATTCATTTATCTATTATTTTGTATAACCCATCTCCTATGCACTCCGCTTCTATACTGGTACTTGATTATTAAATATACATATATACATAAAAGTAGTAAAAATGTTTGCATTTCATATAGGAAACTTTCCAAAAAAGTACACTGTTACGGTGCTACAATCCATTAAATTTTTAAAGAACAGTCCTATGAATTAAACTACGCCCATATTTTGTACAGAAATTAAACGCGCTTATAAAAAGTCTTATATGACAAGTTCTCATTATTTGTATTTATACTCTATCATCCCTTTTATTACTTTTACTTCTAGTTGTAATCCTCATTCCTGCCACGACCTTACTAGTGATACAAAAAACCGGTTTTGCATTTTTTTTCTCTATCGACAGAGCCTTGTATAAAATTCCTATAAATCGTATCACAGTAATTTTATTAATTTAGCAATACAATTGGCAGGTATTAGGACACTAATGCCAAAACAAAGCTCCCGGAAAATATGCGAATTAATTTTTTATTTACTTTAGTAAACTGACAGATCTTAATATACAGTGCACACCGCTTAATAGCATCACGTTTTGACAACCGAATAATATCCAAAATTTAAAAAAAAACAAGAAAAAGTTTATTGTTAGAAATCAGTAAATACATACAGCGTGTATGTGATTATTAGATTGTTAAGTTAGAAGGTGAAATCATAGCATCAATACAAGCAAAAAAGTTAAAATAAAGATTTTCATAAAACGTTTAAAAAATCCAACTTTTGAACTAAATCATTTGAAAACTAAAGTAGATATCGTAACAAAATTTGAGGGGGTGGTTATACGTGATGATGGGCATGTCATACTAAAATTTGAACCCCCTAGGACAAAGTAGAACTAAAATACCTAACAGCCAGATGCCTTCTTAAAAAAACTTAAAATTTTTCTAAGTCCCGTGTTTGAAATACATAAAAAATTAATTATTTGAAAACTAAAATAGATATCGTAACAAAATTTGAGGGGGTTGTTATACGTTATAATGGGCATGTCATACTAAAATTTGAACCCCCTAGGACAAAGTAGAACTAAAATACCTAACAGCCAGATGCCTTCTAAAAAAACTTAAAATTATTCTAAGTCCCGTGTTTGAAATACATAAAAAATTAATTATTTGAAAACTAAAAAAGATATCGTAACAAAATTTGAGGGGGTGGTTATACGTGATGATGGGCATGTCATACTAAAATTTGAACACCCTAGGACAAAGTAGAACTAAAATCCCTAACAGCCACATGCCTTCTAAAAAAACTTAAAACTTTTCTAAGTCCCGTGTTTGAAATACATAAAAAATTAATTATTTGAAAACTAAAAAGATATCGTAACAAAATTTGAGGGGTGGTTATACGTGATGATGGGCATGTCATACTAAAATTTGAACACCCTAGGACAAAGTAGAACTAAAATACCTAACAGCCAGATGCCTTTTAAAAAACTTAAAATTATTCTAAGTCCCGTGTTTGAAATACATAAAAATTAATTATTTGAAAACTAAAATAGATATCGTAACAAAATTTGAGGGGGTTGTTATACGTTATAATGGGCATGTCATACTAAAATTTGAACACCCTAGGACAAAGTAGAACTAAAATACCTAACAGCCAGATGCCTTCTAAAAAAACTTAAAATTTTTCTAAGTCCCGTGTTTGAAATACATAAAAATTAATTATTTGAAAACTAAAAAGATATCGTAACAAAATTTGAGGGGTGGTTATACGTGATGATGGGCATGTCATACTAAAATTTGAACACCCTAGGACAAAGTAGAACTAAAATACCTAACAGCCAGATGCCTTCTAAAAAAACTTAAAATTTTTCTAAGTCCCGTGTTTGAAATACATAAAAATTAATTATTTGAAAACTAAAAAGATATCGTAACAAAATTTGAGGGGGTGGTTATACGTGATGATGGGCATGTCATACTAAAATTTGAACACCCTAGGACAAAGTAGAACTAAAATACCTAACAGCCAGATGCCTTCTAAAAAAACTTAAAATTATTCTAAGTCCCGTGTTTGAAATACATAAAAAATTAATTATTTGAAAACTAAAAAAGATATCGTAACAAAATTTGAGGGGGTGGTTATACGTGATGATGGGCATGTCATACTAAAATTTGAACACCCTAGGACAAAGTAGAACTAAAATACCTAACAGCCAGATGCCTTCTAAAAAAACTTAAAATTTTTCTAAGTCCCGTGTTTGAAATACATAAAAAATTAATTATTTGAAAACTAAAAAAGATATCGTAACAAAATTTGAGGGGGTGGTTATACGTGATGATGGGCATGTCATACTAAAATTTGAACACCCTAGGACAAAGTAGAACTAAAATACCTAACTGGGCCTTTTTGCTTTTAATAAAACAGACTTAAATTCCCATTAAATTCTATCACTAGATTTGCACTTTAAAAGGTAAATAAAAAAAGTTGAAAAACGAAAAATGTAGGTTTATATATTAAAAAAATCAAAGTAGAAATTTCTTTGTTTATACAAAAGTTTAGGTATATCTCACTTTAAGTTGGAAAATGATTAGGTAAAAGTAACTTTGGTGACAAATTTACAATCAGCGTGATCTAAAATGAATTTATTTAAAAAAAATTGTTTTTTGGGTTAGCGGAATCACCGAAACGCTATAGGGGCAGGCTGCATGTAAAACTGCGGTATATGAGATCGCAGTTATGAGACATCATGCGTCGCCTTTACGCTGAATCGATTTGGGTTGGTTTTCTTCTACAATAAATTCAAAAACTGAATTGCAATTGAACAACAATAATTCTCAAATGAAACTACTAATATTGACCAATTTTTTCACTAGAAACTAGAAAAAAACAAATTCTCTAAATAAAAAAATGTGCTAACTACACTTTCTTAGATGTGTTTTATAATAATAAAGCATTTTAGAAGATAATTCCAACAATTAATAAGTCTCTAAAATTACGGAAATAATTGGTGGGTAGGCAGTTGCTAGAAGCATAAATTTCATTCTCCTCCGTGTTTTTTTATGAAGTTCAAAGTCTATAAAAAAAGATCAGCTTAGCTAAATATACAATACTGTAACCAACGGAATAAAGGCCTTTTTGTTTTAGTTATAACACATGCTCACATCTACTTAAAATGTTATTACTGGAATTGCTGTTTAAAAAATAAAAAAAAAGATACACACACAAACTCTAATAGTTTTTTTTACAAAAAAATGTATAATCAAAGTAGAAATTTTCTTATTAGTAAGTTTCTCATTGAAAAGTCAATTGTGCTAAAAGTTTATTAACGTAGACGCAAGGTCAACATCCATTCCAACAAGTATAAATAAAAATATAAGCTCTTCAGTTTTTGTAATCGGAGTATTGCAGTTATCTTACTGAAACTACAACATACGTAGTCGACCACTATAAATATTTACATAATTTGTAATAGTAATGTGCGTAATAACAGATTGGTAGACTCAACTTTCCGCGAAATAATGATGACGTTAAAAGAAATTTTTGTATTGTGACACCAAGGACATTAATGAAGCATGATCAGAACTCAAGATCTTTTTAAATTACATCATATTCTAATAACAGTTTCAGTCAGTAAAATTGTAAATACCTACACATTAAAAAATTTAACCATTTTGATTTTTTTTTGTTTATGAGGGAAAATATGTATAGGTATATTTTTCGTAGTAGATCCCGTTATTGGTACACGTCTCAAACATCATTAATAGAAGTACACGTGACGTGCCAGGGTACCTGTTTGTAAATTCAGTCCGTTAGAATGATACTTATGAACAATAGGGTTACTGTTTAAAACTTCAATCTTAGTAATTATTTAAATCTCGGAATCCGACAAGTTATTACACCTATTATAATTATTTTATGTTAATGAGTGGCTAGGTTATTTTGAATTAGGGGTTTTCCCTTTTCTTGCGTTGTAAAACGCAGAAGTAAATACTTAAGTAAATTAGTAAATATAAATTATTTTTTTTGTGTAAGTTGATGATTTTTTTGAGCGGGTATGTTGGAATGTCCAAAATAAATTCAACTTCCACTGACTCTTATCTTCCAAAAATGACTCATATGTAAACCCCGACTCGACAGAAACGGTGATTGTACGGAAGTATTAGGTTTCCTTTTGTTTCTTCTTTTATTTTTAGTTAGTTATGCGTAATCGTAAACATACAAGTTGAGATAATAATAACCTACGTAGTAAACATCTGTTTATAAAATAAAACCCTAAATCCCAATAGTCTGAAATTTTAGACCTTCAGGTTAATTTCCATAAATTTTGTAAAGGCTCAAATTGGTGTAGGCCGTAATATTTATGATTACAACATGAAATGAAAGCAAAGACCAACAATATTTATCTTATTGGGAATTAGCTAATTAATCTTCTATTAGTTCGCTTATAATTGATTCATTGTTATATGGTGATAATCACACGTGCAATGTTATAAAAGAGAAAGCCGAAAGGCTAATAATAGATTTTAGACATTTTAGTTTTGAAAGTTAGAAGGGGTTTACGAGGCATAAAAAATTAACAGTTTAAAAATTGTAAAGCAAAAAGAGAGTACGATTAAAGGTCACTTGTAAAATCAGAGTTGAACTTCATTTTTAACTAAACTTGGATTAATATTAAAATTCTATGATACTATTGGTTAGCACAAAACCAGCAACCAATAATATGTAAGTATTCTAAAATTAAATAATGTTTAGCTGACTGAAGTTTAAACTCTGATTGTTCAAGTGACCTTTAAATGGCGAGAAAAAAAGATTATGGTAAGTTTGTAACTAAAATAACAAACTGCCGAATAGGTGAAAGTATTGTCTCTTGCGACGATTACTTGCTGCGTATTTTTATCAAGGTCAACGACCTTTGATTTAACATTCCACTTCAGGATGTGATAGAAAAGCCCTAAATTAAAATTTGTCCTGCTGCAATTTGCAGTATATCTACTAAATAATAATAAGCAAATAATAAACGTCAACAAAAAGTTTACAATTTAACTGCCAAACTATTCTTTATCTCTTATGGTTTTCATTTTCATTAAATATTACAAACAGTTGAGTTCAAAATGTAAACATCTATACTATGATTGATAAAAGCTTTTGTAACAACGGTAAAATCAATAAGAAAGTATACCAAATGTATGTACCTACACTTAAGTACGTACACAATAAGTTTATAAAATTTCTATTCTTTCAGCATGAAAATATACGTAAAGGTGCCACAGTTTCAAGTAAAATTTTGTAAACAAACAAGCTAAAAAAATTGAGTTGTTACATATCTATATTTTTATCCTTTAAATAAATATGTGTTCCATTTTTGTATAATCTGTTTGTAAACGTTACACAAAACGTTCGTATAAGCATAAAATTTCACATTCTTAGATTGCAAATTGGCATCTGGTACCGGGTTACGGTGTGAAGGTTATGCGTTTGAATCGTTTATGGAGAAAAAGATGGTTGGAGGAATTTACATTTACAGATTTACACAATGGGTCATAAAATCATTAGCTGAACCCTTGCATGTCATACTCAGTTTTCCGGTTCTATATTTTATTTTAGGTAGTTGTAATTCAGTTATCAGCATGGGCGTGCGCCTGCTTTAAATTTTGTACATCCAAAGCTGAATTAAATAATATCATACATTGAGAAATCATTGTAAAAGTCTATTTGTTGACGCACTTTGAGAATGTTTAAAAACAAGTACAACAGACATTATGCTACGGATTTTTATACATTTAGGGCCGATTTACAAACATGGTATAAACCTTAGTTAAGTAATACTTAGTATAATTTTAAAATACTGGCATATTATTGGTTAGCATAAAACCAACAACCAATAATATAGCAGTATTTTAAAATTAAACTGAGTATAACTTATCCGACATTTATACCAGCTTTGTAAAATTGGCCCTAAATAACTTTTTGATCTATTGTATAAATGTGGCCACACCACATAGTTTTTACCCGAAGATTTTAGTAAGAATATCGGGTTTGTTCTAAGCATTCAAGTTTAGATGTAAAATATACTTTTTCAAATATTAATATCCCCTTCGTCAAACTAGTAATCTACAAAAAAGAGTTCAAATGTAAACCATGCTAGTAATAAATTAATATTAGATTTTGATATATTTAAATTCAATAAATAATACGCAATCGTCATATAATTACGCACCATTAAGTATTTAATTAGTCTGATCATGTACAAATCTGTAATTTGTAAGTATTTATAGTAATTATAGCCAGCGTAGAAAATATAAATACGGAAGTTTCATTCGCAAAATTATACCTACAAAATAATTATATTATTTCCAAGATGAAGTTATGCAACCATATATTGCAAGTTATATATACACATTTACATGTGTATATATAACCCTAGAGTTTATGCAACCACGTATTTTCATTTAAATTAGGTTTGTAACTAGAATAAATTTCGAATCGACCGGTAAGCTCATAGAAACGGCAACACATCTACTGAATTACGAGGATAGGCTCATAGCAACGCATTTAGGCTAAGAGCACTGGTTTTATGTCTAAATCTAAGCTTGTAGCATGCCTTCTACAAATATATATATATATATACCCAAAAATCTTTCTATTTTAGAACATCATAGTCGCCAAAACCTTAAAAATGATATTGATATGAAGAATATTTTTACCATAAGGGAACTAACGCATTGTTTTCATTTCTGATTAATTTTTTTTTCTATTTTTCAAACGTTTGTTGTATACGAAAACATTGAATCTGTTTAAAGAATTATTACCGTAAACTAGTTACATCAATCATTTGAGTTTTATCGACTAAGTTGGAATTTTGAAAAGTGATTAGCAAATGGTTACTCTTTAAACACTTTTGTGGACAAATTTACTAATATCTACAATTTTGCGAAGCTAGGCACATCAAGAAATGCAAAAAAAATTCTGTCGCGTTTTGAATTAAATCTCGACTACATCTAATATTTTATTGATTTCATAGACAAATTACACTGATGAATCCTATTTTTGGGTAAAAGCAATAGGTCCCATTTAAAAAATGAAAGTACTTGTCTGATACGCCAATAACTAGATCCCGGCCAAAACTACCTCGTCAAATTCTTTAAATAACTCCATCTACAACGCACTTTTCATTATTTCCGTAACATGCTTGATTTAAAAGATATGAACATATTTTCATACATTTGCCTAATCCGGAATAAATATTTTTAAACCAGTAAAATGATTTAGTGTTGATAATGGATAGGTATTCATAAGTTTAAAGATGACAGTACAAAGCAGTATAAAGTACCGTTTATAACACAGTTCCCGCTTTGTTATCTAGAAAAGCAAATTTAGGTTTGTTACAAAAGGAAAGTAAGGTTCATTTATTAATGACAAAATAAATGTATATACAATGTAGGTATTAAATACAGTATACGAATGCTTTTTCGTACTAACAGGAATATTTTTTTTCGTAAAAGCTTGTCAATCAAACAACATTAAAAACACACTTTTTCGAACATTTGCTAAATATGTAAATGTCAATATATATGAAATAAAATCTTGTGCTGCACAGTCATTCCTAAAACCTAGCGACCAACTTCACATAATCGAGCTTTTATAAACTTGCTTTATTTACTACATCTTTTGAAATTGTATTTTCGAAGTAAGGAGTAGAATTAACAAAAGCCAATTGACAAAACTTCAAACTTTGGAAATTGACAAAAACACTGTACAATAATATATAATTTTTGTTTATTTAAACTGCTCAGCATATTCTTCAATTTACGCCTGAATATAAATGCAACAAAAACATAAAATTCACATTCAAAATGCGACAGTAACAAAAAAAATCAAAATTAAAATTTGGAAACTTGACACATATCTACTACGTGAAAGCGGCCTGTAGATATGGGTACTTGAGCATTTTTTCTTTTCGATCCACGCAACAAAGATTTTGCGAAGGAAACTATGATCACTGACTAAGTACCTATTATGGTACCTATATTCAATATGGTGTCAAAAAGTTGACAACCAATCCTAAACATGTATGTAAATGTAAACAATCATTTTGTTTTGGTTTTCGGCGGTGCAGTAGCCGCTCCATACAATAATAATTCATCTAGGTGTAATGCTCATATTCAGAATGAGTAATAAGCAAGACACTATCTAGCTATCGCCTCCCCATGTCAATTTTTTATGCGAACAACACATGTAGGAGTGCTTGTTATCTCGAAAATTGATGCCCAAGTTGCAGCAAGCTTATGTAAAAAATGTCAAAATGCGTTAACGAACAAACATGACGTGTTTTAAATCTGGCTTTTGCGATAAAGCAACGTTCTTTTTTAAGAGCATAGATGCTTTTTCTAGCTTTTCAGGATGGAACTCTAGTTTAGTCTTTGCTGCATAACATGGCTCTGAGCTTTTACTTCCGAACTTTTTCAAAACGTTCTTGTAGAACATGTAACTACCGGAGCTTCTAGGAGTTTTTTTGAGTCTTGTAGGCGGTTTACATTGAAACCCAAGATTCGTTTGCACTTTTTGAGCACGATTAATGGGATTTTGTTTGTGTTATGCTATTTATATGGTCTTTAATTAGTTCTCTATCTGTTTTTGTGCATTTTCTAGCTACCGTACGAGTTTTCATATACATATTTGTAGAGCAAGTTGCCGCCTGTAGAAGTCTCAAGTGTCAAGTGATTGTCTCAGTGTCGGAACAAAATGGTTGAAAAACAACGAAGTTTTACTGATTTTTAACAGAGCTGCTTCTCTGAGCTGTTTATTTTTGTATGCTGCACAATTTACGTTATATAGGCATTCGTACTTTATATATTCCACTACGAAATTAATTGTTTGCTCTTCATTCCACTTCATGATTCTGTTCTCCGTCCGTACTATACACTTGTCAAAGCAATACAATAAAAATATTTATTTAATAGTTTCGCGTTGCTACAATCGCGGAGTACGGGGACGTGCGGGGTTAGCTACTTAACAGAAAAAATAGACAGTTGTTCTATTCACTTTACTTTGCACTTGCACTTCGCACTCGCACTTATCACTTAACAGCGTGACAGTTTACACCTTGATTTTACTAATCACTTAACACTTGCACTTCTCACCTGCACTTGCTACTTAACAAAGTGTAAATTAGCCATTACTATTTAACAAACTGTAAATTAGCCATAAGATTACCAATTCACATTTATATGTTAATTATAAGAAAGAATACACGTTTTAGCGTTTCATGAAAATTATTTTAAAAGTTATGAACTTATTATCACTTCTTAAGGTTTTGTAGCGATCGAACATAAACTACGATTGCTGTTTTATAATTAAATTCTATACGAATACTTTTAATTCTAAATTGCTCAGACTTTTTTAAAAAATATTAAAACATTTGAAAATTCGTAATTTTTGTTGTGCTGTACACGGAGAGAAATATTATGCTGAATTTAATCATTACAATTTCATATTTAAAGCATTTGCTTTTTTTCTAAAATTGATTCACATTCAAATAAAATTAAACCTACATGTTCTAAAACTTAAATTAAATTTTTTATTGCAATCCAAACATGTTTTTATTAAATCATTCATAATTATAATGATACAAGTAAAAAGTTTTTGTTAAAATTAAGACTACAAATTGATCAAATTCAACTAATTATTATAAGAAATCATATCGGCGATTAAAGTACGTAATAAATTACTACGAAACCACAAGTAGGCATTTTAAGTAAGCATTTATGTTATCACTATTTGTTCCACGCTGGTCTAAAATAAGGTATCAGCAATTTAATTTACGTTAAGGTTTGCAATATGTGCTAAAATTTTTGCTAAAGCGGTGGCAAAGATAAATTAACGTGTACCGTGACTCCGACAGTTTTTTGTTTGGAACTATACGACATGGATACATCATTTTATAACAAGTTGCTTGCAGCATATAATCTATAACTTACTACATCAATTAGTGAATGATTGGAAACTATCAGAAACTTACAAGTAAGTATTGACTCTGATTTTGAATATTGTTTATTGTCGTTATATATGTTAGAATTATGTCGCAAAGCTTGCACATTTTTTGGCATGTATGACTTAGTTTTTTGCAATGAAATGAAATTATCGTGCATTTGCTTTTCTTTTAGAACAAGAAATTGATGTTACATCCCTTGTGTGCCTAACGGAAAATGATTTGGACATATTTAAGGAAGGTGAATTTGGGTTGATTGTAAAGTTTAGTAGTTGAAGAACCCTTTGACAGAAAAAAATAACTTTCCAAAAGTTACAAGAAGATTATTTAACTCGGATAGTGTAGATTCGACTAATATTCTAAGTGTAACCGGTGTAACATACTGTTAATGCTGATGCGTGTACATATTGGTGTCAAGGACAGTATTATTTGGATGGGTAATATTACCAATAATTATAAATTTTAATGTAATCTAGGATTAAACCATAAACTGTAGTGATGATAAAATATAACACATTTATTTTGAATTTAGCAAATAAATACGTTTAAACTATGTGTATATTTACTGAAATCATTCATACCCTGAAGCTGTACAAAAGCAAACATTATGACACTGCGTGCTTATTTGTTGTAATAAAATGAAAGCTTTATTTAAGCGTACATCGGCTTGACTCAAAACCAACAGCCTATTTGCATGAAATATAGCTGTTTTTGCTTTATTACAGTAAACTTTTCTTTCCGTGTAAATAAAATAATATTTCTTCAGCAAAGTTAAAATTTTACAGTGTATCTTCGTGGTTTCAAATTTCTTTAATTTGATCACAGTTTGTATCTTTTTGTTGCTACCATAGAGTCGCTTCTATAAATTATCGAGAATATACTATCTGAAATGCGTCATACATTTGTTATTGACCTCTTTGTTGCTCCAACTTCGATTTATAATTTTATAAGTTATATCATTTTTTTTCAACTGAAGTCAACGATACATGGTTAAAAAATCGTAATTCATCTTACAGATTTATAGTCCTTCTTTGGCTACTAGAGGTACTTTATTGGCCGGCATTTTTCGATATTCTCTAATTGATTTTTATCGCAATTATAACACATTATCTCAACGTTCTGATCGAATCAAAATGATGCGTTTTTAGCGTAAGGTAAAAGCGTTAAATAAAAATGAGTCCTAAATAACGAACTTCTGTCCAAAAAGAATATAAATTAGACAATCAAATTGGAGAAGATTTCATAAATAGCATTTAATGTTTTAAATAAGAAAACATAAACTGAGAAATCTTACAAAGTGGAGAAAGAGATGAATACGGTAATATTAGTTTATTTAACGAGTTCCTGTGTAAATTGGACACTTTTTTCTCAAGAGGACATTTTTAAACCTGAGTGAATCGAGGGTTTAAATAGTTCTCGAGGGAAAAAAAGCGTCCAATTTAGATAGGAACAAGTTGAATACAACATTTTATTGCTCGAACAGACTAGAAGGCCTCCAAAGTCTCAAAAATAATTTGATGTTTATCTTGACAATTGTGCAAAAATGTCAAAGACGGTTTACAATAGCTAAAAATTAAAGCTTATGACAGTTAAGAACAATAAAATGTTTTAATCTTGAATGTACTAATACAAAAAGTTAACACAAGCTGTCTAAATTATAAACGTTTACCACAAAGTTTATTAACCATTTTTTCAATTTAAATTAAGTAACGAACAAACAAGCAGTTGTCAGAATTTGAAATTAGTATTATAAAATCTGCATTTAATTTTGAAACTTAAAAGGAAACTAAACTGTTATGAGTTTTTTTTATACAATTTATTAAAATTTAGAAAAAAATTAAAAATTTTAATAAAACCGTAATAATTGTAAATACGAAACACGAAAATTACTTACGTAACTTTGTGTTGTGCAGGTAAAATTGTTGTTCGTTGTTGAATCAGTGGCGTCTTGTGAGGTTGGGCTCTGGGTGGGCTTCATTTTTCAAAATGCTTGTAGGTAATGTGAACGTTTTCAGATATCTTTAAAGCATTATGTAGGTAAGTAGTCGCCAGTTCTGCGCTACTCTCCCCTCTTCTACTTTTCTATGAGAAGTTGACATGTAGATTCCCCCCTCTACACCATCTCCCACCTCATGTTTTAAACCAATCAGAATTGATTACGCCCCACTAGCACCACCTCTAACTATTATCAAGCAGCTTGATTGGTCGAAACCACTCTTACCTACCACACCCATCTATCGATTTAAATTTCCCATGCGTTCGGGTAAGATCGGTCTTTTATTTTCTCGCGTTTTTTTTAAATTTGAATTTCGTATAAGATCGGGAGAGATCGGGTTTCCATTACCGTGCGCTTTTTACAAATTTGAATTTCGTGTAAGTTTAAGTACACGGAGAGAAAAGTTTACTGTAATAAAGCAAAAACAGCTATATTTCATGCAAATAGGCTGTTGGTTTTGAGTCAAGCCGATGTACGCTTAAATAAAGCTTTCATTTTATTACAACAAATATTTTGAAAAAGAATTGTATAGATTTTATAATATATCAATTTAAGAAAACATCGTTTTCTTTTATCATTCAAAAGTTGCTTAATGTGATCGTATAGAAGAACCATAGTTATGACAAGTACTGCTTTTTCTTATCTCTGTTGATTGTTGCGTTTTATCATAAATAGGTTTAATAGTAATAACACTTCGTATTAATTTAAGCACGCAGTGTCATAATGTTTGCTTTTGTGCAGCTTCAGGGTATGAATGATTTCAGTAAATATACACATAGTTTAAACGTATTTATTTGCTAAATTCAAAATAAATGTGTTATATTTTATCATCACTACAGTTTATGGTTTAATCCTAGATTACATTAAAATTTATAATTATTGGTAATATTACCCATCCAAATAATACTGTCCTTGACACCAATATGTACACGCATCAGCATTAACAGTATGTTACACCGGTTACACTTAGAATATTAGTCGAATCTACACTATCCGAGTTAAATAATCTTCTTGTAACTTTTGGAAAGTTATTTTTTTCTGTCAAAGGGTTCTTCAACTACTAAACTTTACAATCAACCCAAATTCACTTTCCTTAAATATGTCCAAATCATTTTCCGTTAGGCACACAAGGGATGTAACATCAATTTCTTGTTCTAAAAGAAAAGCAAATGCACGATAATTTCATTTCATTGCAAAAAACTAAGTCATACATGCCAAAAAATGTGCAAGCTTTGCGACATAATTCTAACATATATAACGACAATAAACAATATTCAAAATCAGAGTCAATACTTACTTGTAAGTTTCTGATAGTTTCCAATCATTCACTAATTGATGTAGTGAGTTATAGATTATATGCTGCAAGCAACTTGTTATAAAATGATGTATCCATGTCGTATAGTTCCAAACAAAAAACTGTCGGAGTCACGGTACACGTTAATTTATCTTTGCCACCGCTTTAGCAAAAGTTTTAGCACATATTGCAAACCTTAACGTAAATTAAATTGCTGATACCTTATTTTAGACCAGCGTGGAACAAATAGTGATAACATAAATGCTTACTTAAAATGCCTACTTGTGGTTTCGTAGTAATTTATTACGTACTTTAATCGCTGATATGATTTCTTATAATAATTAGTTGAATTTGATCAATTTGTAGTCTTAATTTTAACAAAAACTTTTTACTTGTATCATTATAATTATGAATGATTTAATAAAAACATGTTTGGATTGCAATAAGAAATTTACATTAAGTTTTAGAACATGTAGGTTTAATTTTATTTGAACGAGAATCAATTTTAGAAAAAAAAGCAAATGCTTTAAATATGAAATTGTAATGATTAAATTCAGCATAATATAACTACAAATTGATCAAATTCAACCAATTCTTATAAGAAATCATATCAGCGATTAAAATACGTAATAATAAATTACTACGAAAACACAAGTAAGCATTTCAAGTAAGCGTTTATGTTATCACTAGTTACCGGATTTTAAGCTTGTTTGCTTACGTTCAATTTTAAAAGCAGCAACAAATTATATCGAAATTTGCACGAATTACATAAAAATTAATAGTCATAAACTAAGTATTTGTAGACGAGTAACTTCAATTGAGAGAAAAGGAATAACGTTTTAACTTTTCCCCACAACCGTTAGAGGCCACTATGTAATAATTATCGGTAAAAAATACAAACACAGCAAATTTTATTTCCTTCTTTTTCGTACCTTGAAGGCTAAAAACGCTGAATTGCATTTCTCGAATAAAATCGACTAAATAATGCAAGTTATTTTTACACGTGTTTGATTCTAACGTTTATTACTATTTAAAAACTGAAGGTTTTCATATTCGTTTTAAAGAAAAGTTGTTACAATATTCACACGGTGTTGATTGGAATGAAACTGGAAGTTATTTATATTGTATTTGTGCAAATAAAAATGTTATATAAAATAAGTCGCTTTTTTTAATGCATAATTATAGTGACAATTTTCATAACTATTCTTTCAAAAACAAGAAAACATTCAAAATAAACCATTGTAATAATAATGGGTGCTACCCACACCCACACATTAAGTTTAAAATTCGCGCTATTTGTTTTCCCCACAACCATTGTAGAGCGCCATAAAATGTGTTCCAAGTTTATATACAGGAGATTCCCCTCTAAGTATATCTTCTCTCTGTTAATAGTTTAAAACATGTTTGTCTATGCTTTTTTTGCTTATTTGTCATTTTTATGCTTATTTTTTATTTTAGCGCTTATCCGTGCTATTTCTTGTCATTTGATCAGTTATCTAAATAAATGGGACTGCAGTTGCATAACCTTGAAGTTTGCGAGAGCATGCCGTTATGCGTTCACAACAACACAACAAGTTGAGTTACGCTGCAAAGTAAGCACTTTCAGTAGCTGACTAAAATTCGACAGCGCAAAAAATTTACCGCTTAGTAGTAATGACTTTATTTCTAACCCAAAAGTAAATTAATGGACAATCGTGCTAAAAAAGTATTGCTGTTAAACCATTATATAATAATTTAGACTTATAAAATCTTAAGCTTTCGCGGTGGTTAAGACTGCGTTTTAAGTATAGTGGGTTGCCTAAAATATAGCATTTTTATGCAGTCGCCGTTTTATAGCTTTTTCAAAATTGAAAACGAATATTTATGTTTTTATTAATGAAAACTCTAAAAAACATGTTAGGCCATCGCGTAAGCTAATTTATTTCTTAAAATAAGTTAAGATTAAAAAGTTATTGATACTCAAAGTTAGTCAAGAAATGACAGTGTTATAATGTGGTTTTATAATATTTATAAAAAGATCATCGATATTATAATAGCTCAGTACGATGAAGTAACACATCAAATAATAGTACATACTTTTAATTTTCGAAAATGTTGTCTATTTTTCGGAAAAGCTATAAAACGGATTTCACTCCATATACCTAATGTAAATCGCATCTAAATTACAGGAAATGATAATTTTTTAGTTCATCATTTATCCAATAGGTGGTCGACCTTTAACATGCGCGCATTACGTCATTACTACTTATTATCTTTATTGTTTTACGAAACACAATATGCTTGCAAGCTTGCAACAACAAAACAAAGATAATTAATTCGTACAAGATTTAAACGAAACACTATCACGCAACGCAAAGGTTTGAAAAAAAGACCTATTCGTCTTTTCGTTTTTATATAGTTATCTTCTTTGCCGTGTAATAATAATGAGTAAATTGTGCGTTTTTTCGATTGAGGAAATTTTTGAATTGCTTACAATGAAATCAGTATTTCCCTGATAATAATACTAACCTACGCTTTGCATTTTTTTAATTGAATTAGGAATAAAATTTCTAAAATTCAGCTTGACAGTGGAGAAGCAAAATTTGTAAATCTTAGTTCTTTAATATTTATTTTAATGTTTTCCACACTCCAGTGCTAATGTTGAAAAAATGTTTTCTCAAATAAATTTAAATAAAACCATAAAACTCAAATTAGGAACTGCCTAGAATAATTTCTTATAACAAAAGTTTGGTGGTTCAAAAAGTGGCAATTGTTACAATGTTAAAATTACCCTAGATTTATTAAAGAAAATTCAATTCAAATGTACAATTTAGATGATCAAGGAGGTGTCAAGATATAAAATAATTGTAATAAATTGTAAATACCTATTGTAATGAAAGTTAGTTTTTTTTTTTTAATTTATTTAGTTTCAGTAACAGTCCAAAAAATATTTCAGTTGCATTGCAGTCGGAATTTGACTATAAATAACCAAAAAAAGCATCAAATTTAAATTTTATTTGCTCTAATTTCCAATGTCTCACGATTTTTTTGTGGCAACTTAAAGAGTTTTTACAATCGATTTTTCATTATACATTCATTTTTTCTAATCGATTAATAAATTTAAAAAAATCGACCGAGAATCGTGAACAGTGGACAAATTTGTAACATAATATTAATGAACATAAATTAATTGTAAAAGAATCCGTAAGTACACATATAATAGTAGTTTATTTATCGAGTTCCTGTGTAAATTGGACGCTTTTTTTCCCAAGAGGGCATTTTTAAACCCAAGTGAAACGAGGGTTTAAAAAGTCCTCGAGGGAAAAAAAGCGTTCAATTTAGACAGGAACGAGTTAAATACAACATTTTATTGCTCGAACAGAGACTAGGAGGCCTACAAAGTCTCAAAATCTTTCAAAAATAATTTGACGTTTATGTTGACAAGTGTGTCAAAACTGTCAAAGACGGTTTACAATAGCGAAAAATTAAAATTTATGACAGTTAAGAACAATAAATATTCTTTTTGTGCTTCCGTCCGTTTTGACGTATTTTACAAGCATCATAATCGGCCGGAAATTTTACTTTTCTGGCCTAGGCCGGTAAAGTGTAGTAGAATTTTATAACTAAACGTTGGCATTAGTAATCATTAATTAAATAAACGTCAAATGTCAATATGTCAAATTTATTAACATACACCATTATCTGGGTTGTTGTTGTTTAGAGTAGCACTAACAAAAATTGTTTTAAACAAATATAACAAGTTTGCTTATATCTTACAATTGCTAAAAACAACAATGGTTTTATTTTCATATAAGTGAAATTGTAATATTATTATGTAATTGTCAAATTAATTTAAAAAACAATTGTATTTCGTCATTACAGATTTCAGTTTTATCAACATATGTTATTAAATTTTATTAAAAATAATACTTAAATAACTGCTTTCAATTAATTTATACTATAAAGGTCAGCACAAAATGTTATGTATCACACGTCCTAAAAGTATTTTGCAAGTATTTGCTTTTTGTAGGCCTCGGCTTCACCTCGGCCCACAAATAAGCTCATACTCGCAAAATAGCACTTTCTGGAGTAGTGATACAAATAACTATTTTTGGACTTGGACTTGATGTATTTTGCAGGCATCATAATCGTCCGGAATTTTTACTTTTCCGGCCTAGGCCGGTAAGGTGTAGTAGAATTTTATAACTAGATCGAAGTTGGCAGTAATAATCTTTAATTAATTAAACGTCATCTGTCAATCTGTCAGATTTATTAACATACACCATAATCTATGTTATCATTTGGAATAACACTAACAAAACTTTTTTAAACACATATAACAAATTTCCTTATATCTTACCATTGCTAAAAACAACAATAGTTTTATTTCCTTTCAGTCGGTCTGCAAACGAGGTCTTCGTGCGGCAAAATGTCTCATTGTGACATTTGTTATTTAATATACTATTTTCGCTTTCATAAACCGTTTTGACAGTTTTTGCGCAGTTGTCAACATAAACGTCAAACTGTTTTTGTGAGATTTTGAGAATTTGGGGGCTTCGCAGTTCATGTTCGAGCAATAAAATATTGTATTCAATTCGTTCTTGTATAAGTTGGGCTTTTTTTCCTCGTGGACTTTTAAAACCACCGTTTCACTCGGGTTTAAAAATGCCTACTCCGGAAAAAAAGGTCAATTTACACAGGATTACGTTAAATAAATAACCATTTCTCATTCAAACTTTGTAGATTCATTTTGACTAAATGATTATTTCTAAGTTTAGTATATATAAGTTGCAAAAAAAATCAATTTAAAAAAAATATTATTGTGCCATCAATTTTTCTCTAGATTGATTTTTGACGCATCGATTATAAACGAATCGCAAAATGGATCTCTTTCAAGAAAAACTACAATATCATTAGTTATCAGTAAAATTTGGTTTTTGGATTTGGAGTTTAAAGAAATTAGAGATTAAATGTAGTACAGTAGCCTCCCGATTATCCGGATCCCGACTAACCGAAACGTCGGATTATCCGAAAGCAACTGAACTTTTGAACTCGCTGTTTTAACCGAAACAAATTTAGACGAAACATCTGGTCGGTCATTTCGTTGAAAACGTCGGGAATCCCAAAAATATCTGTTAAGTTTGTATTCTCTTTGCCTTAATATCAAGGAATTAATAAATTAGCTGTATATTTATCCACGGCAGTGGTAGGGTGGTTGGTATCTTCGAGTTTGCGATCACATAAAAAAAATAATCATACCTTTTAAAGATTTAATTAAGGCACATATATATAATGATATGTACAATGTTGCAACGGCAACTTCTACATTTAATCTTTAGGCAGCTATTTGGATTAACCGCTATAATGGTACTACTCATACAACTCTGAAATCTTTTCTTTCCCCTTATTTTAAAATCCTCGACACGCCCAGATCGAATTCAAAGCTGGCACATATATAAATATCGAAATATGTATATACAGAGACTTACAAAATAAACTTAAAAATAGATTATTAATTATTACTAATAAGAAGAAACGATGAGTACAGATAACGACAAAACAATATCTAATAAAAATTTGCCTGCTTAAATGAGGGTCAATTGTACTTCCAGTCTACAAACATACGTCATCTCTTTTCATAAAATGTTCTTTTCGGACTTTATACAAAAGGTATTTGTAAATGCTTTATTATTATTACTTTTCTCAACATTTAGAACAAAACATTCAGTTTTAAATACGCCACTGTCAACATGAGTAACATAATAAAAAAGCAGAAACGTGTTGTTGTTACTGTGCAAGAAAAATTAACTGTAATTAAACGGTTTGATAAAGGAAAATCCTTAAAAAGTGTTGCCAAAGATTATGGTGTAGGTATAGGCACGGTATCCAACTAGAAAAAAAATCGATAGAAAACAATGGTGTAGTGTTCTAGCATTCTCAACATCAAAGCCAGAAGTCTATGAAACGGCGAATACAATAAAATTGACGAGACATTGTATTTATGGTTTACTCAACAACGCGACCGTGGTATTCCAATCTCGGGCCCTATATTACAGCAAAAAGCAATTAAAATGATACATTTATAGCAAGCGACAGCAGGTTATCGAGATAGAAAAACCGCCACGACGTACGTTAACTAAATATTTGCGGTAAAAAATTGTCTGCTAATCAAACCGAACTTGAAAATTGTAAACAAAAGTTTAAGCAACTTATAGAAGAAGAGGAATATACGCCAGATCAAATTTATAATAGTGACGAAACTGGTCTATATTACAAAATGTTACCAAAGAAAATTTTAGCTGAAAGAAATGAACGCGCTGCCGCCGGCTACAAAAAAAATAAGGACCGGATAACAATTCTTGCCTGTTTGATGTGCATTAGCAAATCCGCAAAGCCAAGAGCAAAAGAGTAGACATTGGTAAAAGACTCATGGATTGTTTAGAAATAATAAATATAAAGAGGTAATTTATTTTGCATGGAATAAAGTGAATAGTACAAAGTTACAAAAATCTTAGGCAAAGATAATACACCAAAAAGAACTTCCTGCAGACAATGATGATGAAGAAGAAGCTTCGCTTCATGAAACGATGAGAGATTTAGATTGGGAAGATATTGGCGCAGAAAAAATTAAGGAGTGGATAATATTTGACAACAAAGAACAAGAAGAACTAACTGACGTTAACTTTATTGAATTTGTTAATGAAAGGGATCGTGAAAAATACTAGTGATAATGAATCAGAAGAGAATGAAGAAAGAGAGAAGAAAATTTTGCACTTTTAAGCTTTTGATGCGTTAAACTGGTTAAACACAGCATTATTATATGTAGAGCAACAGCCTAATACCACACCAAGTGACATCTTTACTTTTAGCAAGGTGAAAACACATTGCTTCAAAACCGCTTGGATGCAAAATTTAAACAAAGATTGATTCTTTTTTTTACACCAAAATAATATACCAATGTACTTATATTGTAGTACATTTTTTTTAAATAGAAACTTATGTATTTTATTTCAAATGTATTTTTTTGTTCTTTGAATAGATACATATTTATGTACCTACATAAATATTTTACGTTATTACCTCTTTTAGTAAAAACTCCATATTAACCAAAATTTCAGTTATACGAAAAAGCTTCGGTCCCGACTTTCGGATAATCGGGAAACTACTGTACTACATAATGAGAAATAATTTGGAATGAACCTCCACAATATGCTTATAATTTTATTTATTTTGTTTTCATACATTATTATTTCATTCATGTTCATTCAAATTGAATCAGCAATTTGACCGCTATTTTTAAATTTGCTTACATTAGCACATTCAAAGATAAAAATAAAACCTTGAATGTAATTTGATGAAACTGAACCAACAACTTTTAGTGAAGAGTTGGGTATAGTCACTATACGTCTTATTACTTCTATATACTCATTTTGTAATATATTTAAAACAATTAGTTCTTAAAACAAAATTTAATGTATGCATTAATTTTCCAATTCCTTTGATATTTCTTGGAAGCAACTACTGAGAAGATTCTAATAACTTCTACCCATCTCTAATTTTCTTTATGCGTCATGCGAACAGTTTTCTACTTTATAACTAAGCTGACATCTGTTTTAAATATTTTATATTAGTACTTCTATGAACGCTCACTACGTATTTGGAATGTCGCATTCGAACGCGCCCTTAAGTTTATGATTATAAGCGACTTTCGGCTTAGACCGCGTCGTAGTTAAACACCCAGACTTAGGCTTAGTCCTAGTCTCTCCTTGAGAGCCAAAACAAGAAGTAGAACTTGGCCTTTGCCGTATTGTCGTTTGTGAACCCAAATTCCTAGACAACAATTCTTAATTAGCTCAAAACAATTAAGCAAAACTAACAGCAATACAATATCAAAGTTTTTTAATGAAGGACCAGCAAACTTTTTTTGCCTGAAGTTGTGCCACATGAAAAAGTATTGCTCATGCTTTCAGACACAGCGGCATACATGGCAAAAGCTGCACCAAATTTAAATTTTTTTAATGAAAACTTAATACATTGTACTTGCTTAGCTCAAAGACTTAATCGTATTATGTATATTATAATATATAATATAATATATAATATTATAAGACCCTAAGAACCCAATTTCCTTTAGTCAATAATTTAATAAGTAATAGCAAAAAAATATTTGTCAAAGCGCCTTTAAGGGTGCAGATGTTTAAAGAAAGGCTGCCTAATGTTCCACTACCCCCAGAGCCAATTCTCACTAGATGGGAAACTTGATTAGATGCTGCTATCTGCTATGTCAATAATTTCGAGAATTTTAAACAATCGATTATGGAATTTCCAGACTCAACAAGCAAATCTATACAAGACTACCAAAATGTTCTTTAACGACATGAACTTATGAATAATTTGACTTTTATCAGAAGTAATTTTAGTTTTGTGAGTGAAACAAGAAAATCTCTAGAAAATCAGCAAGTTCCTTTGGTTGAATCAATTAAACTAATTGACGGTTTTAAAAATGGCATTAATATGCTGTTCACATATGATTTCTACTACCTACTGCACAATCCGTAATTATTAAAACATAAAATTTACAATCATAATTCACTATACTTACTAATGAAATAATATTTTTTATTGGTATATATTTTACAATCCTATTAGTCTAAGATACGGCATAAGAACCACCTTCACCCATCTGCTTACCGGATAAAAGGTATTTTTTCGCAATTATAATACATAAACAACCATGCCGCGAATAGGTTGCTTGACGAAATCCTGTCAAGACAACTCTTAAATAAAATTAATTTAATTTTTTTTATTTCTTCACCGATCTGCTTACCGAATGAAATCAATACTGATCGAAAGTATAAAGTATGAGGAATATACAAACGATAGGTCGCCCACCTTTATCCTGTCACTACTATAGGTCGCCAGGTATGAAAAGTTAAGTTGATATTAGGTAACTTGACTCATCTGCTTACCGATTGAAATTTATATGAAAATAAAGAAAATTTTATCTCGAACACGATGGTATAGGGTCGCCTAGGTAAAACCTGTCAAAGCTATGGGTCGCCTCGATTTTAAAGAGTGCGCGAGAGAGAAGCGTAACGCGTGCTGCTCAGTGCGCTAGAGGAGGACGCAACATAGCAGCTGCTTGTGTCGCGTACCGAGTGAAACACAGCGCGCATGTTTGTTTCTTCGTGTGATCGAAAGAGACAACACTACTGCCAGGAATCATTTTGGAGTAACAGACTACACGTACAGTATATAATATCTAATATACAAAAATGAATTTTTGTTTGCTGGGTAAATCACCAAAATATTCAACGATATAAAATGTAAGCGATTTATGAGTATATTTAAATAATATATACTTTACTTACTCTACTATAAACGATAAATATCTTTTGATTTTTTATTTATTTCAATGACATAGGTCACATTAAATTCAAAAAGTATCGGAATACTTGAAATTATTACATATTCACTCAGTATCTGACTCGTCCTCACGTTCTACATGGTCGTCATTGCTGACTACAATTGCAGGATGTCTTCAACCTGCAGGGGCATTTGTTCCCCCTTGAACCCTATGGGTTTCAATGAGTCATTAACTAAGGACCAACCACAATATTCCGGATTAGGTTTTTCGCACTGAGGATCCGTAGCATTGAGCCACATTGAATTAACGTAAATCGTGCGTAAATTTGTTTCTTTCAACGATCGCCAGCATGGCGGAATCGTATTCGAGTCGAAGCTCCTAACTTTTCTCATAAATTTTTCATAGCCATTTTTGGGTGAACCGACTGGTTACCGCGCAGTTACTATGCTGCGTTCTCTTATAGCGTACTGAGCTGCATGCGCTACGCTTCTTTCTCACGCACTGTTTAAAATCGAGGTGACCCATAAATTTGACCGGTTCTGCCTAAGCGACCCTATACCAATTGATTGATTTCATTCGGTAAGCAGATCGGTGAAGAAGTGAAAAAACAATTAATTAAATTAATTTTAAGTAACAGTAGCCTTGACAGAATTTCGTCAGGCGACCTATTTGCGGTATGTTTGTTTATGTATTATAATTGCGAAAAAATACCTTTCATCCGGGAAGCAGATAGGTGAAGGTGGTTTTTATGCCGTATCTTCTACTATATCGTAAAGTATTAGACAATATGCGGTTGTTGTATCAGGAATATTCACAATTGATTCAAATTCTATTTTTGTGTACACCGGGCTCTTTTTTAGTTCCTCCTTTTGTTTAGAACAATCTATAACTGCAATTGGAGCATATCTTTTTAATTCTTCAGGGGCGAATATAGGCTTTCTCTCTTTGTACAGAAACGAAGTTTGAAATTCGGTAAACAGTTCATATAACAGAGCATACTGGTTGTTTGCGGAATTTAAATTTAAGTTGTCGTATGGATATACAGCATCATTAAGAAAAAGTTTAATATTAGTTAAATGCAATGATCAAAACGACTGCAGTCTTTATTTATTTGATTTTTTCTATCTGTCTGAAAACCAAAGATTATACATTGCGATTTTTCTATTGAAAATTTAATAGCCCAAGTACGTTTTTGTGTTTTCGGTAATGATGGATATTCGTGTAATTTTCTACTTCTAAATGGAATGTATAATTCTCTTGCACTTTAACAATATTGCTTAATTGAAACAGATATGTGTGGAACTCGCCAGATCACTTTATGTAGCTGAACTTTTATATTATTGTATTGTCATCAACTACTAAAACGTTATTATCGGCATTGCTGCGAAGCAACACCAATTCTTGTCTACAATTGATCATAAACTTTTTTAAATCTTTGCATGATCCTAAAATCATTCGAAGAGGTATATATTCAATAATCTTGAATTGACTATTGGAAACCAACCACCGTTTTAAAGAGGTTTGCTTTTTTCTTCATTGTACGACACAACTTTTTAGAACAGACATTCCAGGATTTCTAAAGCGATCAATAACTTCTCCAGAAATTTTAAACGAATCTTGTCAAACAAAAAAAAGATACCCATAATAAAAAATTGAATATTGGGTATTTAAATCTTTGCGTTCTTATAATATGCTTCTACTTTTCCTTGTACTTGAAGAGAGTTATGTTATACCAAGGTAACGAATACAATTCTTGTTGTTGTATAGGAATTCTGATTTCATCGTTGTTGTTGTTAAAGGAACTTGATGCATAAGGTAGATGAATGATGAATGTTTCTTGTATTTGCTTTCAGAATTTTAGGTTCGAAACCCAATAAACTACTCGATCCTTCTTTAGAGAAATCAATATTCAAAGTGCACTTAAGTTTGAATCGTAAATTATTATTCTTTCTTTCTATGGTTGTTGTGAGCTTGATTTGTATTTTTGTTTTCATATGTGGAATATTTTAAAACTTCTTCACTCAAATAATTATTCAAATCATCCAATTTTATAAGAACCTTCAGAAATTTCAATGCAGCGTTCTGTGCAATTTCAAGTATAAAGTGACATTTATTATTAGAGCTGTCTTTATTTGCGATTGAATTGGCCGTTTCTAAATTTATCAAACCTAAAACATAATCCTCATCTTCTAACATAATAGGAGGATAATCCTTACTAGAAAGAACGGATTCCGTTCCAGTTAGGGTAAATGTGGAAGACATTATGCTGCTTATTACTTTTACTAATCAGTTAACTCAAACGCATCAGGAATATATACTAATTTTAAAGTTTAAGTTTAAACTGCACCACTTAATGATATTCAAATCTTATTATCTGAAATTAGAAATGCGATTCGAACTAGAATTTGAATCTGGGGCTTCTCGGTTACAAAGCTGTCATTTACCTAGATGAAGCTCCGAGAAGCCTATGATCATCATTATAATTATATAAAAACTTACACACAAATGTCCACAGTTAACAGTATTAAAAATTATCGTGATTGTAGGGTATGATACAAGGGTCACTACTTTTTAAGTATTCTATTAATTTCAATGGAGGAGGTAAGTTTCTAAAGCTATCAAAATGTACTGCGCGTCTATTAATTTTTTTTTCAAGCGGTCCAATGTGTTTCAGGTCCATTTTTATCATCCAAATTGATTATACCATATTCAACGACACTTATTCCTGATTTAGGTAGTTCATCTTTCATAAATACCCCCCGAAAGTTTTTTATTTTTAATTTTTTTGTATACATATATAAATCTATATTGGTCAGCGCTCGTTTTGGAAGTTTTATCGTAAGATTTTTTTTGTGTCTTTCGCCCTTCTAAAAAAAGACCAAATCTTTTTTTATGGGGTTGTAAATATAATCCGTTTCCAGTTTTATTTAGTGCTATTGCTTTTATGGTTTGATTATGCTTTTGATTTTTTTTAAGTTTATCTTTAGCAGCAATTACTGTTTTTTCAATAGCAGCTACGCTGCCACTTAACGATTCTAATGCGCCGAGATCAGCAAAAATTTGAATTAACGGTAAAAATCTACTAACCTTTGGCACTGGTATTATACGAAGAGGTTTTATTTTTTTCCGCCCTTTTAATGATTTTACAGCTGTTACTGCCGCATTAATATCACCTTTAGGGTTTATAATTTTTTTCCTTTTAATGCAGATCTAGCATTAGCATTTTTAATTAGATCACTGAACTTTAAGCTCTTTCCGTGTTTTTTTGCTTGAATCACTGGAATATAATCTTGTTTTTAGCTCTATATAGTAACAGTTCGTCAGCTTTATGTCTATTTTCTATTGTTTTATAATTATTATAAGCTATGTTATGCTCTTTACAAGCTTCATCTAATTTATTAATACCGTGATTTCCTTTTGTAAGTCATTTGTTAACTTGGTTTTAGGTTCACAAAAGTTATATCCAGGTATGTGTAGTTCAATTAGTAGTTTATCAATAACTGCATTTATGAGACGTTTACCAAGATATTCATTCTTAAAAGCGTTTTGAGGACTAATATTTGAATTTTGTATTAACGTGTTTGCGATCGTATACACACTAACTAACTTCTTTTGTATTCTAAAACGGCACCACTACCGCCATATTAATGATAGACTAGTGTCATTCTAATGTCAAATGTTAGTTGTTTTTTTTCAACGTTTTATAGTGGTTTTTTGTGTTTCTTTATATGTTTATTTAGTTTTTAATTAAAAAACATTTAAAACATAATAGCTTTGTGTGTTGTATGTAGTTGTAATAGTAGAAAAAGTGTAAATAATAAAGTGTTATTACGAATTACACTTTACAGGTATGTAGTAGTGTAGTACACAATATAGGCAGACCAGTATTAAAGAAATTTATACTACATTGACACGTGATTAACTTTTTTTGGTTTGGTTATTAAAAATCTATTTTGATAAAATTTAAATGTTAGAGTACAGTTTTTTATATATCTATATATTCCATTTGATTTGTTGCATATTAATAACAAATTTTATAAAATTAGCTATAATCTTAAAAAAATGTTTTCTTACTTTAGTCTAATAAATTTGATTATTCCTTAATTGTGTAGATCCATAAATTTCCAGTTACATAATTTTCTTAAGAAATTACAGTATTTGAGCTGTATAATTATTATTATACGTCTGTAACATTGTAATTAGGTCAAATGCACTTTTTTTGTAAGCATAAATTTAACTAATTTGATCAACAATTTTTATTTTGTATATTAACATACAAATTATTAATCTGAAAAATTTGTACAATTAATGTTCAAATTAATTTTTAAGTAATCCGGGCCTGGCAAAGTTTCCATCTTTATAGTAGACTAAGCCACGCCCAGTGGTTCCACTTTGTACATATAAAATGGATGCTTTATGATTATAAGCGATTTTCGGCTTAGACCGCGTCGTAGTCTAAGCCGAAAGTCGCTTATAATCTTAAACATAACCGCGAAAGCTTAAGATTTTATAGATGCTTTATGTTATCTCTTTTATAATAACTCAATGGCTTAATTGAACATATCAATGGTTTGCGTTTCGAAAACGTTTATGTTTTCTCTAAATCTCTCTTTCAACTAAAATATCAATATTTGGAGAATTTGCTAACATCTATTGAGGGTATAATTACTTTTCTTTTAGTAATTTAGAAAGTAACATACCTCCACCATCTAATGCAAAATCAAATTTTATATTTATTTTTGATTGATCCTAATAGTCATATACAAGGAACACGATCGGACAAATATAAATCTATTATTGCTCCTTTATATTTTGTGCAGGAAAAGGAATGTTCAAACAAGTAAACAATCGTCATATTGGTCATTTTTATTGGGATTCTGTAAACGAATTAGTTGATAGGTTGAGGTTGTTAGTAGCATCTGAAGCAGCAGGTCATAAAGATCACCGAAACGAAATTGTTTCTATCATAGAAGAACTAGATAAATTTGGTCGCCACATAATTAAACATAATCAAATAACTGTTGAGAAAGTACAAGGCGATACACTAAAATCGACAGCTAATATGTTTTACAACTATATTTTGTTATTTCAAACAAACAGAGTTCTAGATAATAAATATATGATATACGGTCGGACAAAAGTGCATATTCATTTGAATTAGAAAAAGATATAATTGATAATTTATCTATAAATCTTGAAAACGTTATACTAAAGATAAATGGAAAACCTTATACAAGTGAGCAAGTTACTAACTATCAACTTAAATTAGGAGACAAGATATTGTTTGAAGCACGCGATCGCGAAAATCAAACTGTCTTAAGATATTTCAAAACGTTATATGTAGAAATAATAGTTAAATGCCCCACTAAAATAGAAAATAACTCAGTTTAAGAATGCCTAAACAAAAAGCAACAAAAAAAATTGTTCCATCTTCTATAAAAAGTCATCGCATATGTAAGATTGATCGAAAGACTATAAGAACATGACTATGACACAGAACACCGTGCCTTGTTCAGAAGATGTTGTCGGGCAAACTGCAGCCATTGTTCGCGAGTTGAAGTGAAGATCGAATGTATGCTGAAAACTGCTATGGCTGATGACAAGTGGGAGCCCGAGTAGTTGCGTCGCGAACAAGAAAACAATTCTGATATAAAAGTAATACTGAAGTGGGACGCTTTGAAAGTGGAAGACGGTCTTCTTAAGCGATCCTTAGAGAGTGCCGAGGGCACAGAAAATAGACTTTAGGTGGAAGTGCCAAAGAACTGACTGTTACAGGTGTTGCAGCATCTGCACGATGGCACATCAAGAGGACACTTTGGCGTGGAGACGACATTAGGGAAAGTTCAAGAAAGATTCTGCTGCAGGGCCGTTCCTACAATCTGATTCAAGAAACAAATACATCTTAGTGGCGCCGGATTATTTCATGAAATGGACGGAGGCCATACCCAATCAAGAAGCAGCTACTGTCGCAGACGTATTAGTGGAAGAGTTTTTTTACCGGTTTGGAGTTCCGTTGGAATAACATTACGACTAAGGCCGCAACTTTGAGTCTGCGCTGTTTTAAAAAGTTTGCCTACTGTTTGGGAAGAAAACTAAGACGACGCCTTTCCATCCTCAATCTGAAGGAATCTTTGAACGGATGAATCGAACAATGGGGAAGTGTTTAGCTAAACTAGTGTCCGAAGACCAAAGAGATTGGGATCATACTTGCACCTTTTCCTAATGATATATTGATCATCAGTTCACGAAAGCACAGGTCAAGCACCATCTTGTGTCATACTCGGTCGCAGAGTACGGCTGCCATCCGACCTCCATTTTGGACGAAGGCCGAAAGAAGAAGACTGCGTCAGCAAGTTGATGAAGAGGCAAGGCGAAGTATATGAAGCAGCTTATAAAATCACACAAATCGCCGGCGACATAATGAAGAGCATATATGACGTCAAGGCACAAAACGGTGCCTAGCCCCGTTTGCTGGCGATAACATAATTACTTAAAACCAGGCCCGAGCCAGATTAATAACGAACAGAACCAGGAATCAACTCGAAGGAATGGACTTCGTTAAGTTTATGAGCATATACGTGGGTTCTGGAAGGGCTAGGTTTGGAGTTACAACCAATGTGTAACAAGGCCTGTTTCAAACACAAAAGGATTACTCTATTGCAGATTGCGTGAGCGAAGCTCTTGAGACGCTTTGCTTTGCTGTCTAGACACCAAGAAGTGTTCACGTGCAAAGTTGTCATACGAAAACATTTGGCAAATATTACGAAAACTCAAGAGAGAAATGAAGTTTCACAACATTAAGAAATTGGCAATTCCCAAGCTTGGTTGTGGCTTAGATCAACTGGATTGAAGGACAGTTAGAAATATGCTGGAGGTCGTCCTCCGAGAAACAGACGTTCAAGTGTTGGTCTGCAGTTACCATCCGTCCATTCCTTTTATGCTAAAGGAAGTTGCCGAAATGGAGAGAACTGCCGCTATTGCCATCACCTTTTTTACTGGTGCTGCCCAGTTTCCTGGCCTGGACAGAACAGTCTTAAGAAGGGGGCAGTGAAGCGTTCCCGAAGTATTTGGAAGCTTCGGAACGCTCATCGAAAACAATGGAATATTCTGGATTTTGGTAACGAAAGAATATAAAAAGTGCTTGGAAAGAAGTTCGAGTTCAGTTTTCAAATTAAATTGTAAGAACACTTGTCGGTTTAAATAAATTAAGTGTTAAACGCGCATGCCAGTGAAAAAATAAATATAACGTCGCGACGTGTTGTGAACATAAACAAAGACAGTTTTAGATTAAAGAAAAAGTACGGACAGCAAATACCGAGAGATAATAATACAGTTGCATTTTATTAGTGTTAGTTAAAGGTAGTTAAATGAAACAGTCGCGTATTTAAGGGGAGGATAATGGGGTGATTACCTCCCTCCCAAGTTACGTTAGTATAATAAATATTACCTATTACAATCGGAAAAAGAAACGTTTTTTTTTCAATTTGAACAGTACCTAATTAAAAAATTAACGTTTCCTTCCTTATTTGTGTGTGGTTTCTATTTCGTACAAAAATGAAGGAACTTATATATAAGTTGAATGAATGTAGTACAACGAAAAAATGCCATAACAAGTTTTCCAGGAATGTATTAGTATCTGCATTAAGTAAAGTGATTGCTGAAAGAGCATCTGGCAGCGCGCCCACCCTCCTCTCTTCCACCCTTGCGACTGTAATGACTTTTGTGTATGAGACAGGCACTTTTTGTGTTTCGTGATACAAAAATAATACATATTAATTTGAAATGTAGTAGAAGTGGTTATCTGTAAGACTGGACATCTATTTCTTAGTTTTGAAGTCGTGAATTTCAGAATTAAATATAATTTCGTCTACGGATTAAAGAAAAAAAAGCGATGTTTCCAAAGTTAAAATATATTAGAAGTAGTGCTGCTTAATTAAAATAGATTTTATTTTAATGCACTAAGGCCCGGTTTCACCATTAAGAATTTAACTCTAGATTAACTAACCTACGGTTAATTTTAAAATCCAGTCATATTATTGGTTAGCTTAAAACCACTAACCAATGATATGACAGGATTTTAAAATTAATCGTAGGTTAGTTAATCTAGAGTTAAATTCTTAATGGTGAAACCGGGCCTAAGTCTTTTAATTTTTGCTTGTTATTTTGCTATTACTAAATTTTAACATGAATTCTAACATATTTTTATGAAATGCTCATAAATGGGCTATACAAAATTAGCATTAATATAATCAAAATTCAATTTTTGCTACCTTAACCTCGCCACTTAATATTTATTTCGATTTTAAGTTAATATTGACCCTTCATCAGAGGTAACATTAAATGTAAATTAGTGTTTTAAATATGATATAGTTACACTTTACACAAAATTAGGAGAGAATAATTAAATGTCTACCAAGTTTTGTAGACGATCATCATTTATATCTGTATTACTTCTGAAGAGGGATCGATAAAACCCGAAACATTGAGTTGATCCATGTATTTTACTTGCTAACATTTAAATTCTGTACTGCAGTACCGGTGAACAGTCATTTCAATCTAAAATGAGTAAAAGAAAACTCTTCAACAATTTTTGAAGAAAAAAACAACTCCTGCAATGATTCAGGAGCAGACAGAGACAGATTTAGAAAAAGAATTATTAAATTCAAAGTACGGAAATTAGGAAAGTGCAATGCTATCACATCCTACTTCAATAGAAGGAGAGAATAGCGATTCTAAAACAGATAACGTTCACGTTGCTTTAAGTGGAACACTTTCTACTGTTGATGTTGCCAAGTACATAAATATCCAAACTTCTGATCTTAAAAAGTACAATATATGTATATTTTTTTATCTCTGGAGAAAATTTTGTGTTTCCATATTCTGTTCATCAGAAAAATCAAAAAGATGTAAAATGTTATTTATCAAAAAAGCATTTTGATGGAAAAGTAGAAATGGAACGTTTGTTTTGTAAATATTGCATAGTATTTTCCAAGTTAGGCGGTGGACATAAATTAACACCATTAAATAAGTAAAAGTACCTCTAAAAAATATTCCAAATTGCTTGGCAAAGATAGAGACTTAATGGCAGGTGATCAACATATTGTAACGAATTTTATTATTAAAACTAATTTATTTTTACTTATACTACAAATATATACAAGTTTATAACTAACCGAATTAATTAAATCTAAGGATATTTAATAAAAACACTTACAGGAAGATAAGATAAAGTCCGCGGATAGCTTCACACACTTGTTTACACTAAAGTCACGTACAAGATTATACTCCGTATATTTATCTCCACACACGCGCTAATTACTTATTTATTTAAACTTGACCAATCTTCTCAACACTGCCGTCTTTGCATTACGGAAATAACTGACCGGCGATTTGTTTGTTCCGTATCTATACACGTTTTGGAAATCCTGCTCGAATGTTCTATATCTTTCGGTATACGTTCTAGAAGATGGATAACAACATCGAGAAGGCTCTTGAATTTGAGAACGTTTCAATATATATCATAGGGAGGCTCTAAATCAATCAAATAATTTTATAACCATTTACGAAAACCCGCAAAGAGATGTTCGGAATCTATTGGATTCAGACAGAAAAAAAAGCAGCTGAAAACCGATAGACATTAGTACGTATAATTGAAACTATACTGTACTTGGAACGACAAAATATTTCTTTACGAGGACACCGCGATAGTAGAAATTCATATTCAAATGAATCAACATCAATAATGAATAATGACGGAAATTTTCGAGAGTTGATACGTTATAGAATTGCTGGAGGAGATGAAAATCTTAAAAAACACATTGAACAAACTAGCGCCAATGCTACATATATCAGTGGTTTAACTCAGAATGAAATAATTCAATGCTGCGGTGAGGAAATTTTGGAACAAATACGATTCAGGGTCAAGAAAAGTACATTTTTTAGTATTGTTTTTGATGAAACCACAAATGTAAGCCTAATTTTTCAAATGTCTCTAATTATACGCTATTTGTACAAAGATTTTATTTACGAAGATTTTGTGGGATTTATTGATTGCCATAAAAAGAATTACAACGATACTACTATGGAACCAGTGCTGACAGGAAATATATTGACTGAAACTTCATTAACTGATATGAAAAAAATTAATTTAGATCTTAAATATTGCCTTGGGATTGGTGCAGATACTTGCAATTTAATGTTGGGGGAACACAAAGGAGCAGTCGCCGAATTACCAAATGCTTTAAAATGTCCATGCAGCAGTCCTTTTTTAAACCTTTCTGTTTTAAAAACTCTAAACATGCAGGAAATCAGAAATGCAATAGGTACAATCAAAGACGTTACTGCATTTTTTAAAGCATCCGCAAAAAGAAACTCAGTTTAAAAAAAAATAATGGCCAACTCAAATCGCTCTGTGAAACAAGATGGGCCGAAAGGCATGACGCTGTAGTGGTATTTCAAGTTAGTTTAAAATATATTATTGAATTACTAGAGGTAATTTCTATGTGGAAAGAACGAGAAAATTCTTCAAAGGCTAATTGTCTAAAACATGCAGTAGCTTCCACCAGTTTTATTGTTGCTATCTTCTGTTTATTTGACATCTTGGGACTAACAATTAATTTGAGCAAAATCTTGCAAACAAGATCAATTGACAGGTTTTAGGCAAGCTCAGTAATACACAACACTTGAGCGATTCTGCATGAAAGACGTGTAAATTCGGATGAATATTTTAATAATATATATAAAAATGTACTAAAAATTTACGAAAAATTAGGAATTCAATATCTGTCCCTTGTTTAAATCAACATCATACTAATAGGAGCAATGTAAAAACCAACAGTGCCGAAAATTATTTCAGAATTACTGTATACACTGAAAGAAAAATGACGTAGATTCAATGTAAATCTACATTGCATCAATAAAAAATGTACATATTTTTCATCCGATGAATGGGTACGTCAGCACAATAAAACTGTTACATTAGATTAATGTACTAAAACATTGAATCTGAACCAAAATGTGTACATTAAGATAATGTACCTATTTAAATATAAAATCTTAAGCTTTCGCGGTTGTTATGTTTAAGATTATAAGCGACTTTCGGCTTAGACCGCGTCGTAGTAAAACACCCAGACTTAGGCTTGGTCATAGTCTCTTCTTGAGAGCCAAAACAAGAAGTAGAACTTAGCTTTTGCCGTATTGTCGTTCGTGAACCCAAAGAAACTGACATTTCGCAAGACATTGCAGCTTGCATCTTCAGAGTGGTAAATGTCACTGAAAGAAAAAGTGTAAATGACGATATTTATACCAATAGCGATTAGCGTGATTAACGAACTTTATATATTGTAAGGATTATAATCTTAATGTACCTATTATTACTTTAATTGAATGTGAATGATTCATCAATTTCGTGTACCAACATTCATGAATCAATGCAAAAGTTCATCAAAACAATGTACGGTTACATTGACGCAATTTGTGCGCGTCATCAATTTGATGTACAATTACATTGATTTTATGTATGTATTTGATTATTTTGATGTACCAGATTTCATGAATCAGTGTAAACTGTACATCAGCAATATTTACAATTACATTAATCTAATGAATGCACTACATCAATTTAATGTATTAATAAACATTAATAATATGTCAAATATATATTTAGATATTATACAAAGCGATCCAATTTTATTACACTCTGAAAGTAAACATCAATCCAACAACTAAAATTTTAAAAAAATTAGCTTGTTATTCGTATTGGGGATTTTTAGTAATCCACCTCCTGGTGGGTATAGATAGCTAAAGTCAACATCAATCTAGAAAATATTGCTTTTACAATTAAAAACATTATTGTATACAATGTTCTTACTAGACGAAAATCAGGTGGTTTTTGTAGAATGGCCATTGATCAAATATTTCGATGATAGACTTGAATACATTTCTAATGTTATGCATGCTCATCCGTTGACAATTTACCAAGTTTCATCGACTTGATGCATGTTTCGCCATCGTCTTTTGAGGCTAAAATAATTAAAGATGTGAATAACTATTTAGTTAATTTCTCTATTTCGCTTTAAATTTGATAACGTACGGAACAACGTCAGTTATTATTGATAACACTTAATTAACAATATTATTTGAATACATTTGAGAATTACAGTACGATTGAGAGATTATTAATAAATAATAAAATGCATACACTCACCTATTGTACAAACTTTAGTAACTAAAACGTTGACAGCGTATTAAACATATTTTTGCTTCTGTTCTGCTGCACTATGGAATTGCATCAAGAAAAATACACGAACTAAATGCACTGACTAGTGTTGGGCGATTATGAATGATATAATCGAGATATATCGATTATAGCCAAATGATCGATCATTCGATTATACTTTCGAAATATAATTCATTCGAAACAACCGAGAAACGATACTAATGAACGAATAAAACAAAATATAAAATGTCAAATAAATCGAAATCGACACGACTCGATACGAGTCGAAACGAACTCGAGACACGGAAAAAAAGGTTATGCGGAATAGACTAAAATTCGATTTTTAGAAAATAGTGTATATCCATTATATCATAACTGACATTTACAATAATAGTAATTAAAAGTAGATCCCTAATTAATTAACGAAGAAAAACATTATTAAAGTTGACGATTTTTGAATTTTTCCGAGCACACAACGAAGCCTGCCGAAGTGAGTGTGACGTCACCACATCCTTCGAACAATATTATAGTATTATGATAGCCTGGTTTTATATTAATTTTCTTGTTTTTCTTGTTATTTTATGTGGTTTTATTGAGTTTTTAGTATAGATTTTCAGCTTGTAGTTGTTGTGAGTACGTAGTGTTGTTGATAAATTAAGTTTTTTTTCTGTAAAACGTAGTAGTAGCAAAATAGTTTGTATTGAACAACCTTAGTTTTTGCTTTAGTTGTACTAATATTATAGTTAGCTTTTACAATAAATACCTATAGTTATAGTTTTAATAAGTAATTACATTTAATCATTAGTTAAATAGTTTACGTAGGATATAATACTTCTTCGTTTAGCAGTAGTGGCGGTTATTGAATTTTTAACATCTGTAGTAATAATACTAACTGCATTAATTAGTGTGTTTATAAGTAGTTGCTACTAACAATATCACATTTTGTGCAAAAATTGATTTTTCCCTGTCCAATATACAAGCAATTGAAATTTTCTTCAATGTTAGGCACTTTAAATTTATTACTAATAAATTTATTAGCATGAAACCTATGAAACCTTCTTCTTCGAAAAGCTACAACTACTGTCTTGTATATCAGCACCACAAAAAACCTAAATAAGGCGTTTGTCTCTCTTTCTAAAAGTTGCTAATAAATAAATTTTATGTTTTAAGTATAACACTCTATTTGCATAAATATGAAGGAGAAACAACAACACCTTTATTGAACAAAAAAATCAATTTTTACACAAAATGTGATATTGTTAGTAACAACTACTTATAAACACACTAATTAATACAGTTAGTATTATTACTACAGATGTTAAAAATTCAATAACTACCACTACTGCTAAACGAAGAAGTATTATATACTACGTAAACTATTTAATTAATGATTCAATTCAATTACTTATGAAAACTAGAACTATAGGTATTTATTGTGAAAGCTATTAAAATTCTAACTATACTATTAGTACAACTAAAGCAAAAACTAAGGTTGTTCAATAGAAACTATTTTGCTACTACTACGTTTTACAGAAAAAAAAATAATTTATCAACACACTACGTACTCACAACAACTACAAGCAGAAAATCTATACTAAAAACTCAATAAAACCACATAAAATAACAAGAAAAACAAGAAAATTAATATAAAACCAGGCTATCATAATACTATAATATTGTTCGAAAGATGCGGTGACGTCACACTCACTTCGGCAGGCTTCGTTATGTGCTCGGAATAATTCAAAAATAGCAATAATTTATTTACTTATATTTCCAATTATAAATATTTGGTGGGTGTTTTTTATGTATAGCATACATACGCGTCTTATAGGTTACCAGAAAATATACTTACTTTTTTATTTCCGTAACAGTGAATCTTCTCTATTGATATGTATCATGCAAAAGGCTGTTGGTTTTGAGTCAAGCCGATGTACGCTTGAATTAAACTTTTATTTTATTAGATTGTCGCTGTAATTGCATTGCAATAAGAGATTTAGTTTAAATTTTAGTACATTTACGTTGAATGTTATTTGAACGTGGATCAATTTTAGAAAAAAAGCAAATGCTTTAAATATGAAATCGTAATGATTAAATTCAGTATAATATTTCTCTCCGTGAGACCATGTCTCGAATCATTCGAAATAATCGAAATATCATTCATTTCAACAACCGAGAAGCGATGCTAATGAATGAAACGAAATATGAAATATCAAATATATCGAAATCGACACGACTCGATACGAGTCGAAACGAACTCGAGACATGTCTCGAATCATTCGAAATAATCGAAATATCATTCATTTGAAATAACCGAGAAGCGATGCTAATGGATAAAACGAAATATGAAATATATCGAAATAATCAAAATCGACACGAATCGATACGACTCGACACGAACTCGACTCCATGTCTCGAATCATTCGAATGATTGATATAAGGTCTGTAATTAAGCTAGTCACGCGGCGCAATATTCAAAATATTGGAAACTTTAATTATAAATTACTTTTTGATGAATAATCATACGTTTAATTATGACCGAAATTGTTCATAATTAAAGGGAAAATGTTAAACTAACCACTTTACGAAAAATTAGAAGATGAATGAAATAAATTTATTAAATCTAAAGAACATTAACTATAAATTGATTATTATTATTTAATTTCCGGCTCATTATTATCCATAATAAGATATAGATATTGTAGATGTAGTCAAGTGTAATCAGAAAACCTTTTTTAATTAAATTAAAAAAAACTAAAAATGGCTTAAAATAAAAATAACAGAATCGCGATTTGTAAGAGGATACTACTATTCGGCCAATAGGATGATAGCAATTAAGCGCGATAAATTTAAATTGATACTCCAACAAATTTGTTTTTCATTCGGATTCAAATCGAAACATATGATTGATAATAACGCGCATGCGCCATTATTCATAATCGAAAGAACGAATGATCATTCGATTCTGCAAAACGAGATATTCGATTATTGAAATATATCGATTATGCCCAACACTAGCACTGACACCACCTGACACGCTACATAAAAATTAATTTATTGCTGACACTGAGGTTCACACATACTCAAATTTCTTAGTAAGATAATGCTTGGTGCTACGTGTGACAATGATAAGACTTGATTCTGTGTATCTTACATTGAACCAATGTATCTCTTACCTAAAATTAACGTATGCATTGATAGTTTTAATGTAACAATACATTGAAATCATAAACTGTACATAGTTCTATAAAAACTCTACACATACAACATACGATTACATTAACCCAATGTATTTCAAATGTTAAATTAATGTACATCCTACGATAAATTAACGTAATGGGTTCACTGTGCATGATCTCATTACAAATTCTTTTGAAAGATAACAAGTACAACTTGATACATTGTATCAATGTACAATTCAATTCTCGATAACATTAACCAACATCTTCTTTTCCGATTTGATGACGAATTATTAAGCAATTTTAACCTGAACTACGTGATACCTTCTATTTGCATAAACAAGAATTTAGCTGAGATAAATGTAGATCTTAAAAATGTAGTTGAGTATCTCACAAAATTTGATGACGGTTCTAATGAAATAATATATTCTAAACTTAAAGCTGAAATGGATTTATGGCTGGTGACGCACAGAAATTCAGCTTAAAATTTAGAGACAGCTTTGATTGCTTTTAAAAAGTGTGATGGTGATTTGTTTCCATACATAAAAAAATATACTCAACACCCTGCCAGTTAGCGTGGCATCAGCTGAACGGAGCTTTACCTCTTTAAAGCGATTGAAAACCTGGCTTCGGTCTACAATGGATCAAGAACGGCTAGTAGGGCTTCCCTACTACATATTCACAGGGACATAATGTAACGTGTAAATTCCAATTCGAGCAAAAATCCGCCTGAGAGTAGGCAACTTACCGTAATATACTCGACCTCGAGTCGTGATTCTAAGTCACGCTCGTGAGGGCGCTCGAAGGTAGTCGGCCATCTACAAACCCCATTTTTATGCTGTCATTTGGTTGAATAGGAACGTGAAAACGTCGGAGAGGTGAGATACATGGAATTTCTTTTTCATCTTTTAACATCTACTACAACGACGCTTTATTTTAGCAATTAAGAGTAAATCCGACTAAACGTTCGATGCGGATAAGATCAGCGCGATGTATTTGGCGGCCAAACGCATAAAGTGGGTTAGTATTTCACACGTGGTTTAGAAATGGAGGCGTATCAACTAATTCTCGCTATTTTAGCTTCTTGGTTCTTACTTCTTAGTCCGTAGTCCTTAGTTACGTCGTTCGTTTGTTCTTACACCTGTAGTCTGCACTGTTGGGGTTTCTACCATGGCTGGGGGAATTTTATTATGAATCCGGTAAAAATGGTGGATGCACTAAACTAATGCGAATCGTAGTCGAAAGGGGAAAACAACAAAAATAGAGGTTCCCAGGGGATCGTTGGCGCTGTGCAAGCGAGGGAATAAAGTAGCGAGGTATTTATAAAATCCTTAACTTCGAGTCGCGGGAGACGCACTAGCTGTCGGCCTCATTTCGTTCACGCGCTACAGACTCCTGTTATCGCTACACGCGGTTCGTGTTAAGTGAAATCGTAAATCTCTTTTCTTGTCGACTACAATTATTATAAAGTTTCTTGGAGTAAGAATAATGAATATTCTTTGTAACGGACATAAGAGTGATAAATAATAGTTAAAGTAATCTTTCTTTAACCGATTAAGTTAATTAACGATAGTAACTGTAATGCATGTCTGTAACTTGCCGATTTAAGTTTAAGAATATCTAACGTCATTTTTGCTGTAAAATATTAATAGTATTTATTCACACGGTTATCAAACGCCTTATTTGTAATGGTTGATTCATTACAATTATTTATTGTAACTTCCAGTTAATAATTTGTGTCATATCAAGTATTTGTGCTATTATCAAGGGTAGAAATTTGGGAGCTATGTCGTCTCTCGGAAACTAATTACATGTTACTCTGATTACCGGTCGTGCTGAACTTGATCAAGGTCAACGGGCGGTATTGCGTACATTAACGCGATTTCGAATTGCTACGATCTACAGTAGCCGCGGAGATAATTGTTTATAGCAACTTGTTAAATTCTGTTTGCTCCCAGAATCTATTTTTGGGACCTGCTTTACTTATGTGTAATTTGTATATATGTTATTACTCTTTCTTGTTGGGGGTTATGTAAATAATTTAATAGGGATTATACCAGTGGCGTAACCGTCGAGGGGCCTTTTTTCTTCCGTTCCGGAAGGGAGCTATGAGTCAATAATTTCAATAAATGGTTATTGTTAATTCACAATATGTTTCTTTTGGGGGGACCTCGGGTTTAGGCTCTCCTTTTCTCCTACCTAGACTGGATTTCTGCGATAAAAACATTTCGAGAAGAGGTGGCGCACTTGGGCATTTAGCTTACCGAAAGAAAACTTGGTGTCTTACGATTTTCTTTTACCCGACGACCATCTACGGGTAGGCTAGCCGAAAGGTAAGCAAAAACATCTCTGCAATTATGTTTATGTAATTTATTCTTCGTTCTTTCTTTTTCTCCACCTCCCCCATTAGATCATAATAAATATTGTAACAATAAAAATAGACGTTTTCAGATTAATAGACAGACTCTCAAACAAGGAAAATAGAAGACTGGACTTTATTTTATAATTAATTTTAGTGTTAAGAATAAATACGTAATAACGTAATTTTTCTTATTTAAACATCGTCATGAAAGATGATTGAATTAATAGGCTATAAGCTTTGACTTTTATTCAAATAACCAAAGATAATATGGATTCTTTTGATCTCCTCAATAAACGTATATAATTAATTAATATAAGTGTATATTAGTATATTATATATCAAGGTTGAGAAGTGCATCATTATAACCTAAGCGATAGATTATATCGCGAGACGCGAAGCGTCGAGGGATATAAATCGCGCAGGTTATAATGAACTTCTCAACCGTTATATATACAATTTTTTCCACTACTAGAATTATTAAAACCTTTCTACCTGTTACTAAATCAAATTTAAAATTTAAGATATTAATTTTAAATTAAAAATCAAGTCGCTGTGATTCAGACAGTCGTCATTAGTTGAATAGAATTAATTTTGACGTAATGCTTAATTGTGATTTAAAACACAAAAAGTTGTTTAAATTGTTTAAAAACATTATTTTAAGCATTGATTATATCTAAAATATATTTAATTCTATAATATTCACATTTAATTAAGCGCGAACTTCAAATAACTTACTTTTTAAAATCAAATTAATTTATTAATTGAGCGATTTGAAAACTTAAATTAGCATTAAATAAAATCTCTTGCTCTTGGTACGCAGTTTGGTAAACTTTTTTTCTTTGAAACTGTTGTAGTATTATCAGAAAATGTAAATATGTTCATTATTAACTACTAGTTAATAATGAAATATCATTTACCTGCGCTTAAAAAAGTACAACTTCACGGCCTTCTATTATACGTAATAATGCAAGCGTATACAACTAGTAGTGGAAAAAATTTATTGTACACTTAAAATTGTATGTGCAACTTCTGATAACACTACTAAAGTCTCTTTTATACACTACTCGGACAAAGGGACACTTACTGTCAGCACCTTTGATGTTCCAGTCCGGAAAATGAGTGACCTTCGCCAAATTTAATTTCTTTTAGTAGAATGCATTGATTATTTTAACTGTTACTTAAATATAATTGAAATATATAGTTATGTAATCATGGAAAACCTCATTAGAATTAATTACCTTGTTATAGTTTTCCTAACATTAGTAATAAGTACCTTGTTTATTGTTTTTCCACATTCACCTGTTTATTGTTTTCAACATTCACCTAAACTAAAAAGTATAAATAGTTACATCTTAGATAAGTCGCGTAAGTTATTCTTTATACGGTTCACGCTGTTTGCAATAACTTCAAATCCGGCTATTCTTTATACAGTAGTTACTGTTTGTAATAGACATTAATTAAATAAATAAAAATAAATAATTAATCGCTCTTCTTTAAAATTAAATTAAGTGTAAATCAAAATAAACATAATTGGCGCAGTCGGTAGGATTCTGCTACTGGTAACCCGGCATATTCAACTACCCGAATCATCCGACACCAGGAGGTTTTCAAACCCTTAAGCAGAAGTACAGGAACCGAAACATTTAAGGACCAGCATCTACCTCTAGAAATGTTATTCTTGGTTTGGTAAGTCCTTTGTTTCCAATCCTTAATTTAAGTAATTGCTTTTGGTCGCTCTCTAATGAATTCTGACTCATCCTCATCCAACGACGAACTCATCTTAGAAATATCAAACGATACACAATCCAATAAAAAACCTACCTTTAGAAAATTTAAACTTGCACCTTCAAAAATGAATAATTCAAATTCCAATGTTGTTAATAAACCCACACAACCAATTCACGTACCAGATAAAAATGAAATTCAGTTATTAATGCAAGGCATACCTGAGTATTTTCCCGGTAACAATTTATCTATTTTTATTAACGAAGTTGATAATTTATTAAATCATTTAAAGGATAGATTAACCCCAGATCTTCAATACGTAGTTTCTTTTTCTATTAGATCTAAAATTAAAGGAGATGCTAGGGATTACATTGCGTATGCAAACGCTACACAATGGACCGAAATCAGAACTTCACTTCTTCGAAAATACGGTGATCAGAGAAGTGAAGAGTTATTAGAAGCGAATTTAAGGCAATGCGTTCAAAATCGAAACGAAAACTATTCTGACTTTTACACGCGAGTACTAAAAGCATTCAACGATTTAATTCAAATAATTTCTTTAAACGCAAATGATCCAAATCTTTTAATTTATAAAAAGTTTACTTATAATCAATTAGCTCTAAAAACATTTCAAATAGGCCTTCTAGAACCCTATCGAAGTTATCTTAGTAATTTTCTATTAAACACCATCGAGGAATGTTTAAATAAATGTCACTTCTACGACAACAGAAAACAAGAGTGGGAATATTGTGAATTTATCCGCAGATCTCAAAATAACAGTAACAATAATAATAAACCTATACGTCATAACTCGCCCTTACAAAATTCTTCTCGTACATTCCCCCCACAAACATCTTACCAATCATCTTTTAATAAACCCATACAACCTCGCCCTTTTCAAGGACCGATAAACAAACCTATTCAACAAAACAGTAGATACTTTACTAATAGACAAGTATTCGGTCCCGATTCAAGACCAAACACCTCTTTTTCAAAAATTACTCATTCTCCACCAAAACCAACACCAATGTCTATACAATCGCGAGTATACTCTCAATCTCGCAATACAAATTCTAGACCCTCGTTTAGAACGGAAGAACTTTTTAACCTAGAAACTGATCAATCAGAAATCCCCGAAGAGCAAATTTCAGATAGCTTAGATTTTCACAACGAAAATTTTTTAGATATAGCCTCGAGCCCCCAAACAAACGATTAGTAGATCTTAATTCTATCCAATCAAAACCAAAATTACCTTATATTTATCTTCCCTACCTAGATTTAAAACTATTAATAGATTCAGGAGCCTCAAGTTCCATTATAAATAAAAAACCGGCATTCGAAAAATTTCCCGATTATCTTTACAAAAAACCCTTCATCATACGTGGACTTTTAAAAGAAATTCAAAGCAACGATAATCTTTGCTTTCCTTTACTGCAGGAATTAGGAATCACTAATAACATAGATATGCACATAGTAGATTGGCATGATAATTTTGATGCACTAATAGGAACTAGCGATCTCATAAAATTAGGAGCAAAAATTGACTATAAGAATAACACTTTGAAAATTCACGATATCGAAATACCTTTTTTCTTTGAATACACTTCAAAAAAAATTAAACCACATACTACCACCTCCTACAATCACATCAAAATCCCTGTATCTATCGAGAACGGCGAAGTAATCCTTTCCGAAATTAATGTAAATTCGCACCATTTCATACCCGAATCAATTGCAATAGCAAGTAACGGATACTGCTATATACCTAACGAATGGAATACAGAAATAAATTTTACCGAAAGAATCGATGTCAAACCAGTAATAAGCGAACAAATTTGTACACCTTCCTTTTTTTCAAACCACAATAACCAACCTAACTTAATAGAGATTATTAAAACCGATCATTTAAACGAAGAAGAAAAATCAAAAATCATAACTTTATGCAAAAAATATAAAGATGTATTTTATAACGAAAATTCTAATCTATCATTTTCTAATACCGTAAAACATGAAATACGTACAAAGGACGATGAGCCAGTATTTGTAAGATCCTTCAGACACCCTCACGCCATGAAAGAAGAAATCCAAAACCAAATAACCAAATTATTGGACGATGGAATTATTAGACCATCAATTTCACCATACAGTGCTCCCGTATGGATAGTACCTAAGAAAATGGACTCATCGGGAAAACGAAAATTTAGAATGGTCATCGATTACCGAAAACTCAACGAAAAAACAGTAGAAGACAAATACCCCCTACCAAGGATTGAAGAAATCCTAGATAACTTAGGAAAATGTATGTATTACACAACTTTAGATCTCGCCCAAGGTTTTTTCCAATTAGAAATGCACCCCAACTCTATAGAAAAAACGGCATTCACAGTAAACAACGGACACTACGAATATCTCAGGATGCCTTTCGGACTGAAAAATGCACCAAGCACGTTCCAGCGTGTTATGGATAACGTCTTAAAAGAGTATCTTCATAAATTTTGTTTTGTCTACATGGACGATGTAGTCGTCTTTTCCAAATCACTTCACGAACACTTAAATCATCTAAAACTAATATTCCAGACATTCCGCCATTATAATCTTAAAATACAACTAAGTAAATCTGAATTTTTATCTAAACATGTCGCATTTCTTGGACACGTAATTACTCCAAACAGAGTAAAGCCTAACCCTTCCAAAATATCTGCTGTTCAGAACTATCCTATACCAAAAACAACCAAAGAAATAAAATCTTTTCTTGGTCTCATAGGATATTATAGACGCTTCATTGCTAACTTCGCAAAAATAGTCTCTCCATTAACAAAATGTCTTCGAAAAGGTCACACAATCGATCACAACAACCTCGAGTACATATCGGCATTTGAACAATGTAAAGAACTTCTCACTAACGCCCCTATTTTGGCTTATCCTGATTTTACGAAACCATTCAAACTCACAACCGACGCTTCAAATATTGCTTTAGGTAGTGTATTATCACAAGATAACCGCCCTATCGCATACTACTCTAGAACGTTAAATTCAGCCGAACGTAATTATTCTATTATAGAAAAGGAACTTCTCGCAATTTTAGATTCTACAAAACACTTTAGACCTTATTTATTTGGACAAACATTTTCTATCGAAACTGATCACAATCCTTTAGTTTGGCTTTATAAAATCAAAGAACCAAATTCACGACTTATTAGATGGAAACTCAAGTTAGAAGAATTTAATTTCACTATTACATACAGAAAAGGATAAGAAAACCAGGTAGCCGACGCATTATCCAGAATCCAAATACCAGATGACGAAACCGATAAGTGCTCTCTGATTCCAAACTGCCATGAAATCCCCGACATTACAGAAGAAGACATACAACACATTATCGAAAGTACACGTTTAGAAACTACCCAAGCTAACTTAAATTTAATAGAAGAATTCGAACACGAAGAAGGCTTTAATGTAAATACTGTTCATTCAGTCGACGAAGATAACGGAAAAATCATCCCCATATCGGAACAACCGGTGAATACTTTTTCAAATCGAATCATCTTTGACATAGACGAACAATATCGCTGCACATTTCAAAAACCTTTTAACAAAAATACATATTTGATCAATATTAGACAAAATCTTATAAAAGACGATCTACTTAAAACATTTAGGGAAATATTTAAACCAAATACCACTTATGGGATTTATTTTAAAGACCAAGTTATTAGAAAACCTTTTATCGACCTTTGTAAATCCACGTTTAACTATACTCTTAAAATTTTTATTAGCAATAAATACTGCCAAGACGTCACCAACAAAAATACACAAAAGAACATCATCTCAAAATACCATGACGAAACTCACAATGGTATTGTAGAAACTTACCAACACTTAAAAACACAATTTTTCTGGCCCAATATGAAACTACTCATATCCGACATAATTAATAACTCCGAAATATGTCTTCAATCAAAATACGAACGACATCCACATCAATTAAAAATGTGTGGTCCACTGCTTGCCAAAAAGCCTTTCGAAACTATACACATAGATACGTTTTCTTTCTCCAATTCTAAATTCCTAACAATAATCGACTTATTTTCCCGCTACGGACAAGCATACCTCCTTAACGATGGTACAGGTATAACGGTACTTAATAAACTTCGTCATTACTTTTCGCACCATAACACTCCAAAAAAAATAGTTTGCGACGAAGGAAGAGAATTCCAAAATAACGTGTTCAGAGAATTTTGCAAACTTAACCAAATAGAATTACATTTCACTACTGTCAACAACCCTAGTTCAAATTCACCAGTAGAAAGATTTCACTCAACGATCCTCGAAAAAATTAGAATTCTAAAATTAAAAAATCCGAACGAACTTCCCGAACACCTAATGATCACAGCAGTCTTAATTTACAACCAATCTATTCACTCCTCAACAAATTATTCACCATTTCACTTGTTATACGGTCCTTACGAAAACCTCTCCATGCTAGATTTAGACTTAACAATTTATGAACAATATAACGAGAAAAGAAAACAAGAAATCCTCCCATTTTACGACGCGGTATATTTAAAGACAAAAAATAAATCTGAAAACTTGATAAACAAGAAAAACGTTAACTTAGACGATCCGCCCAATTTAAACAATCAATCCATTTTCGTAGAAAGAAATAGACCTCGAAAAACTGACCCCCCTTTCGAGAAAATTATTGTTACCAATCAAAATAAAAATAAAATAACTGGAATAACACAAAAGGGTAGAACAACAACCGCAAACATAAATAAAATAAAACCACTAAGACAACCTATTCCATTACAGGACCCCACTCCTGTTGACAATGCCAACCCTCAATCAGGCCCTTCAGGTCACACCAGTACTCAGTAATGGATATTTTATGGAACCATTGAAACCCGCAAAACTCTTAGACCACTACCACAATTTTTTGTTTTACATAAATTTCACGAAAATCGAAATTAGTTACAACTATTTACAAACTAATCTAATTCTATTAAATGAAAAAGGTCAAATTGATGAAATTACAAGAAAAATCTATCTCCAACTCCGAAATTATTCCTATGAAATAGAAAATCTTATAAATAAATTCAACCATAAAATTTCTAAAAGAGCCCTTTTTAACGTACTAGGCAACGCAATCAGATTCATTACAGGAAACCTCGATCAAAATGACCTCAAAAACATAAATGAAAATTTAGATAAATTGTATGCCAACGAAAAGACCCAGATGGAAAAAATTAATCAACTAACTTCATTTGCCAATCATTTAACTCACCGATATTCCTCAGATTTAGAAACAATAACGACAAATATTAACAACACTGGAAAAATCCTAACAAATCTTTCAGATACAGTAGAAATAAGATTTTTACTTCAAAATGAAATCTATCAAGCCGAACAATTATTAAAGACTTTAAAAATGATAGAAAGAACAATAAGCCTTGCTTGGAGAGATATACCTAATTTAGAATTAATACAAGTAGTAGAATTAATCCAAATCCAAAAACATTTGCAAAAATCATACAATCCAGAACAATTATTAAAATTAGATAAAGTTCATTTATTCAAATTACTAGAATCATCAAAATTAATAATAATCAGCACAGAAAAAGCAATTACTTGCCTCCTTAAAATTCCTATAGTCAAACCATTCATAGCAAATTACTCCCGAAGATACCCATTACCAAATCACCAAGATATTGTTATTGTACCACCCAAGAAATATTACTTAAAAACTTTCGAAAACGCTTATTGGACCGATGAAGAGTGTAACAATTTACAAGAAAACGCTCTATGTACTAAAACGAGCGTATTTCAAGAAAACTGTACGCTAGACCATCTTAATAACTGCATCACTTCGAAGATCTCCAACGAATACCATATCTCAATATTACTCCAGAATCATCAAATCCTGACAGCAAATCAAAAAGAAGAAGAAGTTATAGAAGAATGCAATGGGCAAATAATTAGGACCTCCATAAAAGGTACTAACTTAATCAATTCCCCTTGCAAAATTATAATCAAAGAAGCCGTCTTTATAAACACCATTCCAAGAGAAGAGATCAACACTCCTATAATACAGCCTCTAATCATGGAAGCAAATAAGCAAAATCATCTTCATCTAAGGCATCTAGAAGATCCAAAAGAACTACGAAATGAAGCAAGAGATCTGTTAATGGAACCTACACATTTAAAACCAATAACACATTTTATTCATTATTCTTTCAGTTTTGTATACTTTATAATTTTAACCATAATTATAACTGTTATAGTAAAATTTAGGCGTAGGATATATAACTTAATCACTAAACAAATCATTAAAGTAAAATCAAGAAATACAGAACCAGGAAGTGAAATGCAAACTTTGCACCAACCTTTGTATCCGACCCTGAACGTGGACGTTCAGACTTAAGGGGGAAAGAGTTATGTAATCATGGAAAACCTCATTAGAATTAATTACCTTGTTATAGTTTTCCTAACATTAGTAATAAGTACCTTGTTTATTGTTTTTCAACATTCACCTGTTTATTGTTTTCAACATTCACCTAAACTAAAAAGTATAAATAGTTACATCTTAGATAAGTCGCGTAAGTTATTCTTTATACGGTTCACGCTGTTTGCAATAACTTCAAATCCGGCTATTCTTTATACAGTAGTTACTGTTTGTAATAGACATTAATTAAATAAATAAAAATAAATAATTAATCGCTCTTCTTTAAAATTAAATTAAGTGTAAATCAAAATAAACATAATTATATAATTTAGTTATCTGTTTAAACTGACCACATTTGCAAAGTAATTCAAATGATTTTATCATGTTAATTATTGTTTATGTATTTAAAAAAATTCCGATTATTCAACAAATTTTTAAATAACAATTTTCTTATCGGAGATGAGTAAAGGGCGGAATATATGCAACAAAGCATTACCAAAATATGCGCATATATATGCATTACTTTTGCTAAAAATATGCAGCTATTTTTTCTAAATTTTCCTAAATATGCAAATGCATATTTATTAAAAATACAAAAAAATAAAAAAAAATATTAAATAGACACATTTATATTTAATACATATGCTATTTTTTTAGCTTCAACTTATGACTTCACTGTTTTTAAATGTTGGTCGACTTGAAACTTCTTCTCGCAGAAAATCTGTAGAAGAAAAAATGTCCAAGCACCAAAAAAAAATTTATTTTGATATGAACAAAAGCTACAATTTGACGAATTTACTAAACCAAACAGGAATTTTTAAAGTCCACACAGTCAGATATTATATTTTTAAAAAACGTGAAAAAATGTGAGACTTGAACTTTATTTCCGAAATTGCTCTGATGCGAAGAATTATATGGAATTCTGATACCTACGTAAATTTTAAGATAATGAAATGTGAAAATGAATTAACTTACAATTTTAGAACAGACCTTGCAAAATACTTTTTCTCCACTTAACTTTAACTCGGGAAAATACTTCATCGAAGCACTTTTTTGAATCGTAGACATATTTTAATGTAAAATATACAAAACACTTCAAAAGCACTATTACGATATTACGTTTACTTTAAACAAATGTTTGCGGAAAACGGAAAAAATAATATTAGCCTCCTTAAAGCAGGTAGGTACCTACTTTATTTTTAGAAATTGTTTCTACGTAAATATTATTTAACAATATGTATTTTGAATACTAAGCTAATAATCTTTTTCTTGAAAAACCCCTCAATTTCAGAAACAAATTCAATGACATTGTAATGCAATATTTTGTCGCATTGTTATTTAGGTAGAAACGGGAAAGTCCAGAGTTCGATCATACCGTTTCAACTTATAAAATTCAACCTAATTTATTGTAAGACAGTGAAATTTTAAAATTTCATATTAATTTATTTTTAGAATATGCAAAATAAATCGTGTTTAACTTAAATATGCAATGTTGTTTCAAATAAGCAAAAATATGCAATATATGCATCTATATGCACTTTGCATATATTCCGCTCTCTAGAGATGAGGAATGCTTTGTTATTTAGTCTAGTCTATTAGTATGATTTATGTTTTTAACTCATTACACCATACAGCTAACAATACTAATATTAACATAAATATAAATTGAGTAATGACAATTTTAAACAAACGAAATTGTTTATTATAAGGATAATCGTTTGTATTGCACTCAAGTACTGCATTCGTAAATCCTTGACGTTTATTTATCATAAAAGATGTAAATACAAAAGGATTCGAAATATAGCCTAACTTATCAGAAACAATAGATTAACGACCGCCATATTCTAACAAACTATCATATGCCCTATCAATTTTTTTGCAAGGGAAGCTATTGAGTGTCCCTTATAGTTGTTTTGTTTTTATGTGACTCGGAGCTGCATGAATCGCAGTGACTATATTTAAACCGCGCCTACCTCGAGACCGCGCGAAAGCAGCGACCCGTCGATGTGCTTGTTAAAACAAGATATTTGTGCTGCTAGTGAATCAATTTCTGCCAACTCCCCTTGTTTTAAAATGTCCAAATTTTAACTCGATACTTGTTGTAATTACATAATCTACAAAAATACAAACTTTTTCTGAATTTCCACGTGTTATCAAACAATTAATAATTTAATGTGTAAGCTTTCTTGAAAATTTATACACTTTACAAAAGTTAATGCTACTATAACTTGTTTTATCATCACATTACCTTGTTTGGTTAACATTTTGCTGTCTTAGTTATTTAAGCTTATTTTAATATTGCGTTTGGACACCATTTTATTAATCAGTACATAAATATCATGCAATTCTTTAATAAATTTAGATATATAATATATGTATGTCTTATAAGTTATAACGATATAAGTTACGTTTTATATGATAGGATTTTATAAAATCTTAATAAAGCAAAGCTCGTTTAAAGAAAGACAAAAGAATGGTTCTCCGAGATTTAAAGTCGATAGAGATTATGTCTTTTCATAACGTTTCAATAAAATTATGTAAATTTATAATTTAAATGTCAAAAATAATAGTTTAAAAAAACTAAAAAAACACGCTTTTATAAATAACCGAACTAAAAAGAAGAAAATAATTTATAATTACAAACAAAATTATTAAATTCAGAGCAATAATATATAATTATAAACAAAATCACTAAATTCAGAGTTAAAAGCGTGGGGTGCATCCGGATACACGGTAGTCTTTCGCGCTAAGTATGTATCTGTTATTTCCAGTGTTGCCAGGTCTGTCACTGCAAAATTCCCACCACAAAGCTTACAAATTCCCTTCTCGGTAACAAAATTCCCTATAGTTGAAAAACCCAGTATTCAAGTTTTTTCGTGCTGACCTAAGACTTCTTTTACTATGCTTGTGCATTTGCTCCGTTTCAATCGCATATCTTGAATTATTTTAGAGTCCGGTATTCCAATTTTTAGAACCTTCGTAAGATGATCGACTATATGGAAAGCCGCATTATGTTCCGCAAAAAATGCACTAATCATTAACTCTAAATTTTTTACACGCTTTTCGTGTTCTTGTTGTTTTTTAAATTCACTTAATTAAACAGTTAATAACTCTGAAACCTTTTTTTGTCTAGTATTCAAATGTTTCATACTCGAAGAATGTCTCAAAGTTTTTACATGTTTCAGTAAATCACTTTTACCTGCTTTTAATGTTTTGTTGCACGAGATACATTTACATAAATGAGAATTGTTTTTATCACTAGTTAACCAGTTTTTAAACAGTGGATCGGTAAGCCATTTCTTGTTGAATTTTTTTGTAACTTTTCCTTTTCTAACACTCGATAAACAACTGGGTTTTGGATTTTCAATTACTGAAGAATCGGAATTTGAAGAAGACATATTTTGAATAAAAATTGGGAACACCAACGTAATTAAAATAACTCTTCGAGTACCGAATGAAAATGCATAAAGAAGTACGAAAACACAACCATACAACATTATACAAAATAGAGCTGCAGTTTTTGTTGTCAGCATTTTAATTGATTGTGTAAGTAACTTAATACTCGTGTACGTGCTCATACTAAGGTCAGTGGCAAAAATCGCCAAAATACTCGTATATCAAGTAGTATGCAACATTTGGCTACATCTGATAATGATTCTAAGAATATTTTGTTTACATTAAATAGCCATAAATGGATTGAAATGTTATTATCAACATTTTTTAATACAATTTATCTTTTTTTCAAAATAAAAAAATTAGAATTAGAAGAAATACCTATTTGCAAAAATTTTTCCCTTTTTACAAATTGAATTCCCTTTTTCCCTTTTTGATACAAAATTCCCACGAAAAAGGGAAATTCCCTTCCTTCTGGCAACACTGGTTATTTCTTCTTAGGCTTTGTCGAGATGCACGCCTGCGCAGTTCACGCGCTCTGTCTTTGTCACTCTCATGCAGAGGATCCCTAAAGAAATCAATTAATCCTGACGATCCTAATTAGGATAATAAAAACTTTTTAATGAATTATTGCATTGTCATCGGTCCGTGAAACGCATGCAAAGTTTCAAGTTAATCAAACACCTGGAAACCGCTGAAAATTAAGCTCAAAGATTCCGTTACATACATACATACATACATACATCCCGAACTAATAAAAGCGTGTTAAAAAGGATTCAATAGTATTTAGATCACTTCTAGAGTAGAGTAAAAGAACGGTAAAGGTGAATGAAAGGCTCGATGTAATCTAAACTTAACGCTTAACAATTTAAATAAAACAACAGTTTTTTCTTTGATTTTCTAATTCATGTTGTATTTTAAAAATAGGATAATGGAAAAATGCCAACACTATGTCAACTATAAAAAAATAATAAATAGCAATGACGACTTTGAGGAATGGAATCGGAATTTTATTTTAGAACGATATGCAACTTTCTATTATTTTTAGCTAAAAACCAATAAAAAAAATTTAAGCATCCGATTACCAGATGGTCGTTGTAATCAACTACAACGAAATACATTTTGAAATAAAAATTATTCCTTCTCTCTAACACGTACGGGGAATGCTGAAAAATAACTGTATATACGTAGTTTATGTATACTGTTGTGTTTAATTAAATTTAATTTGAAAATAATGTTTATTTGTTTTCTAACGATGTAGCTTTCTAGAAGTTAGAAAAAATGAACATAACAACTAGTAGCTATGAGCTAGCATCGCCTATTATTTTACACTTACTTTCAATTTCACAACAATTATAATTTTTTATACATACTATATGTATTAACGAGAACACATTTAATAGTTATTTAACGAACAAGGTTGTTAATGATTGATGATAGCGATTAATAATCGAGACATTTTAACGCGAGTGTAGCGAGGGAATACGTTAATATTGTCCAGATTATTCGTCGCCGATTAACAAACGAGTTAGTTTTAAAGTTTTTCCGTTGATCGTACATTAGTAAAACATGTGAAGTTATATGGAAACTAAAGTATACGTAACCCGTTGTTATATCTAAGAGTCGCGCAATATCGTTAAATCAATGGTTGCTAACGATTTCATTGGTTGCTATACAAAATCGTTCATTAATAGAAATTCATTCATTGGTTAAAAATCGTTCATTAATAGGGTTGATTAACGATCTATTTCTGAAATAGTATATTAAAACATAAGTTGCAGAAGGCAAAATATTCAAACACGCATTCAGGTTTCTGTAACGAGCTGAGAAGTTCGTTGCAGAATGGATAAGTGTTTGAATGTTCTGCAACGAATGTTTTATACTATTTTCTCTATTTCGGTCGGTATTTACATTATTTATTAAATTTAAAATGTTCATTATTTTCCAGCAGGGAAATTTTTATTAGAATTTTTGTGTTGGCAACGGTGATACATATTTGACTAGACATATTTGACACATATTTGACATATTTACCTAGTTTTTTGCTGTCATTGGGTGGCAATTAGAAATCAGGATGTAAAACTTAGAAAATAAAAGTTACCAAAAATCGTTAAAGAATAGACTTCATTCTAACACTAAAATGCGTGCGTGAAAGAGTAATTTTAAAACCGAAATAGAGAAATAAACTTTATGATGTTATGTTGATCGGTGATTTTTTTCCTCAGTTGTCATTTATGCTCTCTAATAATACGGGATTCAATTATAAATTATTTCAAAAACTAATAGGAAACGGAATGTTTAAGTTTTTCAGTCGTTTACTATAATGCTTATGGAACTTTCACTCGTCGAACAGTTTTTACTTTGGAAACTCACATTTATAGACCAAAGAAAACTTAATATATTATCAATCTACTGTGCACATTACTAGATCATATTTTTTGAACGTATTTTACATTACAACACTAAGGGCTTATTATACTTCTTCTTTTTTTATATTCTTCTCATGGTTTCGAAAATGGGATTATTCTATTTCTTTTAGCTTAAAACAGATCTATCTTTAGTCTTACATGGTAAAAAACCACAAAATAGTTTTTACCTGATTTACGTTTGAATAAATGTTACTACTTTTGTTGATGTTGTTCTAAGCGACATGGTTTATACTAAACTTTTTTCTATTACAGATGTTTGTAGCGTATTTTGTGAACATAAAGAGAAACGTGAATTTGTGCATTTTTGTCAGTCTTGAGCTTCTTCTATATTGGCGTTTAAACCAAACCAAGCAGGAACTACTAGTTCTCTTTGCTGTTCATCGTTAAGGGTCGTTCAGTTGTTGATTTTGGTCTTACAACTATAAACGTGAGAAATCTTCTTCAACTTCATATTTTTTTAACATGATAAAATATTTTAATTATACTATTAATAAACTAATTCAAACAAATCAACAACTGCCACAATCTTACTTTTTTTAGAATACCTTGTAATTTAGTACATTTGTAAAGTTTATTGGTATACATATATGTATAAAACCGTATTTTTAATTTTTTTATGAACTGTTAATGAATAACAGCTTCTTAAAAATACAACATAATGTAATTTTTAAACGTCTGGCACACACAACATTACAATACAATGGACACGCTGTCTTTTTAAGTTTGTACATTAGGTCTGATGAGTACACACATAAGTAGTAACAAACCCTTAGTTTTTTTTGTACAAAATAATTTAAGCTTATTTTAGATTCGAGTCGTTTTATTTTATCCACATATTGTACTAAATTGTAATAAAACCTTGCAGTAAATTAATACTTCTGAGTTTTCTTTTGGAAAACTGAAAAAAAATATTTATGAATCATGATGTAGTATATATAGCTAACTAACATTAATGTACTTTTGCTAGAATTTACTACGGGCAAATAAATGGAAAACATTTCAATAAAATTTAAGTAGATAAGGTTCAAAATGATATTATCATTTGTTGATTTGACTAGAATTACACATTAGGCAATTTACCCGGCATACTTTATATTTTTTATTAATTCAGAATGACTGATACCACCTGACTGTTTTGTTCTAAAACATTCCAATAATAAACAAGTGTGCGTTTGAAGTAGAAAGTGTGACAAATTTGGTGGAAATCGATTTGGTGGTTTGGAAGACGAGGAACATAGATACATGAAATAGCTGATTTATACAGGGTGTTAATAAAAAAGATTTTACACACTTTAGCAGGTGATAGTAGAGATGAAAACAAGAAAAAAATTCTAATACACTTAGGTTCAATACTCATTGGTTTCCGAGATAGAGCTTTTACAAAAAAAACTACAACAAACAACGCATTTAGCGCACTCTAAAGTTATCGCAGAAGATGTTCAAACTGTCGTCCTTGCTCTTGTAAACAACAGCCGTCGTCGAAGAGACTCACGCACTTGATGGTAAACACCTAGAGTCCTTAGTTGTTGGCAGGCGTCTACAATTCGCTGCCAAAGTTCATCTTCTGTGTTCACTTCAGTGGCGTAAACAAGATCTTTTAAGTACCCCCAAACAAAAAAATCTAAGGGCGTTAGATCAGGAGATCTTGGTGACCATGCGACAGGTCCTCCCCGGCCAATCCATCTGTTTTCGAACCGTTCATTTAAATAGTTTCTTACTGTACGCGAAAAGTGGGCTGGAGCTCCATCATGCATAAAATACAAGTTCATAATAACATCTAATGGCATATCCTCCAGTATATCGTTCAAATTGTCACGTAAAAAGTTTAGGTAGGATTAACCATTCAACCGATTCGGCAAACGAAATAGTCCAATTAAATAATCACACACGATGCCTACCTAAACATTTATCGAAAATCCAAATTGATGATTTCTAACATGAATTGCGTGTGGATTTTCATCTTACCATTCGTGCATATTGTGAAAATTGAAAACTCGATCACGAGTAAAACAGGCTTCGTCTGTAAACAGAATGTTTCCAAGAAAATTTGGATTTATGTACTAGCCATTGGGAAAATTGGATACGCGGACGGTATAGTCCGTCGCTCTCCATAGATGATGAACCTTTTGTAAGTGATACGGATGAAGTAATTGTTCTTTAAGGGTCTGCCAAACAGATACATGATTGACGCCGACAGCTCTACTTATTCGCCTGGTACTCACATGAGGATCATTATCTACAGCTTGCAAAATAATGTCTTCCGTGTTTGGCGTACGTACTCTACGAAGTCTACCACTTTCTGGTGGCTTAAAATAACCTGTTTCTCTTAACCTACGGTCGAATTCTTGAAATTTGGATGAGATGGAACATGCCTCAAAGGATATCTCTGGTGATAAATTCGTCTAGTTTCTCGCGAATTTCGATGAGCTTCGCCATAACATAACTGCATATCGGCGTACTCCGTACATGTAAATTGAACCATTGCAAAAATAAGACTAACTTAAATAGCAATAAGTAATTTCACCGTTACACTTGTTACAAAATGTTGATTGACATGTATTCTGCGATTGTTCGTTTATCGCAGATAACGCGATATCGCATTCATAAGAAGTATAAATAAAAATTTAAAAATTCCATATCTCGAAAAGTATTGGACCTAAGTGTATTAAAAATGTTTTCTTGTTTTCATCTCTACTATCACCTGCTAAAGTGTGTAAAGTTTTTTTATTAACACCCTGTATATAAGAAGTATATATTTGTCTCAAAAGCAAAGGTGCTTTATTTAAGTAGACACTACACATTTTTATACTGTCTGGGTTGGAAAATTATAAGAAAACGTGACTCGTACTGGAACACCTGTACTAACTAAACCATAGACTAAACGTTATGAAATAATCTTTAAGATAACTGTGTTCGTGTTCTAGTGGGGGACTTACCTCATTTACTAATCTTGTCTAATTTCATTGAACTGAAATTTTGTAGAACACAGATTTTGGCTGTAGTTTTTAGTGTAATAAAATAAACTTATGGTTACAACCAGTGTTGTAACAGATACTTTTTTTCTAGTATCTAGATACAGATACAGATACTTTTCATAAATTGCATCTAGATACAGATAAGATACTTTTTCAAAAAAAGTATCTAGATACAGTTACAGATACTTTAAGAGAGTATCTAGATACATGTCAGATACATTTTTAACAAAATCTTGATATAAAATTTAAAAAGTGTCTATTTGGTTCAGCTAAAAACACAAGAACTGTATCCCAGGCAGCACATTACGTCTCATTGACGTCAAAATTACAAGACTTCATTAAGACGTGTCAGTGTCGCCATATGACGTCAGTGTGCTGCCTGGGTATTAAACAAAACATTACTTTATCAACCTTAACCACATAAAAAAATACAAATTTACAAATAAAGCTTATTTTGTTTTAAAGTTAATAGCATGTTAAATGTCTCGTCATTATATTTCGACGTAGAGTTAATAGTAATAAACTACTAACACTAAAAAGTTTCTCAACTCCTTTGCTCTATTTGAGCTGATGAAGAAATTCAGTGTTGCCAATTGACTTTGTTGCGATTCCCTGCATAAACTATAAAAGTTCCATAATGACTATAATATTGTACTCATAGTTCTACAAAGTTGAAATTTGTTTTCTTTTTTTTAAAGTATGAATTTGGTTTGATGGCATAAATGCTAACACGTCACATTTCTTAAGTAATACTAGATTATATAAAATGTAGGTTCATACACGGTTTTCCCCAAAATACCACAACAGTTTATAATACCCACAAAATACGCGCTACTACATAAAATCTCTAAATTTGGCAGAATTCCACTAAAATTAGCGACGCTGAAAGAATTGCAGTCATAAAACACCGAATACAAAGTCTCCAAATTCAAATTGTAATGTACATGATGGACTGACAGAAAAAACTACCATGGTGTTTAGTAAAAAATTTTACTACTACTTACAATTTGAGCAAGAAAAAGTATCTAAGTATCTAAACCACTCAGATACTACGAAAAATGTATCTAGATACAGATACAGTTACATTTTGTCCAGTGTATCTAGATATGTAACTAGATACTCCAAAAGTATCTAGATACTGTATCTAGATACTTGTATCTAGATACGTCACAACACCTATAATGCATAAGCTTAGTGAAACTAAATGTTTCTCGAAAAGAAACCAATAAACGTTAATTTATAATGCGTTCATTACTCCACAATTACATTTAGTTTCTTAACGGTTTCCGATAGACCTTTTCTATTTTTATTCTGATGATTTGCACATTTCGATATCGATAACGTTAATTGTTTTATCAGTGGAAGTCGCATACTTTTTCTCTGTGGTTTTTAATTAGTAGTAATTAATTCTTGGGTTAATCTAGAAACTATTTTTTGATAATTAAGTTTCTCGTGCTATTAACTCCAAATAAAACAAATTAAATTTTATGTAAAAGCACGTAATGGAATAATTAAAGCATTGCCTGTTTGGTCACATATTAATTGTTAAGGGATGCATTCTAGCTTAATTTATTAGTTTTAAGAATTTGCTAATCTTATTGTAACAATTCCAAATGTAATTTATTTTTTTTTTGCTTCAGGATCCAAAATTAAGACAAATTGTAACGATGGGTTCCCAAGATACACTTGAAGAAAAAACTGTTACTGTGTGTTGTGGTACGGATTTTGTTAATATATCGTTTGTTAATTTTTGTTGTACGAGGAAAGAAATTGCAAAGTTATGGACTGATGCACTTATGGGTTTGGCCTACAACTTAACGCAGGCCAATGCCACCACCAGCTTGTTCCTTCTTAAAGCATACACTAAACTTACTCTACTTACTGACAAGGCTGGAAAAATACCTATTAAAAAGTAAGTTTCCTTTTAATCATTATTACATCTTCAAAAAGAACTATAATTCCGATTTGTCAATGATTTCAATTTTTAATATATATTGATGTTACTATTGTAACGGATATTATTATTTACTAATTTAATTTATACTTATACTAAAAATATGTACACGTTTAAACTAACCGAACTACTTAAATCTAAGAAAATTTAATAAAAACACTTACACTATAATTTATGTATAACACTAATCACTTACACGAAGATAAGTCCGCGTATAACTATTTAACACTTATTGTTTGTTTACACTAAAGTCACGTACAAGGTTATGCAGCGTAGATTTATCTCACACGCGTTAACTACTTATTTATTCAGACGTGAATAATCTTCTTAACACTGCCGTCTTCGAATTACGGGATATAACTGACCTATGATTTGTTTGTACCGTATTTATACGTTTCTGCAAACATTCGAGAAGCCTCTACACTCTTTCGTGAACGTTCTAGACGTGGATAAAAAGTACGGGAACGTTCTCGAAATTTACAATAACTTTGCGAATGTTTCACTATATTATACATAATATTAACCCATTATAGTTTTATGGAAACCATTATATTTGACAACGTAAACCTATGTTGTCTTTATTCTGGCGAGTTTCCGTTCTGTTGAATCCTGTTTAGACAAAAATTTTAGTTCGATTTGTTCAATTACAGCGTATACAATTGACGAGATGACAGGCTCTCTGAACTGTAAAATTACTTTTCCGTACCTAATCAGAGTGTTTTTCAAATTTTTTTTTTCATTTAAAGAATACAATGATAAGCATTTTGAGTCCACTACATCCGAAGCATAAAGTTCCAAGTCTAAAATTTTAATTTTTGGAATAAACAATCAAATCTATAATGATTTAAAATGTTAAACTTTTAATTACATCTAAGCAAAATTCAACAATTAATTTATGACAAATTGTGAAAGTTGCAAATATAATATACTTTTATACTTAACTGCAAAGTAAAAAAAAAAGTAATATATCACTTGTTTATTTATACTTCAAATCAATTTTTGTTTTTAGGATTAAATCTTGAATGAAATAGGTAAAGTAATGGAGAAACCGAAACTTGTTTTTGAATCTTCGACAAAAGGACACGAAGTTGAAATCATTTGTATATAAATTATTAACTTATTAGAAATTAATCAGCAAAAAACATTTTTCGAAAAGCATAATTTTCCAAACGCAAAAAAACTGTTGCATCCAAACTTTCTGATTCTGATTGATGGCGTGTTTAAAATTTTATAATATTGTTGATTTTACGTTTTTGTTTTTCTTAAATTTTGAGTTCAGAAATAAATAAAAATATTTTACAGTTGAAGTTGGAAATTCTGAGTCATTCCATCAAATTTTTCTCTGTCTAAAATAACAGTTTGTCGTGTTCATCTGGACCGCTATTAAATAAAAAGAAAAGGCTACAAGCTTAGCTAAACTCTTTAGGTTTGCCAGTTTCATTTTGGCGACGCACTCGATATATCGTTAGTTCTAAACAAGAAACCGCCTATAACAAAAGGAAGACCGCGTGATCTATTAGCCACTAGAGCTTGGGTGCTTACTTCACTTATTGACACATTTTTTGATATTATTCCAAGTTATCTTTGCGTTTACCTTCTTGGAATCGTCAACGTGATTATGGCAATAGTTTACAAAACTTCATTTCTGTGTGCGCCCTTTCGGAACATTTGCAGATTTCCAAATAGTATTATTTCTAATGACTCGTTCTTCTTTATAAGAAAATCTATTATAAAGCCGTTTCAGCATTTTAAAAATCTTACTACAATGTTGGTAGACCATTTATTTTGTCAGAAGAAACATACGTTCTTTTAACGTAAAATTCCAGAAATTTAACGGGAGATCAGTCATATCATCAGATCCTCTAACCTACTTTCTGAAACCAAACGTCAACTTACCTTTTCTGATTTGAAAGTATACTTTGTCTATACGGACAACTTAAAATCTACAAACATGGTATACCTGTTCGACCTGTCGTCAGTACTATTCAATATCCTTTTTACAAGCTGCCCAAGTTTTTGTCCAACATTCTTTGCGAATTTACATATAAAACTTTTTCTCACATTCTTAACTCTCAACATTTTATTCTCCTTTATCTTCTGTTGTAGCTAACATTTGAAACGATTGCATTGGAACTATCGACACGTTTATTGTTTGCTTTTTTAATTTGCCAACTTGAGAATCTAGATTCGTAGCTCAGTCATCTTACAAGAAAACTTTAAATCAAGTGGGATATTCAGGTAGTTAATAATTGTCGTCTACATTTATGCGTTCGAATACCTGACATTTCTACTTCCGAATCCAATCCGAAATTGGCTTTCTATCTTACATTTATACACAGATCAAATAGGGAAACCTTTTAGAAAAAAATTTTCAAATCTATTTTCAACTCTCATATTCTTCCTTCTCCCAAAAAGAAATTTACTATACTTTCATTTCAAGGTGTATTTCAAATTCATTGTTTATGTGGTTTAGTCTACATTATTGAAACTTGTTATTTTTTTAAACTAATTTCTATGGAGTTTAGTCTGGCTCCGTTCATGTATATCGATTTTTTCTTAGTTTTTTCGGTTACTGGTTGGAGTTCTTTGATTTTTTTTTGACGCCTTAGTGAAACATTTTACAAAAGTAAAGGAAACATTGGCAACTTCAGTTACAACATTGTTCTTGTTTTGGTATTGGTACTACATTTATATAAAACAGTAATTGTAACTTATTAGCAGGGAGATGAAATTCGTCTAATAGGCATTGCGCCAATCTATGGTCTCGCATATAAGATTGTCAGGGGGGAGATCAGCAACTTCCTAAGGCAAAAACATACCTCACGCTGGCTGGCAGCTCTTTGACTGAAACAGTCGAGGATGTTTATCACGGGAGTATCCAGAAAGAGAGTTATACAATTAATTAAGTTAGGTAAAAACCAACCAAGATAAACTGTCGGACTCTTCACAGGACACTGACACCTTCTGAAACATCTCGCTAATATAAAAGTGAAAAACAATTTTGAATGTAGGATGTGTAGAGAAGAGGAAATCTTGACATACTATGTGAATGCTTAGCTCTTGTAGAGACTAAATATTTACACTTTGGGGCTAGGTATATAAAACCGAAACTAGTAGCAAACACTTTTATTTATCTCTACGTCACACACGTAAAAACTCGAATAAGCTCTTCATTAATTGATTAACGCGTTTTTTTTAAAGATAGACTAAATTTCACTTCTGTGATTACTTTTTACACTCTTTGCCGTCTCTTCGATTCGAATATTCTGTTGGCTTCTTAAATCGCTTTGAATATTCTCGAAGTTTGAGAATGTTTCATTATAAACTATTAAATTATTATTAATTAGAATTTTAGAAAAGGTAAAATTTACTTTTGTTTAACGGAATTATAAAAGTTAGTCAAAATGCTCATCTTGAATTAAATAAAGTAGATGTGCTAATGCGATATCCGCGTGTTTACGCGGAAAGATGAACAACCAAATTTATAACATTCGAGACGCCTTACTTAAATTATAAATATATGATTAATAATAATATTTTAGTGTTATAAAGATGTTTACTTCAAATAAAGAAGATCGCAAACGAGTTGAGAAAGCCTTAGATATATCAGGTCTTCCTTCTGGAAAAAATGACACGATCAGCGTAGAAAAGTTTCAGTTTGAAGATTTTTTTAATTTGTACAAAAGTTTAACCCAAAGAACAGAAGTAGAGAAAGTTTTCAATGAATTGTAAGTACATGTAACTTACAGTAAATTGTGTCAGTAATAATTGTTGTTTAGAGTGGGAACACCGAAACGGCACAACATGACAGCAGCACAATTAGTAGATTTTTTAAATAAAACTCAAAGGGATCCGCGATTAAATGAAATTTTGTATCCGTACGCAAATAGCGCCAGAGCAAAAGATATTATAGCACAATACGAACCTAATAAATATAACGTACAAAAAGGGCAATTGTCGTTTGACGGATTTTTGCGATATTTTATGTCTGACGATAACAATATTATAGCTTCTAGTAAATTTGACTTGTGTGATGATATGGATCAACCCTTAGCACATTATTTTATTAACTCTTCTCATAATACGTATTTAACCGGTCATCAACTAACTGGCAAGTCTAGCGTTGAAATTTATAGACAGTGTTTGTTAGCTGGGTGTCGATGTGTAGAATTAGATTTTTGGAATGGAAAAACCGATGAACCAGTAATTGTTCATGGATATACATTCGTACAAGACATTCCAGCTAAAGAAGTACTTGAAGCAATTGCAGAAAGTGCTTTTAAAACTTCTGACTATCCCGTAGTTTTATCATTTGAAAATCATTGCAACCCACGACAGCAAGCAAAAATCGCTAATTATTGTAAAGAAATATTTGGAGATATGTTGTTGGAGCAACCATTAGAAAGTCATAAATTAGAATCAGGTAAATGTATAGACTGCATACGACACCGATTAACGAAAATGTTTCAGGAACACCACTTCCATCACCATCTATATTAAAACGTAAAATTATTATTAAGAATAAAAAAAAACATCATCACCATCATCACTATCATAAGAAAACGCCTCCACCTAGCCAAGATGTATCTGAACCAACCGGCAACGGTGATATTGTTTCACATCATGCGCCACCTTTACAAATGCAAGCACGTCAGGTGGGTTGATTTTTTTAATTTTCTATTGTACAAACTTGCTCGTTTTGTAGGGGTCGAAAGAGTCAACAGGAACGGAAGACGAAGATTCTTCAAGTGAAGAAGAACCGGAAATTACTGAAGCGGAAGTACCTCAAGGTGGCGTACAAACGGATAATGCGGATCAAAAACCAGCTCCTCAAAAAGAAACTGAAGCTGGAGCAGAAATATCTGCATTAGTTAACTATATTCAGCCTGTTCATTTTTCTAGTTTTGAAAATGCCGAAAGTAAGTCTATCTACTTAACTAATCACTAATCACGATTGATTCTTTGCAAATGACTCCGAGATAATTATACTTGATTCTTTTAAAAATTTTTTCTTCTTGTAAAGGAACAAATCTACGCGAATTTTTAAAACTTTAAAGACCCATTTTTACTTAAAAGATTAATAGTCAATTTATCTATCTTTGGAATAAGTAAAATGAAACTTTACACACTTAATTTGTAAAATGGATCCATATATTATTGGTACGTAATTAATTAAATGTAAGTAAATAAAGTCTTCCAATAATCAAAAGTCGTATTTAGTTATTTAATTCGTTACATGTTTCGGCTCGTAATAAAATATTTTTTAGCCATTCTTAGATTACAATTTAAAGAAAATAAAAAGTGATGAGATGTCAACAGAATTGTTTAAACAAATTTCTTACCGATAATAATTTGGTCGTAACAGTATAAAATAGTTAATAAACAAAGCAAAATAATTTACGAAAATTACATGTCGATAAATTGTTAAACGGTGCAAAACCGGCAAATACATGAAGAACAAGAAATCAAACAAAAAAAACAAATTACAACAGATAGAAAGTAAGGTAAAATCTACACTCGCGCATCAAGTTTACTCTCGAAAAATCTGTTAATAAGACGTTACCGTATATAGATTTAAACATTTCAATTTAATAATTCGATCACATATGACATATACAGGAAACCTACCGCACCGATTACGTAATTCGATTTGATACTTTTTGAAACGGCTACTTACCATCCCCCCTTAATCAGAAAAGTTCATAGATATCTTATAAGATATCTGTTGAAAAATTACAATAAAGAATTAGCACCATTTTCTCTATAGAATTATAGAAAAAATAACTTCTGTCAGGTTCTTTTACAATTTATATCATAAAATTTTTTAATTATTTATTATTTGACTCGCCGCCTAAATCTAGTTTTGCAACAATGTTTAAAAAAATTTCTCGGTGTCGTATATTCTTTGCAATCCGGAGCGGAATTCCTTCATTTTTTCATCACTGCAAAACGAACTTATACACTTCTATCGACAACTGCAAGACGTGTACCACCGACTGTGACAGAAACTCGATGGTCTTCCAACTCGAAATTGACTAATGTCATTGTTGAATATTGGGAACAATTTAGAAATGTGTTTACATTCATAGCAAATTTTGAAGAATCTGACAATAAATCAATACAGCTCACAAAGAAATTTTTACATGATTTCAATGATTTTGATTTTATATTTTTGGCAGTAGTCAAATGATATATTTTCTTCAACTGACATACTATTTGATATATATATATATAGCGAGGCTTTGCAGCTCATTGCCGCTTCTCGCATCCCAGACGCCACCTGTCCTTGTCATTCCAATCTCCTTCCTGTAGTTCTCTTTTTTCCATTTCCTTATTTACGTTCTTTATCCACTTCTTTCTTGGTCTGCCTCTTTTGTTTCTCTGAGGTGGGGTCCAATTCCATATTCTCATTGGTATTCTTTCAGGGCTCATTCGGCGCAAGTGCCCATACCACTTCAAGTGTTTTTCATATATGTTATCCACAATAGTACTCTTAGCTGACATTCTTCTTCTAATATCTTCATTCCTAACATGTTCTTGCAGCGTTAAGCCACAGCATCTTCTCCAGTACGACATCTCCGCTGACAGTAGTTTCTGTTCACTGTTTTTGTCCATGACCCACGTCTCCGACCCATAAGTCATTACTGACTCTATCATTGTTTTATAAATATTTTGTTTTGTTTTCACTGTAAAATTTTTATTCCACAGGACAGGATGCAGTGCTCTTGTCATGTTTTTGCCTCTACCTATCTTCTTCATTATGTCTTGGTCATCTCTTCCATCGTCGCAGATTGGGACCCCCAGATAATCATAACGTTTTACTCCCTTTATAATTCCACTATCTAGCTCCATGTCTGCTCCCGCTCCTCCTATTACCATATATTGTGTCTTTTCTTTGTTTACCTCTAATCCCCAATTTTTATACTCTTCTATGAGTTTATTAAGCATATAAGTCATATCTTGACAGTCTTCCGCCATGACAATTTGGTCGTCTGCAAACAGGATAGTGTACTATTTGATATACTTAAAAAAATCGCTGTATATTAATTTTTGTATTTCCCAAATAAAGAAAACTCGTCATTTATTGGCAAAGAAAATATCTGAAGATTTTTAAGTGCTTTTTGAAAACGGAATGGAATTGTACAAATAGATATGTCCCACGAAGGATGAAATTAGTGCCAAACATAGAGTACTATTTTATGAGATTCTAGATAATCTTGTAATAGAGATTGATACTAGATTTCAAGATTGTGAAAAGTTGCAATTTGTGTCTCTTGCTGATACCATCAAATTCATAGATTCCATCCAATGCTTTTGAAAATTTAAATCAAATGTATGGAAAGCTATTTACGAGAGAACGTCTAAAAAATGAATTAAGTCTTCTGTATTCAGATGAAACTTATCACAATATGTCCGCAAAAGAATTGCTCTAAAAAACTTAATGAAAACAAGGACACACACATATATTTGCAGAAGCTTATAAACTGCTTTCAGTCATTTTAACAATTCCATCAACAAGCGTATCGGTTGAGAGAAGTTTATCTTGCCTTAAACCATTGTATATACAATGCTTTAACGAATAAAAGTCTATTTCAGAAATGCTTCTTTTGCAAATATTTGCATTCAAAAGGAACTTTTACTAGAATTGATTAGGAATCAACCATTTTATGAAGACGTAACGAACAAATATGCCGCGTTGAAGGATAGAAGGATTTACTTCATTTACAAAAATTAGGGTCTTTTTATGAAAATATTATAATCCTTTGTGTAAGAAAACTTTTCACTTATTTTCTTACTATTGCAACTTGTGGACATGTAATTTCGTAATTTATTTTGTTTATTAACTATTTTATATTGTTGCGACCAAATTGTTATCGGTAAGAAAATCAATTTTATTTTAATCTTATCAATTTTTTTTAAATTGTAGTCTCAGGTTGACTTTGCATTTTATTACTACCCGAAACATGTAACCAATTAAATAATTAAATACGACTTTTGATTATTGGAAGACTTTATTTACCTTATGCCGGGTTAGGCAAATATATGGAAACATCCTCATATCTTTTGAACAAAGCATGTTACGAAAATAATGAAATGTACGTTGTAAATAGGGTTATTTAAGGAATTTGACGAGGTAATTTTGGCCGTGATCTGATTGTTGGTTATTGCGTAACAGACAAATATTTTTGTTTTTTAAATGGGTTTTTATTCCAAAATATGATTCATCGATGTACTTAATTTGTTTATGAATCTTATAAAATATTAGATGTATTCGGAAGAGATTTAAGTGAAAACGCGATTAAAATAATGCGTACAATATGCAAATATTTAAACGCGCATGTTTGATACGTTATTTATTATAATAACGCACAAATAGAAATGCAGGTAAGTAAGACGTGTGTCTTACTAATAACGTTAGGACGTACTTAAATAATAAATAACCAACTAGAAATAAGCGTTCAAATACTGTACGCATTATTTTGATCGCGTCTTTTATTAAATCTCTTCTGAATACACACAATATGCTATTGAAATCGTAGACAAATTAAATTGATGAACCATATTTTGGGATAAAAACAATACGCTCCCATTTAAAAAAACAAAAGTAGTTGTCTGTTACGCAATAACTAATAATCATATCGCGGAGAAAATTACCTCTTCAAATTCCTTAAATAACCCCGTTTAAAACCCTGATTTCATTATTTCCGTAACATGCTTGGTTCAAAAGATATGTTTCCATACATTTGTTTTATATAATATATAAGTTTTATTGCAATCTGTTACTGACTATATATTTGTTATGCTCCAAACGCAAAACTTCACTACGGTTTTTCTTTTTTCTTTATAATTTTTTTTTTTTTAATAGTCACTTGCGCTATTACCCCTACGTATCGGGGTAATGGCGCAGCACAGTAACGCTAATGCTCCAGTAAAACGGCAAAGCAACAATACCTAATAAAACAGAATTTTTTTAACTTAAATATTATTTAATCAGTCAACAATGAACAAAACCTAACTAATTAAAATAATTATTGACTTAATTGCCGATAAAAAAAGAAAATATAGTAATCATTAATTCACGGCCAAATTGCCAAAGGACACACCGAAGGATAAAAACGACTGTTGCCGTTTTGTTTTACCGCGTAGTATGGGATCCGGTAAAATCATTTTAATGTCAGTCTTCTTGATAAGAGACATATCTAAGTTGACTGGCAAAATAAAATGCTTTTCAAATTTTTCACTTTTTCTAAAAAAAGATATTTCGTATTCTTCATTTTCGTCGATGTCAGTTAATATTTTTCCCACATAGTAAATTTTTCGTTCTTTGGTATTAATATCTACCAAAACATAATCATGTTTCTTGGAAACGGCGTCCAATTCATTAAACTGAAAATCACACTCACTTTCATCATCTGAATATGACATAACTATTTCTTCATCAGATGTATCATCTTCAGTAGGTTTAATTTTTTTTCGATGACGTTTTACAGTATTCGTCTTATTCTTGTTAGAGAGGTTTCTCTTAACTGACTTCACTGCTGCTGTTTTGATTAATTTTTCGTGTTTTTGAACTAATTCTTCCCGAAATGGCGTCGAACTTAAAATTTCAGAATGTTTTTTTCTTATATTTCTTTTAATAGCCTCTGCCTTATTCTTATTTGTGGGATAGGTAAAAATATCACTGTGATCTATTACTGGAACGTCATGAATTGTCTGCTTCGTCTCAGTAGCTTTAAATGACGTGCTGGTGGAATGAGGTGGCGTTGTTTCTTTTTCTCGTATTGCAGCCACAAAATCCTCTTCAGAGAATACGCTAGGTTGATAAGGAAAAATACCAGAGGCTTTGAACCCATTAACCCCTTTATCATCAGTTGCAACTTTTTGGTAAGCTGTGCTGAATAACTCGTCAATTTCATACACAGTAATTATTTTGCTAGCATTGGATTTCATCCAGTATGCACACTGATTGTTAAATTCAGTCTTCAAAGGCCCAAAAAATACTCTGTCCAAAGGTTGTGTTTTATGAGAGGTATGAGGGGGTAAAGAAAGCATATCTATGCCATGTTGTCTATTCAAGTCATATACTGGAAGACAAATGTGGCTCTCATGATTATCTAAAATGAGGCATACCCTATAGTCCTTAGACGGTCTAACTGTGTCTATGAAATGTTGTATCCATTTTGTAAAGGCTTCAGAGTTGCTCCAACTAGTGATTGAGAATAAGTAACTATTCGTTACTTGAGTACTCATTACTCGCTAGGATCCGAAGTAACGGATTACTCGATAGGCAAAGTATTCGTTACATAGTTACATTCGTACCATTCGATTACAGTATTCACATCTGCAAAATTGGTTCCAGTACCCGTTTGTACTCAGTACACATAATACATCATTACTCGTATTATGAATTGTAATTTTGTAGGGACATTATTGAATACAGAGCGCATAAATGACGCAGAACTTTAACTCTTTCAACACATTATTATACTGCAGTGGCGGCTTATCTATTAGCTCATTTGGTCAATGACCCTCCAAAAATGAATAAGAAATGTATTTTATTTGCTTTAAAATTACAAAAAAATTGCGTTTACATCAAATTATCAGCGTTTAAATTTCTTGCGTTTAAATAATTGTCAATTTAAACGCAACAGATATGAAAGTTTACGAATTTACCCGAAGCTGATACGAACTTGTGCCCGCACTTACATTATATTACGATGATAGTTATTGTAATCAAGAGTGAGACACACATAATACAATTTTATGCGAGTTAGAAAAGAAGATAAGTAAATGTTAAAATTCGTTCACAGGGTTTTCAGCCAGCCGCCTACGCCAAAGATAATATTCAGTGCAATTATCTTTGAGTGCAATGCTTACATTGCTTTTGCTTACGTGACTTACGTCATCTATCGTTATCTTCGCAGCACGTGTGTGTTAAATACAGATTTCTTATCACATATGACAGTAGTTTTTGTTTCATAATAACTGTGGGACAAGACGTTAAAAAATGAATAGCCAATAATTGTCTACACATCTAGAATTTATATTTAATGCTCGTCCTCAGCCTTTACTTCAAAGTTGACCAACCAGTAAACAAAAATGAAGTTTACAGTAATTTTAAAGAATCTATGTATGATTCATTAGATTTGATTTGTCGAATTAAAATAAATAATAGATTTTAGTGTTTTATGTTTTTCTGTTTTCAGATGATGCATTAAAAGTCAATTAAAGACTACAATGAAAAAGTTTGTAAAAACTAAAAATAGATACATATATTAAATAAAACAATTGATTGACTTTACATATGACTACAGTGGAAAGAGAGCGATACTTCTCTGTGTTAAAAAGAATTCAAACATTTCTACGCAATTGGCAATACTATGAGACAAGAAAGATGTGCATTTCTATGCTGAGCATTGAAAAATCATTGTAAATTTTAATGAGCTTGTTATTGATTATTTTGGTAATTGTAATTATAGACGAATATCTTAAATCTTAAACATAATTGATCTTAAATATAAATCACTACGTTACTGTGAGAATGTTTTTTAGCCTTTTTGCGATCATTGCGTTTTTTTAAATGACCCTCTTGTATGATTGACCACCAGCGCCACTGTTATACTGATAATAGTGTTCTCTGTTCTTCCCTTAGATTTCTTAAATTAAATTCCTTAAATTGTGCAATTTATAAAACCAAAATTATCAACGTTTTGAGGTATTAGTGTACTTATTCGTATTCATACATATACGAATGATAATTCTGTTGATTTCTGGATAACATGTTTTTCAAAATTTAGCAAAAAACAAAATTGATTATTATCGAACATTTATAATTTTATACCTTGGAATATTTTTTGAAGCTTTTACATTATATATTGTGCGTATTTTCATTTCTTAAAATTAATATTAAAAACCTTAATAAATACTAAGTACATATGTTCTGTTTGGTATTTAAAATGGTAAGTTTCTCCTGTATCACCTACTGTCAAAAATGTTTACATAAATTAAAATTTTACACGTTCTAGTCATTTATGCACATACGTCTAAGGTAATCAAATCCCTATCGCGAAACGATTCAAGGAATTATATTCCGGTACCCACAAAAACATACAGTTGTCAAAGTACTAATAGTATTCAAAGTAATCAAAGTAATCAAAGTAACGAATTAAAGTAACGAATACAAAAAGTATAAGTAACGAATAGTAACGATTACTCAAAAGTAACGAAATTCATCATCACTAGCTCCAACCGTTTGAGCCAGCGAAGCCTTTTGCACCGGGAGGATTATTTTTCATAAGGCGGTCGTTCATGTTTTTTCTAGGAAACACGATGAAATGTGGCACATAATTGCCAGAAGCACTGAAACAACAAATAACTGTGATGGTATCTCCTCTTTCTGCACTGGTGATTTTGCCTATTTGCTTAACGCCAATATTTTTAAATGTTTATGTACAGTCTGTAAATCGCTTTCATCGACAATATAAAAGTCACTGGCAGGGTAATTCTTTTTCTCATACAAAAGGGAAAGATTCTCGAAAAATCTGCTAATTTCTGCCTTGTTAAAGCCAACAACTCTACTCAAACTCGTAGCTTCAGGTGTCCTTAATGATATTTCAGGATGTTTTTCCTTAAAATTCCAGTAAAAATCCCAACCTGCTATTTCTTCATTGTTTTTGTTCTTCATTCGATGCTGAACACCTAATTTTTTAGCAACCTGAAATGCCAACCGTCGAAAATTCATAATACTGAGGTCAAAATATCTTTGTGAGAGTTTTAAACAATATTCTGCTAGCTGGTTTTCTTGCTCTCGAGTAAAAGTTTGTTTTCTGCCTACCACCTTTGGAATCACAGGGGTATTAGTAGAATTTCGGCATCTTTTTTTAACATGGTCTTTGATCGTTGTGTACGGAATCCCATATTCTTTATGGGCTTGATTTACATTTAATTTCTTTAAGATGACATCTCCTACAGCTTTTTCGAGGTCTGCTAAGTCCTACTGACTTCTTACATTTTTTTTCTTGAACATTTGTGGCATCTGCAATAAAAAGAAAAAATGTCGTAAAATTATTTCAAAATATCGGGGTAATAGCGCATTTGCGCTAATACCCCACACGATAGCTGCGCTATTTCCCCGTTGACGCCATTTTTTTCAAAATCCGGTAACTACAATCCGATACAAAATTATGACAAGAAAGCAGGTTGGTTCTACAGTACAAGACACAGATTTAATTGTACTTACGATTGCACTAACTTTAGAAGGGTACTTACCACAAAATTTCAAATACAAATATCACATAAGAAAAACTTTTTTCACGTAATTTCACAAAAAAATATTCTACTTTGAACACACGTGTTCGCACTGACAATTGGTAATGCACTGACCCGTCTTTCAATAAACCTCTTCTTGGGAAACCAAGCGGTGTTGCCAAGAGTTACAGATGTCTGGAAAATAAATATGCACTATTTCCCGGACTGCGCTAATACCCCGACCCCCTCTACTATTTCACGGAGACGAGAGTAAAATAGAACTGGTCTGTTCTTCTTTTTTTTGAAGAAACATGTATAACGCATTACAAGAATGCAAAAAGAATCGGTGTAAAATACATTTATCCGGCTTGTCTTGTTCAGGGTTTATATATTCTTTTACTTTCGCTATGGTGTTACTATTAACATCGTTTTATATTTGTAAATTATTTCGAAAGTAAATTATTTCAAAAGTTAATGTTTCTTGTTCCTGTAATCATTTATATAATTTGTATAGTTTGCAATTTTCTCTACAAACATGTAATTTTAATCATATTCTGGTCTTCTACAAACTTAAAAATGTTTGAAGTTCGACAAGGAACACAATCGGAAAAAGTCAATAAACCTTTCAAAGTTCAACTGTTCTGATTATTTGTCAGTAAGTACCTATAAGATAAGGACTTGATTAAATCACATAATGAAGTTTCCGTTTTTAACATATTCTATTTTCTATCGATTGTAGCAGTTTTTGTGTAAATCATAGATTACGTATTGTCAAATTTTATCATGTAGTTAATTTCTACATTTTTTTGTAACGGTCTAGTTATTCTTTAGACTTACGAAAACTGGCTGTATGTATATAACAGTATTAACCGCACTAACCATTCTCCAGGTAGATTGTTACTTTCGGTATGTGAACGATAATTCCTAAAGTCTCACATTTCTATGACGAAATAGAAGAATATCTCAGAGATGTTATCTATTACTAATTTTTTTGTTTAGAAGTTAATATATTTTGCTTCTTTTATTTATTATTTTGTTCTGTTTTAGAGAAAAATCGAAGTTACGAAATGTCATCGTTCGACGAAAAACAAGCGACAACACTTTTAAAAGAAAAACCAATAGAATTCGTAAATTACAACAAATTTCAACTAAGCAGAGTATATCCAGCCGGTACAAGATTTGATTCGTCAAATTTTATGCCGCAAGTGTTTTGGAATGCGGGTTGCCAATTAGTGGCTTTAAATTTTCAAACTTTAGACTTGGCGATGCAACTTAATTTGGGTATTTTTGAATATAATTATCGCACGGGTTATTTGCTGAAACCCGAATTTATGAGACGTAAAGACCGGAGGTTAGACCCGTTTGCCGAATCGACTGTTGATGGTATTATTGCTGGTACTGTTAAAATATCTGTGATATCGGGTCAGTTTCTGACTGATAAGAGAGTAGGTACTTACGTAGAGGTAGATATGTATGGTCTACCAGCCGATACAGTCAGAAAAAAGTTTCGTACAAAAATTGTTCCTAATAATGGTATTAATCCCTTGTACGATGAAGAACCGTTTGTGTTTAAGAAAGTAGTGCTTCCTGAATTAGCTTCCATACGTTTATCTGCTTATGAAGAATCGGGGAAATTGATAGGACATCGAGTACTTCCCGTTGTCGGGTTATGTCCAGGTTATCGCCACGTGAACTTAAGAACTGAATTGGGACAACCTCTACCTTTAGCTAGTTTGTTTTTGTTCGTGGTTGTTAAAGATTATGTTCCTGATGGGTTGTCTGATTTTGCTGAAGCTCTGGCAAACCCTATCAAATACCAAAGTGATCTCGAAAAAAGATCAAGGCAATTAGCAGTGTTAACAGATGACATGGAAGCACCTACTGGTAAAGACGAACAAAAGAAAGACACAACGGTCAAAGTCACCCAAGAATTAACGACAAACGGCAGTCCGTCGCCACGACCCGTGTTAACAGCAGCTGTTGGTTCGTCTGTAGATTTAGTTACCGATAGCGAAGCTCCTTTAAGTACTGTAACATCTCTGGGTACTTCCGCACCCACAGAACAAAATTCGGTCACTAAACCGCCTGAAGTAATATGTATAGAAGAAATAATGGCAGAGTCTTTAGAAAAAATTTTAGAAAATAAGTTAGTTAAAGAAAAAAAAGTCGAATTAGAAAAAAAATTAGATACTTTAAGGAAAAAGCACGAGAAGAAGAAAACAACATTGCAATCTCAAAAATCTACTGGAGAAACGGGAGAAAAAATCTCTAAATTAATGAATATGAAGTTGGTAAAGCGACTTTCTAGCAAGAATATGTAAGTATTATTTAATTTATTGTTTGATACAGCTAATCGCATAGTTACGTATGATTACCGTACCTACTACATGCTATTAAAAGTTCAATATAAGATATAAGTGTGTCGAGTTTGTCAAGTAACCTGTAGTTGCTGTAACAAATTTTCATATTTTCAGTTTCCAAGGGGCCATCTTAAATCATTCTTTCTTTCTTAGAGTAACTGGAGTTTTCTCAACAGAATCTCCGAGTGCAGAACCTTTAACTAGTGTAGCGGATGGACCCGAAACCAGCACAAATATTGAAACCGAAAGACCTACATTACCACGTAGTACTTCAGAACGTTTATTAGCAGCCAATCGTGAATTTGTGGCACAAGAAAGGGAGTTACGCGAAAAATATCACGAAATTATATACACTATTGCAGAAAAAGTCATGCGTACATCTCAAACCAATCAGATCAAATCTCTGAAGGTAAGCACTGTAAATTTACTCTTACGGCCATATTCATAGACGATCACCGAGGAGTTGCTAGCGACTATGGATAATATTAGCAAATTACTTACTTTCGGTTGTCAGAATACTAGATTTTTCACAGAAAATTAACAAGCACTTGCATAGACACTATAAAATGTTCACAAATGCCCCGTGGCATGCGCCATCTAGTGGCATATACAAACTTTAGTTGACACGGCTAAACACTAAAATATCGACTTCATTCCTCCTGCGACCCATTCCTACTCACTATACCCTCGTTATATATTCTATTTGTATGTACGAGACAGACGCAAGTGAATCAAAAATAAGTTAACCCTTTCTAGTCAGTTGATACGTTTTCGTACCATGACTTCCATAATATAGTGGGCTAAAAAAGGTTAACAAACGTTTGTTGTATCATGATAATACTTTCCTAATTTTCGACCTATATCAGCATCTCCACAAGTAACTGCGCAAAATTTACAATACGCATACAGCGTATAGCGATTACATCTTTTAGATTGCTACTAATAGTAGTTCGGAAATATATATGAAACAAATATGACATAAAACATGCAATTGTTTATCCACAGATTTTAATTTTTTTTCTTATGTATATCAAAATTTATAAATAATAAGTTAATTTGGTGTTTATTTTTTCTTATAGTTTGATGTAAAATTTAATTGCATTGCAAAAAAACTGGCAGTTTATTAGTGTTTTGTGTAAAACGTTTTATTGACAACAGGTACAAATTCAATAGAAACTGTTATTTACTATAAAAACGATAAATATATTTTTTACTAGTTTTACAACAACGACCTTTTTTATTATGACATTTTTCATTCATTTTTTTTTGAGACAACCTGTTTATTTAATAACTTAGAATAATAATACAGGTACGATTACTTTATAGAAAATCAATAAGTAGCATTCGTCTCAATAGTCTTCAGTGGACTGTATTAACTATGATTGGAGTTGCTCAGAGGCGGGAGTACGTACGACCCTAAAAACTGGTTTTCATTCAAAATTTATACAAAAACTGCGGTACAATTATTCATAAAATTAACGATCAAGAGCTACACAAAACCCGTGGCAAAGATATCTTAAATAAAGCACCTTTTAATTCAACAATTAGATTAACCTATCTATGGGGCCTGAGGCGGGGGCGTAGCTACCATGGAGCAGTTTGTTATGTTCCAATGGGAGAGGTGGAGAAAAAGAAAGAAAGAAGAATAAATTACCTAAACGTAATTACCAAGATGTTGTTGCTTACCTTTCGGCTAGCCTCACCGTAGATGGTCGTCGGGTAAAAGAAAATCGTAAGACACCAAGTTTTCTTTAGGTAAACTAAATGCCCAAGTGCGCCATCTCTTCTCGAATTTTTGTCGAAGATAAACAGTCTAGGTAGGAGAAAAGGAGATCCTAGACCCGAGGTCCCCCAAAAGAAACATAGTACGAATCAACAATAACCATTTATTAAGGATAATTATTAATAGCCAATTCCGGAACGGAAAGAGCCATTCGACGGTTACGCCACTGGTATAATCAGAAATAAATTACCTTACATAACACCACAAAATTGTAACAATATACATACAAGATGAAAGCAGGTCCCAAAACTAGACTCTGGGAGCCAAAAAAATTTAAAGCGCTAATATTTAAAAGGTATCTCCCAGTGGCGTCTTAAAAGCTAGGCGGAGTAGGCGGCCGCCTAGGGCCTCGAGCTTGCGTGGGGGCCCCAAAGATACCAAAAGCACAGAAATTTTACTTGATAATATTATTATTATAAAGTGTTCCAAAAATGGTTTTTTGGTTTGGTTTGACTATCTAGGGGCTCCAAAGTGGCTCTGCCGCCTAGGGCCCCGACGATCCTTAATCCGCCACTGGTATCTCCGCGGCTACCGTAACCCGTAGCAAAATTTATCCGCGTTAAAGCAACGTAACACCGCCCGTGGACCTTGACGTCAAGTTCATCACGACCGGTAATAAAAGTATCATTAAATTAGTTTACGACAGAAACGGTTATAACTCCCAAATTTCTACCCTTGACAATGGTAATATTTTTTTATATTAACAACAAAAATTAAGTGTAGGTTACGTTAAATAATCATTATAGATCAACCATTACATTAAGGCGTCTGTTAAACATAATTATTCAGGTTCCAAAAGTTCATTAAATAGTTCAATTAAAAGTAATTGTAGTCGAATAGGTGTACCGGATATACAAAGATAACGTTCGAAATACAAAAGCAAACGAAACCTCATGTTTCTTACCCATCCGACTTTTCCACGTTCCTAACGCCGCCAAATCACTACATCAAGTGAAGTTTGTAGATGGCCGACTACTCTCGAGCGCCCTCTGCGAGCGTGACTTGAAAATCACATCTCGAGGTCGAGTATTATCCGTTTTTACGGTAAGTTGCCTAACTATCAGGCGGATTTTGCTCAATTTCGAATTTACACGTTACAAGTTGCTCCAAGCGCACTAATTTAAAGCGCTCGAGTCAGGAAGATTTAAAAAAGCTTATTATGCCATTAAACAGTTTAACAGTTTGATCAAATGATAAAAGATGTTTAATCAATAATTATCAATATACGTGCAGACAATTTGACAATACTTAATGAATAAATACATTTTTTATAATTTTTTAATGTAGGTAGTTTATGTCATATCATGTTGATTAATTTAATGTTACTTCTTCAATATGTCTTATATTTTAAATGAGTTGTCATTAAGTAATGTTTAAAATTGAAATAAAAAGTTAAATATTAAAAAACAAAATATTTTGCTGAAACTCTTGCGAGAAAAAAGGGGCGCACAGATTTTACTAGGGCACTGAATATGTAACTACGCCACTGGCCTAAGCAACTGAAACGAACGGAAAATCGCGGATCGAAACGTGTTGGTCAAGAAAATTGCACATGCAAGTGTTGCCAAGAACTTGAATTCGGTAAATTGGTTGCAAAAGGAGATGGTAGGGGAAGATGTTTGGATATGACACAAAGGGTAGTTTTTAGGAATAAGGAACGAGGGCAGTTTCCTTATTAAGCGGAAGTGTTGAAGTGTGTGTTACCAAATATCAAGTGAGCATGGAATCACTGCATAAGATGTTTTTTGTGAAATATTCCATTTCAAGCGTGAGTATTTGTGTAACCTCGAAAGCGCAATATAAAACTCAATTTTTCGTAGAGCAATAGGCCGAAGTAAAGTACCTTGGCTTATTATTAAACCGTACAGAAGTATCATGGAGGCACAGGGAAATTATTTTAAAAAAATTTAAAATGATGATTTTTTGAAATTAATGAATGAATAAGAAATATTTTTTCTTAAAAATAAGTTGATGATTATATATCGCTGTTGAGACAATTTGGATATATTATAGTCAATCAAACTATGAAACAATTCGATTATGTATTCATTTAGATCAACACCATAAAATACTATTTGATTGATTAGAATTAAACATCATTTGAAAGTTTTATAGCGGGTTGCACAAAAGATAATTGATCGTTAATTAGATTTTAATCTTTGATTAAAGTATGGTTATCTTTTAATTGTAGTTTAACGGACCATTAACGGTCAATCAAATATTTAACTGAAGTCGACGTTAATCAGAGTTTAACGGTTCAATTACTATATTTTGCGTTGCACAAAACTATAATCTCCGATTAAACTCTTGTTAACAAAAAAGTATCTAATTGGAGATATTTGGCTGATTAACCTATAATTATAGCGGGTTGCACAAAAGATAATTGACCATTAATTGGAGTTCAATCTTCGATTAAAGTATGATTATCTTTTAATTGTAGGTTAACGTGCCATTAACGGTCAATTAAATATTTAATTGAAGTCGACGTTAATCAGAGATTAACGGTCAATTAACTATATTTTGCGTTGCACAAAACTATAATTTCCAATTAAACTCTTGTTAACAAATGATTATCTAATTGGCGATATTTGGTTGATTAACCTTTAATTAAATAATTTAATTTAATTTACTCCAGGAAATAAAAACAGTAATTAAAGTTTTTCAATAATAAAAAAGTTCATGATTTACAGTCAAAACTAACTAATAAATTATAGCTACGTTTAATTCAAGTTTCGTTGAATATAAAATTATTAAAAAAATAATTATTAAACAAAAATAATTATGTTGTTCCACTTTGTCGTCTTCTTCCTCGAGTAGCTTTGAAGACAGCTTCGCAGCATAAGGTTTATACGAGATAAAGAAAATCCTTTTGAATTGTTAGAAGACATTGATTTCAAGAAGAGGTTTCGATTAAATAAGGCCATCATAATAAACTTGGTAACGAACCAACAAGCTATCGAAACTAATCCTTTGATGCAAGAGTACAAATATTAATGCTCTATTAATCATATCATAAATGAAATGGTCAGGCTCTCCCATCAATATATAAAGATGCCTAGAACTACCAAAATGTTAATGAAAACAAAACAATGGTTCTTTCGCATTTCTGCATTTTATGTGTTGTGGGAGCTGTTGATTGCACACGTGCATATACAATAACCCGAAAGTCTAGATGCTGAATCGTATCACAACAGAAAAGGATATTTTAGCATCAATGTTCAAGCGATTTGCGATGCCGATTTAAAGTTAATCCATTTTATTGTTTATTGGCCAGGATCAGTACACAACAGTATTATTTTTAATAAATCTCTTCTTCCGCTTGAATTTTGCAATGGAAGATATGGAAACCGTTACCTATTAGGTTATAGTGGATATCCATGTAATCCGTATCTGCTTACATCCAGCAAATGCAAGTGAAGTAGCATAAAGCAGAGCACATATTATGACAAGTAATACCATAGAAAGGTTCTTTGGAGTTTTGCAGAGAGGATTTCTTTGTAATATGGTTGCTGACTCTTAATTAGCATAAGAGTTCATTACTTCTTTCAGTAATTGACAGTTTATAATTTTTTGCTTTTGAAATTTTTCTTATAAATAACTCGGGAGGAGTTGCCACAGGTTCTGCAGTAAATAGGAGTGTGCGAAAGACAAGAATACGAGATAATACAGGTTGAGGTTCAGTCACATGAAATGATTCTCATTTGCCCATTTTTACTAAGGATACAAATTAATATTAGATTTCATTGTAATTATCTCCCAATTTACCAAAATAGTAAGCTCTAAAGCGATTTCTATCTGACTCACTTTGGTATGCAATGTTCGCCAGCATATATAGCTTAGGGGAAGATTTACATCTTCCCCTAAGCTATATTATAATTTCCTCTTTTCAAGTATAAGTATAGTTTACAGAAGAAGTAGAAAATTATCATTGAAAAATATTGCTTACTTTCTGACTTTTTATGCAAAAAAATATTTTTTTCAAGCTTTTAAAATACCGTACATGATGCTGACAACATTCCTCTTTCACAGGAACACATTTTTGAGTTCTTACAATAATATTTTTTGAGATTTCCTGTGCACGCGCGAGTGCTATATAAAATACATAGGCGAAACCTCAGCCTTAATTAAATGTATTTCAATAGATTTGTATGATCTGTCTAACGAAAGGTTTTGCAAGAACCTCTCCCATTAATCCTAAACTAACAGTTGCAAAATAACAACAAACAATTATTAAGCATAAGGTTTGAAGGTAAAAATTTAGAAAACATTTAATAAAATAAATTTGAAAACAAATATCGAAACATCTACAAGGTTACATTTTAAGTTTTCATATAATGCAATTAAGAATAGTCAATCTTGTTACAGTTAACTTTGTATTATTTATAGTTTAACCCTTCCATTTTATATAAAAAATATGCAAACAATTTATTATTTTTCTAACGTTAGATTGCGGACTATGAGAAAGCAGATTATTTATAATCGATCTGTAAGAATCTAATTCCTGGAATACAATAGTAGATTGTTAAATGACTTTCTATATTAGGTAACAACCGATTTGATTTTTGTATTTGAATAATATGTTACGATGAAATTTTAGTACGTAGCTATTCTTTAAAACTGTGAAATAAATAATAATTTATTGTGTTTCACCTTGCTGGTTTCAACAATTTTTACTGCATCTACATAAATCAAAATCTTGTAAAACAATAGACTTGTATGTAAAGTACTAGTCGATCTCTGAAAGTACCGATATCGTCACCTCAAATATGACATTAATACATTGGAACTTTAGCATAAGTAAATGCTATATTTGTTGGATTGCTACACAAGCAATAATAACTAACACAGTAGGTGGTTAACAAATATATATTGAAGTAAAGTAAAAGATTCAATTAATATGAAATAGAGTACACACAGTACTTACGCAATGAGTATTCATACGCTACTACCTTAACTAAGATTCCCTTGGGAATTCTGGCGCTAGGGTTTCAGTTACTGCGCATATACTTGATTATAAAAGCATGCAATTCAAATGATTACAATATTAACACTCCCACTAATTGCAGGCCTTATTTAAATCTAATACACACATTAAAAAAAATAAACTAATGATTTAATAAAACGCACTTTAGTCCACATAGTTTTCTTAAATTCTTAAAACGTTCTTTGCGTAAGGGTTTTGTCATAATGTCCGCAATTTGATCTTCTGTAGATATGTACACTACATTGATGTCACCGTTTTCATACTTCTCTCGAACAAAATGGTATTTGACATCTATATGTTTTGTGCGCTTGTGGTGTGTTGGATTTTGCACTAACTTTATAGCACTTTGGTTGTCTACGTAGAACAGAATTGAATCTTTGCAATCTTCTTCAATGTCTTTTAAAAGTTGCCGCAACCAGACTGCTTCTCTTGTTGCATTTGCTGCTGCAACGTACTCTGCCTCTGCTGTTGACAGTGTTACAGTTTGTTGACGTTGACTTGACCATGTAACCGCACCTCCATTAATTTTAAAGACATATCCTGAAGTTGACTTGCGAGTGTTAGGATCATTTGCAAAGTCAGAGTCTGTATAACCCACTACATCACAATATTCTGGCTCAGCTTTGTATTGAATACCATAATTCGATGTGTTTTTTAAATATTGTATTATTTGTTTAACAGCATTCCAATGTGTTAAATCATAGTTATTTAAAAACCTGCTTACAACTCCAACTGCAAACATGATATCTGGTCTGCTTACGATTGCTAAAAACATGAGAGCTCCCACTGCTTCTCGATATGGGATTTTCTTGTTTTCAAATGGTAATTGACTGCTCATCCATTCCGTACTAGGATCAGCTGGTATCTCAACTGGTTTTGCATCTTCTAATTGAAACCTTTGAATTATTTGTTTAATGTAATTTGCTTGATGTATTTTGATTGAATTGTTTTCTTTATCTCTTATTATTTCTAAACCTACAAAATAATTTAAATCACTAATTGTTACTTCGAATTTGTCCTTTAGTTTTAATAGAACCCAATCTAACATAGTTTTATTCTCACTTATCAGTAGTCCATCATCAACAAACAATGCTAACAAAACTTTAGTATCGTTGAATTGTCCTCTGTAGATACATTTATCTGAAGCACATTGCACAAACCCAAGAGTCTTCAGAAAGTTATCGAAAGTTTGATTCCAGCATCGGGGTGCCTATTTCAGGCCATAGAGAGATTTGTTTAATTTACATACAAAATGCGAATCTATATTAGCTCCTTCTGGTGCTGACATGTACACTTCTTCATGTAGAGTGCCATTTAAAAATGCAGTTTTTATGTCGAATTGCATAATTTCATAATTTTCTCGAGCTGCTGTAGCTAACATTACTCTTATTGAATCGTACCTTGTTGTTGGCGAAAACGTTTCGTTATAGTCAATGCCTTGTATTTGTGAGAATCCTTTTGCACATAATCTTGATTTATACCTTGTGATGTCTCCGTTTGGGTTGCGTTTAACCTTAAATACCCATTTGCAGTCAATTATGTTCTTGTTTTCTGGCTTAGGTACTACTTCCCACGTTTTATTCTTATTGAGAGCTTTTAATTCATCTTTAATTGATTCTTTCCATTTTTCTGCATAACTGCTTGACATTGCTTCTTCATAGGACTTTGGCACATCCACTTCAGCAAAGTTGGCATGATAACTAATTTCGTAATCATCATATCTTTTTGGTTTCTGAATTCTTTCTCGTTGTCGAAGTTGATAAGTGTTAGTTGGTACTTCAACTTCTACATCGTCTACTTGCTCTTCTTGTAAAGACCCATCTTCCACACCTGTGTCCTCACTTGTGTCTAACGCAATTTTAACCATATTTACTTTATGATCGACACTACTTAATTCTTCTTTAAACATAACATCCCTGGAAACTGTAATCTTCTTAGTCCCCGCATTAAACAGACGATAGTTTGTGGAATTTCCATCATAACCAACAAACAGAAACTTTTCACTTTTCGCATCCAACTTAGACCTTTTTTGTTTTGGAATATGAGCATATGCCTCACAACCAAAGATTTTGAGGTGACTTAAATTAGGTTTCTTGCCTGTCCAAATTTCATAAGGAGATATGCCACGATTCTTACTATTTGTGGTTCGGTTCAACACATAAACGGCTGTGTTCACTGCTTCGGCCCACAGGTCCTTTGGTAAATCTTTATCGTACAACATTGACCGAGCACTTTCCATTATCGTGCGCATTTCACGTTCAGCTTTGCCATTCTGTTCAGATGTATAAGGTGCCGTTCTTTCTAGTTCAATCCCACTCTTATACAAGAACTCACGAAAGTTTTTGTTTATAAACTCAGTACCATTGTCCACATGCAACACTTTTACAGAACGTTGAAACTTGTTTTTACAAAGGTTCACAAATATTTTAAAACAGTTCAGAACGTCCACTTTGTGCTTAATAAAGAAAACTACACGATAGTTTGAACAATCGTCCTTAAATAACACGAAGTAACTAGCACCATCAATTGAATTTACAGACATAGGGCCACACAGGTCACTGTAAATTACTTCACCTGGTTCAGTGTTATGTTTAACTGTTCCAAATTTCAGTTTGTGCTGCTTTCCATATAAGCATGACTCACAAAAGAAATTATCAGTTTGCTTTACTTTAATGTCTGTGATTTGTCCCATCGATACTAAGTCCATTACAGTTTTGGTGTTCACATGTCCTAGTCTTTTGTGCCACAGCATGAGTTTGTCCACCTTTTCCGACACATTCGCTTCTGTTACACAAATTATTTTGAACTTTAAATGATATAGATTATTAAACGCTTGTTCTGCATGTGCAACTAGCTGTTTGCCATCATATATATATATGCATGCTCGCTATCTTTTATTATCTTCATGCCTTTCTTGGCCACTACACCTTCAGAAAATAAGTTTTTCCGTAAGTCAGGAACGTAAAGCACATTAGTAATAATACCACTAACCCATTCTCCATTAATTAATTTAAGGATCTCAACTGTACCTTTTCCTTTCACTTGCAGATTATTACTGTTCCCTAGTGATACAACACATCCTTCAGTGCATTCTTCAAATCAACTAAAATATTCTTGACGGTAGGTCATGTGTGCTGATGCTCCGCTATCCATTATCCAAATATCATCTGATGCTTGAGGAAATGTTTCCATAGTAAATGCAGTAAAGTTACCCTCTGATTCTGGTTGTACAGTCTTATGTTGAAGCTTTCTTTTCTGAGCACGACAGTTACTTGCGAAATGGCCCTTCTTTCTACAGTTGTAACATATAACATTATATTTCTTTGATCTTCCACCTTTAGAACTACTTTGCATTTGACTAACGAATGCCGTTTCAGTTTCTTCTGTAGCTGATAAGCTTGCTTCTTCATCAAGTAATCTGACTGTCAAGTTCTCGATTGTCTGCTTGCTCTCTTCTACAGATAGCCACGCCTGTCGAACATTTCGGTATTTCATTGGTAACGTACTTATTATTTTTGTCATTACAGCAGTGTTGCTCACAGTATCACCTGAGTCCCGTATCTGTTTAGCTAAATTTTCAACTTTAGCGATATGTTGTGCAATACTGTCATTGGCATCCATTTTGTATTGATGAAATCTTTCTTGCACCATCATCTTATTCATTTCGGTTTTCTGCGCATAAATGCTGTCTAGTTTTTCTAGTATTTCTTTTGCACTTGCGCAATTCTCAATCAATGTGACTTGTCCAAGTTCCATGGACGACGTTAATACAAACATGGCGACGGCATCTTGCTTGTTCCATTGTTCTAATTGATTTGATGAGTTTTCATCAGGTTTCTCCTTAATACCACTTGCTACTTCGTAGACGCCTTTTGCTCTTAGAGCACATTTTAATTGGAATTTCCATTGTGGATAGTTCTTGCCATTAAACTTGTTTATTAAACTAACGTCTACTTTATCCGCCATCTTTGCTCAACACGCTTATTACTTCAGAAATATTTTTCACACTTTTAAACCACTCACGATGTCTGGGCCCATAACCTGTTGGATTGCTACACAAGCAATAATAACTAACACAGTAGGTGGTTAACAAATATATATTGAAGTAAAGTAAAAGATTCAATTAATATGAAATAGAGTACACACAGTACTTACGCAATGAGTATTCATACGCTACTACCTTAACTAAGATTCCCTTGAGAATTCTGGCGCTAGGGTTTCAGCGACTGCGCATATACTTGATTATAAAAGCATGCAATTCAAATGATTACAATATTAACAATATTTAACAATTTTGTTGACATTTTATTTCAATTAGAAGTTAACCTAACTTTTTTGTATACAAACTAATCAGCTATTTTAAAATTACCCTAGTGTAATGCGCATATAAGCGACGCCAACTAGTATGCGCAAAATCAAAAGTGTTCCTCCAATGTGGGCACCATTGAACGCTCCAGATATCTCAATGAAAAAATATCGTGTATCTTTTTAAAAAACGCCCCTTTTTACGCTGGGAAGTTGTTAGAGGACGCCTTGTGACATAATAACAACCATTAACATTCTGTCGGCACCTTTGATATTGCAGTCCGGAAAATGAGTGACCTTCGGCCATTTTGAAAATAGTGTTGTAGCGCCAGATTTAATTTCTTTTAGTAGAATGCATTTTTTTAGACAACAAATCGATTATTTTAACTAACTTAGATATATAATTGAAATATAGTTGAGTTATCTGTTTAAGCTGACCACATTTGCAAAGTAATTCAAATGACTTTATCATCTTAATTATTGTTTGTTATGCATTTAAAAAAATTCTGACGATTTGCTAAGCTACAATTTTCTTATCGGAAAAGTATGCTGTGGTATTTACTCAAGGTTCGTATATACTAGGTTACCTCGTAACTTCGAACTGAAGTGAGGGGATAAGGACGCGTAACGCGTCATCCAGTATACCGAATTCGCTTGAACAAAGCAAACAAAGCGCTTAAATGCTATACGTGTAATCGACGAAATCTATAAATTTATTTAACTTAAATCAATATTTATAATTAAAGAACGATAGTTGTGGCAGTACAAATCTTCAAAAATTGTGCCATAAATTGCATATAAAATTTTCCAAAATTGCATTAAAAACTAGGAAAATTGCAATATAAAAGATAAAATAAAATCAATTGGTGTATGTGTTTTGTACTCGTATAGATATTTTCCCATCATTTACATAAATTTCACTGTTAGTGCTATATGTTTTAATTTACGTATTCACTTGTAATTGATGCAGGTAACTTAAGCATCTTAATTAGTGCAAAACGTCTCAAAACTATCAAAAACTTATATATGGTAACACGCATTAAAAGCATAACAAAACTTTAAGATCAGGTGATTATGATCTTACCACCGTTCGTTTAAATGAGTTAGACAAAGTTGCATTTGATAATGTTTTTATTTATTTCTCGAAACATAGTGTATATTCATTTATTGTAGAATCAGTAGTATTCACTTGATGACCATTGCAGATACTCTCAATTGAAACGTAGTGTATACTGCATATTGATTTATTTTTAAAAAATAACTACAATGGAAATCCAGAATTGTGCTCTTTATTACCGTTGTTACCAAGAAACGCGGGAAAAAACTTCAAGTTAAAATACGTCTAAATGTAGAATTTAGTTGTAATTTAATTTTTCTTATTAAATTGCAAGAAATTTGCATTATTGTTGAAAATTGCTGAAAAATTGCAATAACACCCAAAATTGCAAAAGCCACAACTTCCGCTCTTTATTTATAATTAATGCTGTATTCAGTATTGCAAAAAAGTTTATTTACCGAGAGCGGTTTAAAATTAGAAAAAAATAAAGAAGGTCTTGAAATAAACAATTATTTTTTTAGTGTTTTTGTATTTTATTATTTAAAAAAATTTGTATATTAACTTAATCGAACAATTTGTTCTTTGTTTGAAATAAATTGCACATATTAGAGAATAAAATATTTAATTATTGAATATACAAAAATTGGGATTGTTCCTTTAGTATCAGTAAATTTAAAGGAAGACGTTTTTATTAGAAACTAAATTTAAATAAATTATATTGTTTCGTATGCGGGAGTTAAATGTAGAAACAAAAAAATTTAACAAAACTCAAATTTTACAGCGACATTTACGTAATTCGAATAATATTCATTAAATTGTTACCGTAATTAGATTTATTCACGTGTATTGAACAGGGTAATAAAGTATGCAATAATACTTCTCACAAGTGTTCGTAACCCAACATTTGAATGTGTATACTTGATGACGCGTTCCCGCTTGATTTCTGATTGGTCCAGAGTTATGAGGTAACCTAAATGAACAGGATTGCTCGATCGCTCGATTTATTCTGCCGAGATCATGTGACGCGCTGACGTCACGCGGAGACCTCGCTCTCTATACTTCTATTACAATCTGTATTAAGATGCACCTTAAAAGGCTACTAAATATTTTATTTGAGTAAATTTGACAACTTTTGATTTATCAAGTAATGCAATAATGTTCATAATCAAAATATTTTTTTTTATTAATTAGTTTTGATGTTTTTTTAACAATTTTTCAAGGTAAAAAATTACATTTAAACATAATTAAGTTAAAGTTAATCTGCTGTTTAAATTATTTTCACTTAAACGGAAAGAAACCTTCACAAAAAATTAATAGCATTTGCTGCAATTAAGGACCATTATCAGAATGAACTATGAAAATATAAAGTTTAGTGAAAAAAGACGTGGATGCATTCATTTTTAAATTAAACTATAAAAAAATTGCTATTCATTTTATAATTTACGGACAAAATAAAGTGTACTGTTAATGGTTAAATAAATGTATTCAAATTTAAGGTTGACAAAAATAAAAAATAACAACACACTACAAGTTTATTTTGAAATTTTATTTAATTTTCTTTGTTTTATTCTTTTTTCATCGGTTTCTTGAGCTGTTGTATTCGCTGTTTTCTTTCCACGTCTTTTTTCACTAAGCTTTGTATTTTCATAGTTCATTCTGATAATGGTCCTCAATTTGCAAAACGAAACGCCATAATAATGTCCAGAGAAATGTTTTCTTTTTTCTTAATTTTAATACTTAATTTTTTTACAACTTGTGGGCTTTTTTTTTAAAGAATCACCGTGGAAAGTCGAAATATTCAAAGTGAATGCATCAAACAGCAAACGCTATTAATTTTTTGTGAAAGTTTATTTCCGTTTAAGTGAAAATAATTTAAACAGCAGTTTAATTTTAACTTAATTATGTTTAAATTTTTTACCTTAAATTTTACTAAATTTATATTAATCAATTTTATTTAAAAAACTTAATAATTAATTTTGTAAATCTCGTTCATAACTCTCCTCTGTAAAATGAGTAGAACAAATTACGCTAGTATTAGGGTTCATGTTATCAGGCCTTTTACAACGCCTAATCCATTCATTTTTAATTGTAATGGACACTAAATTGGTGCCTTTTGGGAACTTGTATATAATCTTAAGATTTTTATTTTTGGTTGCAATCCGGTTGTTATCGCAACCAAATACAGCGCACCTTGTTCCTGGCATTGTATAATTACACCTCAGTATCTAATATAGTGTAAATAAGTTTAAATTTTAAATTAAACCTGATAATAATTCGAAATTCTTACAAGCAACTTGTAGACACTTATTTGAACGAGTAAAACACCAAGAAATGTAATAATTACTATTAAAAAAATCGCAAAACCGTTGGATTTAAAGTGTATTTAAGCATTATTTATAATCAGCGAGCCGATGTGGTCTCCGGCTGACGTCACACGTCAAGATTTACGGGAGTGGGGCGGCTTACATTGCGAGAATACGAATCGAGCAATCCTATTTGAGGTAACCTAGTATATACAAACCTTGGTATTTACTGTCAGCGTCTCACGAGAAGGCACTTGGGGGCTGAGGTAAGGGGATCGCAATTTTATGCGTTTTCGTCACTCAAGCGGATATTACTGCTGGTCCTAAAAACATCATTATCAATTCGGTATAGTTGCATCTTAGCATCCGTGGTGTTCAGAGCTTATAATATTTGTGTTTTTGTAGAAGTGTAATTTTTTGTGTGTTATTATACTTGTTACCGTTGTTATTTTGAATCGTTATTTTGTTGATGAAATAATTATAAACTCACAACAGGATAGTAATGATAGCGAAGAAAGTGACGACGATGTAAATACTGATAGTGATATAAATTAAGTGATACAAAAATTACTATTAACTTTTATGTTCTAAAAGTTTTTTTTAAAATGACAATGTGATTGTATTATAATTGACACAAAAAGATTACGACATCGACACTTTTCTATTCACGATAAGATAATAAGTTTAAGCATGTATGAATTTATTTCGGTGAAGGTTACTTGTTCAATAATCATTTTTGAAATTTATTTTGCTTTAATGTTAATAAAACTTAAAAATATTAGTATGTACAAAAATGTTTAAGCGTTTCTTATTTACTTGATCTTGTCAATAGTTATACTTTTAGTAATAAATTAATTTACTTTCAAGTTTTATTTTTATATTTACGAGCAGAAAAAAATCACGTGGGCTTTGAGCGATATGATAGTTTAGAACTTGACCACCGCGAATTGTGTGAGGGCGCTGAAAGTATTTGTAATTACAACTACTGAGCGACGTTTTTATCAAGTGTAATATATCAAGTTTTAGTAGGGATAAACGCATTCCTTCCGGGTGCCTTCTCGTCAGCCGCTGACAGTAGCAGTAGTCTAGTCTGTATTATTGGTATTATTTATGTTTTTAACTCATTACACCGTGCAGCTAACAATACGAATTTTCACATAAATATAAATTGAATAATGACGTTATTTTTGTCACTATAATTTTCAACAAACGAAATTGTTTATCAGAAGCATAATTGTTTGTATTGCACTTAAGTACTGCATTCCTTGACGGTACGGTTTCTTTATCTTCCTTATTTAAACTTTAAGTAACACTATTTGGAATCTTCTTTCAAGGAGGGGCATAAAAAAAACTGCTCAGTTTTTCTTTGAAGCGACGTTTCGTGCACTAAATGTGCACTTCATCAGGCCAGTAGAACATTTGAGCAATTACTCCGAAGTTTTCGACAAAGATGAAACACATCCTAAACTTAATTGACAAAAATGTGATTATTAAAAGTCAATGATTAAAAACAATAAATAAGTATAAATAATAAATGACAACACAATTCAACATGGGGAACAAACCCCTCATTGAAAGAAGATTCCAAATAGTGTTACTTAAATCCTTGACGTTTATTTATCATAAAAGATGTAAATACAAAAGAATTCCAAATATAACCTAATTTGCAGTGTTGTGACAGGAACTCATTTTTTGGTACCTACCCAATCAACAAGAAAACATTTTTGAAATGTTTTTTTTCAACGTTTTACAAAAGATATATTTACATTTTTAAAAACATTGCAAAAACGTCTTAATGGCCAGAATTACGTTGCAAAGTCAATATTAGAAAAACATTCTAAAAATGTTTAAAAAATATTATTTATAATATTATTTATATATATTTATAATATTTTACAAATGTTACATTAATGTATAAAAAATGTATAATCAACGCTTTTTATTAATATTGCAATATGCTTAAGAGCAGTTCTACAATCATGGTATAAATGTAAGTTTAGTTATACTTGCTTTAATTTTAAAATACTGACATATTTGGCTGTTAGTTTTATTTATACTAACCAATAACACAGCCAATAACGACAGCATTTTACAATCAAACTAAGTATTACTTAACTGACATTTATACCATTATTATAGAACCAACCCTAAAATGCTTACAAAAGATAAATAATACAATATTCGTGTACTCTAATACTTCAATTGGCTGTAAATGCATTTGGTGCCTATAACAAAAATTAACACATTAACATAAAAGTAAAACAAAAATTATTCATGTAATTACTTTATATTAATTGAAATAATTATAATAATGCTCACAAAAGGTTCCAATTAATGAAAGATTTTTCTATTTCATGGATAGGATCCTTCGGAGTGGAAAAACGGCAACAATAAAAACAACCTTTATCTGTTGTTAAGGTTTGAACAATAAAGGTTGTTCTTATTGTTGCCGTTCCTCCACACCGAACTAACAATCCAAGATTTTGAAAGTTTGTACACACAAAATAATGATGCATCAATATCAGAAAAAATTACATACCAAGATTAATTGGTTATTGTGCACGTTCAAACCTCCCATTTGGCCAACATCATATCAACTTGATAACCTTAAAACATCAGAGAGAATGGAAATCATGAAGTACATAGAATGAACGTTTTAGTGTACCACTGCTGTAACAAATAACATATACTTCAGCAAAACTGCTTGCAACAAAAAAGCAAATACAAACGTACCATCATAAATGCTGATTTATACTAAAAGTATCTATTTGAGTTCCACTAGAACGCAAATTAGAAAACGATTAAACTCAAACTGATACACTAACAATACATTACACAGCATAGCGAGTAATACCATGGAAATTGTTGATTCGTTGAAGCTTAAAATATAATACAATTAAATACCATTTTTTCACGCAGATACTGGTACGTGTTGGTACTTTGCGCAAACGCGGTTATTAAGTACTTAATTCAAATTTGCAAGAAAGTTTTTAGAAAAATGAAAAGGTTTAATATGTATATTTATTAATAATATGTAACAAAAGTTTATATAATTGTGTTTCTGTTACAATATATAAAAGAAAAAAGTGTATAGGTGAAAGCAAGCAAAAGTATAATTTCTAATAAAGTAAAAACGTTTTTTATGTTTGTAAAAAATGTTTTAGAAAAATTTTTAAAATATTTCAGTATCAATGTTTAAATTAAATATTTTTAAAACGCAACATAAATATTTTTTTGAAAAACATTTTTTATTTCGATTATTTTAAAACGTTTTAACGTTTTTAAAACATGAAAAAAACGTTTCCTTGCTGATTGGGTAGGTACATGTACAGGTACATTTATTTAAAAGTACCTAAGTACAGGTGCAGGTACAGATTTGGCAAACGTACCTAGGTACAGGTACAGGTACAAAAAAATGTACCTTAGAATTTCAGGTACTTATTTATGATAATAAAAAATACAAATTTAGTAAACCAACTCTTGTTCGTGCAATCTCATTGAAAAGCGATAGAAATCATTACAGCTATAAAATGCATGAAATGATTGAAATCAATCAACGACGCTACTATATTAATCATTGTTGATGACACACACAGTAGCTGGTGTGAATCTCAGTAAAGATATTAAAATTTATACAACTTTTGTAATTGCAGTTTATTGAGCAATGCTATTGTTGTTTATTGTATGAAGTACATTATTTAATAATAAAAATAGGATTACTTATTTTTAAACGTTTTTCTTAAGGTTTTGGGACTAAATTATAAGATACTGAACGGGAAGGGTAATGCATGGCAGTTTAGTGATACAATTGACGTCGGTTAGTAAGTACTTCAAGGGACCGATTCTTTTGTACTTATCCGAGAAGGCTTACAATTCGACGTACACGACACCTTAATTTTCATTGAGGTCGTGCTTACAGCATTTATGTTATACCGTTGGTTATACCCGTCTCGGCTATGTTTATGTAATTTAGTATAATACAAACTCAAATATGTCGTTTTTAGAATAAGTCATTAAGCACGTACTGTTTATATATAAGCAGAAATACGATTCGTAATAAATTTTATTATAATGACATTGTGTTATATAATCAGTTATAATTGTTTGCTATTTCCTAGAACTCCACAACTCTTTTCTCTAAAAATCATCTTTTATTTTATACAAATTATTACGTTTCGAAATTTATCGCATTCGGTTTGATACCCTGGCTACTCATGTTAACAGTACGATTGCATTGTTGTAAATGATTCATCCGAGGGCTGTCTTTAAGTGTGCTGTCACTGCCTACATTTGCACTTTTAACAAGGAAGTTTTATACACATTAACGGTACCCTTCGGGTATCATTAAGGAAAAATTGCGTAGGTCATGTACTATTTTTGGAAGGTTTTAGTAATTTCAAATGTGATTAAGTCCGAAACAAATATATAAAGTGTACAATACATGTACGCTTAAAAGTACCTATTTTATTAGGTACTTAGGTACAAAGGTACTTTCTAAAAAGTACCTAGGTACAGGTAAAGGTACATAAATTAAAAAGCACCTTTCTAGGTACTTAGGTACACAAAAATTACCTAACATCCCAACACTGCTAATTTGTCAGAAATAATAGATTCACGACCGCCATATTCTTATGTGTGCAAACTAGCACATGCACTCTCAATTTTTTTGCGCGGGAAACTACTGAGTGTCCCTTATGGTTGTTATTATGTGGCCTTGTGCTTGAGGATGTCTCCTTTATGGATAAAGTGAACGCTATTAGCCTATGTAACATCTCGCCTCGAGTTAGGGCTTTGATGAGTATTGATGAAGTGCGGAGGAATTTTTGAGTGGAAATATCTGGAATTAGTTAATAACTTGACTTTATAGTTATATGTTTTTTTAAAGTTATTTACGTGCACAGTCCAATTGTTTGTTACAAACAGTCGTCTACCGCTTAAAAGCTAACCCACACTTATTTTCGGGTTTGTTCAATCGTAACACTCGCGTTAAAGCATAAACTGACTGAGAAAATGCCATTACAAACAAAGTTATTTGCATATGTTTAGGTAACTAATGAGGCATTGCTTGAGTGGAGTTAATGCGTCAAAATTAGTTAATACCTAATGCAAAATAGAAATTTTTAAGCAGACAGGAAGTTGAAAGACTATTATCAGCAAGTGATTTAAGCAAATGCTTTTTAATCTTTAAATCTGTCGAACAATAATACTTTTCAAAAATGTTGTTTTAAAATAAAGGGATTCAGAAAGAAGAAATTCTATCTAAACAGTATTTTTAAATACAATGTACTTCAAAAGTTGAACATGTTTTAATTTGTAGGTTTAATTGAGGAAAATTTCAGTCTCGGGAAGGTTTAAAAATAATCAGTTCTAATAATTCGTGTTTGGAACACTGAAAAATATTTATCAGGTTTAAGCGCTAAGTTAAACGTTACTGGAATAAGACTAATATAATTTTAACAAAAATATGAAATAAATACATACATATATTTTCATATAAAATGCAATTTGTACCTAAATATAAAAAGAATCGCGAAATATGGGATTTTTTATTGTACTAATAAACTATACCTTATGAACAGAACAAATAGGAAGTCCGAACATAGTGTACAATATGAAATTTCATGTTTTTATATACTACCAAACTTTACTAATACATACTGATAATTAGTATTTATTCTAACATTATTTTTTTCACGGAAATTTGGGCTTGAAATTAACAGTTATATAATTTAGAACTTACGTTTATACCAGTATGAGATTGAAAAATAGTTTCCTAATATAAGTTGAGCTGTAACATGCGCTAAATTCAAGTGGAAACCAATAAGAGAAAGAGAGAGAGACAGAAAAATTAACACTCATAATAAAATGTCCATTTATTGTCTTATTTCTACCATGCTCGATTACTTGATGGAGGAAGAGCAGCTCCACTAGCTGTTATATTTTCATATCCATAATTTTTACCAAATAATGAAATAAAGTCCATACACATAAACAATAAGTAAAATAGCAGATCATAAATAATGAATCCATTCTACGAATTCATTACGGAAGCTTGCTTTGATCGGAAACCGTTGAGAAGACCTTAATCACTACGTTAAACTCTTGCATATCATTAAACAACACGCAAGAACAAAACGTGGTTAAAGAGTGGACACACCGGACCAAAGTACCAAGCCTCTGGGTTGCGAGCGTTTGGTTAAAGTTGAAGGTGTTACGAAACTGCAACATTAGTAAAACCGGCTACCAGAGTAATCCAATCACAGCTCCTAATTACTAAGCCGCTCATAGGCGGTTCTAAAGAAAACGTTCAACAGAGAAAGTTTACATTTTAAAATCAAATTTGGATTTATTACACACATGAATTACATTTAAACTACTTTACAATACCTTGAAGGAGGGATGGTAAACTTTAGCAGTTCGAAGTCACGCGAGAAAACCATCGACAAGGGGTTTCATACAAAGCATTTTGTTCAGACGCGAAAAGATACGTTAACGCTGAACATCGAATTCCATTCAATTATTCTGATACAAATTAAATCAAAAATTAAGAAAAACAAACAAATTAAATTATTATTTAACTAAATTACAAAAAAATGTACTAGAAGAAGAAAAATATAATAATCTAAACACAAACAAATACATCGCAATCTAATTATATTGCTTAAGGACAAGAAAGAAAACGTGGATCAACAAAAAATCTCAAAATTAATCTAATCTACAATTTCAAATATCATTTAATTATTTCGAATTTTAACATAAAGAACTAATTCATACCTGCAATTGTGCACTTATTATTAGTATTACTTATATAGGGCTTCTTCCCTTTCGAGACAATCAGAAAAACTGCTTTTCCTAATTCCCGGTTTGAAGTTCATGACCTTTCCTTTTTTTTCTCATTTCCATTGTAGGGTACTCGTCCCCTCTTTTCTGGCTATCTCTAATAAACTTTTGACTGAAAAATGACTAGGCAGACATATAACAATGCTTGAAAAACTTTAATTTGAACAACATGATACTAGGAAGATGTTTAAAAAATACATTGGTGCTTTGTTTTATAGCGAATCATTGTATTTTTAAGTTACCAATTTTTGTTTAAGGTTTTGAATGTAAATGAATTTCTTTTTTAGGTACAACTCGAACGCGAAACATCGGATTTAATGCGTAGATTGCAAGCAGATAGACGCGAAGAAGTAAAAGCGTTGGCTAAGAAGCATCGAGATAGAGATGAATTAGTTCGCGTGAAGAGAGAAGTGGCAAGCGCTGTGGTTGATCGTGGTGTAACTGAACGCGAAAGGCTGGGGCAATCATTCGAAATGCGTAAAGATGAATTAACTAAACAGCATGAAGCTGTTAGGAATGCTTTAACAGAGCACAAATTGAAGGTGATGCTATAATACGTTATGTATACATTTAAATTAACTTTAGTATTTACAGGCTAAAGCGGCTATGAGTAAAGAATTTGAAACTCGACTAACTCGTGCCGAAAATGAAGTAATTGGCAATGCAAGTATGCAACAGTAAATGCAAATAAGGATTACAGATTTTGCGCTTGTATTATTGAATCATTGATTTAAATTCAATGAGTAGAAAACTTTTTGGCAATACACGAAAAGTAGTACGCCGTTGTTCTTTTGAAAATTATATAAAGCTGAATCTCGAACACAATTTTGACAATCATCTAAACGGCAGATTGCCGATTTTAATGATATAATTCTAATATGCTATTATTAGGTCATAGAAATCATTGATATTGTCGTCTCTCGTCGTTGTGATAGTAGAATTAGCGAAATTTTAGATAATATACATTTTGATAAGTAGTTTCGACTACTAATAATTTGTTTAATAGAATTACGTGCCAGTTTACACATGACTTAATTTAGGCTAATATCTTAATTATTTGCCTCTTTTTTTTAATTAAACGGTTTTTGTTTGTACATATGTAAATGTTTTTTGAGTGGGTTTTTTTGCAAGTGTATGTTTATACTTTGTTAACTTTTTTATAGTTTTTATGTTAAAAAATTATTTATAATTTCGTTAAGAAGTGGCTGCTCTTTCTTTTGTATAGCTTAAGTTGTGGTTGGATTCGAAAATTGCAAATGCGCCTACATATTCTTTTTATCTGATTTTTCCATCAAATTTTTGGAAATTTGCCTTACAATTAGTGTACATTCTAATGTAACTTTATTCCAACTCTTAACTCTTGAAATTTTCAAACAAAGGGACTTAAGATTGTTAGCATTGCTTCACCATAACTTTAGGTAGTTATTTTATGAAATCGTATTGTTTTAATATAGAATCAAATTTTCCGACTATTTTGGTTGAGATTAAATCCATATTAATCATTGTGTCGTAATGCAATTTAGCAATCGACTTAGAATAGATCAGTTTTTACATTGAAATTTCTTACACTGTGTGACTTTTAATTGTGTTTTAATGTTATAATAACATTTACATTGCTTGTTTTTAAATGATAAACTGTATCGAACACCGCATATAACTAATTTTAGCATTAGTTAATGCCAACTCTTACGTATTTTGGTGCTTGTAGTTTATACCTTTATCTTAGTTTTGATGAACGTTTTATTTATTTTTGTGTATGCTACAACTTTTTAATATACTAATTTGCTGGAATTGCTTACCATTTTTTGTAATTATCTTAGAACAACGATGCTTAATATTTCTAGTCTTAATTTTGCAAGTGTTAGAGGAACAGGCCTTGCGAAACACCAATTCGGTCTATTTCGAATTTAGCATCTGTGTAGGTATGCTAAATTATTAGTAGACACTTTCGCCGAAATGATTACTTATAAAATAATCCAAATCTAACTTACGGCAGTTCCAGTAGCTAAATTGACGATGTAGAAATTCTGGTTTCAAAAAGAATCTTGTTAACTGAGTGTTGCTATATTATAGTAATTGTTGCTAATTGTTACTTTGATGGTTGTTACATAGCATAGTCACTTGTTAGAATATGCAGAGATATGGTGCGTACTACATTATAACGTTTAAGCGGTAAACTATAGAGTGAAAATAAAATTGTTTCGAAGATAATGTAGTGATGAGCGTGCCAGAAGTATTCTCAATAATGCAATATTTAATAGAGTGTACGATTGTTTTAAGTAGATATTTTTTATTTATTAAAATTCATTCCTAATGAATCAACGGCCTATGTAGTATATGTTTAAGGTAGATTTTTACCATTAGTGATTAGTATCGTTACAACTTATGTCAGAATCTTTTTCTAGCTTGTATTAAAGATACGACGCACATAGTTCTTTCTTCTTTTTAGTGGGATTTTTGTATGTAATTTCTTCATTTGGTTTGTGCAGATTTTTTTTTGGTAATACGATGTTATACATTCCAGATTATGTAATTGTATTTTTCTCAATTTCCAACTTGTGCCTTTGCCAATTTTCAAACATCCATTTACTCGTAATTTTAATTAACTTTCAAAATTATATCACTTGTGTTTTATTATAATAAACTTTGATGTGAAATAATAATAATAATATATACATGTGCAAGTAGTGTTTTATTTAGAAAAGTCCTGTTCCTATTAAATTTAAGCTTATTGCTATTTACCTCTAGTGTTGTGTGGTTCCGATCCGATTCGTTCAAACAACAGGTTCAAACAGACCGAATTTATTTGAGAATCGCGTCGAACCGAATCCGCCTTGTGTTATGGATTCGGTCTGTTACATACAATAATAACGTTAAATAATTGATTTATATTTGTGTATAAAATATCTAGTTTGACTATGACAAACAAATGGAATTCGCAGTTGAAACATAATATGACTTAATTGGTGATACGTGTGCAACACTATTTTTACGTTTATCATTTTTAAGAAATCAAACTTTAATCGTTGATTGAAATATTTCAGTCAACGCTTTAATACCATTAAATGAATGCAATTAGCATTATTTCATATCGTAATTGCGAGTTATTTTGTAATATTATATAAACATTAAGAATATGTAGTGAATTAACTTAACTTAATGTGACTAGTTTACATGCATCGTTCATAAATTTTAAAATGAAATAATTCATAGTTTTCAGAGCATTTCTATCAGTATAGGGTTGTATTGTACTTATTTAACAGTTTAAACGTGTATTATAAAAGATTGCAGTTAATCATTACTTAGAGAAGGTAGTCTTTGGTAACTTTTTTCTCCTAGTAAATTTACCAAGTATGAGTTTTTTGCATCTCCTACCTGAAGGTGTAATATAACTACTTAAGATAATCTTTACAATTCATTCAATTGTAAAATGTTCAACAAGTTCTAAACCCGTACATAAATATTTTTTGTATTTAATATTCAGGATCGTTCATATGGGAGAGGTCGAGCGGCACCTAATAGTACAATGTTGCCATGAGCGCTGTAAGGGGCGCATAAGAGTGGCTTGTCCGGGAGTGCTAGAAAGGCTTGGCGCGGCCCTATTCATTATTTATCTGTTTAAAATAAAATTTCCTGTAAATTATAGTTTGAACTATGTAAATAACTGTCAAAAAATAGGTTTAACTTGAGGAAACAATAGTTCGAGATCGTAAAAATATTCTCAGTGAGAATTAAATTTACAGACGCCTTAATCTCTGGTTTTAAATAAATTTAAAGTGAGCTGGACTATTGCCTTGATCATTTCGAGTTATAAAAATTCCTTTTATTGAGCCTCCGATTTTTAATCGAATTAAAGAAAAATTTAACTTTAAAAAAATCGAGTTATTCTATAGACATCTTCTTATACGTAAATTCTCAACATAACGCAAAGCCTGTTTTGAGTTTTTGACCGGTTACAAACCATATTTTATATATAAACCACTGTATTCCGTTCACCAAAATAGAGTATCACTGTTTCAATGCTGTGGTTATAGTTCACCTAGAAAGAAACGACCAAAAAGAAGCTCTAAGTCTACAATCACAACAGGTTCTGAAGATTTTATTCATAATTTTTACAATGTAGAAAAAAACGACTAATAATAAAAGGTAAAGTGAAATATAATTGTTTAAAGTCAGAATTTATTGTGCTTTCTAGGAATATTACATAAACTACAAGAACAAGATTTTTTCGATGGGGGTCTGTTAACTTTAAAAAGTTATTTAAAACTTGGATTTGAGTAAGTTATCAAAATGATTTATTCAATAAATTAAGTTATTATACTTACAGATGGCAAAAATCTAGAGATAACCGTAGGATGCTAATGGGGTCAACTGCAATTTGCATGAAAAGAATCTCAGATGAAACATACATCCACAGCACACATACTCTACCTAAAGATTGGTCTGATGAAACAGATTTGGGTTTAAAGCAGCCAATTTCAAAAAGACAAAGTTTAATAATTGTACATGCTGGGAGAGAAATGGGGTTTATTAATAATGGATTGTTGATATTTAAAGCAGGTAAATGTTTGATTATTGTTTTTTAAAATGAGTTTCGATAAAATACTTAATGTAAACATACTTTTTGTGCGTTTCTTATTCCTTACTGAAAGAGTTTTGATGGTATTTTTTTCTAGGACATAAAACGGGCGAGTATCTTGATGAAATGTATCATGAAACTTTATGGTATCGGTTAAAAACCAGTTGTTACCAAACGTGCCACCGAAATCAGTTTTAGTCATCGATAATGCATTGTACGATAAGGTTTAGCATAACAAACCACCAACACTCTCATCTTTACAATGCGATAGTTAGAACTGTAGTATTTAATTCAAAAGACGAAAAGTGAATATATAAATTAGACATGCTTTTAAATGATAATGGTCACGATGTTCTGCGGTTACCTCCCTATCATCCTGACCTGAATCCAATTAAGATTTGGGCTACCGTAAGAAACTGGGTTGCAAGTCAAAATGTAACTTTAAAATTAAACTATGTCGAAATGTTAGCACACAAGAAATTTTCAAATATGACTGTTGACTGAATTGCCATTTGCAACCATTGTAAAAAAATCAAAAACAATTACCTTTCCTCCAAAGAAATACTTGATGTAGCAGTTGATACAATGCAATTATCTGTAAACAGCGGTTCATCGGAATAAAAAAAGTATTTTTGACTTTAGTGATGATGAAGACGAAAATGAGTGATTAATAATTTTTTATTTTATTACACACTATAAAAACTCATTTATTCATTCAAAAACAGTTATTTATTAATGTATGAAGCAATGTTCGGTGTCAAGTAATAATCTTACTTTACTTAACTGCAAAGATACCGTAACACCTCTTTCAAAACATTTATTACAAATTAATTTTGGAATGCATAGGTAATAAATAGATTTTCTAATTATAAACAGATATTTTTTTTGTGCTGCCAACATCGCAAACGTCAATACATAGGTCAACAAGGTCTAGGTCAACGTCAATATTAGTTTGTTAGTGTAGTTTCGTATTATAATCTGTGGTTACGTAATGGGCGAAAAAAAGGGGTAGGTATAATATACTAGCTGGAGTAACCACCAGTAACCACTTCGTACATAAAAACGAGCCGTTGATATCCCCACTGCTTTTGGGCAAAAACGCATAAGGTTGACCACGTTTGAAAGGTAAAAGTAAAATTAAACCTTCTATGAAAACAATTACCATATTTCTTAAACTAAAAATACATATACTTAAGAATAAACTACAAAATTATGTATTTTTAAATAAAATAAATTAAGTTAACTAAAATCAGCTTCTTAAATGTAATGGAACTACTACCTTAAAATAACATTATGGTTTTGCAGTAAGTTTTCAATCGAAGTCATACTATAAATAGTAATTATTCAAACAACAAATTTTCCATACATGCGACACGCTTCCAAACGTCTTTACAATGGGTGAATATAATTTTTAAATGGTATTCTACGGGAACTACCCAAAACGCCGAATGCCCAAAATGCCAACTCGATATTTCGTTCAAAACGCCGACTCCCATTCCGCCGACCACGTCCAAAACGCCGAACCGCGTATATGACCAAAACGCCGACTCGTGTCCATAATGCTGACAGACGCAAAATGACGTCACATTGTAAGTAAGCATAGCGTCGGAGCCGAATACGAATCGATACTTGTTTTTAGTACAAAACGTTGTTTTCTCAACATTTCGGCAAAATGTCCACGACCGCACCTATAAGATTGGTCCAAAATGCCGAATAGTCGGCAACTCAATTTTTTTAGGTATCATCAAAAATAATGGTGTGAAAAAGTAACTGGTAATTGATTTTAACTATTATATTTTATCATATTAGATATATTTATGACACACGTACTTAACACTATTTTGACATTGCCTAATATTACATTCTTCGTTTATTTGCTTATTATGCTTCGTACTCATTAATTTTGTAATTTTTTAAGACGGTATACGTAACATATCAGCTTTAACAATAATAGAACTGCGAGCATTCGTAGATGAAGGATTGCAGATCCGAGTCCTCAACAAGAGGAAGTATCGCCTAACTGACAAGCGGATAAAAGAAGCAACTGCTGCATTCCTTAATCATAATGATGTGGCTAGATTTCTAAATACAGTGTCATACTCCGTTGAAAGTCACTTCAATTCAGTAGTAGCTGATGATTTTTTGAAGAAGAGACTGCTGAAGAATTTTTTCTAACGGCCTTACCAGGAGATGTATCCGCGCCACCGATAAGTATGTATATTGTTGCGTATCTATTTATTAATAACTAATTTATTTAAACGATTGAAAATACGTTTACTTAATCTAGAAATATGTACACTTTTAAATTAACCGAACTAATTAAAATCTAATAATAAAAACACTTACACTATAATTTATGTATAACCGTTGTATAACACGATAACTAACACGAGATAAGATAACGTCCTCGGATTTCACACTGTAAGTCACGTTCACTCGATTCGGTGTACACTGTTATTTATTTAAAACTCTCGCACGTGCTAATCACTTATTTATCTTTACTTGAATAATCTTCTTAACACATTCGCATTCCAGCAATAACTGACCTACGATTTCTTTCTTACGTATTTATAGACATCGGCGAATCCTTCTCGAGCGTTCCTTACTTTTCGCTATATCTTCTAGAAACTAGATAACAGCTTCCAGAAGGCTCTTGCATTTGCAAGTAATTTCTCGGACGTTTCACTGCCCCCTTCTTAGGACTGTTCTGTCCCAGAACAGGAGACTGGATGCGACACCGGTAAAAAGGATCGTGGCGATAGCGGCAGCTTCCTCCATTTCGGCAACTTCCTTGACCATAAAAGTAACAGTCAATGGACTTTTCCTGACCCAATACTCTCCTCGTTTGGTAACTACAGACCAACACTTGAATGCCTGTTCCTCGGAAGACGACCTCCAACATGTTTCGAACTGTCCTCCAATTCAGTTGATCTAAGCCACAACCAAGCTTAGGTATTGCCAATTTCTTAACATGATGGAACTCCATTTGTCTCTTGAGACTCCATAATGTTCGCCACAGATCTTTGTGTAACGGCTTGACACGTGAGTATTTCTTGGTGACCAGATAGAAAACGAAGCGTCCGTCACCACGTAGTCCTAAAACCTTTCCGACTGCCGGTTGCTGTCTTCGTAAATCATCTAGCTGCCCAAACTTCTTTTTAAACACGACTGCAACCCCTTTGGACATGTCAAGGTCCTCGCTCACGCAATGTGCGATGGCGTAATCTTTTTGTGTCTGGAACAGGTCTTGTTGTTCCTCGGTGGTAACTCCGAACCTAGCTTTTCCAGAACCTCCGTATAAGTTCATAAACTTCTCGAACTCCATTTCGTCGATTGGATTCCTGGTTCTGCTACTTATTACTCTGGTTCGGACCTGAACTTGCGCATTGTGGTTATCGCCAGCAAACGGGGCTAGACGATCGACGTGGACCACTTTTGGCTTGCCTCTGGGCGGTTTTCGGATGCGGTATATAACGTCGTTAATACGCTGCACGACTTCATAGGGGCTCTCCCATTGCCTTTGCAGCTTCGGCGACAAACCACGTTTCCTTTGAGGGTTATACAACCAGACCATATCGCCAGGTTGAAACCCACCATTTTGCGCCTTGACGTCATATCTTGTTTTCATCCTGTCGCTGGCAATGTGTGTGTTTTTACGAACCTCTTCATATACTTCGTCTAGCCTCTTTGCCAGCTTGCTGACGTAATCTTCTCCAGCGACTTCCTCTTCCGGTCTTCGGCCAAATTGAAGGTCGCATGGCAATCGTATTTCACGACCGAGCATTACACAGGATGGTGTTTGGCCTGTGCTTTCGTGAACGGATGATCGGTATGCCATTAGGAAAAGGTGCAAGTACTGATCCCAGTCCCTTTGGTGTTCGGACACTACCTTGGCTAAGTACTTGCCCATTGTTCGATTTATCCGTTCAACCATGCCATCAGACTGAGGATGGAGAGGCGTTGTCCTAGTCTTTTTAATTCCTAACAGTCGGCAAACTTCTTGAAACAGCCCAGACTCAAAATTGCGGCCTTGATCGGAGTGTAATTCCAACGGAACTCCAAACCGGCAGAAAAACTCCTTTACTAATACGTCTGCGACTGTAGCTGCTTCCTGATTGGGTATGGCGTAAGCCTCCGTCCATTTCGTGAAATAATCCATCGCCACCAGGATGTATTTATTTCCCGAATCGGATTCTGGGAACGGCCCTGCGATGTCAATCGCTACTCTTTCCAAAGGGCTTCCTACGTTGTATTGTTTCATGGGTGCTTTGCGCTTTCTCGCTGGACCATTTCCTGAAGCGCAGACTATGCATTTACGGCACCATTTGACGTCCTCTTTGCAGTTGATCCAGTAGAATCGTTCTCGCACTTTACCCAACGTCTTCTTAATGCCAAAGTGTCCTCCTGATGTCCCATCGTGGAGATGCTTCAACACTTCGGTCACCCTGCTCTTCGGCACTACCAGCTGTAGTCTGTTTCCCGTGCCCTCGGCACTTTCTAGGGATCGCTTAAGAAGACCGTCTTCTACTATCAAGGAGTCCCACTGCGCCCAGTACGCTTTGATATTTTTGCTCAAAGCACTCACTTCTTCCCAGGTTGGTCGTCGGCCGCTTTCTTTCCAGTCGAGGAGTAGTCTTATTTCAGGATCGTCTTCTTGTTTGCGACGTAACTGCTCAGGTTCCCACTCATCATCAACCATAGCAGTTCTCCGGAAACATTCGACTTTTTCTTCCAGTCGCGAACAATGGCTGCAGTCCGCCGGACATGGTCTTCTGGACAAGGCATCAGCGTTTCGATGACTGCTTCCGGCACGGTGTTCTGTGTCGTAGTCATACTCCTGCAGTCTCTCGATCCATCTTGCTACTTGTCCTTCTGGGTTACGGAACTGCAGTAGCCATTTTAAAGCGGCGTGGTCTGTTCTCAGTAAGAATTTTCGTCCATACAAATACTTGTAGAAATGTTCGATGGACTTAACGACTGCTAACAGCTCCCTCCTAGTCACGCAATAATTCCTTTCTGGCCTAGACAAAACCTTGCTAAAGTACGCGATAACCTTTTCTTGTCCATCTTGAACCTGCGAAAGGACCGCGCCTATGGCCATATTGCTTGCGTCGGTATCCAAAACAAACTTTCCATCTTCTCGTGGATAACTCAAAATCGGCGAAGTGACTAGGGCCTGTTTTAGTTGATTAAAAGAATTTTCGCAGTCTTCATTCCATCTAAATTCTGCTTTTTCTTCGGTTAGTTTTGTCAATGGTTTGGCAATATTGGCAAATCCGGGGACAAATCTTCTATAATAAGTGCACAACCCAAGGAAACTTCGGACCTGATGTTTGTCGATCGGTCTTGGCCATGCTTGCACTGCTCGGATTTTGTCTGGGTCAGCCCTTACTCCATCTCTAGATACGACGTGGCCAAGGTATTGGACTTCCTTCTTAAATACGTGGCACTTCTTTGGGCTCAGTTTGAGGTTAGCCCCACGTAATCTCTGGAACACTTCCTTCAAGTTGTTCAAGTGCTCTTCAAACGACCTTCCAACCACGATCACGTCGTCCAGGTAAACCAAGCACGTCTTCCAAGACAATCCGCGCAAGATGGTCTCCATCAAACGCTCGAACGTTGCAGGAGCGTTACACAGGCCGAAGGGCATTACAGTGAACTGCCACAAACCAGTTCCGATCGTAAAAGCTGTTTTTTCACGATCCTTGGGTTCTAATTCTACCTGCCAGTATCCACTCTTTAAATCTAACGTAGAAAACCACTGGGATCCTGACAGGGTGTCTAGCGTATCGTCAATTCTGGGTAAAGGGTAGCTGTCCTTTTTGGTCACGTCGTTTAGCTGCCTGCAGTCTACGCAAAACCTCGTTGATCCATCCTTCTTCTTCACGAGTACCACTGGGGATGCCCATGGACTACTTGAAGGTTCAATCACGCCTTCTCTCTCCATATCCGTAATTATTTGTTCGGCTACTTCTCTTTTCGCCAAAGGAAGTCTGCGTGGATGTTGTCGTATCGGCCGAGCGTCTCCGGTATTAATTTTATGTTTCACCACGTTAGTTCTTCCTTTGGAGCCACTCTCTAGCGCGAACACATCTTGGTACTCTTGGATCAACACTTTAACTTTAGCCAGCTGGTCTTGGCTGAGGTTTTCGCATTTGGTGGTAAGAATGTCCCATAGATGTTGTGGACACTTCTTCGGCGACGTATCTTCGTTCGACTTCACGCATCTCACAATTTGTGATACTGGCGTGCATTGGCCTACCACGGTCTTCTTTTTCAGCGTTACAGGATCTGAGTTGATGTTTAAGATCCTTACTGGCATCGTCTTCTTTACTCGTACTAAGGTTCTGGCAACGAGTAGTCCCTTTTCAACTAAGCCGCCCTCCATTGGTTCAATGGCGCGTATGTAGCCTTCCCGGAGACTTCCATCCAGGCGTGCCATCACCACACTTTCAGTCCTTGCAGGCAGAGTCACGTTTTCACTCAATAAGACTCGCACGGCTGCCTTCTCTGACGAATGAAAAGGAATTTCTTCATTGTCGATCTTCAGGACATCGTTCTTCATATCCAAATGGAACCCATACTTCTTTATCACGTCCATTCCCAGGATAACTTCTTCCGTGATGTCGGCTACCAGTACTTGATGGTCAAGTACTCCATTTCCCAAACCAATGGTTACTTTGACTTGTCCGTGAGTAGGTATTTCGTCGCCCGTCGCTGTTCGAAGTCGTACTGTTACTGGTGATGTCTTCTCGTTTTCCAATAAGATGTCAGGACGAATGATGGTCTTCGTCGCTCCCGTGTCAACCAGTAACTGGACGCTTCTCCCATTGATCTTGCCATCGAGATAAATGCTATGCAATTGCTCTCTAGGCGATGCCATTTGGATTATAACCTCCGGAGTTTGACTAGATGAGATTACTTTTTGTTTCTTTCGCTCGCCTCGTTCCAAATTTTTGAGGGCTCTTCTAGTCCTCTTCTTAGGTTTGGTACGATGCCGTCGTACATGGCCTATTTCATCGCAGTTCAAAGCTGTCACTCCTCTTTCCCGAAGTATTCGTCGCGCTATCTCCTCGATGCTTTCCAGTGTCTGCGCGGGTACTTCTGTAGCACAGCAGAGTCTATGACTATCTCGTTGCGATGCTTGTTTTGCTGCTTCAAACTCCAAAGCATGCACCAAAGCGTCATCCAATGTCTTCGGTCGAGCTAACCGGAGAGTCTGCTGTGTTTCGCTGTCTCGGAGGCCATCTACGAAAGTTTGAATAGCTAACTGCTCCAGGAAGGTATCCGGTGCTGTAGGATACGCAAGCCGTGTTAATCTAGCGATGTCAGCCTCAAACTCTTGAAGACTTTCGGCAGCTTTTTGAACCCGACTTTTAATTTGAGCTTGATAGACTTGTTGAAGATGAGCATCTCCATATCTCATTTCTAAACGTGATATTAAGAGTTCGTAATTTTCTTGCAGGTGGTCCGGAACAGTTTGTAAAATTCCAAGCGCTTCTCCACGTAGGGACACTATTAAAGACGTCGCTTTCTGCTTGTTGCTCCAACCGTTAGCAGTAGCTGCGGCTTCAAACTGCTTGTAGTAGGTTGACCATGGAAGTTTACCATCAAAATTCGGTGGTACAACTTTAAACTTGTGTGTGGTTTCTTCCCCGTGGCAATTCATTTGCTTCATTTTTTCTTCAATCAGTTTTATTCTGTCTTCTAATTTGTCCTCTATTGCTTCTATTTTCTCATTCACAGATTCGCAAATTTCTTCTTTTAATTTTAACATGTCTGCTTGGGTTTCCTCTTGAACAATTTTAATTTGATTTTCTATGCTCGTTCGTATTTCTTCTTTTAAACTTCTAGAATTTTTCTCCATCTTCTGAGAATTTTCGTGAAACTTTTCTTCCATTTTTCTATTCATCGATTCTTGACCATTTTTTACCGATTCAAGAAATTCAAATAGTTTTGCATCCATTTTAACTGCTTGCGAACGCGTCACCGGCATAAATTTAAATATAACACGAATATAAAGTTTAAATACACTACTTTTTTAAAATGCAGTTTCTGTATAACACAAAATTTTAATAACGATCCACTTGTTAATATTAAACCACTAGTGTACGGAAACGATTTTAATTAATATCGCGATCACGCACTTGTTAAAAGAAAAAGTTTTATAAACACTATTTTATACTTTATAAATAAACACGCGTATCGCGCAATCAATTACGGGAGCGATATCAAATAACTTAATGGTATTCACACTAAAAATCGCGAACGGTTTGTTCTATTCGATACCTCAACACCTGACGCCACTGTTGCGTATCTATTTATTAATAACTAATTTATTTAAACGATTGAAAATACGTTTACTTAATCTAGAAATATGTACACTTTTAAATTAACCGAACTAATTAAAATCTAATAATAAAAACACTTACACTATAATTTATGTATAACCGTTGTATAACACGATAACTAACACGAGATAAGATAACGTCCTCGGATTTCACACTATAAGTCACGTTCACTCGATTCGGTGTACACTGTTATTTATTTAAAACTCTCGCACGTGCTAATCACTTATTTATCTTCACTTGAATAATCTTCTTAACACATTCGCATTCCAGCAATAACTGACCTACGATTTCTTTCTTACGTATTTATAGACATCGGCGAATCCTTCTCGAGCGTTCCTTACTTTTCGCTATATCTTCTAGAAACTAGATAACAGCTTCCAGAAAGCTCTTGCATTTGCAAGTAATTTCTCGGACGTTTCAATATGTAGATAATCTTATGTGCAAGTATAAGTAATATAGCTATGCATGACAAGTAAGGTGTGATATTATTTTTTAGATACCAGAGCTACCGCAGCTGACGTAGAAATTTATGAAGAAACAGAAGATGAGGCTGCCGAGCAAGAACCTCAAGAAGTTTGTGAAGCAGCAGCAGCAGCAGTCTGTATAATTTGCCAAACAGCACATCCAACAACAGTATTGTTGCCATGTAAGCATTTTGGATTATGCGATGAGTGTTGCGAGGAAAGTCAGAGATTAGGAGGTATACCAGCAACGGCTCAAGAAGAAGCATTCGATAATGTTATAGATTATTCTGTCTGTCCGTTAGACAGAATTCGTATAAAAGAATATATTAAAATTGTAACTACATAAGTCGTTTTTTAATTGTTATTGTGCGTTTCACATTCAATACATTTATGCTTGAAAACAATAAAACATATAAAAACAAGAAAGTAACGTAATGTATGTGAACGAATATTTTTATATGAGCGATAGTTATGCAAGTGTTGCGTCAACATTAGTAAAGTATTAAAAAAAATTGTAAAATGTTTCCACATTTTTTAGCAATAGTTTTTGAAGATGTACTATGTTTGGTTTTAGTTAAACCGTTTTTTTGATTTAATTAACAGAAAGATAATATTTATCACATGAAATGTAACTTATATCATTTTTATGTGCTTAGAAAACTGCATTAAGAACAAATATTTTTTAATGAGTGATCAGTCACAAAGTTGAAACTTAAAAAATACATAATATCAGAGCTAAAAAAAACAATTATAATCTTACAAGGATTAGGTGTACCATGTAATGTATTTATGTGAAATAAATTTTTTAAACATTTTGCAAATGCAAACAAATAGTAAATCATGAGTAAAAAAAAGAGCAGAACTTAGTACAGATTTGCAATTTTCAACAATTACATTGCCATTTAGTACAGAAATTTAAATTACAAGTAAATCCTACATTTAGATGTATTTTAACTTCTCGGTTTTCCCTGATTATCTTAATTACAACTGTAATGACTATCATATTTACCTTATCTAAAAGTTTTATGTCTGTGATGCATGCAATCACAACATATCTGTGAATCCGTGATGTGCTGACATCACTTACGAATAAAATATGTTACCTGTATACGTGTCTATACTAATGTCTATAGTTTCTAGTTTTGAGACGTCTTGTACTAATTAAGAATACTAGGATAACTCCAAGTATGTTCGATGTGGAACTTTCCTTTTCATTAAATGTACTACCTGATCAAAAATTTATTTTACGGAAGAAAACTTAATTATAGACAATTATGTAATGATAAACTACCATCAGAATAACTACTTATAATAATTACGTACCCATTTGTACTATTTTAAAACATGTATCATATGTTTTTATTCATTCTTATGTTCACTTAAATCTTTTATATTTTTATCTATACTAGCAGAATATACAAATACCCACTTTTTTCATTTTTATCCTTTTTTTATACTGCAATCTTTCTAGTTTTTAATGCAATTTTTGAAAATGTTATATACAATTTATTGCGCAATTTTTGAAGATTTTTACTGCAACAACTTCCGTTCTTTAAACATGAGTTAACAAGATAAGTACGATATTTAAAATCGTCGCATCTGTTAAAAGTATTTAGAGATAAAGATTTATATTTTTTTCAAGTTTTTTGGTATTGTTATAACATTAAGTAGCACAAAAAATTAATCTAATAAACAAATCAAAAAACTATGCTGTCGGTATTGTGGTATTGTGGGATCTGCCCAAAACGCCGACTAGTCGGCATTTTGGACCAATCTTATAGGTGCGGTCGTGGACATTTTGCCGAAATGTTGAGAAGACAACGTTTTGTACTAAAAACAAGTATCGATTCGTATTCGGCTCCGACGCTATGCTTACTGACAATGTGACGTCTGTCGGCAAGATTATTTTTTACCTCTTTCCGTTTATATAAAAAAACCTTTTATTATATAGATAAGTTAAGATTATTAAATGCACTTTAAGCAACTAAAACTGAGAAAACGAATATAATTTAAAGGCTACAAAACGCTTAACTATACACCATAGCTATACACGATAGTTTGCCTTCTTGCTCGGATGAAGTGGGGAAACACGAAATAAAACCGGACCGAATTCGTTACCATACTAGCATACGAAGTGGTGCCTCCAGTAGTTATTATATTATACCATAGAAAAACAAAGGGACCTCATTGGGGTACGTTCGCCTGAAAGTACGTTCACTCGAAAATTGAGGTTAGAATATCATAGCCTATGATATAGTGCACTTTTGTAAATAGTTTTTAATGGTGTTAAACAATTCTTCCGCTGTACTATTTTTAACTTTTATCAAATCCAGAAATTGATCTTTCCATGCTAGATTCAAAAAATCTAACAACAATAGCTAAAGATTCTTCAGTGGCTACATCGGTGGTCTCATCAACAATATTAGAATACTTGGTTTCTTGCAGTTTTTTGATCAAAGATGACAACTGTTCTTCTGCAATGTATGTTTTTGTTACAACTGTAGCTTTAGTACGATTACACTTTATTTCCTTTGCAATTTGGGAATCTGGGCAAACAGAAGGTAAAAGTTCTATTAAGTGGTCCATTAACAAAAATGGTAAATTGTGCTCATGAAGAAACATCACAAGCTTCAGTTCTGTCTTCTTGAGTTGATTTCGTTTTCTCGTTTCTTTATTACTATAATCTTATTTGTATTGTTTTCAGACTTATTTACAGCCTTTTTATGATTAGCTTTTGTCTCATGTCTTGCAAGATGGGATAATCGGGTCTGGTGTCTTTATCCCAGTTTTTAAATATACAACATTTCTACTTAATCTTTGTATAACAATGTTCTTTATGCCGTTAAGAACTAATTAAGTAACGGGCTATTCACATATATATGTTATCGTTTATATGTAATAATTCAATAAACATCGAAAAACGTATATTTACATTATCAAACAACTAATCCTAATTTTCTGGTAAATTTAACAAATTTAACTTTGGATAATAGCTTTGTGAATATATCCGCCAACTGCTCATCAGTTATTATAATATGCAAAATTTTAACTACTCCTATTTGTCTATATTTTCTTTAATAAAATAATATTTATTATCAATGTGTTTTAAACGGCGGTTGTTTTTGGGATTGTTTGTTATTTTTATTGCAGTTTGGTTATCCTTAAAAATAGTCACCGGTTTATTCATTTGGAGTAACTGAAAATCGAACTTTTCGTAACCAACAAGCTTCGCTGATGGCATGTGTGAGGGCTACATACTCAGACTCGGTTGACGACAATGTGACAGTTTGTTGCTTTTTGCTCGCCCAGGCAACTGTGAAACCAAATACTTTAAATATGAACCCTGTAGTAGATTTTCTGTCAAAAACGTCCCCACCCCAGTCTGAATCTACAAGCACTTGTATAACATCAGTACAGTTATTAGTTTTCTTAAAAACTAATTTTGTTTGTAAAGTGCCTTTAACATAACAAAGCACTCGTTTAAGAGCAACAAATAAGGTCTCATTTGCTTGGTCCTGGAACCTACTAAGCAAAGAAACGCTTTCACACAAATCTGGTCTCGTACCAGAGACAACCACAATAAATTTCCTATTATTTGTCTGCACATCTTTATAAATTTTTCGTTACTATCTTCAATAATTTAAAATCAAAATTTACCTCGGGAGGTGTATTGATTGGATTACAATTTATCATGCCAAATTTAATCAAGACACCTTTTAAATATTCACACTGATCTAACTCTGTATAGCCATCTTTTATATTTTGTGAAACATGTAATATTCCTAAATAACAAGAGACTTCACCTAAATCTTTCATGGCAAAATTTTCATTTAGCACATATTTCAGTTGTCCTATTTCAAGAGATTTTGTACCTAGTAAGAGTAGATCATCTACGTACAGTAACAAGAACATTTTACTTTGATTTGAAATTTTAATATACAAACAAGAATCATTTTCAGACCTAACAAAACCTTGCTTTTTCATAAGGGCATCAAATCTTACGTTCCAACATTTTGGTGATTTTTTCAAACCATAAATTGACTTTCTTAATGTACACACTGTATTCGATTTATTTTTCATTTTTCCTGGCAAAGACATATGGACTTCTTCGGATATGTCTCCATATAAAAAGGCACTTTGCACGTCCATTTGAAACACTGGTAACCCTAACTTATTTGCGACAGCTAATAAAATTCTAAAAGTGCACAATTTTGCCACTGGCGCATAAATGTCATATAAGTCATCACTCACATCTTGTTGGAATCCTCTAGCAACTAACCTCGCTTTAAATTGTCCATCCGACTTTATCTTCAGCACCCACTTACTCTCTATAACTGGTTTGTTTTCTGGACATGGTACCTCATCCCATGTATTGTTTTTCTTTAGGACGTCCATCTCTCGTTGCATCGCTTCCCTCCATTTCTGGGAATTCTCTCCAGGAGCTGCTTCTTCAATGGACAATGGCTCCTCGAGAACGGAAAAGAAACTTGTTTCATAGTCATTCAACCATAACGGCTTTTTAATTACTCTTCCTCTTTTATCAACTACTTCTTCAGCTTCTCTTTCGTCTCTAATGTCTGAACCGTCTGTATCATCACGATTCAGGTAGTGATCGTCATCTTCTAAATTGTCACTGGCATTCTCATCATCGTTCTCTTCTACTACTTGATCTGGATTAATACCCCTCCCTTCATCTTCGCCAAAATTTTTATCTTCGTCTAGGTTAACAGATATTTGTGGCTTTCCCACAGTAATTTCTTCTTTTTCAGGCAAAAATATCAAGTCTCTATGGATTTCGACTTTGTTATCGTCATGAAAGTACACTCTGTAGCCCTTAACTTCGTCCCCATGCCCAACTAGAATCCCCTTTTTGCATCTAGAATCTAGTTTAAGTCTTTTTCCTTTTGGGATATGTACGCTTACGTTTGTTCCAAATTCTTTTAAGAAAGCAACATTAAATTCCTTTCCTTTCCATACTCTATATGGTGTTTGATTGGTATTCTTACTTTCCACAACCCTGTTTAATGTAAAAACAGCAGCATTCACTGCTTCTGCCCAAAATTGTTTTCCTAGGTTCTTGCTATGAATCATTGTGCGTGCAGCTTCCAGGACGGTCCGGTTCTCTCTTTCTACTCGGCCATTTTGCTGGGGAGTGTATGTGCAGGTTTTTTCATGTTTTATGCCATACTTTAAAAACAAACCTTGTAAACCGTTATTTAAAAATTCTAAGCCATTATCAGTCCTGAAAGTTTCTAGTTTATTGCCCGTTTAGGTTTTTAACATCTTGATAAAGTCAATTATTTTTTGTATAGCTTCAGACTTGTGTTTTAGAAAAATAAACGAACCTGTAACTTGAGTAATCATCTTTAAGAAGTAGAAAATAATTTGCTCCGCCTATGGACTGCATTTCAAACGGTCCCGCTATGTCACAATGAACCAGCTGTCCTATGTGATTTGCCCTCGACTGACTTCTAGGAAAGGGCAGTCTATGTTGTTTGCCGTCTAAACATTGTTTACAGAAGACTGTTGGTTCTTCCTCACAAGCAATATTGTTTCGCTTAAGAGCATTTTTTACTTGTTCAAAATTTATGTGGGCCAATTTTACATGCCACGAGACTAAATTTTCAGCAACATTACAGTATGAGACATCTGAATTTACTTTACACTTAAAAGTCATTTTAAAAAACTTAATTTTCTCTGGGCTATAGCACATACCTTTCCCTTTTGGTCTCTAATCTTGCAAACATTTTTGTCAGACTGCATGGTAAACCCTTTATCCAGAACCTATCTTACTGAAAATAGGTTTATTGTAAAATCTGGAATAAATACTACATTGTTCAGTTCAGTTTTTAACCACTTTTCCCCGTCCCATGCGTCAAGTTCAACTTTCCCGATACCCGAAACGTTTATCACTGGCCCGTCACCCATCTCTACTAGTTTATTAACTGAAGTATCTAAAGAAACAAACTGTTTTTTATCGAAACACATATGGTCGCTCGCGCCACTATCCAAACATCAATCTTCAGCATTGAAGTCTGATATGCCTAGTATGTTATATGTTATTAAATTATTGTTGTAATAACACTACTTATTTGTTAAATTATAACTTTATTAGTTTTTACAAAACGTGCACATCATACATTATCTATGTGCTAGTGTGTACGCTAGGTGGCGACACTCACATCATATACACGGTGTTTGACCTATATACTACATAGTAAAGCAGTAGCATTTTCCGGTTTTAATTCGTTAATGAACGCATTCGGTGTCTCACCTTCCTTTGACGTTGCAGGGGTTTGATTCTTACGTTTTCTAAAATAACACTGAGGCATTATGTGGCCCTTTTTCTTACAGCAGTGAGTTTCCTTTGCTTTCGGGACAATTTCTTTTGATGTGACCCAATTTATTACAACCGTAACATTTCGCTCCTTGTGTTTGGCTTTTATTTACTAACAATGCACTTGTACTCTCTGTTGGCTTGCACCTTTCTTCTTCGATAAGTAACCGGGACGTTAAAAGGGGCGTTTAATTCAGGTGGGTTAAAAGATGGCGCCAGTATAATTTTAAACCAATTTTCTATACAAGCTTACTGCATTTACATACAAAATTTAAGAAATCTGATCAAAGAATACGATTCTCTACATGTTACTTCAGGGAACCTCCTATTCTGGAATCATAAATCTAATTAACACAGAAATAAATTGTCAAATTTGAGTATTTTTGAAATTTTTTTAACAAACTTAGAAAATTTTGAGATATACATAACCCGAAGCAATCCTTAAAAAGCCTATATTTCAATTAATAGTACGAAATCGTAAGTAATAACTGAAATATGTTGTATAGAAGATTAGCGATTTAATTTTAGGTTATATCACTAAAATGTTTCTAGCAACAAAGTGTAGCCATTTATTAAAAGAAGGCGCTAACAACTTTGAGCTACGTATTAAATATATGAAGCTACTCTAAAATAGTTGCAAAACCTTCCGTATAGAGTGTTCTAATTTCAATTTTAAAGAATTTACAAAGGTAAAAGAGGTTCAAATATTTCACGTGTGTATAACAGATTCTTTGTTTTCATAAGACAGTCAGTGATATCAGAAATATTCAAATTTCTACTATAATAAAATGATAAACCTTTGCTTTATTCAAAATAAATGTTTGTATCTGGAAGCGAACATTTGCTTATCTGTTTGATGTACTGTGATGTAACCCACTCGCGTTTGAAATTAAAAACCCGCGAACCAACAAAAAGTAGCGACATCTCGCTGTGGCTGTGATCGTCTAGTGATCCCCCCCTTCCTACGTTGTGTTAAGTTCGTTATACACTGCCATAAACTAACTATTTGTAGACGAGAAACTTCAATTGAGAGAAAAGGAATAACGTTTTAACTTTTCCCTACAACCGTTAGAAGCCACTATGTAATAATTATCGGTAAAAAATACAAATACAGCAAATTTTATTTCCCTCTTTTTCGTACCTTGAAGGCTAAAAACGCTGAATTGCATTTCTCGAATAAAATGGACTAAATAATGCAAGTTGTTTTTACACGTGTTTGAAGGTTTTCATATTCGTTTTAAAGAAAAGCTGTTACAATATTCACACGGTGTTGATTCGAATGAAACTGGAAGTTATTTATATTGTATTTGTGCAAATAAAAAATGTTATATAAAATAAGTCGCTTTTTTTAACGCATAATTATAAAAAGTGACAATTTTCATAACTTTTCTTTCAAAAACAAGAAAACATTCAAAATATTAAGTTTAAAATTTGCGCTATTTGTTTTCCCCACAACCGTTGTAGGGCGCCATAAACTGTGTTCCAAGTTTATATACAGGAGTTTTCCCTCTAAATATATCTTCTCTCTGTACACTGCTTACTCTCGATATGTGGGAAGGGTGTTGTAGGTTAAATAAAACACACAATAAAAAAAAATGAATCGTAATTTTTATTCGAGTTTAACTCTAAATTTTAACCGAGACCATGCCTGTTCGGTGGGACCCGTCGTAGGAGGGGAAGAACAGAGCGAAAAACCCCTCCGGTCCTTGAACGGAGTGTTAATACAAATAAATTACATAATCAATATGCAAATCAACAATTGTTATAAAGAATCAGCTAATACATTATACAACAATGTGTAAAAGAAATTACTTGTCTTTTAAGTAAACTGTAAAAAAAACATGTAAACTGAAAAGTAAGGTTAACTAGCTATTTGGTTTTGTACGTTACTATTATGGAAGTTTTACTAATAAACTAACTTCCTATAAAAATAAGTAAATTACGTATTAATAAAAGCTAACATCATAAATGCTTCGGCTAGCTATACAACATTTTAACAGGCGACGAATAAATTACAATTGGGTCAAATCAAAATAACACAGCAGCAAATTAAATTAACAAGTAATTATGTACGTTGCTCATTTTATTGTAACCTTTTTCACATAAATGAAATTACACCGTCAATCTAGAAATTAGAATGCCGGGGGTTTAAATAACGGGTACGATAACAGATTCAAATTCCGACACAAAAAAAAAATCAAGGACACCAAAATACACATATAATGAACACACAATAATATCAACCAAATTATCGCCAAAATGTAGGGTCCATATTATGGAAGATCATAGACTTTCACAAAAAACACAGCAACGGTCTTTGCATCAGCTACCGTACATTTGGTTATTTCCCGTCATGAATGTATGAATATCATAATATAAACAATTCTAACTTGTAGCCATTTGAGCAATTCATAAAACACACGAGCAATGATCAAACAAAAGCAAAGTTACAATAAAACGTGCTCCGTCATTCGGGTACGCGATTTGAGCAAGTTTATATAAAATTTTCATTGTAAAATAAAATCGTTTTGTTTAAACACAGTTTTTTAAAAGACAACTTAAATAGGCACAGAGAAAAAAATAAAAGAAATATAACGGGGAAAGTAACGGCACTATAAAATGGCGACTACCCTGGTTCACGTTTAATGCACAAATACAAAAACAGTCAGACTTACATGAATTAAAATTATTTTACATACATACCTAGCAATTTACAAAAATTGACAAAACAAAAACACAAATTATACAAAGAAACTTTTCAGGGTAAAAACGCGTATTGCTATCTCGAACGCGATTCACCCTTCAGATCCCGACCGTTTCCCGGCGTCCTTCCCTTAAAAGTCTCCCACCCTTTTAAGAAGTACATGCGCAATTTAAGATTTTTAAGTTTTCCCGCTAGCTGACGATGCTTACGTAATTACGCGCGTCTTTCTAAATTTAAATTTAACCATCTCAGTACTGAAATTGAAACTCCGCTGATAAGAAACTCATATATTTAATCCACGTGTAGTTGATATATGCCTGTCATTGTAAGAAACTAAACCAATGAAAAATGTTTTACACACATAAATCATAAGCGAAAGTTTGAAGTTGAAACAAAGAGGTTAACATTTCTTTTTTCTGTCTTGATTTCTTAAATACAAAACTGCATTAAATTACTAAACATATATAGTTTTTAAACTATCTGAAAAAGTAGCGACCCACCCAAAGAATTTAGCAAGTGTGTGTCAATGGTTGAAAAAGTGTAAGCGTATTACTAAATTCTAAATAGTAACAAACATCAAACCGTTGACTATCAAACGTAAAATAGTAAATGTATTATTTATGAAAGAAATCAAGCGACCTCTATATTTTAGTGGAAACAGTTAACTGAAGAAGAACCTTTTAAAAAGGTTTCTGCAAAATGCCCATTAGTGGCATCTAACCATGCATACGTGCCTAAAATATTCACCATGTATGCATTACAGCGCCATCACTAAGTTTTCTTTGGTAATTCTTTATAAACGCCCCTTTTAACTCTTTGAGGGATTGCTTATCTGGAATTGTGGACTCCCACGCAGAGACAAAATGTTTCAAGTGTTCCGGCAATGACATCAAGATTTTCGTTATCACTATTTTGTCGCTTATTTCTTCTCCTAACTGTTTCAGAGTATTCTTGATTTCTTCTATTTGTGAGATAAACTCGGCTATGCTCCTCTCTTCATTACCCAACAAACACAAGGATGTTCCGGGGACATGATGTTGCGGATCACTGAATGTCCCAAAGTCAACCCATTTTGATTCTGTGTACGTCCTAGGGACATTCATGGGACGTTCTTTAGTCACAAGTGTGTGCATCCCTACGATGTCCTTATAGGACATCCTTGCGTATCCGTAACAGGACGTCCCTTTTAGATGGCTGTAGAATATGTACTATATATGTATATTATATTTTTATCAAGAAAAGTACCATTTCCAGTTAAAGTACATCTACTTTGTGGTTTTTTCTATTGTTTTTTTTATTCAGTAAGGAGACTTAACGTACTCCTCTGCGACTTGACGTAATGAATAAAAATAACTTTATCAAATAAAATACAAATTATTATTACATAAAACTATATTTTTAAATAATAATCCAAATTATATTCAATTAAAATTAATTTAGATTATTTAATTTTTTTATCTTCTCGATCCCGACGTTCTTTGGGCCTCCTTCGCGAGTTTTTTATACTTTCTTCCCAATTTTTTTAAGTGGCGCCTAAAACAATGCAACTACATAAGAGATGGTAATCGTCATGTAGAGTCGATAAAAAAGTTAGTACAAAAAGCTTATTTATTTGGTATTTCTATGTAATCAGAATTTACATTTTTCTAAATTAAAGAATTGATAAAGTGATACTTCTTTTGTAGAATTATTGATTGATCTTTTTGACGATTCTATTATTGATTAAATATAAAAGATGATCGATTATAACCAGTTAAAAAAAATTTGTAAACGCGTCAGTTTTGCAAATTCATTAAGAATTTTTATAGGTTTCCCATTTACATTTCATCAGAAGAATGTGGTAAAAACAAAATTATTTCTAGACGTATTTTTAACTACCTAACTAATTATTGTGGAAATAGTAATATAATACGAAAAATACGCACAGTAATCATAACTATGAATACCAAGAACGCGATGTTATAGTTTCTTAGTTAGATTAGCGATTTTGTGCCTTATCGGTCATGTTGACATTTTTGGATGACTTATTGTGAATCGCGACGATAAAAGTCGTGAGATAACGTCACACCTTGAAACCTTTAATACAAAGAAAACCTTTTTTAAATAATTTTTTGAGTAAAAAAAATGTTTTTTACATAAAATAAATATTTTTAATTCACCGCATAGGTATGCGCGCTAGATGGGGTTTTAAATCACCATTATTAATAATTGTGATCTTTTAATTTCAATAAACTTTTATTAATTTTTAGTAATTCAAAATAATAATTATAAATGATGATTTTTATACATTATAAATAAATACAAGGTACCAAAAACTTACCAAATAAACTTGTTTGTGCACAAAGACACCCAAAAAACGTTAGATAATAAAAAGTACAGATAAATAAAGTAGTCAGAACACCAACAAAAACAGATACAGAGTGCAAACAGAGTGTACCACTTTGATATACCAAAGGAGCGTACGCGTGTTACACCAGAGAACAAGAAGGAAAGTGGGCACGCGCACTAAGTTTGCCTCGGGGCATCATGACGCGCAGGGCCGAAAATTCAACTTTCGGCTCTCGTAGTGTAATATACTAATTATGTATTTTATTACTCCACGACTCTAAAGTACTATTGGTGAACAGAATTATAGATCTACCTTCGTACCAATTCATATTTATTTCCAACCAATATTTTCAGAAATAAGAAACAACTTGTTGGTAAACAATCAAATTTTCAAGAAAACATTATGATGCCTTCTAAATATACACCTTATGTGGTATATATAGTTGTAATCTATCTAAATCAGAAAAAAATATCTCAAATATGTTTTTTTGGCTTAACAAGTTGCTCAGTCTTTTTCTGAACATTTTCTTTCATATGTACCCAACACATAATAACAGTGGAATTTTCATCAAAAACGTTTTTACACCCATTGTCAATGCAGATTCGTAGCTAATTAATATCTGAGATATTATCTCGCTAAAAATTGTATTTAATTTTTTTTAATAAGGAAAAAACTTTGTTTTTACACATACTGCTATCTCAAAACAGTTAAACTATGTATTTCTATCTGTGGAAAAATTATGGTTCTTCGTATTCCATAATATATACAACAACAATAGCGTTCACAAGATTTATACTGTAAACAAACTTTTCTATTGCTTGGTCCATTAAATGTTTAGCAATGTAGTCATCAGTAATTTGTCTACATGACTGTAAACAGCATACCCATCTTCTGCAGTGATACTATTAAATTTTTCTCTGGCTAAAGTTTCCACATCAGTCAGCCGAAATGTAACATTTCTCGACACAACTCAGTTTTTCATTATTGCCCCAAATGTTTTCAATCGGTGAAATCAAGATGATATATCAGATATACAGATAGCCAACGTATATGAAGGTTTTGGCCATCGACCTGGCAACATCGGAAAGCGAAGCTTAGCTTTCCGTTGTTGCCAGGTCGATGGTTTTGGCAGTTAGTACGGATACAAAAATGTTAGTTAACTATAATATTTGTAACGTACGGAAAATTAACAACAGATGGCAAAGTAAGAAAAATTGTTTTGAGTAGCAGATAAAATAATCATCACAACTTTGAAATAAATTGTCTTTTTTTTGACATATGGTGTACTTGTAGTAGTGACGTAATCAAATTCGAAGAAATTATCTTAAAACTTTTACGGACTTGTGACTAATAATGTTTATGTATGGTAACTTTAATATCGGTTACATATCAGCTGAATCGTCGACTCAGAACAACAGAAATTTGAAACTGTTAAATTTTGCTGACTACTAATCAAATATAATAAAAATTTAAAGTTTACGAAAAAAAACAATGATTGAATAATTTATATATTTTATTCATTCTTTTACTGATAATTAAGCTGTAATGTAGGCAACGTATACATATAAAAAATATTTTATTAATATAAAAACCAATATAATAGATATAATCATTGAGTAATAATTGATATAATGAAATAAATTAAACACCAATAATGGAATTAAACTATATTAAATAAATACAGTGCACACCGCTTAATAGAATCACACTTGGGCCTTTTGACAACAATAATGAAATAATGTTTTTATTGATTAGAAACGAGTAAATACATACATGAATACATACAGCGTGTATTGGATTAATTTAAAAGGTGAAATTATAGCATCAACACAAGCAAAAAATAATGTTCTAATGCAACATTTCAAATATTTAAATTTGGAGCCAAATAAATCGAAAATTACGAACATCTTACATTTATTACTGCCCTAAGTTTATTGATACTGTGAAATAAAAAAAATGAAAAACAATGTTATAATGATGTTATGATTAGAGGTGAGTGATACAGTATTTTGTGTATCGAATATGGATACCACTACTCAGACCTAGTTATGATGTTTAATTTAGTTCTAAGAAATATACAGTTTGTCTCAGTAATTTACTGACACCAAAAACAAATACAAAATAATGTTATCACAACGTTTTTATTCTAAGAACTGCAGGAGTACACTAAAAACAATTAGAAGATAACGTATGAGATGACGTTACGTAGGTCAGTTAAAATACGTACTTGAATAAATTGACCATATTCAAGCGTTTTTTTGGACTTCAGGTTTAACATTTTTGGGTTGGTAAAACTGATGAATTTTAAATCGCCCTCAAAAAATAAAAACTTTTATTGGTTGTCAACAACGACCTCTCTGATTGATGGGTCATAATGAATTCCAGTGATTTGTCAAATTGGGTTGGTAGCAACAATAACCTCATGATAACAACCAAATCTTTTTGTCCATATTTGCTACCAACCCGATTTGACAAATTACTGGAATTCATTATGACCCATCAATCAGAGAGGTCGTTGTTGACAACCAATAAAAGTTTTTATTTTTTGAGGGCGATTTAAAATTCATCAGTTTTACCAACCCAAAAATGTTAAACCTGAAGTCCAAAAAAACGCTTGAATACTGCAAACATAAAGCTATAAATGCAGAACGGTATTCGATTATTTTAAGTTTTAATTGAGCAGGATTAAGCTGACTTTTTTTGTTGTACTTGGAATGTGCAATAGATGCAAAATACGGAAAATACATTGTTATCCGATTCTTAAAACTTACTTAATTTAAGTGGAGGGTACGTTGAAGACGATATTTTTAATGCAGATGACACAAAACTTTTCTTTAAATGTATTGTTTACCAAATAAATAATTGGCATGCACATAACACTAGTATAAATTTACTGGACGCCATTAGAGATCTCAGCAAAATATGGAATATCAATGTAAAACAGCAAACCATTATAAATTATTTTCAAAAAGCAGACATTGTTAAACATGATTTTCAAGAAAGAGGAGTCAAATTTGATTGGGATGAAGATGATTTTCTTCCACTATCTTACTCAGCACCTTAGGTAAAATGCGTATTTGTCATCATAAAATAAGAAGCGTAAAAAAATCGTGTGTTCACTTTCCAGCAATTGTACGTGCTCCTTGTATAAACAAATGCTGAAAGCGAATTCGATATACTTACAAGATAACGAAAAATAAGATAAGACTGATAAGTTAAAATGATTGTAATACAAAAGAAATACTTTATTGACTATGTAACAGTAAATTTATTAGTAAAGCGTTGCTTACGATGCAGTGGTAAACTACAGACCAAAGATAATGTAAGACGGGGAAGAGTATCAACTACTATATACAAATGTGACCGTTAGTTCTAAAAACCGCCCTTCGGGGCGTTGGTGGGCAATTTTGTAGGTGCGCAACGTTAATAAGATTGGTTCAGTTTCCCGCTAAATTGTCATTGTAAGTTTCTAACCTTGTTCGGGTGAGTATTCTCTTTAAATGTAATTATTAAATAAATATATTATAATATTTACTAGTTTTGAGTATAGTCTTAATCAAAATTAATATATAATTATGCAAATGAATATCAACATGCAATGATTCTAATATTTTTCAAGTTTGTTATTTACAATTATCTTAACCTTAATCGACATTACACATAATACCCATGTTAATTATTTATAATTATAGTAAAATATGATTATTAATTTAAATTATGTTTCCTATTCCAATAGATTATACATCGTCCTATTGTTCAACACGATTTATTCAAAAAATATTTAATTTAACTCTGCCTGTGATGACGATTTGGTGAACAACTAGCATTGGAGTCATCACTGCGGTCCCAAGCTCGGATGAAAGAGGAGGGAATATAAACATGAATTCACTAAGATTCAAAAAGATCGTAGAACCAACAATGATGAACATCATTTAATATGATCGAAGACAACACCCGCATAATATTGATCAGGAAATGTTTGTTGTAGATTATATATTCGTTATTCATTGTTTTTAAATGTAACATTCTATTTTCTGTATGTAATAAACTGTTAATTACTAATTTTATTTTTGTTTATTTGTATATAAATTAATATCTACTTTTGAATTTAAGTGGAAACGCGCGCTTTTGTTTGCTGGTAAAGTAGAATTATTTATGATCATTTGACACCGTTTTAGTTCTAAAAACCGCCCTTCGGGGCGTTGTAACGTCCTAAAAATTTGTACGGAGTTGATACTCTTCCCCTGTAAGACTAAGCACACGGTACATCCGGTGGTTGATCATAAACTAAACAACTAATTTCACGCTATTGCCAACTTAACTACAAATGTTACTAAAAACTATTTTTCACTCAACAAAGACTGTCACAATAATTAGAATATAACGATATACATACAAATATTTAGCCATCTGCAAACAAATAGATGTACCATAGTTACAAAATCTCTACAATTCATTTTCTGACTATTCTTTGGGTAGCGCTATTACAGCGCTAATCTCACAAGTGTGTTGCCGCCAAACTAATTTCATTTGGCCGCCAGAAAAGTACCGTCCAATTTAATGCATGCGGTTGGCTATCTGTATACCTTATTTATCTGTGATAGTATACAGTTCGTACAATTACTGTTCACTAGAGGGCAAGAATGCGTTTTTATGCGTTACAATGTCTTAAAAAGTATTTCATACTCAAAGTATTTGCGACAAAAGACGACTGTAACTAGCTTATTATTCAAAAAAAAATTTACAAGTGCATAGCAGGGGGTGGATTATCTGTGGCAGGTATATTTTTTAAGATGATTCCTGGCTCACTGTTGATGTTATCAATCAATTATGGTAGATACAAAATAATGTCACTATATTGGTAAAATGCTAATTACATCACACGTATAATGAGCTAAATAATTTTTAAATTTTCATTATTGGCATATTTAAGTTTTGGTAGATGCTAAATAATCTAGAGATAATAAATAAAGAAGTAAACTGATAATCATAATTGCTTTATAACATGTTGCTAGTTACTTACGAACTCAAAGGGTTTTGTAAAAGAAAGTTATTTTGTTCCCTAAAGTCTAAGTTATCGCCGTTATCGGGTAATCTTACGATACTAAATTGTTTTAGTGTTTTCACTAGGGCCCAGAAATTTTTATTTTCATTATATAATGAACATAAAGCACCATTGTGATTGATGGGTGTTTTTATCTTCACTTAGAAGAGGCAATAAAAACTACTTTTTTATGGCTACGGGATGTGCCTCAAGCTCAAGTGTGCACTTCTTTAGGCCACTGAAAATTTATTGACGGTAAGTGAACAATATAACGCAATTACATAACTAAGAAAATTTTTTAACATATACACATATAAACAAAAAACTTACAAGTAAAGGTTATTGAGTGGAGACAGTCCACTAGTCCAACAAGCATACCGCAACTGATATCATTAATTAATTTAGTTATTTGTAAGTTTTTGTTTATAAGTGTATCTGTTAAAAAATGTTCTTAGTTCCTATGTAATTGAGTTATGTTGTTCACTTACCGTTTTTAGTGGCCTGAAAAACTGCGCGCTTGAGGCACGAAACGTAGCCATAAAAAGAATAGAGTGGTTTTTATTTCCCCTCTTACGTGAAGATATCCAGCCAAAATTTGAAAGATGTGCAAATATTTCGCATGAATCGGAACAAAGAGGTGGTATGTAATAATATTTTCAATAAATTAAAATATTCTAAAATAACAATATCATAGGAAATCAACAAATTGTTGACCGCGCAGAAGAGCGTGTTTTGGCAATGGTAAATGCAAACCAAACATACAGTTTGTAGCAAATTTCTGTTGAAGTTGGTTTATGCAAGTCGCGAGTATGGAATATTTTAAAAAACATAAATATCATCTGTATAATCCGCAATTCCATCAAGAGATTTTTGCTGTAGATGAAGAAAGCAGAAATGCGTTTTGCTATGAAATGCAAGAGCGCGCGAACAATGATCGCCGATTTCTGTCGTCAGTGTGCTTCACCAACGAGTGTACTTTTACTTTAAATAATGAACCAAATGTTCAAAACACGCTCAGCCTAATGTTAATATTTCCAACAGAACTCAGTATCCTTAAAAAATTAATATCTGGGCTGGGATTTCTAATAATAATATTATCGGTTCATTTGAAATTAAAGAAACTTTAAACGCGGAAAAGTATTTACATTTTATTATGATGAAAGTAAGGCCTGCGTTTGAAAAAGATGCAAGAGAAAATTAGGAGATCTGGTTCCAACAAGATGGCTGTCCCGAGCATTTTAGTGTAAATTGTTAAATTATTTATTTACAAATCATTGGATTGGTAGGGGTGGTGCTATAAATTGGCGATCAAGGTCTCCTGATTTAACACCTTGTGATTTTTGCTTGTGGGGATATCTTAAAAATAAAATTTATGAGACGCCAGACAGATGTTAATTCTTTGAAAGAAGCAATAGTCGCAGAATGCTCCTTAATTACTGCCAGGCAGTGGGCAAACGTAAAATTTTTTTTCTACAATAGACTAGAGTATTGGTTAGCTGAAAACGGGGGATTATCTGAATATTTATTTTAATTTATTGTTTCGTTACTATTATTTTTTAAATTTTTAATAAAAAATGTTTTTATATTTGCTACTTACTTGCCGTTATATTATAGAGCTAATGCTGAAAAAAATATAACTAAACATTGCAGAGACCTGTTAACTGCCTATGTTCGATTTTAAGAGTGAATACCCGGTATATATTTATTTCTTTAAATAAAATCAATATCCCGCAATATTTCGAAATGTTTCATGTCATGTGGACGTATCATATAAGAAAAGACGATTTGGAAATAAGAAACTATTGTTTATTCTTTGCACATCGTATAGTTATACCAACTTCTATGCAGCCTGATGTTTTATCAGACCTGCACAGCACACACAAAGGTATTTTACGTATAAAAGCATCAACACGATCATATATGTGGTTTCCAAATATTGACAATAAAAATAGAATCAATATGCAAGTCGTGGGATCATTGTCTAAAATATAGATCAAATCCACTAAAATTAATTTATCCGTGGCCTAAAAGTAATGTACCTTTTCACATAGTGCACATGTTATGTAATTTACAGTTTTTGGTTATTGTAGACACGCATACTAAATGGTTGGAGGTTTATTTAACTAAGAATATAACCGCAAATAAAGTTATCAGTAAGTTTATGGATTTTTCAGATCGGTTTGGATTGCCAGTCACAGTAGTACCTGACAATTAACGGTCCATGCTTTGTGTCTGAAGAAATTGCTCCTTACAACCCTCAAAGCAATGGTTGGCGGAAAACTCCGTTAAAGCTGTCAAATATAAATTATTGAGATCACTATCAGATCCACTGAACTCTATAATAATCTGGATAGATGATACTTATGAGAAAAAAATTAAAATAAGGGATTAGACTGCGTAGAAGACAGCGTCACACAATACTGAGATTAGAACTAAATTGAACGAATTTTACTTTATTACATTACTACCAAAATTACAACAGTACCGCTATTTTTCAAAACAAAAAAAATTATGATAATTTATTTTGTTTAAGGAAAATAATTAAAAAAGTTTTATAAAATTGCATAAAACTGTATAAAATTTTGTAAAATTTAATAACAAGTACAAGCTACTATTGATGCGCCCAAACAATTTTCTACATATTTTTAAACTTACTATAACCGTTGCTATAACCTATTTAGAAAATATCTTACAAAAATATTAATATTTATGGCAATTAAACTGTCACAAAAAAGTATGTTTAGCGCTACGTTTTAGTTTTTGTCTCAGTAATGAGTGGCGCTGATGATTTCTCTAAAGGTGTCAATGGCAGACTATAGTATCAGCCATAGAGAAACAATATGGTATCATATTATTATAGAGATCAGTGATCAGATCAAAAAAATTCAAATGTTTTTGTAGTTTTCTATTGTGTTTTACGATTGTATTGTGTTTAATTATGACTATTCATTTTATAAAGGGGGGAATGCGTAATGTATGAACATCTATATATGACGCGCGCCTAATACAGGAAACGCAAGAAGGGGATGTTAGCGCACGAGCGGAATAAACTGCAACGGCACTCGTGACCACGAGACACAAGTATACCGATAAATGTAACGTTATTAATGTAAATAAAGTATATGGTCTTAATAAAGATATGTTGTTGTTTTTAACCAACGTCTTTAATAGTATGTAACCATGCATATTATATAACAAACAGTTACTGTAAAAATAGTACTGATAGCTGAAGAAGTGTTCGATTCGTGCAAAAACGATCTAGCAAACACAACAGCACTTACGCATGCGTCAAATTAAGCTGTCGGTAGTGCGTTCATCTTTATAAACAAAATGATGTATAATTGCATAGTTATTCGTTTACGTTCAGTTCAGACTTTCATAAAATTAAAGAAATACTGTTACTACATACCTGTATAAATAAAGTCAAGTTATATAAAAAGGACATGAGCATGTTAGTCATGAAGAAATTCGGTTTCCGTTTTAACGGCATACTCAAATTTTTAGCGCAAATTGAACTTTCAGTTAAAATTACTAAACATTCTTATATAACACTAATATAATAGTGTTTTATATATATAAAACTCCGTATATATTATGATGTTGCGTTAGCAATATATAACTTTTATATGCTATTGTTAATTATTGATATAAAACAAATTATATAGCAGTATTTAACACTGTTTATATAACTTCAATTCCAAATAATTATATTTAATTTATCTGTAACATACATAACAAACGATAGTCACCTTTGTGTTACATAACAGTAATAAAACGTGTTTGCTAGTGTTCGATAAAAGTGGACCGTATTTGAATTTATTTTAATCACAAGAATATGAAACAAACAAGCAACACTAACTTATATATTTTCGTCTGGTCTCTACCACATGTTAGGCGATACTAAAGTATACTGATTAAAAACACATTTAAGGTCCCTTATGTGACTATTTCACCGAAGTGTCAAAAATACGCACGAACAGTTGGGGTGTTACATATAGTGACCGGATTTTAAGCCTTTTTTGCTTGCGTTCAATTTTAAAAGCAGCTACAAATTATATCGAAATTTGCACGAATTACATAATAATTAATAGTTTGAAACATATTTGTCTATGCTTTTTTTGCTTATTTGTCTTTCTTATGCTTATTTTTTATTTTAGTGCTTATCCTTGCTATTTCTTGTCATTTTATCAGTTATATCCAAATAAATGGGACTGCACTACCTGAAATTTGTGAGAACACGCCGTCATGTTGACGAAGCAATCTACCGCTCCTGCTTTTAACCAGATAACAGTATTACGTTTATAAAACGTTATAAAAGAGTTCCTAACAACGTTTAACGTTTAACTACGCATAAAAAATGTTTCATAAACGTTATTTGGACAACGTTATTAGAACGTTGCTATTAAACGTTGATTTTAAGTTAATTTGTTGTTAAAATGCAACTCTTATTTAGTAGGTATATATAATGTAGTTATATAAACAAAGCTACAATTATTGAAGTTTATAAATGCCTACTACAAAAAATTTTGCAAACTTGAGAAGATGTGCTAAAAATATAACTTTCAAGTTAAAATAATGATCCAAGTAAATGCTGTCGCTATACGTAACAAAAACTTGTGAAAATAATGGTAAAACATTCTTTTTATTGTTCAAAGATTTAAAAGTTAATTCTACATGTTTTCATTTAATGGCTGTGTTTTTATTATTATGAAATTCCCCAACAATATTTCTCAATTGTTCCCTCACAGAAATACGAAATTCCCCACATTTTGTATATATAATTATCACAAACCACCCACTCTTTAGACGCACAACGGCCGTATTTTAGAGTGGGGCAAATTTTAAAGGCGCTCTCTGGTGGTTGAGAAATAAAATAACCCATGCATTATTTGCAATTGGGTTTAAAATCCTATTTACTATTTTTTCTAATTAATCTTCATATTTACATGATAGATGTTAAAATTAACATTTGCAAAATGAATACTATCAATACCCAATCAGCAAGGAAACGTTTTTTTCACGTTTTAAAAGCGTTACAACGTTTTAAAATAGTCGAAACAAAAAATGTTTTTCAAAAAAATATTTTTGTTGCGTTTTAAAAATATTTCAATTAAACATTGATATTGAAATATTTTAAAAATGTTTTCTGAAACATTTTTTAGTAACATAAAAAACGTTTTTACTTTATTAGAAATTATACTTTTGCTTGCTTTCACCTATACACCTTTTTCTTTTATATATTGTAACAAAAACACAATTATATAAAATTTTGTTACATATTACATCTTAAACCTTTTCGTTTTTCTAAAAACTTCCTTGCAAATTTGAATTAAGTACTTAATAACCGCGTTTGCGCAAAGTACCAGTATCTGCGTGATAAGATGGCGATTTTGTATATTATAATTGCATTATATTTTAAGCTTCAGCGAAACAACGATTTCCATGGTATTACTCGCTATGCTGTATAATGTATTGTTAGTGTGTATCAGTTTAATTGTTTTCTAATTTGCGTTCTAGCGAAACTCAAATCGATACTTTTATTGTCAGCATTTATTATGATGGTACGTTTTTCTTTGGTTTTTGTTGCAAGAAATTTTGCTGAAGTATAATGTTATTTGTTACAGCAGTGGTACACTAAAACGCTGATTTTATGTACTTCATGATTTACATTGGGTGCATTCAGCCGACTCAACTGTTGTGGAACAGTTCCCGATTTTCGGCTGAATACGGCCGCTCCGAGTTCGCTACATTGGTAACAGTTCCGGAGCGGACGCCATTTTTTGTAGCGAAAATAATCTACGCTCTAATCTAGCAGTTCCCGCTACATGTCTACTACTACATCCATTACAATAATTCCTTTGACCAAAATGTTTATTTAATTAACTTATCTCCACAATAAACAATTACTTATAACCGTTTGTTGAGTTGTCCAATACATACACAGAATTTTATAAAAACTGGTACATGATGAATCGCTTGAAAATTGAAATAATAGAAACGACAATATTAGGTTATGTGCAAAGAACGGCAAGGTTAGGTTATTTAGTTGTAAAATATTATTGTTTAGGGACTTTTCGTTTATGGACAGCACTTAGTCACTACTTAGTCATACATGAATTTTGAGCAGCCAGCCGATTGACAACTGTTGTAAATGTAGCGCTGGATCTGTAGCGACTTGAGATCTATCGGCTGAATGCACCCATTCTTTGTGATGTTTTAAGGTTATCAAATTGTTATTATATTGGCCAAATGGGAGATTTGAACGTGCACAATAACCAATTAATCTTGGTATGTAATTTTTTCTGATATTGATGCAGCATTATTTTGTGTGTACAAAGTTTCAAAATCGTGGATTGTTAGTTGTTCTGCTTTTTGTTTATACACATAGAGGTACATGCATAATTAGTCAAGTTTATTTTTTTATGAATAGGACCCTTCGGTGTGGAGGAACGGCAACAATAAAAACAACATAAAATTTTCACCATAAAACATTAAAATATTTTTAGGGTAAATGGTGTATTATTTATTTAGAATAATATAAATTTATGCGAGCTTTCGAAACTTAATTAATTAATTTTGCCTGACGAACAACTTAGACCAAGTTCGAAAGCTCGCATTTATATTATTCTAAATAAATAATACATCATTTACCCTAAAAATATTTTAATAAAAACAACCTTTATTGTTCAGGCCTTAACAACAGAAGAAAGTTGTTTTTATTGTGGTCATTCTTCCACTCCGAAGGATCCTATCCATAAAAAATAAAAATCCAAGAAACATTTTTGATTAATTGGAAACTTTTGTGAGGATTATTATAATTATTTCAATTAATATAAAGTAATTACATAAATAACATTTGTTTTACTTTATGTTAATGTAACATGAAGTTGAAGTTATGTAAAGATTGTATTATTTATATTTTGTAAGCATGTTAGGGCTGGTTCTATAATAATGGTATAAATGTCAGTTAAGATATACTTAGTTTGATTGTAAAATGCTGTCGTTATTGGTTAGTACAACTAAAACTAACAGCCAAATATGTCAGTATTTTAAAATTAAAGTAAGTATAACTAAACTTACATTTATACCATGATTGTAGAACTGCCCTTAAGCATATTGCAATATTAAAAAAAGCGTTGATTATACATTTTTTATACATTAATAGAACATTTGTAAAATATTACAAATATATATAAATAATATTATAAATAATGTTTTTTAAACATTTTTAGAAGGTTTTTCTAATATTGATTTTGCAACGTAATTCTAGCCATTAAGACGTTTTTGCAATGTTTTTAAAAATGTAAATATATCTTTTGTAAAACGTTGAAAAAAACATTTCAAAAATGTTTCTTTGTTGATTGGGTAAATAAGAAAATTATGTCAAATAATAAAATTACTTAGAAAAATATTTTTACATATTTATTTGAATACTAATTACATTATAAATAACAAATAAGCATAGATAAATATAAAATCTTAGGCTACCGCCCAACAAACACAAGGATGTCCCAAGGATGTCCCGGGGACATGATTTTGCGGATCACTGAATGTCCCAAAGTCATCCCATTTTGGTTCTGTGTACGTCCTAGGGACATTCATGGGACGTTCTTTTGTCACAAGTGTGTGCATCCCTACGATGTCCTTATAGGACATCCTTGCGTATCCGCAACGGGACGTCCCTTTTAGATGGCTGTAGAATATGTACTATATATGTATATTATATTTTTATCAAAAAAAGTACCATTTCCAGTTAAAGTACATCTACTTTGTGGTTTTTTCTATTGTTTTTTTATTCAGTAAGGTGACTTAAACGTACTCCTCTGCGACTTGACGTAATGAATAAAATTAACTTTATCAAATAAAATACAAATTATTATTACATAAACCTATATTTTTAAATAATAATCCACATTATATTCAATTAAAATAAATTTAGATTATTTCATATTTTTATCTTCTCGATCCCGGCGTTCTTTGGCCCTCCTTAGCGAGTTTTTTATACTTTCTTTCCGATTTTTTTAAGTGGCGCCTGAAACAATGCAACTACATAAGAGATGGTAATCGTCATGTAGAGTCGATAAAAAAGTTAGTACAAAAAGCTTATTTATTTGGTATTTCTATGTAATCAGAATTTACATTTTTCTAAATTAAAGAATTGATAAAGTGATACTTCTTTTGTAGAATTATTGATTGATCTTTTTGACGATTCTATTATTGATTAAATTATAAGAGATGATCGATTATAAGCAGTTAAAATTTGTTTAAATCGTTTTTTAAAAAAAAAATTTGTAAACGCGTCAGTTTTGCAAATTCATTAAGAATTTTTATACGTTTCGCATTTACATTTTATCAGAGGAATGTGGTAAGAACAAAATTATTTCTAGACGTATTTTTAACTACCTAACTAATTATTGTGGAAATGGTAATACAATACGAGAAATACAAGGTATATAATCAATGGAAATACGCACAATAATCATAACTATGAATACCAAGAACGCGATAACGTTATAGTTTCTTAGTTAGATTAGCGATTTTGTGCCTTATCGGTCATGTTGACATTTTTGGATGACTTATTGTGAATCGCGACGATAAAAGTCGGGAGATAACGTCACTCTTTTAAACCTTTAATACAAAGAAAACATTTATTAAATAATTTTTTGAGTAAAAAAAAATTTTTTTTTATATAAAATAAATATTTTCAATTCACCGCATAAGCGTTGACTGAAGAAATGTATAAAGACTCGCAAGGCTCATGTTAAAAATCGTACCGTATTACTATTTCACTTTTGTGGCTCTCTGCGCCCCGCTGCCTACAAACTTCACTCTTGGATAGTCGCGACACTGTTGTTTTCAACGCAAACTAAAAAGATAACACTGGAATGCTTGGAAAGTAATATGATAACTCTTCAAAATAATCGTTTGTTGTATTTACTAGATACCGTTGACTGATATAAAATGTTTTGAGTAAACGGTATGTAATTTGACAAGTTGAATTGTTTTCTTCAATCTATACGTTTGCCAGAGTTTGGTTTTGTTTTTTCTCTGCTGTTTTAATTTACTTTATATTTTATACTTTTTTTTCAAAAAAGCTTTGTTAGGAGATTCCATTTATAAAATTCGATAACTTAGTTCTATATTATAAATGGTGGTACGCGATACGATACATCGAATCGAATATCGATACGTATCGATATATCGAAGTATCGATACGTATCGGAATATCGATATGGATCGGAGTATCGCTACGATCGAAATATCAGTACGTATCGAAATATCGATACGTATCGAAATATGTATACGTATCGTAATATCGATAGACGACCCAGGCCTAATATAAAGTAGGAATGGTGATTTAAATCATTAAAAATCGATTTTTGTACTCTAATAAAGCGATTTTTACAATCGATTTTTCTAGCCAATTTTTTTTAATTAATTGATTCAAAAATGGAATCGATCGAACATCGCTTTATGCAACTATAATTATTCTGCAATCAACAAAAATGTAAAAACAAAAAACTCATAAGTAAATAATCAAATCGCCAAGTGAACAATAATTTAAAATAGCAGATTACAAATTCAAAACCGCCGGCGGTAATTTGATACTTGCACAAGAAGCAAAACAGAATTTTTGTTATGTTTATAAATGTATATAACTGTTTTATCGTGTTTTGCAGTTGATAATATTCTTTAAAAGGTGACTACAAAAGCGATTACCAAATCGGTTTTCCGTTCAATTAAAACTTTTTAACTTGATTTGCTAATAAAGATTACACCAATTTTCAATAAAATTGTGAATTTGAAACGGCGTTTTAGTTTTTTTTATTAGGTGTAGCACACCGATACATTGCAAGTTGGTCCCATTCATAAAAAATAAACTAGAATTCCCATCATTAATGGTATCTCTTGGTAGATGTTTGGGTAAACCCGATTTATCTAAATCGTTTGTTAAATCATCGTCCTTTGAATTGCAAAGAGAGCGGTATGACTAAGCGTAGCCACTGCTCGATGCGTATACATACGATGCAAACACTACAACTTCCAGCAATGAACTGAAATCTCGGATCCTAAATATACGGTGGCGCCCCCTATATCTCGGATCCTGCGGTGACTACGATTTTTACCATAAGGTTGCGAGTCTTTATACATTTCTTCAGTCAACGGCATAAGTATGCGCGCGAGATGGGGTTTTAAATCACCATTATCAATAATTGTGATCTTTTAATTTCAATAAGCTTTTATAAATTTTTAGTAATTCAAAATAATAATTATAAATGATGTTTTTTATACATTATAAATAAATACAAGGTACCAAAAACTTACCAAATAAATTTGTTTATGCACTAAAGCACCCAAAAAACGTTAGATAATAAAAAGTACAAATTAATAAAGTAGTCAGAACACCAACAAAAACAGATACAGAGTGCAAACGGTGCAAACAGAATGTACCACTTTGATATACTAAAGGAGCGTACGGGTGTTGAGTAGGCACCAGAGAACAAGAAGAAAAGTGGGCACGCGCACTAAGTTTGCATTTATTTTTTCCCGCATAGGACATCCCATCGTACGTTCTTCATTGACATCCTGAGGACGTCCTATTAAAGACATCCTATACAGGTCCGTTTTAAAGCCCGGGATGTAAAGACATCATTTGGACATAAAACAAACGTCCCTGGGACGTCGTGTGTTTACTGGGCGTGATTATTTTGGTTACGATTATAGGCGACTTTCGGCTTAGACTTTTTAGACTTGGTCCTAGTCTCTCCTTGAGAGCCAAAACAAGAAGCAGAACTTGGTCTTTACTGTATTGTCGTTCGTGAACCCCAACAAACTGACTTTTCGCAAGACATAGCAGCTTGCATTTTCGGAGTGATAAATATCACTGAAGGAAAAGTGTAAATGCCGTTATTTATATGATTAGCGATCAGGTAATTAACGGACTTTCACTTTCCGTTACCGCTTGGCTGACTTCGTTATTACTCGGAGTAGACATCTGTGTTCTTTCTTTCATCTTTGTCTTAGAGGGTACAGTACTAGTAGTATTCTTTATTTTTGTATAACGTAGTTACCGTTTTTTGTTTGGTAATATTGCGCTATTTATAGATTTACACCAATTATGGAAAGATGGTTCTAATTGTTAATAATAATATTTTATTACCTACTACTAAATTATGTTTATCACAAGTTATTAAAGAAAAATCTGCTTGCTCAAGAATTCCATTATTGGTTTGTTTATACATATTTTTTGAATTGGGATTTCCATTTAAATTTCTGTTAAAAATATTCAAAATTTTTATAAACATCGATTTCCAATTTTTACTGGGATAACATAATCCTTGCCTGAAATTAATATTGGCTTCTCTTTCCTATATCAGAAGATTAAAATTTGTATGACGATTCCCAAACAATTTATTTTTGCAGTAATTACAATCAAGTCTCTTATTTTTTTTAAATAAATCTTGCAACATAACTGCTTTTCATATCACTTATGTCAATTTGTAATAATTGATTGCCTAATTGGGTAATAGGAGTTTGTTTTTGTATACCAACGTCTATTCTATTCCTTGTTGAAGTTGAACTTATTTGTGCCTCCGGTAACTGTTCATTTCCCTGTATTTCTGAACTAGTCATTAAATTTTTTATGTCCTCAAACATGCATCAGTAGAATTACATCTTCGTAATTATATGACATATTATGGTATTAAAAATAGATAGATAGAAGTTTTTTGGTATCGGGTTTGTAGGCTGAATTCCGTGGCTATATACGTACTACTCTTCCAAATAAATTCTCAATGGATCTTAGCTTAAACTTCTACCTAATAAATATTGAAAACCTTTTTTGAAAAAAAAATTGCAATCGCTATACTAATAGGAAAGTAAAAACGATATATAAACGTTGCGTGATAACGTTAGAAAAACGTTGTGTGGTAACGATTAATGTTAACGTCTTAAAACCGTTAATTGCTATCTGGGTAGTTGGTTGTAGTTGTGATTTTATTCCATCTTGTGCGTTATTGTTTATCCATCGGTAGTTTTTATTAACAAAAATATATAATGCCTAAAACATCTCACTCTGAAGAAAAAAATACGATATTTCCCAGCACTTAAAAACACAATTATCTACACAAAGATACACTCAAACAATATAAAAACGAAAAATTCAAACAACCGACAATTGGGACATCCATAGCATCAACTTGTGGATTTAATGAACAATGGAAATTCAATTTAGATCTGTGCAATGTTATGTTAAAAGCTAACATACTTCTAAATAAATTAACAAATCAGTCTTTTAAACAATTTCTAGATAAGTATTGCAAAATACATATTCCACATGAAAGTACCCTCCGCAAAAACTATGTCACTCTTGAATATCAAGAGGTATTTCAACAAATTAAAGCAATAATTGGAAATAATTATTTGGTAACGATTCTTTATCCTTCTCTGTGTGTAACTAATTAATTCAATCTTCTTCGTTTAGGAGAGGCATATAAAACCACTTTTTCATTTATTTTTGTGGCAAAAATAAAATTAAAGTGGTTTTATATGCCCCTCCTAAAAGAAGAAGATTGAAATAATTATGTATGGTTACTATTGACGAAACTACTGACAGTTGTGGAAGGTATGTAGCAAACTTAGTAGAAGTTTTGAATGACGAAATTCCTACTCAACCATTTTTAATTAGTTCAAAACAATTAAGCAAGACTAACAGTAATACTATATCAAATGTTGTTAATGAAGAACTAGCAAACTTTTTTTTGCCGGGATATCAAATACTAGAACTTTTTTTTTCTATTTTGAGTGGTATTCAAATATTCACCTATTACAAGTGTTGACATAGATAGGAGCTTTTCGCAATATAAAAATATTCTCAATGACAAAAGACACAATTCAAAAATTGAACATTTGGAACAATATTTAGTCATCAACACTTTTAAACATGAATACTGTTTTTTACGTTCACTCTCAATATATAAATTTAACTTTATTTGTTGCCTTTGGCTTACAAATTAGTTCGTGCTATACTACATTTACAACCTACATTCTATATTTACATTTACATTCTATTTACTTTTTTTTTTTTTTTGAAATACATTTTCTTATCCCTCCTCTCCCCTTCACTTTTTCCTCCTTCTCCATACTTCTTCCATCCACTCCGCTCCTTTTCCGTTTTCATCTAAGATTTTCTCTATTTTCATCACCTCTTCTCTTAGTTCCCTGAATTTCTGTATCATGTGGTTAAGGTCCTCCATCTCTTCTCTACATAGCCTGCACATCTTTTCTGGTTCTTTTTTCTAATATTTGTTCCCTAACTCCTCGTTGCCACATCTGAACCTTGCTATCATTATTTTCTTTTTGTTGCTTTTATTCTCTCTATCTTTTAAATATTCCGGCACTCCTTCACTCTTGATATCTTTATAATTCCTATTATATCTGCCCTCTATTATCTTCGTCCATCTTTCTTGTTTTTCGATGTCTCTATCTCTCCTTATTATTTTTCTTCCCTTACCCCTACTCCCTCTTCTCTTAATCTCTCCACTTCTTCTCTCGCGTACCCGTTTCTTTTGTAATACTCTTCTCTGCCCTCCTGCCCGTACTTCACTTTCCCTCCCTTTATCTCTTTCCAACATTCTTGCAGTATTTTGCAATCTGTATCTGTTTAGATTGTAAACTTATTTTATTAAAACTTTATTGTTACGCTACTGATGGTGGCAGGGATTTCAACTAACATCCCTCTTTGTAAAATCAGTCATCATGTAGCCACCCCAATCAGCAAGGAAACGTTTTTTTCATGTTTTAAAAACGTTACAACATTTTAAAATAGTCGAAATAAAAAATGTTTTTCAAAAAAATATTTTTGTTGCGTTTTAAAAATATTTCATTTAAACATTGATATTGAAATATTTTAAAACTGTTTTCTAAAACATTTTGTTGTGAATATTACTGGTGTAAACTATTCTTTGTTAGGGAGTTTTTCTTTTGTAAGTTGGCATGTGTAACATATATATAGGGCAGGTTGTCCGTTTGTAACATCATCTCGTTTTCGTCTGTCGATGTAAATGCAAGTATTTTTGTATGTTGTTCAAACTATTGTTTTATCTTAAAATATATGATTATTCTTAACTGGTTTAATTGAAACTTACAATTGGTTATGGGCCCAGGCGTTTTGTTGTGGGGATGTTAAGAATAAAACGTGATAAAAGCAAGAAAGAATTAAGTTAGTCACGTGGCGAAAAGAAAAGGAGATCGAAAGAAGCACGTTTTCTGTTGGTAAAAGATTTGATGTTATTGTGAAATAAATAGGCAATAATGGATTTTAAATTGCAAATCGAAAAACTAGAAGGTGCAGGAAACTGGACGCAATGGAAAAGGCAGGTAACGCTGTTATTGCGACACCATGATGTGCTGAATATGGTTAACGGATCATGCATGGAGCCAGTAAAAACTGAATCTGGTGAAGTAGATGTTGAGTACGATGCGAAACTGCAAAAATTTCGCAAAAACGATGCACTTGCCCAATTAATACTAGTAGATAGTATGAATGGAGCAAATGTGGATTTGACCTCCACTTGTGAAACTGCGAAAGGAATATGGGAGAAGCTGCTTTCTGTTTATGAGCAAAGTTCTGGACAGCGACTAGATCGATTAATGGAAAATTTTTTTAGTTGCGAAAAAAATGCAAATGAAGACATTGCAACACATGTGTCTCGTTTGCAGCGAAACTTTCAAGAACTAAATGATGAGCTAAAGAGGTTGGTGAATTCAGAGTTACATGAACTGTTATTGATGAGCAGGATATTGTCAACGCTGCCACCACAATACTTCAAAAGTGTCTGGGAATCGGTTACACGTGACAAGAGGAACATCAATAAACTAACGGAAAGATTGCGGCTAATAGAAATGCGGTTGCCTGAGCAACGAATTGACCCAGTTGCTTTGTGGCAAAATCATACAAAAGCAAGAAAGTAAACCCAAAGAAGTGTTATAAATGTCATAAAGTTGGTCATTTTGCCAAAGCATGTCCACAAAAACAAAAATCAGAAAGCGTAAATCGTTCCCTGCCTACAAGCTCTACAGGAAATCTAAATCCAAGAGGTGTGCATTCATTTTGCACGATTCCTGGTGTTAATGAATCAGACTTATGGTTGGCAGATTCTGGCGCTTCTATGCATATGACTAGGAATAAGGAATATTTTCTAACATATGAAGAGTTTGTAACACCGAAGCGAGTGCTACTTGGAAACAGTGAGGTTATTTTGCATACGGTTGTGGTGTAATAAACGTTAAAATGTTGTTGAACAAAACTTGGCAATCTAATCACTTGAGCAATGTATGGTATGTACCAAAAAGTAACTAAAAACTTATTCTCAATAGGACAAGCAATAGACAAAGGTTTTAGTTTTAAGGCAAGTCAAAGTGGTTGTGTGTTCACAAGAAATGGAGTTGTTATGCTGAATGGAAAGAAAACATCCAGTGGATTATATGCCCTAGAAATGAGAGTAAGCACTCCTGATATAGCTGCTGAAGTTTACATAACCTCGAAAAAGGACACTCTCCAATTGTGGCATGAGCGGTTATGTCATCAGAACAAACAACATGTCAGAAAGGTGCTTGGAAAACAAGGAGTTGATGTCGATGTTGACACGGATTTCTGTGAAGAGTGCATGTTTTCGAAGCAACATCGCATAAGTTTTGGAGTGCGTACGAACAGGCCTAATGTTCCAGAAGAACTTATCCGTGCAGATGTTTGTGGCCCAATGCAAGAGTAGTCGATTGGAGGAGCAAAGTACTTTGTTTGTTTCAAAGATGATTTCTCTTAAAGAGAAATCAGAAGTTGCAGAGTGTTTAAAAGTGTTTTTAAACGAAACAGCTTTTACTGGACACATGGTGAAAGAATTCCTTAGTGATGGTGGAAAGGAATTTGATAACAAACAGGTGAAATCCATTCTTCAGTTGAAGAGCATCAACTTTCGAATTATAATGCTATACACACCAGAACAAAATGGTGCATCTGAAAGGGAAAATCGGACGTTGGTTAAAAGTGCACGATCAATGATGCTAAAGATCTTCTCATAATGCTGTGGGCTGAAGCACTGAATACAGCAGCATATGTGTTAAACCAAACTGGACCTACAACGGTAGAAAATAAAACACCATTTGAACTATGGTTTTGAAAGGATGTCAATATTGGACACTTAAGAGTCTTTGGTACAAAGTGTTTTGTACATATAGGTACCTAAGCAGAATAGACAAAAGTGGGACAGTAAAAGTGTTATCGGGCGTTTAGTAGGATACTGTGGTGAAAGAGATGGTTTTCGTGTTTGGATTGAGAATGAAAACCAAATAGTCACAAGTCGTGATGTTGTTTTTCAACGGAAGAAAACTGTACAAAGGTTCAGTTGACAGTTACAAAAGACCAAATTCAATGTAGTGGTTCTATACAATCTGAGCAACCAGAAGAAATTGAAAGGTTAATTCCAGAGGAAGTAACTAAAGAAGAAACTGAGCAGCCCAATGTCGTTAAGACTTCAAGCCACAGAATATCTAGAAAACCCCTCTACTTAAATGATTATGTTTACTCTGCAGAACATGTCATACCAGAGTCCTATAATTCAGCAATTGATTCAAAAGATTCACAGGAATGGAAACGTGCAATGGACACTGAAATTAATTCGTTAATGACAAATGACACATGGCAGCTTGTGGATCTACCATTAGACAAAAAGGTAATTGGCAATCGATGGGTCTTGCGTATTAAAACAAAGACTGATGGCAGTATAGATCGGTTTAAAGCAAGGTTGGTAGCTAAAGGTTTTCACAAAAGGTCGGCATTGACTCTGATGAGACTTTCAGTCCCGTAGCTCGGTTCGACACAGTTCGAATGCTTCTAGGTGTAGCGGCATCTGAAAACCTTCACCTTGCCCAATTTGGCGTGAGGCACAGCCTTCTTATATGGCAAACTGAAAGAAGAAGTTTATATGAGACAGCCTGAAGGTTATGATGATGGTACCGAAAGAGTATGCAAACTCAACCGAAGTTTGTATGGACTCAAGCAAGCACCACATTGTTGGAATCAACGTTTTGTGGCCTTTATATGCGATAAAGGTTTTACTCAGAGTGATTCTGATCCATGTTTGTTTATATATCTGAAAAATAAACATAAACTGCTTATTGCAGTTTATGTGGACGATGGCCTTGTGGCAGGAACAGATGAACTTGAAATTCAGTCATTTTTAAGTGTCTTAAAAGGAGAATTTAAAATCACTGTTGGATCTCTCGACTGCTTCCTGGGAATGAATATTATAAGGCATAATGATGGGTCAGTGTTCGTTTGTCAAAAATCATACACAAAAGGGATTTTAGAAAAATTTGGTATGGCCGATTCAAATTCAGTCTGCACTCCATGTGATAAAATTAGTGAGCGAGAAGATAAAGTCATTGAAGATGTTCCATACCGTCAAGCAGTGGGATCGTTGATGTATCTGGCAGTAGCCACTCGGCCAGATATTTCTTATGCTGTTAGTTTGGTATCCGAACACCTGGATGCTCCAACAATCTCTGATTGGTGTGCAACAAAAAAGAATTTTTCGATATCTACAAGGAACTGCTGATTATGGGTTAATATTTAAACATAATCATCATAAGGAAATAGAAGCATATAGCGATGCCGATTTTGCAGGAGATGTAACATCACGTAGATCAAGAACAGGTGTCGTTTGTCTGTATGCAGGTGCAGCAATCAGCTGGATGAGCCAGAAACAAAAGTGCACTGTGCTATCGACCACCGAAGCAGAGTATGTAGCTGCAAGTGAAGGAGCTAAGGAGGTAATTTGGGTGCAACGGCTTCTATCTGAAATTACAAGTGTAAGTGTGATTCCCACATTACAGATGGATAACGCTAGTGCCATAAAACTAACAAAAAACCCTGAATTTCATAAACGCTCGAAGCACATAGAAGTAAAGTATCATTTTATACGAGAGAAGTATAGCGAAGGTGTGTTAAATGTTGAACATGTTCGAAGTGAATTTCAGCTTGCAGACATTCTTACGAAACCATTACCTCGTATACGATTCCAAATGATTCGGGACTTAATTGGTGTAGTGAAACAATCTTGTTGAATCTTTCTCTGAAAGTAATAGAGTTAATGTTTTATTTTGTAATTTGTATAATGTTTTTTAAAATAGTTTAAGAGGAAGTGTTGTGAATATTACTGGTGTAAACTATTCTTTGTTAGGGAGTTTTTCTTTTGTAAGTTGGCATGTGTAACATATATATAGGGCAGGTTGTCCGTTTGTAACATCATCTCGTTTTCGTCTGTCGATGTAAATGCAAGTATTTTTGTATGTTGTTCAAACTATTGTTTTATCTTAAAATATATGATTATTCTTAACTGGTTTAATTGAAACTTACAATTATTTTGTTACACATTATTAATAAATACATATTAAACCTTTTTGTTTTTCTAAAAACTTTCTTTCAAATTTGAATTAAGTACTTAATAACCGCGTTTGCGCAAAGTGCCAGTATCTGCGTGAAAAGATGGCGATTTTGTATGTTATAATTGCATTTATGATTGCACGTTTTTCTTTGGTTTTTTGTTGCAAGAAATTTTGCTAAAGTATAATGTTATTTGTTACAGCAGTGGTACACTAAAACGTTCATTCTATGTACTTCATGATTTCCATTCTTCGTGATGTTTTAAGGTTTTCACATTGATATGATGTTGGCCAAATGGGAGATTTGAACGTGCACAATAACCAATTAATCTTGGTATGTAATTTTTTCTGATATTGATGCAGCATTATTTTGTGTGTACAAAGTTTCAAAATCTTGGATTGTTAGTTGTTCTGGTTTTCCTTTTTACACGAAGAGGTACATGCATAATTAGTTTTATTTTATACATAGGATCGTTCGGTGTGGAGGAACGGCAACAATAAAAACAACTTTTACTGTTCAGGCCTTAACAACAGATAAAGGTTGTTTTTATTGTTGCCGCTCTTCCACTCCGAAGGATCCTATCCATTTGGAATTGGAAACTTTTGTGAGGATTATTATAATTATTTCAATTAATATAAAGAAGTAATTACAAGAATAATGTTTGTTTTATTTTTATGTTAATGTGTTAATTTTTGTTATAGGCACCAAATGCGTTTACAGCCACATGAATTGAGTACACGAAGATTGTATTATTTATCTTTTGTAAGCATTTTATGGCTGGTTCTATAATAATGGTATAAAGGTCAGTTAAAAGTTATACTTAGTTTGATTGTAAAATGCTGTCGTTATTGGTTGTTTTATTGGTTAGCATAAATAAAACTAACAGCCAAATACGTCAGTATTTTAAAATTAAAGCAAGTATAACTAAACTTACAATTATACCATGATTGTAGAACTGCCCTTAAGCATATTGCAATAATAAAAAAAAAGTGTTGATTATACATTTTTTATACATTAATATAACATTTGTAAAATATTATAAATATATATAAACAATATTATAAATAATAATTTTTAATCATTTTTAGAACGTTTTTCTAATATTGACTTTGCAACGTAATTCTGGCCATTAAGACGTTTTTGCAATGTTTTTAAAAATGTAAATATATCTTTTGTAAAACGTTGAAAAAAACATTTCAGAAATGTTTCCTTGTTGATTGGGACATGATGAAACGAATGTTCTTTCGATAAATTTTATTAGTTCTTATTACTTTGTGTTTTATTTATATCGTTCTATGTAATTAACAAAATAAAGAACTACAGTCCACTAAAATTAACAGTATCTCCTCTCTCACAATATACCCCGGTATATCTCTGTCCAATCCTAAAACCCATCTCCAGTATTTTTCCTGTAGCCCCTCTACCTCCCTCCACTCCTTCCAGCCCCATATGTCCGCTCCATACATTACCACCCCCTTCATTAATTTTTCAATCTCTCAATATAGATCTTGAAAGTTCGTTTAGTTAGGTTTTGCATGGCAATTGTGTTTTTAAATGTTTATTTTGGTTTGTATTTTTTATTAATGCATAAACATTTTATTTTGAGTTGTATTTTTTATTAATAAAGACGTACATTGTAAATTGCCTGATTATTTCATGTGAATTTTATAGTTTATACCTGCTTTTTTGTTTAATTTATTGCTTATTTTAGATAAATATTGTGCTCTTTAAGCACTTTTTTAAATTAAAATTGTGCTTATTTATCCAGTTACTAGTTATATATGTAGTATCTTTATTACGTTTTTTTGCCAGTTGTCAAACAATACCATAGCATATTTTGGATGTAGTACTTGAAATACAGTACAATAAATAAGTCAGTGAGAAATTATATTTGACCGAATTGACTAGAATGACCTATAACAGATAGACTAAAGTTTTCAATGAGAAAAAAGCAAAAAAAAAACAATTTTTCTAGGAAAGTGTAATGTCTAAAATTGATTAATACAAGTATTAAGATATTCATACATTTTATTGATTGGAAGAATAAATAAATACCGTAAATTATAAACATGAAAACTTTATTTATGTACAATATACAAGATTACGTAAAATGGATAAGCAATTTCATTTATTTTCAAAATTTGTTAGATTTTGTATGTGCTCCTCCAGTAAATGTGCTAACTGTTGTCTTTTAAATCTTAGAGACTCATTGATAATAAGTTTAACAATAGCTACTTGTACTTCTGTGTTACCTTTCAGTAGTTTAATATTATCAAATAACTCTGTAAAGTTTTTACCCGGTTTCCTAATGAGTTTGTTAAACAATTTCCTCAATTTAAAGTTGTGACTTTCAATTTCTTCCATAGTTTCATTATTTACCTAAAAACAAAAACCATGAATGTTATGTTAAAATACGTTTTAATGATTTTACAGATTTAATTTCAGGAAGTTGAAAACTATTCACGCTTAAACCACTCAACGCATTTGCTTCTTTCAAAATTTGTGAAATCTGCTGTTTTTCGTCACTCATAATTGTACTATAATTAATTTCGTTCGAAATATTCATTAAAAGGTTATCGTTTAAATTTGGAATAGAATAAATACTTTGATTGGAAAAATTAGATCGCATAAATAAATGATCACTATTATAAATAGGTGGTTCCTCCATAGAAGTTGGGGAAGGAGATCGAGATCGTTCGGTTGTTGCATTATCAACGCCGTTTACTAATGTACTAGGTATTTTTTCTTCAGGGTTGATTATGTCTTTATCAACAACGTTTAACCTAAAAGTTTGTTTTATCAAATACTCAATTAGAGTAATTAATGTTACCATGGTACTGGTGATGGGGCTTGTGAATATCCTGGACTTGTTGGCGGTGTCGATACGGCACTAGGTCTTCGTACTATCAAGTCTTTTGGTAATGGACCTGGTTTTCTTTTGTTAGGTAACCGTGTTCCGGTATCAACAGATGGCATTGTGCGTTTATTAGTTCTAGTTGCTCCAGGTGAACCAGATCCAACTAAATCAATATCAGCTTCATCTACCTGTAATTTTATTATGATTCATGTTTACTGCTTTACTAAAATTACCATCATTCTCTTATCAATTTTAAATGGATTTCCAAACATATGTTGCCTAACGGGCGCAGATTCTATTTCTCTTAGTTGAGGCGTTTGTTTCTTAAGGTACTCTTGATAGTTACCCATTTGCGATATTGGTAAAGAATGTGCAGCATCATGATCAATAGCTACCCAGTCAGATCTTACAAAGTTTTTGCGCATACGATCAACCTAACATAAGCATGATAAAAGTAGTGTCAGAAAACTAAAGAAAAACTTACGTGCTCTATTAATCGATCTCGAGGAATATCAAAAGGATTTTTAAAACTAATAGTTGGCCTATCTTTATCGATCGTTGTAATGAAGCTGCCTTGATCAAGCAATTGGTCCCTTTGAGAAGTAAATTTGTCTACTAATAATGGATGGCTGACTAGCTCTTTCTTGAGCATCACACGCGATATTACTCTTATTTGTTCAGGGGCATTATAAATACTTTTCAAAGTGTTCTGAAAAATGTACGTATTCGTGCAACATATGCTAATTATAAATTCATACTTACACTAGTTTGTCTTTGCAAAATTTCTCCACATAATCTATCGTACTCACTTTTAGCTTGGTTCTTCAATCTTTTTAAGTAGGTTAGCACTGAGTAGCTAAGACAATTTTCTGCACTTTCTGGAATTAAAGTTTGTGCCAAAGCTACCGGCGCACCTACAAATACACCATAAATAAAATCATTACGGAGGTGACTATGGTATACCCATTCGCGTGATCGCCCTTCTCAAAGGCGCTGCATAATATGCTGGTAAAGTTCGCATATAGTTCTGAAATTGAGTCCTCCACTCATTTGTAGGTTTCCATCGATGAATCTAAATCAAAACAAACATATAAAAGTAGATTTTATTCATTAATCAAAACGAAAAAGTTAAAAAAAAAACTTAATTATAAATCAGATAATAAAAGTTGTAGACAAAATATTAAAACTTTATCATAACATGAACTTAAAACGATCACACTCACATCAGCAATGTAATATTATCTAGAGGTGGGGAAAAAAAAAAATATAAAAAAACGCAAAAAAATAGACGTTTAACCGTGATTTTTTTATTCTAGAAATTCTTAATCACGGAAATTCCGGTTTCACTAAACTAAATTTGCATAAAAATAATCGATCCATAAAGTTGTTCTTTTTTTCTAGAATATTCATTTACAATAAAATAATGATAATATAGTTATAAACACTCAATAAATAAAAGCTTAGACTTCATACACTTCATAGTAATCAAAGTGCTGCATGGTAGTATCGCTACAACGAAATATCAACAGTAAATGTCATAACCATAGAATTCTTTGGTTGTCTCGTAAAAAAGTCGTTTACACGTTTAGTAATTTTGTATACACTCTACATTTTCCATTTTCTATAAAAAGAACTAAAAACGACAGTCTTTTAACAGATTTACATAAGTACATGGATATGTAACAAAAAATAATTCTTAAACGGAATGCTTTTTGGTTTTTAACAATACTTTATTAAGTAACTTCGGTTAAAAAGTAAATATATCAATAGTCCCTTGAGTTATTTACTAAACGATTTACAAGTAGTTGTCAGCAGTGGTGTATTCTTAAATAAGAATATGGGTATACAGTAGACCACTAACATTTTTCCAAAGAAGTTTTATAAAATTACCTATGTTTTTTTATATTTCTCTTAAAATTGATAAGCTATAATAACATCCTATTGATAGTAAGAAAATCAGAAATAATCACACTCGGTTCGGTTCGAAAATTTGCTCACCCCAATCCTAAGATTCGCAATCTCTATAACCTTGCTAACACCATATAATATACAAAAGTTAATAAAATAATATCGTAAAAGTACACCCTTTTATCGAATCATATTCTAATGTTCGAAATGTTGACACATACACCTAACGGAAAACCAGACAAGTGAAGTAATAGTTTGTTCCTTATTGTACAACAATCCAGTGTAAGCTTAAATTAAACCTCATTTTTTGTTATTCAATATTGTCCCAGCAGCAGACAATCACAAACGATGTAGCAGAGATGCTTAACAAAATGGCTAAAATAAGAATCTTCAGTTATAAACAAGTATGCTTGTAAAAGACCAAAAACGTTATCACAATTATATAAAATTATGTGCATTAGCCGATCAGCTGCAAAGTCTGCAATATAAAAAAAATCATACTTAACAATATTCTCACCTTCAGAAGTTCATCAAGTAGAGGTAACAGAACAGGATAATTATATGGCATTACAAACAAATTGACACAATTCAAGTTTGTACTAGCTTTTAGATACCCAAATGGATGGCCGACTTCCGAGCTTTTGTAACTATTAGCAACAAAAACTTGCCAACAAGTTGTTGGCTGCTTCCTTGACAAAATATACTGAGTCAAAGGGGATGGTTCCAACTCGTATTTATCAAAAGGTAAATTTTCGATGACCATTGGGTCAGAACTTGTACAAGCAAACTTTACATTAGGATGAGCAGTTCGTGGTGGTAAAACAGATGCAGTTAATTCAGGCCAAAATGATTCTGGTATTGGCCAAAATCCCAAAGGAAACCCCTTTTGATTTGACCTTGTTGGAACATAAATCATGCGTCGACAGTTATGCCAAGAAGTATTGTGAGGCCCATTTAAACTTTGCATCTGCATTCTATCTATCATATTTGCACCACTAAGGTCACTAATAGTATCACAATCTCTACTATTAGTATCTGCATCATCCCTTATCAACAGCATATCTTCAGATTTTTCCAAATTGGGTGGTGGTGGATCAGGACCGATTTTCTCAAAGTTAATCACTACTCCATTTTGTACCTAAAAACAATTGTAAAACCTGATTCCTAAGCATATACTTATAAGTACCTTTTGTACTAAACTGTCAATGCATTGGTTTAACATTCGATGAGATGTAATGCAGTATGAACGTCCTCCTGTGACTTCACACATAGCATCTATAGGACTACTATCACTAGGAACTAAGCCAGTATCTCGTTCAACAGCAGGTGTACCTGTCAGACGCAAGACTAAGGCAAATAATCTCTGATCCCATCGGAATGGTTCTCTTGTTAATTCTGAACCGGGTATAGGACATGTCATAGGTAAATTAAAATCATCATGTACACTCACACCTATGTACAACAATAACACTAAACAGCCAAAGAGAATATAATACGTACTTGTACTTAGGCGGCCACCATCTGTTATCAACACTATCACAGATGTCTCCAAAAAGAAGGGACTCCGCCCTTGACCATAAGTATCAATACCAGATGTCATTCGATTTATGTTTAAAATATCAAACGCTTGTTTAACAGCAACACCCATAGTAGTCATAGAATAACATGGCAGATTCTTTAATTCATTCATAAATGTTGCTAGATTTTCCTTCCAACCTTAGAAAGTAAAGTTAAAAACGGTAGAAAGTTACTACAAAGAACAAACCTGCTTTAATATTACTTGGAGATTCCTCAAAAGTGAGTAACATATACCTATCGATTCGACTTTCCAAACTTCTTTGTCGGATTTTAACAAATGTTTCAACAGCAGATTTAGCAACATCTAATAGAGTAGTGCGTCCTCCAATGTATGTCCTGAAACATTACAGTCAATAATAAATCAGTTTTTAGCATGAAAAAACATTCACTTTTGGTGCATTGAAGCAGATGTATCAATTAAGAATACGATTATTGTCATTGTTAAAAATACTTATAAATTGCACTTTAAAAAGTATAGGCAAATAATACTAGAATAAGTGTCAAAACAGCCTCCGTGTTGTATATGTATACGAGCAATAAACAACGGAAAAAGTAAATAATTATGTTGGCTATGGTTCAAACGAGCTAAAGTTAACATTAGAACTTATTCAGCGTTGCCAACTGTCAAGAATGCTAGAAAAACCCAAGGATACTAAATGAATAGGATTGCTCGATTCGTATTCTCGCAATGTAAGCCGCCCCACTCCCGTAAATCTTGACGCGTGACGTCAGCCGGAGACCACATATCGGCTCGCTGATTATAAATAGTGCTTAAATACACTTTAAATCCAACGGTTTTGCGATTTTTTTAATAGTAATTATTACATTTCTTAGTGTTTTACTCGTTCAAATACGTGCCTACAAGTTGCTTATAAGAATTTCGAATTATTATCAGGTTTAATTTAAAATGTAAACTTATTTACATTATGTTAGATACTGAGGTATTTGGTTGCGATAACAACCCGATTGCAACCAAAAATAAAAATCTTAAGATTATATAGATTTAGTGTTCATTACAATTAAAAATGAATGGATTAGGCGTTGTAAAAGGGCTGATAATGAATGAACCCTAATACTAGCGTAAGTTGTTCTACTCATTTTACAGAGGAGAGTTATGAACGAGATTTACAAAATGAATTATTAGGTTTTTTAAATAAAATTGATTAATATAAATTTAGTAAACTTTAAGGTAAAAAATTACATTTAAACATAATTAAGTTAAAATTAATCTGCTGTTTAAATTATTTTCACTTAAACGGAAAGAAACTTTCACAAAAAATTAATAGCGTTTGCTGTTTGATGCATTCACTTTGAACATTTCCACGGTGATTCTTTAAAAAAAAAGCCCACAAGTTGTAAAAAAATTAAGTATTAAAATTAAGTAAAAAGAAAACATATCTCTGGACATTATTATGGCGTTTTGCAAATTAAGGACCATTATCAGAATGAACTATGAATATATAAAGCTTAGTGAAAAAAGACGTGGAAAGAAAAGAGCGAATACAACAGCTCAAGAAACCAATGAAGAAAGAATAAAACGAAGGAAATTAAATAAAATTTCAAAATAAACTTGTAGTGTGTTGTTATTTTTTATTTTTGTCAACCTTCAATTTGAATACATTTATTTAACCAATAATAATACACTTTACACTTGATTTTGTCCATAAATTATAAAATTAATAGCAATTTTTTTATAGTTCAATTTAAAAATGAATGCATTCACGTCTTTTTTCACTAAGCTTTATATTTTTATAGTTCATTCTGATAATGGTCCTTAATTTGCAAAACGCCATAATAATTTCAAGAGAAATGTTTTCTTTTTTCTTAATTTTAATACTTAATTTTTTTACAACTTGTGGGTTTTTTTAAGAATCACCGTGGAAATGTTCACAGTGAATGCATCAAACAGGAAATGCTATTTATTTTTTGTGGAAGTTTCTTTCCGTTTAAGTGAAAATAATTTAAACAGCAGATTAATTTTAACTTAATTATGTTTAAATGTAATTTTTTACCTTAAAAAATTATAAAAAAAACATCAAAACTAATTAATAAAAAAAAATATTTCGATTATGAACATTATTGCCATTACTTGTTAAATTAAAAGTTGTCAAATTTACTCAAATAAAATATTTAGAAGCCTTTTAAGGTGCATCTTAATACAGATTGTAATAGAAGTATAGAGAGCGAGGTCTCCGCGTGACGTCAGCGCGTCACATGATCTCGGCAGAATAAATCGAGCGATCGAGCAATCCTATTCATTTAGTATCCTTGAGAAAAACCCAAAGAAAAACCTTAGAAAACACTTGTAGCATAATTATCTTACAGTTGGCAACACTGAACTTATTGATGCAGTGACATCTAGTTGCTACATAAATATCTCTTATGCTACGTAATTCAAATTATATCAAAACTATCCTGATTGGCTTTATATGGCTTAAATTAAAAAATATTTGATTTCAAACTTTAATTTTTGTTCTCGGAGATAATGGTAAAACGGTTATACATTTTTAATGTAAATCTATATCATCTATACTATACTTTTTCAACCAAAACTTTTTTCCTGTTCGACAAATTAATATCTTGTTTACTATATAACGTCATTTACTAGTTTTTATAGGTTGTATTATGCCTTTGCTTTCTTTTAATAAACAATTATTATAGTATTTTTACTAATCAAAACTATTACCGTTAGTCAGCGCCCTGGATCAAGTAAAATCTGTGCGCCCCTTTGTTTTCGAAAGAGTTTCAACAAAATATTACTATATTTATCTTTTTATTTCAATTTTAAACATTACTTTTAAAGACAAATTATTTCAAATATAAGACATATACAAACAGCAACAATAAATTAATCAAGATGATATATGTTATAAACTATACTTACATAAAACAATTATCTGTGACATGGGAATTGAAACGCCTAAAAGAGATGGAAATTTTGTGACCGAACTTGGCAGAAAGGTTTAGCTACTCAGAGATAGTAAATGATTAAAATTTAAAAAAAAGGAACAAAGATGAACACAATTTTTATTTAATAATGTTTTGGTCCCCTTCCTATTAGCTTCTTGTGTCTATGAAAGATGCGCTCAGTTCCGCAGTCTTCTACGCATAATGTCTCACAAGTATTCTTCGAATCGGCCCATAAAGTGTTTGCTATGTGGGAACGAGCATTATCCTTCTGGAAAAGTGGGTCGTCCAACTGCTGAAAGAATGGAATAATATGGGGTTCTACTGCTTTGTTAACGTATCGCCCGGCGTTCAGATTGATTTGTATAAATATCAAACAAGACTTACTCTTATAAGCTACTGCACCTTCATACCATAACCCCCACAGTGTGGTGCGCATGCCGCTCAACATTGAATATTGTGCCATTCCCCACGTCTTTGTTCTGACTCTCATACGGCCATCATACATTCCCAAACAAAATCGGGATTCAACACTGAAGACTACTCTATGTGATTCCAGATTCCAGTGGAATTGCAACCACCACTCTAAACGTTGATGCCGGTGTTGAGCCGTCAGTGGTAGAACAAGATGTAGCCGATAGTATTGCAATCCGAAACTTGTGAATCCACGATAAACTGTTCGAAAGGTTACAGGACAACCTTTATTACCTAACCATTAATCGGTGATCTCCAAAAACACGTTAAACAGAAAAACTACAAGAAACAACAAATTTGGTCACAAGATTCTCGCCCCTTATTGGTGTTGCAATTTTAATGTCACAGAGTATCCCAATCAACAAGGAAACATTTTTTTATGTTTTTTTTGTTTTACAAAAGATATATTTACATTTTTAGAAACATTTCAAAAACGTCTTAATAGCCAGAATTACGTTGCAAGGTCAATATTAGAAAAACATTTTAGAAATGTTTAAAAAATATTATTTATAATATTATTTGTATATATGTACCTATATTTTACAAATGTTTTATTAATGAATAAAAAATGTACAAACAACTTTTTTTTTAAATATTGAAATATGAATAAGGGTCAGTTCTACAATCATGGTATAAATGTAAGTTTAGTTATACTTACTTTAATTTTAAAATAATGACATATTTGGTTGTTAGTTTTATTTATACTAACCAATAATGACAGAATTTTACAATCAAACTAACTGACATTTATATACGATTATTAAAGAATCAGTCCTAAAATACTTACAAAAGATAGATAATACAATCTTTGTGTACTCAAAATACTTCAAATTCATGTGGCTGCTAACGCATTTTTTACCTATAACAAAAATGAACACATTAACATAAAAGTAAAACAAACATTATTCAAGTAATTACTTTATATTAATTGAAATAATTATAATAATCCTCACAAAAGTTTCCAATTAAATAAAAGTTTTTCTATTTTTGGATAGAATCCTTCGGAGTGGAAGAGCGGCAACAATAAAAGACAATACAATCTTTGTGTACTCAAAATACTTCAATTTAATGTAGCTGCAAACGCATTTGGTGCCTATAACAAAAAGTAACACATTAATATAAGCAAAACAAAAATTATGCATGTACCTGTTTGTGTCTAGAAACGCGAAAACCAGAACAACTAATAATAAAAGATTTTGAAATTTGGTGCACACAAAATAATGCTGTATCCATATCACAAAAAATTACATACCAAGATTAATTGGTTATCGTGCAACTTTAAAACTCATATTTGGGTAATCGAATCAATTTGTTAACATCACAATAATGAAGTACATAAAATGAATGTTTTCTTGCAACAAAAACTTACCATCACAATAAATGCTGACATATACAAGTATCTATTTGAGTTTCACTAGAACGCAAATTAGGAAAACGATTATACTGATACACTAACAATACATTACACAGCATAGCGAGTAATTAGTTCGGTTAATTTAAAAGTATAAGTAAAACATATTTTTAGTCGTTTAAATAAATTAGCTTTAATAATAAAATTCGCTACAAGTGGCGTCAGTGTGGGGTATCGTTCGCGAATTTTAGTTTAAATATCATTAAGAAATATCGCTTCTTTAATAAAAACATTGATTGCGTAAATAACTGTTAAGTTCGCGATACGCGTGTTTATTTACAAAGTGTAATCATAGCTAAATTCGTTAAAATAGTGCGTGATCGCGATATTAATTAAATTTGTTTCCGTACACTAGTGGTTTAATATTAACAAGTGGATCGTTATTAGAAATTTGTGTTATACAAAAACTGCATTTTAAAAGTAGTGTTTACTTATATTCGTGTTATATTTAAATTTATGCCGGTGACGCGTTTGCAAACAGTTAAAATGGATTCAAAAATATTTGAAATTCTTGAATCTATGAATAAAAATATGGAAGAAAATAATAGGAAAATGAGCAAAAATTCACAGAAAATTAAAGAAAAACTGTCGGAAAATTCCAGAAAAATGGAAGAAAATTCAAGATAAATGGAAGAAAAACTCTCCGAACATTCTCAGAAAATGGAGGAAAGTTCTAGAAGTTTAAAAGAAGAAATACAAACGAGCATAGAAACCCAAATTAATATTGAAAAGAAGAAACTCAAACAGATATGTTAAGTTTAAAAGAAGGAAATGGCGAATCTGTGAATGACAAAATAATAGAAGTACAAGACAAATTAGAACAGAAGTTAAAAGAAAATTCAAGAACCATAGAAGACAAGCTAGAGAAAAAATTAAGAGAACGAATACAATTGCTTGAAGAAAGAATGACCCAAATGAATTGTCACGGCAAAGGAAGCGTCACGAGTGAAGATTTAATAATGGACCATCGTGAGGAAACCACTCACAAGTTTAAAGTTGTTCCACCAAATTTTGATGGTATAGTTCCATGGTCAACCTACTACAAGCAGTTTGAAACTACAGCTACAGCTAATGGTTGGAGCAACAAGCAGAAAGCGAAGTCTTTCATAGTGTCCTTACGTGGAGAAGCGCTTGGAATTTTACAAACTGTTCCTGACCACCTGCAAGAAAATTACAAACTCTTAATTTCACGATTAGAAATGAGATATGAAAATGCTCATCTTCAACAAGCTCAAATTAACAGTCGGGTTCAGAAAGCTGCCGAAAGTCTTCAAGAGTTTGAGGCTGACATCGCTAGATTAACACGGCTTGCGTATCCTACAGCACCAGATACTTTCTTGGAGCAGTTGGCTATTCAAACCTTTGCAGAAGTATCCTCGCACACAGAAGAAAGCATTGAAGACATAGTGCGACGGGTATTTCGGTAACGAATAGCTCGAGGAAAAGAACTGACGTGCTGGAACTGCGAGGAAGTGGGCCACGTACGACGACGCTGTACTAAGCCCAGAAGAAAACCAGAAAAACGTCCGGGAAACTAGAACGGGTCGACCGAATGGGGCGAAAGTCGACCTCAACGAGCCATGCCCCAGAGATTACCATTCAAATGGCATCGCCTAGGGAGCAGTTGCATAGCATTTATCTCGATGGCAAGATCAATGGAAGAAGCGTTCAGTTACTGGTTGACACGGGAGCGACGAAGACCATCATTCGTCCTGACGTCTTATTAGAAAACGAGAAGACATCACCAGTAACAGTACGACTTCGAATGGCGACGGGCGAAGAAATACCTACTCACGGACATGTCAAAGTAACCATTGGTTTGGGAAATGGAGTACTCGACCATCAAGTACTGGTAGCCGACATCACAGAAGAAGTTATCCTGGGAATGGACGTGATAAAGTAGTATGGGTTCTATTTGGTTATGAAAAACGATGTCCTGAAGATCGACAATGAAGAACTTCCTTTTCATTCGTCAGAGAAGGCAGCCGTGCGAGTCTTATTGAGTGAAGACGTGATTCTGCCTGCAAGGACGGAAAGTGTGGTGATGGCACGCGTGGATGGAAATCTCCGGGAAGGCTATTATTTTATAAATTTTGATAGTTTTTCAGAATGATTTTCTAAATAATTGTTACTTGTACATGTTTCAAATTTCACACGTACTTTGCTAAATGCGTTTACAAGGAGTTAACATAGTTTCAAAATGATTCTTTAAAAATTAAGATTGTTATAAGGAAAAAACGTTTTTATTTGATAAAATGTACAATAAAACTGTTCGTAACTTCTACAAATATTGTAATTATTGAGAGCAACTTCTTTATTGCCTAGAACACTATATAACTAATCATTTGTCGAAATTTGACCTACACATTACAATTTCATTCGTCAGAGAAGGCCGCCGTGCGAGTTTTATTGAGTGAAGACGTGATTCTGCCTGCAAGGACGGAAAGTGTGGTGATGGCACGCCTTGATGGAAATCTCCGAGAAGGCTACATACGCGCGATTGAACCAATGGAGGGCGGCTTAGTTGAAAAAGGACTACTCGTTGGCAGAACTTTAGTACGAGTAAAAAACACGATGCCAGTAAGGATCTTAAACATTAACTCAGATCCTGTAACTTTGAAAAAGAAGACCGTGGTAGGTCCACGCCAGTATCACAAATTGTGAGATGCGTGAAGTCAAATGAAGATACGTCGCCGAAGAAGTGTCCACAACATCTATTGGACATTCTTACCACCAAATGCCAAAACCTCAGCCAAGACCAGCTGGCTAAAGTTAAAGTGTTGATCCAAGAGTATCAAGACGTGTTTGCGCTGGAGAGTTAGATTTAAAGAGTGGATACTGGCAGGTAGAATTAGAACCTAAGGATTGTAAAAAAACAGATTTTACGATTGGAACTGGTTTGTGGCAGTTCACTGTGATGCCCTTCGGCTTGTGTAACGCTCCTGCAACGTTCGAGCGTTTGATGGAGACCATCTTGCGTGGATTGTCTTGGAAGACGTGCTTGGATTACCTGGACGAAGTAATCGTGGTTGGGAGGTCGTTTGAAGAACACTTGAACAACTTGAAGGAAGTGTTCCAGCGATTACGTGGGGCTAACTTCAAACTGAGCTCAAAGAAGTGCCACGTATTTAAGAAGGAGAAGACCACGTCGTATCTAGAGATGGAATAAGGGCTGATCCAGACAAAATCCGAACAGTGCAAGCATGGCCAAGACCACTCGACAAACATCAGGTCCAAAGTTTCCTTGGGTTGTGCACTTATTATAGAAGATTTGTCCTCGGATTTGCCAATATTGCCAAACCATTGACAAAATTAACCGAAGAAAAAGCAGAATTTAGATGGAATGAAGACTGCGAAAATTCTTTTAATCAACTAAAACAGGCCCTAGTCACTTCGCCGATTTTGAGTTATCCAAGAGAAGATGGAAAGTTTGTTTTGGATACCGACGCAAGCAATCTGGCCATAGGCGCGGTCCTTTCGCAGGTTCAAGATGGACAAGAAAAGGTTATCGCGTACTTTAGCAAGGTTTTGTCCAGGCCAGAAAGGAATTATTGCGTGACTAGGAGGGAGCTGTTAGAAGTCGTTAAGTCCATCAAACATTTCTACAAGTATTTGTATGAACGCCACGCCGCTTTAAAATGGCTACTGCGGTTCCGTAACCCAGAAGGACAAGTAGCAAGATGGATCGAGAGACTGCAAGAGTATGACTATGACACAGAACACCGTGCCGGAAGCAGTCATCGGAACGCTGATGCCTTGTTAAGAAGACCATGTCCGGCGGACTGCAGCCATTGTTTGCGACTGGGAGAAAGAGCTGAATGCCTCCGGAGAACTGCTATGGTTAATGATGAGTGGGAACCTGAGCAGCTACGTCGCGAGCAAAAAAACGATCTTGAAATAAGAATACTCCTGGATTGGAAAGAAAGCGGCAGACGACCAACCTGGGAAAAAGTGAGTTCTTTGGGCAGAAACATCAAAGCATACTGGGCGCAGTGGGACTCCTTGATAGTGGAAGACGGTCTTCTTTAGCGATCCCTAGAAAGTGTTGAGGGCACAGGCAACAGAGTACAGTTGGTAGTCCCAAAGAGTCGGGTGGCAGAACTGTTGAAGCATCTCCACGATGGGACATCAGGAGGACACTTTGGCATTAAGAAGACATTGGGTAAAGTACGAGAACGATTCTACTGGATGAACTTCAAAGAGGTCGTCATGAAATGGTGCCGCAATTGCACGGTCTGCGCATCAGGAAATAGTCCAGCGAGAAAGCGCAAAGCACCCATGAAGCAATACAACGTAGTAAGCCCTTTGGAAAAAGTAGCGATTGACATCGCACGGCCGTTCCCAAAATCCGATTCGGAAAATAAATACATCCTGGTGGCGATGGATTATTTCACGAAATGGACGGAGGCTTACGCCATACCCAATCAGGAAGCAGCTACAGTCGTAGACGTATTAGCAAAAGAGTTTTTCTGTCGGTTTGGAGTTCCGTTGGAATTACACTTCGATCAAGGTCGCAATTTTGAGTCTGGGCTGTTTTAAGAAGTTTGACGACTGTTGGGAATTAAGAAAACTAGGACAACGCCTCTCCATCCTCAATCTGATGGCATGGTTGAACGGATGAATCGAACAATGGGCAAATACTTAGCCAAGGTAGTGTCCGAACACCAAAGAGACTCGGACCAGTACTTGCACTTTTTCCTAATGGCATACCGATCATCCGTTCACAAAAGCACAGGCCAAACACCATCCTGTGTCATGTTCGGTCGTGAAATACGATTGCCATGCGACCTTCAATTTGGACGAAGACCGGAAGAAGAAGTTGCCGGAGAAAATTACGTCAGCAAGCTGACCAAGAGGCTAGACGAAATACATGTAGAGGTCCGTAAAAACACACAAATTGCCAGCGACAGGATGAAGACTAGATATGACGTCAAGGCACAAAATGGTGGGTTTCAACCTGGCGATATGGTATGGTTGTATAATCCTCAAAGGAGACGTGGTTTGTCGCCGAAGCTGCAAAGGCAATGGGAGGGCCCTTATGAAGTCATGCAGCGTATTAATGACGTCATATATCGCATCCGAAAACCGCCCAGAAGCAAGCCAAAAATGGTCCACGTCGATCGTCTAGCCCCGTTTGCTGGCGATAACCAAAATACGCAAGTTTAGGTCCGAACCAGAGTAATAAGTAGCAGAACCAGGAATCCAATCAAAGAAATGGAGTTCGAAAAGTTTATGAACTTATACGGAGGTTCTGGAAAAGCAAGGTTCGGAGTTACCACCGAGGAACAACAAGACCTGTTCCAGACACAAAAAGATTACGCCATCGCACATTGCGTGAGCGAGGATCTTGACATGTCCAGAGGGATTTTAGTCGTGTTTAAAAAGAAGTTTGGGCATCTAGATGAATTACGAAGACAGCAACGGGCAGTCGGAAAAGTTTTAGAACTACGTGGTGACGGACGCTTCGTTTTCTATCTGGTCACCAACAAATACTCATGTATTAAGCCGTTATACAAAGATCGGTGGCGAACATTATGGAGTCTCAAGACAGAAATGGAGTTCCATCATGTTAAGAAATTGGCAGTACCCAAGCTTGGTTGTGGCTTAGATCAACTGAATTCGAGGACAGTTCGAAACATGTTGGAGATCGTCTTCCGAAGAACAGGCGTTCAAGTGTTGGTCTGTAGTTACTAACCAAGAAGAATATCAGGCCAGGAAAAGTCCATTGCCTGTTACTTTTATGGTCAAGGGAGTTTCCGAAATGGAAAAAGCTATCGCTATCGCCACGATCCTTTTTACCGGTGTCGCATCCAGTCTCCTGTTCTGGGACAGAACAGTCCTAAGAAGGGGGCAGTGAAACGTTCGAGAAGTTATTCGCAAATTCGAGATCCTTCTCGAGGTTGTTATCCATCTTCTAGAACGTATATCGAAATATATGGAACACTCGAGAATGATTTTCAAAATGTGTATATATACCGACGAAACAAATCGTAGGTCAGTTATTGGCGTAATGCGAAGATATATAGCAGTGTTAAGAAGATTATTAAAGTCTAAATAAATAAGTCGTTAACGCGTGTTATAAATAAATCTACGAAGTACGTGACTTTAGTGTAAACAAGTGTGTGAAGCTATCCGATGACTTTATCTTATCTTCGTGTAGTAATATAAATTAGTGTAAGTGTTTTTATTAAATATCCTTAGATTAATTAGTTCGGTTAATTTAAAAGTATAAGTAAAACATATTTTTAGTCGTTTAAATAAATTAGTTTTAATAAGAAAATTCGCTACAGTGTTATCGGCCCATTTTAAATTTAAGAACATTTGGTTCATTATTTAATGTAAAAATACACTGCTCGGCGAATGACGCTGACGCGACGACAGAAATAAGCGATCATTGTTTGCGCGCTTTTGCATTTCATAGTAAAACGCATTTCTACTTTGTGGCTTATAGGGATGATATTTTTGTGTTTTTAATATATTCTATACTCGCGATTTGCAGGAACCAACTGAAATTTACCGCAAACTGTATATTTCATATATTTTATCGCGAAAACACACTCTTCTGTGCGGTCAACAATTTGTCAATTTCCTGTGATATAGTTGTTATTTTATAATATTGTTGCGAATTTTTATTTATTAAAAACTAATTTATTTAAACGACTAAAAATACGTTTACTTATTCTAGAAATATGTACACTTTTAAATTAACCGAACTAATTAAATGTAATAATATTTAATAAAAACACTTACACTAATTTATATCACTTACAAGAAGATAAGATAACGTCCGCGGGTAGCTTCACAATTGTTTACACTAAAAATCACGTACACGATCATTCTCGGTCAATTTATCTAGACACAAGCGTGCTAACGATTTATTTCCACTTTAATAACCTTCTTAATACTGCTGCATTCGCGTCACGGCAATAACTGACCTACGATCTGTCTCGTCGCTATATATACACATACGGAAATCCTTCTCGAGCGTTCCCTATTTTTCGGTACATCTTCTAGAAGATGGATAACAGCTTCAAGAAGGTTCTTGCATTTGCAAATAAATTCTCTAACGTTTCACTGCCCCCTTCTTAGGACTGTTCTGTCCCAGAACAGGAGACTGGATGCGACACCGGTAAAAGGGATCGAGGCGATAGCGGCAGCTTCCTCCATTTCGGCAACCTCCTTGACCATAAAAGTAACAGTCAATGGACTTTTCCTGACCCAATAATATTCTTGGTTGGTAACTACAGACCAACACTTGAATGCCTGTTCCTCGGAAGACGACCTCCAACATGTTTCGAACTGTCCTCCAATTCAGTTGATCTAAGCCACAACGAAGCTTGGGTACTTCTAATTTCTTAACATGATGGAACTCCATTTCTCTCTTGAGACTCCATAAATGTTCGCCACAGATCTTTGTATAACGGTTTGTCACGTGAGTATTTCTTGGTGACCAGATAGAAAACGAAGCGTCCGTCACCACGTAGTCCTAAAACTTTTCCGACTGCCGGTTGCTGTTTTCGTAATTCATCTAGCTGCCCAAACTTCTTTTTAAACACGACTGCAACCCCTTTAGACATGTCACGATCCTCGCTCACGCAATGTGCGATGGCGTAATCTTTTTGTGTCTGGAACAGGTCTTGTTGTTCCTCGGTGGTAACTCCGAACCTAGCTTTTCCAGAACCTCCGTATAAGATCATAAACTTCTCGAGCTCCATTTCTTCGATTGGATTCCTGGTTCTGCTACTTATTACTCTGGTTTGGACCTGAACTTGCGCATTGTGGTTATCGCCAGCAAACGGGGCTAGACGACCGACGTGGACCACTTTTGGCTTGCCTCTGGGCAGTTTTCGGATGCGGTATATAACGTCGTTAATACGCTGCACGACTTCATAGGGGACCTCCCATTGCCTTTGCAGCTTCGGCGACAAACCACGTCTCCTTTGAGGGTTATACAACCAGACCATATCGCCAGGTTGAAACCCACCATTTTGTGCCTTGACGTCATATCTTGTTTTCATCCTGTCGCTGGCAATTTGTGTGTTTTTACGGGCCTCTTCATGTACTTCGTCTAGCCTCTTGGCCAGCTTGCTGACGTAATCTTCTCCAGCTACTTCCTCTTCCGGTCTTCGTCCAAATTGAAGGTCGCATGGCAATCGTATTTCACGACCGCGCATTACACAAGATGGTGTTTGGCCCGTGCTTTCGTGAGCGGATGATCGGTATGCCATTAGGAAAAGGTGCAAGTACTGATCCCAGTCTCTTTGGTGTTCGGACACTACCTTGGCTAAGTACTTGCCCATTGTTCGATTCATCCGTTCAACCATGCCATCAGATTGAGGATGGAGAGGCGTTGTCCTAGTCTTCTTAATTCCTAACAGTCGGCAAACTTCTTGAAACAGCCCAGACTCAAAATTGCGGCCTTGATCGGAGTGTAATTCTAACGAAACTCCAAACCGGCAGAAAAACTCCTTTACGAATACGTCTGCGACTGTAGCTGCTTCCTGATTGGGTATGGCGTAAGCCTCCGTCCATTTCGTGAAATAATCCATCGCCACCAGGATGTATTTATTTCCCGAATCGGATTCTGGGAACGGCCATGCGATGTTAATCGCTACTCTTTCCAAAGGGCTTCCTACGTTGTATTGTTTCATGGGTGCTTTGCGCTTTCTCGCTGGACCATTTCCTGATGCGCAGACTATGCATTTACGGCACCATTTCATGACGTCCTCTTTGCAGTTCATCCAGTAGAATCGTTCTCGCACTTTACCCAACGTCTTCTTAATGCCAAAGTGTCCTACTGATGTCCCATAGTGGAGATGCTTCAACACTTCTGTCACCTTGCTCTTCGGCACTACCAGCTGTAGTCTGTTTCCCGTGCCATCGGCACTTTCTAGGGATCGCTTAAGAAGACCGTCTTCTACTATCAAGGAGTCCAACTGCGCCCAGTACGCTTTGATATTTCTGCCCAAAGCACTCACTTTCTCCCAGGTTGGTCGTCGGCCGCTTTCTTTCCAGTCCAGGAGTAGTCTTATTTCAGGATCGTCTTCTTGTTCGCGACGTAACTGCTCAGGTTCCCACTCATCATCAACCATAGCAGTTCTCCGGAGGCATTCGACTTTTTCTTCCAGTCGCTAACAATGGCTGCATTCCGCCGGACATGGTCTTCTGGACAAGGCATCAGCGTTCCGATGACTGCTTCCGGCACGGTGTTCTGTGTCATAGTCATACTCTTGCAGTCTCTCGATCCATCTTGCTACTTGTCCTTCTGGGTTACGGAACTGCAGTAGCCATTTTAAAGCGGCGTGGTCTGTTCTCAGTAAAAATTTTTGTTCGTACAAATACTTGTAGAAATGTTCGATGGACTTAACGACTTCTAACAGCTCCCTCCTAGTCACGCAATAATTCCTTTCTGGCCTGGACAAAACCTTGCTAAAGTACGCGATAACGTTTTCTTGTCCATCTTGAACCTGCGAAAGGACCGCCCCTATGGCCAGATTGCTTGCGTCGGTATCCAAAACAAACTTTCCATCTTCTCTTGGATAACTCAAAATCGGCGAAGTGACTAGGACCTGTTTTAGTTGATTAAAAGAATTTTCGCAGTCTTCATTCCATCTAAATTCTGCTTTTTCTTCGGTTAATTTTGTCAATGGTTTGGCAATATTGGCAAATCCGAGGACAAATCTTCTATAATAAGTGCACAACCCAAGGAAACTTTGGACCTGATGTTTGTCGAGTGGTCTTGGCCATGCTTGCACTGTTTGGATTTTGTCTGGATCAGCCCTTACTCCATCTCTAGATACGACGTGGCCAAGGTATTGCACTTCTTTCTTAAATACGTGACACTTCTTTGGGTTCAGTTTAAGGTTAGCCCCACGTAATCGCTGGAACACTTCCTTCAAGTTGTTCAAGTGTTCTTCAAACTACCTTCCAACCACGATCACGTCGTCCAGGTAAACCAAGCACGTCTTCCAAGACAATCCGCGCAAGATGGTCTTCATCAAACGCTCGAACGTTGCAGGAGCGTTACACAGGCCGAAGGGCATTACAGTGAACAGCCGCAAACCAGTTCCGATCGTAAAAGCTGTTTTTTCACGATCCTTGGGTTCTAATTCTACCTGCCAGTATCCACTCTTTAAATCTAACGTAGAAAACCACTGGGATCCTGACAGGGTGTCTAGCGTATCGTCAATTCTGGGTAAAGGGTAGCTGTCCTTTTTGGTCACGTCGTTTAGCTGTCTGTAGCCTACACAAAACCTCGTTGATCCATCCTTCTTCTTTACGAGTACCACTGGGGAAGCCCATGGGCTACTTGAAGGTTCGATCACGCCTTCCCTCTCCATATCCGTAATTGATTGTTCGGCTTGGATGTTGTCGTATCGGCCGAGCGTCTCCGGTATTAATTTTATGTTTCACCACGTTAGTTCTTCCTTTGGAGCCACTCTCCAGCGCGAACACATCCTGGTACTCTTGGATCAACACTTTAACTTTAGCCAGCTGGTCTTGGCTGAGGTTTTGGCATTTGGTGGTAAGAATGTCCAATAGATGTTGTGGACACTTCTTTGGCGACGTATCTTCGTTAGTCTTCACGCATCTCACAATTTGTGATACTGGCGCCCATTGGCTTACTACGGTCTTCTTTTTCAACGTTACAGAATCTGAGTTGATGTTTAAGATCCTTTCTGGCATCGTGTTCTTTACTCGTACTAAGGTTCTGCCAACGAGTAGTCCTTTTTCAACTAAGCCGCCTTCCATTGGTTCAATCACGCGTATGTAGCTTTCCCGGAGATTTCCATCCAGGCGTGCCATCACCACACTTTCCGTCCTTGCAGGCAGAATCACGTCTTCACTCAATAAGACTCGCACGGCTGCCTTCTCTGACAAATGAAAAGGAATTTCTTCATTGTCGATCTTCAGAACATCGTTCTTCATATCCAAATGGAACCCATACTTCTTTATCACGTCCATTCCCAGGATAACTTCTTCCGTGATGTCGGCTACCAGTACTTGATGGTCGAGTACTCCATTTCCCAAACCAATGGTTACTTTGACATGTCCGTGAGTAGGTATTTCTTCGCCTGTCGCCGTTCGAAGTCGTACTGTTACTGGTGATGTCTTCTCGTTTTCCAATAAGATGTCAGGGCGAATGATGGTCTTTGTCGCTCCCGTGTCAACCAGTAACTGAACGCTTCTCTTATTGATCTTGCCATCGAGATAAATGCTATGCAATTGCTCTCTAGGCGATGCCATTTGGATTGTAATCTCCGGAGTCTGACTAGATGAGATTACTTTTTGTTTCTTTTGCTCGCCTTGTTTCAAATTATCGAGCGCTCTTCTTGTCCTCTTCTTAGGTTTAGTACGATGCCGTCGTACATGGCCTATTTCATCGCAGTTCAAAGCTGTCATTCCTCTTTCCCGAAGTATTCGTCGCGCTATCTCCTCGATGCTTTCCAGTGTCTGCGCGGGTACTTCTGTAGCACAGCAGAGTCTATGACCATCTCGTTGCGTTGCTTGTTTTGCTGCTTTAAACTCCAAAGCATGCACCAAAGCGTCATCTAATGTCTTCGGTCGAGCTAACCGGAGAGTCTGCTGCGTTTCATTGTCTCGGAGGCCGTCTACAAAGGTTTGAATCGCCAACTGCTCCAAGAAGGTATCTGATGCTGTAGGATACGCAAGCCGTGTTAATCTGGCGATGTCAGCCTCAAACTCTTGAAGACTTTCGGCAGCTTTCTGAACCCGACTTTTAATTTGAGCTTGATAGACTTGTTGAAGATGGGCATCTCCATATCTAATCGTGATATTAAGAGTTCGTAATTTTCTTGCAGATGGTCCGGAACAGTTTGTAAAATTCCAAGCGCTTCTCCACGTAAGGACACTATTAAAGACGTCGCTTTTTGCTTGTTGCTCCAACCATTAGCTGTAGCTGCGGCTTCAAACTGCTTGTAGTAGGTTGACCATGGAACTTTACCATCAAAATTTGGCGGTACAACCTTAAATTTGTGAGCGCTTTCATCCCGGCGGTCCATTATTAAATCTTCACTCGTGACGCTTCACCGTGGCAATTCATTTACTTTATTCTTTCTTCAATCAGTTTTATTCCGTCTTCTAATTTGTCCTCTATTGCTTCTATTTTCTCATTCACAGATTCGCAAATTTCTTCTTTCAAATTTAGCATATCTGCTTGGGTTTCTTCTTGAACTATTTTAATTTGATTTTCTATGCTCGTTCGTATTTCTTTTTTTAAACTTCTAGAATTTTCTTCCATTTTCTGAGAATGTTCAGAAAGTTTTTCTTCCATTTTTCTAGAATTTTCTTCCATCTTCTGAGAAGTTTGTTCCATTTTGTACGAATTTCCGTGAAACTTTTCTTCCATTTTTCTATTCATCGATTCTTGATTATTTTTTATCGATTCAAGAAATTCAAATAGTTTTGCATCCATTTTAACTGCTTGCGAACGCGTCACCGGCATAAATTTAAATATAACACGAATATAAAGTTTAAATACACTAATTTTTAAAATGCAGTTTTTGTATAACACAAAATTTTAATAACGATCCACTTGTTAATATTAAACCACTAGTGTACGGAAACGAATTTAATTAATATTGCGATCACGCACTTGTTAAAAGAAAAAGTTTAATAAACACTATTTTATACTTTATAAATAAACACGCGTATCGCGAACTTAACAGTTATTTACGCAATCAATTACGGGAGCGATATTAGATTACTTAATGGTATTTACACTAATAAAAATCGCGAATTCCACACCGACACCAATGTTGCGAATTTAAACACACTCTTCTGTGCGGTCAACAATTTGTCAAATTCCTGTGATATAGTTGTTATTTTATAATATTGTTGCGAATTTTTATTTATTAAAAACTAGTTTATTTAAACGACTAAAAATACGTTTACTTATTCTAGAAATATGTACACTTTTAAATTAACCGAACTAATTAAATGTAATACTATTTAATGAAAACACTTACACTAATTCATATCACTTACAAGAAGATAAGATAACGTCCGCGGGTAGCTTCACAATTGTTTACACTAAAAATCACGTACACGATTATTCTCGGTCAATTTATCTAGACACACGCGTGTTAACGATTTATTTCCACTTTAATAATCTTCTTAATACTGCTGCATTCGCGTAACGGCAATAATACATACGGAAATCCTTCTTGAGCGTTCCCTGTTTTTCGGTACATCTTCTAGAAGATGGATAACAGCTTCTAGAAGGTTCTTGCATTTGCAAATAATTTCTCGAACGTTTCAATATTTTATTTTATTCAAAATCTTATTATATACTGCCTCTCTGTTCCAACTCTTGCAAAATATCTGCACATCTTTTAAATTTTTTTTACACATTTTTTAATAGTACTGACAGATGGTACTATTAAAAGTAACGGAAACAAATCTCGAATTCTGTTGAAACCAGCGCCACCATAAAAGGTTTTCACCATTAAAACCATTTCTTCGTTGGTATAATTATTCATTATTACGTAAATAAACATGAATACGCGGTTTAACGTCAAATTCTTATTGAAAAACAATCAGTACAACAAACATCCCAGGTAACATTACGTGACGACTAAATTTTATACTTCACGAAATCGTCACCAACTATCGATATAAAGACAATAAAAATAAATCGTTAAAAACAGTAGTGTAAAAATACGATACAGATTTTAAGTAAAAGTTTGTTAAAATGCCCTTTTTTTTGCTTTCCAGTAAAATTCATTTGTCATGATTAAATATTAAAAATGAACTGTTTCGGATTCAGTGTGAAATCATAAAGACAAGTATAGTTATTTCGGCAAATTACGTTACAGCATTGAGTAATAATTTAAGAAGAGGCGCAACTAGTGTGTTAAAAATCGTACTGTAGTTTTATCTCTCTTGTTTCTCTTTTTTTTACCCGTCTGTACCCCCTCTTTTCATAAACTAATAAACTAATACCTGCTGCCATCTGCAAAATCGTGGTTTCTATTTTGCGAACTTACTTATTTCTTATGAAGTACCAGTTAGAACCTTTTGTTATATTTGTGTTTACTTTACCGTTTACCTGTTCAAAACAGGTTAATATCATAAACAATAGCTTGTATTGTTACGACACAAGTCAATGTCAAATAAACTTAAACAATATCATGCTTTATATTTAAGAAAACAAAAATATGTATATTCAAATATTTATTTATTTTTGTAAAATATAAATCGAAAACAGAAATAACTAAAACAATGGAAATTAAATTAAAAGAAAATTGTTATGGGGATTTATTGTTATTATTCGTCAATTTTTAAAATTATTCAAATTACCAATCCACTAATAATAAATTATAAAACTTATAAAAAGTTAAGATTACAAAAAGTTTTTTAACTTACATTTCTTCGAACAATCTCAAATCTAAAAATTTGTTAACTAGATAATTAAAAAAATGTAAGTTTTACAAAATGTTAAATGTTAATTATTTTAAAAAAGGAAGATGGTGCAATTTAGAAACAAATATAAAAAAATTTAAGTTTAAAATCGTAATTGAAATTGGTTTGCTAGTTCAACAAAAAATTATTTGATATTTTAATATAAACGAACTGTAGTAATTGAAGAATTTCCCAGTGGGCAAATTGCAGCTAAAACCGGCTTTTTTATAACTACTTTAGCTTTTAAAGTTACTCTTTAGAACACTTTTAAGTGGTTTGTGAAAAAACTAAAACCTCCATGAAGCGTTTAAGTAGCTAAAAATTTCTCAGTTATGTTGCTGTTAGGTAGCTCCTTTAATGCATTAAAATCGGGCTTATACAGCTCTTTGTGGTACTAGCAAAGTTTTAAAGAAGCTCTAAAGGAACTGTAAACCACCTTTCAAAAACAACTATACAGCTTAAATAGCTTTATTTTTACTACCTTTAAGTAGCTTAAAAATTAAATAAACATTTCATTAGAAAAAGAAATCTTGAAATCGTTACCTTTACTTAATTTCTTAAAAAAAATGAGAAAAGTGATAAAGGAGAACCCATTGAAAGACCTAGATTTTGTTTAAAAAATTGATTATCAAATTTATCACTTATTTTTACTGAAATCTTCTTAAACAATTTAGAAAGTAAATATATTTCTGAACACCAAATTTTCTTACAAAAAATAATATTTTGGAAAATATATGACATTTTTTGTATTTAAAAAAGTTGTAAACATTTTTTGTAGATTTTCTGAAGATGAGCATCATTATTTTAAAGCTCGAAACATATGTAAACGAATTTGTTATTAGTGGACTGGTAATTTAAATAATTTTAAATTAAAATTAATGTTAAATTTCTGAAAGAATAATTGACCAATTAATCCTTTAAAAGGATTTTTGACGGAGAATCCATTTGTATCACTATGTTGCGTAGTTTAGTCAAAACTTAACGGCTTGACGAATTTGAGAACACACTGTGGTCGTTCCGATATCTTCAAAATATTATAGGACGTATCTTCAACTATAAAACATATATTAAAAAAATTACGTATTATTGCTTGTCTACTTATACCTTCGTTTACTGAACTGGAGCTGTAGAAAGAATAAATTTATTCGTCTTCACGATCGTCATCAATAAATAACAATCGCCGTTTTCTTCCATATGTTTGAGAAACTACTACATTTGAGTATCTTAGGTTGATGTTCATATCAACAATTACAGCTTCTGTAAAAAATTATACTAAATAAGCCCAAAAAGTAAAAAAAAAATTAAGTTGTTAGTATTTTAAAAATAAAGTTTTGAAAATGCAATTAGTATTAGTATTTTCAAAATTTTTGCGATTTTTTTTTAAACAATTTTAAAAATATTTTATGTATTGTTGGATTTGTATTGAAGTGCTAAAATAAACATAAAAGAATTTTGTTTATAATTTTTTTTATTTTTTAAAAAATTAAGTATTTATTCGACAAGGTGCTACAGAAATGCGGCCCTAACATTTACAAAAACGATATTTTTATTCGACATGCCAACATCAACAAAAACATTTAAAGCAATGGCCAGAGCGATTATGCAATTACGATGAATCGATCATTATGCAAAATAATGATCGCGATATCGAACGTGTCTGTATACAATAACGATCGCAATCATTGATCGCTTATAAAATAACAATTGCGGTTGTGGAAAAGAAATTAATACTTTTAATTGTCGCATAAACAAATAAGACTAATATAACACTATAATATTTACTTTAATAAATGTATAATAAACTTTAAGTATGCAGGTAGTTCACGGAAAATCGTAAAATTTTGTAGGTAAATAACCCCCTTGCTCTTTTACTCGTAAGAATTTTAAACCACATACAGATTTTTTAATAAAAAAGTAACACGAATTTAAACATTGAATTATATTTTTTTTGTTTACAGAAATTTAACAATGCATTCTTTTCAAAGAGAATTAGAAAACTCTTCTAGGAAAGAACGTTTGTAAAATTTGTGTCACACATTCAGCATTTAGGGAAAAACCTAGCTTTATATAAACAACAAGGTAAATCATAAAAACACAGGAAGTTAAAAACAATAAGCATTAACTACAAATGACAATACGTATTTGAAAAGAATTGCAAATTTATTTTTAATACATGAATCTTGTTTGAGACAAATATCAACACGAGTTATTACTAATTACTCAACAATCTTTTCAGGGTCAATTTCAAATAGAAACATTTAATTTACGAAAGAACGAACTTATTTTTTAATATGTTGTTTATTAATGCTTTAAACTATTTGTTCGTAAGTTTGCATCAGAATTCAAATAGCACGTCATGTCGAAAAAACATCACAGTAGTATCTATTTTCTGTGAATTTTTGTAAATATTTTTTTAAATCTAAATATGAACAAATTTTAATTAACTTATTGTTTAGAAACAATATTAAAAATACTTAGATATGTTGATTTTCAATACTCCAAACGTTATTGTATCCCGGAAAACGAAAATCGAATGTTTATGGCTAGATTTATGACTAACTTTACACGAGCGACTTTTAGCAACAGTCGATTACTAATTAATTCTAAATACCATGATTGCGATCATTGATCGTAGAAAATAATAGCGATCTCAGCTACTGATTTACAGTAAATATTTTAAGTTATTGTACAATTAAGTGCAACAAAAAGAATAAGAATCGGACAAGGAGATTCTCCGATGCTAATTTAAACCATTTTTAAACGTTTGGTAGAAAAAAAAATTTTAAAAATATTTACCTGATTGAAGGTGTAGAACAAGAACTGCAGTGTGTTTAAAATTTCCTTTGTTGTTATACATTATCTCCGAAGATGCTTCTCACAAATCTTCTTTTGTTTTAAATCTTCCAAGTCCATTGTGGCAATGTTTATATTTCCACAGTTTTTCTAACATTCTTTAGCACGCACTTTATCACTAATAAAAAACTTAAGAAAACTAGTACCTTTGTTTTCGGTATTATTATTTTCACAATTAATATAAACACAACCGTGATCTGTAACTTTTCCCATTTTAAAAAAAAAATCAATAATATATTTACACTTAAACTAAACAAAAGTTCAAACAAACATTACTACTACCAGAATTTCAAAAATCGTATCGCAATGTTAACCCAAGAAAAACTTTCAATTCAATTCCGAAGTTTACAAGTCGACAGACACGCAAGAACTGAAAAATCTCGATCCAATACGAACGTGGCGACCTCTATATCTCGATCCAAGCAGTCGATACGATATCGCCCCTTAAGTTGCATTTCTTCTTACATTTATTATTCAATGGTTACAGATTATATGTCAGAAAAGAATGAGGTCCTTTTAATTGTGTATTACAAAGAAGAGATTATTTTTAATGTTTATAACCTTGACTGCTAATATTGTAACTTGTAAGACGATTTTATCTAATACAATGAATCTTTGAATTAATATAGTATGCACGGTCAAATTGATGATGCAGCATGAGAGCATGATGACTTGTTGAGGTTAAGTCGTGACAACACGATAACTTAATGTGTGACACCTTTGTATTTTATTGATTTATTCAGCATTAATAAAACTTTTCAACTCGAAATACGTACAGTTCAAAGTGCTTACCTAAACGTAAGTACCTATCTACCCAAACAGCACACAACATCTTCAAGACATCTGTTTTATGCCTGTTTCATGTCTGAACGTTTGTGGCTCTAATAAGACATCTTAACGATATTTACTGTAAGGCATCTTAAAGACGTCTGACTTAAGACAGTTTAAAGACATTTGTTTTCAAATTCATCAGAGTCTTTTTTATAAACTGCAGAGCTGTATCAAAAAGTATGTTGTAGCCGTTGTTGGTAGGTGTATTATATTATTTTAACGTTTGAGAAGAAATAATTTTAAGGGTTTTTAAAATACACTACGGAAATTTTTTGAATTCAGTGTTGGCCCTGCTGAAACTGGCAGCATTGCATTCACAATGCATTGTAGGATTTAACTTTAAAAAGGTGCTCCACAGCACGAATTTCTCGAAATGGCGCCACTGGTCAAATTAAATGTTATTTCAAATCATCTTTTTTAGCCTTATAACGCAAAATTTTCATAAAAACTAAAGCTTACCTTACAGACTGTTCTTAGCTTTTGGAGCTAAAAGTGTTTTTGTAGAAATAGTAGTTAACATATAAGACCACAATAAATTATTAAACATTGAAAATTTCGAATATTTTTTTACTTTACGCAATTCAAAATTGTACCATCCCCTGCCAAATTTAGCGGTTTGTAACATATTTCAAGCTAAAATGCTAATTTTGCTTATTAACGCTACAAATCAAGATACACTAGTTAAATTCATTGGAGAGCGAACCTAACGGTATATTAATAGAAGTAAAGCGCTGTATTAAAGTTCAACTACTTCCCGAAGGGAGCGCTGTAAATTAGATGTATCTATAATCTATTTTAAGATTTTTACTGCAACTTCCGCTCTCTAGTGATAAACAATGTATTATTGAGATAGTATTACTACGTTAATTGTAAAACACTTTTTTATATGTATAATCTAATTGAAATATGTATTGAGGCATGATTATGATTTTAATAAAAATCGAAACCTCGCCTTTGTTAAAATAAATGAAAATTTGAAAACGTAATTAAGAATGAAAACAATTAGGCCTAAATCGTGAAGAATTCTAATTCAAAATTATAATTAAATATATTATTTTATAAATATAGTAAATTATATTAAATGCAACAAAAAACAGTTTTATTGAATTATACCGTGACTTAATAGCAGACCCTACACGATCAATCAGACTGTCATTCCTGAGACTGACAGTATTTGATTCAATCTCCATCAGTATTTTTTAACCCTACATGATCATTCTAAATCATCAGTATTTTTGTCAGTCTTGTTGTATTAGTTGGCTTGCGCGCATCAGGTATGAATAAGATACAGAAGGCGTCTGTCGCAATTATTTTAGCTTGTGCTACAAAGCACACTGTGAAACGTAAGCAATAGGTAAAAAACTGGCTAAAAAAACGAGTAGACAAGTAGTTTATCAAGTGCCTGATTTCGTTTCGTTTTATTCATATACATTGTAGATTTTGAGTTCCACAACTCAGGGAGCGTTTCGTACAGTTCTATGAACTGTTGCATTACTTCTTTTGCGTTCTCCTCTTCTTCAACCAACTCGGTATCAAGTACTTCATCGTCCATGTTTCTAAACACTTGTTATTAGCGATCAAAACACTATGTCAACACTGCAACAAATTTACACAAGACTGACGGAATGATGCAAATGCCCCTATACCATCAGTAATACTGACAGTCTCCACACCACTTTCGAGGCGTGGTCATAAAACTGACAAGATTGATGCGAGAATTAAGCATGCTTAATTCTTGCCTCAGTATTTTCATCATTCTATCAGTATTGCACGTATACGATCAATCATACTGTCAGTATTTGCAAATACTGACAGTCTGATTGATCGTGTAGGGTCTGCTAATAAGATCATTCAGTAGTAAAAAAGTATAGTCAGTTAAAATTAAGCGGGTTTTAATTAAACTGTTCAAAAATTGCGATGCTAAATGCAGCAAAACTCCGACACTTGAAATTCGTGATAAGGAATGTAAGGAGCGTCTTTTACTAAAAATTGAAACATATCAAAACGTTAATAAAAACGATATTAAAAGTCAGTTAAAAAACAGCGGGTGATAATAAAACCGTCGAAAAACGCGATGCTAGATGCAGCAAAACTCCGACATTTGTAAATTCGTGATATGGAATGAAATGAGCGTCTTGTACTAAAATTTAAAACATATCGTTTCGTTAATAAAAAAGTTATTTAAAGCCAATTAAAATACAGCGGCTCTTAATTAAACCGTCGAAAATTGCGATGCTAGATGCAGCAAAACTCCGACACTTGTAAATTCGTGATTACAAATGTAATGAGCGTCTTGTACTAAAAATTGAAACATATTGATTTGTGAATTAAGAAGATATTAAAAGTCAATTCAACAAACAGCGGGTCTTAATTAATCCGCCGAAAATCGCGATGCTAGATGCAGCAAAACTCCGACATTTGTAAATTCGTGCTATGGAATGTAATGAGCGGCTTGTACTAAAAATTGAAACATATCGATTCGTGAATAAAAAGATATTAAAAGTATATTAAAAAACAGCGAGTCTTAATTGATATGCCGAAAATCGCGATGCTAGATGCAACAAAACTCCGATACTTGTAAATTTTTGATAGAGAAAGTAATGAGCGTCTTGTATAAAAAATTGAAACATGTCAATTCGTTAATAAAAAAGATATTAAAAATCAATTAAAAAACAGCCGGTCTTAATTAAATCGCCGAAAATCGTGATGCAGCAAAACTGCGACACCTGTAAATTTGTGATAAGGAATGTAATGAGCATCGTGTACTAAAAATTGAAACATATGGTTTCGTTAATAAAAATGATATCAAAAGTCAATTAAAATACAGCGGGTCTTAATTAAGCCGTCGTAAATCGCGATACTAGATGCATAGATGCAGCAAATCTCCGTTACTTGTAAATTCGTGATAAGAAATGTAATGAGCGTCGTGTACTAAAAATTAAAATATCGATTCGTTAATAAAAAAGATATAAAATATCAATTAAAATACAGCGGCTCTTAATTAAACCGACGAAAATCGCGATGCTGGATGCAGCAAAACTCCGACATTTGTAAATTCGTGCTATGGAATGTAATGAGCGTCTTGTACTAAAAATTGAAACATATCGAAACGTTAATAAAAACGTTATTAAAAGTCAATTGAAAAACAGCGGGTGATAATTAAACCGTCGAAAATTACGACGCTAGATGCAGCAAAACTCCGACGCTTGTAAATTGAAAACATATCGATTCGTGAATAAAGAGATATTAAAAGCCAATTAAAAAACAGCGGGTCTTAATTAAAATGCCGACAATCGCTATGCAGCAAAACTCTGACACTTGTAAATTTGTGATAAGAAATGTAATGAGCATCTTGTACTAAAATTTGAAGCATATCTATTCGTTAATGAGAAAGTTTTTTAAAGCCATTTCAAATACAGCGGGTCTTAATTAAACCAACGAAAATTGCGATGGTAGATGCAGCAAATCTACGACACTTGTAAATTCGTGATAAGGAATGTAATGAGCGTCTTGCACTAAAATTTAAAACATATCGATACGTTAATAAAAAAGATTATAAAAGCTAATTAAAATACAGCGAGTCTTAATTAAACCGCCGAAAACAGCGATGCTAGATGCAGCAAAACTCCGACACTTGTAAATTTGTGATAAAGAATCTAATAAACGTCTTGTACTAAAAATTGAAACATCGATTCATTAATAGTAGGATAAGTTGGAGAGTTCTGTGACAAGAGGACGAGTACTCCTCCTCCGTGACCTACATTACAAGACTTTAAACGACCTAGAGTAACTTTACTCCTCCTCACTGACCTGCATTCAAAGCTTTAAATGACCTAGAGTAACCTTACTCCTCCTCACTGATCTGCATTCAAAGCTTTAAATGACCTAGAGTAACCTTACTCTTCCTCACTGACCTATGCAGAAGAAGACCCACACATTACACAGGAGGAGAAGGACTTTGTTTAGTAATACTTCTTCTGTGACCTATATACAAAGCTTCAAATGACCTAAAGTAACGTCACTTCTTCGTTATCTACATACAAGTAACCGAAGAGTAGATTGATTAAAAGTTTTTCTATTTATTCAAACCTTCAAACACAATTACTATATAGAGTAATTTATTAATTGTACAGTGCATTTAATAACTTAAAATAATAAATTACAATAAATCATATATTGAGCCAAAATAGTATATAAGAAAAATTAATATTAGCATAAGTAATAACATTAAAATGGAAATATGCAGCAATTAAATTCAAAACTAGATGCTGTAATGCAGAAAATAAAGCAAGTAAAGGAGGAAAAAATAATACTACTTGAAAAATTGGCGGTGCAAGAAAAAAGAATAAGTATGTTAGAAAGAGAAGTGAGAAAGAAAAACATTGTAATAAAAGGAATAAAGGACAACGAGCAAGAAAACGAGAAAGAAACGCAAGACAAAGTTAATGCAGTAATACAGAAGACAGGAATAAACTTTAACATAACAGAAGAATTAGATGAAGCAAGAACAATTAGGAAATACAATAAAGGAAAAACAAGACCAATAATGATTAAACTAATGAAAGAATTCACAAAAATGAATATTTTAAAAAACGCAAAAACACTAAAAGGCACAGATATCTGGATCGATGAAGATTATCCTAAAGAAGTACAAGAAGAAAGAAGAAGATTGATACCGTATATGAAGGAGGCAAGAAATAAGGGATATAAAGCGCTAATAAGATACGACAAACTAATAATTAATAACGAAACATACAGAACAAAAGACATGGAGAAAGATGAGGAACATGAAAATGGAGAAACAAGCGATAAAAGTGGACAAAAAAGAACTGTAAACGAAAGATCCCCAGAAAGTGATAAGTTTCAAGAAAATCAAAAAAAAAATTAACAGAACTGTCTCAAAAAACTACTAAACACACGTAAAGCATAGAATAACCATGAGGAACATAGCAATGAACAAGGATACGGTTTACAGGAATCGCCCAAATCAAATAAAAAGGAAAAGGAAACAGTTAAATATACAAGAAAAAACAAGTGAATAAAAAAGGATACATTATTAAAATAGGAACATGGAACATTAGAACACTATTAGAAACAGGTAAAATGGAAGAAATAGGTAGAGAAATAGAACGATACAAAATCAGTATATTAGCACTACAAGAGATAAGATGGGGAGGCGAAGGAAGAGTAGACAAAGCAAAATATTCAATATTCTATATATATATATATATATATATATATATATATATATATATATATATATATATATATATATATATATTCTGCTTCAAGTTTCCGCGAGCGTTATATATGTAGCTGCTGGGCTTCCGGGATTGGCTCCGCGTTGTCGTTGTAAGATGATTTGTAAACAAATCGTTTGTATTTTGACGACGTTTCGGCAAAGTCTCATTTGCCATTTTCAAGTCTTCCTCGTTTGAGCTGCTGCTTTACTGCGTGTCAGACGTGGACTGATTTTCGTTTCGATCGTTAGTTGCTTATATCTGGATCTTGTGGTACGCTTTGGTGCGCATGAGTGATTATTTGTATGGTTCGCTGCTTCCGGTGAAAGTGGTGTTGTCGGTTTTCTATTTTTAGTATTTCGCTTCGGTAAATCTGCCGTAGCTACGTCTTTAGTTATTGGTAAAGTTGTAGGTCTTCTTGTTTTTGTGGTAGTAAGTGCTGGTTTCCATGCTGTCGGTAGTCTTTGTGTATCATCTCTAGTGTTGAGACTATTTGGCAATTTCTCAATCTCAATTGCTTCTCTGATGATCCTTTTTGTTTTGTGTTCAACATTTGCAATGACTTTTGTTTCGTCGAAGTTGATTTCATGAGAAGTTTTTCTCACATGCTCTGCCAATGATGATGTTGATTCTTGTTTTATTACTGCGTTGCGGTGTTCTTCGCGCCTTATATTAACTCTTCTGTTGGTTTGCCCCACGTAGCAGCCATCACAATCTTTGCAAGGAATTTTGTAGACCCCTTGTGATTCCAAATCAATCTTGGTTTTTGGATTCGGAAGAATTTGATTTATCTTCTTTACGGTGTTGAAGATGGTCCGAATGTTGTGTTTCTTTAAAACCTTGCTGATTTTGTCTGTGGTACCTTTTATGTATGGAAGAAAGGCTGTGGCATCAGGTTTGTTTTCGTCTTCTTCTGTATCGTTGTTTCGGCGTGGTCTTAACGCTCTTCTGATGTGGTTTTTAGAGAATCCGTTTTGTTGTAATGCGGTTTGTATTTTCTGCATTTCTAGTTGTTTGTTCTCTACGTCAGCTAGGCGTTCTGATATATCAGAAGCGTCGAAAATACACTAAACTAAACACAATCTGAAAGATACATATATGGAAGTCAAAGTAAAAAAATTACACAAATTGTAATAAAATTTTATTCCTACGCAATTTCTACACCTGATTAAAATTAAAATAAAAATCGTATAAAGTTGAAACGTTCTGTTTCGACGGTAATTAAACGATTGTTAATTTTGTTTATTACGTTTTTGTACTCAAATACTGTTCGATGCCATTTACCGCCTTCTACGCATAATTAGGAACATCTGAATCCCGAATGACATTTATTTCCCGCACCCAAACGTCAAACAGCGTGCGGGAAAATTGAAAAAACACTGGCATTTCTACAGTATTAATTTAAAAACTATATTCAAAATAAGAAAATATGATTTCTTGGAGTGTACTTCCCGCAAAAATACTAAGATAAAGTGGCGAAATTGTAATAATATTTGATAATCTAAATAATAAGGTTAGTGCATTTGATAAATGAAGTTGGCAACACCAATTAATTATGGGTGGTAAACATTTGGTAAACATATGTTTTGCCTGATAACTGAAGATAAGTAATTGATAAATATTTGTGTTAGTAGATCGTTATCAAATTTGCTACTACATAATCAGAAAATGTAAGTATTTAAATAAATGTAATAATATTAGACGATTATTCTTATTTTCGTAGGTATTAAAATACCATAACCATAACCGGTAAGCATACGGCTTTTGGGTATCGGTAGAAATAAGTATTGAGTACACGCGCGTCGCATTGGAACTACTACTGTTATATACAAAATGATACATGCTAATAAAGATATTATTAGGGGGTGTTTATACGTGATAATAAGCATGTCATACTAAAATTTCAACCCCTTAGGACGAAGTATAAATGAAATACCCAAAAGCCCTATGCCCTAAAAAAAACGAAAAATTATTCTGTCTTGCGTTCGAAATACAAAAAAAATTAATTATTTCAAAACTAAACAAGATACCGTAACAAAATTTTAGGGAGTGTTTATACGTGATAATAAGCATGTTATACTAAAATTTCAACTTCTTAGGACGAAGTATAAATGAAATACCCAAAAGCCCGATGCCCTAAAAAAACGAAAAATTATTCTGTCCTGCGATCGAAATACAAAAAAAAAATTAATTATTTCAAAACTAAACAAGATATCGTAACAAAATTTTAGGGAGTGTTTATACGTGATAATAGGCATGTCATACTAAAATTTCAACCCCTTAGGACGAAGTATAAATGAAATACCCAAAAGCCCGATGCCCTAAAAAAAACGAAAAATTATTCTGTCCTGCGTTCGAAATACAAAAAAAATTAATTATTTCAAAAACAAACAAGATATCGTAACAAAATTTTAGGGGGTGTTTATACGTGATAATAAGCATGTCATACTAAAATTTCAACCCCTTAGGACGAAGTATAAATAAAATACCCAAAAGCCCGATGCCCTAAAAAACGAAAAATTATTCTGTCCTGCGTTCGAAACACAAAAAAAAATTATTTCAAAACTAAACAAGATATCGTAACAAAATTTTAGGGGGTGTTTATACGTGATAATAAGCATGTCATACTAAAATTTGAACCCCTTAGGACGAAGTATAAATGAAATACCCAAAAGCCCGATGCCCTAAAAAACGAAAAATTATTGTCCTGCGTTCGAAACACAAAAAAAAATTATTTCAAAACTAAACAAGATATCGTAACAAAATTTTAGGGGGTGTTTATACGTGATAATAAGCATGTCATACTAAAATTTCAACCCCTTAGGACGAAGTATAAATGAAATACCCAAAAGCCCGATGCCCTAAAAAAACGAAAAATTATTCTGTCCTGCGTTCGAAACACAAAAAAAATTAATTATTTCAAAACTAAACAAGATATCGTAACAAAATTTTAGGGGGTGTTTATACGTGATACAAGTCGATTAAAATACATTTTAATTTTTTATTAATGAATCGATATGTTTCAAATTTTAGTACAAGACGCTCATTACATTTCTTGTCACGAATTTGCACGTGTTGTAGTTTTGTTGCATCTAGCATCGCAATTTTCGGCGGTTTAATTAAGACGCGCTTTATTTTAACTGACTAAACTTTTTTATTACTGAATGATCTTATTGAGTCGAGGTATAATTCAATAAAATTGTTTACCTTCCACGAGAAATGTATTTTGTTGCATTTAATATAATTTAGTTTATTAACAAAATAATATATTTAATAATTTTTATACATTCCCATTTAGATTTACAGAATAAATGCTATGTAGCCGAAACCAGTTAGCTTTCAACAATCGCATACGGAAAGTGTACACGTCATCTCTCGTGGCTGAGTTGTGACGTCATAGCGCGAGTCTAACTTTACACCTGAAAAATTTGTAGATGGTAATATAACTTTATTGGATTTACTATAACTTTTAAGAACCTGAAAAACACATGTTACACGACTTACCGATTGTAATGTATCATCGTTTATTTATCCTCGCGTCTCTAATTACAATTATAAAATAAATACACATTTACCAACATTTACAGTGTAGACTTGGTATTTAAGTTGGTAACAGTGTTTAGTTTTTTAATGTAAGTTGGTAAGAAAAGTAGGTGGGTGGGGGAGAAGTTTTCACCGATGATTCGTTTTTTTTTTCGTTTTGATCCTGACCGTTTATGTTTTAATGTTTTGTATAAGTTTTGTAAACGTTTAGTAAAATATATATATTATAAAACCAAGACGCCTTCTACAGATTCAGAAGTGGGATATGAATAACTAAATTGTAGTGGATTTATGAAAATGGCGAACCATTCGAATGAAGAAATGCAAGCCCGAACCGAAGCCTTGCAGATGAGTGCCGAGGATATCATTCAAGCTACTGTAAGAGCAATTATTTCTTTTAATGATAATTCAAGACTAAATAATTTGGTTACCAACAATGTTAATACGATTTCGAACAAAGAAGCATGCACGTTGATACCCGATTTTAATGGCAACAGCAATGATACCGACGCAGAATCATGGGTGTTGCGAGCTGATAAAATACAAGAATTATATGGAATAGAAGATGCTAGAATGCATATGATTGCCGTTTTTAAATTTAAGGACGCTGCTTTGAAATGGTATCATTCAAAAGTGGAGCACTTAGCGATGCCATGGAGAGTCTTAAAGACTGCATTAAAGGTCATGTTTATAAGTAGGCCAGACAAAGTTTCTTTAATGAAGCAATTTGAAGCAAGACGATGGAAAAGAAATGAAAGGTTTGCAGATTATTATTGTGATGAAATTATGTTAGGCAATCGGGCTGGTGTTTGTGAACAAGACTTGATCGATTACCTTATTGATGGCTTTGACAACTCAGTACTGCAATTCCAGGCTCGAATGCAATTCTTTCAATCTACGGAAAGTCTTTTACAAGTAATGTAGGGTGTTACCAGCAGTGACCGAAACAGTCATGCAACTGCAGGTCCCAGTAGAAGATTTTAATTAAGAAGTATTCCAAACCAATCTCACAACATATCCAATACAAGTCAAGACGAATTCAAAAATGTTTCAATTGCTATCGCAGCAACCATAAGACAGAAGAATGTAAACAACCAAAGAGACAGAAAGAAAGTTGATTCCGATGTGGCAAGATGGATCACCAGTTAAGAGATTGTCTCGACAAAATAATTCCTTGAGTTTCTGCCGATAGAACCACAAATGTCGTTCAATCCGAGGTTGGTAAGATACCATATATAATCCTTCTTAGTTTTAAGAATAATATTTATGATATTGGTTGTACGTATAATTTAAACGCCATAGTAGATTCAGGTAGCGCTATTAGTTTATTAAAGAATACTTATGTCAGCGGTTTCCAACCTGTGGGGCGCGCCCCCCTAGGGGGGCGCGAGACTGTTGCAAGGGGGGCAGCTGTTACCCAAAATATCATTTTCGAATACAAACAAAAAACGTCGAACGAGTGCCAAAAATGAATCAGCAAAATAGGTCTATTTATGTATATTTTTACATAATATTGTATGATATATTACTTTGTAGCTCATTAAATAAATTATAATATCAGTTGAGTATTTATGAAATTAGATTGTTAGAAAAATTAGGGGGGCGCAACAATTTTTTTTCTTTTAAAGGGGGCGCAGGTACAAAAAGGTTGGAAACCACTGACTTATGTGGATTCTAGTCTTTTAAAGAAAATTGATGATGACAGTGGTTACACTGGTATCAACATTTGATTGCTTATTAGGTAGAGACTTTATTTCCAATCAGAATTTAACAGTTAATTTTTCTAATGGTCAAGTACTTATTAATTATAACGATAATCTTAGTGACTTTTCAAATTAAATTTTAAGTATAAACTTAGATTGTACGAATCATACAGAATTAAATATAAATCCCGAATTAGACTTAAATCACAAAAATAAAATTGAGGAACTGTATAGTTATTATGTTAGAAATTTTGATGAAAATAGTGCATTGAATAATTTTGAGATGTCAATACTTTTAAAGAAAGAGGATCCAATTTCATTCAGACCTCGACGTTTGTCATTTTCCGAGAAAGAAAAATTGAAAACCATTTTAGATAAATTATTATCCGAACACATCATCAGACCAAGCACTTCCCCATATAGTAGTCCTATTGTATTAGTACGAAAGAAAAATAATGAAGTTCGTCTATGTGTAGATTACCGTGCTCTAAACGCCATTACAGTAAAAGAAAATTATCCAGTGCCACTTATAGACGATCATTTAGATTTATTGAGAAACAAAAAATTTTTCACATCTCTTGATTTAAAAAATGGATTCCACCATATTAAAATGGCAGAAGATTCTATTAAATACACGTCTTTTGTGACTCCTTTAGGCCAATTCGAATATTTAAGGTGTCCGTTTGGTCTTACCAATGCACCTCGCGTTTTCCAAAGATTCATCAACGAGATTTTTCAGAATTTAATTAGAGAAAATAAGATACTTCTGTATCTTGACGATGTATTAATTGCGACAGATACACTTGAAGGACATTTTGACATTTTAAAAACCGTTTTCGATTTAGCTGCCAGACATGGACTTGTCTTTCGTTTAGACAAGTGTCAATTTTTAAATTATAAAATAATTTATTTAGGCTATTGTGTAAGTGAACTTGGAATAACCCCTAATCCATCAAGTATTGAATGCATAACAAGTTACCCTACACCAAAAAATATTTCTGATGTCCACAAATTTGTTGGTTTTGCAAGCTATTTTCGAAGGTTTATACCTAATTTTTCTTTAGTAGCTAAACCTCTTTACGATCTTCTTAAAAAGAATTCTAAGTTTCAATTTTCACTCGATGAGGAACGGGCTTTTGAGATTCTAAAGAGTAAGTTAATTTCTAGTCCTGTATTAGCGATTTATTCGCCAGAGCTTGAAACAGAGTTACACTGTGACGCTAGTTCACTTGGTTATGGAGCTATACTTATGCAAAAACAGAATTCAGGCAAATTTCAACCGGTTTCGTATTTCAGTAAACGTACAACCCCAGTCGAGGCAAAATATCATAGTTTTGAGTTGGAATGCTTGGCTGTGGTGTACGCTTTCAAAAGATTTCACACTTACATTTATGGGATTAGTTTTAAAGTGATCACTGACTGTAACAGTTTTCGTCTCACATTATCAAAAACAGATGTAAATCCAAGAATTTCTAGATGGGCTATGCTTTTCCAAAATTATCAATTCACCATTGAACATAGGCCAAGTGGAAGAATGTACCACGTAGACGCGCTAAGCAGAGCACATAATATTTTAGTACTAGAAGGTAATAGTTTTGAACAGGTTTTGGCAGTAAAACAAAATTTAGATAGCGCAATTTCTGAAATTAGGCAAAGATTAGAAAAAGAGGAAAATAAATTTTATGAATTGAGAGAAGGTCTTGTATACAGAAAATTTAAAAATGGTTTATTGTTTGTAGTCCCTTCATGTTTAGAAGAAAATGTTATTAGATCGTGCCATGAAAATTTTGGTCATTGCGGCACTGATAAAACTGTAGAGTGTATTCTTAGATTATATTGGTTCCCAGACATTCGTAACAAAGTTAAAAACTATATTTTTAATTGCTTAAAATGTATATTTTATTCGCCAAGTAGTGGAAAGAGTGAAGGTTTTTTACACCCTATTCCAAAAGGTAATTTGCCTTTCCAAACAGTCCATATAGACCATTACGGTCCCCTAGAAAGAACTTCTAGAAATAACAAATATGTTTTCGTAATCGTCGACGCGTTCTCGAAATTTTGTAGGCTTTATGTGTGTAAAACAACTCAAACTTCCGAAGTTTTAAAACATTTAAATTCTTATTTCAGATCTTACAGTAAGTCAAAAAGAGTCATATCTGATCGAGGAAGTTGTTTCACATCAAAAGATTTCAAAACATTCATCGTTGAAAATAATATTGATCACGTTTTAGTAGCTGCACACACTCCACATGCAAACGGACAAGTCGAAAGATTAAATATAAATAATAATTAAATGTTATCAAAAATTTGTGAGTCTCCTGAAAAATGGGATGAAGTTCTCCATAAAGTCGAATTTTCTCTAAATAACACAATCCATAGATCCATTGGAGATACTCCTAGTAACATTTTATTTGGTATTAACCAGGAGGATGATGTAGATAATGATTTAAAATTATTTTTAGAAAACGAGTTTAATGTTGATAGAGATTTGGCAAATATTAGAAGTAATGCTGTTAGTAACATAAATAAAGTCCAAGAACAAAATAAAAAGACATATGACAGTAAACGTAAAGAGCCGACTATTTATAAAGTCAATGACTGTGTAGTTATAAAAAATTATGATATTTACTCAGGTTATAATTGAAAGCTTTTACCCAAGTATAAAGGACCATATGTTATCAAAAAGGTGCTTGACAATGATAGGTACATTGTAGGCGACATGGATGGTTTTCAAATAACACAAATACCCTTTGAAACGGTTTGTGAACCAGCACAAATGAAACCCTGGTTAGCTCATCAAAACTATTCAATGATTATTAACAGTTTAATTAATACAATGTTTGAGTATTTTAGAATTAGCTGTTTTATAGGTAGTTATTATTTGTTGATTATTGTATTAAACTTGTAAGATTACTATGCTTAGATTAAGTAATTTGAAGTAATGTGTTTTATCATTAGTTATTTATCTTACGAACGTTGTAAGACAGTTATGATCGTGGGATATCATAATTGTCAGGACAGCCGAGCTGTAGGCTTGGTAACAGTGTTTAGTTTTTTAATGTAAGTTGGTAAGAAAAGGAGGTGGGGGAGAAGTTTTCACCGATGATTCGTTTTTTTTTCGTTTTGATCCTGACCGTTTATGTTTTAATGTTTTGTATAAGTTTTGTAAACGTTTAGTAAAATATATATATATTATAAAACCAAGACGCCTTCTACAACAGTTTTACACATATTATTACACATGTCAAACAAAGCTGAGTTCGCAACAGCTGATAATTTACACCTATGATTTACACTGTTGCCGTACGGTGCAGCACGTTAAAAATTTGGGTATTCTAGTTAACTTTTTAACGCCGTTCCGTTTAGAATAGCATTTTAAATGTTGGTCGCTAAGCTTGACGCTAAAGATTAGTTGTTAAGCACGATGGTGGTTCGTACTTAATAGGTGGACACCTGCCCAGGTAATCAGTTGTTAACGATGTCGCTTATTATAACGATACTAAATTAGAATAGAATATCTTCCAAGCCAGTGTGTACTATTTTTTTCTTTGTGTAGCCTAAAACGAAAACATAGATTACTTATAATACCTAAGTATACAACAAGGTAATAAAATATTAAACTGTTCTGACGTGTATTTACAAAATAATAAACAAATGAGCTGCAAGTTGTTAGTAATAATCTACTTAATTAATAATGTATCTATAAACGTCCAAATGTGTTTCAGACAAACAACAACAATTTATTTTGTCAGCGTTTTGATACTTGTTTTTTGAACATCTTGTAAATTAAAAATATGTAATTGTATAGTTATTTGTTTATCCAATACATAAAGCATAGTAAACTGAACATAAAACCACATAAAACAATAGTTTCGGTCTACTACATAATCATGTAGGTAATTAAAAACACTTTTTGCAGCAGAAACTGAAATAATACACTGCTTTTAGTCTAAGTCTAGACAACAGTTGTTGTTACTAAATGTGCAAATTGATAAAATTAACAATTATGTAAACACGTCACGGTGTATATAGATAAGTGTACGATTCATTCAATCATTGGGTGCGTTCAGGTAGACTCAGCGGATGAGAAACAGCGTAAGCAGCTTTGTTAAAATTACCTGAACACATAAAAACCGCGAGTTTTTAAATATCTGTTGCATTATCAGTAAATTAATGAAAAAACTTGTATTTAAAGTATGTATTTTTTTACGAAAAAATTTAAACGTAAATCGCCTAGAAAAAATTTTGATCTCTTGAAAATCGTACATTGCAAAAATAACTATCCTGAAAAAGCGCTGAGTAAGTAAGCGGAAAAAAATTACGCTGAATAAAATGGCGACCGCTGAGTAGTTCAAATAGCACATCACTCAGCCGCTGCCATTTGCTGAGTCACCTGAACCATATACATATAAACACCTATACTGCTGATCATAAACAAAGCATTTGTAGACGAGTAATTTCAATTGAGAGAAAAGGAATAACGTTTTAACTTTTCCCCACAACCGTTAGAGGCCACTATGTAATAATTATCGGTAAAAAATACAAACACAGCAAATTTTATTTCCCTCTTTTTCGTACCTTGAAGGCTAAAAACGCTGAATTGCATTTCTCGAATAAAATCGACTAAATAATGCAAGTTATTTTTACACGTGTTTGATTCTAACGTTTATTACTATTTAAAAACTGAAGGTTTTCATATTCGTTTTAAAGAAAAGTTGTTACAATATTCACACGGTGTTGATTCGAATGAAACTGGAAGTTATTTATATAGTATTTGTGCAAATAAAAAATGTTATATAAAATAAGTCGCTTTTTTTAATGCATAATTATAAAAAAGTGACAATTTTCATAACTATTCTTTCAAAAACAAGAAAACATTCAAAATAAATAATTTTAATAACAATGGGTGCTATCCACACCCACACATTAAGTTTAAAATTCGCGCTATTTGTTTTCCCCACAACCGTTGTAGGGCGCCATAAACTGTGTTCCAAGTTTATATACAGGAGATTCCCCTCTAAGTATATCTTCTCTCTGCTGCTGATTCCCTATCTTCCCAATGGGCGGAAATCGTAGGCAAGAAAGTGAGAGGTTTGACTACACCGTAACGTATTTAGGCATTAATACGCAGGCGCACCACTACTTCGTTAATCTTCGAGTCGTACATCTTCGCTCCACTTTTACATCGCGTATTTAAATTTAATGCGTAAATGATTAAAAATTTAATGATCTTAAACAAAGTTTAATTAAACACTTACCAAACTAAAAATTTAATAGTAACAATCCAAGTAAATCAGTTTTATTTAGAATTGTGTTCAATAAAAACGTAGATTTTTACCTAACTCTGAATGGATTGTAGCATGCGCATAGATAAAAAAATACTTTACGGTGCAGACGTCTGCACTCTAATGTTTCCTACGAGGTCAAGCCAAGCATCAGCGGTATAGATGTTTATACGTATATGACCTGAACGCACTCATTCATTTAGGTATTGTTTAACCCATAGAGAAGAGTATCAACTACTATATACAAATGTGACCGTTAGTTCTAAAAACCGTCCTTCGGGGCGTTGGTGGGCAATTTTGTAGGTGCGCAACGTTAATAAAATTGGTTCAGTTTCCCGCTAAATTGTCATTGTAAGTTTCTAACCTTGTTCGGGTGAGTATTCTCTTTAAATGTAATTATTAAATAAATATATTATAATATTTACTAGTTTTGAGTATAATCTTAATCAAAATTAATATATAATTATGCAAATGAATATCAACATGCAATGATTCTAATATTTTTCAAGTTTGTTATTTACAATTATCTTAACCTTAATCGACATTACACATAATACCCATGTTAATTATTTATAATTATTGTAAAATATGATTATTAATTTAAATTATGTTTCCTATTCCAATAGATTATACATCGTCATATTGTTCAACGCGATTTATTCAAAAAATATTTAATTTAACTCTGCCTGTGATGACGATTTGGTGAACAACTAGCATTGGAGTGATCACTGCTGGTCCCAAGCTCGGATGAAAGAGGAGGGAATATAAACATGAATTCACTAAGATTCAAAAAAGATCGTAGAACCAACAATGATGAACAACATTTAATATGACCCGAAGACAACACCCGCATAATATTGATCAGGAAATGTTTGTTGTAGATTATATATTCGTTATTCATTGTTTTTAAATGTAACATTCTATTTTCTGTATGTAATAAACTGTTAATTACTAATTTTATTTTTGTTTATTTGTATATAAATTAATATCTACTTTTGAATTTAAGTGGAAACGCGCGCTTTTGTTTGCTGGTAAAGTAGTTTTATTTATGATCATTTGACACCGTTTTAGTTCTAAAAACCGCCCTTCGGGGCGTTGTAACGTCCGAAAAATTTGTACCGAGTTGATACTCTTCCCCTTTGTTTCTCTCAGGGGATACTCGCTTCATACAAATTTTGTCAACACTCCGCCGCTTGTTACGCCACATAGCGCCGCCGCCGTTTTTTTGTAACATTTGTTGAGGTTGGTCAGTTTATTTTACAGATTTCTTTTTTGTCAATTAAAATTATGCGCGCACATATCACATGCTTCCATTATCTTTTAAATCTTTCAAAATGAAACCTGTGATGAAACTTTATATATTATATTTATAATAATTTTACTGTGTGTGCATCCCTTTATGGTCAGTTTAGTTTTGCAGACTTTCACTACAGCAAATTCAAAGCCGCAGTCTTATTATAGTATGTAATTCATTGCAAGGTTTATAGCCTTTATCATTTTTTTTTATTAAGTAGATACTTCATCGAACAAATGCAATTATCAAGTATTTTTCCACACCATAAAAACTTAAAGCAAGCTACTACAGAATATGCTTCAAGACTTGATTATTGAAATAGGTAGCACTTCACAACAATGTGGTACGTAATTACGTTATAAATTGAATAAGGTTTTACTTTTATAATTTGTAGGCAATGATTTAAAATCTATGGACTGAAGACAGCTAAGAGATTGTAAGAAACTGTTAAAAAATATTATAAATCAACAAAAAAAAGGTTATTCACATACTTACTTAGTTTAACGTTAATTTGAATTCAAATTTACCTGCTGTCTTACGAACCTGTCTTTATTATCGCAGCATAGAAATGTCGTCACATACATCTACATTACGAGTATTAATATAAACTGCACTGCTACTTAAGCACTTTCTGAGTTTGTACTTCTTACTAGACAAAAAGTTGGCTGTATGGATTGATATCTTCTAAAACTCATTTCATACCTATAATGGTTCTCTAATTCCATGTCATAATTTACTTGTCTTTAAATATTACTGTTTCTTCTATAACCAAACTTTTTTTATTAAACGATTACTACATTCGCATAGTTATTTCAAAATTTATTTATAATTTCTCAATTTTTGACAATCAGTTTCTATTCCATTTACATTTAATATCACTTTGAAAGTAACTACTGATTCTTGAGGACATTCCAGTTCTCTTCTATCATTTTTCTAGAAGTTAATAATATTCATAAAAAAGGATCTACCCCTCATCCTGTAATTGATGAATTCTAATCGTTTTCTTATTTGTGCTTTCCATTTTTGAGGCAAAATTAACTAATAATACAAATTTATTGTATAACTGGATAATCTTTTTTTTGTGTTTTTAATTCTTAAATTCGTAACTACTTTTTAAATATAAAATTGATTGAAAATCGTAATTGTATGAAATTCGTGTATAATGTGTTTTTTTCACTAATAGCAATGCTAATAGACAGTTTGACCAAATTAGAACTTTATGAAATAAATAATTTATGTATTTTTGGAAAATTACAAAAATGTTTATTGTAAAATAGTATATTATATATTTCTATCTATGATCATCTGCTTGTTTAACAATGTTTTATGTTATTATGTATAAATAAAATGTACTTTGAAAATAAATAATCGTTTCATTTAAAAAACTTTTATAAATGAATATAAGTATACATACGTAGTTATAAGTATAACCGTGAGATGGTGCTATTATAGATTTCTTTAAATGTTTATCTTGGCTTACATTAAAAAACGGCGGCGGCAACAGGTGTCGGTAGTGGTACTATTTTCCCACTTTTTTTACATGGAGTGTATATCCCCTGGTTTCTCTATGGTTTAACCTATAAAATGAAGCATGCATAACTGTGTTTATGAAAACGTCAATTAAATGAAATAACCCTTAAATGTACACGATTCACTTATGATTGGACGTTTTGTGATATGACTGGTATGAGAGCGACGGTGTTGCAGTTTTTTATCTCGATGGAATTTAAAATTGTAGGTATTTGAAACATTTTTTACAGAAATTTTCGTCAAGTTTTTGTGGCATAATTTTTACAAAGTTTCCAAAAAAACGATACAAACATTTGCTGTCGAATTTATTAAAAAATGTTGTGTTATACGACACAGGTTAGACGTTATAATTTTGTGACATGATGAATCTATTAATTTTCTATCGATTTTTATTGAATATTTTAATAGAATTTCTGAATACTTTTCGTTGCGTTTTTTTACAACAAATCGTTGTCGATTTTACGAATAAAGTTCGTTATAACGCTAATTCGTTCGAATTCGAGAAATGTAGAATTTTTCGTCCCGTAGTGTTACCTGGGAAAGCATGTTCGTTCTTAGAATAACTTAAATTAACTACGTATTATGTGATAACGGTATTTTGTATTTCTTTTTAGTGGCTATAACTTGATTAATTTGATTAGAACGCCGTATTTTTGAATTTACCAAAAAATGTAAGTGCCTAAATTGACCATATTCAAGCGTTTTTTTGGACTTCAGGTTTAACATTTTTGGGTTGGTAAAACTGATGAATTTTAAATCGCCCTCAAAAAATAAAAACTTTTATTGGTTGTCAACAACGACCTCTCTGATTGATGGGTCATAATGAATTCCAGTGATTTGTCAAATCAGGTTAGTAGCAACAATAACCTCATGATAACAACCAAATCTTTTTGTCCATATTTCCTACCCACCCGATTTGACAAATCACTGAAATTCATTATGACCCATCAATCAGAGAGGTCGTTGTCGACAATCAATAAAATTTTTTATTTTTTGAGGGCGATTTAAAATTCATCAGTTTTACCAACCCAAAAATGTTAAACCTGACAAAAAACCTGAAGTCCAAAAAAACGCTTGAATATGGTCAATTTTGCTTAATTTTTTTATAAAAACTTTAAGGTCATTCTCATAAACGTGATTAAAACACTTATTTTGATCGGAGAATTCAAAAATGTAATAATATATACAGAAGTTTTATTTAAATAAACACAACTTTAATATTTTTAGGGCTTTTGCGACACCCTTGTATAAGTTATCACAAAATATATTAATGGATAATTAATGAATACTTACTAAACATGAAACTTAAAAATTTCATCTTCTAATTAACTGGTAATAGTTTTTGAATGTTGGAACGTATTTTAAATTACAATTAATCAGCCTTTTCCAAAACATGGTAATTGAGCATTAATTTCATTGGGAAGCAAAGCTAAATACAGTACCTGATAATATATTTTTTTTATCTATCTATACTATCTGCGATTGCTAAGAAAAACGTGTGGGGACAAAATCACGTTATAAAATGTAGACGATAACAAAAGATACACGTTTTCATTGATAAATCAAAAGTATTGTCTACATGCATTTTATCAGTCTTACAACAGTACCATCTGTTGTTGTATAGCGGCGAGTTTATGTTAAAAAAATCATTTTACTGTAGCAATGGAGCTACTTTAGTTGACTGTATTTGATTTCTTTCCTTGTCTTAAGCGTCTTAAACAGGGGATACTCGCTTCATACAAATTTTGTAAACTCCGCCGCTTGTTACGCCACCTAGCGCCGCCGCCGTTTTTTTGTAACATTTGTTGAGGTTGGTCAGTTTATTTTACAGATTTCTTTTTTGTCAATTAAAATTATGCGCGCACATATCACATGCTTCCATTATCTTTTAAATCTTTCAAAATGAAACCTGTGATGAAACTTTATATATTATATTTATAATAATTTTACTGTGTGTGCATCCCTTTATGGTCAGTTTAGTTTTGCAGACTTTCACTACAGCAAATTGAAAGCCGCAGTCTTATTATAGTATGTAATTCATTGCAAGCCTTTATCATTTTTTTTTATTAAGTAGATACTTCATCGAACAAATGCAATTATCAAGTATTTTTCCACACCATAAAAACTTACAGCAAGCTACTACAGAATATGCTTCAAGACTTTTCATTATTGAAATAGGTAGCACTTCACAACAATGTGGTACGTAATTACATTATAAATTGAGTAAGGTTTTACTTTTATAATTTGTAGGCAACGATTTAAAATCTATGGACTGAAGACAGCTAAGCGATTGTAAGAAACTGTTAAAAAATATTATAAATCAACAAAAAAAAGGTTATTCACATACTTACTTAGTTTAACGTTAATTTGAATTCAAATTTACCTGCTGTCTTACGAACCTGTCTTTATTATCGCAGCATAGAAATGTAGTCACATACATCTACATTACGAGTATTAATATAAACTGCACTGCTACTTAAGCACTTTCTGAGTTTGTACTTCTTACTAGACAAAAAGTTGGCTGTATGGATTGATATCTTTTAAAACTCATTTCATACCTATAATGGTTCTCTAATTCCATGTCATAATTTACTTGTCTTTAAATATTACTGTTTCTTCTATAACCAAACTTTTTTTATTAAACGATTACTACATTCGCATAGTTATTTCAAAATTTATTCATAATTTCTCAATTTTTGACAATCAGTTTCTATTCCATTTACATTTAATACCACTTTGAAAGTAACTACTGATTCTTGTGAACATTCCAGTTCTCTTCTATCATTTTTCTAGAAGTTAATAATATTCATGAAAAAGGATCTACCCATAGGATCTACCCCTCGTCCTGTAATTGATGAATTCTAATCGTTTTCTTATTTGTGCTTTCCATTTTTGAGGCAAAATTAACTAATAATACAAATTTATTGTATAACTGGATAATCTTTTTTTTGTGTTTTTAATTCTTAAATTCGTAACTACTTTTTAAATATAAAATTGATTGAAAATCGTAATTGTATGAAATTCGTGTATAATGTGTTTTTTTCACTAATAGCAATGCTAATAGACAGTTTGACCAAATTAGAACTTTATGAAATAAATAATTTATGTATTTTTGGAAAATTACAAAAATGTTTATTGTAAAATAGTATATTATATATTTCTATCTATGATCATCTGCTTGTTTAACAATGTTTTATGTTATTATGTATAAATAAAATGTACTTTGAAAATAAATAATTGTTTCATTTAAAAAACTTTTATATAAATGAATATAAGTATACATACGTAGTTATAAGTATAACCGTGAGATGGAGCTATTATAGATTTCTTTAAATGTTTATCTTGGCTTACATTAAAAAACGGCGGCGGCAACAGGTGTCGGTAGTGGTACTATTTTCCCACTTTTTTTACATGGAGTGTATATGCCCTGGTCTTAAAGGTACTTCTCACCAAACTTCTCACTTTACTTTTCTTTAAATCAGTGTTAAAATCAGTAACGTTCTAAGAAAACTTATTTGTATACATATGGTATACATATGTGTCAGAGACGTATAAAATATTAAAGGGGGCTTCGTTGGGCGCTTGTGCTAGCAAAGAATAACTACACTTGTGTATGTATTCTTTGGTGCTAGGTTAGGTTAGACTGCATCGACATTTTTATTAGAAATGAATAATGCACGACACTGAACGTTTAAATACAATGTATCTACAAATAATCGAAAAGGTTACGATTACACGTCAATAGTCACTGTTTAATAATAAAACAAATAAACAAAACTGATTTAACTAATTCTTAAATTTAATTTATAAGCGCAAATGACCGAATTATTATAATTATTAACATTAGTTATTAAGTGCCTTGTGTGGTTCCAAGCAATAACAACAGAGTATCGCAGTGCAAGGTCTTTGTAAATAACTAAATACACAGAAATTATTATTCGATTATTTCTTTTATTTTATATGTATGTCGAGCTTACCGAAATGGATTTTCCAGATCTCAAACTTTAATCAATCAACCGCGTTTATAGAAATTTTAAACCGGTATTGGAATGTCATTATTAAGCAACCGCTATCTCGATAATGTTAAGTGTTACATAATTTTATAAACAACAAACAAAGTGTTATATAATTAAATTAGCATATATTTTAATCCTGATCTAATAACGACATGAGGTTTGTTAGGAATTTTTTTCGGAAAATGAGTATGACGTCATTTTTCGGTATAATTTTAAAAGCTAACAGTAATTATCCCCAATAGTATCGTGTTGCAAGATGATTAGTAAGCAAAAACGTAATTATCATTCGAACCTTCGCTATATTCCTATAGACGGATTTAACCGAACTTATAAATTCTGCAAATGAAAATCACCGAACCGATCATCACGTGTTTAGTGGATTTATGACAATTTTGGAAATAACCTTCAATTTGGTGGGGTTCTTTTTTATCTCTTATGTTAAATTGATCTCTATAACTTACATGAATAAGCATTACTAAAATTAACATTAAACGTAATTGTTACAGTTTTGTTTAGTACAATGATTTTCTTAGTTATTTAAAAACCCTAACAGCTAAGAACGCCTCTTTAAAGTAGATGTTTATACACAAAAATGACTGTGACATACACCGCAGAAGTTGCTACATGCACAGGTTTTGGCCCATTTTTACATCTTTTAAGACGGTGAGATTTAAATATAATAATTTTGTTATATTTTTCTAATATCAATCTTACAGGTGGAGAGGTAGCATTTACAAACTAGTATGGTTAGATCTCTTATTATATTTAGTATGTTATTACTCTTTGAATTTAATTTATCGATTGCTGTTGAATGAAGAACAACAGTTGTTAGTAAATATTAATGCGAAGATTTTCTTTACTTTATTTTATTGTTGCAGGATATTTGAGAGTATTGTAGATTATTGCAAGGAGTATAGTACTTTAATTCCATTGTCATTTGTTTTGGGGTTCTATGTTAATGTTGTCATGACTAGGTGGTGGAATCAATATATATCTATACCACGGCCGGATTCGTTAGCAGTATTTGTTAGTAGTACTGTTCATGGACAAGACGAAAGAGGACGATTACTGAGACGAACGATTATGAGATATGCTTGTGTGTGTGTTACTATGACATTTACTATGATTTCACCTAGAGTTAAGAAGCGGTTTCCTACTTTGGGACATTTTGTAGAAGCTGGTTTATTACAACCTGGAGAAAAGGAAATTATAGAAGATTTAAATCAGAAGTTTCCCAAATATTCTAAACATTGGTTAGTATATTGTTTATTTTAACACATTTATAGGTTACTTTAATTTTGCAATATTATCATAACTATTATTTAAAATGCATCTACTTGCATTTCTTGTATTTAATAACGTGTTTTTTTTTATTAATGCGTAATATATATAGATATATATACCTATATATATATATATATTTATATATATATATATTTATATATATATATATGTATATTATCACATTTATAATATATAATAAATAATAATAATAATCTATATAATATACATATATAATAATAACACTACAACAAATTGTTTTTCATTTAAAAACTGTTTAATAGGAAAATTTATTCATAAACTTTTTTGTCTCTTATAAAGCTTTGATTAAACGCATCGTTCTTCTTTAAATAAATAAACAGCTGTTTTAGAAGACAAACCGCTCGCGGTTGAGAAACATTGAACCTAAAAATTCGTCTCGTACTGTCATTAGGATGATTGTTTATCTAATTCAATATTCTTTCTTCCAAAAAAGGAATAACATCTCTTTGACGACCGTATTGAGTTCGTTTTTTGAAAGATCCGGATTCTCTTAATCTTTTCACAAGCCGCTGAAACGTTTTTCTAAAAGAAAAATGATAAAAATAATTACTTAATGCAATCTTTTTGTTTGCCTATTCGGTATATTACGATTAGGGAACAAAAGTGCGTAACATCTTGCTGCCGCCGCAATATTACTATCACACTTAAGTTTCACTTTTTATTTTTTTAAGCACAACGAAAACTTTACAAGAGACAAAAAACTTTGCCAATAAATTCCTATGAAACACAATTTTAAATAGAACACAAATTTCAAGATTAAAAAGTTCCTTTTGCTTATTTAATTTTCATCAAATTTTAAGTTTTTTTAAGTACTCATTAACAATTACAAAAGTAATCGATTACATTTAATTAGTTTAGAAGTTATTAATAAAAAAGTATTTTTTTTCCAACTTTGAAGACCTAATAACTTTTTATCTGTGCATGTTAGGATATAAGTTTATTTAAATAATCGTCTTCTCACATATTCTAACTCACCCTGTATATGTATTAACTTAATTAACTAAGAAAGTCACGATTTTTGAGAATTAACTTTTAATAAGAATTAATATAGAAAATTCAAAACAAAAAAAATTGTTTTAGACAACTTGCTTTAAAAATATGTTTTATTTTTTATGACATACTCGTTAGTGAAAAAAAATATTTTGAGTACAACTATGTTTTGTTAAGTTTTGAATTAAAAAATATCAAACTATATAGCTAAGTTTCATAAAATATATTTTTGATCGTTTGGCACAAATTTTTTTAAAAATTATTATTACCACCTAAACGGTACGTTAGGAACTGTTAATAGTACCAACTAATGTTTTTTTTTTATACTTTAGGTGAAACACTCTCATAATCTCCTTGCTTTAGGACAGAATTTACTTTCTTCTCGGGTAACCCGCGATGGAAAGTACTATTTTCTTCTAACTAAACTTTTCTGTTAATTTAACTAACTATGCATTTATGATTATAAGCGACTTTCGGCTTAGATCGCGTCGTAATTAAACACCCAGACTTAGGCTTGGTCCTAGTCTCTTTTTGAGAGCAGGATAACAAGAACTAGAACTTGGCCTTTGCCGTATTGTCGTTCGTGAACCCAAACAAACTGATGTTTTGCAAGACATTGCAGCTTGCATCTTTAGAGTGGTAAATGTCATTGAAAGAAAAAGTGTAAATGACGATATTTATACCGATAGCCATTAGCGTGATTAACGGACCTTATCTTTCTGTTACCACTTGACTGACTTGGTTATTACTGAGAGTAAGTGTTTGTGTCTTTTCCAAGAAGGTTGATCTTTGTCTTAGAGGATATAACACTGGTAGCCAAGATTTGCTGAGTCTTAAACCGTCTTCTCGGTTCATATTACATGGATGTTCTTCTATTTCCACAGCTTCGCGGATTAGTCTGGGAAAGTAGAAAGGAGTTCTAGCCAACACTTTACTTTGGTCAAACTTCAGCGTGTGTCCTTGGTTCCACACACGCTAATCGCTATCAGTATAAATATCGTCATTTACACTTTTTCTTTCAGTGACATTTACCACTCTGAAGATGCAAGCTGTAATGTCTTGCGAAACGTCAGTTTATTTGAGTTCACGAAAGACAATACGGCAAAAGCCAAGTTCTACTTCTTGTTTCGGCTCTCAAGAAGAAACTAGGACCAAGCCTAAGTCTGGGTTGTTCAACTACGGCCCGATCTAAGCCGAAAGTCGCTTATAATATAATCATCAACATAAGCGCGAAAGCTTAAGATTTTATAACTATGCATTTATTGTAATTAGTTGAATTATGGAACGATAAAGAAAAGTTACAATAGATAATTGACTGTAACACATTTAATAGTTTTTATTCTTGACACAAATATAAAAAGTACAGTTTTGAAAATTGCAATCTATGGATTTATTTTTAATATCTGTTTTTGTATCCTGAGTTCTATGAGGGATATCTTCGGAAGAAATGTCTCGATGTTGGGAAACAAATGTTTTTTTATTTTCGGTACCGTTGATATTTCTGATTTTGCCAGTAATTTATCTGCTATTTAGTGCTTTTGCACCGATGAGGGGTCCGCATACCTTTCGACAACTGTGGATGACTTTCAGCCCCCATGTTTTTCAAAGTAAGCAAGTATGTTTCTGATTCTGCCAAAATAATGACAGATCAAAAAGCATGTCTTGCGTACAAGTCCGGGTTTTGTAATTTAAGGAATTTAGCTATAATTTTGAAAATTGATTTTTTCTCACTACTTGGTTTACGCATTTGCCATTTCGTCAACAATAAATATATCTTTTATCAATTGCATTTTTTGGACGCAGGGTAACAAATTTTCTATAAAAACTTTAATTTCCAGTGACTACAAAACTTCTATGGATTTTATTTTTCGCTTCGGCAATTTAGATAAATATGTCAACTATTGTAAGTTGTCCCGACATAATCCAGCAATACCAAATGCTAGCATTACCCGGAATATATTAATTTAATGGAATCTATTAAAACTTACTTCGAACAATAAAAAAAACTTTCGTCTAGTGCTTTGGTAAACAAATTTTCAATTTCCTGTTTTGTAAAACTTTTAGATTTTTTGCGTCTATAACCTTTTGAATTTTGTTTCTGAAAAACTATAAATTTTAAGTATTTATAATTATTCACATTATTGTTGATGTATAACGTAGATCTAAGCACGGAATACTCTGATGGTTTTATTTTTGTGGTCACTTCGGCAAAATATGCGAGTAAAACACTTTCCGATAAGAATGAACATTTGTATCTTACTCCAAAAACATGAATTTTTCGTATGCCGTGTTGTTTCTAGATTTTTTTTCAAAGTGTATTAACTGTTGCTTCATTTGCTTGATTTTTTTAGTGGCATCCCTAATAGCACAAAAATGTCCTATGGACTTCCATTGGATGTCTTTTCATGGACATATGAATCTTTTACGGACGGACAAAAGATCCGAAGTAAATACTATGGACGTCCATAGTACGTTACTTTGGCACATAGTTGTATATCTAAAAAACGTCCATAATAGTTGCAGTTCATTTTCACTGTTCATACATTACAAAATTAAATACAAGACTTTATTAAAAAAGCATTAATACAAAATACAACAAAATACAACGATTTATGGAATATATAATACAAGGCGATGCCAGAAAGCTAATAAAAAAAATTTAAATTTTTAAAAATTGATTACACATTTCATGAAATCATTTTATAAACAACAGTAGAAAAACAAAACTTAATAATTACTTAAAAAATGTTTTAAAAGTGAAGTAAGAACGTACACAATAATATTAAAAAAAATTTTTATTCCTTATTTAAAAATGAGAAACAAAATAATAAAATAATTGAATTGTTATCACAAAATAATCTTGTAGCAGTGGCGGCTCGGGGTGGTTCACATTGGGGGTGCATAATTTCAAAATTAAAAAGTATACCTAATACATTTTTCTTATAAATATCCAATTTGAATTTTCTTATAACGTCTTTACCTTTAACAGATTGTTTATTTTCTAAACATAATTGAGGCATCGGCCGTTTAAGATTTTTTACTGCAATTTTTTCATCATACGTTAATCGCGAAAACGCATTATCCACTAAACTAGCGACAGAATTCATTGTATTTGCCTTCCGAGTACCTACCGTGAGCAAACTAAATACTTGCTCAATCGCTATGTATATTGCAGCATTGAAAACGAGCAAAATACAAGTATCCCCACCTCCAATGTAATTTTAAACGCTGTATTGAGCAACTGTCAGGTTTTGCTCCTCGATTCGCTTCACTCTTCAGTAGACCATCGCACGTTGTTACTGTTGTCACGCGCGGTCCGCAAACCATGAATACGTAATAATTAAACCAAAGAATAAATACTTTAGTGTATTTATTCTTTGATTAAACACTTCCACAGTTAGCCGTCGCTTTGTTTGTTTTGTTTAAAATTCCAGGGGGTGCAATTGCTCACTTGCTCTCATTAAAAAGCCGCCACTGTCTTGTAGTTTATTTATAAAAATTAACTACAATTATTGTTTCGACTCTATAATTCTAATTGTCAGTCAGCATTGAGTAATAATACATTGCAACCATTTAAATCTACTTTAAAACTTTTAAATTATTTGTTATAATCAGAATATAATTTTTGTACTAAATATAAAAAATGCGGGTAATCGCTATTGAATCTTAATAGGAACGCTTCTGACCTCGATTATAACTACTTTTCGATCAAAATTTAAGTGCGAATGTGAATATTATTTTATTAGTAGGTAATACACCTTTGCTGTAAAAAAATTGTTCTTACCTATAGTGTCAATTTCACAGTATCTTCTGACTCCACAAATTTAATTTCAAAAAAACTCTTTTCGTTGTATCATTAACCTCCTTTCTGCCACTTACTTAAAAAAAGAGAGAGTGCAAAAAAACTGTTCAGTTTTAACTTTATGCAATTATGTCTATAATTTACCACTAACGTATAAGCATGACAATGATATTTACCTGTCGTAGAATATACTGCTGGCAATTACGACAAAGCTCAGCTTGTAATGGTTTTGCATGTACCTTCTGTGTGTCGATTAGATACAAGTTAACCAAAACATTACTAAGTTTTCAAAAATTTTAGTATCTTTCAACGAAATAGAAAACGTCAGATTACCAAACAACAGTTTATCAACAAAAGGAATATAGTGTCGGACACGGTCGTGGTGATTTTCTCCGATGCACTGAATAAAGATCAGTCAAAATATACCAATTAAACCAGAAATTATCTTGATTCTTAATATTTAGAAATGCTTTTTTTTCTGATTTCGAATGATAAAGATAAATATGATGAGGCTCTCATAGGATTGTGCTTGCATATGTTGACGTCTGATTATAAAAATTTTTACAGTGCCCATTCTAAAAACATACACAATTCGTTGACATATGAACATAGATGGGCGCTATAGAAATTACCTGAATCTCTTTCTTGAAATTCTGAACATTTTTTCTCTAATATAGCGAATAACTCTTATAAAGATTGAGTTAGTTGCATAATGAGCGTAGAAAAATTTTCTTAGAACAACTTTAGAATTACACATCAGCTTATGAAGGGTTTTATATATATCCAAATACATATTTAGTACTTGAAAATAGCAAAACAATTAAAATGTAGAAAGTAATGTTAAAAGAAGTAATAAATGTTTGAAGTAATGGCGTCTTATGCTTTTACTATTACAGGTCGGGAACCTTTCATTTAATGATATCTATAATTATAACACATTTTTTTAATGCATAGCAAATTCTTTTGATTAATGAATGTTACGTTGCATAATGTGTTGTTCTACATTTAAAAGTTTAATAGTGTTGCATTTAGATTTTAGCTAACTAGTAAACGCAACATTTTGTAAACAATTGCCAATTGCAATATGCATAATGTATGTAATAAGCATTTTTGATACATTGTTGAGAACTGAATAACCTTGTTTTTTATGGACACGAAATTGTAGTATCAAAAAAACATGCAGTTAATATACTTCTTCAGTTTTATCTACAGAAATGGATAAAAACCACGTGAACGTTCTCGAACTTGAAAATAATTCGAATTGAACGTTTCAATATAATTTAGATTTACTACATCTTGTTTGAAGATTAGCGAAGGTTAGCATTATTGCGAATTGATTGTTTCCGAATGCGTTTGACGTTAGAAAAAACAATTTATGTTATTATGGCGACCCATACTAAGATATTCTCTCATTAAATTTAAATAAACAAATAAATACTAAAATAAACAACATATATTTCCACAAAAACAAATAAATATTTTTTTTAGAATCGATTGTTGTAATACGCTTCTAAACTAGTTTCAAAATTAATAACATAATTTTAATTTAAATTTATTAAACAAATATATACAAAAATGATGATGGTCGGGGAAGTTCGATAAGGTAAGATCGCTTATGATCGAGTTCCATTCGGTTTGAAGTTAGTCGATGATGCTCGGGGAAGTTTGTGTTAGATTAAAGTATAAGTAATAGGAATTTTATATTTAAAGAAATAACAAAACAGTTAAAGTTTAGAATATTTGAAATAATGATGCCTTATTCATTTATTTTTACTATTACAGGTCGAGAATCTTTAATTATTAAATTTATAGGATTATACTATATATCCAAAATGTTGTAAATACTATTAGATACTTTGTCATCAACTTAAGGTAACAACATTTAATAAATTTTTGTAGCGGAAAATATAACTTTACTTCAATAATTTTGGCGCGTCCTGTATATTTGATTAAAATAATAACTGAAATAAACACAAAACTTATCATTTGCGATGGAAATAAATAAGAAACTTAAATAGTAAACAAAACTGAGGCTAAACGCCATCTCGTAGGAACGGAGCTACGTACGAGTTAATCCACATGTAGGAAACTATGAAGTTGTTAGTTAGATAGTAAATATTACAACCGCGAATTTCAAAAAATGTATTTGAATTATACGCGGCATAATATTTCTAACTGTACTACGCAAGTGCAAAAATTTGTTTATATAATTGCAGAAACCATCTTAGAGACCAGTGGACAGCTGTTTCGTCCTATTTGGACTCCTCAGCACTGGAATACTCTAATGCAGTTTCCACAACTATATAAAACAAATTGCCATAGTTTTAATCCCATTCGGGTGTTAATTGATTAACAAAACTGAGGCTAAACGCCATCTCGTAGGAACGGAGCTACGTACGGAGTTAATCCACATGTAGGAAACTATGAAGTTGTTAGTTAGATAGTAAATATTACAACCGCGAATTTCAAAAATGTATTTGAATTATACGCGGCATAATATTTCTAACTGTACTACGCAAGTGCAAAAATTTGTTTATATAATTGCAGAAACCATCTTAGAGACCAGTGGACAGCTGTTTCGTCCTATTTGGACTCCTCAGCACTGGAATACTCTAATGCAGTTTTCACAACTATATAAAACAAATTGCCATAGTTTTAATCCCATTCGGGTGTTAATTGATTAACAAAACTGAGGCTAAACGCCATCTCGTAGGAACGGAGCTACGTACGAGTTAATCCACATGTAGGAAACTATGAAGTTGTTAGTTAGATAGTAAATATTACAACCGCGAATTTCAAAAATGTATTTGAATTATACGCGGCATAATATTTCTAACTGTACTACGCAAGTGCAAAAATTTGTTTATATAATTGCAGAAACCATCTTAGAGACCAGTGGACAGCTGTTTCGTCCTATTTGGACTCCTCAGCACTGGAATACTCTAATGCAGTTTCCACAACTATATAAAACAAATTGCCATAGTTTTTAATCCCATTCAGGGTGTTAATTGATTAACAAAACTGAGGCTAAACGCCATCTCGTAGGAACGGAGCTACGTACGAGTTAATCCACATGTAGGAAACTATGAAGTTGTTAGTTAGATAGTAAATATTACAACCGCAATTTCAAAAATGTATTTGAATTATACGCGGCATAATATTTCTAACTGTACTACGCAAGTGCAAAAATTTGTTTATATAATTGCAGAAACCATCTTAGAGACCAGTGGACAGCTGTTTCGTCCTATTTGGACTCCTCAGCACTGGAATACTCTAATGCAGTTTCCACAACTATATAAAACAAATTTTTTTAGCCTCAGTTTTGTTAATCAATTAACACCCGAATGGGATTAAAACTATGGCAATTTGTTTTATATAGTTGTGGAAACTGCATTAGAGTATTCCAGTGCTGAGTCAAATAGAGACAGGCTGTCCACTGATGATCTCTAAGATGGTTTCTGCAATTATATAAACAAATTTTGCACATTGCGTAGTACAGGATTAAATATTATGCCGCGTATAATTCAAATACATTTTTGAAATTCGCGGTTGTAATATGTTACTATCTAACTAACAACTTCATGAGTTTCCTACATGTGGATAACTCATGTACGTAGCTCCGTTCCTACGAGATGGCGTTTAACTTCAGTTTTGTTAATCAATTAACGCCCGAATGGATTAAAACTATGGCAATTTGTTTATAGTTATTGTAGCACTGCATTAGATATTCCAGTGCTGAGAGTCCAAATGAGACGAAACAGCTGCACTGGTCTCTAAGATGGTTTCTAATTATATAAACAAATTTTTGCACTGCTGGTACAGTTAAATATTATGCCGCGTATAATTCAAATGCATTTTTGAAATTCGCGATTGTAATATTACTATCAACTAACAACTTCATAGTTTCTATGTGGATTAACTTCATGCGTAGTTCTAAATGGCGTTTAGCCTCAGTTTTGTTAATCAATTAACGCCGAATGGGATTAAGGCTATGGCGGTTGTTTTATATAGTTGTGGAAACTGCATTAGAGTATTCCAGTGCTGAGGAGTCAGATGGGGACGAAACGGCTGTCACTGATCTCAAGATGGTTTCTGCAATTATAAACAAATTTTGCACTTGCGTAGTACGGTTGGAAATATTATGCCGCGTATAATTCAAATACATTTTGAAATTCGCGGTTTGTAATATTTACTATCTAACTAACGGCTTCATAGTTTCCTACAGGATTAACTCGTACGTGCTCCGTTCTACGAGATGGCGTTTAACCTCAGTTTTGTTAATCAATTAACGCAGATGGGATTAAAACTATGGCAATTTGTTTTATATAGTTGTGGAAACTGCATTTAGAGTATTCCGGTGCTGAGAGTCCAAATGGACGAAACAGCTGTCACTGGTCTCTAAGATGGTTTCTGCAATTATATAAACAAATTTTGCACTTGCGTAGTACAGTTAGAAATATTATGCCGCGTATAATTCAAATACATTTTTGAAATTCGCGGTTGTAATATTACTCTAACTAACAACTTCATAGTTTCCTACATGTGGATTAACTCGTACGTAGCTCCGTTCCTACGAGATGGCGTTTAGCCTCAGTTTTGTTAATCAATTAACCCGGAATGGGATTAAAACTATGGCAATTTGTTTTATATAGTTGTGGAAACTGCATTAGAGTATTCCAGTGCTGAGAGTCCAAATAGGACGAAACAGCTGTCCACTGGTCTCTAAGATGGTTTCTGCAATTATATAAACAAATTTTACACCGTAGTACAGTTAGAAATATTATGCCGCGTATAATTCAAATACATTTTTGAAATTCGCGGTTGTAATATTACTATCTAACTAACAACTTCATAGTTTCCTACATGTGGATTAACTCGTACGTAGCTCCGTTCCTACGAGATGGCGTTTAGCCTCAGTTTTGTTAATCAATTAACGCAGAATGGGATTAAAACTATGGCAATTTGTTTTATATAGTTGTGGAAACTGCATTAGAGTATTCCAGTGCTGAGGAGTCCAAATAGGACGAAACAGCTGTCACTAGTCTCTAAGATGGTTTCTGCAATTATATAAACAAATTTTGCACTGCGTAAATGTACAGTTAGAAATATTATGCCGCGTATAATTCAAATACATTTTGAAATTCGCGGTTGTAATATTTACTATCTAACTAACAACTTCATAGTTTCCTACATGTGGATTAACTCGTACGTAGCTCCGTTCCTACGAGATGGCGTTTAGCCTCAGTTTTGTTAATCAATTAACACCCGAATGGGATTAAAACTATGGCAATTTGTTTTATATAGTTGTGGAAACTGCATTAGAGTATTCCAGTGCTGAGGAGTCCAAATAGGACGAAACAGCTGTCCACTGGTCTCTAAGATGGTTTCTGCAATTATATAAACAAATTTTTGCACTTGCGTAGTACAGTTAGAAATATTATGCCGCGTATAATTCAAATACATTTTTTGAAATTCGCGGTTGTAATATTTACTATCTAACTAACAACTTCATAGTTTCCTACATGTGGGTTAAATAGTAAACTTTTATTATACCTTGCTAAATACATAAATACAATATTTTTTACAAAGTTTAAAAACTTAAATTAAAAAAAAATTCAAGGTTTAAAAATTTAAACGAGCGTTTGATAAGCTAATAATCTGTAACACTAGACATGATATACCCGGGTCGATGATGAAGTATTTCCATTACACACAAGACATGAGAATTAATGTTATTTTCGCAATTTAAAAAATGTTCAAATGCTTCAAAATTTTGCATTTCATCATCTTGACAGTTTTCGTCCTCATAGTCGTCGTTGTTGTCTTTATAACCATTGACAATTTGTTCAATTTTGTGTTTGTCAGTTTTCTGTTTAAGCACACGTTTTGCTATATTATCGTAGTATTCTTTTAATTTATATGATTGCATTAATTCCAATCGATAGTTTATTATAGGTTCTAAATTAAAAATGTTGTACATATCGTATTTATCTAAAGTACACTATCGATAATCACGAAACAATGTAGTTTAAGCACACGTTCTACTATATTAACGTAGTATTCTTTTAATTTATATGATTGCATTAATTCCAATCGATAGTTTAGTTCTAAATTAAAAATGTTGTACATATCGTATTTATCTAAAGTACACTATCGATAATCACGAAACAATGTAGTTGTTTTTAAAAAAATTGTATTTATATCTAATGAAGCCCAGTGAGCAGAACGCTACTTTATCGTGGAACTTTAGGCTACTTAATGGCTGTTAGGAAGTGATATTGGCTTAAGTAGCTAATTGGCAACTTAAGAAACTTCTTTAGAGTTTAAGTACCAATATAAAATTGCTTAGTTACTTAAGAACCACTTATAAAGTTTTTTTACCACCTTTAAACAGCTACTTCATTGACAGCTTCTCAAGAGCCTTCTAAAATGCCTCTTTATGGTATTATTGTTTCTTAAAGTCGACTTTGTTACTTTAAAGGAGCTGTTTTTTTTTATTAATCATTTATTGTAATTCATATTTACAAAATGGAGAGCTTACAAAAATTGGGAAAACAAAACCAGCTGTTACATTGTTTTCATTAGCTTTAACCTATTCTTTTTACTTTTTTCGTAGGATTCTGTGATCAATGACTAATGTTGAATCCTTATTCACATTGTGCTGTGACTTCATAAAAAAGATTCATTAGTAATAGATGGTCTACCGTTACACACTGAAGAAGATATTTGAGAAAGTTTTTCAAAGAAAAGAAGCGGAAGGTCAAATATTTTATTAATTCAGTTGTGTCTTGTCGATTTTCAGTATGACGTAAGAAATATAAGTACGATTAGTTTTCACATAATCAAACATTCAATGGATATTTATTTAATCACTTAGTATAATTTGTTTGAAAACTAATTGTACTAGGTACTACTTCGATTTTTTGTTTATTTTTTTCGTATACTTTCTTTCATGCAAAACATCTCCAATATGCTAACGAATCACATCCCTTGTATATCCCATATTTTGAGATGGTATCCAGTCTAGATAGGTAACATCTTCTAATACTGCTGGTTTATCTTCGATATTTCGATTTTCTGAAACTTTCTCTTTAAATTACAGCGTTGCGCTGTTGTGAGAGCTCATTTTTATGCACAAATATGTGTCGAAACAGGAATGATACTTGATCGTTATTTAACTACTGTACCCCAAAACAGTACATTTATGTAACATGCCTTCTCTGCTAAAATTGAAATGCAACGGATAAAAACATACATTCATTGAAGCACATACCAATTAAACCACACTGAATCCTTGTTTTGTATTATTCTCTTATAAATATAAGCAAACAATCCACACACACACAAAAGTAACTACCTAAAAAATGGAAAATTAGTGATAAAACTGAATATGCATTTCTTAATCTCAACAAACAATGTTTGCAAAAATTTATCAATTATACCTATGAATTATACCAAATTACAGCAAGTTTCTTATAAAAAGTACTGGTTAAAACATAAATAACTAGATTTCAAATTCAAAATCTAAAACTATGATTTAAAACGCTCATATTTTTCGTATTGTAAAATCAAAGATTATCAAATATTAAGCAGTCCGTGAACGTAACATGCATGTTGTAGGATAGCTCAGTTGGAATATCTAATGATGACAAATCTATCAGGTAGGAGATCGCAGGTCCAAATCTGACCAGAGGAAAATTCAAGCAAAACATTATTAAGTAAAACTTGCGTTTTTAAAATATACACATATATAACAAAATACACCTGTAAAACACGTAGGGCAAACGTGAAGAAGTAAAATAGTTACAATAAGTAATTAATTTACAGTGGTCGGACCGATACTTTTTAAAAGCATCGCTATACGATAAGCGATACTTGGAGCAAAAATGTATCGCGATACCGATATTCTTTACTTTGTCTAGAATAGTATCGCTATAGCGATAATAGTATCGCTTTAATTTTGCGTTACTTATTGCGATACTTTTTCATTAGTGATCTGAGGAGAGAAATTCCGATATGAATTTTACATTACTTTGAGTTGCTACTGTATTGTTAAGGTTCAGTTATACTTACTAATCGTGGCTTCACCTTATGATAAAACCGTACACACTTATTTAAAACTGCAAAGAAAAAAATTACAATTTCAATTTAGTCGTATTTTAACATTAAACAAAAATTAATTATAAGTCTATTTTTTAAAGCTGTATTATCTCCAAGGTATTTAGACTTAAAACAAAATTTAAATAAAGATTTAAACTATACGTGTTTTTAAAACAGTTGCATTCATTAGTTAGCACAAACGTTATATTTTTTCTAAAAATAAATACATATGTTTTGTAAGTACTTGGTTATATAATGCTAAAATGTTAGCGAAAAGCAAAATTACACCTAAATTGCACTACTTAAGGAATCAAGAGCTAGTTGCTATTCTGTTATATTTTATTGTCTGGTTGTTGGATTATGGTTCGGTTGTGACAGGCATTAAAAAAAGATAAATATACAATTTGTAAGTACATCTGGAGTCGGTAAAGATAAAACTATTTTTTTGCAACGTGACTTTTGGGTGGTTGTGAGGATTTACTTAAAAGTTGTTTACTGCAACCCTTTTTGATCCTAATTGTTACTGTTTTTTTAAATCATAATAATTCGCTATAAACTAGTAAAAAGTAGTACCCTGTTTGACAAATCTTCAAAATAGTGTGATTTTTGTACCATAAATTAAACGTACTTAGTTGTTGAACATTTCGAGCGCATATCTTCTAGAAAGAAAATTCTACTTCAGGTATATTCTGTTTATTTAGCATCAAAGGCCATAAAATTCAATTGTCAGACAATGGTGGAGTTATACCTGTTTTAAAGAAAGTAAATACACTGGTATATTTAAAAATCGTAGACATTGCAGGTACAGGATTATTTAGTTGTAATTTAAAGTACTATATAGGTAGAATTTAAAATTCGGTTTTACTTCGAAGTACTTTTAAATTTAAACATTCCAATAAATTTTCAAGTATCGATTCAAAGTATCGCATTTTGCGATAGACGATACTGAAAAAAACTATCGCGATATCTATATCGATACTTTTTTTTCAAATGTATCGCGATACGATATTCTGTATAGCGATACTCGTATCGCGATACTATTATCGCTATACTTCCGACCACTGTTAATTTATTCTTTGGTTATTTTTTTTAAGCTACTTAAAGATAGTAAAAATAAAGTATTTAAGCAGCACAGTTGTTTCCGAAAGGTGGTTTACGGTTGCTTTACAGCTTCTTTAAAGCTTTGCTAGTACCACAAAGAGCTATATAAGCTCGATTTTAATGCATTAAAGGAGCTTCCTAACAGCTACATAACTGCGGAGTTTTTAGCTACTTAAACGCTTCATGGAGGCTTCAGTTTTTCCATAACCCACTTAAAAGTGTTCTAAAGAGTAACTTTAAAAGCTAAAGTAGTTATAAAAACGCCGGTTTTAGCTATAATTTGCTCACTGGGAGATGATTCTCGTTCAGAATACTTTCAATTGTAGAATAGTTTTAAATATTTGGATATATCGACTAATTTACTTAGGTTCTGAATAGAAACACTGATGTTTAACGATTTTGCCTCTTAAAGAGAAGGCATGCTTTTGGTTGAATTAAAGAAAAATTCGTTTATTAAATAGGATTGAAGTTTCATAAATTCGATCCATTATTCACCAGTTAGTAGTACATTATTTTTATCATAGTGAACAACATTGCATCTGGTATTTCTACATATACCACCATTGACACACATGTCATGCAAATACGTGCTATACCCACTATGTATGTATCAATGAAAACGTGTATCTTTTCTTACCGTCTACGTTTTAAAACGTGATTTTATTTAGTAAACATTTTTTTAAGGAAGCCGCATTCTTAGGTTATTGGCTATATTCAGTTTTGCTTCGCAATGAAATTAACTCTCGATGACCATGTTTTGGAAAAGACTGATTAACTGTAACTTAAATACGTTCGAACATTTAACACAGAAAATTTTTCATTTAACTCCACAATGGAACTACTTCTTGAGTTTGTAGTCTTATTTTAGAAACACGCTGCATATGCATACTTACCTATTCAGTTAACAATTTGGAAATTCCCTAGAAATCGATAATTTGACATTTAAGACTAATTTTGGATAAACGTGTTTCGTTCCAACAACCCATTTTGAAAATCATCATCATATTTCATATGTGCATTGTTACTACAGTGCGCGCCGCTTAATAGAATCACGTTAGGACTTGATAACAATAACAGAATGATAAAATGATCCAAAATTTAAAAAAAAACAAATTTTTATTTATTAAAAAGCAGTAAATACATATACAAACGATGACCTGCATGTAATATCAAATATAATGCATTATGTTAGTCTTTATAAAAAGTAGTTTATAAAATTTAATTGTAATTTAAATAAGGTTAACTGTAATACTATTTTAATTGCATACAATAATTAGTGATTTTTATTGAGTTGATTTAATAAGTGCTAATAATGCAAATCCAATTTTTTAAACCATGTAATAAAACAATTTATATTATATATATATTTATAAACAAACCTGAATTAAATTAAAACAAAATTATGAGTGCCATCCGCGCCTGATTTGAAGTATAATACTATATGCGGGGAAAAACACTGTTATGTTACAGTCTTTATAAAAAATTGTTATAAATTTTAATTGTAATTTTAATATTCACCGTTTTGTATTGATTTTAGTTATTGTTTTAATCATACTATATAAATTTGCAGGGCGAGCCTTATAAACTCATTAAATTTGTTATCTTAAGTTGATGACAGCGTATTTAATAATAAATAAAAAATTAATCATTAAATGTTCTCACCCTGTAATAGTAAATAAATATGTGATTGAATATATAATCCTAAGTTACTTTAATTTAATGATGTATTTATTTGGAATACATGATTTTTATTAAACAAATAATAAAATAGTGTGCACATAATAAGAGTGTCATTGGGTGCATCTGAGAGCTATTTTGAACTATGATTTGTTTATGCTCCAAGTAGAAGTTGTTGGTCGAGGTTATGGTAAAATTTGAAAAGTTTATGCTGTTTTTAACGATACATATGCTTTATTCCTACTTTATTCGATGTAGCGCAGCGGTAGCTGCTACGTAACCGCTCCGGCTGGTGAATGCACTCATTAGCCGCTTTCTTTTCATGCAATTTTTATCATCATAACGCGTTACATCGCACTTGGATTCAAAGATCGTGTTCGTTTTCTTAAAATGATCAATTCCCCTAACTTTTCTGATCTAGATTGGTAATCCCTTTGCCCTGCTGAATCGCTGTTATTTTTGTATTCGTTGAATTTGATTAGTGTTCTTAACCTCATTTTTTGTTGTTTGAAATTTTACATCAATAAGAAAATGTGTTCTAACAACTTACGAGTTTTAAAATTACAAGAGTGAGATGGTGAAGTATATAGTTTTCTTGTTTCCGAAGACGAGTATTGCCACGCGACAGCAGGTAATAATTTGATAAAATTGAGGTGAATTTATAAAATTGATTCATATTCTTTTTAGATATAAGGTTTGCCCAAGATTTATTAGATAGGCATAAAGGTGGAGAAGAGAAGTTACAATCGCAGATACATAATTCACCTGCATCAAGCAGCATGTTTACTACTCAGACCGGAGAATCTCCCTTCACTGAAGTTTTATGGTCCGATGCAGAAACCACATTATTGGTATCTCTATACAATGATCATAAAGACGCTTTCACAAACGCAAAAAAAAACGAAAACATGTATGGGACATTATAGCGGAGCAAATGACAGCACATAATTACTTTGTAAGAATACCTCAAATTAGTATATAAAATATATATTTAGGCATACAATTTTTTAGCGCAATCCTGAGAAACTTGAAAGGAAATAGACAAATTTATTAAGAGTATATAGGTCTATTAAATACAATAAAGGTTCGAAGAAAAGTGACAGAGGGGTCCTACATTACAAATATTTTGATCTGATTGATGAAATCATGGGTGATAAACTCTCAAATACTGCAGCACCTCGAAGTATGATAAATGCAGGGGTTAATAATACAGTGCTTCCAGCAGAAGAAACGGCTTCCACTTCAAATGATGACTCACAAACAGATAGCGATCAAACAACTATCACAACAGATATCGATGCAATAGAGCAATCACAATTTGATCTGCCATCTAAAAAAAAGAAAAATAAATACTCCGCTGAGAGAACGGCTTGTCCACAAACAAAAGAGACATGAGGAAATAATGGAGTTAGAAAAAAAGAAACTTTTATTGGAGGAGATGAAAATAAATTTATTCGAAAAATATCTTGAACATTTATCAGAAGGTAAACACTAACTGTATAAAGTTATATAAAAATATATACTTATTATCTATATTTCTGTATCCTCTAAAAATATTTCATCAATAAAGTCTTTAGATATCTGACATTTTTTAACAAATAATCATTTTCGGGTTTTGAACCGCGTTCCATATTTACACTTTTCACAAAATTTATAAAACTTACAAACTTTGAAAAATTTTCAATGTTTGACGTTTCAACAGTCATGTCGCTGTCTTTGGGATTCAGCCAACATTGTAGCAACAATGTTGGCTAAATCCCAAAACTTCTGGCCTAGACTATATAAGGAAGTACGACAATTTCAATAGGGATAATGGAATCGATCTAGCGTCAATATGGAAAAACATGTTCTGGAAAACTAATGAAACGGAACCGTCACGAACCACTGACCCGAACGGCGTAATATAAAGGCTTGCCAGGATTCTATATCTTCAGTTTCAGTTTTTGAAGAAGACAGCGACATGACTGTCGAAACGTCAAACATTGTTCATTTTTCAAAGTTTGTAGGTTTTCTAAGTTTTATAAATTTTGTGAAAAGTGTAAATATGGAACGCGGTTCAAAACCCGAAAATAATTATTTGTTAAAAAATCATGACCGCGAAAGCCTCAAAAATAAAATATCTGACATATGTTGTGTAATACACAAGATGCAGCTATACAATTCACTATGAAGCTGTGTTTTATATTATCAAATTTTTGAAGTCTTCTAAATCGCGCTTTTAAATGGTCATAACCGTTTTCCACCACAATTCTAGTACTTGAGTGGCGGTAATTGAAATTTCTATCCTCATTATTTAAATGACCGTTGTCCTTTTTCGGTACGAGCAGCCAATTCAATGATGGATAAGCAGAATCCCCGATTAATTTGTATCTGCCATAAAATAAATCATTACTTTCTAATGCAGTTCTGTACAAAGCAGATCGTCGAAAGATCCTAGCATCCTGCATAGATCCTGGTTCACCTAAATAAATATCAACAAACAACATACTGCTATTTACTACTCCTTGCATTACAACACTGTGGTACCCTTTTTGATTGCAATAATCTTCAGGGTAATATTTTGGTCTGTTGATCTTAAAGTGGGTTCCATCAATAGCCCCAATCACATTCATTACACCTTTTTTTTGCAAATGCTCTAGATTCTATTTCAGCTTCAACATTTGTAAGCCACTTTATATAATCGGAACTAATACGAACAAGGAATTCAGTGACTTGTTTCACTGTACCATGTGCACAACTTAAAGTTACATCAAATCTATCGCCAATTTGCCGAGAAGTTTCAGTATTGGCCAAATACCAAATTGTTAATAAAATTGCCTTAGAGGCAGTAATTTGTTGTCGACCTCTTTTTGTGGATATAAAATTGGCACTATATTGTTCAATTATTTTTTTCTACGACTAACAGACAATACGATGCATTGTATGTTTAATTGCGATTAGGCAACGTTGTGCATTGTGATTGTGTACTTTCATTTCCGTACAGGTCAAAGTCATTTCCGTTCATGTCAAACCTATTAACGTACAGGATAATGAATTATAAGAACAATTTAGAAGACTTTTACAAATATTCCCTGCATCACAAATTATAAAATTTGAAAACAAAATAATTGAGGGTCATGTAAAAGGTATTTCATTAGTTTTATAGCATAAAAAGTGTGGTTTATAAATTACATATTTTAGGTTATATTCGTAAACGTTGACATATAGTGACTTTCTTCTAACGAAATTTAAATATATTTTAGAAGTTCAAGGTAATTAGAATAAGTAAAAATTTTTAATTTGCAAACTAACTCTTTGTTTTTTTTTGCAGGGTTTTCTTTTGATAGGAAGTAAATATTAACAGTAATTAATCGAACTTTTGCTTTTGCAGTGTTATAAACAGATTAAGTAATCCAATCCTTGAAATAAAATTACTTATTTTATAATAACATGCTCAAATTAACTTAAAGAAGTTAGTATTTATTAGAGAATTTATCAGTTTTTTGAACTGCAATGATAATTCAAATGTAACCAATTATCTTTTGTCGTTCATCGGTGGTTGCAAGATACCAAAATGTTTCTTTCGCGCATGCCTGATATCTGTTTGTTATTATTTATCCTTGTATTAATGCAGTTTTCATAAGTATTTATGTATACTTTCACTACATATTATATTATAATCTTATAAAAATAATTCATTCGCACATTGTCGCTACCTTGTTAAAAATTTAATCACAAACACTTTGGACTTACGTGATAATAAATAACACAAGATAAACATAAATATAATCAATTGTTACAAGACTAATGCAAACCACTGGTTTATACATTGAAAAAATTATATATTTAGATGTAATTATAAACAAAAGCACTGAATCACTTGTTTCCTTTTACCTACAATGTGTTCTGTTAACAATTAATTTCTCATATTTAAACTAATTTTTCAGTAAAGATTATTACAGCATATTTGATCCATTAGAATAATTAACTATCTTGTATTTTCTAAAAGGAATTGTTTGCAATTCTTTAACTACGATGATCTTATTACCTTCTTAGTTCGGAAAGCTTCATTCTTAAGAATAACACCTATTAATCACAAATTATCTTTAAATATTTACAAACCTACCTTATTTGCTTTGTAAGTCACATCCACATGTTATTTGGTTGAAGCTTTTAGGAAAAACTATCATATCAACATTTTTCAGAACTTGACATTGTTAACGATTGAGGCTTCGACATGAATAGATTTCTTTAATTTACTGGCTGCAAAAGCAAAATCGTGTCATTGAATCATTAGTATTAAGTTATGCTTGAAATTATTGTATTAAAAAAAATTCAAATACTAAATGATTCGAAGTTAACTAAAATTGCATGTATTCAAAGCAAATAAATTACACTCACAATTTCTTTAACTAGATATGAGTAAAAAACAAGAATTAAATAATAGTAACAGATAACTAATAGTATAAACGCTGTCAAGTTGACATAAAATAAATACAAGTTTTGACATAATTCTTTAATTGTCATTTTAGGTATTACCAATACAAATTTTTAAATTAGTTTATGTATTTTCTGCGTTATTTTTTTCAATTCTGTTTAACTTTGATTACTAATTAAATATAGAGTCGTAGAAAAAGCATAGTGTATAATTCGTAAGTAATGTGTATTGCCAACCATTCCTTACTCATGATACAATATATAGTATAGAGGTTTCATTATGTCGTGAACTATGACCTTGAGTCGAAAATCAGAATTAATATACTAAAAGTCAAAAATTTGACAAGTCTATCTGAATTCCAAAAACGTTAGTCTATTTAAAAGGCACTCACATCAATAAAAATTAAAAATAATCAGATATTTATTTATTAAATAAAAATTTATTTATTTATAATAATACCTAAAGACTTATTAACTACAAATACAACGATAAAAGCAAAGATAGGCTAGAAAAAATGTACCGGCAAATGTTTGTAAAACGAATAATAATATTTTGACATATACCGAATACAACGCCACAGTTCACGAGATCTTGAAAGACGTCTATATTCAACACTAGTGCGTTCCATCCTAAAATGACTTTAAAATCACTAGGAGAATAACTGTTAGCTATTATCTCCACATAATCCATTATCCTAATATGATCCCTCCTTTCTCTATCTTCATCACTGTCACTAGAACTAATAGCATCATTTACTGGAGTTAACAATTCGACCTATAAAAATATAATTGTAAATATTTAGAAATTATAAAATCTTTAATTTAATACCAATCTAAATTTATTAATATGCATTTCAGTGCAACACTAAACGAAAATATTCTAACCTAACTAAACGGAAAGATTAAACGTAACCTTGAAGCAATGTTCTTTTGTTGTTTTCGCGATCGTGATCAAAAGTCACTGATCTCTATAATAATATGGATAGCTGATACTGTATGTTGACATTGGGTGCATTCAGCCGACTCAACTGTTGTGGAACAGTTCCCGATTTTCGGCTGAATACGGCCGCTCCGAGTTCGCTACATTGGTAACAGTTCCGGAGCGGACGCCATTTTTTGTAGCGAAAATAATCTACGCTCTAATCTAGCAGTTCCCGCTACATGTCTACTACTACATCCATTACAATAATTCCTTTGACCAAAATGTTTATTTAATTAACTTATCTCCACAATAAACAATTACTTATAACCGTTTGTTGAGTTGTCCAATACATACACAGAATTTTATAAAAACTGGTACATGATGAATCGCTTGAAAATTGAAATAATAGAAACGACAATATTAGGTTATGTGCAAAGAACGGCAAGGTTAGGTTATTTAGTTGTAAAATATTATTGTTTAGGGACTTTTCGTTTATGGACAGCACTTAGTCACTACTTAGTCATACATGAATTTTGAGCAGCCAGCCGATTGACAACTGTTGTAAATGTAGCGCTGGATCTGTAGCGACTTGAGATCTATCGGCTGAATGCACCCAGACACCTTTAGAGAAATCATCAGCGCCACTCATTACTGAGACAGGAACTAAAATATAACGCTAACCATACTTTTTTGTGACAGTTTAATTGTCATAAATATTAATATTTTCTAAATAAATTAGTATGTTGAAAAATAATTTGAAAATTGTTTGAGCGCATCAGCAGTAGCTTGTGCTTTGGATTTTTATTTCAATATGTATGTTCTTTAATTTTCTTGATTTCTTCGCAATTTAGGTATTTATGTGCCCTCTTTGTCCCTGAACCACCAATACTGTACATATTGTTCCTTAAAAAACAAGATCAATTAATATATGATTAATTATTAGAACATTACTTACACATTTTGCGCTGTTGCTATCTGCATTAATAAAGGTATCAAATTCAGTGATGTCGTCTACAGTATTCAGCGGTAGCATCTTCTTGATGTCGTTGAAATTGCTTATTGTAGCCGGCTTGCTCGATTTTAGCCACTTAAAAATCTCACTAACAGTGAATTTTATTTCTTCAAATTGTTTTTTCATGCCCTTTATATCCGATAATTCCTTCTTGACATCCTTCAATTCAGACAATATTTCATCGAGTTTTACTGAAAAACGATTGAATTTATTTATTTTTCATTTTTTTGTGGAAAGTTTATTAAAGTTACCTTCCGATCGTAAACTTAACCAACGTCGCTCAGATAGTATTACGAAATTTGAAATGTTGATAAATCGGTTGTTATAAACTTCTATAATTTCTGACATATTGTCTGTAACCTGCGTCATATCAACGGCCGGTAATGGTGCTAATCAAAGAGCTAATGCAGCTAAAAATAATTCGAAGTCAATTTAACTAATCAAAAAAATCAAAATACTCACTGTTGAAGTCTTCATCACTTGATGAGGTGGATAGACAAAATATTTTTTGAGAAGTTTTTCTTTTTCTCTTGTTGGGAACTTTTTCTCCATCGTTTTTCCTGTTTCGGACCGACAATCCCGTTACTGTAAAAAATAAAACAATTTCATTATAGATATATGTTTGTACATCTTTTGATACTCTTACTAACATCTAGATCGTTGCAACTTAATATTGCAATTCAAACCACGTTTTTGGATTCGAAGGAATGACTATTGATGTAGTGTGTCACATTCTTGGATAGCGGTCACCAACACAGGGTGTCATTTCCAAAAAAAACTACCGCATAATCTTTATCAATTGCTAAAAAGAATATACATAAATATAACAATACATGTTCAAATCTATAGACATACATATGTGTTTCAGTTTCTATAGTATTGTTTATGTAATACAATTAAATTATTTTAACTTAAAGACTTCTCCACATATGTTCTAATTTTTAGTTTATTTTATAAACATGTTTCAGCATTTTTAAACGTCATCATCAGTATTACTAATTTATGATTAATATCAACAATTTAATGTAGTATTAGCTATATTTTTAATAATTTATATCTAATTTGTAGTAATACTGATGATGACATTTAAAAATGTCGAAACATGTTTATAAAATAAATTAAAAATTAAAACATATGGAGAAGGCATTAAGTTAAAATAATTTGTTTGTATATATAATACTCCACTTTGAGCATGGATTTTACTTTAACGTTGGTTATGTAATATTGGGAAGTAAACTGTTTTCTGTTCCAACTTGATCGGAAAACACTTTATATGAAACGAGTTTACGTTTGTCAGTTATTTTACTTCAATAGACGTGTAAAAACTCGAATCGATTGGATTTGAGAAGAAAGGAACAGTCGGAACAGTATTTGTTTTGTGACCATGCAATAGAATATCTTCTACTTTGTGAATTGCATCAATTATCATTAGAAAATTGTGTCTAACTATAACGCAATTATTTAGATGTCTTGATTCCAAAGAAAACTTTTTGAATTTTACTTTTTTGATGTCGCAATCTTTTATTCAAGTATGGGCCGCTGTAAAACTTTATTTTTTCGAGTCCCCTTGAGGGGCAACCAACAAGATGCATGTTCTATATTTTAGACAATTTAATTGTGCATCCGAATATGTAATTGTTATTAACAAATACTTTGCGTATTTTTGACGGATGCAGAATTAGATTGTCTACAAATGAAACAGACACAAAACCATCGGTCTTCAATTAATTAAATAAATAGCGAATTGATATAATAAACGGCACTTTAGCACATTCCATACGCACGAGGAAAAAAATTAGGGCTTGAGCGTCAACTTAGCCCCCCCATTGTTAAAATTTCAAATTAAATTAATTGAATGAATACTCATTTTTGTAGAAATTGTTATGTTGGGAGCTAAGTTGAAAGACCAAATTAGCGCTACAGCTGCACGTACCACTCTTGTACTTCGGGTCTAAGACATCTGAACATCTATGTCGAGCAACAAGATTTAAAAATATAAAAATTTAAAATGCCGACTTTACAATAAACAATTAAATCAAAAGTGGGTAGTTTCAATCATGGACGACATAAAATTAGCTTACCTTGAGACTTGAGTATTATTTTCAATTTCCTAAATTTGATACACAAAAAAAAGTTCATTGCTAAATCAAAAACTTTTAGCGTTACAACCACTCTTTACCGCACTTCTAACAACATTCAACTGAATGCAAACAATGCAAACTGAATGTGAGTGAACGAAAGAGAAACCTAGGTAAATTAAAAAGACAAAAGAAGCACTTAATGATTTTATGTATGTTTATTTGATTATATTATGCCGTATACGCACAAAATACTTATTTATCTACTTAATGTTTTGCGTTTATTTTAGTCATTAAGGAAAGCAACGTAAGGTTTCTCAACTCGTAAATGTAAAACTATAAAGATAATTTTACATTTGTGCATTAAAAAAGAACAAAATAAGTTTTGCTGGGATCAGCAGCCACCAAATATATAAGAGAGACACTCTGTATATAATAGAATAGGTAAAGAAACACTATTTGACGCGAGTTATGTTCGTGGTTAATTACCAATAACACAAAAATAACAAACTTATATATTAATTTTATTTTATATTTACAACCGATCCGCTCACCTCTGCGTTACAATTATATCTCTGCTCTTTTAAATTTTGTGGTTTTAAATATACATTCTTAAACTAACTTTGAAACTTAATCCTAACAACTTAAATGGTTCCTTTTCACATGCATAAATAAAATATAGAAAAAATACAAAGTGACATAATTGTTTTTAACTTTTTTTGCCATTTAATATATATAATAATATGATGGAACCGCATAAACGTTGTTTCTTTTTTCTTTGGGAGTTTCAACGCATGTGAGAGCAATCACGATCTTTCAGGCTTCTATCATTTTTGGAATGTTGTAAATACATGTCTTTTTGATTTTTTATACTTTAAATATTTATTTCCATTCTACACATAGGTTTCAAGAACCGGTCAAATGAAACATCTTTTGTGTACATTTTTGCATGTAGTAAATATTACCGCACAGCTAAAATGGACTATGCACATAAGGGCTTCAGATTATTAGGGCGTCAACAGTTATGAATATGCTCTGCACATAGGAGAAAACAGATACAGTTAAAGTCGCAAGAACAACAAAACTTGCGCATAGAGGTTATTGCCATTGCCTACGATAAACTTTTGTTATTAAAATGTTGACAGTTTTTTCTATATCAAGTGTTATTTGTTCATTAATGTTACGGTTTTTTATGTTTTTTTTTAAATTTTGTGTTAACAACTGCTGCTCTCTGACATTATTTGGTACAATAATGTACACATCAATGTAACTTACGTTTTATTTGTAATTTTTATACCTTCCATGTAGCCAATTTAATAGTCTGATACTTTTGCATTTCTCTTTATCGTTTAGCTGTATTGCATCCGAGACAAGTAATCGAAATTTTAAGCAGTTAAACCCTTTTGTGAAAAATGGAGTACTTTCCATTGTCAATCGGCGTTTAGGATCGATAATGGGAGCTGTTCAGTTGTTTAATTTATTTAGCAACTCGTTCTCTGATCGGTTATTCGCTTTATAATAATTTAATTTAAAATAAAACTAAACCTCTCGAAACATTTAACAGCAATTTATCGCAAAGTTTATTGTTATTATGGGTCTAATAGAGAACTTAATACCTTAAGTCAAACTTTGCTCTGTTTTTGAGACCAGCCGACGGACAATTGTACTGCAACGAACTATTACTTATCAATTTTGTGCGTAATATATCGGCGTAAATTTTATAAACTGGTTGCTGACAATAAACATAATTTTAACAATTAAGAAATTTTACATTCTTATGTATAAGTTTCAATATCATATCATGTAAAATACAATATATATTTTTAAATCTAGGTTACCTTTGGTTTGGGCTGCTAGTATAATAACAGGTGCTCGAAAAGAAGGACGTGTTCGCGACGATTTCGCTGTAAAAACAATGCTCGATGAATTAAATAAGTTTAGAAGTCAGTGCGGTTCACTTATCAGTTATGACACAATTAGTATTCCATTAGTTTACACGCAAGTACGTTTTATAAATTGACACCGTCGATATACAATAATGTTTGTAGGTGGTTACCTTAGCAGTATATACTTATTTTCTAACTACCCTGATGGGACATCAATGGGTTAAACACGCAAAATCTTCTGTGGATATTTATTTTCCCGTTTTTACTACTTTACAATTTTTCTTTTATGTGGGTTGGTTGAAAGTAGCCGAAACTTTAATCAACCCTTTTGGTGATGATGATGATGATTTCGAAGTTAATTGGATGGTAGACAGGAACTTACAAGTATCATATTTAATCGTTGACGAGATACACCATGATCATCCTGAACTTGTTCGTGATCAATACTGGGACGAAGTCTTTCCTCAAGAATTGCCTTATACTTTAGCTTCCGAACCATTTCGCGAACATCATCCTTTACCGTCGACAGCAAATATTAAAATTAAAGACGACGAATCGGAACTATTCATTCCTTCTTCACTTAAAATTGACGATTTACAATACGACGACATGCACAGTGCTATTAACTTTACAGCAAAGCCTGGTAGTTTAAGAAGGTCCGGTAGTTCTCGAATTTCTATGGGTAGATCAGTACCTGGTAAACTTTTAAACCATTTTGAACAAACCTAGTTTGAGATTTATTACATTTACAGACGCTATTCATAGGGTTAACACAGTTGCGGGAAGATTAAAGCGTCTTTTTTCAACAAAAGAAGATAGTAGAGACCATGAAAATAAAACTGAAAGCACATCGGGATCAGTTGCCGAATTAGCTCAAAGTAATCCGACCTTAAATCCAAAAATTCCCCGTCCAGGTAGTATGCGTATTTCAGATCAAGTTATACAAGAGGTAATATTTCTTAGAAAAATTAGTTTTTATATAACGAGACTGTTGTAGGTGGACGAGCAATTGACGGTTACTCAACAGAAAATTGATGAACCACGTCCAACTGTAATGAATTTATTCGGACCTCCTCCACCATCACAGCCTGTACCTGTTCCTTCAACAAATAATTCGTAAATACTTACCCGTTACTTACTGCATGGATAAGCTAATCTTGCCTTTTTGTAACTTAGATTTTATATGGTGTCGGTCTAATTACAATGCACTTTCTAACTATTAATACTATACTTAATTATTTCCTTTGCTACCACTCCATAAACGGTGTAAGTTTTTATTAACTAAGGGAGCTAGGGTTTTAACAACTCTCGTGCTATTATATAGCATGAATATTGTCAAACAACAATGAAATAGTTTTTGTAGTCTTTTGTATTATACACCTAAAGGTGCAATAATTTGATCAATAAATTTGATGTATTGTTTATAGTTTTTAATATTTAAGAACGCAGTTCATGTAGTACTGGAATGGTAGCAACGGTTTAAAAGGTTTTAAAATATAAACTTATTGTTTTAATTGCTAATAGACTAAACGTTGTGTTTACAGTCCATTCGAGTTTCCTATTAATGTTCGCGGCAATATTTCCCAATCTGCACCTACACGAGCACCTTTAACACCAAAAGACATGGATTTTATTGACAATATTAGTATTGGTTCTGTAGACGCAGAGGGTTATGATGACGAATTCGCGCGGTTGAAAAACCTTAGAGAGCAAGAACGGCGCAGCAGGTATTTATAATAATAATAGATTGTAAGGCATATTTATCTAATGACTTTTTTTTATTATAGTGTGTTACATTTAAGGTGAAAACATTCTCATGCTTTTGTTTTGTTTATTTTGGTTCTTTTTTACTTTCCTATAAGGAAAAAAAATTTTGAGTAATTTTACGTTTCAAGTTCTGAATCAGAAAAAAGTATTTTTGACAAAAAAATTTTGGGTCTCTGTGTGTAACGATGTGCCCACGATAAATAAATAAATTTGGTATGAAGCTGACTTTTTTCAAAAGATGAGTCTGATAAAGAAACCGGAAGTGGGTGTATCCGCCCTTTTTAACAATTTTTCTTATATCATTTTGTACGAATGTAAATTATTCGAATTTTGCTTGTAACGATTTTTTTAGAAAAGAATTCCACATCTTGAAGGGAAAGCAAGATACGTTAAAAATAATCATTTTTACTGGTTTACTAAAAGGGAAAGCAATATCGAGGCGCACAAATATAGGGGTTAGTCAATATGACAACATAAACTTAATTTTCCATATTTTGATTATTATTATTATTATTATTATTATTATTATTAACGAAATCGAGAAAAAAAATTGCTAGGAAGTCAATACAAACGTGTACATGTCATGTCAAGCGGTTTAATGACAACATAACCTTAAAAAAAATATGTAGACTTTCCTTCATCATTCCTTATAGGAAAGTTGTGTGGTGCCCACACCAGATTTTTTTTAAGAGTTTGTACTCGCTCATTTAGATTTACGAGTAACAATTCCTTTTAACGTGACTATTAAAACCAGCTCTCAAACAGACGATTCTTGATATTTTGCTATGCATTGCATTGCTTTATACACTTTATTGTTTAGTACACTTGAAAAATAATAGCTTAGTAGGGTACTTTGAAAGCTACATTTCAAGAGACAATTTTTTCTTATCCAGAACATTGAAAAATGTTAAACATTTGAAAAAAACTCGATTATTGCAATATTTAGCTGCATAAATATTAAACGAAAATTTTGTTTTGATTGCATCTCATAATTTTTTATAAAAAAAACTGGTGTGGTCACCACACGACTTTCCCATAAGGAATATCTACATATTTTTTTAAGGTGATGTTGTCAAAAAACCATTTTGATGAAGTCTTAATTCCATATTGATCGTGGTTTTCGCTCAAAATGGGGTGAAATTAAACAATTCGTTAGTAATAACTCAATAACTCGAAACCATTCCCCATAGAAAATCCTCCAAGCACAATTTAAAACGCCACCTGGTTCACACCAAAGATAATATCGATACCCTTCATAAATCGGGTGTTTACAAGTTACAATGCGGCACTTGTCCTGCGTTCTACATAGGCCAGACTGGGAGAAAGTTTACAACTCGTTTTACCGAACATTTCAATTGCATAAAGAAAAATAATACTACTTCCCATTCTTCTTTTGCCGCTCATATTTTAGAGTCTGTTCACTTCTTCGATCCTTAAACCCATTTTGAAATCCTCCATGTATGTGAAAAAGGGAAAAAACTTGACTTACTGGAAACGAAAGGAATTATCCTTAATTATAACCGTCAACCGGATTTATCTCTAAATGAAATTATTAATATTAATAAAAACGTTCTGGTACTCCAGTGATTCTCCTTTTCAAAGCTCCCTCGTATTTAATCCACATTTCCTTACCGTCATTACAGATCCGTACACCTTCTTTGGGTTTCCCACTTTCGACGTTTGGCGTTGCCATTCGTTCATCGGACACCTATTGCTATGTATGGTGGCCATTTGCTAATTTAACTTATCTTTCAAATTTAATTTAATTATTTATTGGCTACTCCACACCTTTGTTGGTTCCGGCATGTTATTTCACAAAATTTTAATTAGATTTAAGTTTTGTCACTGAGATGTTTCCCGTAAGTATTCCTAGGACTCTGTTTAAGTCGTTTGACCTTATATTTTAGCATGGATTCCTCTTTCAAATTTTACTAATGTAATTCATAATATTGTTTAATTATTGTCAATTTCACTCACGTTTAACTAATTTAATCTTAACGTAAGTATATCTTTATGTTATGTTACGCTTAGTATACCTGCTTACATTTTAGTAGCCTGATGATGGCATTGTTTGCCGAAACATGTAGCGTTTTATGTCTTAATTTTATCTAATTTAACAACCGTCAAATATTAAACATTTTCTATGGGTATGGTTTTGAGTTATTACTAACGAAAACCATTTTGATTTGTATCGATTTCCGAGGATGCTATAATTTTTGAGATTTTTCTCTTCGATTTCATTAAGATCATATCGACTAACTCTTATATTGTGCGTTACTTACCCCTTTAGTAAATCAGTAAAAAAAACCGTCGCAGGCAGGATTCGAAACTATATCATATTTGTGAATTCATATTAAATTACAAATTAAATATCTGATAAACTGTTAATGTTAGAATTTTTTTTATTTGAATAAATTGTTAGGAATATCTATAAAAAACTGTAAAAATAATTCGAATAATTTACATACGTACAAAATTATATAAGAAAAACTGTTAAAAATGGCGGATACACCCACTTCGGGTTTCTTTATCAGACCCATCTTTTGAATGAGAGAGAATATGAAAAGTCAGATTCATACCAAATTTCAAGTTACTAGGACTGTTGGTTCGAGAGTTATCGTGGGTAAATCGTTACACACAGACAGACACCCAAAATTTTTTTGTGAAAAATACTTTTTTCTGATTCATGAGACCTTGAAACGTAAAATTATGCAACAAAAATTGTTTGAAAAAAAAATTGGGATCGCTAAACTTCCCTTATATTATAGGAAACTAAAAACAACGTTTAGTATTTAATCCGTTATTAAAGAAGAAAGGAACAATTATTCGGTCTTCTAAAATCTCACACTAAACTTCAACTTTTTGTGAATACAGTTTTTACTAATTCTAACGTAATGAGTACGAAATATAACTTTAACAGTAACTCATTCTTATTTAGAAACTTTCTATAATCTAAAAAGTTATTTCGAACCCAATAACAATATCATATTTTGCTATAGCGGCGGCGACTTTAAAAACTTTGAGGGGTGCTGCATTTTTGAGAAACAAATAACATTTATATTTTATTGTTTAACGAAAATAAATATATACACATTTATAAAGTAAGCGAAAGCTCGGCACCTCGAAAGATCGTTTGTAAGGTGCCGCAGTCACCCGTCGGGCACCTATGAAACCGCCGTCGCTGTTTCGGTATAATTACCTTCTTTAAAAAAATGTCATTTAAATTTATCTTTGTTGATGTTTGATTAAGATCTTCTATCATTTCGCGATTGTTTTTGTTGCTAAATTTTTTTTTCTAAAACTTTTTTTAAAATAAAAATGTCTTTTGGAATTAGACTGTACGAATGAGGCAACCCTTAGGTACTTGATTTTTTTGTAACGCCTAATATTATTAAATAGTATATTATATATCAAGGGATAGATTATATCGCGCAGGTTATAATGAACTTCTCAACCGTGGTATATATACAATTTTTTCCACTACTAGAATTATTAAAACCTTTTTACCTGTTACTAAATCAAATTTAAAATTTGAGATATTAATTTTAAAGTAAAAATCAAGTCAGCGATTCTGACAGTTGTCATTACTTTAATAAAATTAATTTTGACGTAATTCTTAACTGTGATTTAAAACACAAAAATAAACAGATAGCGTAAGTTTTTATTGCTAAAGTTGTTTAAATTGTTTGAAAACATTATTATTTTAAGCGTTGATAATATCTAAAATATATTGAATTCAATAATATTTACATTTAATTAAGCGCGAACTTTAAATAACTTACTTCTTAAAATCAAATTAATTTATTAATTGAACAATTTGAAAACTTAAATTAGCATTAAATAAAATCTCTTGCTCTTGGTAGACAGTTTCGTAAACTTTTTTTTCTTTGAAACTGTTATAGCATTATCAGAAAATGTTAATATGTTAATTATTAACCAGTGGTTAATAATGAATAGTTATTTAACCAACAAGGTTGGTAATGAAGGCAATTAATAATCGAGACATTTTCACGCGCGAGCGAGCGCAGCGAGCGAGAGCGTTAATGTTGTCGAGATTATTAATTGCATATTATCAAACAAGTTGGTTTTTAAGTTTTTCCGTCGATCGTATCTTATTAATTTTTTGCATTTACTTATAATTTTATAATTTTATCTAGTGTACAATTGTTTTATTTTTGTATCAACGGTAGTGGGATTTTTAAGTAATGGGAATGCTGTATAACCTCAACGCGTCAATTAAATTTTAATCGGATTGATTATAATTAGTTTTCAAAATATCAATGATTGCAAAATTTTTTTAGTTTTATGTGATTAACAGTATGTTAGAAAATCGAAGAAAATTACATCTCGAAACATTAAAAAGTTTTCTTTATCAGCCGAAAGATAATCGTGGGATTGTTTTCTTTGTACACAGAAGCTGCACTTGATGTAAAAAGCAAATCAAAATTATTTATAAAGCAAATAGTGTTTATACGTTTGAAAATGGTTCATAAATGACGAATATTGTTATTAGGAATAAAACCAGGAAACATTAAAAATCTACGGTAAAAGCAATGGTAATTTTAATACATATTTACTTCTGTAGATAAGAAAGTTTTAACAATAAACATTTTAGTTTGGAAAATGTAAGTGAAAGTTGATTACAACGGTGAACCACTTGTCATAAAAAAATTCTTACAACAGATTGAGTACAAAAAATGGCACGCATTGTAGTTTAGTGTTGTCGCTACTGAATGATGGATTTAGAGAGAAGAATCTAATTCTCCTACTTATAAATTAAATATATATTTTCTATATTGATTGTTGTGTTACTTTTGTTTATAACAATATTTACGTAATGGCAATTTAAAGAAAAAAATCTGGTATGTAAACACGAGAAATTCATAATCGTTTGTTCGTATTATAGATTTGTCATATTAACCATAACATAATGTGCTACATTGTAGTTTTTAAATGAACAGCATGCAAAAAGCTGAATTTTAGTAACACAATTGTTTAGTAAATCTTTTTAGTTTATGATTTACTATAAAAATGCTGTTCACTAACTTATCGATACAATTTGATGTAGACCACAATTATTGTTAAGGATTTTATTTATCAGCTTCTTTTAGCATCTTGGTAACTCCAAAGTATATCATTTTGTTTTCATTTTAGTGATCAGGTTACTTAACCTACAATTATTGGAAATGTTTACTTATAATAATGCACGGGTGAATTTTTTAATTTATTTTTTATTTAAAAACGTTAACTAATACAATATACGTAACCTCATAAAAATCTTAATTCTTTTCTACGATTTTATTGGTTAGAAAAAATAGAGCGTTAATAGAAATTCGTTGATTTCATTGGTTTAAAAGTAGTGCGGTAATAGGGGCTATTACCGCACTACTTTTGATACATTATTATACGTTAATACAAGTATTAATAAACGATCGACGGAAAATATTATTTACCTACGCTTAAAAAAGTACAACTTCACAACCTACTATTATACGTAATAATGAAAGCCTATACAAGTAGTAGTGGAAAAAAGTGGTTCCTGTATATATATGTATATATATATATATATATATTGTTTTTCAGATTTTCACGAGTGAAATTATTATTTTGAAATGATTTTCGGATTTCTTCTCGTTTTATGTTTTTATTGTTAAAACAACGTTTTGACAAGATCACACTTGTCATTTTCAAGTTAAACTAAACTTATTATTAATACAATAACATGAATTAAAAATTAAAAATTAAACAAACTTGTCATTGTCAATTTTAGTTTGACTTCTTGTCAAGGGTCGATGACGTACTTGATTTTGAATAGCATTGCTTGTTCTTAGACACAAACTTCTTTCATCTTCTCTAGCTCAACATGTGAAATTTGAAAAGGTAATTTTGAAGGTGATCTAATTATTAGTTATTGCGTAACGGACAATTACTTTTGTTTTTTAAACAGGAACGTATTGTTCTGATCCCAAAATATGATTTATTGATGTAATTTGTCTATGAATCTAATAAAATATTATGTGTATTCGGAAGAGATTTAATTAAAAACGTAATTCAAATAATTCATACTATATTTGAACGCTGATGTCTAATTGGTCATTTATCATTTATAAGTACGTCCGTACGTTATCAGCAAGACCCGTCTCTTGCATATCTGCATTTCTATTTGTGCATTATTATAATAAAAAATTTACAAGTACATATACGCTTAAATATTGTACGCACTATTTTAATCACGTTTTTAATTAAATCTCGTCCGAATACATCTAATATTTTATTAGATTGATAGAAAAATTACATCGATGATTCATATTTTGGTATAAAAACACTAGGTTCCTATTTTAAAAACCCAAATATTTGTTTGTTACGCTATAACCAATAATCAGATTACGGCCAAAATTAACTCTTCAAATTCTTTAAATAATCCCATTTACATCGCACATTTCATTATTTCGGTACATTTCCATACATTTTTCGACGATTTTGATCAATTATTAAATTACAGTGCATGCCGCTTATTGTAATCACGGATAATGCTACTAGATAGGAAAAGCATGGTTTATAATAATCATAATTTTGGTTTAAGTTTTTTTCTCAGCTTTGTTTGTGAAAACGTTTATCATTGTAGGCTACAAATAATTGTTTTGCATATTTAGATTTATTTTTGCAGCGTTATCTATTTATTCAAATAATTGAATGACCTACGTAACATTACATTATTTATATGTATACTAGCTGTACCCTGCCACGCTTCGCAGTGGCACATTGTGATTGAATGGTTGACATTCGTATTAATTAATAATTGCTAGTTTTAATGTAATTATATTTATATACATTAAAAGTGAGGTTAATCCAAAATAAATAATATAATTACGTCCACGTGTTAGATATAATAAAAAAGATATAACCACTCACTTCTGTTAGAAAACCACTTGAAAAATAATAAGTCCTTTTATTTTGCCTGTCAGTTAACAATATTTTTACTGTCCATCTTTGATATAAAACATAACCTCTACTTACGATTTGGTGAAAGGCGCAGTTCGATCACAACACTATCACACCAAGAATTCTTGATTTAAGTGAATATTTAATTCAGATTGTATAATAATCAGAATCAGATGCAATTTTTTTTATAAATAAACAATGTAATTGAGAACGAAATTGTTTCTCATGTGACTGCGTCATTACTATTGCGGTTGTCAGCGAGTGTTTTCCTCGCTTATGGCAGATAGCGCGGTCACTGGTACACAGCTGATCGTTAAAAAAATTCTTTTCTCGCGGTCGCAGATATGTGACTGATGCAAAAAATAGATAAAAACAATCCTTGATGCGGATTTTATATCATGTTAAAATTTCAACTCAATCGGTGCAGAACTTTTTGAGTTTTTGAAGCGTACACAAACCAACATAACATTTTTATATATATAGATATAAATACCTTATCTTCGAGAACTATTTTGTATTTATTTTTATTTTAGTGTCAGCAAATTACTGAGAAGATTTGTGTAGTCCTTTCATTTCTTTTTATTTACGTTTTCAACAAACTATTTAATGCTATACGTTCATAATTTTCTATTTATTTGAACAAAAATTTGGACTTTTTTAAACTTTATGATGAGAATTTTTATTTTGACATTTTTTGCGTGTATATTATTGATGATATGATTTCACTCTCCTTAATTAACAATCTGTTAATCAGATACACGCTGTATGTAGTTGCTGCTTTCTAATCAATAAACATTTATGTATTTGTTTTTTTTTCTCCTGAAATTCGAATATTGTTGTCATTCGGTTATTGTTATCAAAAATCTCAAGTCTCAACATGATTCTATTAAGCGGCGTGCACTTTATTTAAAAATACAATAACCTCTAGGTTGCAACGCAATATTCAATCACATGATTTCTACGTAAACCTAGAGAGTTTCTCAACACCTTAATATTTAAAAACCTATATACCTTGTTTTTTATTTGTTTTCTGACTGAAACGCCTATTTTATCTGTGCTTTGACATAGCGCAATATGTATAGATTTTGTCACTAATAAGGTTAAGGGTTGCTCATGCTCTTGGATCAAACACTAGCTTTAGAAATTTAAACCAAGTACTGATTTGCTAATTGTTTATAGGGCTGCACTAAATTACGCCAGATCAATAAGCAGTAGAAGTGAACCTACTGATACCGACTTGTTGCTATTGGAAAGAAGGCCAAGTAGTAGAAAATCGACAGATGATACAGCGCACATTAATGTATGATCCTGAGTGTATCTTCAAGCTCACGCTTTATAGTTAATTAAAATTAACAATTAAGCTTATTGCACGCGTATTTTTACAATTAAAAACAGTATTATTTCTAACCCAAACACAAATTTTTATTATCATTAAATACTTTATATAATTGTAAATATTTTAATTGTGATAAAATATAAGACAAACAATGCTTGTGCTTAAAATAAATTGTTTGACAAATAAATAATTAAACTGCCTTAAAATGATTATAAAATGTAACAAGCAATAATACGTAATTTTAACTTAATTTTAGGTAATTATTTTGTAAAAAGTGTAGATGTATTTATTTCTCACTAATAAATTCAAGACAATATGTTAACCAATGACAAGGATTCTTGTCAACATGGTAATGCCTCTATGGTGCTTATATTTTAATTTTGTGAATCCGATCCACTGATCTCTATATATTATAGAGATCAGTGATCCAATCTGAGATTATTAAAAGTAAATCCACGTAAAAATAAACTTATATGTGTGTGTGTATATATATTACAAATTAGTGTTTGCATGCAGTTTTGTTATTAAAAAGTAATTTTATAGTTTGACGTCTATATACGTGCGCAAAAATCGTCAGACGGTTTACAAAAGCGAAAAATTAAAATTTATGACAGTTGAAATTGTTAAGTAAAAACAATAAATAGTTCTGGTATAAATTTAAAAGTAGTGCTTCTGTGTGCGCAACCGAAAACGTAAAAAAAAGTAGTGGAAGGTGTGTGCGGGAATGGGAGTTGGGCATAGTGACTCGGATGTGTTGTTTTTTGTTCGTTTTATATTGATGGAAATTAAATATAATAATAACTGAGTGTTAACATGTGTTAATAATTTAATTTTGTCATGGATGCAAAAGAAATTGTTATCAGTTAATTACATAAGAATCTATATAAAAGTAAAGCGAAGCTGAAGTCCGCAAATCCTCTGATATCAAAAAAGTTGTACCTATTGCGTTTTGTATTAAATTTTTACTATTGCTGGTTACTCAATAATTTGCAAATAAATTCAAATACCTATAAATTTTGAGCTCATAAATATTTTTTTAACATCGAAACTAATCACTCAAAAAATTTTGATTATAATATAATAAACTAAAATAAAAATTATTGTAATTTATGTCAATTAAATGGGATAAAGTAACTATGGGTTTATGTACTTTATGGCAAATCGATAGCAAATATTCTTAGCAGCGAAATTCATCACACAAAAAATCAACAATTAATGTTAATAAATAATACTTGTGCATATATATTTTCATAGCAACTTCTTTACTGCCCATACTCATCTTTAACTTACGCTGTTGCGATTGCGGTTGTTGATGTACTTCCAAGTTTTACTTGTGCTTTTTCAACTGGTTGCGTAAAAGTTGGCTTTCCTAAAAATAAAGTAGATAAATGTATTTTATCTATTATTGGATTATTACAACTTGTATTTACTTTGTAAAATGATCTCTCGGGGGACAGGTCAAAAGGAACGTCGAGCATATTGTTATATATAACATAAATAGTTGGCGATTACAATTCAATAAATTGACGCTTATGTTTAACAATATTTATGTCTATATCAGTGTTTGGGCGCTATATATGTATATGTGCCCTATTCCATCTCTAGTCACCTTTGCTAGTACTTTTCGGCGTTTCTCGCACAATCGGAAATGTTTGATACTAATAAGATTTTGAGAAAAAATCCTCTTTACAAATGTCTTCTTAGGACTTTCATAAAAGTCGTTTTTGTGTCGTTCATTAAATCAAATCAAAGTCGCGGGTTTTGGGATCATGCACTCTATAGTGTAAAAACAAAAACATTGCAGATGGTAGTTGTTTTATATGTCTTCTGATTAATAAAGGCACATAATCGGCCCTATTCTAATTCACATCGTTAAAAGTTAGCGCTCGCTAATATTAACGATATCGCTAAATCGCCTAAATGCTATTCTAATCTTTACGGAGGCGCTAAAAGTTAACGATACTGTCGCTAAAATTTACTGTTAGCCACTCGTTTTAAAGACGACAAATTCGTTGCTGTTAAAAGTTAACGATTACGAAAAATGTAAAGTTGTTGAATAAACTAACCTTAAAACACGACTCAAGATGCTGTTTTAATTTATTAGTTCAGAAATATATAATATTAAAATAAAATTAAAGTGTAAATGTTTATAACATTGCTTTTGTAACATTGTTTTACTTTAAAGAACAATTCGTAACATTTGTCGAATCTTTTTCTTAAAAGCTTTTTCGATGTAAAGGTGTGTTTCATAAAGTAATTGAAATATACGAAAATCTGTTTAGATCTGCTGAATTAAGCATTTATTAAAATAATCCTAGTTTTGATCAGATGGCATTTATTTGTTACTAAATACCTACATACATAGATGTTTTTTCTTTCTTAGAACATTGATCTGTGCATCATTATTTAAAAGAGTATGTTTAATTGTTTTTATGTATTCTTATATTATCTACAACAAAAATCTGTTTACATGCTACAATACTCAGTCATTTTTCTCGATTCTACTGATTATACATAAAAATTAAGCATTTACCAAATACGGTTTAGTATCCTACACTGTATCTGTATGAGTTTTTCAGTTTTACTTCAAAAATTATAAATGTAAAAATGAAAAACAAAAAAAACGTTTACACCAATGTTATCTTCATCACTATTTTTCAATGTGTGCTCATCGAGTATTATGTTCTTGCAACTTGCTAAGTAACAACATCATCAATCCACAAATTTCTGTTATAACTTTTTCCTTCAAACCGAACTCAACAAGAATTTTCTCGATTATCTGGTATAGCACGATAATTAATTTTCTGAACTGAAATCTTCATTCATTGATTCAAGTACATTTAATGAAACCGTGTGATTGTTGTTAAGATACTTGAAATTGTGCAAACCACTAATGTTTTCAAGATATTAATATTGCCTGCTGAGCTTCTAAAATTTCTCTCCTAATAAGAACAACAATACTTATGTAAAAATAATCTTTAAATATTTAGATATTTACCTTCCTTGCTTTACCAAACTCTCGATTTTGCATTCACAGCTTGTTGGGTTGCCGTATATAAAAGTAACAATCATACATACACTAACAAATTTCGTTTATTAAAAAACTACGGCGTTATAAATTATATTTAGACTTTCAAACATAAAATTTCTTTAATTTACTAATTATACAGTTTATTTACATACTCTAAACTTGCTTTAACCTACAAATCTGTCATAACAGCTGAGAGAAAGGCACTGTTGCCACATTGTCAATACGTTAAAAATGTTCGTCGTTAACTTTTTAGCGACTTACGATTTAGAATAGCTTTTAAAACATTGATCGCTAAAATTGACGCTAACTTTTAGAAGTTAACGTTATCGTTTATTTTAACGATGGTAAATTGGAATAGAGCCGAATATATCTAAATACGTTTATTATGAGTGCTTACAAGTTAGCTCTTAAACTAGGTCCCGTTGCCACTGTTGCCAATTTTCTCTTTTTTAGTACATATACTACAGTAGTTGTACATGTAATGTATGTAAGTAGTGAATCGGCGCTAAGCATGATGTCATAGAGCAGTATGGGTAAGTGTATTGGGTAGGCAGCCATATTACAATGTGGTCTCCTCAAGTTAGTGTGTATTGAAAATCATTAAAATAAACTACTTAAATATAAAGGTGATTTATTTACAAGAACATAAATATAACAATACACGCTACATTATTTGGAAACTGTTGATTCCCTAATAGCACAAAATAAGTTATGGACTTCTAATGGATGTCTTTTCATGGACATCTGAACGTTTTTCGGGCGTCCACGAAAGATCCAAAGTAAACACTATGGAAGTCCATAGCACGTTACTTTGGCACAGAGTTGGACATCCAAAAAACGCCCATAATAGGCATAATAGGTCCAGCCCTATTTTCACTGATCATACATTACAAAATTAGATACAAGAATTTATTAAAAAATCATATACAGGGTGTCCTCGAAATACGAGCATTAATTTTAATAGGACGTGGTTCAAGTCAAGCACAATCGATTTACAAAAAAAATTATAATAAAATTTTGAAAATAACGAAGTTGCAAATTTTAAGAATTTCAAATGTTTATTCTTTGCATTTTTTTGTTTGTGTGACAAATAACCTGTTCCGTTTAAAGTGTGAGCAGTTCCATTAAGGTTCAATGACATTAATTATTTTAAAAACGTTGTTGGTACAACTAAACGACATGTAATCAGTGTTGTGCATAGATAATTTAATTTTTATCTAGATGAGATAATAGATAATTTCCAATTTTTTTATGTAGAAAACGATTTAGATACAAGTTGAAGAATTTATCTAGATAATAGATAAGATAATCTATAATTTACGTAGATAATACGATAGATGATTCTATCAAATAGGTACAAACAGGTAATAATTTTTATTGTTCTTAACTGTCATAAATTTTAATTTTTCGCTATTGTAAACCGTCTTTGACAGTTTTGACACACTTGTCAACATAAACGTCAAATTATTTTTGAAAGATTTTGAGACTTTGTAGGCCTCCTAGTCTCTGTTCGAGCAATAAAATGTTGTATTTAACTCGTTCCTGTCTAAATTGAACGCTTTTTTTCCCTCGAGGACTTTTTAAACCCTCGTTTCACTCGGGTTTAAAAATGCCCTCTTGGGAAAAAAAGCGTCCAATTTACACAGGAACTCGATAAATAAACTACTATTATTGATTGTTACCATTTAATTATCATCATATACGTAAATGTACAATATAGTCTCACAACAGAATAAATACTAATTCATTGTTTATTAAATTTACTAATTAAAAAACTGAAAGACCAATTAAAAAAAAATTAAATCGAAAAAACAATGACAGAAATTTTATTGATTTAATGACCTACTATTGTAAAATATAAAACAAATTTCTTGATACAATATGGTTCTTTCAAAATTTTCATTGCTAAGCAAAACTTCGACTATCAGGACTAAAGTATTTTAATGAGCGCAGAAATTGATGTGTTTAATCAATATTTTTTTCACAAATGGAGAAGTGTCTAGTAAACTAAATTAGTTTTTCTTTGTAACAGTTACCAAAAATCTGACTTTGATATCGACGTTTGAACCTAAAAGATTATAAAAGTATCGCTCATAGCCGTTAATCAAACTCTCTGAATTTTTGCTTTTTGTTTTTAAATTTAAGTTATCATTTGTAGTTCGATATTTTAAGCAAATTTTTCACAAAAAAACAACTAATCCTCAAAAATTTAATGTATTTTAAACTTTGGGCAGCTTACAGCAGCGAGCACTTAAAGAATCAACTTTTAGGTCTTTTAAACAACGCAAGCAGTTTTTTTCTTCTGAAAAAATTTGGGTTTGAACGGGCTCCAATATTTTAAACAGTTCGCTCAGTACTTTTTGTAATTGTAAGTGCAACAAATCCAAATGTAAAAATAAGCATTTTTGTTTTGTTAATTATATTTGACAGGTTGTCATAATCATGAGAAAATTTGCATTGATTTTTAGAATTATATAAGAGCGTTTCTATTCAACGCGGTCCACATTAGGATCTTATTGCGACTTTATTTTAACGTTATTATTACTTACTCAACAAGTTTATTTAAAGAGTAAGGTAAAAGCTCCATGACTTAAATACTCTTCAAAAAGAACTCTAAATCACGTGTATCGAGGTTTGCCACTTTCAACTGCATCTCCATCTCTTATTGCATGTATTTACGCTCAAGGTTATGTGAGTCTAGTTTTTGTCAGCAGAAGAGCTGCAAAAATGCGAAACATCTACGGCGATTATTTATCAGGTTTTATCGATCTGGACCGTACTGCATTACCACAGCATTACAAACTATATTATTTTTACAAATATAAAAATTTAAAAAAACAAATCTAAAATAAAAAATTTGTTACTTTTAAAAAATCATCTAGATAATTTCATGATAGATAACAGAAAAATCATCTAAGATAATCATCTCGATAATATTCAATACTTTTATCTAGATAAGAAAAAGATGATGAAAAATTATCTAAATATATTATCTACATAATTTCATCTACATAATGCACAACACTGCATGTCATTAACTGATTACTACTACTCCAATAAATTAATGCTGTTTAATTTCTACAATAATATTTAAAAATACTTTTAATTAATAATACTTTAATATTGTTCTTATTTGATAGTGTTAAAAATTTAAACGTATTGAAACGTTCAAGAAATTACTTGCAAACGCAAGAGCCTTCTAGAAGGCTGTTATCTATTTTCTAGAAGTTATACGATCGAGAAGGATTTCCGTATGTCTTTATATAGCGACGAGACAGATCGTAGGTCAGTTATTGCTGGAATGTGAATGCATGCAGTATTAAGAAGATTATTCAAGTGAAGATAAATAAGTGATTAGCACGCGTGTGTCTACATAAATAAATCGAGAATAATCGTGAACGTGATAATTAGTGTAAACAAGTGTGATATCCGAGGACGTTATCTTATCTCCTTGTAAGTGATATAAATTATAGTGTAAGTGTTTTTATTATTAGATTTTATTAGTTCGGTTAATTTAAAAGTGTACATATTTCTAGAATAAGTAAACGTAGTTTTAGTCGTTTTAAATAAATTAGTTTTTAATAAATAAATTCGCAACATTGGTGTCGGTGTCGGGTTCGTTTTTATTAGTGTAAATACCATTAAGTAATCTAATATCGCTGCCGTAATTAATTGCGTAAATAACTGTTAATTTCGCGATACGCGTGTTTATTTATAAAGTATAAAATAGTCTTTATTAAACTTTTTCTTTTAACAAGTGCGTTATCGCGATATTAATTAATTTCGTTTCCGTACACTAGTGGTTTAATATTAATAAGTGGATAGTTACTAAATTTTGTGTTATACAAAAACTGCATTTTAAAAAGTAGTGTATTTAAACTTTATATTCGTGTTATATTTAAATTTATGCCGGTGACGCGTTCGCAAGCAGTTAAAATGGATGCAAAACTATTTGAATTTCTTGAATCGATAAAAAATGGTCAAGAATCGATGAATAGAAAAATGGAAGAAAAGTTTCACGAAAATTCGCAGAAAATGGAAGAAAATTCTCAGAAAATGGAAGAAAAATTGTTGGAAAATTCAAGAAGTTTAAAAGAAGAAATACGAGCGAGCATGGAAAATCAAATAAAGACTATTGAGGAACAAATACAAGTTAGTGTAGGAAATCAAATCAAAATTGCGCAAGAGGAAACCCAAGCAGATATGCTAAATTTGAAAGAAGAAATTTGCGAATCTGTGAATGAAAAAATAGAAGCAATAGAGGACAAATTAGAAGACAGAATGAAACTGCTCGAAGAAAGAATGAACCAAATGAATTACCATAGTGAAGGAAGTGTCACGAGTGAAGATTTAATAATGGACCGTCGAGAAGAAACCACCCACAAGTTCAAAGTTGTACCACCGAATTTTGATGGTAAAGTTCCATGGTCAACCTACCACAAGCAGTTTGAAGCCGCAGCTACAGCTAATGGTTGGAGCAACAAGCAGAAAGCGACGTCTTTAATAGTGTCCTTACGTGGAGAAGCGCTGGGAATTTTACAAACTGTTCCGGACCATCTGCAAGAAAATTACGAACTCTTAATATCACGATTAGAAATGAGATACGGAGATGCCCATCTTCAACAAGTCTATCAAGGTCAAATTAAAAGTCGGGTTCAGAAAGCTGCCGAAAGTCTTCAAGAGTTTGAGGCTGACATCGCTAGATTAACACGGCTTGCGTATCCTACAGCACCAGATACCTTCCTGGAGCAGTTAGCTATTCAAACTTTTGTAGATGGCCTCCGAGACAGCAAAACACAGCAGACTCTCCGGTTAGCTCGACCGAAGACGTTGGATGACGCATTAACCCATGCTTTGGAGTTTGAGGCGGCGAAACAAGCGTCGCACCGAGGCAGCCATAAGCTCCGTTGTGCTGCAGAAGTATCCTCGCACACAGAAGAAAGCATTGAAGACATAGTGCGACGGGTATTTCGGGAACGAGTAGCTCGACGAAGAGAACTGACGTGCTGGAACTGCGGAGAAGTGGGCCACGTACGACGCCGTTGTACTAAGCCCAAAAGAAGACCAGAAGAGCGTTCGGAAAACTAGGACAGGTCGACCAAATGGGGCGAAAGTCGACCTCAACGAGCCATGCCCCGGAGATTACCATTCAAATGGCATCGCCTAGGGAGCAGTTGCATAGCATTTATCTCGATGGCAAGATCAATGGGAGAAGCGTCCAGTTACTGGTTGACACGGGAGCGACGAAGAAGACCATCATTCGTCCTGGCATCTTATTGGAAAACGAGAAGACATCACCAGTAACAGTACGACTTCGAACAGCGACGGGCGACGAAATACCTACTCGCGGACAAGTCAAAGTAACCATTGGTTTGGGAAATGGAGTACTCGACCATCAAGTACTGGTAGCCGACATCACGGAAGAAGTTATCCTGGGAATGGACGTGATAAAGAAGTATGGGTTCCATTTGGATATGAAGAACGATGTCCTGAAGATCGACAATGAAGAAATTCCTTTTCATTCGTCAGAGAAGGCAGCCGTGCGAGTCTTATTGAGTGAAGACGTGACTCTGCCTGCAAGGACTGAAAGTGTGGTGATGGCACGCCTGGATAGAAGTCTCCGGGAAGGCTACATACGCGCGATTGAACCAATGGAGGGCGGCTTAGTTGAAAAGGGACTACTCGTTGGTAGAACTTTAGTACGAGTAAAGAACACGATGCCAGTAAGGATCTTAAACATCAACTCAGATCCTGTAACGTTGAAAAAGAAGACCGTGGTAGGCCAATGCACGCCAGTATTACAAATTGTGAGATGCGTGAAGTCGAACGAAGATACGTCGCCGAAGAAGTGTCCACAACATCTATTGGACATTCTTACCACCAAATGCCAAAAACTCAGCCAAGACCAGTTGGCTAAAGTTAAAGTGTTGATCCAAGAGTACCAAGATGTGTTCGCGCTGGAGAGTGGTTCCAAAGGAAGAACTAACGTGGTGAAACATAAAATTAATACCGGAGACGCTCGGCCGATACGACAACATCCACGCAGACTTCCGAAAAGAGAAGAAGCCGAACAGATAATTACGGATATGGAGAGAGAAGGCGTGATTGAACCTTCAAGTAACCCATGGGTGATCCCCAGTGGTACTCGTAAAGAAGAAGGATGGATCAACGAGGTTTTGCGTAGACTACAGGCAACTAAACGACGTGACCAAAAAGGACAGCTACCCTTTACCCAGAATTGACGATACGCTAGACACCCTGTCAGGATCCCAGTGGTTTTCTACGTTAGATTTAAAGAGTGGATACTGGCAGGTAGAATTAGAACCCAAGGATCGTGAAAAAACAGCTTTTACGATCGGAACTGGTTTGTGGCAGTTCACTGTAATGCCCTTCGGCCTGTGTAACGCTCCTGCAACGTTCGAGCGTTTGATGGAGACCATCTTGCGCGGATTGTCTTGGAAGACGTGTTTGGTTTACCTGGACGACGTGATCGTGGTTGGAAGGTCGTTTGAAGAGCACTTGAACAACTTGAAGGAAGTGTTCCAGAGATTACGTAGGGCTAACCTCAAACTGAGCTCAAAGAAGTGCCACGTATTTAAGAAGGAAGTCCAATACCTTGGCCACGTCGTATCTAGAGATGGAGTAAGGGCTGACCCAGACAAAATCCGAGCAGTGGAAGCATGGCCAAGACCGATCGACAAACATCAGGTCCGAAGTTTCCTTGGGTTGTGCACTTATTATAGAAGATTTGTCCCCGGATTTGCCAATATTGCCAAACCATTGACAAAACTAACCGAAGAAAAAGCAGAATTTAGATGGAATGAAGACTGCGAAAATTCTTTTAATCAACTAAAACAGGCCTTAGTCACTTCGCCGATTTTGAGTTATCCACGAGAAGATGGAAAGTTTGTTTTGGATACCGACGCAAGCAATATGGCCATAGGCGCGGTCCTTTCGCAGGTTCAAGATGGACAAGAAAACGTTATCGCGTACTTTAGCAAGGTTTTGTCTAGGCCAGAAAGGAATTATTGCGTGACTAGGAGGGAGCTGTTAGCAGTCGTCAAGTCCATCGAACATTTCTACAAGTATTTGTATGGACGAAAATTCTTACTGAGAACAGACCACTGACTGCAGCCATTGTTCGCGACTGGAAGAAAAAGTCGAATGCCTCCGGAGAACTGCTATGGTTGATGATGAGTGGGAACCTGAGCAGTTACGTCGCGAACAAGAAGACGATCCTGAAATAAGACTACTCCTGGACTGGAAAGAAAGCGGCCGACGACCAACCTGGGAAGAAGTGAGTGCTTTGTGCAAAAATATCAAAGCGTACTGGGCGCAGTGGGACTCCTTGATAGTAGAAGACGGTCTTCTTAAGCGATCCCTAGAAAGTGCCGAGGGCACGGGAAACAGACTACAGCTGGTAGTGCCGAAGAGCAGGGTGACCGAAGTGTTGAAGCATCTCCACGATGGGACATCAGGAGGACACTTTGGCATTAAGAAGACGTTGGGTAAAGTGCGAGAACGATTCTACTGGATAAACTGCAAAGAGGACGTCATGAAATGGTGCCGTAAATGCATAGTCTGCGCTTCAGGAAATGGTCCAGCGAGAAAGCGCAAAGCACCCATGAAACAATACAACGTAGGAAGCCCTTTGGAAAGAGTAGCGATTGACATCGCAGGGCCGTTCCCAGAATCCGATTCGGGAAATAAATACATACTGGTGGCGATGGATTATTTCACGAAATGGGCGGAGGCTTACGCCATACCCAATCAGGAAGCAGCTACAGTCGCAGACGTATTAGTAAAACAGTTTTTCTGCCGGTTTGGAGTTCCGTTGGAATTACACTCCGATCAAGGCCGCAATTTCGAGTCTGGGCTGTTTCAAGAAGTTTGCCGACTGTTAGGAATTAAGAAGACTAGGACAACGCCTCTCCATCCTCAATCTGATGGCATGGTTGAACGGATGAATCGAACAATGGGCAAGTACTTAGCCAAGGTAGTGTCCGAACACCAAAGAGACTGGGATCAGTACTTACACCTTTTCCTAATGGCATACCGATCATCCGTTCACGAAAGCACAGGCCAAACACCATCCTGTGTAATGCTCGCTCGTGAAATACGATTGCCATGCTACCTTCAATTTGGCCGAAGACCGGAAGAGGAAGTCGCTGGAGAAGATTACGTCAGCAAGCTGGCAAAGAGGCTAGACGAAGTACATGAAGAGGTTCGTAAAAACACACAAATTGCCAGCGACAGGACGAAAACAAGATATGACGTCAAGGCGCAAAAAGGTGGGTTTCAACCTGGCGATATGGTCTGGTTGTATAACCCTCAAAGGAGACGTGGTTTGTCGCCGAAGCTGTAAATGCAATGGGAGGGCCCCTATGAAGTCGTGCAGCGTATTAACGACGTTATATACCGCATCCGAAAACCGCCCAGAAGCAAGCCAAAAGTGGTCCACGTCGATCGTCTAGCCCCGTTTGCTGGCAATAACCACAATCCGCAAGTTCAGGTCCGAACTAGAGTAATAAGTAGCAGAACCAGGAATCCAATCGAAGAAATGGAGTTCGAAAAGTTTATGAACTTATACGGAGGTTCTGGAAAAGCTAGGTTCGGAGTTACCACCGAGGAACAACAAGACCTGTTCCAGACACAAAAAGATTACGCCATCGCACATTGCGTGAGCGAGGACCTTGACATGTCCAAAGGGGTTGCAGTCGTGTTTAAAAAGAAGTTTGGGCAGCTAGATGAATTACGAAGACAGCAACCGGCAGTCGGAAAAGTTTTAGGACTACGTGGTGACGGACGCTTCGTTTTCTATTTGGTCACCAAGAAATACTCACGTGTCAAGCCGTTATACAAAGATCTATGGCGAACATTATGGAGTCTCAAGAGACAAATGGAGTTCCATCATGTTAAGAAATTGGCTGTACCCAAACTTGGTTGTGGCTTAGACCAACTGAATTGGAGGACAGTTCGAAACATGTTGGAGGTCGTCTTCCGAGGAACAGGCATTCAAGTGTTGGTCTGTAGTTACCAACCGAGGAGAGTATTGGGGCAGGAAAAGTCCATTGACTGTTACTTTTATGGTCAAGGAAATTGCCGAAATGGAGGAAGCTGCCGCTATCGCCACGATCCCTTTTACCGGTGTCGCATCCAGTCTCCTGTTCTGGGACAGAACAGTCCTAAGAAGGGGACAGTGAAACGTTCAAGAAATTACTTGCAAACGCAAGAGCCTTCTAAAAGGCTGTTATCTATTTTCTAGAAGTTATAGCGAAAAGTGAGGAACGATCGAGAAGGATTTCCGTATGTCTTTATATAGCGACGAGACAGATCGTAGGTCAGTTATTGCTGGAATGTGAATGCATGCAGTATTAAGAAGATTATTCAAGTGAAGATAAATAAGTGATTAGCACGCGTGTGTCTACATAAATAAATCGAGAATAATCGTAAACGTGATAATTAGTGTAAACAAGTGTGATATCCGAGGACGTTATCTTATCTCCTTGTAAGTGATATAAATTATAGTGTAAGTGTTTTTATTATTAGATTTTATTAGTTCGGTTAATTTAAAAGTGTACATATTTCTAGAATAAGTAAACGTAGTTTTAGTCGTTTTAAATAAATTAGTTTTTAATAAATAAATTCGCAACAGTATCATAAAAAAATTTTTGTCGAGTTTTATAAAAAAAGATTTAAAGTTCTGCCCATCTTCCTGGATACACAATAACACTCCACGTAACTACGAATTGATGCAATTCCGTAGTTCATTCTGTAAAACAAATTATTTCCGTGGCATTTTATATTCGTTCTCGTGATCATTGTGGTGTTAATTTCTGTGGCATACACGTTGCATATACAGTATTTTTCAAATGACCCTGTTTCGACGTTAATTAAACGATTGTTTAATTTGTTTATTACGTTTATTTTGCTACGTACAATTGTCTACGTTTACGTTTGTAGAACACTTCTACTTGAAGCTTACAGAAAAACTTAACATAAAAACTACCTGCCTAGTATTTATATATTTATGTGTACAATAGAGGGATTACCTTTGTGACGGTAAGCCTGAACATGCCGGCCCATATTGAAATATTAATTTCAATAACTCAATTAATAGACCGACAAATGATTATTCGTTAAATAGTTTTATAATAAAGTTTAACTTAATGTGGTGATTAATGGTTTATCTAAAATCTAACAATTGTCATCTGATGTGTACAAGCACAAGCTGATGATAATTTGTTGCTTAAACTAAATTTAATACGTGAATCCATACATTGTTTTACACTACGAATACACTATTACTAATATACTCTTTGCTATTACACTTGCACATCACTTTGTAAAGACAAACTGCATATTTTTGTAATGCCGCGTTTTTTAACACCCTTTGTAGTTTTAACTGACACTGCACGCACTAGGTTGTCTGATCTAGGATGCAGTTCGATTATTCGTCCCAACGGCCATTTCAATGAAGGAAGTTTATCGTCTTTTATTAAAACCAGGTCGTTAACCTTTAACGATTTGTTAGACACCGATTTCCATTTGTTTCTTTGTTGTAGATGCGTGAGATATTCCGTTGTCCATCTTTTCCAAATCATTTGTCTTAAATGTTCTACATATTGCCATCTTGATAAGGTGTTCAATTTTTGATCCGTGACGTTTGGCTCAACGAATGACATCTGTGGGCCACCAATGAGAAAATGACCAGGTGTAAGAGCGGATAGATCGTTTGGATCGGGTGACATAGGAGTTAGAGGTCTGGAGTTCAAACATGCTTCGATTCGTACTAACACAGTATACATTTCTTCGTATGTTAACAAAGCGTCTTTAACAGTGCGTTTTAAATGATGTTTGCATGATTTTACCGCAGATTCCCACAAACCTCCAAAATTTGGAGATTGCGCTGGTATAAAATGCCAGCTTATGTTTAATTTACTTAATTCTGACGATCTTTGGTTAATAAATGTTTGAGATTGAAACAATTTTTTTAATTCGATTAACTCATTATTAGCATCTACAAAGTTGGTGGCGTTATCTGAATATATATGTCCTATGTGACCACGACGAGACATAAAACGTTTCAAATCGTTTAAAAGTCCATCAGTTGTTAAATCTGAGACTAATTCTAAATGTATAGCGTTAGTGGCAAAACAAACAAATACAACTATATAAGCTTTAACACTACGTTTCCCACGGCCTCTTCCATCTTTTACAAAAATAGGCCCTGCATAATCTAATCCAGATTTAAAAAAAAGACGTGACTGTTCAACGCGATGTTTTGGTAAATTCCCCATCAACTCTGTATTTATTTTAGGAGAAGCTTTAAAACACCGTACACAGTTACGAATTATTTGTTTAATTGCATTGCGACCGGAAATTAACCAATAGTATTGAGTTAATGAGTAAAATGTAGCTAACACTCCAGCGTGTAAAAGCCGTTTATGTTCGTTCCTAATTATAATTCTAATAATATAATTTTTCGATGGTAAAATAATTGGAAATTTTTGTTCGTAAGCAATAATTGACGAGTGTTGTAATTGCCCACCTACTCTTATAGGACCGTCTGAGGCAAGGAAAGGATTTAACGATATAAGTTTGCTATTTCGATTAATTTGTTGATTGTTTTTTAATGCATTAATTTCTGTTAAAAATTCCCTTTGTTGTATAAACCTAAACACTAATTTTGCTTGTCTACGTTCTTCACCAGTTAAAACGCCTATTTGTTTATGTTTCGTTAATTTTCAATTATGAATGAATCGTAGGACGTATGCTACTATACTTGTTAATGTGTTAAAATTTGAATATTTTTCAAATTGTATAAAAAAGTCTGACGTTTCTAATAACGAGACTGGACACTTGTTTTTTGTTTCAGGAGGTTCAGATAATAACTTAAATGGGTTAAACGATAACTTATTAGTTTTTAGAAATGATGGTCCCTCCTACCATAATTTACAATTTTTTAAATTATTAGCGGTAGTACCTCGCGATATTATATCTGCAGGGTTTTGTTTGCTCTCGATATGATGCCATTGTTCAAAATTTGAATAGGTTTGTATTTCGGCAACTCTGTTGGCTACGAAAGTTTTCCATTTATTTGATGAACCTGCTAGCCAAGACAAAACAATTGATGAATCTGTCCAATAATGATACGAGTTTATATTTAAACAAAGATCTGTTTTTAGTTTTTCCATTAATTTCGTTAATAATAGTGCTCCACTTAATTCTAATCGAGGAATAGAAATAATGTTTAAAGGCGCTACTTTAGATTTAGCGCATATTAGTTGGCTATGATACGAACCGTTTTTATCCGATGTTCTTAAATATATGCACGCTCCGTAGCTTCGTTCAGAAGCGTCGCAATATCCATGTAATTAAAAAAAAATTGATTGGTTTGGATTTATGTTTCTCGAAATATTAATAGATGAAATATCTGGCAGTTGCAGTTGTTCTAAAAATTGTTTCCATTTCAATTCAATGTTAGCGGGTACTGATTCGTCCCAATCGATTTTAAATGTCCATAAATATTGTAATAAGATTTTTACAGTAATAGTGACCGGTCCGATTAAACCTAAAGGATCAAATAATTGTGAAATTATACTTAAAATGTTGCGTTTCGTAAAAGAGTTTAAAGGTAAAATGGGTTTCACCGAATATTTTAATTTATCTTCCGTACAATTCCAAGTAACTCCTAATATTTTTGTATCTTGTTTATCTATATTTACATCATTATTATTTGATTGATTACAATGTGAAGTTAATTCGGAAATGTTTGACCTCCACTTACTTAATGCAAATTCTCCTCGACTTAAAAGTGCAATTAATTGACTATGTAATTCACTTGCCGTTTTTAAATCATCGGTACCCGTTAATAAATCATCAACATAAAAATCGCGTAGTATTATTTTAGACGCTAAATTAAATTCGCTTCCTTCATCTTGTTCAAGTTGATGAATTGCTCTAATAGCCAAAAAGGGTGCCGATGCAGTTCCATACGTTACTGTTTTTAATCTATATTCGCGAATTGGTTCGTTAGAATTGTGTCGCCACAAAATTCTTTGATAATTGCAATGACCTTCTTGAACAAGAACTTGTCGGTACATTTTACAGATGTCTGCAGATAATGCAATTTTATGAGTTCTAAAACGTACTAATATTGCAAACAAGTTATGTTGTATTGTTGGACCTATCATTAAAGTGTCGTTTAAGCTTTATCCGGAAGACGATTTTGCCGATCCGTCAAAGACAACTCTAAGTTTGTTTGCTGAAGATTTAAAGACGGCGTGATGTGGAAGAAAGAAAGAGTTTTTTACGTTAATTTCATTCCTTGGCACTACCTCCATGTGATTTAAACTTAAATACTCAGAAATTAACATTGAATAATTTTCTTTTAAGTTGGGATTTGCGTTAAGTTTCTTTTATAATTGAAGGAATCGTTTTCTAGCTAGTTCTTTAGAATTTCTTTAAGATTATTTTTAAACGGTAAGCTTGCGATATACCTGCCGCTAGAGTTTCTAGAAATTGTGTTTTTAAAATGTACTTCACATGCATTTTCTTCGTTAGAATAATGTTTTTTGTGCGCGTATTGTTCAACTTCCCAGAATTTACATAACTGACGTTCCAGTTCTTTGTTTGGAGATTATATAGAAATATTTGTAATTGCTATATTTGAAATAATTTCATTAGGACTAATGTTACCTCCAGCTATCCAACCAAGTACGGTATTTTGAAAATATGGTTGATTTTTATTAATTTTAATTTGCTCCGTTTGAATTATTTCCCAAAATAAATCAACTCCTATTAATATGTCTATGGGAGATGATATATTAAAATGCGTGTCTGCTTATTTATGTTTTATACAATCGGGAATGTTAATTTGAGACAAATTAATAGTCGTAAGAGGCAAATTATTTGTGATTTTTGGTAAAACTAAGCAATCGATTGTTCGTTTGAATGAATTAAAACGTGAATGGATAGTTACAGTAGCGTAATGGTTTATATTAGCTCCTGCGTTGCTAATCCCGGCAATTTGATAACATGCAGGTGTTAACTTAAGATTAAATTTTTGACACGTTGAGTATGTAATAAAATTGCTTTGACTACCTAGTACATCTAACAATGTTCTAACTAAATTTACGTTTCTATCATTATCAATTATTTTAACCAATGCAGTTGACAAAAAAACTTCTGAATGTTGTTGGTTATTTCTGCAAAATGTATTAATTGAGGGATTATTCGATATGGTCTCGTTACTATTGTCTTTTGTTTCGTTGTTTTCTACATAATTTATATGAAGAAGCGAGTGATGTTTTCTTTTACATGTTTTGCAACGATTCGTTGACTTACAATTAAATGTTGAGTGATTAGTTTTTAAACAATTGTTACATAACTGTAATTGCTTTACACGTTGGGAGCGATCGTTAACTGATAATGCTTTAAATTTTTCGCACATTGTGATATAATGAGTTTCATTACAATAATTACATTTTATAATGCTATTTGAGTCGATTAAATTATATGCGTTGATCTTTGGTCGATTAAAATGTGGTTGCAAATTTTCGTTTGTACGTCGCGTGTCAAATTCTAAAGATTCTAAAGTTTTAGAACGTTTATATAAAAAATTACAAAAGTCGCTAAATTTAGGAATATCATCTACGTTATGTTGCTCCCACTCTCTTTTGGAGGCAAAGTCTAGTTTTGAACAAATTAAGTGTATTAATAAAACATCCTAGTAATCGGTTAGCAAAGATAAATTGTTAAGAATCTTAATATGAACGTTACTTTTATCAACTAAGTCACGTAATGATTGTGATGGCGGTTTTTTGATTTTTTTAAGATTGAATAATGCGGTTACATGATCTTTTATTGTAAGACCCTTATTGTCGTACCGTTTAATTAATAAATCAAGTGCGATTTTATAACTATCAGTAGTGGTCGATAATGTATTGATTATTTTTGCCGCTTCGTCTTTCAGACACAATCTAAGATAATAAAGTTTTTGAATATTAGTTAATTGCCGATCGTTATGGAGCATTGACATAAAAGATTCATACAAGGAAAACCATTGTTCGCGCGTGCCATTAAACGAAGGTAGAGAAAGTGGTGGCAATTTAGTTTGGCTAATTATTTCGTTGCTATTAAGATTGTCGTTATCGCACTTACCTAAAGTGGATTGAATTGACAGGGAATTATTCAAAATTAAACGAGCTTCGGTTTTTGCCATATAATAATTATCAATAAATTCGTCTCGATCTTTTTCTTGTTCTGGATTGATTAGTTCGATTTCGCTTTGAATTGTTTCATAATCTGAATAAATTTGTGATAAATCGTTTAATCTTTCTGTAACATTTATTTGACCAATAGGATCGTTTTTCTCAAATTTTGTTATAAAAGAACGAAATTTTGTAACCTTTGTTTTTAAAACTGTACGTTTCGAAATTAGTGTTTCTATTTGACTTATTGACATTTTGTACGTAATAAGTTAATACAACTTGAATTTTTTATAAGAAATGGGTATGTCTAAGTAGTAATCGGTAAAGAAATTAATGTGATAAGATAAGGATAAACTCACCGATGTATTTGTTGATTAGAACTTCGTTGATTCACCAATTGTACGTTGTTGGGAACCTCGGTACGTTAGGATTTCTTGACTTTAAGAGTTTTAATTTGCAACTTGTATACGATTTGTTTAGATACGTTTTGGATCCAGTTATTTGCACTCACAAACTTTACACTCACGTTGTATATACGATTTTGTTTAGATTTACGTTATATTTATTCAATACAATTAAATTATAATTTTGCTCGAAGGACCAATGTTTCGACGTTAATTAAACGATTGTTAAATTTGTTTATTACGTTTATTTTGCTACGTACAACTGTCTACGTTTACGTTTGTAGAACACTTCTACTTGAAGCTTACAGAAAAACTTAACTTAAAAACTACCTGCCTAGTATTTATATATTTATGTGTACAATAGAGGGATACCTTTGTGACGGTAAGCCTGAACAGACCCCATAAGTAAAAATCAATGGGGTTTAGATCCGGAGAACGCGGTGGCCAAGATACTGGTCCTCCACGACCAATCCACCTGTTTCGAAAAACATTGTTTGGATGTACCTGAACCATCATGAAGAAACCACATGTGTTGTACATTCAACGGCACATCTTCTAATAGTTCAGGCAAATTATTTTGCAATAATAAATACGATTAATCTGTCATACGTTCAGGTAGCATAAAAGGGCCCATCAATTGACCGCCGACAATACCCATAGATTTATCGAAAATCGATGTTAAAAATGAACCCGTCTTGTCGCATATGAGTTTTCAAAACTCCAAACGTGGCTATTAGAAAAAGTTAGACAATTACAAAAAGCAATGCTTTGAGGGTAATCTGCTTGAACGCGTTGAATATGCTACGGATATAAAAATTCTTCTTATAGGGTACGCCACTACGTTTCTGAATATATTCACTTCCCGTGCGATTGTACGAACACTAAAAGTGGGATTGTTATTAACAAGATCTAATATTTCTTCTTTGGCTACTATAACACGTCGTACAAACAACGAACGACAAATGAAGACAAACTCGGAAACGTAGTATACGATTAGGTTAACGTGACAAAACTGAACAATGAATTTATTGACGAAATCTGTACCAATGACCTCAAATCTACAAAATTGCAATTGTGCTTATGCATCATCTGATAAGATGTATCCCCGAAGTTGCTTAAAATGCGTAGGTGTATAATCAGTGGTTCTCAAACAATTTTTCCATTAAATTTAGAAAACCCCTAAGTAAATCCGTTAATTTGAAACTTTTATTATAATTTATTTTTTGTAAATTGATTGTACTTGACTCTAATCACGTCCTGTTAAAAATAATGCTCGTGTTTCGAGGACACCTTGTATAATACTATGCAATGCCAGAAAAAGAATACAAAAAATTCAAATTTTTAATATTTGATTACACATTTCACGAAATAATATTATAAACAATAGAAAAAGAAAACTTAATAATTACTTAAAAAATGTTTTAAGAGTAAAATAACATACACAATAAAATGAAAAAAAAACTTATATATTCCTTAGTTAAAAATGAGAAACAAAATAATAAAATAATTGAATTGTTACCACATAATAATCTTGTAGCTCTTATTCTGATTCTTCCATTTATCTCGCTTCCCTTATAGCTGAATTCCTGAACCACGAATTAATCTCGTCTTCTACTGCTATGTTGGTTGAATTTTTTGGTAATGGATCTCACCAAACACTTTTAAATTATAGTAATAATTTAAGACATGTCTTATCCAAATTTGTATTTACAAAAACCAACTACAATTATTGTTTTGGCTATATAATTTTAATTGGCAGTCAGCATCAGGTAATAAATTGCAACCATTTAAATCTACCTTGAAACTTATTTAATTAATTATTGTTACAATCAGAATATAATTTTTGTAATAAATTTAAAAAATGCAGCTAATACCTATTGAATCTTAAAAGTAATACTTCTGACTTCGATTATAACTATACTTTTCTATGTTCGATCAAAATTTAAGTATTTAAGTGCAAATGTGAATATTACATATAGTATTATTAGTAAGTAATACACCTTTTGGCTATAAAATTTTGTTCTCACCTATAGTGTCAATTTCATAGGGTCTTCCGACTCCACAAATTTAATTTCTTTTCTTTGTATCATTAAACTCCTTTCTGCCACTTATTTAAAAAAAATGCACTGTAAAGAAGAAATTACATGTTAAATATGAAAAAAATAGTCAAAGAGAGTGCAAAAAAACTGTTTAGTTAAGTTATCTCTAATAATATGGTTAACGGAATAAGAAGCAATATTTATGCAACTATGCTTATAATTTACCACTAACATATGAACATGACAATGATATTTACCTGTCATCGAATATACTGCTGACAATTACAACAGAGCTTTGCTTGGAATTGTGTTGCATGTACTTGATGTACTTTCTGTATGTCGATTAGATGGTATCTTTTATTTAACGAGCAAGCATATGATTATATTGCCGGCACTTTACCAGATAACGGCCGTTACTATTATTTTATAGGTAATCCGTATTTTTTAAATATGGAGAGTCCATGTTTGCACACACGCATGAACAAGTTGTTGAATTGCAATTCTTATTTTTGTTGTTTTATCACTGTTCAGGAAAAATTGCTTCCATAAATCAATTTAGTTTGAACGACTACGATGTTTTTAATCACTAATTTAATTTTCAGTCTGAAGAATCAAAACAGTGTGTTGCTCGGGGGCTAACGATGAGGTTCTGACAACCCGTTCGGGTTTTAGTGAAACGTAAACTTACAAATTATAATTGTTATGTAGTAATAAACAAGCGATATTTGCTGCGCATACAGTGCGAGTGGTTTGATTTACAATGACAATCATTATTAACAAATTTACCGTACTACAAGCATGTATTTCAATAAACGTTATAACCAGAGTTTGGTTTTCTTTTTATATTAAAAGTGTATAAGAACATTACAAGTGGCGACGAGGATTTGTGTTTATTGTGTTAATTACTATTATTTGACTATTTGAGTAATAGCAGTTTCTGGTGGCAATGTAGGACATTTGGTCAATTTTCAAACTAAAAAATTATTTTGCAGCCAATGATATCAAAGATGACAATCGAAAAGCTGCAATCTTATTAAACGTGCTTAATGAAGATGCGTACAAATTAATGTTTAATTTATGCTTACCAGTGGAACCAGAAAAAAGTAAATATTCCGAGTTAATCAAATTACTATCTGAACATTTCAAACCAAGCGTGTCTGTGTTTTCCGCGAGATATAAATTTTACAATTCACGGAAAAATGTAAATGAATCCGCAAGAGAGTGGTCAGCCAGAATTGGAAATTTGGCTGCATTATGTAATTTTGATAACGAACAATTGGAGTTAGTGCTAAGAGATCATTTTGTAATTGGTTACGATAAAGGTAGTGTTCAAGATAGACTTTTCGAGGAGAAGAAAACCTTGACTTTCAAAGCGGCAGTAGAAATCGCCACCTCAAAATAGACGTTTCCACCCGGGGTAGAAAAAGAAATTGCTATCAAGAAAGAACCAGAACTTTTTCATGTAAAAAACAAAGATAGAACAAAACCATCAACGTCACAGGCTTGTTATCAATATCCACAGCGCCCGAATAATAGTAATCGGTCTAAGCAGGTATTTCATAGTAAATGCAAGGTATGTGGACGTAAAAACCATTTTACAGATAAATGTTATTTTCGTGAATGCATTTGTCACATTTGTGATATAAAAGTGCACCGATGCCAATGTGTCCAAATAAAAAAAAAAAACAAACAAAAGTTTGTAAATAATAAAGTTTCGCAAAATTATTTAGAATTTGATTATTCGCTATTTAATTTAGATTGTACAATTAATCCGATTAGTATCAAGCTTATAAAAAAAATTATTAGATTTTAGTTTAGATACTGGTTCTAGTTTTTCCGTAATCTCATAAAACTTTTATTTAGAATACTTTAATAACGAAATTTTGTATGCAATTGATAAAGTATTTAATTTGTACAATGGTGATAAAATTATACCTTTAGGATTTATACATTGTAAAGTTGCATATCAAAATAAGGAATGTTATTTAGATTTTTATGTAATCAAAACTCCTCTGTTAGGACGCGATTTTTTCAATACTTTTAAATTAGGGATTTTACAGATAAATCATATTAATTTATCAGATGACGTAGATTACTTGGTAAAAAAGTATAAAGACGTTTTTTCGCCTGGTTTAGACTGTTTTAAAAAAGGGGTAATTTCTATTAAATTGAAAACAATTGATGTAACGCCAAAGTTTTATAGGGCTTGTCCGCTTCTTTTTGCAATTAAAAAAAAGTTTAAAACGGAGTTGAAACGGTTAGTTGAAATGCAAGTCATAGAACCTATTGATTACAGTGCGTGGGGTACACCGATAGTACCAGTATTAAAAAAAGATGGTTCAATTAGATTGTGTGGAGATTTTAAAATCACTCTTAATCCATTTATTGAGGTAGATCGTTACCCGCTTCCTCGAATTGAGGAACAACAAAATCTTTAGTAACCATTTCAACACATAAAGGCCTTTTTAAATATAATCGCGCATCTTTTGGAATTGCTAGTATTCCCGCAAAGTTTCAGAGTATCATGAATTCATTATTGCAAGGTTTAGATGGAGCAGTGGTGTTTTTAGATGATATTTTAATTACAGGAAGGACCAGAACAGAACATATTAAACAATTAAATAAAGTTTTATTTATTTGACAACAAGCCGGTTTAAAAATAACACTAAATAAATGTAAGTTTTTCCATCCAGTAATTTCATATTTGATAAACATTTCGGCAAGGAAACTCGAACATGTATTTTCACATATTTAATTAAATGTTATCTTTATGCAGTCACTTTCTACATGCACATAAATTCTGTGACATTCTATTACAAAGTATCGGTAAACTAACAACAGCACCTCAGAAATTTCTGTGACTGTACTACTGATGAAGTATGAACAGACATTTTTTCATTACTAAGTACAATTTCATTATTTCTTATAAAATTAGATCTGTTGCAAATAAGAATGACCACTTATGTAGGCATCGAATTTGATGATGCAGATGGTGGAGGAATAGCTGTCATTTCAGAAAAGTGGATAACACCAAAAAAAAGAAGTATTTTGGCCACCCTATAAAACACAAAAAGCATTTAATACTGCCTTAGAAAAAAGAGATTCACCTGAAAGTAATTGGTCAGTTTATAGAATAAAACGTCGTTTTTTTGAATCTGGTAAGTTGAATAATAAATTTATTATATTACTTACAGTTTAAAATGTTTGTTAGATGATTTGATAGAAGCTCAAAAGAAAATTAAATTAGCTGAAGATACTTCCGATATACAAACTGACAAGGAAGAAGATAACTTTAGTAGAAGACAAAGGCGGCCACCAAAAAGATTTGCAAATTATGATGATTCTGATGACAGTGGGAATGAAAACATTCAACAAAAAAGGAATCTAAAATCTAATGCAAGAGGAATTAATTTAGCAAGACCTCCTACTGTTGTTTATTTTTCGGAATCTAATGGTGGTTTTAACAATTTATTGCATAATAAAGGTATTTTTATTAAGCATCTGTTCATTAAAAACTTTAACTTTTTTTAGAATCTGAAACCATCGTTGAACATAATGTTAATAATTCATATTCCATAAATAAGTGTTCGGTAAATTCATTTGTTTCACCGGTGCCTGTAGAATCTTTGGATGTGAGATCACCCACATCCAGTAATTGCACAGCACAATCAGTACCATCTACAATAGGTCAAACCAATAGTAAGTTGCACTTTTGGTTTTAGTTCAAATGTTAATAGGTTTTTATGTAGAATATCAAGATAATTTTCTGAACATTTTACTAACTATTCAGGAGCAAAACAAACAGATTTTGGCTAAACTAAACGAAAATTTCTCATCACCACAAACCGAATCTCCAAATTTACCAGTTCTGTTACCAATTGATACCCTTGAACAGTTAGAAAAATTAGAAAAACATTTAGAAGTTGAAGAAAATTTCAAAAAATTGGTGAGTTTTTTTTTTTTACTTTCTCATATGGCATGATGGCATAACTGTTATCATTATCGAGGTTTAATTTGTTTTAGAGCACATATATGTCTTCAATTGGTGGAAAAGATTTAGTTTCAAAGGTAAACGGGGTGTTAAAAAAACTCATCAGCAATGGAGTAGCAAAATATTTCAACTTCTACGGGAAAAGAGAAAAGATGCCTTTTAAGAATCTGCGTACGAACGCAGTTGTATTGCGTAAGTAAATTACACTTTTTTAATAAGTTTAAAATAACATATTAGTTTCTAGAGGCCATAAAAACTAACTCTAAAGGATCAACCGAGAAAGAGATTGAAAACATCATAAAAATTTGGTTTAAACACGCTCCACAGAGGGATTTGTTGGATTCAAAAAAGAAATTTGATTCGTAAGAAATTATTACCTGTTAGTTTTGTTTATTATGAGTTGTAAGAAAATTAAGATAGTAGGTAGTAGGCAATTATACAGAAAAATTGCTAAAGAAAAAAATCAAATTCTTTCTAAAAGTGTTACTGAAAGTTTTGATTTTAATAGTAATATAAGCAATAATGGGGACGCAAGTTGTAGTTCAAATTCAGTTACCGGTGCTAGTTTTGAAACCAATGTAACAAGAGATATTAAACACTGTTCACAAAAGTTCAGGACTGTACCTACATTTAATTTGAACGACTGTAAAGTTCATACCACGTCAGATGTTCATACTGCAACTTGTGAATCTGCTGATAAAACCGTTACCACAGTATTAAGGCATTGGGCAACCACTTCTAGAGTACCACATAACGCTGTTACATCATTGCTTCATGGTTTGTCACCTTATCATCCTGAATTACCATTAGATTGCCGTACCCTATTGAAAGTAGAAAAAAATATTGTTGTAAAAAAATTAAATTCTGGTGAATATTGCCACTTAGGTCTTTTCTATCAATTAAAAAACTTTTTAACCAAGTATCCTAATTTTAATCTTGATACCATAAGTATTTCTTTTAATATAGATGGACTGCTCTTAAGGATATAGATTAAGAAAGCGTTAAACACGATCGTGACTATTTAATGAGTAAATAAAGTAATTACAGCTTTACATGAAAAATGCTTAACACTACGTTTTAATAACATCTACATTCACCGAGTAACTACAACAGCACATTATTTGTACTCAATTATATGCGCGCGCAACTTTATTTTATTATACAGAGTTTATGAATATATATTATCTGTGGTGTCTTGATCACCAACATAAATACAAACTACACTATAGCAAACAAGAATATTTATTTACAAACTTAACAAGATATTGGTACTTAACAGAACAAGTAAAATATAAGCGGTTCGCGGCGAGACGTGTACGCGACAAAGGCTGGACAGCAAGTGGTTCGACTTCCTTTCGCTTACGGTCGTGATATTCTCTTACTGTAAGCGCGGGAATTTTTAGTTTCCTATAGCTGGCGATATTCCAGCGTTGCCAAACGTCAAACGCCACATCACTCCTTCCCTAGTGACAACGATTAACGGAATCGTGCAGGTAGACGAATTGATCGACCTGAACGTGTCGTAGGGACACACATTGTAACGTTGCGAGGAGTAATTTTTGTTGCAACCTGCGGTGAAAAGATAGACGGTGTATTTCTGGATTTAGATACGGTTCCCGTTGCTGGCTCTATGACCACATCCGTAGTTTGTTTCTGCTCTGCTTGTTCCAAGATTTCGAATTTTGTATGAATTGCTTTTGCGGCTTCTTCGCTGATAAATGCAGGTTTAATTCTGTTAATGTTTACACATATTGGCTTTTCTTTTCTTTTAATCGTAAACGTGTTGTTGTCGTTTCGTTTCAGCACTTCGAAAGGGCCATCGTATGTGGGCTGCAATTGCTTTTTGATTAGATCTCTACGTACAAATACGTGGGTACACGTCCGTAAATTCATGGGAACAAAAACCTTCATGGCAACATGATGAGAAGCTGGCGTTGCTACCATATTGTTAAAACTGTTTCGAAGTTCCTGCAACAATATGTGAGGTGATTTCTCTGTGCATGATTCAATGTCTGCTATTAGAAAGTTCCAAACAAACGCACGTCTTAAACCTAAATTTAAACACTTACTAACTAAACCATAGGTACAGAACTTCGCACCATTTACTGCACTTAAATAAAAGTCAGTTTTCTCTGCTTGGCAATTTGCAAGTCTTTTTGGAAACACTGAAACGTCCGCACCTGTATCCACTAAATATTGTACTTTGTCTGCTTTATCGGAAACGAAAAGACGGCATTGTCCTGTTTGCCTGTCTACTGCCGCCTCGACAGACAGGTTATTCAGTTTTTTTGAAAACTACACGGTTCTCTGCATTTACGCGCTCTTTGCCCGAATCTGTCGTGATAAAAACAGTAGTCGGGGTTATTTACTCGAGGTCGACTTCGAGAACGGGAACGTCTTCTGTAATTATAATGATGGTTACGGTTCGGTTGGCGCTCGGTTGGTCGGCCATTTTGTTCCAATTGCTCCAACCGTGCCGATATTGCTGCCAATTGCAGAGAGATGGCGCTAACATCGAACATATCTTTGCTGGCGTCGGTTCGTACTTCCGGTATCGGCGGTGTGGGTACTGCGTTACATGCCGCAACTGAACCTTTCGGCCATGTTTCACATACCTGGTCGGCGAGCCTGGCAGCGTCATCCAACGGTTGCGCAGCTACGGTTGCTAAAATTGCTTGTGCGTATGCTGGCAAGCGACTTATCCAAATTGTACGGAGTAAATCGTCCGGCATTGTTTTTCCAGCTAATCCACGTAGATGACGTAGGAATTGACTGGGTTTCCGCTCTCCGAGTTCCTCGAACTCTAGCAGCTGTCGTGTCTTCTTCTCCTGTGACGTGGATAATCGGCCAATTAGCTCTTTTTTAATTTTAATATATTTATTTTCAGGTGGAGGGGCCACTATAATGTCTAGTACTTCTGAAACATAACGCGAGTCTAAACTACCCGTAACTAAATAATATTTCTTTTCATCGTCTGTCACTCCGTTTAATAAAAATTGTCCTTCTATTTGCGCGAACCATGCTGCAGGTTGTTCTGGCCAAAATGGTGGTAGCGTAAACGTAACACGTTGTGGTTGAGGTAAAGAAGATGCGACCACGTTGTCGTTCGCCATCTTTTTTTTTACTTTCGCGATATCGTACACAAATCACGTCGGGTTTACCACTGTGGTGTCTTGATCACCAACATAAATACAAACTACACTATAGCAAACAAGAATATTTATTTACAAACTTAACAAGATATTGGTACTTAACAGAACAAGTAAAATATAAGCGGTTCGCGGCGAGACGTGTACGCGACAAAGGCTGGACAGCAAGTGGTTCGACTTCCTTTCGCTTACGGTCGTGATATTCTCTTACTGTAAGCGCGGGAATTTTTAGTTTCCTATAGCTGGCGATATTCCAGCGTTGCCAAACGTCAAACGCCACATTATCCAACACTCCCCCGTATTCTGAACTCTCTATATATCGAGTTAAACAAAAACAAATGTTCTTACATATAAAGTTCAAATCTATAGATCACAAATATAAAACTACGTACATACTTAACTAAGAATGAACAAATCAAATTCACATTTTGAGCATGCCAAGATATTCTCGCATAATTTCGAACTTTGAAACAGGTAGAGCTTTAGTTAAAATGTCTGCTGTCTGTTGATCCGATGGAACATATCTAATTTTAAATTCATCGTTGGCATATTTTTCACGAAAAAAATTAAAGCGTATGTCCACATGCTTTGTACGTTTATGAAAAATTGGGTTTTTAATTAATTTTATAGCGCTTTGATTATCCACGCACAAACAAAAATTTAATTTTTTATTGGGAACAATTTCACGTAATAATTGTTGAAGCCAGGATAGTTCTTTCACGCTTTCCGCTGCTGCAACGAATTCTGCTTCTGTCGTTGATAAGGAAACTGCTGACTGTCTTCTACTGCACCATGTGATTGCACCTTGATTCATTTTAAAAATGTATCCGGTGGTTGAACGTCGGGTATCTTTACATATTTCATAATCCTAATGACTGCATTCCAATGAGCTGCTTTAGGATTGTTTTGATATCGGCTTACGATGTTAACGGCATACATTATGTCCGGCCGTGCTGTTATGGCTGCAAACATCAACGAACCGACAGCTTCGCGATAAGGCACGTTTAAATTGACGTCACCTTCCATTGTTGATGACAACACAACATTTGAGTCAGCTGGAGTTCTTGAAATCTTTGCGTCGGTTATTTTAAATCGATTTAACATTTGATCAATGTAATTCTTCACATGGATGAACATTGATCCATCATCAAGCCTTTCTATTTGTAATCCGACAAAGTAATTCGGATTACTCAAAGTTATTTCAAATTTTGTTTGTAATTCGTTCACGATTCTATTAAGTAATTGTTTATCTTTTCCCAGAATGAGTCCGTCGTCTACATAAATCACAAGTAATGTTAATTGCTGAAGAACATCTTTACGTAAACACTTTTATCTGCTTCACATTGTTTAAATCCATATGTCTTTAAAAATTCATCAAACTTTTTATTCCAGCAACGTGGAGACTGTTTTAAACCATACAGGGACTTGTTGAGTTTACACACTAATTTTGAATCGTTTACTATTCCAGGTGGTGGTTTCATATAAATTTCTTCGTCTAATTTCTCCGTATAGAAACGCCGTTTTTATGTCAAATTGAATTATTTGGAAATTTTCTTGTACAGCGATCGTAAGTAAAAGTCTTATCGTTTCATAACGTGTAGTCGGTGCGAACGTCTCCGTATAGTCGATTCCTTCTATCTGTGCAAATCCACGCGCACACAATCTTGCTTTATATTTACTGATCTGACAATCACTTGACCTTTTTATTTTGAAAATCCATTTTCCATCAATTGTTCTTTTCTCATCCGGTAACGGCACTAGTTTCCAAGTATCATTTTTATTTAAAGCAGTTATCTCTTCATCAATTGCTGCTATCCATTTTTCAGCTTTATCTGAAGTGATTGCGTCTTCGTACGTTTCGGGAATTCCTATTTCTACCATATTTACTTCAGGTTCTATGTATCTCATTGGTGGATGTATACTATTCCGATTTCGTAACTGATATGTGTGGTTATTCAAAATAGCATTTTCTACATTACCATTTTGATTATCATGTTCAACGTTTTTATCCTGAATTTCTTCTGTTGCGTCTTCGTTGATTGGAATCAATACAGCGTTCGTTCTTGGGAGTACGACTTCCTTATTTTCATTGAACGTTACGTTTCGCGATATTTTTAATTTTCTTGTGATTGGATCAAACAATCTGTAGTTTGTTGAATCATTTGATATCCTACCAATATTAATTTTTTGCTTTTCGGTTCAAGTTTTTTCTTTAAATTATCCGGTATATGCACGAAGGCTTCACTTCCAAACACTTTAACATGTTTCAGCACTGGTTTCCTATGGTACCATTTTTCAAACGGGGGTCAAATTTGCGCTTAGTTGAGTTTGGCGTTCTATTTAGAATGTACACTGCCGTGTTGATGGCTTCCGCCCATAAATACAATGGTAGATCTTTAGTGTATAGCATTGACCGGGCACTTTCAACTATGGTACGATTTTCTCGTTCTGCTTTCCCGTTTTGTTCAGGCGTATACGGTGCACAGGTTTCGAGTTGTATTCCTTTCTGTATTAGGAATTGTTTGAATTCCTGGTTCGTGTATTCAGTGCCATTGTCAACACGTAGAGATTTTATGTTGTAACCGAATTTATTGTTGCAAAACTGTACGTAACGTTTACAACAATCTAAAGCATCCGATTTATTTCGAATAAAATAAACTACTCTAAATCCAGTACAATCGTCCTTGAAAAGGATATAATAACGACATCCACTCACGGATGGTGTTTGCATAGGTCCGCACAAATCACTGTGTATTAATTTGCCTGGTTGCAAATTCCTTGACTTATTTCTGTTAAATGCTAACTTATGCTGTTTTCCGTATTGACAACCTTCACACACAAAATCTTGTTTATCACTTACGTTTATTCCTTGTATTACACCTACTTTCGCCATTTCACAAATTGTTTTTATATTAACATGTCCGAGACGCTCATGCCACGTTTTCACACTATCACTTTCTGCGGAATTAACTTCCTCATTGATTTTTGTACGAAACAAAAGTTTATACAGGTTATTTGATTCGCGAACTGCGCACGCTTTCAGTAAGTCATTTTCATAAATGTATGCTTTATCCTTTTCTTTTACTACTCTCATTCCTTTTTGTGTCACTGTACCTTCAGAAAATAAATTCTTTCGAAGACCGGGGACGTACCAAACTTCGGAGATAACACTTTTAACCCACTCTTTATTTATAAAACACTGGATTTTAATATCTCCTGTTCCTTTTACAGGTAATGCCTCGTCATTGCCTAATTTGACAGACCATTCTTCAACTTCTTTAAAGTTAACAAATAACTCTTTATTTGGAGACATATGATGAGATGCACCGCTATCGAGGACCCACTCACTTTGTGTTATCCTATCGCTGACGTCGTCTTCATTTTCAATGTTAAATGCCGAGTAATCGCAATTCGAAGTTGCATGCGTAGATTCCGTTTGAGCATTTCTTCGTGGAGCACAACAGTTTCTTGAAATATGACCTTTCTTGCGACAGTTATAACACGTCACCAAAAACTTTTTCTTCGGTTTATTAGGTTTCGAACTTGAAGATGCCACAAATGCGTTATCTGCTTCTTCAGATGTACCTAAATTCATTTCTTCATCAATTAGGCGACTGGTGAGGTTACTAATTGTTTGTTTATTTTCATCGATTGAAAGCCACGTTTGTCTAAAGTTACCAAATTTTGCTGGTAAAGTACTTAAAATTCTTGTGATTGAAACAATATCACTTATCTTTTCGCCAGTTTCTCTGATTTGACGTGCCAAATTTTCTACCTTCGTGATGTGTTGAACAACTGAATCATTTAGCGCCATCTTGTATTTCTAGAACTGCTCATGCGCCATCATTTTGCTTGCTTCGGATTTCATCAAATAAATGGCGTCTAATTTATTTATTACTTCCTGCGAGGTTTCGCAATTTTCAATAAGCGTAATTTGGGAATAATCCATCGATGCAGTTATAATGCACATAGCTAATGCATCTTTCTTGTCCCATGAAATTACTTCTTCCGGTTTAGTGGCGTCTGTTGGCCTTGGTGGGTCACCCCTTGTAATCTTCGTAAATTCCTCAGCCCTAAGAGCTTGCTTTATTTGGAATTTCCATTGATGATAATTCTTACCATCGAACTTACTCATTACTGCCACATTAACACTTTCTGTCAGCATTTTCTTTACGGCACTTCACACTTTTTAATAACGGATAAAAAAAAATGTCTGCCTGATAATAAAACACGAATCTATATTTGCGCGTTAATCCAAACGTATCCTGGGCCCATAACCTCTTAAGGATATAGATTAAGAAAGCGTTAAACACGATCGTGACTATTTAATGAGTAAATAAAGTAATTACAGCTTTACATGAAAAATGCTTAACACTACGTTTTAATAACATCTACATTCACCGAGTAACTACAACAGCACAGACTCTATATGTTGCACATTATTTGTACTCAATTATATGCGCGCGCAACTTTATTTTATTATACAGAGTTTATGAATATATATTATCCAACAACTGCCATTATTCAAAAGTAGCAATATTCAATTGTGGCCTATTTTAGGTATAGTTGTTAATTATAAATCTGACCCTTTTGCAATTGGAATTTTTTGTGGCACATCAAAACCGCTACCGTTAGAAAGTTACTTAAAAGATTTTTTAGATGAATTAGAAGATATATTAACCACAGGAATTTATATTGAACATAAACGGTATCTGGTGAAAATTCATAGTTTTGTTTTTGATGCCCCTGCAAGATCTTTTTTGAAACGCATAAAATCACATAGTGGTTACTCTGCATGTGAACGATGTACGATACATGGGGAATATATTCAAGGTCGCGTAATCTTTAAATCAATAAATGCACCCAAACGAACTAATAAAACATTTTTAGAACAAATTGATGAAGATCATCACCTCGGTACTTCCCCACTTTCTAAATTACCTATAGGATTAGTTACGGACTTTCCCATTGATTACATGCACAACGTATGCTTAGGCGTAACGCGAAAACTACTGGATGCTCTAATGAATGGTCCATTAAGTGTTCGACTTCCAAATCGAAAAGTCGTATTAATATCGAATCATTTAGAATCCTTAAAACCATATATTCCTATTGATTTTAACAGAAAACCACGGTCATTGTCTGATTTGTCACGATGGAAGGCAACCGAATTCCGTACTTTTTTATTATATATCGGTCCACTTGTATTAAAAGACATGGTAGATATTGCAGTTTATGAAAACTTTTTACTTCTTCATTGTAGTATAACTATACTACTCTCAAATTCTCATATTACTCATATTGGTACTAGCTTTGCGGGGAAATTACTAAAAACCTTTGTTGAACATTGTGAATCTCTGTACGGTGAACATTTTCAAATTTACAACATCCATAATTTATGTCATCTAAATGAAGATGCAGAACGTTTCGGTTCATTAAACTGTATTTCTTCCTTTCCATTTGAAAATTATTTAGGGCAGCTTAAGAGACTTGTGAGGTCAACAATTAATCCTTTGCAAGAAATTTGTAATCGTTTATCAGAAATTGAAAAATTTAGTACTCATTCAGAAATTGAATGCTCACAACCTAAATATTTATTAGAATACAACTATGGCCCACTTTTGTTGAATAGTAGGACAATGTATAAGCAATATAAACAAATTATCACCAACGGTCGGTTGTTTTCGGTATATTCATACAGTGAATGCGATTGCTATTGTAAACATGTGAGTGGATTTGTGATTCAAATTCGTAATATACTGAAGGATTATGCAAATAATATTTTTATTGTAGGAAATTTGTTTCGTAAAAGAAGTTCTTTTTATAATTATCCAATTAATTCTTCTGAGCTTGGTATTTTACTTATATCTAAATTATCAAATGACTTACAAATATGGCCTTTAAGTGAAGTGGTTGCCAAATGCATTTGTATGCCATCCATTCTTGGCAAAGAAAAACCTAATATGTGGTTGTCGGTTCCTATACTACATACAGTATAGCTTATATTATATGTATTTTAATACTGTACTTTTATATTAAAATATATTTTTTTTGTATAGTTATGTGTTTTATTAGTCATATTTTTTGTTAAATATGTCGTCAAAATCACGTCGTTGATGTCGTCAAGTTAACGTACAAACATGACGTACATCTGACGACTAAAGATGACGTCAGTGGGCTGTGACATTTTCACGTCAAAAAAACGTTAGCATATGACGTAACTACGTCATTTAAAATGACTATAAATACACGTGATAATGACGTCACCGTGTTTGCTGGGTATATGTCAGTTATATTCGTCAACGTTTTCCAAATTATGCTTAGCACGATGGCATTTATTGGACTGGAGTTTAGTTCTAATGTAGATGACGGTCTTTGTGGAGGATCAATTGGATTAGTTTGCAGTTCCTGGTGAACTCCTTTACAAAAGCAGATATTTTGGTCTGAAAGGCACTTTTACAAAGAGACGAACCTAATGAAGAAAACTGGTGGCTATGCGAAATAAAAACAATCCATTTTAAATGTGGTATGTACTTAAGTAATTAAAAACTAGTAAATTACGAATTTATTGATGTCAAAATGTATAAAATAATATGTGACGTTTTCTTACTTTTTAATTTTTACCATACATGGTAATTTCTATCACTACTGAATCATACTTTACCTGATAAAACTCTCGAATAAATAAAACTATCTGTTAAATTGTAAATAGACCATTATTTTGTGTCATTTCCACTGATTCACTGTTTATTTTAAGAATTCAAGTTTATTTAACTTTATTGTTATGTCTACTAGATTCTTATTTTTAATGTTGATTTTTGTAATGTATTTGATAGCAGAAATGTTTTGTAATAAATATTTTTTATAGTATTATTATTATTATTATTAATACCTACCCTATATAAAAACTCGTGAAATTATATGACATGAAAAGTACGTCACTAAATGACGTCTTTGTTCTGTGACATTAGTATGTCTTTATGACGAGAGAATGACGTCATAACTGGTCATTAAACTAGTCAGTTCTAGTCATATAATGACTGGTTTCTGACGACATTTTGACGGCAGTTTGCTAGCTGGGTATTTATCGTTTACCCGGACCTTCCATTTTATATAAAAGATATGCAAAACAATTTATTATTTTTCTGACCTGGTATCACATACTATGAGAAAGAAGATTATTTATAATTGATCTGCAAGAATCTGATTCCTGCCATACAATAGTAAATCGATAGAATGACTTTCTATATTAGGTAACAACCAATTTGATTTTGTATTTGAATAAAAATGTTTTAATGAAATTTTAGTTCGTAGCTATTCTTTAAAACTGAAACATTTAGTTAATAATTTAATGTGTTTCACTTTGCTGGTTTCAACAATGTTTACTGCATCTACATAAATCATAATCATACCCAGATAGCACGTAAGCTTACGGCAAGTTTGCTTTTAACTTGTCATGTCAAGCTTAAAGCAAGTTTCAAACATGAAACTTGAATTAACCTTGAATCAAACTTGAAACTTGGTTGGAAAGTTTGAAGCAAGTTTGCAAAATAAGCTTATTGCAAGTTTATTACCCAGGTAGCATGTAAGCTTACAACCAGTTTGTTTTTGACTCTGTTGTGCTTGCAATTTTAAACTTTCACTTTAACCATGAAACAAGCTTGTTGAAAGGTGCGCCATAAGTATATTTGTAACATCTTTTCATTGGCTAAAAAAAATAGATACATAAAAATCGTAATGTTAGTTTTTCCTACGAATAAACGTCCTTGGTCTATGCAGTTTTAAAATTCGTTTTGTTCGAAGATATTGGAAAAAGTACGTTAACCGAAAAAATCAGTATGTTTTTCTAAATAGCGGCAACGATGGTTGAACTTAGCCATTTTACCTTGTTTTTACCGTTGAATAGGTAGCGTACAATTTTTATTTTGATTGTTGCGGTTTGTTGTGTAACTACTATTTTTCGAAAAAAGTAAGGTGAGTATTTATTTTAAATCCTAAATGTAAAATTAATTAAGTACACTAATCGAGTAATTCAATTTTTGTTGAGGTTATGTTATACACGTGTTGTAATAAAGTTGATAAAGTGTACAACCATAAAAAACTTGTAAAAAACCATACTCCTTAAAAATAGTATGGAATGTTTTTATCACTGACATCTATTTTCATTTTAACGGTCAATTTATATGACTACTGATGTATCGATTTTTTTTATATAAATTCATAATTTTCAGTTACCTACATATCTTGAAATTATTTTCTGTTTTAACAAATTATTTAAAAAATCCGAATGAGCATAAACATGTTTATAACCTGAAATCAAAAGTAACATATCTTAACATTTGTTAATAATTTATATATTTTTGTATTAGTTCGATTAGTTGTATTAAATTCGACCAAATCGTTTTTCACTTATGCTATTTGTATTAACCACAGAAGAAGTAGACTAACAGCTAATAACTTAAAAAATATATCATTTTATCTACAAGTTTTTATTCAGCTATAATTAAATTTTCAATTTTGTTTTTGTATCTGGTATTTTAATAAACAGATTCACATTTCTTCAAGGTGAACGTACAACACATTATTAAGAAAATATACATTTACTTTTATTCCTTAGCATGTTTTTGTTCTAGTTCAATTGTTTTTTTTTTTCAGAAATCAAGGAAATCGATCCAATGTGGAAACTCAGTAGGAAAAACTACAATTGCTTAACGATTTCTTCATATATAGTTTATACTGTTATGTTATTCCTTTTTTAGTTTATATTATATTATCTAACGCAATGTATTTTTTTATATCTTAATCCACTTTTTTTTAGAAAATACATTGATTCAAAATGAAAAAAATGCTTTTTTCAAATTTGCTTGTTCAACATGCTTATTTCAAGTTTGCCCAACATACTTTTTTCCAGCTTGTCTAATAAGCTTTTTTCAAGCTTTATAAAATAAGCTTCACTGAGAAAAAAATTCGCTCCTGGTTAGTAAAAATTTATTATTCCCAAGTAAAAAGTTAAATGAAATAGAGGACAGGTGCACGGTTTACTAGCTATTAGTAAAAAAGAGTTTATAATACTGTTTACTTACCATTCCTATTCCAGAACTAAGTATAAGCAGAAAGTATGTATTAGCCATTATGATTCTGTTTACTAACAGTTAATGAACTTGTGTACTAACTGCAACAGCTTAGAACTTTTGTCATTAATATGCTTTATTTCTATAGTTAATAAGTATAGTTTGTAGCTGTTAATCAAGATTTGTGCTGTGAGTACTTCAATGTTTGATTTCTGTTATTATACTGAATACTTACCGTTAATAAACAAATGTACTGTCACAGATGAATATTTTACTAATTCCAATCAAATTTGATATTTGTCACTCGACGTCTCACAAATTTGAGGATTTGAAATTATGCATATTATAATAGAGACATTAAAATTAAAGCATATAATTTTTAAATTTATTTTATTGAAAGAATTACTATTATATAAAAAACAAAAATTTTAAGTAAAAACGAAATAGATAACAATTTACATAAAAATAAGATATGCAAACAAAATAATACATTCAAGCATAAACGATATAAATAAACAATAAAAATAAGTGTGAGCAATAGGTATAATATTATCATTATCTTTAAAAATGGTAGATACCTCGCACATATTCTAATAAATTGTAAGTAATATACTTAGAATCTTTAATGGATGAAATAATCACATGTTCTGAGAACACAATTTCGGTAGAAAGAATACACACATAGGCGTAAACATGTTCATTAAAATTAAGAACTTTTAATTCCTTATAAACCAATAAAATTTGATGGAATACATTTTCGATTATTTCTGTAATTATTCCAAACAATGGCGAATGCACTTTTTTAATAATAATTACGCTCCCCTGCGTAAATATTACATTATTTATCGTAAAGTGTTCTCACAAGTAAACATTTTCTTTAAAGTTTTTATATGTCAGCAAAAATGTCATGATTGGTAATAGGTATAATTGTATGTACACTAATATCACATTCAATCCTATTTTTTGTTTTCGTAGTATATTCAAAGCCTCTCTGTTTCAAAAATCTTGAGCCAAGTTTCAGTTGATCTTTAACAGCACAGTGTGCGTAATATTAATTCTAGATGACACAATAACATTAACTGCTTGCTTAGATGCTCTATGTTTTGATTCAAAACTTAATGTTGACAATTGATTCAATGAACCAACAGTTCTTATGATTGATGGATAATGAACTAAAATGTGGTGCTTTAGCTTGAGATTTAATTTAAACAGATCTTGATAAAGCTTGTGACTTGCATAAACCGAGGTTCTGTAGTAAGGAGCAAGTTTGATTTAATTTATTATTATTTTGAATTAATAAACCATAAATAATACCAAAATATAAAACAAAAGATTTCATTTCAGCGCAATTCATTTTAATTTTCCTTTTCCTCAGATTACCCAAAGAAATTAAAGGTGGTTTATTAATATTTTGCTTTCCATAATTAAAATACTTTAATTTCGAATTTAAAACTTCAACATTTCTACAATATCAAATACAGCCACTCCTTCAAAAATGTCATGAGAAATATCCACCGAAAAATTTTCAGATACATTAAAAGAATTAATGTTGTTCCAAATGCAAAACTCTCTAATACCAGCGAGTGACATATTTTTTAGTACTACATCATTTTCATACTGTGATTTCATTCGCAATAAATCTTTTTTTTTGTCAGTTGAAATTCCATCTTTTTTCTTGGACATTTACAGAATCGGCAGTAAAATTTAGAACGGAAGGATTCTGGATACCCCAACTAGGTATTTTAATAATAATAATAATAAATTAGAAGATCCAAACTCTTTCAGATCAGAATTATGAAAGAGCAAACATAAAAAAAATATTTTCCAATTGCGCCTGATATTTGATAGGTATAGCGGGAATAGAACAATACATAGCTGATATTTTATGAATACCAGAGTGAGATCCTAGAGCAGGGGCGGATGGGCAACATCTTAACGGCCCGGGAAATAATATTTGTCGGCCATTTTTTAATTTCTGGATATGCCTAAAATATACATTTACAGGGTGTTATGTTTCCTTTAAAATTTAATAGCGCATAAATTTATTACAGATTTTTGAATCAGATTACATTTACTATCCACAAAATATCATACAACATACAACAAAAAAACAAAATAAAAGTAAATCAAAGTTTAAAGTTTTTTTATTCCAAGTGTGGAAATTAGGTTTGTTATACACGATTAGAAAACTTACAACTTCATAATAGTATATTAAAACACAAGTTACAGAATGAACGCACTTCAATCACGAGACCGCGTTTCATACACGAGCCGCGCAGCGGTGAGTTTATGAAGCGGTCGAGTGATTGAAACGTATTCTATGACGTGTGCTTTATACGATTTTCTCTATTTCGATACAATATTTAATATTTTTCGTATAATTTTAAGTTTTAAAACAACATTGGGAAATTTATATTTTACTGAATTGGCAGCACTTACACTTTGACATGTTGAAATTTATGTGTTAACCTAAAATCTCATAAAAATTTTCTCTCTATACCTTTATAAATAAATAACTTTGAATTAATAGGACGTTTTTATTTTATCTTGGCATCAAAATTTGAATTTCAATTGTTAACTTCCAATAATTTTGATTTCTTTTTCATGTAACGTCAACTTACGATGCAGAGATACTAACTTTGAAAAAACTAACATTACTAAAATTCGTGTAAGAATTGGCTTATTCTTACATGGATTTTGCAGTGTAAGAATCGCTAATTCTGATGTTGAAATAGAGAAAATTCTTTAAACACAAAAATTTAAGAAAAAATTATTATATAAAAACTAGTCTTTTAACAATCTATTTAATAACTTGCTTTGCTGCATAAGCATGTCTATAATGTTATCAGAGTCAATATTATATAAAATATCATTTCGCAAGCCATTAACATGAAAGCATCCTAATTATTATTCGACATTGAATTCCGTAATCTATTTTTATGTATTTTAATTTGGAAAAACTTTTCACATTGAACTTGATTTATTGATATTGTTAATAAATATTTGTGTTAAGCATTTCCTAGTGCAGAATATACCTCACTGTACATATCGTACTTTTGAATGACAGAATAACGGCAAATTGCACATTTAAGACAAGATTTACATTTTTATTATTAACATCAAAATCGCCATCTCTTTCAAAATCATTGTTGTCTGCTTCATCAGTTTCATCTGTATCTATAACTGTAGCATTACTCTCAAATTGATGATTACTCTCCGCATTTGTTGTTGCCGAAACTTTAAATTTATCCCAATTTTTAGCGAAACTAACCAATTCTTCTTGCAGATTTTCTTTTTGTAATATTTGGGTAATAGTTTTCTAGCAGTTTTCTTCAATTTTTTAAAGCTATTTGATGGTACTCCTTGTTTAACTTCATCAAAATTTGTTGTAGACAATAAGGCAATATCCTTTATAAAGCTCACCATTATTCTTAAATCTACATTCTATAAATTTATAATTTTATCTAAAATTCTATTAGTTTCAACTTCATAGTTTTTTCGACTATCTTTTATGGGATCATCTTCCGCCAATTCTCTAGCCATTTTCTTTCGTTTTCTTATTCTGTTTTCGGAAAAGAAATTGATATGATGATGTCGATTTGTTCACGGTTGTCAATTTCATCTTGAGCCCATGCAATGAACGTTTGCGTAGATGTTTCAATATCGATCATGTCGCGACTTACGGCCTTTAATAGTGATGTACAATTCATAATCATTTCGTGGCATCTTAGTAAGTCTAATCCGCTAGTTTGCAAATATTTCGAGACAGAACCAATAATTGAAAATAATTTTGTAAAAATTTGAGCCGTTGGTAGCATTTCATAATCTATCAATTGTGTAAGCATGGTAGAGGCCTTCACACGGACATCTGGTGGCATGTTTTCAGACAATTTTATATCGTGTAATGCTAATAATACATCGATGTAAAGAGCATTGGCGTGATTTTTGTAATTTCCAAATATTTTTTTCAAAGCTGCTTCTTTACCCACCAACGAGTTTCTTCAATTACTTGTAATTTCTTTTTTTTTGCCTCTAAGGATGTGCTTTTCCAAATATTCGTTCTTTGGTAGGATTCTTTGAAGAAAATTGCAATGGAATTTAATAAGGTAAATAAAGACGCTGCATTTATTATTATTTTGACGGTGTCAGACACAACTAGGTTCAAGATATGGCTGTAACACCACACATGTAATTGACTAGGTGTATTTTCAGACATCCATTTAGAGAAACGGAAAACAGTCTCTCATAGATTTCACAACCCAAAACATACCTTATTACAATTGAGCATTGATCTTGAACTGAAATATCCTGTGTAGTGTCCAATTACACAGAAAATATTTCTACTTTTTGGATTTCTTCCAGAATGGATGTTTTGATCAATTCTCTTATGATTTGCAATATTAAATTTACAGTTGTTTTAAATAATAAACTTACGAATGATCCAGATCTACGTTGTTGTCCTTTTTCATGGATTTTTTTGCTTTTTTCGCTGCCTCATTTAAATGTTCTTTTAAGTGTACATCATATTTACTTACTAACAATATTAATTCCAAAAAGTTGCCATGGTCCAATGTGGGATCAGCTAAAGTATATGCAGCTTCATATTTCTTTCCTCTATAACTTAATCCGCGTTTTCCAATAAGTTTTATAATGTCTATAATCACTTCTAACACTTTCTAACTTTTGATTCTTGCACATAAAGTATGCTCTAACGGAATGTTCATGTTCACTGCTTACTTCATGCTCCTGAATTCGTTGAAAAGTGTAGGAAAATTCATTCATACCAAGAACAAATCGATTTTCGTGCTTTGCGTATACCAGACACATACAGTACAAAACAACTTAAAAGTTTTTTCATTGTATGTTAGCCAGTTCCTTACTCTGCCATTTTTCATTTTGAAGACTTTTTCATGATTAGGAAACTTGTGTACCTCAGCTTCCATTGCCTTCTTTCTCTTTTTTGTCTTCCTTTCGGTTTTTCTTTGTCCATTCTTTTTAATGATTTATTATATATGTATGTAATTTATTAAATTATTACAATACGGCGATAATGGATAAACCTTTCCTAAACCATCTTTTTATTAAATTCTTTTTACAAATTTTGTTATTATAATAGGTACCTAAGTACCTTAAGTCAGATTCGAATATTCAGGGTAAATACACGCAAAACACAAAGCGAAGACTGCAAGCAGAAAATGGTGTCAATTCTCGCCGCATATGCAGCGCTAGCAACCAGAGGCGGAATCGACATAGTGTCAATTTAGTGGAACAGTTCGACGAACACTACGGATTTCAGTGATCTGGGATGCTTAAATGAGTCAGGCCAAGAGTCACATAAAACCATGTTACAGTAACTGTTACATTAGGTGTTACATTACATGTTGTGTTGCAGCCGTGAGTACCCGGCTTTAGAAAAGTCGACGACCGCGCAAGCAATTTAAAGAGTGGGGACGCGGTTAAACATCATTTTATCTTTGTCATACACGCATTCAAATTCTATGAACTGCTACGTTTTACCTGCGCGAGATTTCTAAGTTTACGATGGACGACCTGTAGGTTGGGAGATCACTTGGACGTACTTTCAGTCACCGGCCCTGCGGGCCTCTAAACAGCCGGCCCACCGGGAAATTTCCCGGTTCGTCTTATGGCCCATCCGCCCCTGTCCTAGAGGACTCTCATAATCATCAAAGTAAATAAACAATGGTAATGCCAAATTGCCTTTCTTTAAAGGGATACTATTAATTTTATCTTTCCAGAACTGTGTATGAATAATATTTGATAAAGAAATTTTAGTTTTTAAATCTTGAATGTGATTTACAGTTTCTTCTAACACAAAAGGCAATTCAAAATTTTTTTTACAAGACTTTGTCAATAGGTATAAGCTGACTTTTGTATCATCATGTTTGTTTCCAACAATATACGACACAGGGCGGATATAGCAATCAATTTTTTCAAGGAATTTGAGGCACAAGTAATCAGACTGTAGTCCGGAAAACATATTTTCTAATTGAGTAAATTGATAACAAATATTTTCTGTTTGTTCAATGGGCGAATGAGCAGCTCTTAATTATGTTTGTGCTACATTATTTTTAAGAATGTACAATGGTTCCTTTAATACATTTTTTACGTTACCTTATCTTTGCTACAAAATTAATAATTTTGCATCAAGTATATCCTTAATATGTTGGTTTTTATGATGACTCAACATAATGTCTGTGTCAACATACGTTCTTTCTTCATTATCAACGTTCTTCGGATTATTTTTATTATGATGCGTGGAAAAAATAGAAGTATTTTCTGTAAAATTGATTTCTGGCATTGAATTGCACTTGCTTATACGAAGTTTAAAAGTTTTATCGATGATAGCTTTGTGCGTATTTAGATGTTTTCTAAATGAATTTAAGGAATTAAAACTTCTAAAACATTTATACGCTGCGCATTTGAAAATACTATTGTCCTTACAATTGTGAATGATTTTTAAATGAGTAATTAAATATTTGCAAGTGATATACTTTTTGAAACAGATACCACACGTAAACATGATAATAGACAAATAGATTCTGGTTTTACAATCTTTATAAATGATAATTAACATCAGCAATCACACATGCTGTACTTCTACTTTTGTTAGATGTGGTCATTTTAAAAACAACTTTTTGCACAAATTGCCACACGTTTTGATTCGAGAGGATACTCCAAATTTAAAGCATGAAATACCATAAATAATAACTCAAGACACTTTATGCTAGACTCACAATTGTACGTCTTCTCATTCACAATCATATAATAGGTTTCTATGCGACATGAACCAATTGCAGCTCCAAATGGTTGAAGGGGAATTCCAAGTTCTTCGCGTTTCAATGCAATTTTTTGTAGGATGTCATTTACTCCCGCCAAATCCTAAAAGAAAATGCATTTTGATTTTCAATAAAATATAACTTTAGAACAATTATTTTAAAGTAGACAATTAAAAAAAGTACAAGTTTTACAACGAAGCAAAGATACTTCAGACGACGAAAATAAAGCAAAGATTCAAGTACCCAAAGTACAATCAAAGAATCATTTTGAATACTGCATACAGAATCACCCCTGTTAGTTGAAAATTCTAATGCGCATCTAACAATCTAACATTAGAATGAACTAATATACATAATTTCTTTGATTCACAAGCCAATTAAAAAATGGTGTAATATAGGCGCGATCGTCAGATAAATACTGCTGAGTTAGTTTTACGTCATTTTTGGCAAAGTTGATTTTTGTGTATAAGCAATTTTTTAATTACAAAATTGAAAATGACTTACAAAAATGTATTAAGTACGTACCTATAAATATGCTTTTATAATCAGCCAACCCCCATACTTCCAAAAGATCTTCATATTCCATTTTAATTTACGTCGTGGTAGATTGCAATTGAAATTTTATACACACACAGTAAATAAAGAGTATCCGTAAGCACAAAAACGCTGAATCATACGTTAAATTTGCGCATATAAAAGTGCTTGTTTCAGAAGTGTCATTATCATGCGCAATAAAAATAACCGTTTAATTAGTTAATTGTAGTTTAAACACTAGTATACAGTTGTATAACTAGAGCAAACATTTTACCTACTATTAAAAAAATATATTATAAACACTAGTTCAACAGTAGCAACTTTCTGTATGACTTACCAATAATAAATGGAAGTAACAATTAGTATTTAGTGTACTTGTCCCTAAACAGCAATTGTATAAACTCTTTTTTAATTGGGATGGTTAACCAGATCATTAGCAGTTATCGATGACTTTATTTGTAGCAATTAAAAAAGTTGTAGCAAAACAGTTCACTTAGAACGTTTTTCTCAGTGTTGTGGTAGCGGTAACTAGTAAGCTTGAATTATGCTTGATATAAGTTTCCAGACAAGTTTGTTTCCAGTCTACATGATTGTTAAAACAAGTTTGTTTTAACCTTGTATCAAACTGACTGTGCTATCTGGGTAATATGTAAATTGAAACTAACGCTAATACATAATAAGTTTAGCATAAGTAAATGCTATATTTAACAATTTTGTTGAAATTTTATTTTAATTAGAATTTAACCCCACTTTTTTTGATTATCGCCATCTACTTTTGCGGAACAATTTTCGGCGTAAAAGTTCCCGTAAGATTTTTGCGAGACATGCGCCGGTATTTATGCGTTTACGTCGGCGCGACATACTGGAAATTTGCAAAAGAACGTTTTCTGCAAGTTTGCAGCAAACTTCTCTAATTTCTCAAGCGTGTGTCTTCAAAGTTGCCAATATTACCAATAATGCTGCAAACTTGTAGCAAGATTCGTAAACTTGGCAAGGAAAAAGCAACCCAATTAACATTCAAGCTTACGACAAGCGTTACATTTCATTTTTGTAGGATTAAAATGCCAAGCTTTACAGACAAACCTTGCAACACCGTTTTCACAGTCGCCTAGATCTTCTCAATATGTAAAGCATATGTAAAGCTTGCCAATGAAAATGCAAAAATAATGATTAATCACTGGTGTGCACGCGCAGTAGGCAGTAGAGCGTAGTTGTAGTCAACGTGTCAACGTTGTAGTTCCGTTGTAATCCACTGAACCTCATGTGAAAGTTTATTTTCCCGCTTTATTTTCTATGTATTGTGAAGTTAAAAACGGTTTTATATTCAAAACTTTTAATATAATATATTAAACGTAGAAAAGTTTTAAATTGAGTAAGTATAATTTAAATCTTTTAAATTGATTTCCAAAAATATACCTAACCTATAATTAGTTAAAAGAAAAGGAATCCCTTCAGTTTCTAAGCAATATAAATACCTATTGTACTAAAGAAATACGAATTAAGCTCAATTAAAGATAGTTTTAAATTAATTAGTTATTTTTTTATCTTAAACAGGAATGTTTCGAAAATCGTACTTGCAGTTGAGTCGACAAGGAAAATCAAAAAGACGAAACATTTATAAAGTTTGTCACGCTCCTAAAAATTCTCCAACTACTACAAAATTAGCCGATAGTTTAAATATCCCAAGTGTGAGTGCAAATGATAGCATACCCAATGATTTATCAATCAAATCTCAAATGAGTGTTCCGGAACATACTGAGTGTGTCAATCGTAAAAAAAAAATTAATTTTCAGCCTCCTTCTGGCTCCCATTCATCACCTTTCAACGTTTCTCAAACGGATATGCAAACTCAGGTAAATGTCATGTTTTGTTTATACAGGTGGTCATTTGCAAACGAAACGGGCTATAACTGTCTTAAAACGCTTCTGTTTCGTTTTCAAATGGCCACCCTGTATATTAAATTTGAGTCTTCAATTTTTTATCTGTAGCTATTATTTTTATGACTAGAAAGCAGTGGGGACGTACGTCAACTCCATTTGAATCAGGAAATGATGTGAAGTGTAATTAATGAATTAAGTGATGCTTTAAAGCGTATAGAAGGAAAACTAGACAACATTGTAGCTCTTCTGCATTCCACAAATGAAGTGCCTACTCAACCACAGCCACAACTTAATAGCAACAACGAATTAATTGCACTTCTGCCAATAAATGAAGCTGGATTTGATCACCTTAACACTACATTGGCAGATAGTTCATCTTCTAAACAAAAACTTGTAAGTATTTTTGAGTACATTAATAGCAAATACTTAGATTTTTGTAAATTCTAATTTTTTTTCTTACTTTCAGACTAAGATTTTGCTGTCGGTAGGTGGAAAAGATGTGAAGGCGTTTATAGCAAACATACTCAGAAAACTTATTAGTGATGACCTTGCACAACTATATTCATTAACTGGCAAACTAGTAAAGAATGGTGGGGCTAAAAAGTTTCAAAAGACTGAAACATTTAGATTTATATATGGTACGTTAGTCATTTTTGATTTGGAGTATCTTTACGTTATTAACGTTGATATATGACAACATGAACTTTAATTGTATTTATTTTCTAAATCAAAACTTAATTTACATAATAGGAAAAAAGGAGTAGTTTGAGTTTAGTTTAATTACATATCATTTATTGATACATGTATTATAGTTTTTCATAACACCTTAGAGCATTTGGGTATTCCTGTTTTAAATCCAGGCACAGTTAAAATTTTTCTTGTGTATTTGATATAATTATTTTTATAGCTAATTTTTATTAATATTTTATTTTTCAGATATATCCATAAAAGCGCACAAGGATGCAAAGGAGTCAGTAATAAGAGAAAGCATTAGCGATTGGCTAATGCAAGCTAAATTTCGAAAAAATCGAAGGTAATGATCTTTGTATAACTATCTAATTTTTTTTAATTCGCAACTTTCAACAGGGATTCTAGAAAACCTACCAATGAAAGTGTGTAGAAATAGTAGAATAACTTATTATTTTCTATATATTCCTTATGTAATTATTTTGTAGATATAAGTTTCAATACATAAGATAGAATTTGCAATGGTTATCATAATAAACTACAGTTTTTTAAATTCCTTACTTTCAATCAGGGTTCTAAAAAGACAATACTCACAAAAAAGTAGAATAATGCATTTTACAATTTATATGTAATTATTATATTGTAAATTGTCTGTATCTAAGTTACTTTGTAGACATATTACATTACTTAATATCTTTTTAATTCAGAGTTTGCAATAAGGATGGTCATAAAATGTACAATGACTTATTTTTTCAATGAATGTGTAATTATTCTGTGCATATATTGTTATTAATATTTTTATAAGTTATAAGTGCCTTTTGTATTTAATTTTCAACATAAATTACATGTATTTTTGTATAAAACATTTACTTTTTAAGTTGTTTAAATAATTTTTTAACCTGGTATTTAAACAATTTCATTAAGGTTTCTATAAAGTTATGAAAAGCTTTATAACCTTGTCGCATATACTTTTTAAGTGCTTGTAAAAGCGTTGTCGTTTACTTGTTACAAGGCTTTCATTTGTGGCTATGGCAAGCTTGTTGCAAGGTTGCTAAGTGTCTACTAGGAAGCTTGTCACAGCCTTGTCAAAACCCTCGTAAACTTGCCAGTGAAAAGGTTGAAAAAACCTTAACCCCTGTCAAACAGAAGCTTAATGTAAGCTTTTGACAATCCTTAATTGTTATCTGGGAAGCTGAAAGCAAACTTGCTGTAAGTTTAGATGCTATCTGGGTTATGCTGGGTTACCACGAGCGACCTCGAGTAGTAAAATTTACAGCGCGGTCTGCAGTTTTTGAAGTTGCGTCACATAGGTTCCAGAAGCCACATTCGGTAGGATATTTTGCTGCATATACTGTATGACATATATTTTCTTTAATTTGTTTACGTTCTTATCGTCTGTTAGATGTTTTCAGAATTCACCATAAGTTATAGTAAGTAGTTTGTGTTAACCAAAAAATATATGCGATAACTAAAAATATAATGATCTGTTATTTGAAATACCGTGTATCGAGTCACGTGATTTTAGCGTTACATGGACCGGTGCAATTAATAACTGCTTGAAGTTCGTTGAGAAAAGTATTTGTTATTTTGTATGTACCAGAATTCATGTGTCTATAATATTGGATCAAATTAATGTTTTTTCGTCTGTTAAAAACTGTGGATTCTGAACTTTATACTTATATAATTTAATGAATATTTTCATGTATATAATACCAGTTAATTTCAATTAAATTTACTTGCTGTATCGTTTATAGATTTAAACTATTCAAACTAAACTATATTTACATCAAAATAAATAATTTTAAATTAATTCAACCATGATCGAAACTGGAACTATACAAAATTTTATATTTCATTAGCATTTCTGTAGGTTGTAGTGTTTAAGTTGGTAGTACTTACTGATTTTATTTGAAGTTGGTAACGCGCACTGAAAGAGTATATATACAGGATGCTCATCCGGTGACGCTATCTATCCCATAGATAAAATAATAGTATCTATCCTTGTTTCGTAAACAAATAAAATTACTGTGTGCGGTTTTAAAATGCTTTTAATGTAGAAACGTTGACTAAAACAACAACCAAAGCCACAATTCAACGACGATTTTTTACAAAATTATCGTTACAAAAACAGTCAAAAAAACACTTCAAAAATGTTCTCTTGTTTTTTTCTAATTAACGAAAACTTGATAAAATATGAAAAATACGCACACGCAACATCAAAGTTTTCATTAAACACATTAATTCTGTTAACATTTAACATTCTCCCACCTGAGACGTGAAAACATCAATTAAGCGTCTCACTAAAATTAAACGCTATATACAAAAACCAAACTGTAAACTGACAGTAAATGTCAAACTATCAGACACATTAAAAGAGATACATAACTAACCAAGAACAAGCATTATTAAACAATACAACAAATCAATGTAAATATCTCTGCGGGAGCTTAACTACCCTCCCACTAAACATTTTTATATAATATTTATGTAAATACAATATAACAGTTTTACATGTTATATAAATTATTAGGTCACATTGACGTAACGTTTACATTAACTTTATGTAAAATGTCCAGAACATGTGACTTCAATTGTGATATAAATTGGATGTAACAATTTTACATCATTGTGATTGTATATATAATATATATGTTACATAAAAATTATATTATTTATTATGGCAATATTATATCACGTTAACATTAGATTGATGTAATTAACTAAGTAATTTGGATGTAATATTAATGTATTATGTACATTCATTTTATATCACAACTTACTTGTTTTTTTACATAAACTTGTTACGTAGATATTACTTTGTTAACAATAATAATAATAGCAATAATAATAAATGTTTATTAACAAAAATAATATAAACAATATATAATAATATTAAAATATACGTATAATATAATATAAATCAAAAAACGAAAGTAGTCTACTTTGATTTTTGTGTTCTTGGGTAGCGTTGTTTACTCAATCGAAACCATTCTTCAATTTGATGTTCAATTTCAAAGACAGCTGTTTTTTTTTTAAAGAAGGTCCGTCCTTTAGAAAATAAAGAATTATTTAACATTTAGATATGGAAAACGCTAATATTATATTACTTTATATAAATAAATTTATACTGAACTGGTATAGTTATAAAACAGAGTATAATGGTGGATTTATGCAGCCAAAAATTAACATTTACACTAACATTTACACTAAGCTTACATTAAACTTAAAGTTAAATCTTTAATTTTAAATGTGAACGTTTATGCAACAAATTTACATTTACACTTACACTAAACTAAATTAAAAGTTGACCAACTTTCAACTTACATTAAGAACGTTAATTTTTAAGTGTACTGAACAGATTCTGGCGCAAGGAGGTGGTACTTAATGTGTTATTTAGGTGCATTTCATTGGCTCTAGGTTTGGATTAGTAGTTTAACAATGCTGATGTGAAAATTTGTTGTCGTTTCGTTTTAAACAGACTATGCCCGGTTGCATAAAGCAAAGATAACTATGTTGTTAGCTGACACCGTTGTTAACTAAATCGTATAGCTATCTATTTGAGAATGTCATCCACAAAACAATTAATTTTGTACAAACGACAATGCTTAACGACACGAGCACGTAGTTAACTACATCGTCGAAGTTAACAATACTTGATACAACCGGGTCTAAGTAATAGTTAATAGTAACATTTGTTTTATGCTTACATAAGCTTCTTTAAAGTCATAGTCATTTAGCATTTGCTCAAAATTTGAAATGTCCTCAAATTACTTTAGACCCGATGTTTTCCTTGCTGTTCTTATTGACTTTATCAGATTTACCATAGTGTTCAAAGTTCTTTCTATCCCAAAACAACGTGTACACAAATTTTCTATAAATACATAATTATATAATTGCACACATAATTTTCTTAAACAAGAATATACTTACATAATAATTCATATACACCTTTATTTGAAGGGATATCTAAAAATTTAGATGTACAAATATTTTTAATTTCATGTAACCAAAGATCTAACTTACCATTTACTAAAACAATCGAAGCTTCTTCAGTGGCATTGCGAAATTTCTCAAAATATCGGATTTTACGGTTAAGTAAACAAAGGCCAAATGGCGGCTAAATCTAGTAACGAGTAACGTGAATTGCCCAATTGGAAACATTAACATTATGGCGCTACATTCAAAATCGTCAATATTAAAGAAATTGTTTATGTCGCAACTATAGAAAACTTTTTACATCATATTATTATATCTGTATGACATATAAATAAAATCATCGTCACTAAACTTATATAAATGTTATATTCCAAACAAGACTTAATAAACCAACATTTTTTGATATAAATGTTACATAAATATTACATAAAACAATTTATGTTAATATAAGGTTACTAAATTTATATAAATATTATATTCCAAAAATGACTTAATAAATTTTACATTTTCTGATATAAATGTTACATTAATGTTACATAAAACAATTTATGTAAATATAAGGTTGTCGTATTTATATAAATATGATATCAAGGTAACAGATTTGTTTAGTGGGCTTCTACCACGCGACGCTTTAACGCGCACATCACAAACTTTATCGTCAACAACTGGCGCACTAACAGTATTCTCCTGCTGCACAGAATCATGAACCATTTCTTCCACTTCATCGTCTGTCGATTCCTTAGGTGGTTCCACACATTCTAAGGGATAAACTCGCTGTATTGGTCTTAGCAATTGACCTTTATCAGTTTGCACACGTACTAACCGAATTACATTGTCTCTACCAGGAAGCACTTCGATTATACGCCCTAATGGCCAATCTAAGCGTTTCGAGGTATCATTACCAATTAACACAACGTCACCTATCATAAAACTTTGAGGACGTTTGTATTTATAAAATTGTCTCAATTGCCCCAAATACTCGACCCGAAACCGTTTTCGTAATACATTTCGCAACGATTGCAAATATGTAAGACGCTTTTTCAACGACGTAGCATCAATAACATCACACTCCGGCACATCAGACTCTTTTAATTCTCGTAAAAACATTACTGGCGTTAACGGTATTAAATCTTCTTGGTCATCCGACACAAACGTTAATGGTCTTGAATTAATAACCGCCTCACAATCACATAAGATCGTGTACAATTCGTCCAACTTTAAAGATGCACGACCCAACACCTTTCTCAATAACTGTTTGACCAAACCAATTAATCGCTCCCACCATCCTCCCCACCAGGGAGCCGAAGGAGGATTGAATTTCCACACAATTCGGTAAGATGAGCAGTGGCGCTTAATTGCTTCCCAATCAAGCTTAGCAAAAGCGTTTTCTGCTCCTACAAAATTAGTCCCATTGTCGGTATAAATAACAGCTGGCCTACCTCTTCTCGCTACAAAACGCCTAAAAGCATTCAAAAACTCTGCAGTGGACAACGACGAAACTACATCCAGATGGACGGCCCTATACACTGCACACGTAAATAAACAAATCCATGCTTTCTTACCGCTTCGCAAAAACAATGGACCAGCCAAATCTATACCCGTAATTTGGAACGTAGCTGCATCTCTCACACGATCATTGGGCAAGGGAGGAGGAATCACTTCTATCTTCTTGGCACAATATCTGCGACATGTCACACATTGCTTCACAACCGAACGCACAGCTCGTCTTCCTCCAATCACCCAATATTTTTCTCTTAACAACGATAGCAACCCTTGCACTCCAATATGACAAGAAGAAACATGTAAATCATATATCAATCGATACACTACATCATGTTTACCAGGTAACACAGACGGTAAACGAAAAAGATCTGTGTCTTCTCGGTTAGAAATTCTACTGCGAACTCTAATTACCCCATTTTCATCTTCAAAACAATTTAGAGACGCCAGTTTCTTATAATCTTTTCCAGAAAAGGATTCTTTTTGAATTAGTTTTATCAAAATCATCTCACCATTATTTAACGCATTTGTAGATAATTCGCCTCGAATTTTATTTATAGAATTTCTGCAGTTATGAACAAAACGAAGCATCCAAGCTATCATTCGTACGATTTTCTCATATTTGGAGAAGTAACGTCCATACCAAATTTCGACATCTTGGCACATCATAGCCGAAACTAATTTCTTTTTTCGCTCTTGATTAACTAAAACTTCATCTTCTTGATCTAGTACAAAACTTTGTCTAGGCCATTCCGTTTCACTAGCATATAGCCAATTGGGTCCCTCCCACCATTTCAACTTGGAAAGATAATTCGGTGAACACCCGCGAGATGGTAGATCGGCGGGATTCATCACACCAGGGACATACCTCCAGTCTTCTATCGATGTCAACTTTCGAATCTCATGAACTCTATTCCAAACAAAGGTAGCCCATTCTTCTTCATTTCTAATCCAGGTTAAAACCGTAGAGGAGTCACTCCAAAAATATATTTTCCAATTCTCGGGAAATCCACATCGAAGCGAATGATACAACCTTGCGGCGATTGTTGCTGCTAAAAGTTCTAGCCTAGGAATCGACAACTTCTTCAAAGGCGCTATACGAGATTTCGCTTGAATCAAGTTAACGTGGATGTTGTCAAACGTTTCTACTCGTAAATAAATAACGCACGCATAAGCGTCTTTGCATGCATCGCAAAAAACGTGCAAACTAACATCATTAGCTTCACCTGTACCACCCATTATCCATCTCGGGATTTCAATACGGAAAAGTGTCGGTAGTTTAGTTTGCCATTTAACAAATGATTCTCTGCTTATGTCATCTACCTCGTCGTCCCAGCCTAATCCATCTTTCCATAACTTCTGCAGGAGTAGTTTCGGCAATATTGTGGCGGGACATGTAAACCCAAGTGGATCAAAAATGCGTTGAGCCGTTGAAAGTATAACCCTCTTCGTGACGATTTGATCATTAACTTTAATCTTACTCTCCCCCGAAACAGACATTTTATCACTTTTCTTGTCCCAACACATGCCCAGCACCATTGTTGACCCCAAAACTTTAGACTCACCCGAAAACTCCCAGCCCCTTAAGTCAAATTTGGCCAACGCCATCACTTGCGTCGCCTCGCGAATAAATTTGGAAAGTTCAGTTACACCCGACACACTGGTTACACAATTGTCCACATAAAAACTTTCACGCAATTTATAAATAGTGTTCTCGGAACAATCAAACGAAATCGAACCAAGTCCACGCGCACAACATTCTAAATGATGGTTGATTGTAGCTCCAAGCAAAAAAGGACTACAATTAACCCCGAATACTACCCTTTTGTGTCGAAATATAAGTTCTTTGCCATCTTCAGTTTGCCACAAAAATCGCAAACAGTCCCTATCGGCTTGACTTAATCCAATCTGCAAAAACGCCTTGCGAATGTCCGAAATGACACCTAGCTTCTCCATTCTAAATTTCAACATAATTGACGGAATGAGTTCAATAAGGTTCAATCCCTTATCCAGACACTGATTTAAAGATGGATGATTCTTTTCCCTCGCCGAAGCATCAAATACTGGTCGAACTTTTGTGGTACTATTTTCTTTAAAAACGGGTCTGTGCGGCAAATAATGCGCCATATTTTCCTTTTCAACATCTGACACCAGCTCGATAATGTCTTCTTCTAACCAGCCAGCAAAAATCTTACTATACTCCAAAAACATACCATTCGTTTTTAGCTTCTTTATGGTAGAATCGAGTCGCTTTTTGCTTAACATATAATTTGACGGTAATGGTGGATGTCCTTCGATCCAAGGTAAGCAAACTTCGTAACGGCCGTCTTCTTTCACAGCTACGGTTTGATCAAAAAATGTACATACGGCTTTCTCTCTTTCTACTTTGGATACTAAATCAGAAGGTGCTTCTATCCCCAATACATCCAATTCCCATAATTTCTCTACCGTTACAGTCATACTAGTACTAACCCCACTATTTATGCTTGCTACTTTACCCATAATGGTCCAACCTAACAATGTCTCACACACCACCAGACCATTTTTTAACTGATGACACCTTCCCGTGTACAACTTTCCAGCCACATCAGCGCCGATCAATAATTCAATAGGACCTACACAATTCAAATCAGTCAATTGAACACCTAACATGTTCAACTCATTTATCCAGGGACCCGTCTGAACTGGTGCAACGTTACTACAAATAACATTCTGGTCCATTGCTTCAAAAGTACACGCATATTTGCCATCCAAACTAAGTAATCTTATATCGTAACAATCATGCTGTTGATCAATAGTGCTAACGCCACCAAACAATGCATGAATGACCTTTACACTTTTTTTGCAACATACTGAAGATGTTCAGCAACTTCGCGCAACAAGTAGGAACTTTGGGAACCCGTGTCAATAATCGCCCGCACTTCTTTTGAACAATGTTCACTACGTATAATAACCCTCAATGTTTGCAAAATAACATGCGTTTCCGTAAAATTCGCTAATGTTTTGTCTTTGTGCCTTTCTTCATTCACAGGCTGAGCATTAATATTTATTTTCTGAAAGTCAGCTAATTTGCTACACAGAATAACAGCGTGTTGTCCATTGCAAATGACGCATCTTACACGTTCGCGACACCTTTTACTTTGATGACCGACTGTCGCGCAGCGAAAACATCCCTTCTTTTGCTTTAAAATATCCTGCTTTTCCTTTAAGGATAACTCACGTGCTCTAAAACAAACATCTTTATTATGTGGTCCGTCACAAAAAACACATTTGTTTGTTAAATTTATCAAACCCAACGCTGTAGGCTTAATGTCACTTTTAACCTTTGGTTTTGCCTTACTTTCCGAACTCTTCAGACCAAACCCTTCCATTGCCAACGAAATCCGTTCTTCTCCTTCCACCTCTACTTTCAGGAAATTCATTAATCTGGAAAGTCTGCCCTTCATCGAAGAATCAGTTAAAGAATTAAAATCTGAGGACCTCTGCCAAACACGTAATATTTCTTCTGGTAGACACGATTCTACCAACGGATATAACATTGCAGCATAGGTTTGCGTGGTCACGCCTAATGTTTCCAGCGCACGTAGCTGCGACTCGATTTTGTCATACAGAGCTGAAACTGATAAACGCTTGCCATTAACAACATTTGCTAAAACCAACTTTAATAATTCTCTGACGTAAAATTCTACCAACACTTCCTCTCTGCCAAACCGCGCCCTTAAGCTGTCGATCGCTTTTTCATAATTTTCGGCAGTAGGAGGAAAGCTGTCTACCAAATCACGCGCTCTGGTTTTTGGCGTAATGATTTGTAATAAATACTGAAATTTGTCTTCCAAAACTATATCTTCGTCTTCGTGAATCTTTTTGAACTGGCTCCAGAATGGCAACCAATCTTTTATTTCACCGCCAAACTTTTGAAATTCTAATTTTGGTAATTTAAACTTACGGTTTGTTGCATATGATAGCGGACTTGCTGACGCTCGACTTCGCCGCGACAATACATCTTCATCATCCTGTGTACGCTTTAACTGGTTATATTGTACCCTCAATCTGTTAAATGTAGTTGCGTAATTATCACATGCTTTACTTTCGTCGGCTAAATCATCTTCATCCGCATCGTCATTCAACAATTGTTCATGAACTTCAGTATCTACACTTTTTAAATTAAATTCTTTATCGACAAGCAACATCCAATGTGCTTCGATTTCAGCAAAATCAACGACCGCGGCATTCAAAAGTTCTCGAACTTCGTTCGCCACTCGCGTAAACGCCGCCCGATGCGTCGTTCTTCTTCTTTTCAACGCTTCCATTTTTACTCACTTAACGTCGAAATAATTGTTAACAAAAGCACTCTTCTTGGAATCGAATTCACAAGACGGCCAATTATTCTTAACAATTGTTTACCTTGTACCGAAGTATCACTACCTTTTCAGCACTAAAACACTTTAACAACACACAGTCCTGTCACGGTCGCCAATTTGTTTCGTAAACAAATAAAATTACTGTGTGCGGTTTTAAAATGCTTTTAATGTAGAAACGTTGACTAAAACAACAACCAAAGCCACAATTCAACGACGATTTTTTACAAAATTATCGTTACAAAAACAGTCAAAAAAACACTTCAAAAATGTTCTCTTGTTTTTTTCTAATTAACGAAAACTTGATAAAATATGAAAAATACGCACACGCAACATCAAAGTTTTCATTAAACACATTAATTCTGTTAACATTTAACAATCCTGGTACCGTATTCTTGACTATTGGGGAAGGGAGCGTTCTCCGACACGTTCCCAGGGAAAGCTAATTCACCTTCACTCCCGGGAACAAAAATATCGTATTCTTGAAGGCTTCGTGAGTGCAGAGAGAAAATATTAACAGTGCACAGTGTTGACAAGTATTCAAATGTCAATGAACCTACGAAACGTGTTAAAGTTCGTGTACCAAAGCAAAACAGGTAATTTAACCTCACACTTGAGTTTTGTTGCGGTCGGTGTCCCACATTATTCTTTATTTTTATATTTACACACATATTTTTTAAATTTTGAACGTTTAAATTGAAAGGCGGTAAGCAATAGTCATATGTATTTTATTTTATACTGTCTGGTAGATGCTCAATTAAATTATCAATTTAAGTCCAATAAACTTCGGATTGAAGCTGGTTGGTGAGTTATTACAAAGATCAATTATTACAGAGTCAGAGCTGGGAAGTGTCTTTAAGTAAGACTCAGATAATTTCCATGCTGCTCTTTCATGACACAAAGCAACATCAAATTCGAAGGTGATGTGACATAAGTTGATAGTTTACATTACTGGTATGAAAATATCAAGAGAAAATATAAAATATATTAGACAGTATGAAATAAAATGTTGTACCTTAGGTACATGACCGTGAAGTTACAGCACTTGTTTAGAAATTCTGGATTATATTATAACATTTTGTTTGGGGCAGAACGTCCCTTCTTATTTCCACTTCTCCCGCAGCGTCTTCCAGATCTTCTGGGATGATGTTTTTCAAGATTATATTATTGAAATTATCCACATCCATTTTTCATAAAAAGTAAAAACACAAAATCGACAAAACAAATCAACAAATCTTGAGGTTAGAAACCTTTGCGCGGGAGTTCGTTTTCTCTTAGGTTAAGGGCGGGGAATAGAATTCCCACCGGGAACGTCCAGTTCGTCCAGTTCACAGTCACATTTTCAAGAATATAAAATTCACCGTTTTAAGGTGAACCACGCCCAATTTTCGGTGAAGTTCTGCTCCCAGAAATTCAAGAATACGGGCCCGATCAACGTTTTATTAAAAGTTTTCTAAGTTTTACACGTTTTTATGTTTTGTAATTATCATATGTTTTCTAGTGTAATGATTAAAATAAATATATTTAAAACGAAAGTGCCTTCTACAGAATCAGAAGTGGGATACAGATCTGCAATTGATCGAAGGATTTAATTAATAATTTAAGAATATTCCGACCACGTTTTGAAATCAGCAATGTCTAATCCTGATGTAACAACGGAATCCATTCAAATGCGTGTTGAAGACATTATTCAAGCAACTGTTGCCGCCGTAATCTCGTTTAATCAGCATAATCCACGGTCTGCCGAAACCAGCATTTCAAGCATTTCAAACAAAGAAGCATGTAAGTTAATTCCTGATTTTAGTGGCCATAGTAACGATATAGATGCCGAATCATGGGTTTTGCGCGCCGACAAAATTCAGCAATTATACAACATAGAGGATTCGAGGATGCATATGAATGCAGTTTTAAAATTCAAAGATGCCGCATTAAAGTGGTACCATTCAAAAGTAGACCACCTAGCTATGCCTTGGTCTACGCTCAAGCTAGTTTTAAAAAGCATGTTTTTAAGCAGACCGGATAAAGTAGTACTAATGAAAAGTTTTGAGGCACGTCGTTGGAAAAAAGGTGAAAGATTTGCTGACTATTATTGTGATAAAGTTATGTTGGGGAATCGAGCTGGAATGTGTGAAAGAGATTTAATCGACTATTTAATAGATGGGTTTGACAATTCAGTTTTGCAATCGCAAGCAAGAATGCAATGTTTTTCCAGTACCGAAAGATTATTAGAGGTTATGACAAACATTACAAGTAGTGATCGAGGAAGTTCAGTTTACAGTCGAAAAGTAGAGAAGAATATTCCTTCCACACCAAGCCAAAGTGAACGGCCCCAGAAGTGCTTTAATTGTTACAGAACAAATCATTGTACTGATGAATGCCGACAGCCAAGAAGAGAAAAAGGTAGTTGCTTCCGATGTGGCAAGAACGATCATCAATTAAAAAATTGTCCGGAAAGAAGAATTTCGAGAGCTCCAGCAGACAGTACAACAAATGTGATCCAGTCAAATGTGGGTACGACACCGTATGTCATTTCATTTTCATTTCAAACTAATGTTTATAATATAGATTGTTTATATAATTTAGATGCAATGGTCGACTCTGGTAGTGCTATCAGTTTATTAAAGAACACTTGTTAAACCTGAGATTATGAATGAAATTAGTGATTGTAATTCTTATACGGGAATTAATGATTCGGAATTAGTCATATTAGGAATGTTTAAAACAAAAATTTAAATTTCAAGTTTTGATGTCGAAATGAACTTTTATGTGGTACCAGAAAACACCATATCATTTGATTGCATATTAGGTAGGGATTTTATTTCAAATCCTAATTTTAATGTTAATTTTGTGAATGGTCAAGTTATTATTAATTATAAGCAAGATTTCGTTAACGCTTCACGCGAAATTTTAAATATTGATATGGATTTTAAGTAAACCAAACAACTTAATTTAAATCCCGAAGTAGATTTAGAGTCGCAACAGAAAGTCGAAACATTGTTTAACAATTACCTGGATAATTTTAAATTTGACAACACCTTAAATGATTTTGAAATGTCAATTGTTTTAAAGAAAGAGGAACCTGTTTCATTCAGGCCTACTAGACGTTTGTCGTTTTTTGAAAAAGAAAAGTTAAAGGTAATATTAGATAAATTCATTTCTGAAAATGTTATTAGATCAAGTAAATGCAATCACAGTAAAAGAAAATTACCCAGTACCTCTTATCGATGACCATTTAGACTTATTAAAACACAAGAAATACTTCACTTTTCTTGATTTGAAGAATGGTTTTCACCACATAAAAATGGCAGAAGATTCGATTAAGTACACATCTTTTGTCACTCTGTTAGGACAATTCGAATACTTAAGATGTCCATTTGGGTTAACAAATGCTCCACGTGTATTTCAAAGATTTGTAAACTCCATTTTTCACAGTTTAATTAGAGAACACAAAATTTTATTATATTTAGATGATCTTTTAATTGCAACGGATACTCTTTGCGAACATTTTCAAATTTTATCGTGTGTTTTTGATTTAGCTGCTAAATACGGATTAGTATTTCGTTTAGATAAGTGTGAGTTTTTAAGTTATAAAATTGTTTATTTAGGTTATTGTGTTAGCGAATTTGGTATTACTCCGAATCCAGCTAGTGTAGAATGTATAATTAATTATCCAACACCTAAAAACGTACACGATGTTCACAAATTTATAGGATTTGCAAGTTATTTTAGGAGGTTTTCTGTAATAGCTAAACCGTTATATGCCCTTGTTAAGAAGAACGCACAATTTCAATTTTCATTTTGTGAGGAACAGGCTTTTAATGATTTAAAAAGTAAATTAGCTTCATGTCCATTGTTAGCAATTCATTCACCCGAACTTGAAACTGAATTGCATTGTGATGCAAGTTCTTTAGGATACGGTGCTATTCTTATGCAAAAGCAAAGCACAGGCAAGTTTCAACCGGTTTCTTATTTTAGCAAACTAACAACACCCGTTGAAACAATGTATTATAGTTTTGAGCTAGAATGTTTATCTGTTGTATACGCGTTAAAACGATTCCATACGTATTTGTACGGTATTCAGTTCAAAGTCCTTACTGATTGTAATAGTTTTCGGCTTACACTCGCAAAAAGTGATGTAAACCCAAGGATTTCTAGATGGACTATGCTTTTTCAAAATTATCAATTTAGTATCGAACATCGACCTGACTCGAAAATTTGTCATGTGGACGCCTTGAGTAGAGCTCACAATATTTTAATTTTAGAAGGAAATACATTTGAGCAAGTTTTAGCAGTCAAGCAGAGTTTAGATGATAAGATTTCTAGTATAAGACGGAAATTAGAAGTTGAGGAAAGTAAATTTTACGAATTAAGAGATGGATATTAGTTTATAGAAAATGCAAAAATGGTTTATTGTTCGTTGTTCCTTCGTGTTTAGAGGACAATGTTATTCGGTCATGTCATGAAAGTTTTGGTTATTGTGGAATTGATAAAACTGTTGAATGTGTAAATAGAATGTATTGGTTTTCGGATATCCGCAGTAAAGTTAAAACTTTCATATCAAATTGTTTGAAGTGTATATTTTTCTCTTCAGTTAGTGGAAGAGTAGAGGGCTTCTTGCATTCAATCCCAAAAGGAGACTTGCCTTTTCAAACGATACACTTAGACCATTATGGACCTTTAGAAAAAACTTCACATAAAAAGAAATATATTTTTGCAATTATAGATGTTTTTTCGAAATTTTGTCGACTATATTTGTGTAAATCAACTCAAACAAATGAAGTTATTAAACATTTGAGCTAATATTTTCGATCATATAGTAAACCTAAAAGAATTATTAGTGACCGCGGAAGCTGTTTTACGTCCAATGATTTTAAAACCTTTGTAAAGGATAACAAGATAGATTATGTATTAGTTGCTGCGCATACGCCACATGCTAATGGTCAAATTGAAAGATTAAACCGATGTATTACGCCTATGTTAGCTAAAATGTCTACATCTCCGGAAAGATGGGATGAAGTAATTGACAAAGTTGAATTTTCATTAAACAATACTGTTAATCGTTCTATCGGAAACACTCGGAGTAAAGTTTTGTTTGGAATTAACCAGGAAAATGATGTTGACGACGACTTAAAACTTGTTTTAGAAAATGAACTTAATGTAGATAGGGATTTAGTAGATATTAGAAAGAATGCAGTTAGTACTATAAATAAGGTACAGCAGCAGAACGAAAAGGTTTATAACAAGAAACGTAAAGAAGCTGCTATTTATAAGGTTAACGATTGTGTAGTTTTAAAGAATTACGATGTACATTCAGGCTATAACCGAAAACTGCTACCTAAATATAAAAGGGCCATATATTGTTAAGAAAATATTAGATAATGATAGGTATATTGTAGGTGATATAGAAGGGTTTCAAGTTACCCAGATTCCTTTCGAAACAGTATGTGAACCAGCTCAGATGAAACCGTGGTTAGACCACGAAAGTAATTAATAAGTATTGTAAGTTATATGTATATTCAAGTGTTTTGTATTTTAGTCTTAAGATTTGTAAATCGTTGGTATACTATTCATGTATTAGTAGTTGTTTATGATTATGGAAAATCATAGATGTCAGAACGGCCGAACTGTAGGTTGTAGTGTTTAAGTTGGTAGTACCACAGATAAATAACGTATACAGATAGCCAACGTATATGAAGGTTTTGGCAGTTAGTACGGATACAAAAATGTTAGTTAACTATAATATTTGTAACGTACGAAAAATTAACAACAGATGGCAAAGTAAGAAAAATTGTTTTGAGTAGCAGATAAAATAATCATCACAGCTTTGAAATAAATTATCTTTTCTTTGACAGATGGTGTACTTGTAGTAGTGACGTAATAAAATTCGAAGAAATTATCTTAAAACTTTTAGCATTGCTTTTACGGACTTGTGACTAATAATGTTTATGTACGGTAACTTTAATGTCGGTTACATATCAGCTGAATCGTCGACTCAGAACAACAGAAATTTGAAACTGTTGAATTTTGCTGACTACTAATAATCAAATATAAAAAATGTCAAGTTTACGAAAAAATACAATGATTGAATAATTTATATATTTTATTCATTCTTTTACTGATAATTTAGCTGTAATGTAGGCAACGTATACATATAAAAAATATTTTATTAAAATAAAAACCAATATAGTAGATATAATGAAATAAATTAAACACCACTAAAGGAATTAAACTATATTAAATACAGTGAACGCCGCTTAATAGAATCACTCTTGGGGCTTTTGACAACAATAACCTAATGATTTTTTTATTGATTAGAAACGAGTAAATACATACATGAATACATACACCGTGTATCGGATTAATTTTAAAGGTGAAATTATAGCATCAATACAAGCAAAAAATAATGTTCTAATGCAGCATTTCAAATATTTAAATTTGGAGCCAAATAAATCGAAAATTACAGACATCTTACATTTATTACTGCCTTAAGTTTATTGACACTGAAATAAAAAAAATGAAATACGGTGTTGTAATGATATGATTAGAGGTGAGTGATACAGTATTTTGTGTATCGAATATTGATACCACTACTCATACCTAGTTATGATGTTTAATTTAGTTCTAAGAACTACACATTTTTTCTCAGTAATTTACACAAAATACAAAAACAAATACAAAATAATGTTATCACAACGTTTTTATTCTAAGAACTGCACGAGTACACTAAAAACAACTAGAAGATAACATAGATGCTTAAATGAGGTGACGTTACGTAGGTCAGTTAAAATACGTACTTGAATAAATTAATAAATGCACTGCAAACATAAAGCTATACATGCAGAACGGTATTCAATTATTTTAAGTTTTAGTTGAGCAGCAGGAGATTTCGTTAACGTGTACAAGAATTTGTGTATAATGCAACAGCACACAGAAAAAATTTTGGAGAGCTTCATTGAAAATATGTCAGTATAGTTAGCCCCGCCTTTTTTGATCAACTAAAAAATATTATTGTGCTGAATTGTGTTCAGTATGTGCTACCTTGCGCCGCAAAAACAACTTGCTTTTTTCCATTTACTGTTTTCACAAAAACCATCAATTTTTACGAAAACAGGTAGCCTCGTTTTTTTCGATAAAATCAAAAACAACTAGTGTGCTGAAATTGTGCCCATTATGTACTACTTTGTGCCGTAAAAACAATTGTTCTTTCTTTTTATTTGCAGATTTTATGAACAAAAAAAGTTTTTACGATAATACATAGCTTCGCCTTTTTCGATAAAATGAAAAGTAACTATATAGTGCTGAGTAGTGCTCAGTAAGTACTATTTTGTGCCGCAGAAACAGTTTCTATCTTTTCACCATTTTCAGAATTCATGACGGCAAAATTATTATTATGATAGTAGTCGATAGTAGACGTTGTCTTTTTTGTTTTATGCAAAATGAAAAATGACATCTTACTGTTTATTGTACTACGCTGAAAACAATCCGTGTATACATTTAAGATTACATCTCTATAATAGTAAAAATAATAATTGCAATGCTTTATTCATGTTTTCTGCAGTAATATTTAATCATAAATGTAAAGTTACCTAAGTAAAAATTGTAATGCGTAATTTTTACTTCGTTTTTATAAATATTTTTGTAGTACCCTGTTTTTCAGTGTACTTTGTTTTGTACAACTATGTGTTTTTCTCTTCATTTGAAATGAAATATAAAATTACTAGACAAAACTTGCTACTATGCGCCGCAAATATGCATGTTTTAATATATATTTTGCGCTTACGAATTTCATGAAAATGACAATATTTTTGTTACTTTTTGCTGTCGTTCCGTTACATTTACTTACAAATCTCAGGAACTACTATACAGAACAATTTAAATTTTGTCATCTTCCAAGTCATCGGATCTGAATTATTAATAATAAATGTTTTCCTAGAAGGAGATTTAAATTTGTTCTGTAGTTTTCAAACGAATCGAAACTTTCACTACAAACGTTCAAGTGCAAAAACCCCAATTGGCGTAATAATATACCAAAAAGTTTCGCTTTATTAAAAACTGTATACAAAACTAAAATTCCTTCTAAGAACACGTTTATTGTCAATTGTTCTAAAATCGATAACTTGAAAGATTACTACAATAGTATCTAAAAATTTGTGAGTACTTGCTAAAATGTGATTAATAATATCGACGCGCGTTCCAGAGTTGTAGATCGACTGAAACCTTGTTTTAATGTGTTCAAATTTTTGCCAGAAATTTGAAATATGATGAATCTCTATTCTAAACGAACTCGTTTGAGTTTAAAAAAATTTAACAACAGGTACAGAGACTATATTGGTTCAAATTTTTTATAGTTATTGTAAGCAAAGCTGCATGGTTTTTTTTTTTACCTAATGATGGCATCTATTAGAAACCAACAATTTCTGGGCCACATCAACGCACTGCACAGAGCAATCGAGCTTACTATAGAAAAACACCAAAATGGAAATCTACTTTTCATAGACGTGAAGAGACCCCAAAAGGAAAGCTATAACTTGTAGTATATAGAAAAAAGATGCACCTTAAAAAAGCACTTAGAAGGAACTGTTACAGAGACACCAACATAAGGAAGCTACTAAGGAAAAGTGGATTTTGCAAACAGAATCACCAAGAGGGATAACTTGTACTGTATCTACAAATCTTACATTTCCCAAACTGTGGTACGCGTAACACTCACTAGTGATACACGACACCGTGCTTGGTGGTACTCAAACGTATGAATCCAAATTTTTTCTGATAATTCTAAAAATACAATATTTTAAAATTAAGAAATTAAACTTGTTGTTTCATAAAATCTACATATAAAAAGACATAACAATTATTTTATACATACTGAGCACGATTCAGCACACTAGTAATTTTTGATTGATATAGTCTCCGTAAAATAAATGAGGAAAAAAGAAATTGTTTTTAGGGCACAAGCAAGTAATGGATGTTTGCATATCTAGTATATTAATTTATAAAAAAAAATTTGAAAATGAAAGTGATAACGTGGAATAATTTGAACAGGAAATTACCATCTTAACATTTCAAGAAATCTTGTATGTATATCGAAAAAAATCAGAACTTGATTGAATCAAGAGAAAATGTGCTAAATACGTGTTTTCTTATTGTAACGTTTTTACTAGTAAATTAATGACAATAAATAATTTTTTCAAAAATTGACAAATTTTCTATAACATGACATTTTAGTTCAATAAAAACAACCAATTTATTATTCCGTTTTAGCGTGTTTTAGTTGGACTTATTGTTATTGTTCCGGTATATTTATACATTTTTTGACATTTGTGTAACTTTCGTAGATATAATTTGATTATCATTTATATATACATTCTTGTTAAATTATGTAAGAATTATAATTTTATAACCTGAAGCACCTTAGGTAAAATGCGTAGTTGTCATCATAAAATAAGAAGCGTAAAAAACATCGTGTGTTCACTTTCCAGCAATTGTACGTGCTCCTTGTATCAACAAAAGCGAATTCGATATACTTACAAGATAACGAAAAATAAGATAAGACTGTCACAATAATTAGAATATAACGATATACATACAAATATTTAGCCATCTGCAAACAAATAGATGTACCATAGTTACAAAATCTCTACAATTCATTTTCTGACTATTCTTTGGGTAGCGCTATTACAGCGCTAATCTCACGAGTGTGTTGCCGCCAAACTAATTTCATTTCGCCGCCAGAAAAGTACCGTCCAATTTAATGCATGTGGTTGGCTATCTGTATACCTTATTTATCTGTGGTAGTACTTACTGATTTTATTTGAAGTTGGTATCCTGATCAACGTTTTATTAAGTTTTCTGTTTTACACGTTTTTATGTTTTGTAATTATCATATGTTTTCTAGTGTAATGATTAAAATAAATACATATATTTAAAACGAAAGTGCCTTCTACATTTCAAAGGTTTTAATTTTTTTACTTTCAGTTTCACGGAAACAAAGCAACTATCTACCCGCGAAAGTAAAAATTTTGTGTTTGTCTTTTCAATCAGCAAGAGTAGTTTTTTTCCATTTTTTAGGTAATTGGTAAAGGAAATTAAAAATGTTAAAATGTTTTATTAGTGTAGGTGTGCTTTTAAACTTAGTCTGTACATAAACAAATTTTAATCAAATATATTCAAACTAAATAATAATAGACAATATCACTTTGTACTGAGCATATTTTAATGCACAGTATCAGATGGCAATTAAAATAACGCTAATAAAAAATGTACGCTATTCATTAATCAAGTATTTTTCTCTAATAATCATAATAATAATTACACTATAATACGATTTTTATATAAACTCTCGATACCATAATATACAATATTTTGATATTCTCTTATGGAAAAAGTTCAATTCACAACACATCACTGCATAGCATTTTTTAACAGATAACTATTTTCCAAACAGTCAGCTTCAGCCCACGATTTACGGACTTCGCAAAACAGCTGTGAAAAATAGGTTAATTGGTTGATTTGTCTTTATAAAATACTTACTTGCGTAAGCCAATATTCGTCGGCCAGTAACTCATTTAAGATACATGTAGTATCTTTATGAGGATCTGTGGTCCGCTTCTCAGCAACTCTCTTGGCACATTCTATGTACATCAAATATTTTTGATGGGTAATCTTATTAAATAATTCTACTTGACTGGCACATATTCGGCACATCAAAAAATCCTTTAAAACAACAAATTACAGTAGTTTATTTAACGAGTTCCTGTGTAAATCGGTCGTTTCGTTTCACTCGGGTTTAAAAATGCCAATTTGGACAGGAAAGAGTTGAATACAACATTTTATTGCTCGAACAGACTACGAGGCCCCCAAAGTTTCAAAATCTCTCAAAAATAATTTGACGTTTATGTTGAAAAGTGCGCAAAAACTGTCAAAAACGGTTTACAATAGCGAAAAATTAAAATTTATGACAGTTAAGTACAATAAATATTTTTTCTCCAACCGTTACAAAAGTATGACATTTTTCTACTGTCAGGAGTCTCTAAAGTTGACGTTTTCCTTACTGAGAGAAAAAAAATTGTATCTTAGCAACAGAAAGAAGCATTCACTTTTAATCCTAGAAGCTAAAGTTGTCACTTTTAATCCTAGTATTAAAAGTAATTATTTAAATTAAAACTTGGTACTTTTAATTTGAGAATTTTATTATAATAAATTCAAAGCACAAATTAATAATTAAATGAGTGATTTCGGTTAGAGAAAAAATTGCATGTTTCATTCGGATTAAAAGTGTTTTTTTTGTCTCGCAGTTTTGCATGCCACTTTTAATCCCCATAAAACAATATACTATTTTGTGGTGCGAACATCGCAAACGTCAATGTTCGTTCGTTAGTAATCGGCAAAAAAAGCTGTAGTGTGGCAAAATGAAAACTAGAAATCCACATAAAACTGAGTCTTTTAAAAAATCTTGAAATTCAGTTAAAATTGAGAAAACGATGTTAAAATGAATGTCAAAATTGACAGATATAATAATAAATGTAGTACCAATATTGTGTTTCTAGTGATTTCTTCAAAATATTTATAAAAAAACGTAATTTTACAAAAAGCAACACAAAAAATTATGTAGTTTCATAGCATAACTCCCTAACATCCAAAGCTCGGCCGTGCGGCCTCCCATTAACGTTCGTTATGCTATGCTGTACTTTCGACGCTTGTTACATAAATTACTAATAAATAAAGTGATTTTACCTTTTCAATTGTTTGGGGGTTAGGCTGACACCCTTCCAGTGTAGTTGCATTGTAAGGTTGTCCATACATTAAAACACGAACGGCTACACCAGGTTTTAAACATGCTGCACAAGGCCTTAATTGAATATCGGCTGCACTAAGCTCACGTATAACATTAAAACATGGCCATGTGGTGACAGCAATTTGGACGGGATTGGGCCATCTCAATAATGATATCATTTTTTGCCTTTTACTATCAGTTATATCATCTATTGTCTTTACATTTGTGAGAAAATATTCATCTTGTTCTTGAAATATCTCCATAAGGAAATTACTATCCAGCGCTTGAGAAATAAGAGTTTGAATATAAACTTCAAAGTTATCTTGGTAAATTTCGCTTTCAACCATAACTCTTTCAAGAAACTCATAATCAATGATAACCATATCTTTTCTTAAAAATTCCACTATTGTTTCTAAATGGCTTTGGATTTTATACCTTACGGGAACTGTCACATATTGTTTTTTACTGTCAGGAGTCCACGAAGTGTACTTAAAAAACAAATAAAATGAAACGAAACATTGTTTTAAACTAATGTAATTACCGTAGATATATTTCGATACAAGGTCTGTCCATTTTTTTCAAATGGTTCGTACTTTTGTAATAATGTTTTACCATCTACCCTCCATATCGGTGGCCACTCCACATCCAATTCGCCTTTTATAGCCACAAATTCACCCGTCTGAAAAGGAGTTTTAAAGTTACAAACCTGATAATGGTTTTCCCATAATTGGTACGACTATTAAGAAAACAAAATTGTTCTCTATCTTTACTGAAACGAATTTTTAAAAAAGTACCTTAAATGGATTGTCATCACTTGCATTTACGATGCTGTTCTGCTGTGCAACTGCAGCAGCAATGTTGTCTTCTAGCGTAGGAGCTGCGCTTTGTTTTTGAGGAAGTTTTGGAACTAAAATTAAGAATCGAATTTTCCAATTATCATCTAGTAATACAAATTTACCCGTTGTAGCTTTCTGTTTTTTTGTTTGCACTAGCATGTCACTATAACCATCAATTTCTTGAATTCCGGCACCTTGTGCAGCTGCACTTATAAGATTTCGTGATCCCCTTTTTCTGCCAGCTTTAATAAAAATAAGACAAAATTAATTTTGAACCTACAATATTTCAACGGTAAGTTAATGCTCAAAATGGTTATAATTAGATGTAAGGTTTTATGGTCTAATCCTAAAAAATATCAATATCTCCTTAATACATTTCAGTAATAAAAGCTTTTTCATAATATTTTATTTTTCTAGAGAATAAAAGAGTTGAAATACAAAACATTGCAAAAACCCTAACTTTCGTTCCTTCCTCATAATAAAAGCACAATATTAAAATATAAAATGAAAATATCCTTAAAAATTTCGTTTTTACCTTGTTTTGGTTTCCTTCCTCTTTTAAGAGGCATTTCTTCTTCATCGTCACGAGCCTGTGGTGTCCAAGCAGGATCAGAATCTGAATCAACAAACTCAGCTGGTTCTTCAATATCTTCTTCCCCGGTTTGTTTTGCCATCATTTGTTGAATATTAGTTTTTTCTTTGGCTGCCCTCTTTGTTGACTCCCGCCGTGGTAAATTAGGTAAATCCATTGCACTTAAATCTTTTCCTTCATACTCGTCTTTAAATTTTTGTCTATAGAGCGCAGCTTGTCTTGCACGTTTCCTCTCAGCGGGTCCTCCAGGTTTTGGTGGTCTACCTTTCCTCGTCGATTTTTCTTTTGATGTTTCGCTTTTAACTGACACCACTTTCCTATTAAACAAATCCTCGTCAGAACTAAAGCCATCATCAGAACTATCGAAACAGTTTCTTTTTCTTTCTTTTGGTAAAGGAAAATATCTTGGATCATCTTGTGGATCGCCCTGCGAAAGACGAGTAGCAGCTTGTAGAGGCGGTAGAGTTCCTGAAACGCCATTTGAATCTTGTTTGGGTTCTGGCTGAAAAGGCTTAGCACGTGACCAAGTTTGTTTTCTGCTTCCCTTAGATGCTGGTGGAGGAGAACTGTCTCTTTCTCCTTGTAAAAACTTTAGATAACTATTCATAAAACCTGCACCAGGTCCTGAAGGCTTATCAGCTTTATTTGTACTATTTGTGATCGCCGAAGGACGTTGGGAAGTTGAACTGGACACGCTAATACCCGTATCTTCTGATAAAAAATTTAATTCTTCTTCAATATTAGGTACAACTACTTTAGGTTGGTCGTCTTGAAGAAATTGAGAAGAAGCGGTTTGGGGAGATTGTTCATAAGTTGAGATTGGTGTTAGCTCAACCGAAGACGGGAATTCTGTTGGATGAGGAGGTAGATGAAATGGAGTAAAATAAGGCAAAGGCGGTGGTGGATGGTGCGTATGCGGATGAGGTACCATCAAACTTTGATGCTGTTGGTGAATGGTTTGTGAAGCAAACATTTTTGTAGTAGGGGGAGGTAGGTTCCATCTATCGAAATCGAAGTACGTTCCATTTTGTTGTTGCGGATTAGCGGAACTGTGAGCTGGAGGAGGTATTCGACCTAAAAATAAGAATAAATATACAGTTACTCTTAAGCAGCAAGTTACCTGTAAAATATTCTGTCATTGTCGAAGCAGGTAGTTCAGGTGCAGCTGTGTTTATTTTATCACTACTTTTTCGTCTTTTAATGGGAAGTTTTGCTTCTTGCTTAATATCCGAAATTTGTTGTACTTGACACCCTTGCTGCTGCTGTAAGTTTTTAACAATGCTCATTGGATCTCCTCGACAACTCGACAAGTCTTGTAGAGACACTTGGTGATTGGAATCAAAGTATGTTGGTTGTCGTTCAGAAAGTCCTAAATTTCCCGTCCTTTGTTCTCGAACGAGTTCTACTTGCCTGGAAGTTGCATCTATGTTGTTTGTGGAATTGTAATTATTTAATGAGGTGTTTGGTTGATTTTGAAATTTCCGTTGTTGCGCCTGCCGTTCCTCCCAGCAATTTTGATTTTGCGAAGGTTGCTGTTGCTGACCTGATCTTTCATAACGATCGGGAAAATTTTTATCAGAGTTAAGAGTACGCGTAATAACTGATGGATAAGCCACATTACTAGTCTGAGAATTAGACCTCGAAACTGTCACATCTAAAGGAGAAGGAGGTGTGACTTGATTAGAACTTTGCTGAGGAGAAGACATCGAGTTCATAGGACTATTATACATAGGGTACGCAGGACTTGGTGCATGTCCTAAAGGCGAAGCTTGGGAATGTGCCTGTAGAGGACTAGGCCTTCTTGGCACAACAACATTACAATCTGGACCATTAGAATTGGTGTAATCTGCTCCAGTTTTATGTCTTTGAAAATCTGTTTCTGTGTTATTACCAGGTTGGTAATGACGGTAAGTAGTGGAATGCTGAAATTGGGGACGTTTATTACTTGAGGAGTTGCTACCGGCGTAGTTTAATCGGCTAGAACCGTCCATTGTAAAACTAACAGGCGACGATTGGTTTTGATTTTCTTCAGGTTGAGATGACCTTCGCTCTGAATGATTACTTAACTCGGGGTAAATTTTAGTTTGCGCTTTAGTTTGTATTTGATTTTGTTTGTTCGGAGGTGGAACAAAAGATTTATCCACTGATCGAGTTGGATTTGGTGAACCTAAAAATACCCCACCACCACGATTGGATACTTGTGGAACACGATAATCTTTTGAAGTTGATGTTACTGGTGGTGAAGAAACTATACAAGATTGTTGTAAATTGGAAGCATTGGTAGTTGCAAATTTATTGTTTATAGAGTCCCCAGAAAAAGTTGAAGAAACTTGGAAGAAATTTGAATTGGAGGATTGCGTTGTTGGAACTTTAACAGATGAATTTGAGATATGAGGACTTTGCGATCTGGTCGATGCATTTTTTGCAGCAGCCAATTGTGAATTTAAGTGATTAAGACTTTGGGCAGCTGCAAAATGTGCATTGAAGTTTTCATACACAGTGCTTTTACTAGATGTTGTGCTAGGTACCACACTTTCATGTGGTAGAATACCAAATGGACTGTTTTGTTGCCATGCATTTGTACCCGGTTCAAAAAATCCCTGAAATTGAACAAATTAGAAAAAAAGTTGTCTTTAGAACAATACATACTTGTCCTTGATGATATTCTCCTTCAGGTGTTTGTTTAGATGCTTGCACTTGGGCCAACGCTTGTCTGTGTTGAGTAACTTGGCTAACATAATGTGTTGGTGGTTTAGTACCCGCATGATGAAACAATGGACTGAAAACGGTTTCGTAACCAACCGGAGGTGGCGATAGAAATCCACCTGACAAAAGTGATGCTGTAGTGGTTGGTGGTGCCCCAGTGGGTCCAGTTGGAGCAAGATGGTGATGCAATTCACTTCCAGAAGCACTCGCCTGCACTCCAGCTAATCGATTATATGAAGCATAAGCTGACCATGGACCCACTGGATCCATCACTAAATTGTATTGAGATTATTTGAAGACTTGTAGCCATCCCATCTATAATATAAATAAGTAACTAGTAACTTCCATGTTATCACAAAATAAAGGTTTGTAACTTTTAAGTACACAAAGGTCAAAGTATGAACATTTTTAAGAAGACAATATTTCTGAGCATAAATGTTTTCAAATCAGTCAAATGAAATAAATGACCTATGACAGCGTAGGGGCCGAGCTTAACACACATGTAGCTTTAATCGGGACTCAACCGTGCCGATAATTATACGATCGTCAAACTACTATCTTTAATTTACGAGTTAGAAATCCAATAAAATAAGTTTTCTAAGATGCTTACTTTTTAATAAGAGCGGTAATACAGTTTTAACGTGCTATTAATCATATTTTTCGTAAATATGGCTACATAACGAAGACGAAATCCTCTTTACATGCACAAACACTTTAACAATTCGACATTACGCGGGCAAATTGTACCTTAGAAATACAAAACTTTATCGCACTAATATTTATAATACTAAGTTTTTAAAAACTTATTTAACGTTAAAATATGTCTTGATTTACATTAAACAATGTATTATTCCACATTACACCAAACTATAGTCAGCCATTTTAAAATTTCGTCAACAATGATTACGCCATCTTTTACTTAATATCGTAATTATAGTAAACAACTTTTGGAGGCAAAATAAAATTTACTCTTTACTTTTAACGTAATTCCTATTAGTTGGTAAACAGGCATAATGTAGAGAAAAAACATAAATTATGTTCTCACCATACATACACAATGGCAAATACGGGATTTATAAAGAAGAGAATATTGTTGTATTGTTGATTTAAAATTTATTTATTGTTTTTTCATGTTAACTGAAATTATATAATACAAAATAATTCATAACAAAATAAGCAGTTTTGAAAGTCGGGTCAACGAAATATTCTACTACCAACTGTATGAATCTTTGGTATGAATTAGGCTGCATTCAACTGCTTCGTACTCAAGGCTGGTAAATATGTATTTATGCCTAGATGTTATAAAACGGTTATGAACCAGCGACGTCGTCAGATTTTCTTAGATGGTGAGCACAAATAATCGATAAAATGTTATTCATTCATTTACGTCAAAATATTTTTAAAAACTTTTTTAATAGTTTTTCAAAATAAATAATTTGCTCTTTCTAATAAAATCAGTTTAATTAAAAAACTGTTTTCTTTAATTTTTGTTTAATTTAATGTTGAATTATTAATTTTAGTAGAAAAAGTTCATCCTATGACTTCATTTAATTTAATTTTACTTTAACCCAACAAAAATTTTTCCGTCCATGCAAACCATTTATATATTATTGACGCTTCGCAATTATCTGCAACTGATTGAATAAGTATTATACACCGATCTGGGGCCTACTTCTTAAGTTGAGCGCTATAACGTATACGTTCCATAGCGTACAGCAGATAGCGCATGATAGCAGAAATTCGTATTCTTGACTATATACGCTATAATTCACAGCATCGCGTATACTTTAACTGAAGTCCGAAATTGTTTTATGCAAATGCTGTGTATTCACCAATGAAATATGGCGTGTAGGAATTGCTTAAGTTTTTGAATTATAACATCGGTTTTGTTTAAATGTTTATAAAAACGCATTAAAAACATTGGTTACATTTTGTGTGCTAACGTGTATGTATCTACATAAAGACGCACTTATTAATTTTTATGTAAAATGAAAAGTAAAAGGTCGTAAAATATCATTATCCCAAAAAAATTATTTAAGTAAATGTATTCGCAAAAATCCGCAACTAACAACCAGTAAGTTTTTAAATAATTATATCTATAAAGCTGATAAAAGTTGTGCATAGAAGTCGCAGAAAAGCAGATTTTCTTAATGGCGATGGAATAATATTGGATGACAATTCAATTATAAATCTAATTAATTCCTTACTTATCATTTCAATGTTCAAATGGATTCAATCTCAAATTTCTATTGAATGCTCTCTCTTGGTTGCCGGTTAATATTGGTTAATATCATTGGCCTCAGCTATCAAAAGTTACGCAATTGACCATATTCAAGCGTTTTTTTTTGGACTTCAGGTTTAACATTTTTGGGTTGGTAAAACTGATGAATTTTAAATCGCCCTCAAAAAATAAAAACTTTTATTGGTTGTCAACAACGACCTCTCTGATTGATGGGTCATAATGAATTCCAGTGATTTGTCAAATCGGGTTGGTAGCAAATATGGACAAAAAGATTTGGTTGTTATCATGAGGTTATTGTTGCTACCAACCCGATTTGACGAATCACTGGAATTCATTATGACCCATCAATCAGAGAGGTCGTTGTTGACAACCAATAAAAGTTTTTATTTTTTGAGGGCGATTTAAAATTCATCAGTTTTACCAACCCAAAAATGTTAAACCTGAAGTCCAAAAAAACGCTTGAATATGGTCAATTTCGTCCATGATGAATGAAGACCACATTAATATTTGCGTGTCAATGTTAATTAAATACTTTCTTTGTTTTTAAAACTTTATAGTTTATCAAAAATAGTACCATAACCTCTTTATGATCTAAAAGTAGTGTACGCTATCGGTAATGGGTAGTTAGACGTATACGAAACTAGAATATACACTTAAAAAATTTCATACGCCATTTTAAAAATAATATTAAACTTTATTAAGCAGATTGTCAGTGGTTGAACACTATATTTGTACTGAAAAGATATATTACAAGATTAACTAAATGAATACAGTTATAATACCGTCCCAACAAACACTGCAGCAACGGGCCGGCGGCATATCGACGCTTGATTTAATTAGATGAAGTGCTGGCCCAACGCTTGATATCTGCACAGGTCCTGTGCGCCAGTGTCACTACGGCCGTCGTGCGGTTACGGCACGGCGAGTAACGGTGGACCAACGTTACTTCGGCAGTTTACCAGCGCCGACCCAGCACTATAACAAACACTGCAGCAACGGGCCGGCGGCATATCGACGCTTGATTTAATTACATGAAGTGCTGGCCCAATGCTTGATATTTGCACAGGTCCTGTGCGCCAGTGTCACTACGGCCGTCGTGCGGTTACAGCACGGCGAGTAACGGTGGACCAACATTACTTCAGCAGTTTACCAGCGCCGAGAACAGAATATAAACATAAATGACCCAGCACTTGGGGCGATGCTACTAAAGTCTTCCTATACACCGAATTTGAAACAAAAGTACTTCGCGATTGGACTAAAAATTGAGACATTGAACAAGTGAACAGTTAAAATAATCTTACAAAAATTGACTTTTTATTCATTGTTTAATATATTAAATAATATAAAACTAAATAAAAAACAATGTATCTATTAATTGGAATCAATTAAGTAAATCTTCTGTTAATTGAGCAGCATTATTCTGTAATAAGTGTTTTATTGTTAATTGGATCTAAGCTGAAAATTATAAGAATAAATACCTTGTTGGCCCTCTGCAATCTTCCACCATCTCGATCCCCCCATTTGTAAGCCATAATTTAATTATACTCTCCACTTCTTGCTGTGCAACATTTTGGGTTAATGGGTTTCTTCTTACAGCAACTGAAATAAAAGCATGAAATTATTATTGAGCAACCAAAATTATACACAGTAATTTCTGAATTCTCAAGTTAGTATTGAAAATGCTACACCCTTACCAATTATTAATCCTAAAATATTTTTATATTGTTAAAACCCATGTTTTGCTTTTCGTCCTGACGAATTTATTTCAACGGTTATTTGATGGCTCATTATCCTAGTTTAAGTTCATCGGGTACTGTCGTGACATCCCTTTTGCCTGTTACTTGAAATGTTGCACACTGAAATTCCAAAACGTATTAATTTTTCGCATAACTACACTGAAAATGTATTATGTGTACCATTATAAAGATGTTTTGTTTATTGAAATTATTTGAAAATTTAATCCTTTTTTTTAGTATTGTAAACATGGATAAAGTTAAAATAATGAGTAATGAACTATATTAATCATATATACTTATCATCCAACATTAAAAATGACTGTTTTTCTAAATAGTTTTGTATTCTGCACAGACCAAGAGGACTGATCAGTACTTTTATGATTTCGCTGTAATCTTACTCTGATTATATTTTCTACATTGCGCTTAAGGTGATGATAAACAGTTCACTTGTTTTTAGCACCAGTATGTTTTATTGTAGTTATTGACTTGCAAAGCTCAAATAAATAGTTATACGAATAATGGAACTTATCTAATTACTAACTTTGTTAAGTTGTCCATGATCACCGAACTTAATATAAATGATTTATTGCTTCCTTCACACAATTACACACAAACAATTATTTGTTTTAACACTTACATTTGTTTTAACAACTTCTATATTTAACAACTCAAATTTTGAGGTTAGCTCAGGTAAATGCACGAAAACAAGACGCCAACATTTTAATTTACTAATACTATGCCAAGAAAGTTACTAACAGCGCATTCAGTGATTCATTGTAAACTATAAACTAGGCAACCAGTCGAAATTCTGGATGGACGTTAATGGGCCAGCAACCAAGCGGCACATCAAATTTTGTATAGTTTAGCATGCATTGGTACAGCATTGGTATAGCATTAGCTTTCTGCATCCAACGTTTTACCAGCATTACCAGCATAATACCGCCAGTCGGCCAATACTTACATGTTTGTTGGGCCCAGAGGTGTTGGATGACTTGCGACCCCAACTATCATATTAAAAATAACTTATTACTTAAGATTAGATAAAGACATACATGTTCTTGCGTCTCATAAATTTGATAAACAAATGACCTGATTGGTTATCCTTAATCATAAATCTGTAACTTTAATTACTGCACGACTTTCAACCTCAAAATATCATAATAAAAATAACTTATTATGTAAGATTAGATAAAGACATACATGTTCTTGCGTCTCATAAATTTGATACACAATTGACCTGATTGGTTATCCAATGTCATAAATTTGTAACTTTAATCTTAGTATATAAGTAAACCCAAAATTAGAAATCATTAGTCTTATGTTCGGTCTTACGTTGATTAACCATTCTCGTTTGTCTCAGTACATAATTCTCAATAAATGTTTAATCACTAACCTGTGTTTTAATCAAGGTGATAGCAATTGAAGGCAATTGTTACCATTAGTTGGGTGATCGACATTTAAAGTGACTTTGATACCGACATCGGAGTGCTTAGCGTCACTACCTTACGTATCGAACGTCCACCTCCAGAATTACGGAGCTCTTCTGGTAAAACATAAAGCTGCCCTGGTGTCAGAAGACTTTTTAAAAACCCCATTATTTGTGTTGGGAATACGACAATATACATATTGCATATGATTATGAAATACATTTAATTTTTTCGATAATAATTTAATCATTTAAATATTCAATTGTGTCTATCACTAGTAAGTTATAACTTTGTATGACTTTGTACATGTGACCCATAACGTGGCCCCTGCTTTTGTGTTTATTCAAGTTTGTTTTGGTTTTTTTTTTCAGGCCTCGAGTGTTTTTCAAAAGTGAAACAATTAAAACTTAGGTTATTGTTTTGTTTTGTTGAAGGTTTTGTTGTCAAGAATGACATTTATTTAGGGACATTTACAAAAATTCTAGTTAGTTTAGGGTAATTGAAGGTGCTGATGTTGCAATGCCGTTAAAATGAAATAGAGCTAGGGTAGAACTTTCCTCTCTCTCTCTCCGATTTAAAAAGAAGTCTGCTATTAGATCCTGAATCGCAACGTCTCACTACGATAAATACGCCGTAAGGACTTTTATGTATAATCGTCCCCACACAGCACGCGAGATGCAATGGATATACATATTTATCCATATAATATCCATTGATGTACATCCGTAGTTTAATATCCATTGTATATGCACCTTATATACATTCATGGATATCTGTGAAATAGGATTATCTTAAGTGTTATAAGTGTTATGTTCGGAAACATTTTTTTTTATGTATCATGTTACATAATTTTGTGAGTTGCTATTTTTTATCAAAATTATTTAGAAATAATTATATTCTCTAAAATTTAACATTTGTAGTAAATATTTAACATGCAACAACAAATTTAATGAAAAATTGAAAAAGTAAAAAAAAATACTAATAAATATATAACCTAAAAACTAACACGTTTTCGTTTTCGAGAAAATATATAATGACTTTGGAATTTGTAATCTTAGCCAGTTTGTGAGTTTATCTACAATTTCCCAATTCATTATTCTTATTGCTGAGTTTTATTTAATTGAAATTTTTTTTTAGATCGATTCAATCTACTTTGTTGGATGAAAAGATACAGCAAACGAGACATGTTTTAACCAAGTAATTGGTCTGGATCAAGCAAAACAAATTTGTAAAAATATTTTAAATTTAATTTATGGTAAGAGGCTTCAGAGTATTTTATAGGTTAAAACTTAAAACATTAACTTTATATGTATATTAACGTAATGTGATTTCAAGTGCATTACTGCCAAACTTGACTTTCATGTTGTATTTTATTTCACGACTGTTTACAAAGCAATTCTTTATAATTACTTCAAAAACTTCAAAATTTAGTTTAGAAATTGCTAAAAAAGTGCATAAGTTATTTTAGTAGCATTACAATGTAATTTTTATTTTACAGTATCCATAAGAAAAAATTCAAATTGTGGTGCAGCTTTACAACACGCAATAAACACCAGGAGTAGTGGGTACGAAAGACGCCAATAAACATAAGCACAGAATGAATGTAAATAGGTTTTTTATATTTTTAAAATTTTTTTCAGTACATATATGGACATTGTATGTTAAGTTTCCAAATTGTTTTATTAATTAAATTAAAAATGATAATACCATTGTATGCATTTAATTTGTGTTAAGTTGCTAACATTGCCAATGCTTTTAAAATTGCGCACTATTTATGTGATGGCAAAGTACATATTATATTGCACAGATTTCACTGGCATTCTGCATTTAACTTGTATTAATATACATAACTTGCCGATATTGGTTCGATGCAATTTCTGCATTGGCAAGATTCATTCGGCAATGTATCGGCCGGTGTGTCACCTGGTTACCGGCAGTGTACTTCATTTTAGTACATTGCCAGCATTCTGAGTGCCGGCTAAGGAGTACATTGCCAGTACAGATGTGTTTATTGGGTAAAGACAAGGTATTCTTGCATATTTGAATTTACTTTTGCTGTACATTAATCTAGTAAGTATTTGGATTCCTATAATATAAATAATGGATAAAAGCTCTAGAAAAATGAGAGAATGTGTAAATAAAAAAGTTCGATTGTGTTTGAGTGAAAATGAACAAGTGGTCATATTTTCTGTGGACCAACCGGAGTTGTTGCATCTGGAAAATATCACTATTGGCATTTTGTATTGACTTTATTTGACGTGTGGCCATATTTTTTGTTAATATATAGATATGCTTATAAAATTCTTCTATAAAAAAATGAATGTTTATTATACTTTAATTAAATGTTCATTGAACCTCCATATGTATGTATTTTGTACGTTCATATGACTGTTCAATATATCTCCATATGGATGTAAAATGTTTATCCACCTGGAGGTCCTATGGACATACTATGAAGATCTTTCCGTGACGGAATGATATATCCAGTGGACCTCCATCCTTGCTCCATAATATTAAATATGGATGTTCGATGCACCTCCGGTATCCATGGTTGGTGTGTACATTTCATATCCATTGGATATGCTTGTGCTGTGTGGGAGTGTATTGCCTGCACATAATAGCAATATTGAAACTCCTGTTTGTAGGGAGGAAGTAGGGACAGAAAAAATTATAGAAAAAGATTCAGATTGTAATTCTAAGATAAGTAGTGCAAGTTCTGAAAATGTATCGTTTAATCAACGGTTTAATAATAAAAATCAAGTTAGCGTTCATGATTCTATTAGAGACATTTCATTATGTCGTGAACTGTGACCTTGAGTCGAGAATCGGAATTAATATACTAAAAGTCAAAAATTTGACAAGTCTATCTGAATTCCAAAAACGTTAGTTTATTTAAAAAGCACTCACATTAATAAAAATTAAAAATAAATATATATTTATTTATTAAATAAAAATTAATTTACTTATAATAATGTCTAAAGACTTATTAACAACAAATACAACGATAAAAGCAAAGATAGATTAGAAAAAATATACCGGCGAAAGTTTGTAAGACGGATAATAACAATATTTTGACATATACAGACTACAGCGCCACAGTTCACGAGATCCTGAAAGACGTCTACACTTAATAGACCTAAGAGAAATGTTAAAGCACCTAATAGGTTAAATTTGTAACTTTAGTTATATAGTTCTGTATTTCATTTGTTTGTATTATTTTATTTTCGGGGAAAGTGTTGTAATGCATTGTACTTATGTAATTTAGATTACTTGTAATCCATTATGAGTTTATACACGTGATTGTGCGTCACCAGCAAAAGTATATATATATATACCGCACCGGCGCTGTCTTAGGATCATGTTTGATGTCAAGTTCGCCATAAGCTTGCCTTAAGCCTCCATTAAATATATCACTTATTTCGTCTGTTTTATTTATTTAAAGACACCACAAGCATGTTACAAGAATATTCAGTAAATTAATGATATATTTCTTGAATCGTCATAAAACTTAATAAACGGCGGTTTGTTTGAATTTCTATCCATATTTTTTTAATATTATGCTTTGTTTTAATAAAATTGGTTTTAACATTATTTTTATGCCTAATATTTTGTTATAGTAATACTAATTGATATCAAATTATTTTGATAGGTTAAATTATATAATAGTGCAGCTATTCTATATTCGTCGATTATATAATTCTATTTGACCACACATTTTGTATTGTCTTCATTAATGTATTGGATAATTTTTGTTGAAAAATTATTTTGGGTACACTTTAAAAGGTGTGGCGGACCGTGTAAAAGGAATACCTTGGCTTCGACCATTTCAAAATACCTTTCACATATTTCTCGATCAGGATCTCAAATACATTTTATTTGTTTAAGTAATTAAAGAATTAATGGCTGCTACTATAGTCGAACTTTGATCAGATCACAAGCTAAAACTTTTCAACCTGCATTATCGAAGGAGTCAACATCTTTAACGGCTTTAGCAAGAATAGGTGTTTTAGTGGTCGCTTCACTGTAGGCAATTGGTTACTTCCATTTTTTAAAAACCCCTTTATGATAGAGACCAAGGTATCTAATTTTGTACAATACTACTATAATGTTAATGACTATCCAGATAAATAAAATACTGTTAAAACACACTAAGCTTCAAGCATGTGTAAGCCATGTGGAATTTTTAACGTCAATATCAATACACTAATATTATTACTCTAATAATGCCAACTATCTAGACTCTTTTTAGACGATTTTTTAATTTCCAATGATACAATATATATTTTAATTTGATTTCTTTTTTTCTCAAACGTCTTTTTTACACTTGAGGTGTTTTGTGATTCACATATGAAATTACAAAATCAAGAAAAAAAGTAACAACATGAAACAATACAATTTATTTCAAGTTACAAATAAAACTATGGCACCGTAATACGTAAGAATACCTAGACTCTTATCTCATTGTACCTAAACAACAAAATTTAACTAATTCATGTTTACACTAAAAACAACCATTGTCAATCAATATCATAGAGAATTAAAATGTTTTCTAATTATCACAAAGCATATTTGAATTCATTTATAGAAATATTTTCTCTTTAACTCATACATAATTTCTATAAATGGTTATAAAACTTTAAATAACAAAAATAAATTTGAGATTGGCAAGAATATCATCGAAATTGTACCAGTCCACTGATATAATCTAAATCTATCACAATTAAAACTGACATGCACAATAAATACAATCAGGAGGACAGTTTACATTGTCTAAATATTAAACTATTACAAAAATAACAATTAATTGTAGATATATTCGAATAAATAGCTTATTTAGTACAGAAAAAAATTTCTAAAGAAAATACTTTTTTAATATCAAAATTATAGCGCCTATAAGTGGTAGAGTTTGTACATTATTGCAAATTATAAAACTTAAGTTTCATTATCACTGCACCTCTAAATATCATAACGGTAATTCTAATTAAATGACTAGCTCTTAATTGTGGAGCGCGGGAGACGAAATTCCGTGTGTAACTGAATTTTCTAAAACGACATCTAATTCATCTAGAGGTAATAGAATTTGTCTTAGAAAGGTTAGCAAACCTCTATTGCGTAAGAACGAGTTTTCTTCGTACATATCTAACGTAGCGCGGCAAGCAGCCATTGGCAACAGCATTCTATGTAATAAATGCTCTCTGAAACACAATTTACGTAACTTGCGGTTAGTAACAACTTATTGTACGTACCTTACACTTAAACATATAAACAGTTGTAGTTTGCCGTCTTTTCCTAAAGCTTGACTAGCACAATGTATTTCGTCTACTAAATGACAATAGCATCTCCAAACTGCTACAGTTTCTTGATGATTTCGTTCAAGACTAGAAGTGCGATTTCCCGAACTTTGCTCTAATAAATCTACTTCGAATTGTTCTTTAACGCGCACTAGAATTATTTTTATTAATAAATGCAATAATTTATCAAGAATTGATTATTACCGAAGTAATCCCATAGATAATGATTTCGAGCAAATAAACGAGCAGATTTAAACCCTAGGAAAAATACTAATTCTAAGCAGTGTACTAAACCCGAATCGCCGCATAGTAATGCAGTGAGAGTTGTGTGTCTTTCGGAACCACGTCGATAATGCCATTTTACAATTCGATTTACACAATCGCCTAAAAAATGTATATTTTATTGGTAAGTAAAAGTGAGAAATTTGTTTACCCAGCATATGTTGAATATGGGACGGCTTTAACTCGACTGGTCGTGGTGGACCTGGCGAGCGACAACGTGGTAATGTATGAACACTAGCACCACCTTTCAAGTTAGAAATTTCTTCTCCTTCAACTTGTTTACGCATTAAACTTCCTACCAACAGACGTTCGGTTGAGCCATCATCAACGCCTTTTCCTAGCCACCGTCCGCAAGGAAATCTAAAAAAAAAGCTTTATTAGCTATTACGATAATTAACCATAAGAGACGTTAATTTAAGAAGATAAGTTATTCTGTAAAATGTAATCCCATAAATAAACAAATGTAACTAAAACATCTGATGTTTCTTTCTTGCTTATTACAGACTATTGACCAAATTTGTTCGCACCATTAATTATTAGTAAATAAACTTCTATGAAACTAAAGAAAAATAGTAATAGAAACAAAAAAAACGAAAAGTATATATAAAAGATGGAATTAAAAAAAATAAGATCCAAACTAAATATAGGGTTGTGCCTCCAATTTTGTTACGCAATTCTGTATGTCAAAATTAACAACTGACTTAAAAAATATAAATAACTAAAAATGCAATTTCGCATAGTAAAAAATGACAGTAAAAATCTTACATTTTATGTTTACTACAGCACACTTAACGTTGGGAATAGAAAAAATAATTTAAAAACAACTTTTTTTAGGTCCTCAAAAATGAAAAAACTTTAAACAGAACTCTCGCCATCTCTTTAATACGGTTAAAGTTTCTGAAAAGTTAATAATTAAATACGTATGTAAATGTTATATCATATATGTATTCTTTTCACCTACTCTTTCTCCATAACTTGGTTCAACACGAAACTTATTTTCTTTATCTTTTTCTGCAAAATCAAAAATAATATAGGTTTAACGCTTTTCCGTATAAATTTCATTTCATTTGTATCTTGTGATTGAGTTAACGTAGAATATAATAATTATAATAGGTCTTTAATAATGCACTGTAAGAAAAAAATGTATATGGTTTTTGTAATATCTTGAATAGTTTTACAATAAGGAAAAAAACGTCCACCTAAATCTCCAGTAACGCATCTACAACCATACGAAAAAACGATTTTTCGCTTTATATACTTTATATATAACTTCCATAAAACAGAAGGTGCTAGAGGGAGTGTAAATGTTTTGCATAATAAACTTATGGCGGATTTGGATTGGAAGGGTAGCGCGTCTATTTTCACGGGACTTTGTATTAAGTGACGTACAAATGTAAACAACAGAAAACTACTTATAGAAAGAAACGATATTTGAGCACTGAGGATTTCCTACTTACAACGAATGAAATATTACCTGGAATTAAAACGTCCCATTGTGTACATGGATGAAACGTATGTCCACAGTTAGATTCAAAATCAAAGAGTGATGGTAGTGAAAATGGGCTAAAGTGTAACATATCTAAAGATCCACGAATGATTGTAGTGCATGCGGGTGGCGAAACGATTTCTAGATCTCGACAAACTATGAAAAATGGTTACAGGAGAAGTTTTTACCGAATTTGCCCCCAAATTCGTTACTGGTGATAGACAACGCGCCTTATCACAATGTCCAAGTGAATCATGCTCCAACCAGTACTTCTAAAAAAAAGAGATGGTGAAGTGGTTAGTTAACAAAAAAATATCACTCCTCAAATGTTCAAACCGCAGTTATACGATATTATCAAACAATACAGAAACAGTATACTACGTGTACTGTGATGACCTATTACACAAAAAGAATGATACTGTACTTAAGACTTCCACCTTATCATCCTGATTTAAATCCCATCGAATTAATTTGGACACAATAAAAAAACAACATGGCAAAAAACGTAACATTTAATTTTAACGTACTAAAAACTTTATTGAAAGAAGAAATTTCGAATGTTACGCAGGACCATTGGCGAAATTGTGGCAAGAAAATTACTCAAAATGAAGACAATTATTTCAAAAACGAACAGATTCTTGATATTCAAACGGAACGTAGTCATAAATTTGGGAGAAGAAAACAGCTCGGGCGAATACTTTAATGATTTTTTAAATTAGCTACTATAAATATTTTAAGTATTTCTACATGTTCACTATGTATATAAGTTATTAAATTAATAAATCAACATAAATCTTGAATTGTGATTTTGTAGATGTATCAACGATTAATTACGCCGCCACTGCTAAGTGATTTTAAGCTGTTACACTTGATGATCGTTCCCGAACGCAATGACGTGTACTGCGCGACCTGAATCATCTCTGGTTGCTCGAGCTGTATATGGTTATAAATATATTTCAAATTCGAATTACACCGTCCTGTAAGTTTTAGCATTAGTTTTAGTAACTGACTAACGGAGGATAGAAAAAGTTTTAAGGGACTTTATCAGCAATCGCGTACCGTTACATAATTTAGGCGAATTAAGGTTCCTTAATTATACAACGTATTGAAAGTTGCACTAATAAGTGTGGTTTTTAATTTCGCGCTTAAATCACGTTTTATTTTTATTTTACTAGCTGGAGAACACCGATAGACCCGTGCGATCGCTACGAATCATACAATAATATAGGGCAGGGACTGGGCACTGTATTGCAATTACTAGTTGCAAGTTTACTTCGTTGGGGCAGCTACAGATGGCGTTAACAGCAGCAAACGCGGGAACATTTTAAATGTCGGAACCTGTCGGAACAATATATTTGTGTGCGTTTGAAAAAACTGATTACTTTGCGTTTTATAAATTAAAGATAAACACGAAAATCGTTGCTATATCTCAGTTTGTAAAAGTTTTGTTAATTATATTTTGGTTGTGCGTTTAATAATATTAGAGCTTGTGCTGAGTGAATATATGAAAGAGATTTTAGTAATTTTAAATTGAACACTTAGTGAAAATAATAACAATGAAGCCAAGGCCCTGTAGTGTACCAGGATGCTCCAATAAAACTGGGAAAAGGTAAATGTTTCAATAATCTCCTTTATATGTGAACATCTAAATACGCAACATAAATAATTGATTTATAAATGCCTACGTATACAGCCAAAAGAAATTGTTATTCTACCTACCTGGTTATCTTACTTTTTGTAGATTTTTTAAAATGATTTTTAGTTTGAACTTTTTCTTCTGTAAAGTAATGAAATCACCAAAATGTGAAGAAACAATATTGCAATTAGGTAATAATATTGATTGATAACATCGGTCAAATAAAAAAATGTTTGAAAGTTATTTCTAGAATACTTATATAATAGAATTATAATTCATAAGACACTTTCGACACTTTATACATTTTTATTAATGCTAAAAAAATTGGTATGTATAGGTAGACATTTATTTACAAAAAATGTATAGGTGGATATATGTACTCATTCTGAAGACGTTGTAGATATACTATACCTGCAGAAAAGCGTGTTCAAGATATATGGATTGCACGCATAAACAGTGAAAAAATACCTTTTGGGGAATATCCTAAGTTTTATAGACATCATCAAATATGTGATCTGCATTTCGCTGATGTTTGTAAAGATTCGAGTGGAAAACTAAAGAAATTTTCATTGCCCACCTTACATTTACCTGGTAAATATCACTTTTTAAATATTAATATAAAATAGTGTAAAGTCATTGTAGGATACGCCAAAGATTTCGCCGAAGAAGATTGTTTTTCTTTTCCTCCTGTGGAAAAGAAGTATGTTACACCAGAGAAAGTAAAAGGTAAATAGTAACAGATTGGAATAAAAAGAGAATTTTAAGTTCATGGATTGTTTTGCAGAACTACTACAAAAATTTAAAGCCACACAAGCTACACCATCAACTTTTGGAGCATCAGAACGTCCAGAAATGATGGTGAAAGTACCAACAAAAACATATCATTAACATTTCAATTAGGTAATTTGTAATAGCCTTCATAGCTTGCTCTGTTATTAATGTTAGCGGTTCTTATTAGATACACCAAGTACCAGCGACACACGGCAATATTTTTCAACACAAATGGACTTTCAGGAAGCAGATGTGGCAATAAATATACCATCTCTCTCTCTGGCTCTGCCCAAAACTCCATCGCCTAAAGGATCAAAACGTGCAGGTATTTCATTTACTTACATCTAATAGGACTATCATTGTTTTTGACTGCGATCTGGATGAAACAGTTAATATAAACAAGGGAAAAGCATTAAAAAAACGTGAATTTATCTACTTTACATTAATTTTTGTCGCCTTTGTGGTAACCTAGTTCATTTATTTTCGTGAAAATCCCGGTATTCAAGTTTAGTCCAATCATTTATTAAGGTTAGTTGGGATTAGTTGTTTAATTATAATTTAACCAATGGTTGCATGTGTTTACTTTTTTAAATTATTTTTGGTCTTTACCATATGGACTTGGATGTTTTTTTTGCATATTTAAATTTATCGATGTAGTATTTACAAATTATAAGTATTTCTGAGTATTAAGTTTCTTCGTATTTCTAAGAGTTTTATTAGGGGGGTTGTAAAATTTAAATTTTCGTTTTCATTCAAGCGTTTCCTATGGTCATTAGTATTGCATTTCAAGAAGGGTTTGTTTAGTCTAGACTCATTTAGACACCCTTGATTATTGATTTTTTTTTAATTTAAAATGTTCTTGTTGTTCCCACTTTTCACGTGTGTAATTTCGTCTAGCAACTATTTGATCCAAAACGCGATGCGGGCAACGAATTCTCCTTGTTTAGTTTATTTGTGATATATTTTAGTTTATGCGCCTGTAGTTTCTCTACCAACATTGCGCGACTTAGGAGTTTGCGCCAATTTTAAAAGGTGATTAAAAGAAAGAGGGTTTAAGTTAAAATCATAAAGAAAAATCTAGAAACAGACATGTAACGAACCATGTTATAATCAACATTAAAAATGTATCAAAACTTATGAAATACAGTCCACTTATTTCAACAAGAAAATCTCAACACTCCTCTTAAATATAATATACATATATCCACTAAGGGTCTTACGTGCTAACCATCTTTAGTCTGGAAAGGGTTTCAGATAAAAAAATTGAAAAAAATATTGATGTAACAACATTTCAAGGTTGCCTAATAAAGCCTAGAAAATGTAAAAGCAATTGGTCACTTTAATGTATTTGTTACCTGCATAAAAGTATTGTCAGTTCTCGTTGTCACTAAAAGATTACCTATTGTTTACTTTTGATTCTTTGTAAAAATATCAACGTCAATTTGTACTCTCGATGAAAAAAGAGATAACCTAATACCCACTTACTTTTTTTGTATTATAATTTATGTTTAAATTCTTTTTTTCTGTTTGTGAATAAGTGAGTAACCATGATCGTAATTATATTTATTATTTTAGGTGGTCGAACATCGCTTTTGCAACTTGGAGGTGTAACTAGGCAAGAGCAACTTACACCAAAAGCTAAAGCGTTTTACCATAAGGCACGGCGTTTACAACAGTTGGCATCCAAATATAAAATGCAGCATGCATCCACACGTTCCCGGTTACACCTTTTGCAGACGCAACAGAAAACATTGGTGCATATAAACAATGTAAATGAGACAACTTTAAACTTTTTTTTATCTCAGCAGCGTACGCAGAAGTATAAACCTAAGGGTAGAAGATTTACCTTGGATGATAAAATCTTTGCTTTATCAATTTTTAAACAAAGTGGCAAGGGATATAAATTTCTTTCGAAAATTTTTAGTTTACCGTCGCGAAAAATTTTAACTTCGTTATTAAATAGAATTCCTTTTAATTGTGGTATAAATACTCACATATTCCAACATTTAAAACGTTCTGTGAAGCACATGAAACCTCTTGATAAATATTGTGTCCTTATGTTTGACGAAATTTCACTGCAACCACGACTACAATATAATCAAAGGCTAGATGTTGTTGAAGGTTTTGTTGATTTTGGTGGAGCTGAGAGACGGGCCCAATTTGCGGATCACGCCTTGGTCTTCATGATTAGAGGTATTCGCAAAAAGTGGAAACAACCTGTGTGTTTCACTTTTTGTGAAGGTACCACTGCAACGGTAGATCTAGTCCGAATGCTTAAAGACGTGATTCGGCAGGTAAAGGACACAGGACTTCATGTAGTCGCTACTATTTGTGACCAAGGTAGCACTAATCAAGCGGCTATCAATACACTTTTAGAAGAAACAAAAAGACACTGTATTATCCGTAATACTGACAATAGATACCAAGGTTACTTAATAGATAATAAAGAAATAGTTCATCTTTATGATTTTCCCCATTTAATGAAGGGCATTAGAAATAATTTGCTCACTCATAATCTCCATTACAGACAAGACAATGTGGATAAAGTAGCTTCTTGGTCACATATAGTTCGGCTATATGAAATTGATAAGAGCCTTGGTCAGTCGTATAGTCAATTTTATAAATTAACAGACGAACATGTTATTCCAAGCAAAATACGAAAAATGAGAGTAAAAAATTGTACGCAGGTATTTAGCCACTCGGTCGGTACTGCAATGAATGTTTGTGCACGGACCAGTTTTGAATTAAACTCTACCTCTCAGTTTTATCTTGATCCCAAAGCAACTGAAACAGCTGATATTCTCTTGTTCTTTGATAAATTGTTTGACAGTGTCAACGGCATTCGAATTCATCCTCCTCATGGTAAAGAACTTCGAACTGCTGTGACTTCTACTTCAAAACATGTTTTATTCTGGTATTCTTGTCTTCCGGTTTTACAGTCTATGTATTTTACTTCTCCTTCTGCCCCTCATAAGAAATTAATACCCCCATCATTAAAAAATTGGATTTTCTCTCTGCACAGCTTACAGTATCTATGGAAAAATCTATCTTCTATTAATTTTGGACACCTATCTCCAAGACTGTTAAATCAAGACCCTATAGAAAATTATTTTTCTTGTATTCGGAGTCACGGGGTCCGAAATACAAATCCAACTTGTTCTTCTTTTATAACATCAAATAAATCCCTTTTAATAAATAACTTTGCGTCATCACATTCTGCTGGCTCTAACTGCGAGGAGGATGAATCTGATGGTGTTCTTAATACGTTAAAATCGTTTATCAAAGAACACGTAGAAGAACAGTTAGTTTTACAAGACGTTTTAAAACCGGTTTATTCCTTTCAACCAGAAAATGTATCATCTTCTACCCTTAGCTCGTATACTTCCGCCTATACTGCAGGATATGTCACTAAAAAAATTAATGCAGACAACTGTGCCTCTTGTAGACAACATATATATACTGAAGAAGACTTGCCGGAAAATGTATTAATACGGGAGAGAAATTATAGTCGCTATTCGTTAGCATCTCCTTCCAGCAAGTTTACTTCTATTTTTCGAGAGGTTACCGAAATTATCATTTAAAATTTACCAAATTTTATCACATTATATGGAATTAGGAAAAAAGTATTTCAGTTAGTTCTAAATCGGTGTGGCATAAATATTTCCACTTTATTCTGTGTAAGTCATAAACATAAAGTGGAAACATTTATATCAATATCCATAAATATTTTACTGTTCAATTACATTGAAAATATTAACAGAATATTGAATGGCAAAGATATAAGGCAGTCATATAGTGATCAATTTTTATATTTTATCACTGTATATAATTGTTGATTTTTATTTTTGTATAAAATGTAGAATGTAACAATTGTAATATTTAGTCTCTTTAATCTTTCGGTGTTGCTAAGTATACTTTAAGTTCTGTGCATGCAATTTTAAATTAAATAATAATACAATCCACTTTCATTAGAATAGAAACATAGGTACCTATAGTAGTAACTTATAATTATACGTACAATGTAAGTTATTTTAGGAATTGGTAAAGTAGGAATAATATACATTTTTTTGTTTTTTTTGTTGTAATTATTTAGCTGGTTATAAATATTAAGACTCGTAGATTGTGTTTCTATTTTTTCGAATTAGGCACTGTCAATGAAAGTTGCAACACCTTTTATGTTTGAAATATTAGATAAAACTTAATTTTTTCATTGAAATAGCTGCACATAGCTATTTTACTGAAAATTTTAGTTTTATTTAATATTTCAAAAATATTTAAGATTTTCAATCTCTAATTTAAGATTTATTTTCCCGCCCAGATGAGGAATTTACAGTTTCCTGTAAAATTTAAACAACTGGTAAGTTTATTTCTGTTGAGGCAACTACAGATGGCGCTAAAGATTATTGTCCGCTAGTTAGTAAAGGAGAAAGCCATCTTTCCTTCTCTTATCTTTGCTATAGGGCGAGGCGCAGCCTTTGACGTGTTATTTATAGACATACTTCACGCCCACCGACCGCTACCAACCGAAACGGACGTACTGCCCGCCAGGCGCTTATCTCCCGCTTTTTAAATCTGATATCTTTTAAGATATTAATTTTAATGATATGTTGTAAAGGGCAATTTTGATCTGCATGAAATGTACAACGTATGTAATATATTTAATTAGATAAGATATTTTTCTAAATAGCTCGGAAAATAACCTATAATTTTTTTGTAATATGTAAAAGATAAAAATGGTTATTGTGGATTATCCTTAGAAGATCAACATATACCATCGCAGACTTTTTTATAGATCTTTTTAAGGCTAGATATCACTTTAAGGCACTCTTCTTTGAAGCTTTGAAGAATACTATTAGGTATTCCTAATAAAGAAAAACCTTTTAAGATAGTAATTGCGGAATATTCATTTTGTCAAAAGTTATACGGTCTTAAAGTTGGAACTACTTTTTACTTTTATGATGTCATTTACATTTTTGCAACCCACGGCGGCGGTGAATGAAGCGTAGAAATAAATATCATTAATGTGGTGTTATTTAGCGCTCGTTTAGTTCTAATAACGCTATTTCTAGAGGCACGCTAGCGTGTGTCTTTCTTCAGGTTAGAAATAGATAATGAATATTGTATATTTGTTACGTATAAAAATTTATGTAACTTCTACTAAATTCAAGCGTACTACGTTTTCAGATTCTTAAATAAGATATTCCAAAATTATTATATTTTTTTTAAAAATGTGTATCTTTGATAAAAGGTGCATCTTTGATAAAAAGTGTATCTACGCGCAGAAGTGTACCTACTCAAGGTTGCAGGTTTTTAAGTTTTTTTTTAAATTTAAAAAACGACAACATTACCTCCTAAAATCATAATTGGAAGGAGACCTAGAGATGCAAAGCAGACTGTTATCGGTATCAAACGAAAGCGGACAAAAAAAAATAATTGGAGAATTACTATTTTATCTCATTACTCATTTAACAACAAACACATTGCCCGGTTGCATAAAGTAAAGTTAGCTATATTAGCTGACGCTTTTAACTAAATCGTTAATTAATTTAACAATAGCGTCAGCAATACATTTTTTTGTCGACCAATGAAGACTCTTTAACGATATAATTCCATAGTTAACTACATCGTCAAAGATAACAATGTTTTATGCAATCGGGCCTGTGAGTTTAATATAAAAACTACTTAAATGTACGTGTACCAGCTTTGACATTGGTTGTAGTAATATAGGTACACGCCAAAATGCTTACGTCATAATCAACGATGACGTTTTAGCGTGTATCTATATTACCCGTTAAGGCACAAGTTAGATGCTCTTAGACATGGCGTCTTAATAATTAGTGATATAATACTAGTACAGTTTAAATTGTTTACAATGTCAGATGAAAAAAAGCAATATGCTTTTTGTTGGAAATAAAAGTAAAACAAAAAAAATCAAAGTTTGTGCAATAGGCACATGGATTAAAAGATACTTAAAAGTAAATCATACTTATTGTACAATCACATTCGTAAGGGTGATTAATTTAAAAATAAATACAAATATATCATAAAAACAAGGTGTAACGGAAAAATGCCAGGCACTAAAAATGTCACCACTTTACAAACTTTTTAAGATTTTAAAAATTAAGATTAAGGTTTAGCTTAGAGTTAACTTTACCAACTTTATATTTACAGAACACTGTTAAAGATTACGGTTTATGAGTATAAACCATAACATTAGAAATGAGTCTCTGAAGAATTATGTTTAAAGAATAAAACTATGTTTATTGCCATTATAAATCAACCATTATTTAATGTTAAGGTTACAGTTGTCATTAAAGTTAAGGTTAGGATCAAAGTGAACGACATGATTAGGATTAAGGATAAAGTAAAGGTTAGAGTTAAATGTTGGAGTTAAGGTTTGAGATAAGGTTAACGTTAAGGCGTGCGTTCAGTTGTGCGTTAAGTTAAGGTTACGGTTAAAGTAAGAGAAGTTAAAGTTAGGGTTAAGGTTACGGTACAGTATAGAAACAAATCAGTAGTTTAACTTGAGTTAATTTGTGTAACATAATTGTCTTAGCGCAGTTCAACTCGTAGCTTTATGCGCAGTAGCTTTGACAAATTTTGTAAACGTTGGCAAAGACGTTCAAAGCAGGTGCCGAAATTTCATCCAATCTTGCCGTTCAAACCGACTTTCGGCATAATGCGCACTGAGTAAAATTGTTACACAAACATCAAAGAGCCGCTTGCAGATTGAAACCACTAATTTGTTTCTATACAGTCTTTAAGATTAGGGTTGAGGCAGCGCTGCGCGAATTACTTGTACTTCAAATATAGTATTTAAAATACAATTGTATTTTTTAATTTGTATTTCGATGCAATGTAAAATAGTATTTTGTAATTTGTATTTCAAACACATTGTTTGATGTATTTTGAGTATTTCAATTACATCAATTACTCGAGACTACAGTAAATTAGTAAACCGTTAATTTTATACGTTTATGTACAAAATATTCAATTAATCTGAAGTCTGCAGCAAACAATTATGCTTGTAAAGTTTGCTTAAATCGTTTCTTAAGGCTGGGGAATTTCCTTGTTACAAAGACTTAAATAAGTACTGCGCACGTACAATTTCTTAAAAAGCATTTCATACTCAAACCCTTTGCTCAAACCTTTTACAATGCTTTTACTTAATTTCAACTACCTAACAATACAAAGTATTTGCGACAAAAGACTACTGTAACCAGCTTATTATTAAAAAAAATTTTTACAAGTACAATTGCCTCCAAAAAAGAATGAACAGTATTTTCGGCAGCTTGTACGCAGTTGTGCATTGCGGGCAACATATATTCATTAAAATAAATATTAATGTTTTCTAAGAAAAAAAATGATGTAACATATTTATCTTTATAAAATTTAATATGTCGCTTCGAAATTGCTATTTTACCTGCAAGTAAACCTGAGTATTTTGTATTTTTATATTAATTATTTTCAAACGTTTAACATTTCAATGAATGCGCAAGACATTCGAAAACTAACGAACGTGCTCGAGAGCCGTAGGTTTTGAACTTCGGTTCTGAATGGTAAATGAAGGTTATTGTAGTCAAGAGTGAGACAGGCGTATTAAAGTTTCATACAAGAATGATACAAGTTAGAAAAGAATGTATTTCTTTCAGATGAATCCCGACATAAGCCGAAGGTCAACCGCCTATCTGATGCAATGTTTACATCGTTTATCTTTTGGTCGTATTTCGTATCAATTTCGTATCATGTATGTTTAATTTGCGGTACGTTTTTCTTTCTTGCTTGCTTAGAAGTGCATTTAATGATTTAGATCTGTGGTCAATAAATCATTATTCTCTTTTTTTAATACCTACATGCGCTGTTGCTAATTGTAATAAGTATAATCAGTACCGGCTTCACCATTTAAGCAAAACATTAATTTTTGTAACACATAATTAATAATGATCATTGTCCTTCCCTTAGATTCTTTAATCTAAATTCCTTAAATCGTGCATTCTATAAAACTAAAAGTATCAAGGAAAAATTTTAAAGAAATAGGCTGTTCCAACAATAATATTTATGTTACCAAGAAAATTTATCAAACAAAACTGTTTTTATCGTTGAGTAAAAAAATTAATGCGTCAAACAACAAACAAAATTAATTTTTGTGGAGGTTTTATTTCGTTGAACTGAAAAAAATTTAAAGTTTTATGACGCTTAAATGTAATTTCTTACTTATAAATTATAAATCATAAAACAATCAACAAAACTCATTAATAAAAAAAAAATTTCGATTTTGAACACTATTGCCATTGCTTATTAAATCAAAAGTTGTCAAATTTACACAAATAAAATATTTAGAAGTCTTTTAACTTAACATGCATCGTAATACAGATAGATAGTACAGTACGAGAGCAAGGTCTACCCGTGATGTCAGCTCGTCACATGATCTCGGCAGAATAAATCGAGCGATCGAGCAATCTTCTACATTTAATTATGTTTGTGATATCGCAATCAGGTTTAACAATGCACAGCTATGACGTCACCGTGAATGTAAAGCAGTATAGTCGGTAAAATTTTTCAAGTTTCGAATTACCGCTTTATTTCACTAAGACTCCGTTTCCTTTTAACATGTGCAATTTACAAAGTAAATTTTTTAATTCAGGATGATTCAAGTAAAAAATTGACGTTTCTACTTTACTTCTTGTAAATAGCACATGTTAGAAGGAAACGGAAACATCTTAGTAAAATAAAGGGCTAATCCGAAACTGGAAAATTTAAGTTTTACGAACTATAGTAAAATTTAACAAGTCACTTCGAAAATGTTGTTTTACCTGCAGCTTAGAATGACTATTTTCTATTTTTGTATTAATACTTTTTAAACGTTTAAAATTTTATTTAAAACTAGCAAACTTGCTCGAGTGTGTCCTTGTATAATGTCACGTAAATGAGGGTTTTTGTAGTCAAGAATAAAATATATACATATATTAAAGTTTTATACAAGTTAGAAAAGAAAATATTTCTCTGGAATGAACCCTTGCCGTCATAAGCCGGTGCCACCCACTACCTAATGCAATGTTTACATCATTTATCTTTTGGTCATATTTAATTGATTTTATTATAGTTTTTGTTTTATAATCGTGATGTCATATCGTCGCTTTGACGGTGAATAGTCGTAACCCACATAAAATGTAAAATTGATTGAATACTGTTAACAAACACTAAACAGCATAAACTTATATTTAGATTATAAACATTATTGTGCAGGGCTTGGAGTAGCACCCGAGAAAGCTAGTTTTTATAAACACATTTTTACTTCAGAGTTTAATATTGGTTTCCACCGGCGTAAAAAAGATAAATGTGATTATTGTACCGAGTTTAAAAACAAAAATGATAGTGATAAGTTAAAAATGCAAGATGATATTAATGCGCACTTAGCTAGAAAAATAGAGGCTAGAGAAGCAAGACAAGTGGATAAAAATAGAAGAAAACTTGATAAGTCGTTTGTGCGTCTTGCTGTAGATATGGAAAAAATTCTTTTAACACCTTTATTACAAGTAGGAAAGCTATACTATACACAAAAACTAAAAACTTCTAACTTCATCGTATACAATTTGGCAACCTCCCAGTGTTGGGATGTACCTAGGTAAATGTACCTAGGTACAAGTACCTAGGTAGTTTTTGTGTACCTAAATACCTAGAAAGGTACTTTTTAATTTATGTACCTTTACCTGTACCTAGGTACTTTTTAGAAAGTACCTTTGTACCTAAGTACCTAATAAAATAGGTACTTTTAAGCGTACATGTATTGTACAGTTTATATATTTGTTTCGGATTTAATCACATTTGAAATTACTAAAATCTTCCAAAAATAGTACATGACCTACGCAATTTTTCCTTAATGATACCCGAAGGATACCGCTAATGTGTATAAAACTTCCTTGTTAAAAGTGCAAATGTAGGCATCAGTGACAGCACACTTAAAGACAGCCCTCAGATGAATCATTTACAACAATGCAATCGGACTGTTAACATGAGTAGCCAGGGTATCAAACCGAATGCGATAAATTTCGAAACGTAATAATTTGCATAAAATAGAAGATGATTTTTAGAGAAAAGAGTTGTGGAGTTTTAGGAAAAAGCAAACAATTATATAACACAATGACATTATAATAAAATTTATTACGAATCGTATTTCTGCTTATATAAACAATACGTGCTTAATGGACTTATTCTAAAAATGACATATTTGAGTTTGTATTATACTAAATTACATAAACATAGCCGAGAACATAAGTATAACGGGTATAACCAACGGTATAACATAAATGCTGTAAGCACGACCTCAACGAAAATTAAGGTGTCGTATATGTCGAATAGCAAGTCTTCTCGGATAAGTACAAATGATCGAAAAACATTTAAGAAGAAGTAATCCTATTTTTATTATTAAATAATGCACTTCATACAATAAACAACAATAGCATTGCTCAATAAACTGCAATTACAAAAGTTGTATAAATTTTAATATCTTTACTGAGATTCACACCATCAGCTACTGTGTGTGTCATCAATAGTGATTAATATAGTAGCGTCGTAGATTGATTTCAATCACTTCATGCATTTTTTAGCTGTAATTATTTCTATCGTTTTTCAATGAGATCGCACAAATAAGAGTTGGCTTACTAAATTTGTATTTTCTATGATCATAAATAAGTACCTAAAAAGTACCTGAAATTCTAAGGTACATTTTTTTTGTACCTGTACCTGTACCTAGGTACGTTTGCTAAATCTGTACCTGGACCTGTACTTAGGTACTTTTAAATAAATGTACCTGTACCTGTACCTAGGTACCAAAAAATGAGTACCTGTCACAACACTGCAACCTCCCAAATTGATAACTTTATGTGACATGAGAAGTTCCTCAGAAATTGCAACCTGTTTGTGAAAACTTTTGGCTAGCCTTGGGACTGAAGTAAAAGAAGTTACATTCTATGCTGACACAGCATCGGGGCAAAATCGTAACTGTCATTTTACGAGCTGTAAATTTGTTACCGATTGAAATTATAAACCAAAATATATGGAGTCAGAGCACTTTGAAATGGAGTGCGACAGTGTTAATTCTGCTCTTGAAAACCGTGCTAATAAAATAGATATTTATACCCAGAGGTTTAGTGTAGTAGTGCTCACTGCAAAAACTAAGAAACCATTTTACAATGTTATCGAAATGAACTATTCGGATTTCCTAAATTTTAAACTTTATTTCAAAACTGCCGTAACAAACAAAAAAAAGTGTGAAAATAGAAGTGCTCTAAATTGGTTAAAAGTAAAATCCACAAGAAGCAGTAACCCCTAAATGAAGTTATACCTAAAATATATACTTCTAGTTTACTATAATTGAAAAACGAAAGATGATGAGCCTGCGTAAGCTTTGCGAATCTGATTCCATCAAGTCTGCCTGTTATTGTGTCGCTTCGAAATTGACATTTTACCTGCAAGTGAACATAAGTACTTTTTAATAATTATTTTCAAACGTTTAAAATTTCAACGAATGCGCAGCAAATCCGAAAACTAGCGAACTTACTCGAGAGTCACAGGGAAGTGTTGTCCTTATATAATGACACATAATGTATAGGTTCCGAATGGTAAATGAGGTTTACTGCAGTCAAGAATGAGACAGACATATTAAAGTTTTATAGAAGTCAGAAAAAAAGTATTTCTCCGTAATGAATCCTTGCCGTCGTAAGCCGGAGGCTATCCGTTATCTAATACGAAGTTTACATCATTTATCTTTTAATCGTATTTCGTATCATATATGTCTAATTTGCGGTACGTTTTCTTTATTGATGGATTCCCGTTTTTGCTTTAGCAGGTATAGCCATTAGAAGTACGAAATCCGTCGGTCGACGCGCATGAAGTTGAACTGAAAACTAAAGACTCTAACTACAGGGTGCATCGTATAGAAAATTGCATTTGCGTTTTATTTTAATTTAAAAAACTAGTATAAAGCATAATCATGAATTAATGATTATAGGGAAATTGCTATCATAAAGTACTAAAATACAGAAAAAAACTATAATTTAAAATATATTTATTCGGTTCTTAAATCGCGTTTGAAAGAATTTTTGTTAAAATGTCAGTATTATTCTGAAATTGAAGATAACTTAGATTTGATCTCTTTGTTTTGCTATTATTCGTGGCTGGTGACGAATGCTGTAGAAGGGTCATTTAAACTTTAAAAAACCTATTCTTATTTAATAAAAGATTTATATTAAAGATCAATGTATCTCTATCTTTGGAAAGCAAAATGATTATTATCGTTTATAATCTTTTTAATATAAGTAGCATAATTTTGTTTAATATTTCATGTAACCGCTTTTATTTAAATTAGTAGCATCAGTTCTACATTCTAATGAGCCATGTAAAAATAGTATAGTATATACACAAAAATGTTTAATCGGGTAACCGTTATTAATCGCTTTATGACTTATAGACCGCGATTCAAATGTGAACATGTCACGTGTTTCTTTATGCGCAAGAAAATCACGTGACCTTCGGTAACGGAGTCGTTTATTTTCATTCTTCACGCAGGTCACGTGACATGCTTGCTTGCTTGCGTAAAAATGCAGTAAATGATTTTGATATTTAGTCAATAAACAATTATTCTCTTTTTTTAATGCTACGTGTGCCGTTGCCAATTGTAATACGTATAATCTGTGGCGGCTTCGCCAATTGGGCAATGACCCTCCAAAAAAATACTAAAAACTTTTATTTTGAATTTACAATTGCAAATATAATGTAACGTTTAATTCCTGTGTGGAATTCTCAGTGCAAGCCAAATACATTTGGAATCGAACGAACTTGCTCGCGGGTCATCAAAAAACGTTGTTATGATTGTATAGGACAGAATAGAGTAAAGAGATCTTAAGAGTTTTATACGAGTTAGAAAAGGATTCATTGGGGTTATAAACCCAAGGTCATCTACCTACCTAATTTAATGTTTAAATCATTTAATTTTTATGTATTTGTATTTTGTGCTACATATCTATTGCGGTATATTTTCTAAGATGATAACGGTTAATGCTTTCGAGATTATCGTGTTCGCTTTATAACGGCGCCACAGACGGCGGTATCATATGACAAGAAGCGATTGTAGTGTATGTTTACTATTTTTACATGACTCATTGTAGTGTAAAACTGAAAGCACTAATTGAAAACAATTAAAACCACTGATATGAATTATTGAAAAAATTATAAAAATATCAAAAATATTAATAATCATTTTGCTTATTTCAAATATATAAATTGAAATTCAATATAAATTATTACTAACAGTCTTAGAAATACTTTAATTTCTTGACAAATTTGTAAAATAAAATAAGTTCTATTCTGGCTACAACCAAACTACAACTTTATATCTTTGTCTCTGTGCAGCGTTAAATTCACGTGCACTATGAACAAAGAAGCTTTGTTCTTGTTAGCATTTCTTGATTTTATTATTATCCTTTATAATCTTTACACGATAATGAGTCATGTAAAAATAGTAAATACACACAACAATGTTTAATCGATTTAACTTTCTAATGACCGGTATATCGTCACTGTGGTGGTGAACTGTTCTAACCCACGTAAACAAAAACTTGAGCTAGCGCACTTTTAAAAAAGTTTGTTATCAAAATACTTATATTTTCTTTTCTAAAACTGTCACCAGAAGGCAAAACACAATAATTTTTGGATAGAGTTATGCTTTTCATTTGGATATTTTTTTGTTTAGGATTTTAAACATTATTTCAGGAGTATATAAAAAGTCATGTGGCTTAGCTTCATTTATCACAATAAATTTGGATATTCTATTTTTTTAATTAATTGTATTACAATTTATTATTGATAAAAACAGAGTATCAAAATATCACGGATTCAAATTGTCAGTTTTCGTCGATATCGGATTCAACTTGAACATCATCAGTGGTTTTTTGTGTTTCATAAAATCCGTGATAGGCAGACTTGATGGAATCAGATTCGCAAAGCTTACGCAGGCCCATCATCTTTCGTTTTTCAATTATAGTAAACTAGAAGTATAGATTTTAGGTATAACTTCATTTAGGGGTTACTGCTTCTTGTGGATTTTACTTTTAACCAATTTAGAGCACTTCTATTTTCACACTTTTTTTTGTTTGTTACGGCAGTTTTGAAATAAAGTTTAAAATTTAGGAAATCCGAATAGTTCATTTCGATAACATTGTAAAATGGTTTCTTAGTTTTTGCAGTGAGCACTACTACACTAAACCTCTGGGTATAAATATCTATTTTATTAGCACGGTTTTCAAGAGCAGAATTAACACTGTCGCACTCCATTTCAAAGTGCTCTGACTCCATATATTTTGGTTTATAATTTCAATCGGTAACAAATTTACAGCTCGTAAAATGACAGTTACGATTTTGCCCCGATGCTGTGTCAGCATAGAATGTAACTTCTTTTACTTCAGTCCCAAGGCTAGCCAAAAGTTTTCACAAACAGGTTGCAATTTCTGAGGAACTTCTCATGTCACATAAAGTTATCAATTTGGGAGGTTGCCAAATTGTATACGGTGAAGTTAGAAGTTTTTAGTTTTTATGTATAGTATAGCTTTCCTACTTGTAATAAAGGTGTTAAAAGAATTTTTTCCATATCTACAGCAAGACGCACAAACGACTTATCAAGTTTTCTTCTATTTTTATCCACTTGTCTTGCTTCTCTAGCCTCTATTTTTCTAGCTAAGTGCGCATTAATATCATCTTGCATTTTTAACTTATCACTATCATTTTTGTTTTTAAACTCGGTACAATAATCACATTTATCTTTTTTACGCCGGTGGAAACCAATATTAAACTATGAAGTAAAAATGTGTTTATAAAAACTAGCTTTCTCGGGTGCTACTCCAAGCCCTGCACAATAATGTTTATAATCTAAATATAAGTTTATGCTGTTTAGTGTTTGTTAACAGTATTCAATCAATTTTACATTTTATGTGGGTTACGACTATTCACCGTCAAAGCGACGATATGACATCACAATTATAAAACAAAAACTATAATAAAATCAATTAAATATGACCAAAAGATAAATGATGTAAACATTGCATTAGGTAGTGGGTGGCACCGGCTTATGACGGCAAGGGTTCATTCCAGAGAAATATTTTCTTTTCTAACTTGTATAAAACTTTAATATATATATATATTTTATTCTTGACTACAAAAACCCTCATTTACGTGACATTATACAAGGACACACTCGAGCAAGTTTGCTAGTTTTAAATAAAATTTTAAACGTTTAAAAAGTATTAATACAAAAATAGAAAATAGTCATTCTAAGCTGCAGGTAAAACAACAATTTCGAAGTGACGTTAAATTTTACTATAGTTCGTAAAACTTAAATTTTCCAGTTTCGGATTAGCCCTTTATTTTACTAAGATGTTTCCGTTTCCTTCTAACATGTGCCATTTACAAGAAGTAAAGTAGGAACGTCAATTTTTTACTTGAATCATACTGAATTAAAAAATTTACTTTGTAAATTGCACATGTTAAAAGAAAACGGAGTCTTAGTGAAATAAAGCGCTAATTCGAAACTTGAAAAATTTTACCGACTATACTGCTTTACATTCACGGTGACGTCATAGCTGTGCATTGTTAAACCTGATTGCGATATCACAAAGATAATTAAATGTAGAAGATTGCTCGATCGCTCGATTTATTCTGCCGAGATCATGTGACGAGCTGACATCACGCGTAGACCTTGCTCTCGTACTGTACTATCTATCTGTATTACGATGCATGTTAAGTTAAAAGACTTCTAAATATTTTATTTGTGTAAATTTGACAACTTTTGATTTAATAAGCAATGGCAATAGTGTTCAAAATCGAAATTTTTTTTTATTAATAAGTTTTGTTGATTGTTTTATGATTTATAATTTATAAGTAAGAAATTACATTTAAGCGTCATAAAACTTTAAATTTTTTTCAGTTCAACGAAATAAAACCTCCACAAAAATTAATTTTGTTTGTTGTTTGACGCATTAATTTTTTTACTCAACGATAAAAACAGTTTTGTTTGATAAATTTTCTTGGTAACATAAATATTATTGTTGGAACAGCCTATTTCTTCAAAATTTTTCCTTGATACTTTTAGTTTTATAGAATGCACGATTTAAGGAATTTAGATTAAAGAATCTAAGGGAAGGACAATGATCATTATTAATTATGTGTTACAAAAATTAATGTTTTGCTTAAATGGTGAAGCCGGTACTGATTATACTTATTACAATTAGCAACAGCGCATGTAGGTATTAAAAAAAGAGAATAATGATTTATTGACCACAGATCTAAATCATTAAATGCACTTCTAAGCAAGCAAGAAAGAAAAACGTACCGCAAATTAAACATACATGATACGAAATTGATACGAAATACGACCAAAAGATAAACGATGTAAACATTGCATCAGATAGGCGGTTGACCTTCGGCTTATGACGGGATTCATCTGAAAGAAATACATTCTTTTCTAACTTGTATCATTCTTGTATGAAACTTTAATACGCCTGTCTCACTCTTGACTACAATAACCTTCATTTACCATTCAGAACCGAAGTTCAAAACCTACGGCTCTCGAGCACGTTCGTTAGTTTTCGAATGTCTTGCGCATTCATTGAAATGTTAAACGTTTGAAAATAATTAATATAAAAATACAAAATTCTCAGGTTTACTTGCAGGTAAAATAGCAATTTCGAAGCGACATATTAAATTTTATAAAGATAAATATGTTACATCATTTTTTTTTCTTAGAAAACATTAATATTTATTTTAATGAATATATGTTGCCCGCAATACACAACTGCGTACAAGCTGCCGAAAATACTGTTCATTCTTTTTTGGAGGCAATTGTACATAGCAGGGGGTGGATTATCTGTGGCAGGTATATTTTTCAAGATGACTCATTGCTCACTGTTGTATTGGCCCGCTCGTTTTCGTTTTATAAATGGGCGTTAAAAACTAAAAATGATGTTATCAATCAATTATTGTAGATCCAAAATAATGTCACTATATTGGTAAAATGCTAATTACGTCACACGTATAATGAGCAAAACAATCTTTTAATTTTCATTATTGGCATATTTAATTTTTGGTAGATGCTAAATGATCTAGAGGTAATAAATAAAGAAGTAAACTGATGATCATAATTGTTTTATAACATGCTGCTAGTTACTTACAAACTCAAAGGGTTTCGTAAAGGAAAGTTATTTTGTTCTCTCAATCCTAAGTTATCGGGCAATCTTATGACACTAAATTGTTTTAGTGTTTTCACTAGGGCCCAGAAATTTATGACAAATATATTTTTTCTTTCTACTGATTTTCATTATATAATGAACATAAAGCACCATTGGGATTGATGGGTGTTTTTATCTTCACGTAGAAGAGGTAATAAAAACAACTTTTTTATGGGTACGTTTCGTGCCCTAAGTGTGCACTTCTTCAAGCCACTAAAAATTTATTGACGGTAAGTGAACACTATAACACAATTACATAACTAAGAAAATTTTTTAGCATATACAAATATAAACAAAAAACTTGCAAGTAAAGGTTATTTAGTGGACACAGTCCACTAGTCCAACAAGCATACCACAACTTATATCATTAATTAATCTAGTTATTCTAATAACTAATATCATTAATTAATCTAGTTATTTGTAAGTTTTTGTCTATAAGTGTTAAAAATTTTTTTAGTTGTTATGTAATTATGTATTGTGTTATGTTGTTCACTTACCGTTTTTAGTGACCTGAATAACTGCGCGTTTGAGGCACGAAACGTAGCCATTGTTATATTCCTATATTACTGTTACAGCAAGTTTGCAAGTTGCAACTTGTTCGTTCAAAATGTACCTATTGCTTTTGTACTTTTTCCTAGAATTATACGGTACCTGGAAAGGTATAAAACGGGTTGCGACAAAATTAGAAGGATAGTTAAGTTAAGATATTTGTTTTGTTTGGTAAAGATCCATGTAAATATTGTAAATAAAATCATCATACTTCTTCAAGTGTTATTTGATACAGTATTACAAATCATATTTATTCGAACCTAGTTACGTGTTTGTGAGGTGCGTAACATAATTTTGGTGGCAGCGGTGGGATACTGACTTGGAGAAAGTTGCCGATTCCAGTGTCCAAGTACCGTTTGGGTCTACATACAAGTCCAATTAAAAGAAGGTAACTCCAGCTGAAGTAACTCTGAGGAGGACATGCAGCATTGCGGCATACGGAAGCAGGAAGCGACATAACGGCGGTGAGATTTTAAATTTATTACGTGGTGGTGTTATCATAAATTTATCAAACAAAATACTTATTTTCTATCTTATATTGCAAATATTAAACTCTTAATACGCATTCATCTTTGATCGAAATCTTTTAAATTAAATCAGATTAGGGAAAATCTTGTTTAATTCAAAATCACATTATGGCTCCAACGAAAGGTAAAAATTCGAATTCCGTAGAAAATACATCAGAAAGTGTAAATAATAGTGAGGTCAGTGAAGTGTTAGATTTAGTTGCGTTACAGTTCCCTGATGCGTTAAAACTAATTCCCGATTACGACGGGTCATCATCAGAATTATATTCATTTATTAAAAAATGCGAATTTGCATTAAGTTATGTACCAACTGTTGTAAAACCAGTTCTTTTGCAGGCAATAATAACTAAGTTATGTAACAGGGCTTTAAACGTCGTAAAATATAAAGATATTTTAACTTGGGATGAACTAAAATTTATTTTAGAAGATAATTTTGGCGGTAAAAAAACAATTCCTTCTTTACAGTTACAGTTAAATTCTTGTAAACAATTAAAAAACGAAGACGTAAGAACCTACAGTTTAAGACTCGAAAATTTACAATATCAATTAATAAACGCTAGCTGTTCGAATAAATCAGACATTGAGTCTAAAGCAATTAGGGATTATATACAATCGTTAACCGTTACAATTTTTATAGAAGGCCTTCAGCAACCATTAAAGAATATAATAAAAGCTAAAAATGTAACTCAATTATCCGACGCCGTTTCATAAAATCTATAGAAGAAGAGCGAATTATTCTAAACGAAACTAATATTAGTCATAGAATTATCCCTTCTTCAAGCTGTAGTTTTTCCAGTCGGGGTAATATTCCAAATAGTAGATTTCAAAACAATTCAAACTCGTCTAATTATGTAGGTACGGTGCCCGCTATAAAGTAAGAACCAAACATTTATATTGTTTGCAGTTATTGCAAAAAGAATGGTCATCACATAAATGATTGCCGTAAAAGAAAGTTTAATAACGATCGCCGACAATCTCAAATGAATGTAAACTTAAATTCTTCTCAAAATCAAAATTTTAGACGTAATTGGAATCCTATTGAACAAAATCTTCAACATTCGACTCAACCGCATCAAATTCCTTCTACCTCCGGTCAATCCGTTTTAGTTAGAGACATTAATACAACAAGTAATAGCTCAAATACGTATTATTGTGCGACATTAACTAATAATCATTTATCTTTGTCATCTAATAATTTTTGCAGGCCTAGCGAATTTCTTATAGACACCGGTTCAGATATAAATCTTATAAAACTTAACTCGTTACACCAAGAAACTGTGATTTTTACTAATTCTAGTTCAATTAAGGGTATAAACGAACAATCTGTACTAACAATTGGTGAAACATCCGTTTTTATTAACGAACTTAATCGTACTGTTGATTTTTCGGTAGTACCTGACACGTTCCCTGTTCCTAGAGAAGGAATTTTAGGGAAACCATTTTTAACAAATAATAAACTTATAGTAAATCTTCACGATCAAATTATTTATAACTCCAAGAATATTTCAGAGAAATTTTTAATTCCTCCACGCTGTGAAGGTCTTTATCAAATCTACATAGATTATCCAGATGGCGAATATTTAGTTAATCAAGCCGAACATCCCAATTCGATTATAAATGGCAACGCACTGGTAAAGGTGGAAAACAAAAAATCTATCATACCAATCATAAATCCTAATTCATTCGAAGTTACTTGCGATACTCTTACAATCACTGCAGAACCTCTAATTATGTCACGTTCCTTTAGCGAACAACCCAATGAATCAACATTAAATCAAAATCTCTGAGAAAGAAAATCGGAATTAATTCAAAATCTTAGATTAGATCACTTAAACGACGAAGAAAAGACTCACGTAATTGATATATGCTCAGAATATCTAGACATTTTTGCGTTTAAATCAGAACCTCTCTCTCCAACAACAACAATTTCTCATTCAATATCTATTAGCTCATCTGAAACTACTCCAATTAATGTTAAACCCTATCGATTATCCGAATCTCAAAGAAAGGAAATTAATAATCAAATCAATCTTATGTTAGAACAAGGCATAATCGAACCAAGTTCAAGTTGGAATGCACCTTTGCTAGTAGTGCCGAAACGAAAGGACGCTTCGGGTGCAGTTAAATATCGAATTGTCGTCGATTTTCGACAAATGAATGATAAAACCTTAGGCGATGCATATCCGCTTCCGAATATTTCCGACATTTTTGATCAACTTGGTAAATCTAGATTTTTCACAACTTTAGATCTTGCTTCGGGATTTTATCAAATACCGCTTAATCCTAACGATTCAGAAAAAACTGCGTTTAGTACGCATTTCGGTGACTATCAATTTAAGAGAATGTCAATGGGATTAAAAGGAGCACCTGCAACTTTTCAACGTTTAATGGACCGCGTTCTAACCGGACTACAAGGTATTAAATGCTTTGTTTACCTTGACCATATTGTCGTGTACGCCGTATCCTTAAGTGAACATAAAATCAAAATTAAAGAAGTATTCTCTAGATTAAGACAACACAACTTGAAACTTCAAATTGACAAATGTGAATTTTTGCGCAAAGAAGTTAGTTATTTAGGACATTTAGTTACGGATAAAGAAATATCACCGGATCCAGCAAAAGTGAAAGCCGTATCGGAATATATTGTACCTAAAACTATCAAACAAATTAAAGCTTTTTTAGGTCTTGCTGGTTATTATCGTCGCTTTATACCAAACTTTAGTGCAATCGTCAAACCTCTTACAAAATTGCTGAAAAAAGATCAAAGTTTTGAATGGTCTCCCCTTCAACAACTAGCTTTTGAAGAAATTAAAACCTTATTAAGTAACGATCTTGTTCTGCAATACCCTGACTTTTCGAAACATTTTAATTTAACTACAGATGCGTTAGGCTTTGCAATTGGAGCAATTCTATCGCAGGGTCCTATAAACAATGATTTGCCGGTAGCGTACGCCTCGCGGACTTTCAATCAGGGCGAGTCTCACTATAGTAGCATAGAAAAAGAACTCCTGGCCATTGTTTGGGGTGTTCATCATTTTAGGCCATATCTTTACGGTAGGGAATTTTTTGTAATCACGGATCATAAACCACTAATATGGCTTTTCAATACAAAAAACCCAAGATCTAGATTAATGCGTTGGAAATTAAAACTTGAAGAATATCAATACAAAATAATTCACAAGCCGGGCAAACAAAATACTAATGTCGACGCGTTATCGCGTATGTATCCCATTCAAAATCGAATTTCAAATGTGCTCCAAGATCATACTTACACAGAATATCTAGAGTACATTCAAAATCATGTAGTACATACATAATTCAAATCTTTTAGAATATGAAGGCGATTTACTCGCGTGTGATGAAACACACAGCATCGGTCACTGCGTTTCAAAAGATTTAGTAATGTCTCGAGGCATAGCAAAAATAATAAAAGAAAAATTTAATAATGTGTCCGAATTAAAAAATCAAAACAAAAATTTACTCGAAATAGCACAACTTACCATGAACAACCGTAAAATCTATTATATTATAACTAAAAATTTATATCACCAAAAACCTACGTACGAAAACTTTTATCAAGCGTTACAAAATTTTAAAAATCTTTGCGTTTCTAATTCTGAAAAAAATATCGCAATACCGCGACTAGGTTGTGAACACGATAATTTAGAGTGGGAAACTGTACGAACCATGTTACGTTTTATATTTAGTGACACTTCAATTAAAATTCACGTGTACTATAAAAGTCAAAATACCAAATTAACTGCCGATCAAAAATTGGAAATAATACAAGAATCTCATAATTCGCGTATAGCAGGTCATAAAGGGGTAAAGCAAACTATCAAAAGAATAAAAGAAAATTATAATTGGATAGGATTGAAAAAAGCAGTCAAACGATACATAAAATCCTGCGAAATTTGTCAAAAAGTTAAAACAAAAAAATATAACAATGAGACAACCGATGGTCATAACAACAACGTCATCTGAACCGTTTAAACGTATTTTCATGGACATTGTAGGTCCTTTACCTGAGTCTTACAATCAAAACAAGTATGTATTAACCGTTCAAGACGACCTTACAAAATTTTCATTTGCTTTTCCAATATTGTCTCAAGATAGCAAAACAGTCGCCCGTGTATTTGTTGAGAACGTAATCTGTTCATTAGTAACGGATCAAGGAACGAATTTTTTAAGTACACTCTTTGTTAATGTATGCAAATTACTGCATATCAAAAAAATCCACACAAGTGCTTATCATCCACAAAGTAATGGATCCCTCGAAAGAAGCCATCGTACCTTAATTGAATATGTTAGATCTTTCATTGATAAAGATATACAAAATTGGGATTCTTTAATTCCTTACGCAATGCTTTCTTATAATACTTCTGTTCACAATACAACTAATTACACACCATTTGAGCTTATGTTCGGTAGAAAATTTCCAACCCCATCAATTTTCAATAAAGTCACACCTCTTTACAATTACGACGATTATTCATCGCAAATTAAACAAAATTTCCAAAAAACTTGGCAAATCGCTAAAGAAACCATTCAAAAAACTAAAATGATTAATAAAATAAAATACGATTCGAACAGCCATACACAAAATATTCACGTAGGTGATCAAGTAATTATTAAAAATCATTTATCCAAAAATAAGTTAGATTCGAACTTACGTAGTTCAAGAATTAGGAGAAAATGAAAATATTATTATTAACAAAAACAACAAACCATATTGTATTCATAAGAATGAAGTAAGAATCTTCTATAATTGATTTTAGTTGAATTCGTTTACTAATACTCGCGATCAAATCTAAATTATTCTTAAGACATCTTTGCTTGTGAAAAGCTCTGTTTATATGACAAGTTTAAATCGCCTAACAGCAAACGTCTGGTTCCAATTAATTTTAATTGTTTTAATAATCGTACAATTTATTTAAAATATTAATAATTGTCAACCATCGTAAAACCTTACATTGTCTTTAGTGCTTAAGTATGTTGTATTCTGTAATTAATTATTTGAAATTTTAAATTAATCTGTTAATTGATATATAATGTCAACTGCATAACCTGTAGGTATTTTGTTAGTTAGAATTAGCGATTAAGTAATCCAACAATGTATTGTTCAGATTACTTAATTTCTTTGGGGAAAGGTGTTATATTCCTATATTACTGTTACAGCAAGTTTGCAAGTTGCAACTTGTTCGTTCAAAATGTACCTATTGCTTTTGTACTTTTTTCTAGAATTATGCGGTACCTGGAAACGTATAAAACGGGTTGCGACAAAATTAGAAGGATAGTTAAGTTAAGATATTTGTTTTGTTTGGTAAAGATCCATGTAAATATTGTAAAATAAAATCATCATACTTCTTCAAGTGTTATTTGATACAGTATTACAAATCATATTTATTCAAACCTAGTTACGTGTTTGTGGGTGCGTAACACCATAAAAAAAGAATAGAGTGGTTTTTTATTGCCCCTCTTGCGTGAAGATAAAAACAACCATCAATCACAACCATTGTAGATAGGATGGTAGGATACTTTACCAATAAAGCACTATGTTTTAAATTCATCTAATTATTAGTCATATTTTGAACATTTTACAAATATTAGGTCATATTTTCATTGTCATACAGGCAAGCGCCTGTTGTATTGAATAGGGTGCAATTTCTAAGAATAACTTCTGTAGGGATGTACCATCTGTATTACCAGTGTTATGTCGAGGTTAGCCGATGTGTACTTTCATTAATAAACCTTCACTAATTAATACGTTTATTAATACAGTCACAGACTATCGTTAAATTTTATATATATAAAATAAACACAATATACGAACGCTACTACAATCTGTGTATGGTCCCTCCTCAGCGGCCATATCTCTCATCTCGTGGCTCTCCCCACGCCCCCGGTACTTTAATACACTACATTTCCTCCCCTTTAAGTTACAATTTAAAATAGAATACAATAAAATAAACAATACATAATACAAAAACTTAATTTTAGATATTTGTATAGTAATTTTTGAGGATTACCGGTTTTGAGACTTTCCTGCCTGATCTAGTTTGAGTTACAGTGTTATTAGACTTATTAGAAGTATTTACAATTACAGTTTGATTTGCAATTTCGGGTATCGATTCAGAATTAGTGTTGTCAATAGGATTAGGTGAGATAGGTATCGTCGTTATGGCAATGCTCGGAGTCTTGGGAATGAATCTTCTAACTTCCTTATCTTCCATTTTCTCTGTTGAAGCTTGAATGTTAAGTTTTTTTATTTGATCTATATGTCTTCTCCATAAGTGTCCTTCCTTTGTTTCACATATGTAGTTTTTTTTTCCCTGTGCTTCTTTAACTATGCCTTCAATGAATATTGATTATTCTTGTTTCTGTAGTCTTTAATTAATACCTTTTTCCCCTCTTTAAGTGTTTGAGTTCTTCCTTTTACCTCAAGTTTTTCATTCTTGTGTGGTTTCAATAAATCAAATAGAGTTCTCACTTTCCTACCCATCATCATGAATGAAGGTGTTTCGTTTGTTGTACAATGTACCGAATTACGATAGTTGATTAAATATCTACAAACTATTATATCTGGAGATATGTCTTTATTTCTCTTGTCTAATAATGATGCTTTTAAACATTTTTTGAAACTTTTCACCGCATTTTCTGCCGCTCCGTTGCTGGCAGGGTGATATGGTGCACTTGTAATGTGTTTGATTCCGTTTTTTAATAAAAAATTATTAAAATCTCTTGATACTAACTGTGGTCCATTGTCTGAAACAACAGTTTTTGGAATGCCCCATCTCGCGAATGATTCCCTTAATTTTTGAGTTGTTTCTTCCGCTGTTATGTTGTTCATTCTGAATATTTCTGGATACTTAGAATAAGCGTCCAAAATAATCAGATAATGTGATTTATTTATAGGTCCTAAAAAATCTATGTGTATTCTCTGCCATGGTCCTTCTGGTTTATTCCAAGGGATTGTTATGGATTTACTTGGGTTATTTGAAATTGTTTGACATGGAGTACATGCGTTACACATTTCTTCTATGCATTTATCTATTTTGGGCCAAAAGAAATACGATCTTGCGATGGATTTCATTTTTACCACCCCATATGACTTGAATGCAATTCTTCTAATAATTGATCTTGAAATTTCCTCGGAATCACCACTCTGTATCCCCACATAATACATCCTTGCTCATTATATAATTCAAATCGTCTTCTGAAAAATGGTAAGAGCTCTTCTCTCTCTATCCTTTCAGGCCATCCTGTCATGATATATTCTACTACTTTGCTTAATAGAAAATCTTTCCTTGTTTCGGTAGCGATACTTTTGAAATTAACCGGTATTTTGTCCGAAATTATTAAGTTGATATACGTCGATTTTGCGTTATAATCGTCTGAAATATATTTAACCTTAATTGGGTGTCTGCTAAGCATATCTGCAACTTGATTGTTCTTCCCGTTTATATATTCCGTTTTATATGCAAAACCTGACAGAAATAATGCCCACCGTTGTAATCGTGTCGCTGCCATTTGCGGAATGCCTTTATTTTCTCCGAAGATTGATGTCAACGGTTTATGATCCGTTTGTATCGTGAACTCTTGCCCCATTAACTAGTGATAGAATTTTCTTACTGACCAGTATATAGCTAACGCTTCCTGATCCAATGTTAAATAATTCTTTTCTGTCGGCATTAGCGTTTTTGAAAAAAAATGAATAGGTTCCAATTGTCCATTTGAAAATTTATGCAGTAATGCTTTTGCTATTCCATCTTGACATGCGTACGTTTGCAGAATTATTGGGATTTTTGGGTAAAAATAAACTAGTACTTTATCCGATCCTAATATTCCTTTTATTTCTTTGAATGCCTTACCACAAGCATCAGTGCATATGTACTTGTTATTTTTTTTTTAATAATTCAAAAATTGGATTTATTATTATCGATAATTTTGGAACAAACTTTCCATAAAATGTCATCATACCAATAAAGCTTTAACCTTGATAACATTTTCTGGTCTGGGTGCATCGATAATTGCCTTTTGCTTATCTGAATTTTTTTAATCCTCTTTCGAGATGGTATATCCCAAATAGCTTACTTCATCTTGAAAAAAAAAACGCACTTTTCTTTTTTTAATTGAAGTCCTGCATCTTCCAATCTCTTGAAAACTTCTCTTATATTTTTTTCGTGATCTTTTCTAGTTTTGCCCGTTATTATATCGTCCAAAAAATTCGCAACACCATTACATCCTTGTAACAATTTTTCCATTTCTCTTTCGAAAATTGCACTTGCAGGTGTAATGCCATATGGTAATCTATTCAGTTTGAAGATACCTCTATGTGTGCTCCATGCTAGCTTCATTGCAGACTCTTCATTTACACATATTTGGTTGTAGGCGTTACTCAAATCGATTTTTGTAAATGACTCTCCCCCATTGAGCAGTGAAAAGATATGCTCCATGGTTGGCAATGGGTACATAACCTTTAACAAATGTTTATTTAGCGTTACTCTATAGTCGCAGCAAATTTTCAAATTCCCTGTCTTGTTTTATTATGGGTACAATTGGAGTTCCCCATTCTGATGATTCAATTGCTGAAATAACCCCTTCCTTTTCCAATCTTGTTAGCTCTTGTTCCACCTTAGATCTAAATGCGATAGGAATAGGTCTAGGTTTAAAGTAAATAGGTTTGGTATTTTCAGCTACCTGCAAATCAACTTGTTTATACTTGTAACATCCTAACTTATTTTGATAAATGTTTGCAAACTCGTTAAATAATTGTTCCCTGTTGTTCACAGTTGTTACTAACACTTCTGCAGTCAGTTTAAAATTAAATTTTTCCAGGAAGTCTCTGCCCAATAAATTTTGAGTTGGCGTATCGTTCCTAACAACTTGAAACATAAAATTTTTACAAATAACATTTTCAAATTTAATGTTTACAATTACACAACCAATTGGCTTTATTTTACAACCAGAATAGCTACGCAATGTTATAAAAGAATGCTTCAGCTCACACTCAGACAAGTGTCTCTCATAGAAGTCATAACTTATTACTGATAAACCTGCCCCCGTGTCTACTTGCATTTTGTAATCATTGTTATTTATATTTACATTTAAATATAAAGGTTTTTCATTGGTAATATATATGCTATTTATATCTACACAATCATTATCTAACTCTACATCCAAAGTGTTTTGTCTAATGCTTTAGTATTATTATTACAGACTTTTGATAAATGTCCTATCACTTTACATTTATTACATGTGTAGTTACTGTACTTACAGTTTTGTTTCTGTATGAAAATTACCACAGCATTTACATTTCCATTTACCCGACCTGGAACTATTTTCTGATCCATCTTATTTGAAAATTCCTTGCTGTACCATGTGCTTTTTCATACTTCTGCTGTTGTACAGGTTTCTTCTTATGTAAAAAATGCACGTCTTTGCTTTCAGCTTGAATACTGATTCCCTTTGCTTGAGCAATCTCCAGTAATTTATTCAAGGTTGTTGTAGGTTTTTCTTCACAAAGTCTATCTCTTTATTTTTCCTTGTTTTAAGCCACACACAAATTTGTCTTTAAAATGTTTTGTAACTGCACACCAAATTCACAATTAGTTGACAAGTTATGTATTTTTGCATACCAATCAACATTTTCATATTCTTCTTGTTTTGCATTGTAAAATTCTATACGTTCTCTAAATATGCAAGTTGTTGGCTAAAAATGGGTTTTTAAAAGATTACACAGGTCTTCATATGCTTTGGTACTGTAGGTCTGGCGACACAAATCTCTGAGTATCTTGTAAGTATCGGAACCAATAAGACTTAATAATGCACTTACCCTTTTACCTAATTCTCCAGCTGATTGATTATCAGATGCAACAGTAGCATGCTTTTTATACCATTTATGTTAAAAAATTGCTCTAACTGCTCTTGATATATAATCCAGCTGTCCCTTTTTGGATTGAAGCTATCTATCGAACCAATTAATGCCATTGTAGTATTCTTTTCGTTATGGATATTTGTCGTCCCACGTTTTATTTTTTTTCAGAATCGTCGCCAATTTGTTATGTCGAGGTTAGCCGATGTGTACTTTCATTAATAAACCTTCACTAATTAATACGTTTATTAATACAGTCACAGACTATCGTTAAATTTTATATATATAAAATAAACACAATATACGAACGCTACTACAATCTGTGTATGGTCCCTCCTCAGCGGCCATATCTCTCATCTCGTGGCTCTCCCCACGCCCCCGGTACTTTAATACACTACAACCAGCAGGTAATACAAATAATAAGAGAATTAGTAACAGTACATGAAAAACATTCAGTTATCGTAAATATCTCTTTTAGTTCTGAATGAAACTAAAACTATACTGTTATACCAAAAGAAATATATTCCCTCAATTAAATCACTGTTACTTGTGCTAAAATTTTGTGATTGTGTAAGTATAAAGTTATTTTTAGCAAACGGTGGGGCGTGAGGATGCAAAACAGTTAGATCCTTTTGGTCTTTACTGTTAGTACTATTATAGTTATTACGGTATTTTTAGATAGTAAAATAAATGCCCTTGGGATATATACAAGTAATGTCTTTATTCCATTTAGCAAATGTTTGACTACGCCAGCAAAGAATAATAAACCCTAAACCGGTTTATGAGGCAAATGCAAACAATATGTACCTGTTCCCTACAGTTAAGATTTTTTCAAAGGAATTATGCTTAGAAACACAAATTAAATATAAAAAACAGCTGTCATAAACAAATCTAAACAGTATTTGTTACATTGAATAATTCGGTTTTTAATCTTCTTAGGAAATAATAGAAATTTTAAATTCCTAAACGGTAAAATAAGTAAATATCACTTGAAGATCATATATTACTCTATCTTGAAAAATTAGTTTTAGTGCGTGACATGCAACCAAAGATGCAACGAATTTGAATTGTACTACATATACATACATATTTAGAACCACCTGGACATATACACCTGGATAAGATTATACACTCATTTATGCTTTCATCAAACTTTCAAGAAATTAAAAACCAGTACGTATATGCAATTTGTAAAACAAATACACTCATAGGTAGTAGCTGGAAACTTGCCATGGTAAATGTAATAACTAATAAATAATCATACCTATAACTAAAATCGTATTTTTTATCTAGGATCTCAACAGTGTGTAATTGTGTTAATATTAATTAGCTACAATTTTTTGGCCTCTAACAATTTTTAAACCTGGCCCCGCAAAAGTTTACGCATCTACACATGAAACCGTTATCTTAAGTCGGGTTGAAACCTAACTACATACAGTAATACTTTTGGTGATTTTTGTAGGACTTCACAATTAAATACACAGCTCGATTAATTTTGCTCCAGCATTAATTGTAAGGACATCAACTCTTTCGAAACATTTCCAGCTATGACTTGATAGTAAAGAGTATTACTCTTTGATGATAGGTAGTATATACAATAAGCTATAAACATCAATAATTGAATATCACTTTATCACTTATAAGCGATTAGATTAAATTAAAAAATGTTTTAGGTCACAGTTTAAAGCATTATTTCTCTGTGTTGAAAAAATAAAAACAAAACATTTAATACTTTTTAAATTGTGTACTAAGTTAGCGAAGTCTAAAATAAACCCGAAATCATAGTAAATGTAAAGTGAGAAGGAATCATTTTGTTGGAGAGGACGAGAAACAAGAAGAGATTCCCATGTTCAATTGTGAAACCGTTAACTATTATTGTGAACACCTAGAGGTAAATGCTTTTACTAATAATAAGGCTGTTTGTTTGGTAATTGATATATGAGCAGGTTTGTCATGTATGCCATTTTCTATTTTTAAAGAAAAATTTGCAGACGTACCACTCAAAGGAACAGAAATAAAATTGAAAACATATGTACATTTCAGCTAAATGTATATACTTAAATAATAATTGTAAAACCCATACCGTAAACCCCCACTCTCAAGAATGTTACTTCATTATCGTAGTAACCAGTAACTGTTCTGCGTCAGGACTGTGAATTCGAAACCAGCAATCGTTTAATAAACACGTTTGAGCTATCTCGTTTTTTTGTTATCATCTGAGTGTGACACGTTAATCGTGGCGTGATATAATTTACTATCAGCGTCATCTACAACATATAGTGGCCAAATTCTAGGCCCAAAAAGAGAAATTAAAGTTAAGTTAAAAATTAATGAGACTGAGCAGGTTTGCAATTTTTTGTAGTTGATAAAGCTTCTAGAATTTTATTGGGTAGAGAATTATTAAGATTATTTAATTTAGGTATTAGTTCAGATAAACCTAATGATGTTATTCATAATTTAACTGTTAACTCTAAAATTGAGTCTTTAAAAGTATAATTTCAAGAAATATTTAACAATGAGTTAGGTAAATATAAGGAAAAACAAATTAAATTATATTAGTAAAAGAACTAGTTCCTAAGTTTTGTAAACCATCCTTAATACCGTTTGCATTGAAAGGGAAAGTAAAGGAGGAACTAAAGAAATTAGGATCGTTAAGAGCAATATCTAAAACGGACAATTCTAAATGGGCTATACCCTTAGTTCCAGTGCTTACAGCAAATGGAAAAGAGATTTGAATTTGCGCGAATTATAAAATTATGTACTATAAATTGGTTCTTAAAACATGTAAATCACCCCTTACCAAAAATAGAGGATATATTTGTAGCACTACAGGGTGGTTGTCGATTTACAAAGCTTGATCTTAGTAATGCTTACAATCAGTTAGAGGTAGATACAGATACAAGCGAACTGTTGGCTTGGAGTACACCTTATGATATTTATAAAGTAAACAGGTTGCCGTTTGGAACAAAACCAGCGTGTTCGATTTTCGAAGCAGTAGTAGAAAAAGTTTTATAGGGCGTACCAAATACAGTAGTGTTTATTGACGACATTGTAGTAACAAGAAAAGATTTGGTAGAGCATTTAGATAATTTAAAGCAAATTTTAAGAAAATTAAAGAAAGCAGGGTTCAAATTGAGTTTGAAAAAGTGCGAGTTTCTTAAAAATTGTATTTGTTATTTAGGACACGTCATAACTAAGGAAGGGTTGCAAAAAGATTATAATAAAATTAAACCAATCACAGAAATACCTAAACCGAGAAATGTAAATGAATTAAGGTTGTTTTTGGGAACCGTTAATTATTACTCAAAATGTATTTCTAATTTCGCTAGCAAAATGAAACCACTATATAAATTATTAAAAAAATGAGGAAACTTTTAAGTGGGACAAGAATAGCAGTGACGCGTTTGAAGAAATAGTTTCTGAAAGAATTTTAGTTAATTGTGAGTCAAATCAGTTGTTAAGGTTATCTTGTGATGCAAGTGAGAATGGAATAGGTGCGGTTCTTAGTCACATAATGGAAGACGAAATGGAGAAACCGATTTGTTTTTTGTCTCGAGTTTTAAATAAACCTGAAAGCAATTATTCCATAATACATAAAGTAGCCTTAAGTATTTATTGGGCAGTTCATAAATTGTATCAATATCTCATAAGTAGAATGTTCGAGTTAGTTTCCGATCACAAGCCCTTACAAGCACTTTTTGGAGAAAGTAAGACAATACCGCAAATGGCAGCGGGTAGGTTGCAGCGATGGGCGTTATTCTTATCGGGTTTTGATTATACTTTCAAATACATAAAAGATAAGAACAATGTGAAATCAGATCTGTTGTCAAGATTACCGATTCAAGATTGTTATTTAAATAATCCTGAAGGTTTAGAATATGTTGATTTTATTGAACATTCAATACCAATAGATTTTAATGTAGTTAGGTCAAAAACGCGAAAAGACCGAGTGTTAGGTCAGATTTATAATTTTATTAGGTTTGGGTTTCCAGAAGAAACAGTGGAAGATGCGTATAAACCATACTATATAAGAAAAGACAAACTTTATATTTATTAATTGATAGTTACTCAAAATGGGTTGAAGCTTTTACTATGACGGGCATCAATTCCAAAAATACAATTGATAAATTTCGTGAATGTTTTTCCCAATTTGGATTACCAAAGGTTGTGGTAACCGATAATGGTAGTCAATTTACATCGGAAGAATTTGTCAGTTTTTTTAAATAAAAACGGTATATTTTATACATCACCTCCGTACCATCCAGCAAAAATGGGGACAAAAACTTAAAAACTGAATTATTCAAATTATTAAAAGATCCTAAAAACATGCACATTAGTTTGGAAACTTGAATCAGTAGATACCTTTTTCAATACAGAAATTCAATTCATAGCACGACTAGTATCAAACCTACAGACTTAATATTTAAGCACAACATAAGATCAAGGTTAGATCTAATCATGCCAGGAATTTCAAATAAAAATAATAGGCAGATACAGAATTATGCAGGGAAAAGGAAAGTTTGTTTCAAAGTAGGAGGCTGTGTATTAGTAAGATATTATAGAAGCCCTAATAAAAAGGGAATGGATTGAGGGTGACATAGATGAAATGTGAGGAAGTAGGACTTTTTTATGTAAAGTATTAGGAGGAACAATTTAAAAGCAGCATTTAAATCAAATTATTAAATGCGCAGCAAAAGTTGAACCACCTCATTCTATTCAAATTAGAGAGTTAAGAAATGACTATGTTATAATACCTAGATTAAGCGAAAATGTTAATGTTCCTGTTGTCACGACTAATGGTACTGATCCAAGTGTGATTAGCGATACGAGTCAGAATGCTGTTATTAGCGATAACGATGTAGATGATAACAAAAATAGTGACGAGACAGTTTCAAATGAAAATGAAAGTAGTATTAAGTTAGACCTAGACGAGCTATAAAACCTCCAGTACGTTTAAACTTGTAGGGTAGGATATGTAATGTATTTAAATAAGTGTAGACTGTTCATTATAAAATATAATTGTAAACTGTTCATTGGTAAGATAGTTTTAGGCAACAACTGAGAATCACAAGGTATTCGTCAAGAAGGCTACTTTATACACGTGTAAATTTTGATGTTATTGTTAAAAGAATACCATTTACGTATTATTATTATTATTGCTAGGCAGGTTAAAAACACTACAAATATAGAAAAGCAATTTAAGATGGTTATTGAAAAAAAATGCGGAATTCTCATTTTTCAAAAGTTATACGGTCTTATAGTGGCAACTACTTTTTAGTTCTATGACGTCATTTACGTTTCTACAATGCACGGTAGGAATTATGATTTTGCAAACAATGTTCCTACATCTACGTTCGCCATAGAAACAATTTCTACACTACATGTATGGTTGCCGTGGGTAGGAATTAAATAAAAAAACACTTTTAATAACCTCAATACAATTTGAAATTAAAAAAGCAATTCTTTTCTTGGCGTATAACACAGATCAATGAATAATGTAACATCAATTCTTATCAACTTAATAATGCCTTCTTTTATGAAAATGATAAGACAACTCAACTCAAAATGAACCAAAAAATAAAATAAAAATGTATTAACATTTTTAAATACATTTTTATTAAAATGTATATTTTGCAGAAATATGCTGTTCAATGTTTACAAAGAAATCTTGTTTGTCGTACAATTCATGTCACCTAAAATGACCTAAGTTCTCAGGTAAAAGCTTCGATTGCAGTACATTTTTTACTTTCCTATAAGGAGTGTATAGCAATCGCAATTTTTTTAAAAAATTTTTTGTTGCATTATTTTACGTTTCAAGGTCTCCTGAAACAGAAGAATGTACTTTTGAAAAAAAAGTTGGGTGTCTATGCGTAACGATGTATCCACGATAACTCTCGAACCAAGTCCTAGTAACTTGAAATTTGATATGTCGCACATTCTCTCGGTTCTATCAAAAGATGGGATAGAAACCGGAAGTGAGTGTATCCGCCATTTTTAACAGTTTTTCTTATATAATTTTGTACGTATGTAAATTATTCGAATTATTTTTACAATTTCTTATAGAGATAATTCTTCCTAACAATTTATTCAAACAAAATTTTTTTCTAACATTAACAGTTTATTAGATATTTAATTTATAACTTAAAATGAATTCATAAATATAATATAGGTTGGAATCCTGCCTGCGACGTTTTTTTATTAATTTACTTAAGGGATAAGCAAGATTGAGGCGCACAAATATAAAGATTAGTCGATATGACAACATAAGCTCATTTTCTCATATTTCGGTTATATCTTAAAGAAATCGAGGAGAAAATTTTAAAAAAAATTATAGCATGCTAAGAAGTCAATACAAACGTGTACATATCACTTCAAAATGATTTTATGACAACATAACCTTAAAAAAATATGTGAACATTCCTTTATCATTCCTTATAGGAAAGTCGTGTGGTGACCACACACCAGTTTTTTATAAGACAGTTCAATACCAATAAACTGAAACATGCACTTTCAACAACTTCCAAAAAGCGTCTCTAATATGTTGGTAAAGTTGGAAAACCGTGTCTGAAGTTAAGCAATCTACAGCAGCTGCCGGTATCAGGCAATTCTAAAAATACAAGTGTACAACTCAAATAGATAAACGTATGTTTTCAAAAAAAATCCTATTAGTACATTTTAGTGTGTTTTACATCCCTGGCTATAAAATTATGCCTCAGAATGGTTGACGTTCAACACCAATGACGCATACAACGTCGGCTAGGACACCTAACTAGTGGGCGTAGTAGACCCCATTGCTGCAACTCTTGCAATAATTGTGCATCATCTCTCGGAAACAACAAAAACTTCCGTTTCATAAAGTGGCGTAACTACAATTTGATGGCCCCCCGCAAATCTATCTTTTGAGCCCTCTAAATAATAGTATATATAAAATGTATGCGTATGCATGTAAGACAATTGCTAAATTCTTCTTCAGAACTTACGACCACTCTTCAAAATGAAAGAAAACAAAATATTTACATTTATGTTTAACTACATTTAAATTATTCTGCTTGCTTTTGCATGTCGGGTTAACGGGTTGTACAAGTAAAGAAAATTATGAGTAGGTACATTTTACCTATATCAGCAAAATATAAAGTATAGAAATATAAAATATATATCAAGGTTGAGAAGTGTATGATTATAACCTCAGCGATAGATATCGCGAGATGCGAAGCGTCGAGGGATATAAATTGCGTAGGTTATAATGAACTTCTCAACCGTGGTATATATACAATTTTTTCCACTACTAGAATTATTAAAACCTTTCTACCTGTTTCTAAATCAAATTTAAAATTTGAGATATTCATTTTAAATTAAAAATCAAGTCAGTGATTCTGACAGTTGTCATTAGTTTAATAGAATTAGTTTTGACGTAATTCCTAATTGTGATTTAAAACACAAAAATAAACAAGTAACGTAAGTTTTTATTGCTAAAGTTGTATAAATTGTTTATCAACATTGTTATTTTAAGCTTTGATTATAACTTCAATAATAATAATAATATAACTTCAAATAACTTACATTTTAAAATCAAATTAATTTATTAATTGAACGATTTGAAAACTTAAATTGGTATTAAATAAAATATTTTGCTCCTGGTAGACAGTTTCGTAAACTTTTTTTCTTTGAAACTGTTAAGTATTATCAGAAAATCTAATACATATGTTCATTATTAACCACTGGTTAATAATGAAATATTATTTAGCTGCGCTTAAAAAAGTACAATTTCACAACCTACTATATACGTAATAATGAAAGTCTATACAACTAGTAGTGGAAAAAAAATCTTAAAATAAATTTTAATAATCGATTACTATTGGGAGTAGGAAGTTCCGATCCCTGAGTTTGAAGTCTTATATTTCAAAAAGTAATTGATGGCATTTTGTGTACTAAGAATGGACCGATAAAGAATTCAATTTTGTATAAGATATTAAAATTTTAAAATCATAGACTTTATAGTGGTTTAAAAAAAGGCACAATTTAAAAACAACAATTAGCACAACAAAATTTTTTTCTCGTCAAGTATTTGATCAAATCTAATGAAATTTGGACTGTACATATCTACATGTTTTCTCTATTCCCAAATTTTTGAAATGACGTATTTCAAGTACATATTGTTTGGATTATTAACTAGGTAAAACAGTAAAGTATAATAAATTCGTTATTACAACAAATATTTTTAAAGTAATTGATGTTATCTATCGAAAACTACGGTAGAGTATTATTATTCAATAAAATAAACAAAAGTTTTAATTATTTTCCAAATTATAAGATTTTTAAAATATTGAAGTGCAACAGGCTTGATATTTAGCGGGCTGCAGAGGGGAGAGGTAACGTAATGTTAATAGTTAAATTGTACGCCACCTACGTCAATTCCCACGTGCATGTAAACTATGCATTTCTGTTAATATAGATATTATTTAAGCCATTATTTTAATGTTGAAAAATGAATTGTATAATATGTTTTTGGAAATGTTTTTTATTTGAACTATCAAAGCATATACAAAGATAATATCAACTGATAGAAATCCATTTTTCAAATAAAATTGTAACATTTCTAAAAAGAATACACTTTTGTCTATGTACTACCTTTGGTACTATATTAATTTTATGTAATCTCAAAAGAAAATATCTACTTATGTTAATATTATTTTAAGTTACAACTTTTCGTAATGAGCGCTAAAAACTACACCTTTTAAGTTTTAAAATTTGAATATAGTATTTATCACTAACCAATTGATATATATTTTTTATTTTTTTCACTTCTAACTTTGATTTTATTTGACTTCAAACTCCATGGTTAGACTTAGATAATACACACAATTAATATTTTTATTTTAATTAACTCCTTCAGTTAATAGTTTTCCATGAATCCATTCGATTATATAATATTAGCACGTTACTAAATACAAACGATCTTCCAGGCAAAAACAAACAAAATATGCGTTTTATTATCCCAAATACACATTTTATTATGTCTTATCTCCGTAAGGAATTGTTACAAGAGTTAATCCTACCGAGAACCGGCATTATCCGTAAATAGAAAAGCAAACATTCCATCATTCTTTATATGTATTAAAAAATAAAAAATATTATTATTACGACAGCCAACGGGAGCTGAGTTGAGGCCCACTTCGGGCGCGAGCCCACCTCGCATTGCGAGGTCTAGCGTCCCCTAGTTACGCCACTGGTTCCACATACACGTAACAACAAAAAACACAACGAAAAACGACGACAAACAAAAATAACACGCAAGTGCACAAATATAAACGTTTCAAACTCCAAGCAAAATGACAGCCAGTTGTATGCACAGCTGCAATTGACAAAACGCTGTTGTTACATTCACGGTCGAAGAGGGAGATACAGTTATGTGCAAGTGTATTAGGCACCCCTAATAAAATAATTTATTATGGAAACTGTGTTGATTACAGGTAAACAGACTTGAGAAATGTCTAATTGCTTTTATATAATAGAGTTTTATTGAGTTTCTTAAGAGTTTTTTTTATTACCTAAGTATTTATACGACAATCTTGTCTTTCAGAACTCAAGTTATTATCGACTGCTTATAATATCGTGCTTTTAATACACATGGGTTTATGAAATGTCAAATTGCTGAAAAAAATATAATGCGCCGTGCAAACAACTTTAAAACGATACAAAGAGACTCACAGTTATGAAAATAAACCGAAAAGTAGCGTTCATCTACAAGACAAAATTGTTGTTTAGAAAGAATTACTTTACAACATCGACGAAAACAGTCAAAAGAATTAAACAGTACACTGTAAACCGAACTAGGGCTGTTAGTTTCTGCTAGTACTATTGGAGTACGACTAAAGGAAGTAAATTTGCGTGGAATGCAAATTGGAGAGTGTAGAACTCGTCGCGTGTAATTTTTATAATGAATCCAACATAGAGGTATGATTCTTCATACTTATCTGTGCATTACTGTTGAATAAGAGATATATCAACCAAACTGTAGCCCATTCAATGATAGAAAGTCCATTTTATTATTTTTGTGGTATTTTTACAGCTTTTTGGCCATGCTGGGGATCAGTATGTGCGCCGGAGACAGGGTAAAACATACAATCCGGAATGCTTGGTATCTACAGTGCAGCATAGAAGTGGAACTATCATGCTTTGGTATTGCATAGCAGCTTCAGGGGACGGTGAAACGTTTGTGTGCGATACATCCATGCACAATCAACGTTATACGTCGATGCTGCTAGAAGTTTTAGAGACTCTGCTGGATTGGCAACCACAATCCCCTACGTAACTCCTATTGAAAATTTAAGGCACATAATAAAAAGGAGAGTTGCAAACTATCATTATTCTGCATCAAAACATTAATTCCAAAAAAATAGACGAAGAATGGCAGCCCATACCTAAAGAAGTATGCTACAAATTAATGTGTACAATCCAGAAACACATTAAAGCAGTTCTAAAAGCGCATGGTGATTCAATAAAATATTAAATTTATTAATTAAATATCACTATTAATTTAAATATGTACGTAGTGTTAATTTAAACTACAAGTGTCCTTCTACTTTACAAAAAAAAGCGGGTGCCTAATATATTTGTACATAACTGTATATTCTGCACTATATCTAAGGCTGCTAGAAAGAAATTTTTATTGTTATCTACGGTCAGTGTGGCGATAATTTGTATACTACATCAACTGATCTCTATAATAATATGCATAGCTCATACTTATGATGAAAATTTTAAAATATGCGGTTATCACTGCGTCGAAGACAGCGTCTCACAATACTGAGATGAGAACTAAATTAAACGAATTTTACTTTGTAGTTACCTTACAACAATACCACAGTATAACTACCTACGAACCAGTACCGAAACGTAATCAAAATTTTAAGCGCGTGCTTTGAAAAAATACGTCCAAGAAAATGGCTGACATTTGTTATATTGTGGTCATGTATGACAGTTGACAGGTTTAGACGAGGTTTTAATATAATAAATTAAAATTGTCTGTAAATTTACAATTAAATTAAAAACCTATTGGTAAGAAATTGTGTCATAACCACTGCAATTGATTAAAAAATAAACTCTTAATGCTTGTGAAATAAAGAAATGCGTATTATTTGTTTTACAAACTGGTACCAACTTTTGGTAAAATAGATGTTTACCGTTATTCATTACCGATGTCAGAACAGCGATTTTGGTCTCTCGACCTCGATATTACGTACCTACTGCTAAATATCGATCACCCTTATGCCAAACTACTTTGTTTGGCAAAGATTGTTTTAAGTTAGTACCCGGATTTTATTAACAATTTAAAATTAAGCACAGTTAAAAATAACAGCACAATTGAACACAAAACAAGCACAATTAAAAAACCAAAAAAAAATGTGAAAAAAACTGGGGGCTGGCCGTTAAGTTAGCCCCCGGACTTGTTTTAATTTTTTTATTAATTTAGAGTTTAGCAAAATTAAATATAATATTAGCACAAAACGAGCACAATTTATTACACTGGACTATATATATTTAGAAAATGCAAGTGGAGTGCTAACTTAACCGAGCTAAATAAATTGCTTATTTATAACATTCGAATCTGTATTAATAACCGATTTTAATAAATTCGTTTTTTTTTAAGTTAGTTAATCTTTTTTTACAAAGCAGGAACGAATCAAATTATGTTACATCTCTTACCAGTTGTATCTAAAATATTCATACAGTTTCTTAAGTATCTAAAAAAAATCTAATGTTAGACCTTTACAAAGAGGTGTATATATAGAACAAACATTACTAAAACTAATTATGCTCCTATTTACGTCAATTTTGACAACTCGTTCCGTAAGTGGTTGAAGAGTAGACTGAGGTTCCTTCAACAGTGTTTGTTGTAAAATAAATACAGAAGCTTAAAAAATTATAATATTGAGGAATGCAAGTTGATTATTAAAAACATTTAAAGCATTTAAAGAAAACTTGATAACGCTATAAAACATTTGCAGAAAAAATATGAAGTTTAAAAATGAAATTAGAATGCCATTTTATAATTTGCTATTCAAAATCATCAATCAATATGTGTTTAAGTTTAATGTGCGAATGTGGAACGGCAATTAAAATCAAAGATAATATAAGTGTAGCAACTGTATTTGCATTTTGTCACGTTTTGTTTATGCTTGCATATTACTGTTACTGATAGCAATTTTTTAAATTAGGTTTAGTGATATCTAATGTTGCATAGCATTATTCAAAAATTGTATATATTGGTGTTTAATTTTGCTAAACTTTTGAATTTGAAACGTGCAGTGCCATCTTATCTGGTCTGGTCTGTAGGTAGTTATACTGTGACAATATCCCTATTTTTTAATAAAAAAATAAAAAATATATTTTATATGTATTCATTTTGTTGAAGGAATAACTAATCAAATTTCAATTAGTTTTAATAAGATTCTACAAAAACCATTGAGTTATAATATAGGGAGGCCGTGTTTTCTATTCTAAAACGACACCACTACCGCCATATTGATGATAGATTTATGTCATTCTAACGTCAAATGTTAGTAGTTCCCTTTTTTCAACGTTTATAGTATTTTTTTGTGTTTGTTTATAGGTTTTTTTAGTTTTTAATTATAAACATTTAAAACATGATGGTTTTGTGTGTTTTATGTAGCTGTAATAGTGGAAAAGGTATAAATAAGAAGGTATTATTGGGAATTACATTTCACAGGTATGTACGCAATATAAGCAGACCAGTATTAAAGAAATTTATACATTAATACCTCAATTTACTTTTTTTTAAATTTGGTTATTAAGAATCAATTTTAATAAAACTTAAATGTTAGATTACTGTTTTTTAAAATAATCCATTTGATTTGTTGCATATTATTAATAAGTTTTAAATTTTTTTTAGTAAATTAGCTATAATCTAAAAAAGTTTTTCTTTGCTTTAGACTAATAAAGTTGATAAAAAAAATCAAAGTACATATTGCTTAATTGGATAGATCCACAAATCTCCAGTTAAATGATTTTCTTAGTAAATTACAGTATTTGCACTTTATAATCATGATTATACATCTGCAACATTGTAATTATGTCAGCTACAGTTTTTTTCTAAGCATAAGTTCAAGTAATTTGATAAACTATTTTAATTTTGTATACTAACATATAAACTGATGAAAAATTTACAATGTGCGATTAATGTTAAAACTTTAATTTTTATGTAATCCGGGCCTGGCAAAGTATCCATCTTGATAGTAGACTAAGCCACGCCTAGTGGTTCCACTTTGTACATAGAAACTAGATGCTTTATGCTATCTCCTTTTATAATAACTCAATGACAAAAACAGTTAAAAAGTTATTTTAAGTGTTTTAAGAATTAAGTCAGACATGCCTAACCCACTAATAAGTACTTAAAAAAAATTCAAAACCTGTCTGCTTAAAATGTCAAGTAAATTTAACGTGGTTTGTGAATTTAACGATCGAACGCATAATTGAGAATTACAAAGAAATAAATTAAATCAACAATTATACAATTGAAACTATGACAGACATATTGAAATCAGAATCCAAAGTAAAATCTACTACTGATTTTAGAAAATATCTTAGTACAATATTAATATTTATGACATAATTCACTGACAATTGAACTGTCACAAAAAAGTATGGTTATTTGCATCCAGTGTTGTTTCGATTGTCATAGACATTGATCTCTATAATAATATGGATATATGATACTGTATTCGGCCATTGGTGCCTATAGAGAAATCATCAGCGCCACTCGTTACTGAGGCATGAACTAAAATGTAGTGCTTCCTGCAACATTAAAAAAAACACGTGGTGCAAGTAAACATTTTTTTGTGGCAGTTTAATTGTCATAATTACTGACATTTTCCTAAAATATTTTCATTTTCATATTAGTATGCGATATATGCCTAGAAATATTCCGCATTCATTCTTTAAATAACCATCTCAAAAGGTTATTCTTTATTAGGAATACCTAATCCTACTTAAATAAATGCCTTAAAGTGATATCTAGGCAAAGTTTCATTTCCGCCGTAAGCTAATGTTTTATAACGTTTCATAGATCATAAATTTGTGTCATATTTGTTCTACGTACTTGTATGTGTGTCCAGTTACTTCGTTGCGTACTAAAATGTAATCTACCATCCATTTTGCAGACAACCCTGTATTGTCATGGCCAATCCTTAATGTAGTCAAAACGCCCAAATTCTGGTGCTAAAATTTAATACAAGATCATATTTAGATAACATTTTAATAATTGCTTACTCGAAAGTCAAAGTTTAAGACAGATTTGGGTACAGGTACCCGTTGAGTTTCTGACAAAGTGCCTGATAGTACGACCCAAACATTTGCAGATGTGGTTGTACCTTTCCTGCTAGGGAATATAGCGACTCGATACATTATCACCGTTGTAGGATAGGTACTAGTAAAACAAAAATAATCAACTGCATTTAAAGAAAGCAAATGGTACAGAAATTGCTCTCTTTCTTCTTCGCATCTTAAAAACGCAGATCTCTTGTACATGCTACGCAATAATGTATGATCAGAGAGTAGAGTATTTAAATGCTTCGAGAGTTGTTTTTTCTCTAAAGCCAACCGAACCCATGCTCTTGCCATGCCTACCCCAGTTTTAACGTCAGACATTCCTTGGACATTGCTAACAATAACAGTAAGTAATGTAAAGTAATGCAAAAGTAGTAAACTTACGCCATGTCAAAAAGTAGTGATTCAGGAAATGGAGGTAGTTCAGATTTCAAATATTTATTTTCGATGTTTGAACCGGTCCAGTTTTCTGAACGAAGTGCAAGTCTTGACATTTCAACTGCAACATCGTCCTGTAAACATTTGTCAAAATTATTGTACCACGTACCAGGGGACCAATAATTATTTTCAATTTTTACTGAATGTTTATGTTGTTCTTGGTATGCCAGTAAGTAAGACCACAAAGCCGATTTTCCCCGTTTTCGTTGTAAGCCGTGCGACCATACCCGCTCCAAAAAATCACAAAGAGAAGCCACTAGAGTGCTTTCTTCAACAGCTCCAGAGTTATCTCCGGTATTGTTACTAGACAGAGTAACGCCTTCTGCTCCTAATTTAGCAAGAAGCATACGTTTCGTTTTAGATTTACAATCCTACAAATAATATGTCCTATATTATTGTTAATAAAAATTGCGACTGGTACCTTTAATAATTTTTCAACAAAAGTCCAATTGGCTTGAGCTAGAAGAGCAGGTGAAGCATCCTGATTATTACTGGTTTTCGCAGCTTTATCAATGTTTAAAGCTGAAGATTTAACTCCTAAATTTTGTACTTTTTTATGTGCGTTGGCTCTAGGTATGCTACCCTTATTTACAACCGGGACCTTATTCAAAACTTCCTCATCTAATAAAGGAAAATGTCTAGAAATATTTGGTTTAATATGTAAAATTTCCTTTGGTACAGGAGATTCAAAATCAGGATTAGTCATACGATAATCCAGCAATTTTTGAGTTTCATGAGCGCTAGTACAAGGTTCGTACGTCAGAGACCTCATTAAATTTTCACCACCGTAACGTTGTTTTAAATATTTTATTCTATTATCAAAAATAAGTAAATTATTATCGTTTTCACCCCATATGGATAAAATTTTATTGTCAATTAAAGTGGCAAACATTTGAGTTTCCAAAAATCTCCAAAGAAACAAACGGTGCTGTTCTGGTTGATCTGATAAAAACGAAGCTTTGTCGAAATTTTGAACAGAATCCCTGTTATTGAACCAATCATCTTTATCACGCTGATTAGGTACGATGATAAAATTTTCGTATGATTGGAAAATGTGGACAAATCGATTTAAGAAAATTTCTCGTATGCTATTATTGAATCTCAGATCTTCAATGTAAGTGTCTGAAGGCTGGGTACTTTCTTTCTGATCTAATGTAACCCCGGTGCGTCTTACAATATCCGCTATTCTTTGTAAAGCTTCAGAACGTGCAGATCCAGGTGGCGATGGTGGTCTATCGTCTAAGGTATCATGCATTGATGGTTTCCTGCGATTCAAAGATCGTCCCGGTAAAGTACAACTTCTTGACATCATCTCCTGAAACAATCGCGTTTAAATTTAATGTATGTGAACAAACTTAGTAAGTACCTGCCAAGATCGATTATTTTCTGCATTTGGTACGTGTATTGTGTGTTTATCAAGAGCCGCCCAAATTTCTGCACTAAATGCGTCTAAATGTGGAAAAGCTGCCATTTCTTCAGGTAGTTGTACTCTGCATTTGTCAATATCTACAAAACATAAACTAGCTTCGGAAGCCATTTTTATATTGTCGGATGTGGCGTGTAAGCCTGCAACGAATACAATGATTTTCTTTAAACACCAATTATAAATATTAATAAGGAATAAAACGTATAAACCAGGTAAATCGATATTGTTCGCAAAATACATTAAAGAAATTTGGCACAACGAGGAGTATATAAGTCAATAACGAAAAATTTGTTTATACTTTAACAGTTATCTTTATCTTATAGGGGTTCAGATTGTCAATGATTGATTGCTCATTCCTGTAAACCTACTTTTACATGTTTATATTAACTGACACAAAGAAAAACCACAGTATAATGGATACAAGTACATTTCACCCTACATATAAAAACTACTTCTATTAGGATAGACTATAGTTGGTGCTACAATCCTAGGTACCTATACTAGACACTAAAAAAAAAGAAAATATTTAAACGCAAAAACAAACGTTTACACGTTTAACCGTAATTTTTTTAATTCTGAAAACTCTTAACCACTTAATGCGTGGGTTTTTCTGTGAAATGAGGTCAAAAAAAGCAGTTTTTTTTTGTTTTTATTTATAATATTGATAAAGTAGAAATCATAATATAAACTTAAAAAAACATAAAACATTGAAAAACGTTATTTAAAAAAAAAATTAAAAATTCAACTTTGTGTGATAAATCTTAAAACAAGGTGTCAAACATAAAGCCACGTTGCAGTCAGGGCAATAATACCGACTTTCACGCCGAATTTTCTTCCCTTTCTCATTTTGTTTACTGCAGCAGACGGCACATCTTTTTGTTGGAGCCGATTTTTTTCGGTACTTGAAATTGGTTCCAAGAAGTGACGTTCTGTCTATCTTAATGGATTGCTTTTGCTTGGACGACCACCTTTTGATGAATATTTTGGATCATGGTACATTTCTACATATTCATCGATTAGTAGTAAGCGAAACTCTAAGTTACTCGTAAGTCGTAGAGCCCACTTGTTTTGTGTGCAAAACAAAAGCATTCCATAATAATCCAATAATTGCTCCAATAAATGGAAAAACATTTTTTTATAATACTTCTTTCCCCTTTTGCGTGCAACAGGATAATTCGAGAGGTGTTGATCTACTCTATTAACACCTCCCATGGTGAAATTATAGTCCATAACTGCTTGTGGTTTGCTCGTTCTAATATTTTTCTTTAAATATTCTATGGAGTTGGTGCCATGTATGGTAGAGAAAAAAAACATCCCTCTTATCCTTCCATCTCATCACCATTATTTTTCTTTTTCGATATGCTGATAAAAATCCCGGCCTTACTTTTTTTGGAACCGTTAAATTTTTAGGATTTCCTTTTCTATTAGATTTTATGGTTCCATAGGTATCGGTGGTATGTAATACTAGAAGATCTGCCAATTCAACGGATGAATAAAAATTATCAATTGTAAGGCAATAACCTTTGTTTAGTAATGGTTTCATGAGAGTCATTACAACTTGCGTTGACATTGGTAAATTGACATACTGTTTTTCCCCGATAATTGTTCGTTTCCCTGTATATATTAGTGATGACCATATATATCCCAATTTGGATTCACACAAAAAATAACTTTTTATCCCAAATCTGGCTCTTTTCATTGGTATGTATTGTACCCAACCTAATTTACCTTTGTACAACATAAGACTTTCATCAATAGTGATGTGCTGTTGCAGTGTATATACCTCTTGGAATTTTCGATTTAGGTGAAAATATACAGGCCAACTTTTGTTGAGTTTTGGCTGTGGATGTATAGCGGGGTCATATGTTGCGTTATTTGCAAAATGTAGGAATTTTTTTATGAAAATAAATTTTCGATGTGACATCAACTTAGCATAAAACGGTGTGAAAATTCTTCTTCTAGTTCAGTACAATTTTTCTTCTGGTTTTTGGACAATACTCATAGCCATGGTAACGGCAAAAAAATCCTCATTTCTGAAATGGTGGTAGACCATGTATTTTCAACATTGGCGGAAGTTGATGGTCTTTCTCTCATAGTTTGTACATAGTACAAATTTGTTTGGTCTACAATATTTTGTACTAATTCGTCATTGAAAAAGTAGTTGAAAATTGACTCGGTGTTGTAAACGATGAAATTTCCTCATTTATCTGCAAATTTGCAGTAAGGTCAAAAGATGTTGATGCTGCGGGGATATCGGTTTCAATATTTATTTCCGTCCATTCGTCGGATATATCGTTGTGCGATTGATTTGAATCTGTTTCATTGTCGGAACTAGAACTCAGAGCTGAACATGTGGAATCGGTTTCAGAATGTTCGATATCGAATTCCTCTCCGCTATCGCTTTCCATTCTGCAAAAAAATTGAAAAAAAAATCAGATAAAGTAAATGAAAATTGTTGAATATAGAAATTGATGTATAAATATAAATACTTACTTTACGATCAAAAACAATAAATAAAAAATATTTGCAAAATAATACACTGAACTGAACTGCAACTGAAAAACACTGCATAAAACCCTGAATGCAAAGAAAAAGCACGTCTGATCGTGTTTGTTTATGTTTCTTTTGTTATACGCATGCGGGCGCATGCCACTGGCGCACGCACTAAATTCGAACGAGCATACAATAAATATACACTAAGCTCTATGAAATACAAACGGGCGAGAAGGTATCGCTCCAGATAAAAATATAAACATAATATTTATAAGTGGCGAGAGGTACTCGGGATAGCGCAAATCGGAACACATTTGATGCGCGAGAGGGTCTCGTTCGAGATGCTTAAGTGGTTTTAATCACGGATATTTCGGGTTTTGCTAAATTTTCATAAAAATAATTGATCTATGTATGCTTTTTTTTTCAGGAAAATTAATTCACAGTAAAAAAATTAGGTAGTTATAAACACTCAATAAATGAACTGCATCATATAAAAGTGCTGCATGGTAACATCGCTACAACGTAATATCAGGATTCTTCAGTGATTTATAAGATGTAGCAAAGTAGTTAGTAAGTATGCTGACCATCAGATGGATCGATGCTCATTTTTTAGCGGCGACCATAGTTTTTCGGCATCTTAGAATTTAAAATATATTTTTTTTGGTTGTCTCATCGTTTACACGTTTAGTGGTTTTGTAAACGTTTATAACAATATAAACGTATCATCCCTAATCTATACCATTTAGATATCTATGAATACAATATGATCTTTTCACAAAATTTCAATCTAAAAATATAGGATTTTTAAAAGTAGACTCTCGACTTTATTTTCTGCATGCTCGTTTGCAAATATCTATCCCCTTATTTGTATTCTGATTTATCAGTTAATGTTCAATAACTATGACTTCAAATAGAACATTTTCAAAAAATAAAACTTTATTTACTAAAGACCACTAAAATACATCATGAGACAATTGGTTGAATGTTATTATATTGCGAAGTCGGTCACTAATGGTCTAATGCAAATAGTTACAACGACGTCTATTTCACCATCCGATTGTGCCTAATTATACAATAACCGCCCATGTCAATCTTTACTATACACTGAGTACAGTAAGTATTCAACAAATAATAATCAAGCAATATTCACTGGGATCCTGACAGGGTGGTCTAACGTATCGTCATTTCTCGGTAAAGAGTAGCTGTCTTTTTTGGTCACGTCTTTAAACTGCCTGTAGTCTACGCAAAACCTCGTTGATCCAACTTCCTTTTTTACGAGTACAACTGGGGACGCCCATTGGCTATTTGAAGGTTCAATCGCGCCTTCTCTCTCCACATTCGTAATTATTTGTTCGACTTCTTCTCTTTTCGCCAAAGGAAGTCGGCGTGGATGTTGTATCGGCCGAGCGTCTCCGGTATCAATTTTGTTTCACCACGTTAGTTTTTCCTTTGGAACCACTCTCCAACGTGAACACATTTTGATACTGTTGGATTCAACACAATAACTTTAGCCAGCTGATGTTTTGGCATTAAGAGGTAAGAATGTCCAGTAGATGTTGTGAACACATTTCGGTGGCGTATCTTCATTAGAATTCACGCATCTCACAATTTAAGACACTGGCGTGCATTGGCCTACCACGGTCTTTTTTTCAACGTAACTGGATCTGAGTTGACATTCAAGATCCTTACTGGCATAATTTTTTCACTCGTACTAAAGTTCTGCCAACGACTAGTCCTTTTTCACCCTTCATTGGTTCAATCGCGCGAATGTAACCTTCTCGAAAATTTCTATCCAAGCGTGCCGTCACGTCTTCACAGAATAAGACTCGCACGGCTACCTTCTTTGACAAATGAAAAAGAATTTCTTCAATGTCGATCTTCAGAACATCGTTTTTCATATCCAAATGGAACCCATACTTCTTTACCACATCCATTCCCAAGATAACTTCTTCCGTGATGCCAGCTGCTAGTACTTGATGGTCGAGTACTCCATTTCTCAAACCAATGGTTACTTTGACTTATCCGTGAGCAGATATTTCTTGCCTGTCGCCGCTCGAAGTTGTAGTGTTACTGATGATGTCTTCTCGTTTTCCAATAACAATTCAGGACAAATGATGGTCTTCGTCGCTCCCGCGTCAACCAGTAACTGAACACATCGTCCATTAATCTTGCCATCGAGATAAATGCTATGCAATTGCTCACTAGGCGATGCCATTTGAATGGTAATCTCCGGGGCATGGGTCGTTGAGGTCGACATTCGCCCCATTAGGGGGCGTTCTAGTTTTCCGGACGCTCTTTTAGCTTAGCACAGTGTCGTCGTACGTGGCCCACTTCCCAGCAGTACCAGCACGTCACTTCTCTTCCACGAGCTACTTGTTACTGAAATACACGTAGCACTATTTCTTCAATGCTTTCTTGTGTCTGCAGCACAGCAGAGCTTATAACTGCCTATTTGAACTAAATAAAATAAATTTAGACGAAAGTCTGAAAGAACAAATTTTAAAAGATGAGCTAATACAATCGCGAGAAATACCTTTTTATTACCAATTAACAAACTATTTGTCATTTCTTATTGCAGTAATTGTTGTGATTATTGTATTGTATAAAACTAATTTAATCAATAGGGTGAGATCAATTTTTGGTAGAAAGTCTGAGGACAGACCTCTAAGCCAGAGGGGAGGAGTTACATTAGAGGAAATGCAAGCAGCGAAAACTATCATGTATCGTTAATAGACGATAACAGTAAGCTATTTGCAAGTAAGCTTTTCCTATGAGAAAATTAATTATTAGACGTGTAAGCATTAGAATTGTAAGAAAGAAGTAGGTAGAAAATAAAAGTTAAGTTGGTTACCAACCGCCTTAGGGTTAACATTGTATCCTCGTCGATAAATAAAGTTTTTACAAATAACATATTTCGAACGCGAAATATAACTTATAGTATATATATATTGAGGTTTTCACGAGTAAAATTATTAATAGTAACAAATGATTTTCGGATTGTTTCTAGTGTTAAAATGTTGATACTTTTATTATAACAACGTTTCGGTAAAGTCTCATTTACCATTATCAAGTTTTAAAACTAACACTAATTACTAATACAAACTTTACAATTAAAATAATTTGTCAGTCAAGATTTTGTTTGACTTCTTGTCACTGGCCGATGCCGTACTTGATTTGTAATCAACTCGTTTGATGTTGTAGGTTGGTGTGTATTACCATTGAATAATAAATGTAAGAAGAAATGCAACTTAAGGGGCGATATCGTATCGACTGCTTGGATCGGGATATAGAGGTCGCCACGTTCGTATTGGATCGAGATTTTCCAGTTCTTGCGTGTCTGTCGACTTGTAAACTTCGGGATTGAATTGAAAGTTTTTCTTGGGTAAACATTGCGATACGATTTTTGAAATTATGGTAGTAGTAATGTTTGTTTGAACTTTTGTTTAGTTTAAGTGTAAATATATTATTGATTTATTTTTAAAATGGGAAAAGTTACAGATCACGGTTGTGTTTATATTAATTGTGAAAATAATAATACCGAAAACAAAGTTTCTTAAGTTTTTTATTAGTGATAAAGTGCGTGCTAAAGAATGTTAAAAAAACTGTGAAAATATAAACATTGCCACAATGGACTTAGAAGATTTAAAACAAAAGAAGATTTGTGAGAAGCATCTTCGGAGATAATGTATAACAACAAAAGGAAATTTTAAACACACTGCAGTTCTTGTTCTACACCTTCAATCAGGTAAATATTTTTAAATTTTTTTTTTCTACCAAACGTTTAAAAATGGTTTAAATTAGCATCGCAGAATCTCCTTGTCCGGATTCTTCTTCTTCTTGTTGCACTTAATTGTACAATAACTTAAAATAATTACTGTAAATAAGTAGCTGAGATCGCTATTATTTTCTACGATCAATGATCGCAATCATGGTATTTAGAATTAATTAGTAATCGACTGTTGCTAAAAAGTCGCTCGTGTAAAGTTAGTCATAAATCTAGCCATTAACATTCGATTTTCGTTTTCCGGGATACAATAACGTTTGGAGTATTGAAAATCAACATATCTAAGTATTTTTTAATATTGTTTCTAAACAATAAATTAATTAAAATTTGTTCATATTTAGATTTAAAAAAAGTATTTACAAAAATTCACAGAAAATAGATACTACTGTGATGTTTTTTTTTCGACATGACGTCCTATTTGAATTCTGATGCAAACTTACTAACAAATAGTTTAAAGCATTAATAAACAACATATTAAAAAATAAGTGTCGTTCTTTCGTAAATTAAATGTTTCTATTTGAAACTGACCCTGAAAAGATTGTTGAGTAATTAGTAATAACTCGTGTTGATATTTGTCTCAAACATAAGATTTATGGATTAAAAATAAATTTGCAATTCTTTTCAAATACGTATTGTCATTTGTAGTTAATCCTTATTGTTTTTAACTTCCTGTGTTTTTATGATTTACCTTGGTGTTTATATAAAGCTAGGTTTTTCCCTAAATGCTGAATGTGTGACACAAATTTTACAAACGTTCTTTCCTAGAAGACTTTTCTAATTCTCTTTGAAAAGAATGCATTGTTAAATTTCTGTAAACAAAAAAAATATAATTCAATGTTTAAATTCATGTTACTTTTTTATTAAAAAATCTGTATGTGGTTTAAAATTCTTACGAGGAAAAGAGCAAAGGGGTTATTTACCTACAAAATTTTACGATTTTCCGTGAACTACCTGCATACTTAAAGTTTATTATACATTTATTAAAGTAAATATTATAGGTAAAATCGTGTTATATTAGTCTTATTTGTTTATGCGATAATTAAAAGTATTAATTTCTTTTCCACAACCGCAATTGTTATTTTATAAGCGATCAATGATTGCGATCGTTATTGTACAGACGCTCGATATCGCGATCATTATTTTGCATAATGATCGATTCATCGTAATTGCATAATCGCTCTGGCCATTGCTTTAAATGTTTTTTGTTGATGTTGGCATGTCGAATAAAAATATCGTTTTTGTAAATGTTAGGGCCGCATTTCTTTAGCACCTTGTCTAATAAATACTTAGTTTTTTAAAAAATAAAAAAAATTATAAACAAAATTCTTTTATGTTTATTTTAGCATGCTGAAAGCACTTCAATACAAATCCAACAATACATAAAATATTTTTACAATTGTTTAAAAACAAATCGCAAAAATTTTGAAAATACTAATACTAATTGCATTTTCAAAACTTTATTTTTAAAATACTAACAACTTAATTTTTTTTTTACTTTTTGGGCTTATTTAGTATAATTTTTTACAGAAGCTGTAATTGTTGATATGAACATCAACCTAAGATACTCAAATGTAGTCGTTTCTCAAACATATGGAAGAAAACGTCGATTGTTATTTATTGATGACGATCGTGAAGACGAATAAATTTATTTTTTCTACAGCTCCAGTTCACTAAACGAAGGTATAAGTAGACAAGCAATAATAAGTAATTTTTTTTAATATATGTTTTATACGTCCTATAACATTTTGAAGATACCGGAACGACCACAGCGTGTTCTCAAATTCGTCAAGCCGTTAAGTTTTGACTAAACTACGCAACATAGTGATACAAATGGATTCTCCGTCAAAAATCCTTTTAAAGGATGAATTGGTCAATTATTCTTTCAGAAATTTAACATTAATTTTAATTGAAAATTATTTAAATTACCAGTCCACTAATAACAAATTCGTTTACATATGTTTCGAGCTTTAAAATAATGATGCTCATCTTCAGAAAATCTACAAAAAATATTTACAACTTTTTTAAATACAAAAAATGTCATCAACATATCTTTTCCAAAATATTATTTTTTGTAAGAAAATTTGGTGTTCAGAAATATATTTACTTTCTAAATTGTTTAAGAAGATTTCAGTAAAAATAAGTGATAAATTTGATAATCAATTTTTTAAACAAAATCTAGGTCTTTCAATGGGTTCTCCTTTATCACTTTTCTCATTTTTTTTAAGAAATTAAGTAAAGGTAACGATTTCGAGATTTCTTTTTCTAATGAAATATTTATTTAATTTTTAAGCTACTTAAAGGTAGTAAAAATAAAGTTATTTAAGCTGTATAGTTGTTTCTAAAAGGTGGTTTACAGTTCCTTTAGAGCTTCTTTAAAACTTTGCTAGTACCACAAAGAGCTGTATAAGCCCGATTTTAATGTATTAAAGGAGCTACCTAACAGCAACATAACTGCGGAATTTTTAGCTACTTAAACGCTTCATGGAGGTTTTAGTTTTTTCACAAACCACTTAAAAGTGTTCTAAAGAGTAACTTTAAAAGCTAAAGTAGTTATAAAAAAGCCGGTTTTAGCTGCAATTTGCTCACTGGGAAATTCTTCAATTACTAGAGTTCATTTATATTAAAATATCAAATATTTTTTTGTTGAACTAGCAAACCAATTTCAATTACGATTTTAAACTTAAATTTTTTTATATTTGTTTCTAAATTGCACCATCTTCCTTTTTTAAAATAATTAACATTTAACATTTTGTAAAACTTACATTTTTTTAATTATCTAGTTACAAATTTTTAGATTGTTCGAAAAAATGTAAGTTAAAAAACTTTTTGTAATCTTAACTTTTTATAAGTTTTATAATTTATTATTGGTGGACTGGTAATTTGAATAATTTTAAAAATTGACGAATAATAACAATAAATCCCCATAACAATTTTCTTTTAATTTAATTTCCATTGTTTTAGTTATTTCTATGTTTTCGATTTATATTTTACAAAAATAAATAAATATTTGAATATACATATTGAAACGTCCGAGAAATTACTTGCAAATGCAAGAGCCTTCTAGAAGCTGTTATCTAGTTTCTAGAAGATATAGCGAAAAGTAAGGAACGCTCGAGAAGGATTCGCCGATGTCTATAAATACGTAAGAAAGAAATCGTAGGTCAGTTATTGCTGGAATGCGAATGTGTTAAGAAGATTATCAAGTGGAAATAAATCGTTAACATGCGTGTGTCTACATAAATAAATCGAGAATAATCGTGAACGTGATAATTAGTGTAAACAAGTGTGATATCCGAGGACGTTATCTTATCTCGTGTTAGTGATAGTTTTATACAACGGTTATACATAAATTATAGTGTAAGTGTTTTTATTATTAGATTTTATTAGTTCGGTTAATTTAAATGTGTACATATTTCTAGAATAAGTAAACGTAGTTTTAGTCGTTTTAAATAAATTAGTTTTTAATAAATAAATACGTAACAGTGGCGTCAGGTGTTGAGGTTCGCAATTTTTAGTGTGAATACCATTAAGTTATTTGATATCGCTCCCGTAATTGATTGCGCGATACGCGTGTTTATTTATAAAGTATAAAATAGTGTTTATTAAACTTTTTCTTTTAACAAGTGCGTGATTGCGATATTAATTAAAGTCGTTTCCGTGGTTTAATATTAACAAGTGGATCGTTATTAAAATTTTGTGTTATACAAAAACTGCATTTTAAAAAAGTAGTGTATTTAAACTTTATATTCGTGTTATATTTAAATTTATGCCGGTGACGCGTTTGCAAGCAGTTAAAATGGATGCAAAACTATTTGAATTTCTTGAATCGATAAAAAATGATCAAGAATCGATGAATAGGAAAATGGAAGAAAATTCTCAGAAGATGGAAGAAAATTCTAGAAAAATGGAAGAAAATTCGCAGAAAATAGAAGAAAAGTTTTACCAAAATTCACAGAAAATTGAAGAAAAACTGTCGGAAAATTCAAGAAAAATGGAAGAAAAACTCTCCGAACATTCTCAGAAAATGGAGGAAAGTTCTAGAAGTTTAAAAGAAGAAATACGAACGAGCATAGAAAATCAAATTAAAATTGTTCAAGAGGAAACCCAAGCAGACATGTTAAACTTAAAAGAAGAAATTTGCGATTCTGTGAATGAGAAAATAGAAGCAATAGAGGACAAATTAGAAGACAGAATAAAACTGATTGAAGAAAGAATGAAGCAGATGAATTGTCACGGCGAAGGAAGCGTCACGAGTGAGGATTTAATAATGGACCATCGTGAAGAAAACACTCACAAGTTCAAAGTTGTACCACCGAATTTTGATCGTAAAGTTCCATGGTCAACCTACTACAAGCAGTTTGAAGCCGCAGCTACTGCTAATGGTTGGAGCAACAAGCAGAAAGCGACGTCTTTAATAGTGTCCTTACGTGGAGAAGCGCTGGGAATTTTACAAACTGTTCCGGACCATCTTCAAGAAAATTACGAACTCTTAATATCACGATTAGAAATGAGATATGGAGATGCCCATCTTCAACAAGTCTATCAAGCTCAAATTAAAAGTCGGGTTCAGAAAGCTGCCGAAAGTCTTCAAGAGTTTGAGGCTGACATCGCCAGACTAACACGGCTTGCGTATCCTACAGCGCCAGATACCTTCTTGGAGCAATTGGCTATTCAAACTTTTGTAGACGGCCTTCGAGACAACGAAACGCAGCAGACTCTCCGGTTAGCTCGACCGAAGACATTGGATGACGCTTTGGTGCATGCTTTGGAGTTTGAAGCAGCAAAACAAGCATCGCAACGAGATGGTCATAGACTCTGCTGTGCTACAGAAGTAACCGCGCAGACACTGGAAAGCATCGAGGAGATAGCGCGACGAATACTTCGGGAAAGAGGAGTGACAGCTTTGAACTGCGATGAAATAGGCCATGTACGACGGCATCGTACTAAACCTAAGAAGAGGACAAGAAGAGCGCTCGATAATTTGAAACAAGGCGAGCAAAAGAAACAAAAAGTAATCTCATCTAGTCAGACTCCGGAGATTACAATCCAAATGGCATCGCCTAAAGAACAATTGCATAGCATTTATCTCGATGGCAAGATCAATGGGAGAAGCGTCCAGTTACTGGTTGACACGGGTGCGACGAAGACCATCATTCGTCCTGACATGTTATTGGAAAACGAGAAGACATCACCAGTAACGGTACGACTTCGAACGGCGACGGGCGAAGAAATACCTACTCACGGACAAGTCAAAGTAACCATTGGTTTGGGAAATGGAGTACTCGACCATCACGTACTGGTAGCCGACATCACGGAAGAAGTTATCCTGGGAATGGACGTGATAAAGAAGTATGGGTTCCATTTGGATATGAAGAATGATGTCCTGAAGATCGACAATGAAGAAATTCCTTTTCATTCGTCAGAAAAGGCAGCCGTGCGAGTCTTATTGAGTGAAGACGTGACTCTGCCTGCAAGGACTGAAAGTGTGGTGATGGCACGCCTGGATGGAAATCTCCGGGAAGGCTACATACGCGCGATTGAACCAATGGAGGGCGGTTTAGTTGAAAAGGGACTACTCGTTGGTAGAACTTTAGTACGAGTAAAGAACACGATGCCAGTAAGGATCTTAAACATCAACTCAGATCCTGTAACGTTGAAAAAGAAGACCGTGGTAGGCCAATGCACGCCAGTATCACAAATTGTGAGATGCGTGAAGTCGAACGAAGATACGTCGCCGAAGAAGTGTCCACAACATCTATTGGACATTCTTACCACCAAATGCGAAAACCTCAGCCAAGACCAGCTGGCTAAAGTTAAAGTGTTGATCCAAGAGTACCAAGATGTGTTCGCGCTGGAGAGTGGCTCCAAAGGAAGAACTAACGTGGTGAAACATAAAATTAATACCGGAGACGCTCGGTCGATACGACAACATCCACGCAGACTTCCTTTGGCGAAAAGAGAAGAAGCCGAACAAATAATTACGGATATGGAGAGGGAAGGCGTGATTGAACCTTCAAGTAGTCCATGGGCATCCCCAGTGGTACTCGTAAAGAAGAAGGATGGATTAACGAGGTTTTGTGTAGACTACAGACAGCTAAACGACGTGACCAAAAAGGACAGCTACCCTTTACCCAGAATTGACGATACGCTAGACACCCTGTCAGGATCCCAGTGGTTTTCTACGTTAGATTTAAAGAGTGGATACTGGCAGGTAGAATTAGAACCCAAGGATCGCGAAAAAACAGCTTTTACGATCGGAACTGGTTTGTGGCAGTTCACTGTAATGCCCTTCGGCCTGTGTAACGCTCCTGCAACGTTCGAGCGTTTGATGGAGACCATCTTGTGCGGATTGTCTTGGAAGACGTGCTTGGTTTACCTGGACGACGTGATCGTGGTTGGAAGGTCGTTTGAAGAGCACTTGAACAACTTGAAGGAAGTGTTCCAGAGATTACGTAGGGCTAACCTCAAACTGAGCCCAAAGAAGTGCCACGTATTTAAGAAGGAAGTCCAATACCTTGGCCACGTCGTATCTAGAGATGGAGTAAGGGCTGACCCAGACAAACTCCGAGCAGTGCAAGCATGGCCAAGACCGATCGACAAACATCAGGTCCGAAGTTTCCTTGGGTTGTGCACTTATTATAGAAGATTTGTCCCCGGATTTGCCAATATTGCCAAACCATTGACAAAACTAACCGAAGAAAAAGCAGAATTTAGATGGAATGAAGACTGCGAAAATTCTTTTAACCAACTAAAACAGGCCCTAGTCACTTCGCCGATTTTGAGTTATCCACGAGAAGATGGAAAGTTTGTTTTGGATACCGACGCAAGCAATATGGCCATAGGCGCGGTCCTTTCGCAGGTTCAAGATGGACAAGAAAAGGTTATCGCGTACTTTAGCAAGGTTTTGTCTAGGCCAGAAAGGAATTATTGCGTGACCAGGAGGGAGCTGTTAGCAGTCGTTAACTCTATCGAACATTTCTACAAGTATTTGTATGGACGAAAATTCTTACTGAGAACAGACCACGCCGCTTTAAAATGGCTACTGCAGTTCCGTAACCCAGGAGGACAAGTAGCAAGATGGATCGAGAGACTGCAAGAGTATGACTACGACACAGAACACCGTGCCGGAAGCAGTCATCGGAACGCTGATGCCTTGTCCAGAAGACCATGTCCGGCGGACTGCAGCCATTGTTCGCGACTGGAAGAAAAAGTCGAATGCCTCCGGAGAACTGCTATGGTTGATGATGAGTGGGAACCTGAGCAGTTACGTCGCGAACAAGAAGACGATCCTGAAATAAGACTACTCCTGGACTGGAAAGAAAGCGGCCGACGACCAACCTGGGAAGAAGTGAGTGCTTTGGGCAAAAATATCAAAGCGTACTGGGCGCAGTGAGACTCCTTGATAGTAGAAGACGGTCTTCTTAAGCGATCCCTAGAAAGTGCCGAGGGCACGGGAAACAGACTACAGCTGGTAGTGCCGAAGAGCAGGGTGACAGAAGTGTTGAAGCATCTCCACGATGGGACATCAGGAGGACACTTTGGCATTAAGAAGACGTTGGGTAAAGTGCGAGAACGATTCTACTGGATGAACTGCAAAGAGGACGTCATGAAATGGTGCCGTAAATGCATAGTCTGCGCTTCAGGAAATGGTCCAGCGAGAAAGCGCAAAGCACCCAATACAACGTAGGAAGCCCTTTGGAAAGAGTAGCGATTGACATCGCAGGACCGTTCCCAGAATCCGATTTGGGAAATAAATACATCCTGGTGGCGATGGATTATTTCACGAAATGGACGGAGGCTTACGCCATACCCAATCAGGAAGCAGCTACAGTCGCAGACGTATTACTAAAGGAGTTTTTCTGCCGGTTTGGAGTTCCGTTGGAATTACACTCCGATCAAGGCCGCAATTTTGAGTCTGAGCTGTTTCAAGAAGTTTGCCGACTGTTAGGAATTAGAAAGACTAGGACAACGCCTCTCCATCCTCAGTCTGATGGCATGGTTGAACGGATGAATCGAACAATGGGCAAGTACTTAGCCAAGGTAGTGTCCGAACACCAAAGGGACTGGGATCAGTACTTGCACCTTTTCTTAATGGCATACCGATCATCCGTTCACGAAAGCACAGGCCAAACACCATCCTGTGTCATGCTCGGTCGTGAGATAAGATTACCATGCGATCTTCAATTTGGACGAAGACCGGAAGAAGAAGTCGCTGGAGAAGATTACGTCAGCAAGCTGGCAAAGAGGCTCGACGAAGTACATGAAGAGGTTCGTAAAAACACACAAATTGCCAGCGACAGGATGAAAACAAGATATGACGTCAAGGCGCAAAATGGTGGGTTTCAACCTGGCGATATGGTCTGGTTGTATAACCCTCAAAGGAGACGTGGTTTGTCGCCGAAGCTGCAAAGGCAATGGGAGGGCCCCTATGAAGTCGTGCAGCGTATTAACGACGTTATATACCGCATCCGAAAACCGCCCAGAGGCAAGCCAAAAGTGGTCCACGTCGATCGTCTAGCCCCGTTTGCTGGCGATAACCACAATGCGCAAGTTCAAGTCCGAACCAGAGTAATAAGTAGCAGAACCAGGAATCCAATCGAAGAAATGGAGTTCGAGAAGTTTATGAAGTTATACGGAGGTTCTGGAAAAGCTAGGTTCGGAGTTACCACCGAGGAACAACAAGACCTGTTCCAGACACAAAAAGATTACGCCATCGCACATTGCGTGAGCGAGGACCTTGACATGTCCAAAGGGGTTGCAGTCGTGTTTAAAAAGAAGTTTGGGCAGCTAGATGAATTACGAAGGCAGCAACCGGCAGTCGGAAAAGTTTTAGGACTACGTGGTGACGGACGCTTCGTTTTCTATTTGGTCACCAAGAAATACTCACGTGTCAAGCCGTTATACAAAGATCTATGGCGAACATTATGGAGTCTCAAGAGACAAATGGAGTTCCATCATGTTAAGAAATTGGCAGTACCCAAGCTTGGTTGTGGCTTAGATCGACTGAATTGGAGGACCGTTCGAAACATGTTGGAGGTCGTCTTCAGAGGAACAGGCATTCAAGTGTTGGTCTGTAGTTACCAACCGAGGAGAGTATTGGGTCGGAAAAAGTCCATTGACTGTTACTTTTATGGTCAAGGAAGTTGCCGGAATGGAGGAAGCTGCCGCTATCGCCACGATCCCTTTTACCGGTGTCGCATCCAGTCTCCTGTTCTGGGACAGAACAGTCCTAAGAAGGGGGCAGTGAAACGTCCGAGAAATTACTTGCAAATGCAAGAGCCTTCTAGAAGCTGTTATCTAGTTTCTAGAAGATATAGCGAAAAGTAAGGAACGCTCGAGAAGGATTCGCCGATGTCTATAAATACGTAAGAAAGAAATCGTAGGTCAGTTATTGCTGGAATGCGAATGTGTTAAGAAGATTATCAAGTGGAAATAAATCGTCAACATGCGTGTGTCTACATAAATAAATCGAGAATAATCGTGAACGTGATAATTAGTGTAAACAAGTGTGATATCCGAGGACGTTATCTTATCTCGTGTTAGTGATAGTGTTATACAACGGTTATACATAAATTATAGTGTAAGTGTTTTTATTATTAGATTTTATTAGTTCGGTTAATTTAAATGTGTACATATTTCTAGAATAAGTAAACGTAGTTTTAGTCGTTTTAAATAAATTAGTTTTTAATAAATAAATACGTAACAATATTTTTTTGTTTTCTTAAATATAAAGCATGATATTGTTTATTTGACATTGACTTGTGTCGTAACAATACAAGCTATTGTTTATGATATTAACCTGTTTTGAACAGGTAAACGGTAAAGTAAACACAAATATAAGAAAAGGTTTTAACTGGTACTTCATAAGAAATAAGTAAGTTCGCAAAATAAAAACCACGATTTTGCAGATGGCAGCAGGTCTTAGTCTATTAGTTTATGAAAAGAGGGGGTACAGACGGGTAAAAAAAAGAGAAACAAGAGAGATAAAACTACAGTACGATTTTTAACACACTAGTTGCGCCTCTTCTTAAATTATTACTCAATGGTATTACTTATATTAAACGAGCTTATCACACATTAAAACAAAAAGCTTTTCGGATAACTGAAATTTTGGTTAATACGGAGTTTTTACTAAAAGAGGTAAAAACGTAAAATATTTATGTAGATATACAAATATGTATCTATTCAAAGAAAAATAAAATATATTTGAAATAAAATACATAATAGTTTCTATTTAAAAAAAAGGTACTACATACATTGGTATATTATTTTGGTGGTGTGAAAAAGAAGAATCAATCTTTGTTTAAATTTTGCATCCAAGCGGTTTTTTGAAGCAATGTGTTTTCAGCTTGCTAAAAGTAAAGATGTCACTGTGCTCTACATATAATAATGCTGTGTTTAACGCATCAAAAGCTTAAAAGTGCAAAATTTTCTTCTCTTTTTCTTCATTCCCTTCTGATTCATTATCATTCATTAGTATTTTCGTGATCTCTTTCATTAACAAGTTCAATAAAGTCAACGTCAGTTAGTTCTTCTTGTTTTTTGTTGTCAAATGTTATCAACTCCTTAATTTCTTCTAGGCCAATATCTCCCCAACCATCTAAATTTCTCATCGTTTCATGAAGCGGAGCAGAATGTTCTTCTTGGTGTATTATCTTTGTCTAAGATTTTTGTAACGTTGTACTTTTCACTTTATTCTATGCAAATAAATTACCTCTTTCAAATTTATTATTTTTAAACAATCCATGAGTCTTTTACCAATGTCTACTCTTTTGCTCTTGGCTTTGCGGATTTGCTAATTCACATTAAACACGCAAAAAGGGTTACCCGGTTCTTATTTTTTTGTAGCCGGCCGCAGCGCGTTCATTTATTCCAGCTAAAGTTTTCTTTGGTAACATTTTGTAATAGAGACCAGTTTCGTCACTATTATAAATTTGATCTGGCGTATATTCCTCTTCTTCTATGAGTTGCTTAAACTTTTGTTTAAAATTTTCAACTTCGGTTTGATTAGCAGACAATTTTTACCGCAAATATTTAGTTAACGTACGTCGTGGCGGTTTTTCTATCTCGATATCCAGCCGTCGCTTGCTATAAATGTATCATCAGAAGTTTCCGTTACAGAAAGATTTTTACCGATTTCAATTGCTTTTTGCTGTAATATAGGGCCTGAGATTGGAATACCACGGTCGCGTTGTTGAGTAAACCATAAATACAATGTCTCGTCAATTTTATTGTATTCGCCCTGTTTCATAGACTTCTGGCTTTGATGTTGAGGATGCTAGTACACTAGACCATTGTTCACTTTTCTGTCGATTTTTTTTCTATTTAGAAACCGTGCTTATACCTACACCTTAATCTTTGGCAACACTTTTTAAGGATTTTCCTTTATCAAACCCTTTAATTGCAGTTAATTTTTCTTGCACAGTAACAACAACACGTTTCCGCTTTTTTATTATGTTGACAGTGGCGTATTTAGAACTGAATGTTTTCTTCTAAATGTTGAGAAAAGTAATAATAATAAACCATTTATAAAGACCTTTTGTATAAAGTCCAAAAACAACATTTTATAGACTGGAAGTATAATTGACCCTCACCTAAGCAGGCAAATTTTTATTAGATATTGGTGGGTTTCCCGACGTTTTCAACAAAATGACCAACCAGATGTTTCGTCTAAATCTGTTTCGGTTCAGTTTCGGCGGGTTCAAAAGTTCAGTTTGTTTCGGTTAGTCGGGATCCGGATAATCGGGAGGCTACTGTACTACATTTATTATCTAATTTCTTCAAACTTCAAAATCAAAAAACCAAATTTTACTGATAACTAATAATATCGTGGTTTCTCTTGAAAAAGATCGATTTTGTGATTCTTTTATAATCGATGCGTCAAAAATCAATCTAGAGAAAAATTGATGGCACAATAATCGATTTTTGAAGTGAAACTTCTTTATCGGCGTTGGAAAAAAATTTACCGTCACATTTTTCGCTTACGCGTCACATGGTTACGCGTCACATTTTTTATCGTAACATTTTTTCGTCACATTTTTTTTTCTGAAACGCAATAGCGACGAGATAAATAATATATCAATACTAAAGTGATCAACAAAATCAAAGGCTTTATTTTAATTCTAATTCCAGTGGATTTTTAACAAAAGTAAGTAATTATATCTATTTTTCTAATACTTGTTAAGGTTAACCTCAAATTCTGATTGAACGATGACATTTTAAATTTAAGATATTTAAGGTTAACCTCAGTTTCTGATTGAACGATGACAATGACAGTAATAATTCTATTTCAATTAATGAAATGCTGTAATAACCTTAGTAGCAAAAGTTAAAGTGAAATAATTGTATTATTTGTATTCATGTCTATTATAATAAAATCCTTTTGTTTAAACTTTATCTAATTTTAAATTTAAGATATTTAAGGTTAACCTCAGTTTCTTATTGTAACTATCGGTCAATGTATATGATTTCATTAAAATAGTATTTATTAATTAATACGACTGCTAATTTAATGAACATCAATTAATTGGCATAGAGTATAAATTCTGAAATATGTTATTAATTTTTGTAAATCAATTAACTAATTTTTGTAGATTAAATTTCATATTTCAGTTACCATAAGCCATTAATTATTAAATTTAAGATATTTAAGGTTAACCTCAATTTCTGATTGAACGATGACAATGATAGTAATAATTCTATTTCAATTAATGAAATGGTGTAATAATCTTAGTAGCAAAAAGTTAAAGTGAAACACGGTTGGTTCAGACGAAGAGTACTTTCAGTTTCTCCAACGCAGTAGGGATAGCATGTCGCTTATTTCGTTACGCGTCACATTTTTAATTAATACGACTGCTAATTTAATGAACATCAATTAATTGGCATAGAGTATAAATTCTGAAATATGTTATTAATTTTTGTAAATCAATTAACTAATTTTTGTAGATTCAATTTCATATTTCAGTTACCATAAGCCATTAATTACAAAAATATATAATAACGATGACAATGATAGTAATAATTCTATTACAATTAATGAAATGCTGTAATAATCTTAGTAGCAAAAAGTTAAAGTGAAATAATTGTATTATTTGTATTCATGTCTATGATAAAAAATCCTTTTGTTTAAACTTTATCTAATTTAACTTTATTTAACCAATTTCTGAAAAGTTGCATGTAGATCATTTTGCGAAAAATCAGGCCATAAAGAAGTTTCACTTCTTACATGTGTACACTAGTACACGCCCTAATTTTTTTTTAAATTGATTTGTTCTGCAACTTATATATACTAAACTTAGAAATAATCATTTAGTCAAAATGAATCTACAAAGTTTGAATGAGAAATGGAAATGGTTATTTATTTAACATGTTCCTGTGTAAATTGAACGTTTTTTTCACGAATAGGCATTTTTAAACCCGAGTGAAACGGGGGTTTTAAAAGTCCACGAGGAGAAAAAGCTCAACTTACACAAGAACGAATTGAATACAATATTTTATTGCTTGGGCAGGAACTGCAAAGCCCCCAAATTCTCAAAAACTGTCAAAACGGCTTATGAAAGCGAAAATAGTATATTGAATAATAAATGTCACAATGAGACTTTTTGTCGCACGAAGACCTCGTTTGCAGACCGACTGAAAGGAAATAAAACTATTGTTGTTTTTAGTAAGGTAAGATATAAGCAAATTTGTTATATGTGTAGGATTGAATATTTATTAATAAAAAAAGCAATAAGTATAACAACCATATATAATCAATGGTACTAACATAAAAACTATTAACTTAAAAAATAACGTCGCTGTCGTTCTTTCGTTTGAGTTCAAACGTCTAACATTAACTCTCCTCTTATACGTCCGGCCCGGGGTTATATTGGTTTCCATCGCTTGCGTACTTAACCACAGGCGTGCGCGCCTAATCCACCGCTGTCGCGACCCCATCCTTCACTCGGCCGTCCTGCAAGTTTTGTTTGTCCTCAAACGAATCATTTTCATCTTCTTCGGAAGAAATATAGTCTACATCGAAGTTGTCGATCCACGGCTTCATGTAATCAACCGAAGTCGATGTCTCCTGTGGACCTTCATGATCACCTAGTTTTACAACAATGTAACGATCGTTACGTAATAACGTGGTAACTCGATACGGTCCCAAATATTTCGATGCAAACTTCAAACCTGGTCCGAGCTGTGTTCTTTTTATCGCCACTAAATCACCTTCGTTGTAAGTTTGTCCAGGCTTACGGTGTTTGTTAAAACATTTTCTATTTTCCTCTTGTATTTTCACTATCTGTTCTTTAGCTCGCGTTCGTAATTCGTCGCGGTCTTCTTGAAACATATCAACCCATTCTCTTTCAACCATTTCACGGATTGTAAGATCACTGTTCATCCTAATATGTGTTCCAAATAAAAGTTTGAACGGTGTTGTACCAATACTTCGATGTGGTGTGGCATTTAAATACTTTTGCGCCGTATCCAAGTATTTAAACCATTCGTTGGGGTTTGGTGCTGACAATTTCGTTAATAACGGAATTATTGTTCGATTAACACGCTCAACTTGCCCGTTCGCCCTCGGTACTCCCACAGTGATTAAGTTGTGTTCGATTTTTTCCGTTTTACAATAATCAGCGAAATCGTTAGATGTAAACGCTGTTCCACGATCAGAAACAGTTTTACGTGGATTACCAAAAATTGCCGATTGCTTTTGCAATCTCGTTAAAACTTCCGCTGTACCCGTCGAACGCGTCGCATACAACCAAACGAATTTCGAAAATCCATCTACAACCACAAATATATGTCTATAACGTTTTCGCGTCGATGGTAAAGGTCCTAAATGATCGATATGATACACTGCTAAAGGCACGTCGCCTTTATCAAGTGGGTACAAAAACCCTTCTTGTCTTCCTTGTTTTCTCTCCGCTAAGATGCATGAAACACAATTACGCACCACTTTATCAATTCTTTTTCGCATATTGGGAAACCAATATTCGCGTTTTATTAGCGTCTCAATTTTACTTCCTGAAAAATGTCCCTTTTCATGTATTGACCTTATAATTTCTGATTGCATTGATCGAGGTACAAATAAACACAATTCACCATCGATTTACTTAAATAAAAGTTCATTACGCATAATGTAACCACTATTCGATTCTTTAGCTAACTCGAAAATGTTTGTCAATTGTTTATCGTCGTGTTGTGCTTTTTTAACTCGCGCCATTAAACTTGAATCACATTCATTCATTAGAAAACAAGAACGCGCAGGATTGCGACTAAGCGAATCTACATGAAGCATACTTTTTCCCGGTCGATGTTCAATTGTATAATCAAACTCTTCTAAAAATAACGCCCATCTTGCAACCCGCACGCATAATTCTTTTTTGCTCATCGTTAAAGTGAATGCTTTACAGTCCGTTACGATTTTAAAAGGAATACCGATCAAATAAACACGCCACTTTTTTAATGATCGAATTATAGCTAGAACCTCGAGTTCATAACTAATATATTTTTCTTCGGCCGCGGTCGTCTTACCACTTGCATAAAACACCGGATGAAAAGCATTATCTTCTTCGCATCGTTGGAAAACAGTTTTCACATTTTGTAAGCCACTATCGAATCTGCTGACGGTATAATTAAATCATCCATGTACGTCAAAACTATCCCATTATCGATTAATTGCTTAAACACCGTATTTATAAATTTCTGAAAAACTGCCGAAGAGTTGCACAAACCGAATGGCATTTTTAAAAATTCATATTGTCCATCGGGTACTATAAACGCAGTAAACTTTCGACTTTCTTCCTCTACTTGAACATGAAAAAATCAATTTTTTAAATCGACCGTACTAAATATTCGCGCTTTCTGCAGCTTATCTAATTGATCTTCGATCAACGGTAACGGATATATATATTTTATGATTTTCTTGTTTAACTGCCGGTAATCGACACATAATCGCGTAGATCCATCCTTTTTCTTCGTAAGTACTACTGGGCTTGCGTAATCAGATAATGAAGGTCGTATTATCCCATCGCGTAACCACGTATCTATGTGTTGATTAAGAATTGATTTTTCGGCTTGAGGTAACCGTCTCGCTCTTTGATAAATTGGTTCATCATCTTTCAAAATAATCTTCATTTTAATGTTCGCTTCGTGTTTCTTGTTGGGAATATAATTAGTTACGAGTTTATTTATGGTGTTTTTGTAACTTGAGTCGACTTTGTGTGAGATATTAACTTCGTTGACATCGTACGTATACTCGATATTAAAAATTTTTTGTTCCGCTTTGTTTTCGACATTTTCAGTGATTGATGATTTGGTTATATAGACTCGACCCTGTTTAATACGCATTTCAACTTGGTCCAAATAATCTGTTCCTAGTAACATATCGTGTTTCATAACATTATTCGAAACTACGTGAACTTCTAATTGGTATAATTCTTCATCTATTATTGCGTTCATTTGAAACGACCCAATCGTTTTTATTTCGTTAGAACCTATTCCTTGAAATTGTACGTGCCGTTTTGTTAAAATCGGTGCTCCTATTTCCATGTGTTTCTTTTCTGTCATCAAGGTTAAATCACTGCCCGTATCTATAAGCGTTGATATTTTATGATCGCTGACAAAAATGTCTTTAAAATATTTATTTTTACCGCACTGAGAAATAGCACAACTATTGTTTTTTCTCGCGTTTTCAAGTCGTTTAGCACACTTTGCTGCTACGTGTCCGTAAAATCCACATTCGTAACATTTTACACCTCGTGCTTTCATAGGGCAAACCGCACTTAGATGATCCCATTCACCGTAATTAAAACATCGCTTCGACACACGTGCATTTTTCTTTTTGCTTTGATCGCCGCCGTGTTTCCAGTCCATTACTTCGGTAGCATTTTGTGTTGTTCTTGATCTTAAAGAAATTTCTGCAAATCCTTCCAACAACGTCTTTGTAGTCTTGTATTGTTGAATTCGCGCTTGATCTCTTAGTATTGCGTCCGGTATTCCGTCAATAATTAAGCTGATTAATTCGTCTTCATCGATTTTCACTCGATTTGCAAGTATAATCTTATCATTTACGTATTCGCTAAACGATTCTTCCCTTTTCCACATTCGCGTTTCAAATTTTCTTCGCTTCACCAATTTGCTAGGTCTATGATCGAACATTGACCGCATTTCGACAAATAAATCTGCGATTGACATTTCAAGATATTCCGATCTTGAGTTAAACCATTCTCGTACTTTTCCTTTAAGTCGCATTCCAATTAAAATTCGAGTTAATCCGTCGTTTAAATCGTAAGTATTTTTAAGAAGTTTTACCTGCTTCTCCCAATTGTCGTAATCTTCGCCGTTACCTTCGAAATAATTTAGAACATCTGCTATGGCACTAATATTTGCTTTTGAGGTCGTCGTTGCTGCTTCCCGTTCTTCGTTGGTTGGCATCCTCAATCGTAGCTGTTCAATTTCACGTTGCACCATCCTTAATTCTCGCTCGGCAAGTTCTTTTTCTCTTCTTATCAATTCCAGTTCTCGTACATCGTAAGAAGTCATCGCTGAAGCCGAAACACTTGTCACTACGTCTTTTTGCACATCGCGCACATCGTTATCATCGTTAATTTCGTCGTCGTCGGTTTCATACATCCATGATCCTGAAGGATCGTTCGCCATCATGCGATTGAACAATTCAGTCTTCGGTCCTGTCGTATTCAATCCTCTTCGTCGTAATTTCTCTTTAAGTTCTTCTAGTTTAAAGTTACTTATTGTTTTCTCCATCGTTATTGACTCCTTTCAATCCCGGACGAGCCCCCAATTTTGTAGGATTGAATATTTATTAATAAAAAAAGCAATAAGTATAACAACCGTATATAATCAATGGTACTAACATAAAAACTATTAACTTAAAAAATAACGTCGCCGTCGTTCTTTCGTTTGAGTTCAAACGTCTAGCATTAACTCTACTCTTATACGTCCGGCCCGGGGTTATATTGGTTTCCATCGCTTGCGTACTTAACCACAGGCGTGCGCGCCTAATTCACCGCTGTCGCGACCCCATCCTTCATATGTGTTTAAAAAAGTTTTGTTAGTGTTATTCCAAATGATAACATAGATTATGGTGCCAACTTCGATCTAGTAAAAAATTCTACTACACCTTACCGGCCTAGGCCGGAAAAGTAAAATTTCCGGACGATTATGATGCCTGCAAAATACATCAAAACGGACGGAAGTACAAAAACGAATATTTATATGTGTACTTACGAATTCTTTTACAATTAATTTGTGTTCTTTAATATTATACTACATATTTGTAGTGTTCACGATTCTCGGTCGATTATATAATGTATAATGAAAAATCTTTTGTAAAAATTCTTCAAGTTGCCACAAAAAAATCGTGAGACATTGGAAATTGGAGCAAATAAAATTTAAATTTAATGCTTTTTTTGGTTACTTATAGTCAAATTCCGACTGCAATGCAACTGAACGATTTTTTTTGGCTGTTACTAAATAAATAAATAAATTTAAAAAAACCTAACTTTTATTAAAATATTTACAATTTATTACAATTGTTTTATTTGCTTTTTTTTTAAAAAAAGTTAAATAAAACTCAAATTAGGAACTGCCTAGAATAATTTCTTCTAACAAAAGTTTGGTGGTTCAAAAAGTGGCAATTGTTTCAATGTTAAAATTACCCTAGATTTATTAAAGAAAATTACAATTCAAATGTACAATTTGGACGATCAGGGAGGTGTCAAAATATAAAATAATTGTAATAAATTGTTTCTCCACTGTCCAGCGCAATTTTAGAAATTTTACTCCTAATTCAATTAAGAAAATGCAAAGCGTAGGTTAATATTATTTTCAGAGAAATACTGATTTCATTGTAAGCAATTCAAAAATTTCCTCACTCGAAAAAACGCAGAATTTACTTATTATTATTACACGGAGAAGAAGATAACTATATAAAGACGAAATAGGTCTTTTTTCAAACCGTTGGGTTAGCGTGATAGTGCTTCGTTTAAATCTTGTATGAATTAATTATCTTTGTTTTGTTGTTACTAGTTTGCAGGCATATTGTGTTTTGTAAAACAATAAAGATAATAAGCAATAATGACGTAATGCGCGCATGTTAAAGGTCGACCACCTATTGGATAAATGATGAACTAAAAAATTATCATTTCCTGTAATTTAGATGCGTTTGACATTAGGTATATAGAGTTAAATCCGTTTTATAGCTTTTTCAAAAAATAGACAACATTTTCGAAAATTAAAAGTATGTAATATTATTTGATGTATTACTTCATCGTACTGAGCTATTATAATATCGATGATCGTTTTATAAATATTATAAAACCACATTATAACACTTGACTTTCTTGACTAACTTTAAGTATTAATAACTTTAAGTCTTACCTTATTTTAAGAAATAAATTAGCTTACGCGATGGCCTAACATGTTTTTTAGTTTTGAATATAAAAACATAAGTATTCGTTTTCAATTTTGAAAAGCTTTAAAACGATGACTGCATAATAATGCTATATTTTAGGCAACCCACTATACTTAAAACGCAGTCTTAAACAGATGTTTTGAAGAATTCTGTCATGTGCGACTGTGCAACATAAACGCTTGCAAACAAATTTAAAAAAGAGCGTTAGTTTTGTCTGATTTCGTTATCAAAATCAACTCGCTGCATAATGCGCACTGACTAAATATGTTACACGAAGATCAAAGTGCCGCCTGTGCAGTGAAACTACTGTATTGTTTCTATACTGTGCTATAACCACAGATAAATAAGGTATACAGATAGCCAACCGCATGCATTAAATTAGACGGTACTTTTCTGGCGGCCAAATGAAATTAGTTTGGCGGCAACACATTTGTGAGATTAGCGCAGGGCTACCCAAAGAATCGTCATAAACTGAATTGTAGAGATTTTGTAACTATGGTAACATCTATTTGTTTGCAGATGGTTAAATATTTATATGTATATTGTTATAATTAATGTGAAAATCTTATCTTATTTTTTGTTATCTTGCAAACATATCGAATTCGCCTTCAGCATTTGTTTATACAAAGAATACGTACAATTGCTGGAAAGTCAACACGCGTTTTTTTGTCTTCTTATTTTATATTGAAATACGCATTTTACCTAAGGGCGCTACAAGTTATAAAACAATTCTTACATAATTGAACAAGAATGCATATATAAATAAAAATCAAATTAAATCCACGAAAGTTACACTAACGTCAAAAAACGTATAATAATACCGGAACAAGAACTCAAAAAAAAATAATTTCATTTTTTTTTTTTTTTTAATTTAACTGAAATGTGTTGACTACATATTCAACCGACACTATAACTACAGTGTTCATCTTAACGTAATGACCCGATGGGCACTGTACGGGGACTCTGTACTCAAAAGGGCCTCGAGTAGTCGCGAGCCCACTACTAAAGAAACCATTATAAATAAAATATTAATTTTACTAGTAGTACAAGTATAAAATATTGCAGATACTCGATAACATGAACTGCAAGTGCCCAAGTGTGTAATAACACATAAAAAAAGATAACGTATTGTGACAGAAATTACTGAACAATAATACAAATGCAATAGAACGCCCCAAGTCAAATCTCCAAAGGACTGAAAAAAACTTATGGAAACTTCGAGTTATAGAAAAGTGTTGAGATGGTAATTTCTTGTTCAAATTAATCCACGCTATCACTTTCGTTCTCAAATTTCTTTTAGTTAATAAACTAAATATTGAAATATCCATTAGAAGTCTTTCAGGATCTCCTGAACTGTGGCGCTGTAAACAGTTTATGCGAAAATGTTGCCATCATCCGTCTTACAAACATTCGGCGGAACATTTTTCCTAACGTATCATTGCTTTTGTCGTTGTATTGGTAATTAACAAACCTTTATTACTACTTATTTTTATTTAATATAAAAATTTCTGATTATTTTTAAATTATTAAAATTTTTTGTTGACGTGTTTGTGTTTTAAATGAACTAATGTTTTGAGATTCAGTTAGATTTGTCAAATTTGAATTTCTAGTTTAATTCCGATTTTCAACTCAAGGTCACAGTTCACGACATAATGAAACGCCTCTACCTGTTTATTCAGAAATTCGATTTTCTATGACGCTGTTCAAAATTTCTTCTGTTTTATTCTACACAAATCCTGGTCCACGTGAACAAAACTACAAATGCCATATCGTTCATATCTGCTAAAGTTGCATATAAAGCTCAAAATGGTTTTAACTTTTAATCTTCATCTCAATCAAATTCGACTCCTCATCTTGAAATTGGTTTTTAACAAAGTCGGTTTTTCGAAAACAATTGATAATGGTTTGCTGTTTTACATTTATATTCCATTTTTTGCTGTGGTCTCTAATGGCGTCCAGTAAACTTATACTAATGGTGAGCATCTTTCTTCGTATCAACAATTATTTTTCACAATTCTTGTTTTATGTTTGAATTTTTTTATAATTTCCTGGTTCATCGATTGTAATACTAAGATTAGCTGTCGACAAACGTTAAAACTTTTTCTCAAAAAACTTGACGAAGTGTTAAAATATTTTCTGTAGTTTACGTGGATTGCACATTCTAGGCACAACAAAAAGAAGTCAGCCGAAGCTGCTGCGCAATTAAAAATTGAAATAATTGAATAGCGTTTTGCATGTTAAGCTTTATTTTTGTAGTGTATTTATTAATTTATTCAAGTGCGTATTTTAACTGATCTACGTAACATCGCCTAATTTAAGCATCTGTAAATACGTTATTTTCTAGTTACTTTGTATTTTTAGTGTACAGTTCTTAGAATAACAACTTTGTGAAAACATTTTGTATTAAAATTTTGGTGTCATTAAATTCCTGAGGAAAAATGTGTAGTTTTTAGAACTAAAACTTATTAACTAGGCCTGGGTTGTGGTATCGATATCGATACAAATTGCATATCGATATTCGATACACAAAATGCCGTATCGCCCACCTCTAATCATAACATCATTTTTGATTACTTTTGTTTCACATTGTCAACAAAGTTAGAACAGTATTAAATGCAACAGGTCGGCAATTTTCAATTTTTTTAGCTCAAAATTTGGATTTTTTTAATGTTGTATTAGAATATTATTTTTTGATTGTATTGATGCTATAATTACACCTTCTAAATTAATTAGATACACGCTGTTTAGAACCAATAAACACGTTTTTTTTAAATATTGAATTCGGTTACTGTTGGCAAAAGCCTCAAAACTCCCAATCTCACAACCAACTTAATTATCAATCAAAGAATGAATAAAATATATAAATGATTCAATCATTGTATTTTCTTTTGCAGACTTTACATTTTTATACTTGATTATTAGTAGTCAGAGCAAAATTTAGCAGCTTCAAATTTCTGTCGTTCTGAATAGAAGATTCAGCTGATATAAACGACATTAACGTTATCGTATATCGGCTTGCTGATAACAAAAATCCGAAAAACCGAATAATCAATGTTAGTGAAAATGTATCACAAATTGTAATATATGTGTATCAAGAAATACTGTCCATCTAGCGAAAAAGAATAATAAGACAAAAAAAAACATTAAGAACTAAGTTAGTTAAATCCACATTGATCATTATTTAAAACCCTTTGCCTGTCCGCATATATTTCGCATACATTAAGCCGTACGTCCATTTGAAATAGTTACTTTTATCATATTACATGACTCTAACAAGGTGTCCAGTAGGTTAAGGTACCTTCAAAGGATCAAGGATATGCAAGGATTTGTGTGATCACATATGATGCACAAAACGTACACAAAAAGATTTATCACTTGTGCGCTTTGTGCATCACATATGAAATACGCACTCTCCCACTCCTTGGAATTGTTTTACGCGCCAAACCTGTTGAATGTGACAAAACATTTTTTACCACCAATAGTACCGTTATTATACGTACAGTGTACTGAAAATAAAATCACTTTATTTACTTGCGTGTTTTTTATATGTATATTTACTAGCCTCCTAACTTCAGATATTTTACACTGTTACGCTTTGTAAGTCAAATGTGATGCACAATAAATTGGGACATAAATTATAACACGTTTAGACTAAAACACTGCTTAAGTTTTAGGCGGTTATCCAAAATTTATCGTATTTAAGACTACAGTAAATGTGTATCATATGCGATGCACAAGCGTACATACAATACGTAGTGTGCATCGCAGATGATGCACGGGACATGCAAAGGGTTAAAAAAAATATATTTGAAAGACCTTCATTCTTAAATAAGTTCGCAATGAGTGAACGCACAATTTTTTTTGACCTTCGATTAAATACTACAAAAAAAAGTAAAAAAAGTAAATTTTAACAAAACGTTTAATTAAAAACACGAAATTTTACACGTCATATCGTGCACATTGAGGAACGTACGTTACGATATGACGTAAAATTTCGTGTTTTTAATTAAATGTTATATTTAACCATTAACTTTTTTGACTCAGTGAAGCGAGCCTGATGAAGTGTTCGTCTAGAAAATGAAACGTCGCAAAAAACTGAAGTAGTTACTGATTTCCCTACCTCCTATAAGAAGGGATCATTAATTTCACAGAATTCATAGCTGATGTTATAAGTCAGAATTTATTTCACGTGATCGTCAAATTCCGAAATTATCCGACGCGCATCTCAGCGTTCTTTAGCTTTGGAACAATGCTTCGAAAGAAAGTGTCCGGGAGGTCGCCGTTGAAATTCATGAACCGCAGTGGCTCTCATAATCAATTCGAAGAAGAACGTCGCCGCGAAATCGGACAGAAAAAAAACAGTCAGTAAAGGCTTAATTTAAAAAAAAATCGCGATTTGTTTAAAAATCTTGAGAATGAACTGAGGAGTCTATCTCCATTTTATTAAATTACTTAGAAAGAATTTCTAACATAGACAAGGTGTGTTTTAGTCTTCCACCCAGAAATGACCCAAAGGTCTGCATAGAACACCCAAATCAGACAAATAGATGGCACATTTAAGCTGAGTTTAGTCTGTATAAGTATTAACGCATGCCAATTAGGATTGTAAAGGCAGCGCCTAGAGGTGAGAACTAGGAAAAACAAAAAGTGGATGAAGTTTGCAACGTGCTTATAAAATATATCGATTAAATACAGACATCATACTCCGGGACGAACATCAATCTCACTCGACCTTTAATTTAAGTATACTTGGAAAAAAGAGTTATCCCAATAGCTTTATCTTCCAACATCACGCAAATGCCACAAACATTTGGTTATAACCGTTATAAGTGTAATCAAAACGCATCATAAAACGCAAGTGATATAATAATTACAAAAATGTCAACTAGACGTTGCATCTTCTGTTGAAGCCTGCATAGTGGATGACAGAATGTCATAGAAATAATAAAAATGGTAGGTATAAAACACAAGAAAAAATAAACAGAAAGTTGAGATTATAAATTACTACATTAGGACACAATTTACTACTAATAGCAACGGATCGAGAAGATTACTAATAGATCCAGATGTTATAGCAGTCATTCAAATGACCACAGTTTAAATAATATCGTCAAACCAAATTAAGATAAATGCATATTGAAGCGTCCCCGAAACATTTGAAACATTCGAGACGATTGTCAAATGAGATGGAATGTGCTAGTTCCAGATAAGGTGAAATTGTAAAAAGCAAACGAAGAAAATCGAGTTTTAGTCTTAGTCTGAGTGATATATAAATTAATGTAAGTGTTGTTTCTATCAAACTGTTACTTTGTTAAGCTTGTATTGTGTTTTAAATTATGTTTATAAAAATCAATAATCGTGTAAGTAGTTACTTTAAATAAATTAAGTTTTTTAATTGTTACAATATGTACAGTGTAGAATTCGTATCCATTGTGAAGTACAGTTCAAACAAGTATTATTGTATGCAACTCATATTATGGTTCCAAAGTAATACATATCCAGAAAGGGTTAACTTTTAATTGATTTCTTATGATGATTAACACTAACAATGCTTGAGTTACTGGTTTGTTTTCTTGTAATCTTGAGTAATCTTAATTTAATCTAAACTTTTTCATTTGTTATGTCTAAATAATTTCTTATATTGAACCAATTTTGATTACTGCTTGCCTCAATGTACTAAGCTACTCTTTTATAAATTTAGTATTGTGCCTAAATTCGAATTGCAAATGTAGTAATAATAATTACCAATGAAATCAAAAGTAATTAATTACTTTAACAAGACAATTATAAAAGGAAAATAAACAAATGGAGCACTAACAAAAAAATAAAAATTTACAGATTAATTTTCTTACCCATAACAAAAGGTACTGGTGCATCCAAAAAATGTTCTAAAGATGCAGGTAAAATTGGCACATATACATGTGGCCAAGTGAATGGAAACAACAATGAAGTCATACCTTCAGCCACAATCATAAGTCTCTGACAATCTAAAAATATACAAGTAGAAACAAACAAATAAAATAAATATACAAACCTGCACTTCTTAACAGAACTTGATTTTCCAGAAGTAAACAAGTAAATAATTGTACAACAATGTCAACCCCTAACCACAGAAACATATACCTTAATGGAAAATCAAACTGAGGTAGTTCTAGAGGAAACGCCGGGCATTGCAAAATTACATTGCTCAGTGGAAGATGAGGATCTGATGGTGGCAGATGTATTAAAATGCTTTTACCAGGTGTTGGCAAGTGCACCTGCATTACATAAAAGTAGAAATTGTGCAATTAAAGAAATATCTCCTTACTTCATATAAAATATTAAAAACAAAGCTGTCAATGCTAAGAGTATTTAACAAAGAAGGCCTTTTGGGAATGCACCTACAATAAACAAAGATTAAAATTTATTTTAAAATAGTTTACAAATACCTGTATAAATTTTCTAAAAATATCTTTGAGGCATGCACATAAGGAATTTGTGTTATAATCCCAATACTTTTAGATACAAACAGTTTATCTTTAGAAATATCATAATATGTTAAAGCAGTACCACTGGAATTAGATGCTAGTTTAAAATGTTTTGGTAAAGAACGAGTCTGTGGTCCTTGCATCTGTATCTCCTGAACTGCTTTTACCTTCAAACAGCTGGAAAGCTCAGTGACATACATAGCCTGCAAAGTTTGCATAGCTGTGCAGATATCACGATTACGTACTTCTTCATAAAATATCAAACTAAAACCATAACATCTTTTCCCATCTTCTCTTGTGATAACAAATGGGTGAAATGTTGGAGCTTGAGTAACCGAGTGTTTTTGAGTACGAAATCTTAAACCATTAGGAAGACACAACTAAAATTATCTTTATTATAGAAACACATCATAGAAGTATGAATATTTACCATGCAAACAGCAGATGCATCAAAAGGGTTTGTAGGTACATTATTTGGATAGTGTGCCAAGACTTTGTTTTTATAAGGCCGCTCGAGTGGTGAAGCATGTAGATTGTCACCTAAAAATAAAAACATAAAAAATCTAGCTAGAAATAACTATAAACATCCTACCAGATAATTTATCTGGTTCTAATCCCGAATTCAGATCTAAACCACAAATAACAAAGTAATCAGCAAATCTACTCATTTTTACAAAATTATTAACTGTCGGATTTACTGTTGCGTTTTCATGTCGTGATTTTCTTAGAGTAAATATATCATAATTATAATAACCGTAACGCAAGTGCGCGTATTTTACGCTCTATTTATTATCATCCTGTTATCAATTCGAACTATCTCTTCTCCATATTAAATGTTTATTTTTTAATTAAACAACTATAAGCACAGCTTCGATTCACAAGAACTACATAAAAATTAAACTAATACAGTTGCAGTAGACCTACTACAAAATTATTTTTGTGAATAAAAGTAGAATAAACGTAAGGTAAGTGTTTGTGATAGTAAATCCGTCATCTTATTAATTTTTCTATTTTGCGACTGTAAACGATACGGAAAGACTTTCTTTTCATACGCTTTAGTAATTATATAAATTTAAGCTTGCAACACTGCAAACCCTATCTGAGTAAAATGTGGTAAAATAGGAAATAGCTCTCTAGTAGTAGCACGTAGTACTACTTGTAACAACCGTACTCTTTTATGTCATGTAGACATTACATCGGTGTATCCTAGCGCTGACGAGTTCCTAAAGAACGAAACAGCTGTCCGCTAGTTCTGATGTTGTTTTTCACAATTATACTGACATTGTTCCTAACCTATTTTATAGTTGGGATTTTGACAGCTTCACTTGTCAATAGATCATTGACTTTCGCTGTCATTAAATCCAATGACAACTTTTCTACCATCCGTACTAATTTATAGTTTTCTATAGTACCTACATTGTTTGAAAACAAATAGGTGCAAAAGTGATGACGTCAAAATTGTCTGGGAAATTTTGGACAACTCACATTTTGACGTCGAGTAATTGACCCATATCGCCACGCCCAGGTAACATTACGTGACGACCAAATTTTAGACTTCACGAAATCGTCACGAACTATCGAGATAAAGATGTTTTTATTTAAAATCTTTATAAAAACGATGAAAATAAATCGTTAAAAATAGTAGTGTGAAAATACGATACAGATTTTAAGTAAAAGTTCGTTAGAAAATAGATGACGTTAAAACGTGACAAATACGTCACGAATAATTGCCAACATTTTCAGTTGAATTCTTATTTTAAAAAATCTATAGATTTTACTTAAAACTTCGTCAGAAAATAGTTGAAGTTTAAACGTGACAAATACGTCATCGATAATTTCCAAAATATTCAGTTGAATTCTTTTTTTTTTTTTAAATCTAAAGATTTTACGTAAATAAGCGTTATCAAAAAATAGTTTATGTTTAAACGTGACAAATAGGTTTCGAATAATTGCCTATTATTCGGTTATTTCTGTGCTTCCCACAAAACCATAAGTTCCATGTAGGTTCGATAAGCATTCCCAAATATTCATTTCTAAAGCATTCCAATAGTAGTTTGTGTATGGACTTCTAATAACACACTTAATTTAAAACGTATTCTATAAGAATGCCTATATAAGAAGAATAAAGTACTCTAAAAGATTCTTTTAAAAACACTTTTATAGGAATACTATATTTAATTTAAGAAAGAAGTGCTTATAGCAGCCTTAAAATGGCAGTTGATTGGAATTACTAAAGTATTAGAAATGTAGCATTCTAATGGCGTTCCCATATTGATTCTATAACAATGCATATAGAAGGAGAATAAAGTACCCTAAAAGATTCCTTTAAAATCACTCCTATAGGCCTTCTATATTGATATAAAAATAAAGTGTTTATAGCAGCCTTGACAATCTATTAAAATTCAAGTATTACGATTAACATGATAACATTCTTTTAGTGTTTTAGTACCTCTAAAATCGGTTTAATCGTTCTTTATTTGAGATAAAGAAATATAATTTTTAATATCAGAAAAAACCGTTTGTACAAGTTGCTAAATTGTAATACCTAAACAAAAATAACTTCCTGTAGAGATTAAACGCCCACATCTAAATTTTGTTGATAAAGATATGTACGCAATAAAAAACCTATGCATTCGCGTTTGATACTGTAAATGTAAATAAGATTGTTGATTTCTGAGAATTGTGACGAGATATGTACCGTCTACCGAGTTTGATTCACCAGAACGCTTATCTTTGCTTCTAATTAAGTACTTATACAGTTACGGGTATATGCAGTTTTACGTTTACGAAAGGAAGACGACTTCGGGCTTAGTCTATATTTGTAAATGTGTTCTTTTTTTGTGCTGAATTGAAGAAGAAAAAGCTATTAGAAGTTCTGCTGATTTAAGTAAAAGTAAGTACAAAAAGAAACAATTGACAACATATCTATTTTTGTACGATCAGCTTATCCACGTTTTAGCGCTTTATTGTTATTGTTTATTTTTTACTTGGCATCCAGTTATTTTTTTTAGAACAGGGGTGGCCAACCTGCGGACTTAAACTTAAAAAGCATTGTAATAAAAAATTTATTTTATTCATAAAAAGAAACACATTTTTGTTATGAATCTAGTGAAAATGCATGCGACTGATAATAGATAATAAAAAATAATTAATCGCATAATTTTGTTATAGAGTTAACCCAAAGTTGATTCAAAGGAGTTCGTATAGATGTTATTAATGAGGTGTTCCAATGGCTACGTCATGGCAAAGCGAGATTAAAAAATGAAATAATTAGGATGATGCAGCAAACTACAAATTCGCAAACCATTGATTAAAAATTATTATAGTTTAGACAAAGATACTGTACAAATTTCTTAATAAAAAATGACTTAAAACTAATCATTTCATGCTTTTTGTGTTTCTTATGGTATGCTATTAAAACCCTGTAAAAGCATGCAAATCAATTACCTTTTAGTCGTTGACTTTGTCATGCTATTCTACAATTTAGGAAAGTACTACATTGGCACTATTTTAAAGCATTCTAATGGAACGTGAAAACTTCTACCTTTGGCCTGCTTTTGTACAACGTCTAATAGAACTCTATAAGCGCTAACTGTACAGCATTCTACTGGAGTGTCAAAACCTATCTCTAAACATAAACCATTCTACTGCTACAGGAAGGCTTTCAGTAATATCAATACTGCCTCTATGCTTCTAAAAGCATTATTATGGAACCTATTTGGTTTTGTGGGTTGTTTTAAAAGAATCTGTGAAAATTTTAAATAAAATTTTGTTAGAAAAAATGCCCTTATTTTGCTTTCCAGTAAAATTCGTTTGTTATGATTAAACGAAATAGGTTTTAACAAGATGAGGTGCATTACTGTAATTTTTAAAGTGGAAGTTATTGTTTTATCGGTTTTATTCAAATATTAAAAATAAACTGTTTCGGATTCGGTGTGGAATCATAAAAACTAGTATTATTTCGGCAAATTACGTTACAGATATGTCAAAAAAGGATGAGATTTTTTTAATTATGTATTACAAAAAAAAGATTATTTTTAATGTTGTATAACCTTGAATGTAAATATTATAACTTGTAAGAGGATTTTATCTAATACAATGAATCATTGAATGAATATAATATGCACGGTCAAATTGATGATACAGCATGAGAGCATGATGACTTGTTTACGTTAAGTCGCGACAACACGATAGCTTCCCAGATAGCACACAACCTCCAATGGACGTCCATTTCTAGGCCATACGTAGTCCATAAGTCCATGTACTTTAAATGGACATCCATTGAACGTCCATTTTAATTTGAAAAAGCGGCTCTTGATAGACCTTGGTAATTATATATTTTAAGGTTGGTACCAGTTGGCACTACTGTCTGATTTTTTCCAAACTACACCCAAACGAACTCTTGCTAATTTGTTTCTTGGATATGATTAAAATTTGTGTTTAAGTGTTTTATAGGTATGTATGTACTTACTATATAATTAACAATAATTATCGGTAATAAATTTTAAAAAGTTATTTTAATAGCCGGCCATATGATTCTAACCTCTAAAACACTTGTTCGATTTATAATAATTATTGAAAAAAATTCTGTGGAAGCTGTGCCTACTAAATGGATCATAAAAGGAATGTGTTACTGGCCACCTTATCCGAAAAAAGACCTCCATGCTATAGAATATGCAGAAGATGTCAACTTCTCATGGGAACAACACAAAGTATTTTCTTTTCGAAATAATGTTTATGGTAATTATAAACACAATAGCACACTTAAAATATAAGAACTATTATTTTAGATAATTACGATGAAGATGTCAGAAAATCAAAGAGAGCTACAGTTACTTCGGACTTAGATTCACAATTCAAGTATCTAGTGGGATCGCCCAAGAAAAGAAAGGTTATTAAAAAAACCTTTTCAACATATTTTTCATTTGAAGAAGACGAACAAAATTGTGAACCTTAAAGAAAGATTCTTAAAAAGCCTCCTAAATTAAAACTTGGTATTCTTAAGTTTAAGCATTAATATGAAAACATTTATTTAGAGATATTTTCTAGTTTCTACTGAAAACTCAAATATTCCCTGGTTAAACATAATTGAACATTCAGCTACAGAAGATTCTATTTTGAGTAATGTTTACACTATTTTTTTGCTAATTGTTTCAATTGATGAACTTTTTCTTAGATAAAACAGAGGTAGTTCAGAATGGTTCACCAGTAGCGATTCGTACATCTGCAAACATTTCAGTAAATGGGGGTTACATTAAAAGTAGGTGTATTACAATTTGAAGTAAGTATTACTATTTATAAATTTTGTTTTAGATGTATTTGAGAAAATATTGTACAAGCAAAATATTATTTGGGGAGCTCTTTCGGAGCTAGTAAAAGAGGTACAGGAACTGAAACAAAGTAGAAAAACAGTTAATCGCAATTCAGTGGATGACTGGAGGGAAATTATCTTTATGAAATTTACTAAATTTCTGGCGGACAATGATGAAGACCTGCTTGATCTTGTGTTTATATTATCTGATACAGCAGAATTAAATAAAGCGGTAATATATTATCTTTAATTATATATATTCCTAATCATTATATACATAGGTAATCGACCTGAGTAAAGTAGGTGGGAGCACACCATATGATTTTATATATCGTCTTGCTAAGCAATTAATAACAAACCAATTTGCAGCAGGATTTAGTTGGTTAGGAAAAAAAACAAAAGAAGCCGCTGAAGCACACAATTATAGGGGAATTATTAGAGAGTAAGTAAGAATTTATGATACACTGTTACTTACAGTATTTTATTTTAGAATGCACACTAAAAATGTTCCCAGATTTAAAATTAAAGCAATTTGAATGTGATGTCATGAAATGGTCGAAGAGATGCAAAGAGAGAAGAAATTAATATCTATGCAGTGTTTTGTTTAAGTGTTTTTATATAGTTTTTTTGTGTGTTTTTTCAGTACTTTATTTTTAAACCAAATGGTCTGTTAATACAACTTTCGTTTTGAAAATAAATATATTCAAGTATTATTTATAGTACATTGCATGTCCATACATGGACGTCCATCTATGTACCTACAATGGATGTCCAGATCTGTGACAACTGTACTTAGTATGGACGTCCATAAAACGTACAATGGATTTTAAGTGGACGTCCAGTGGACATTATAAAGTCCATACATGTACATTCTTTGGAAGTCCAATGGACGTTTGTGTGCTATCTGGGTTAGTATGTGATACCAAAGTGATACCTTTGTATTTTATTAATTTACTCAGTAACAATAAAACTTTTCAACTCGAATTACGTACAGTGGTACAGTTTAGTGTTTACCTAAACGTAAGTACATATCTATAATCTATAAGTAATTTTGCATCGAGCGATGGTGATTTAAATAGTGTTTATTTAAAACACACTTTATATTGCTTGTTACGTTGAAATTTGCAATTCGAAATTATTGATTTAAATTGCATCAGCATTATCACTGAGAACAAAATTTTATTCTTACTCCAGCGCAGTCTTAAAGAAGACAATTACCTAATTGAAATTATAAGATAGGAATCTACTTATTAATTATGTAAATGAAGTTTTTAGATTGAAGAATAAAAAACATACCTTATTTATGTATTTTAGATTTCCATATTAGTAGTTTACAAAAGCATTTTTGTTTAGGTGAAAATAGGCATTTAGGTATGTCCCTATAGTAGAACAAATCTGTTTTTAAAGGGTCTATATCACAACGGCCACTGATCATAACGGCCACCCCGGTTTTTGCTATTTCATAACGGCCACCTTGATCACAACGGCCACTAGTAATATTTGATCATAACGGCCAACTTTTTCACAACGGCCACTCTTTCAGTTGATCACAACGGCCACCTTGATCACAACGGCCAACTTTACAAGTTGATCATAACGGCCACCGTGATCATAACGCCCACTCGTATTCGTGATCACAACGGCCACCTTGATCACAACGCCCACCGACGCCAGTAGAAAAAAACGTCATACGACGATGATCACAACGGCCACTTTAGAAACTGATCATAACGGCCACCGTGATCATAATGGCCAATCTGAGTAATGATCATAACAGCCACCGTGATCACAACGGCCACCGACGCCAGTGGACCAACAACGGTGATCACAACGGCCACTCTTACTGGAATCATGATCATAACGGCCACCTTGACCATGATGAAAATTCTCTTAGGAGATTGAAATAAGATATGATATACCTACGTGCGATGCAATTATCAACAATATCAGACAAGGGTGCAAGCCCAGACAGCACCAATGATTCTATGAATATTCTGTAAATCTTTGAACATTCTCTCGATATCTAGAATAATCATGGAATATTATTTGAGAATCTTATATGAATATTCATACATATTATTCATTGAATCTGACAGGAATAATTTTTGCTGTAAAATTTTATTTTATTCAATGAATAATTAACTTTTTTATTACAAAGAGCGATCATTATAAATAGTGAATAAATTATTTTTAATAAATTAAAGTAAATAATAATTATTTGGTCTCCGTTCTGAGATCATTATATCTAAAATAACTATAGTAATTAAATGTATGCATATGTATTTGATTTATGGTGTAGTTAAATAGGTATGTTATCAACATTGAATTCAAATTTCCCACTCAATCGAAACGATTGGAGCGCAGCGCATGACAAAACGGCAAACTGTATAGGCACGGTCGGCACTATCTTTGGTCGGCACGGTAACGGATGCGGACTGTGGATGCCTTTGGTGGATGCGGTAACGGTATTACACGCCTACGCCATTGTTGGACATTGTTAATATTTGTGACTTGTGTTTTGTACATATTTTAATAAATTAAACTGTTATAATTATTTTTTCATTGGCCGTTACATCTATTTTCGACAGGTAAGTCTAATTTTATTTCATTAATATTCGAATGACCGGAAATGTTCCTTGCATCTAAAGATGTATAACCTCAAATATTTAAATTTTATTTCTTGCCTGAATTTAGAATTATGCTTAAATTGATTTAGAGGTTTTCTGGGTTTTCAGCTCTACTAATTTTAAATTTTGTTATCAGTTTCAGTATGCCTAAGACACGTCAGCATACAGGTAGAATTAGCGAAAGGCAATTTCGTCGATTAGTTAATAAAGATTATAAGATCTTCATGCAAAGTACATCTAGTCGAGATGAGATGTTGAATACAACATTAGATCAAAATTCAATTATTTATCATTCTTCAAATGAGAACGAATTTAGCATGATTGATGATGATATGATTCAAAAGACTTTGTTACTGTTGCCCCCACAAATAATGTTATAGGTCATTCACAAGCAGACAATGACATTATTACTACTATTCTTCAAAATGACCATGAATCTAAAAATGATGACATTTCACACTTACTTCATTGTAATTTAAACTCCGATGATGATTTTCTAAATGTGAATGAATTTGAAAGTTATGATAAGCCTTATTATTCGGTTTATCCGAGCAATGAAAATAGCAATGACACCATTATTGATAGTGAAATAGATAATACTGAAAAGATTCGTGGGTGGTGTATTGAACATAAAATTTCACATCTTGCCGTTAAAAATTTGTTGAAGATAATTTCAGATATTCCAGGATTTGAGGGTGTACCAAAAGATCCCAGATCGTTTCTTTCTACCCCTAGACAAACTCCTTTTCGCATTGTCACTCCAGGTTCTTATTTTCATGTTGGTGTTCAGAAAGCACTTCAAGAACAATATATTAAATTACGGAAACATCCATGTTCTGACATCATAGAAGTCGCTGTAAATATTGATGGAGTTCCGTTGGCTCATAGTTCCTGTAGCCAACTGTATCCCATATTATGTGTAAATAAAAGCTTAAAAGTCGAAAAAAACGTTACTCTTGTTGGCGTTTATCATGGTTATGAGAAGCCTTCAAATTTTAATGACTTGCTGGAGGATTTTGTAAAGGAAACATCGGATTTAACAAAAATGGCATACTAATTAATGGGCATAAATATAATTTTAAAATTGTTATGTTTCTGTTTGATGCAGTGGCTAAGTCTAGTGTTTTATTTGTTAAAGGTCACAGTGGATATTTTTCATGCACAAAATGTTCCTTGGAGGGTGAATACTTACAAGGTCGAGTTTGTTTTCCTTCTACAACTTTTGTTAAAAGGACACATGAAAGTGTTGTATTGCAATCATGTCCGCTTTACTCATACAGGTCGTTCTATTTTAGAGAGCATTCCAGATGTCAATCTTGTAACTGATGTGCCACTAGATTATATGCACCTCATTTGTTTAGGTGTCGTGAAACGATTCTTAGTTAATACATGGCGGTTTGGTCGACTACCACATAAACTAAGTACTGACCAAGCAGTTCTTGTATCGGAGCTCTTAATTTCTTTTCAGAACTATATTCCCTCAGAATTTGCAAGACGCCCAAGAAGTCTCGATGAATCTAACGTTGGAAAGCAACTGAGTTAAGTACATAGTTCTTACTTTATTCTGGGCCTGTAGTTCTAAAAAGTGTTTTGTCAAAAAAAAATATCACCATTTTTATCTCTTCATGTAGCTGTGAGAATTTTAATAAGTGATAGGTATAGTAAAGTATATGTGGATTATGCTGAAAATTATTGAAGCACTTCGCTGACACAACAAAAATTTTATATGGGGCTCATTTTTGTCTCACAATATTCACAATCTGTTACACATTAGTGATGATGTTCGTAAATATGGATCTTTAGATAATTTTAGCAATTTTTCCAGCTTAAAATTACCTGCAGTATTTGAAAACATTAGTTCTGCAAGCCTGATAATGTGTTAGCACAAATAGTACGAAGGACTGCCAAAAATAGATGCCTTTCACTAATTTCAATCAGAGTTCAAACCTATTAAAGGAGAGTTTGAAATGAAGTGTCCTCATGCGAATGGCATTTTGATTAATGAATGTACATCCCTCAGTTTAAAAAGTTATTTTCAAAAATTTAGTCTCTACTAATTTAAGAGACTCATGTTGTCTTCTTTAAAGATAACACAATAGTTGTCATTGAAAATTTTTCTTTTTGTCCAAAAATTGATGACTATGTACTTATAGGTCGTGCATTTGTTGTAAAAGAAGAATTTTATACTGTACCTTGTCCATCTTCTATGACAAGTGTTTTTTTGGTCAAAGAATTGAGTGATTTAACCTATTGGCCCATTACTTTTATTAAAGAGAAAATGATTAGATTACTTTTTACTAATAATAGTTTTGTTAGTTTGTCTCTACTTCATACTCCTACTTTGTAAAATTATGTAAGACATTTCTTTCTTCTTCTCTTTATTATTATATTTATGCAATTTGTTTTAAATTAATTTGTATGCTTTATATTGTTTTAATGTTGAAGATGAACACTCTGTGTTTGGAAGTAACGTATTTGGACCTTGTCTTTTCACTTCTAAATCAAAGTTTACTTGCAGGTAACTTCAATTAATAATAATGACCACCACCTTGTGGAGAGTCAGAAATTTCTAAGCGACAATTCTGAAGAGGAAAGTATCGAAACAGTTCCTCATCGTGGATACGTGACGATGAAGAAATTTGTTATTGGCCTCCTTTAATAATAAAAGGACTTAGAAAAGCCATCAAGAGTGCATGGTCTCCGAATCTTAACTGGAAAAAATATAGTGTAAAATAATTTCTAAGGAATGTCATCAATTTAAAGTGGCTTCAAGTGAAAGCTTCTAAAGCATTATTTTGCTCTGACGTGGATTCAAATACCGAGAGACTGAATTGCCTGATAAACGGCAACGCAAATTAAATAAAAGAAAAATGAGTAGTACTGATGAAGAAGAAGAGACTGATGAAGGATCGCAAGTAAAAGTAGCAAATTATCCAGTTCCTCCAAATTTGAACGGTATGTTTTTTCCTTACATAACAAATTATGTACTTTACTTTTCTTTTATATGTTATATAGGCACATTACATGGAGGTGGCTCATCCAAGTCAGTTTGCGTAACTCCTTCACGTACATATTCAGAGAAGCAGTCTCAAAGGTGTAAGTATAGGCAATTATTTCAAATTTGTATGTTATTATCGCTTCTTTTTCGTTAAAATTAACGTTCACAATAAATTTTCAACTTCTGGATCACCTATTAACAAAAATCAAGGTAAGGACTGTCTTTAAAGTTTTAAATTCGTGTTCTATAATATAGGGTTTACATGATGTCTTAACAATTATTTTTTCAGGCTATATTGAAGAAACTGGTGTGGGATCTGATACCTCAGCTTCAAAGAGATCCCGTCCTTTAGACAGTCCATCTCTTTCAATTAACACTGGTAAATTCTTCAAATATTATGTTGCATTCTGTTTCTTTTGCTTAAAATAACCCTAAGAAATTTTCTGAACTTAACATTATTATTTTTAGTGCATAGTGAGAGTAATCTAGGACCTGATGACGGTATCTCTACTTTTGGACATCATCCAACATCTTCCTATCAGCTCCAAGAATTAGGTGAGTTGTTTTAGAGAAAAAACATATTTAATTGATAAATTGTGCTTTTGCAGTTACAAATAATCTGACAGATTCAAGAATTCAATGTAAGTCAATATGATCATTGTTGCTAACCATAAATTATAATAGTAGATTGTTTTACAGCCTTAGAATCAAAAATGGATCATTTCATCAAATTGGCAGTGATGAATAATAGATTGATTAAGGAGCAACAAAAAAGTTTAGATGTAATTGACGGCAAATTCAATCAGTTATTGAATAGAGGAACTGAAGCAGGTTTTCCTATCCAAAACCAAACATTCGGTGTGGACGACGAAAGAATCCTTGAATTTAAAAAAATAATCCCTCTGTCCACAGAAGACGATTTCAATAAGTTAGAAGAAATATTGTTATCTGAATCAAATGAATTCAAAGATTGTGTGGTAATATAATATTAATTTTTAATTCTTTTTATGTTTTTCGATGCTTATTACCTCAGTTTTTTTTTTTTTTCAATATAACTTCATGAGGATTTTTTTTCTCTTAGGTTCGATTCTTATCGCTTGGTGGCTCCAATCAATATAAGGAGGCTGTTAGAAGAATCATGGCCAGTGTTCTAACAGACCAGGTATCTGTCTTATACAGCTACAGAGGGCATAAAGGAAAGAAAGTTTTTCAGACAAAAGAGTTATCAAAACTAATCATAAGTGAGTTTAAAAACTTATAATGTTGGACATAAATTACCTACGTTACTTTTTTATTTTTTTGTTTTAGGAGTTGTACAGTTGTGTGAAAAAACTGGCTGCACAATTTTAAATAAAGATATAGAATTAGAAATTGCAATATGGTTAAGTAAATCTAAAGAACGCCAAAACAAAAAACATTAGCTATATATTTATATAAACCTTTCTCTGTAAATCTTATGTCTTGTATCCACAAAATTTTTCTTGTCAAAAATTAGATTTTTTATTTTTCTTAAACGAACTTATACATTTTTTCATATGTGTTTTACATTGTTTTTCAATAAATTATTTTTTTGTAGTCTAAAGCAAATGTGTTTCATTCAAGATTATTATGGAAACTTCTAAGGAATGCATATTTTAGGAACTGTATGAAGATGTGATATTCATAAACAAATATTGTACTGATTGTACATGAAAAAATGTATGATATTTTCATTTGAGTTTCCACGGGGTATATTATTGTCAACAACGTTCATTTTCTGGATAAACTCTTGTATTATTTTTATTTTTAGACTTACAACGCTTCGGAGAAAGTCTTCAAACGTACGTTTAAAAATAATACACGAGTTTATCCAGAAATGAACTTTGTTGACAATAATGTATGAATATCCATAGGACTTATTCTGATTGTTCTACAAATATTCATATAATCTATTACAAATATTCAAAATGATCTTATGAATATCCATAGGACTTATTCTGATTGTTCTACAAATATTCATATAATCTATTACAAATATTCAAAATGATCTTATGAATATCCATAAAGACCTTCTATGAATATATACAGGAATGTTATGAGAATATTCTCAGAGCGGACATTATATTTTCTAAGAATATTCTGTAAATATTTCAAATATCTTTAGAAGGTTTTAAAAATATTTGAATATTCGAGCGGGAATATTCATATCACAATCATAGAATAACTTGTGTTATCTGGGAGGGGATGCTGAATATAGATCCCATAACTGGATCTAAATTAGAAAATGGGTTTAGATCATATTAAACATTAAACTATTTAAAATTGTTTAAATTACTTAACCTGTCAACATAAATGATAAATAATTATTTTTAGTTTTGCAGATTAATAAATTCTTCCAAGTTCTTCTTCATCTTGGATATTGAGTTTTTATACGTATAGGTATACCTACTAACACAATATAACATAATGTAAGTTGTACAAGTAAATTACTTAATGATTAAATCAAATTCCCACCCATTAACAACACAACTTAAATGTACAGGATATTTCTTATTGATATGCGAATATTTTTAGGATGTGAATCTACATGAAAAATTAATGATAGTTTGCTTTATAAACTGGTCCAAAAATGATTTATTACGAAAATACGGGGCGATAAAGTTGTAGGAAAAAAATGCAAATTAATTAATAAATACATATTTTTTAGTTAAGAAAGACATTGAATCTTATTATTTTTAAACATATTTGTCGGCAACTTACTGTTAAAGTACGTATAGCGTTAACAAAATTCTTACGGTATTCTAAACCTTTGCTGGAAATATATTTTTCCTAGAATTGTACAGAAGCAGGTATAGTATTTAAAACTGTTTATTGCAAATGCTATTACATGGACAAAGGATTAAGGGGTGCATTATGTCAGTCGAAATTTGCAGAACGCTTGTTTCTTATAAATTCTTCCGGCTTTAGGCCTTTTTTATCTTTTATGATTTATTAAGCTTGGCTGTTGCGTTTAGCACTTCGTCCATACGTACCGGATGTAGAATTGGTTTACGCGCCATAGGGATGTCAATTTTAAATTTTAAATATGCTTCTATTACCTCCCTTAATTATTTTAGAGCAAAAGTATAAATATATTTTTTGTAGAGAAAAAAATACTGTTTATAACCATATCATTACTTACTGTTTCATTTTTCATACAAGGGTGAAAATTAAATGCGTCCGTATGTCGTTATTTTTTTATGAAGGATAATTAAGTTCTGCATCTACGTTAATATTAATAAACCCAATAATATCACCCTCATATTTTAGTGGTTGATAGTGTAAAAGCTTATTGAAATAATTTTGCAGGTCTTATAATGCATTTCGTTCTAAACTATTCCTAACCTTTGCATTCAATTTGCCGTATTCACAGGTTTTTCGTGATTTTATATATGAAAACGAACCGTTTATAATCTCTGAAAACTTTTTTTACACGTTTAATAAAAATGATATTATTTACCCTTAATAAATAGAGTAAGCAATAGATCACAATAAACAATATACCTAATCGAAACCGATTTGTCTAGATAACCCACGAAACTCTTAAATTGGGACTCGGGGCTGTTTTTCCTTGATTAGTAATTTCACATTAAATTCTTCAAAAGTTATCTTTATTACAAAGTACGGTTTAAAAAGTAACCGAATACTTGTATAGGTACAGTATTGGTTTCATGCTGTCACCAATGAGCAATCCGTGTGGGAACGAATTAGCAGTAATCAGTAGGTAGGTATATAAAATTGCATTTGTGCTTGGGGTAGATAGGACATTAACCCTGTAAACAATGGTAAGTTTTACAATCGTTTCCTTTTCGAAAATTTGAATGTACGTGTCTATTTTGTATAATAGTAGGCGGTTTTACTTTAACTACCTACTCTACGGCAAATAGTTCTTACACAAACAAATCAGCCATAAATTAAGGATTTTTTCTTTTTCATCTGTGCAATCACAGTGTGTAATTAGAAAATTTTACTGCATCCTGATTGGTTAATGTGACAACTGCAATATTAATATAAGTTGTGGTGGTTCAAAAAAAAAATTCTTAATTTACTTTTAACAATCGATCAGTTCATTTGCTAGTTGCTGTTTGCATTACTATAGCTACTTGCGTTTTGAGTTAGAAGTTATAGTGTTTCGTTTTTTAAACTTGGGGGTCTTCATTTACATCGACGAAAGCTTTGGTAAGATCTTGAATTTGATTTTTCAAATAAATTTTGTTTATAAATTTGTTTTGTGAAATTTCAATTTTAGATACGGAGAATGGATGTGCAGAAAGTTGCAGGATATAGACAAGGTTCTACCTACTTCACCTGTGACGCCGATGCAGGATTTTTTTATAGAAAAAAAAGTTATAAAAAGGGCGTTACTTATCTTGTATGTATTGAAAAAAACTGCCCTGCAAGAGCATCGTGCAATGAGTCGGAATTTTTAAAACTGGGCGATAATCACATTCACCTCCCTGATATTTGGAAGAAAGAAGCTCTCCATTTAAAGGAAAAGCTAATCGATCAAGCCACTTCTAGCAGTAATCAACTTAAATCAATTTTCGTTGAAAATAGTGCTGGGTAAGTTTTCGTTTTATTTTAGTATTTATCAAATTAATTTCGATACTATTCGGTCACTCTAATAAAAAAGTTGGAAAATACATAAGTAGAAATAATATATGTGCATGTGAAATGAGAATCGTTGGTTGTTTTCATAATTCAAATTCATTATTTTTCTAAAACAAAGTATTAATGATAAATGGAAAAAATTCTGAAATTGTATTAAATCATATTAAAGGACACCTTAAATTCTTTTTGATTATTATTACTAAAACAAATGTTTATTTCAATTTAAAATTGCGGTCACTGATAAATTATCACTTGATTTCAGAACGAATGTCGAAGCAGCAGCAAAAATAGCTTTTCCGGCAATATCGCAATCTATGAGGCGCCAACGTCAAAAAACTCAACCGGGAACCCCAGCTACTTTGGAAGAGTATGGAATGGTGTGTCAAAATAATTTAAGATTTGGGGTTATAGATGGCAAACCATTCTGCCGAGGTTGCGTTGGAGAAGGTGAAAATATCTCAGTAGTTTTTCTAGCAGAGGATATGAAGAGTTTACTGTCGGAGGCCAGAGAAATTCATATAGACGGTACGTTCAAAACGAGGCCACAAAATCCACAAAGTAGCCAATTATTAACAATAATGGCTGTTCAATATGAAATTGTAAGCTGGAATCTGCAGTTTACAGATCAACTTATTAATTGAGTCTACTTTATTTTTACAGGCATTTCCTTGTGCTTTTGCCTTGATGGGAAATAGAAAAGTGGAAGCTTACAACGGAGTTTTCTCTATACTTAAAGAAATTGTGCCAGAGTTTGATCCAAAACTCATAATGACTGATTACGAAGTTTCGCTTAAAAAGTCATTGGACGAAAATTTCCCAAACTCTTCAAAGTCTGGATGCTTTTTTCATTATTGTCAAGTGAGTAGTTTTTTAATGAGACATTGTTTCGGTATCATCGCATATAATCTTATCAAAAACAAATTATAGTAGGATAAACTCATCATGTTGAATTTTAGGCTATTATGAGAAAAGCTGGAAATATTGGCATGAACCGATTTTTGAAACAAAATTCGTCAGCTAAGAAGGCCCTGAAACTGATGTTGTGTTTGCCATTGTTGCCAACACAAAGAATAGCAGACGGTGTCCAACACATAAAGACATTTTTAATAGAAAATCGTCTACAGGACGAGTTTAAAACTCTCATACAGTAAGTATATCACTTACCTACCTTCCAACTTTTAGATTAAATGTGCAGTTTCAGTGAGTTAATTTCTTTTGTAATAATTACAATAAGTAGGATTATGTAATTATGTTTTAAGTTCCGTTTAAATTACTTAATGTTTTCATTCAGCAAGTAAAATTTTTAACAGTATAACATTTATTCCAGTCTGTAGAGATACAAGGTGATCATTTAAGCATATCCAAAGAAACTTCTTTCAGTTCAAAATAAATCAATATTATGTTATTACCACTACGTTACCATTCTATTTGAATTGTACTTTGATATGGTGTAATTTCTTGGTGGACTTGTTTTAATGATCGCAGGTTATACCTATGGTTGCCGCCAAAGTACCTTGGGAATAACTTATCGTTTAAAGTGTAATAAATATAAATAAATATGCATTCATCGCACACAAAATGTCTTATTACAATGATGTAGAAATAGAAATTTAATTCCTACAAGTAAAGTGTTAAGTTCTCGAAAACGAATATGCATCATTATGTAAGATGAGCCGTTTCCAAGTTACTTTTCCTACAAATTATATGTAGTAATGTTTTACGTTCTATATTATGTAATTATAGATACCATGAGAAACAATGGATAAGGCGAGTAGGTGCAGATTCTTTTTCGGTCTTTAAGCGATCAAGGAGAACAAATAACGATTCCGAATCATTTCATGCATCACTCCAACGCATTTTAAGAGTACGAGGACCTAATGTATGGGAATTTACTGGTAAGCAATTGACAAGTTCTACTTACCTATACCTATTAATAATTACATAGGTAGATACGTGTCTGTGATCTGTGAATTACTTAACTGCCGATTTTTAATCGAAGCATATAATTGAAATTCATGTCAGATACTTATTCTACTTTTCAGTATGGTGCAGGTAGGATTTGGCAATAATTTTTTTATTTTTGATTTGTAGGCCCTTCTAAGGTGTTTATTTTTTTTAAGATGGACTTCGCAACATTTCTGCAGTTGCTATAAGAGAGAGAAGAAGTTTTATAGATGAGGGGTTGCAGATAAAATGCCTGGCGAAGAGAAAGTTTCGAGCAAACAATAAAAGAATCAAGGACGCAACGGTGGCTTTTTTAGAAAACGAAAGTGTTGGATCTTTTTTAAATATGGTGTCCTACTGCGTAGAAACCATTATTCAGCGGACGCTAGCTGTGGAAGATATGGAAGAAGAGACCGAGGAATATCTTCTCCTGTTTCGCCAGAATATGAAGTAATAGGTAAGGTTTTTTCATCATAGAAATTTTTTTTTGTCACTTATTATTTCTATTCTATATATTCACAAATATCAATTTATATCAATTTTATTATACAAATTTCTATGTAAGTAAGAGAAACCTAATTGAAGTTACTCATACGTACGTCACATTTCAGATGAAAACGAAGAAGTAGAAAATACACCCGATGATGAGCACGAAGAGGAAAATTCGACAGAAAGAGAACCTGAAGCCTCCCAAGGATATGATCGCGCTACTTGCATTATCTGCAAAGACAACGTGCCAACAACAGTGTTGCTCCCGTGTACGCACTTTGGGTTATGCGACGATTGTACAGAGGAATATAAAGTGAGAAACATACAACATCAGAGACCGGACGAAGAATTAGGTTATGTTATAGACTACTCTATTTGTCCTCTAGACAGAATCCCTATTACAGAGTTTTTGCGAGTTGTAAGCACCTAATAAGAAAATGAATAAATAACAAAAAAATTATTACACATTTTATGTTTTGATGTTTTATGTTATTGTACTCTTTTTAGTCTTTTTTACATCAAAGGAGAAAGTAAACTAATAGTCGGAATGTTAAGATTTGAAGTGAAGTAGTAATGCCAAAGAACGTATTATATATTAATACGTTCTTTGGTAATGCGACGGGTTTCCGTAAATTGACTAATGACCACAAACTAATAAAGTCTTCTTGAAAACCTTGTTCATATCTTATACGCATAAACACGTATAGATAAAATAAAAATTAGGTATTATACAAGGCGGCTCAGCGAGACCTTTCATTAGAAGTTTATGAGATAAAATATTTTCAGATTTCTAGCGGTTCCGGTTATACCGGATTTACCTATTTTTAAGCTTTATAAATACCTTTACTTTGATTCGATAGTTATTTGTTTATTTCTAAAACAATCTGCTTAAGCAAACAATTATTTAAAAAATTGCACTTTTCTCCCATGCAAGAAATATATATTATAAGGATTAGATTCATTTTCTAAATAAACGAGTGGTACTAACTTGAAGTTATTTTGCCGTTTAAAGAATGTATGACCATAGAAAGGAACTTTCTATGCTAAAAATATTTATGGAGTAAGTATAATTTTTTTTCACACAAATGTTTTTAAATCATTCCATTTAATTTTGTTTATTTCGGAGTATACATTTAATCGAAAATAACTCAAGTACAACCCACCAAGTCTATCGGAGCTCCAGAAAATATGTGAACTAATTTCAATTCAATGAAAAAGCTATTAGCATGTGTAATCATTGACTTTATACACTACTGGCAAAATAATACATTTACGGTAGCAAACTTGACATTTGTCATTGCTTATTCTGATTTAAATATGAAGAAATTTCGATAAATATGTACAGTTACTTATACATTTGCATGTGTATATATGTACCGAGTCAGGTCCCCCAGATACTCACTCAGGGATACCATATACGTAAATACGTATATGAGGGATACGATCTCTTGGCGGAACTAAAATTTAAAAATGGCCGTCGTGATCAAGGTGGCCGTTATGATCATGATCCGAGTAACAGTGGCCGATGTGATCACCGTTGTTGGTCGTTTTTGTCAACTGGCGTCGGTGGCCGTTGTGATCACGGTGGCCGTTATGATCATCACTCAAATTGGCCGTTCTGATCACGGTGGCCGTTATGATCAGTTTCTAAAGTGGCCGTTGTGATCGAGGTGGCCGTTATGATCATCGTCGTATGACGTTTTTCTCTACTGGCGTCGGTGGGCGTTGTGATCAAGGTGGCCGTTGTGATCACGAGTACGAGTGGGCGTTATGATTACGGTGGCTGTTATGATCAACTTGTAAAGTTGGCCGTTGTGATCAAGGTGGCCGTTGTGATCAACTGAAAGAGTGGCCGTTGTGAAAAAGTTGGCCGTTATGATCAAATATTATTAGTGGCCGTTGTGATCAAGGTGGCCGTTATGAAATAGCAAAAACCGGGGTGGCCGTTATGATCAGTGGCCGTTGTGATCAGGTCCCTTTTTAAATATGTACTACAAATTTGTTTTTTCAAAAACAGTAAACGTTTTGAATTTGATGATCTCCCACAATCATCATCCAGCAGTGAAGATGAAAAAACGTTGACAGAATCACAAGAGGAACTTCGGTGTCACAGTTCTATACCGAAGGTTATTGTTAGCCTGACAACCAAAAGAAATGACAATAGTTCATCAAAGGGAACTACTGATAACTTTAATAATAAAAATAATCTTGTCTTAGAACCAATATGTAAATGTGATGGTAAGACAATTTTTTTGTAGTGATAATTACTCATTAATTATTATGATTTTAGAAGTTTTTAGGCATCAAAAGTTTAATCAACGTGGTTAAAAAGGACGTTAAAGAAAATTCAAATTTAATGGGTAATAAAATATGTTGCTAAAATTAGATAAATTTAATTCACTATGAATTTTGTTTTCCAGAACGATTTATAATGCAAAGTAAAGACAGGGGGAGACAATAAACTTGTCTCTTACATACAATACTGATCAACGAATAATCACACCAGTAAGTCAAGAATTGGAGCAATATTTTCAAGAATTAATTCCACACGTCTGTAGACGATTTAAAAATTTTGAATGAAACTTTATTTTTTTTGTAAGTTGTAACTTTTATAGCCAGGAAGAAGTTGTTCTAAGTTAATGTTTTTTAGATCAACAGATTAAAACGTATAGGGGCGGGAAAAGATACTAAACAATTATTTTCTAATATTAAAAATATTATTACAATAGAAACTCGGAAACAATGTAATTAGACGTGGGCAAATGCTAAATATAGATTAAAATGGTCGAAATTATTTTTGAAGTTGTGTTCCAAGAATACAAAGCTAGCAAAGCAGAAATGGAAGCTTTTTCCAACATACGTGTTTGCAATTGGGTTTGAAATTAAGCAAAGCACAATTAATACATTTAATTATTATAAAACAAAAAATGTAATCGTGTTACAACAGCATTCGTTTCAACGATGGGGATGCAGGAATGATCCTCCACCACTTAATTCACAAAAAAAAGAAGGAGTAGTCCATAGTTATGGTTGTATCGCACAGATGGCAATACTCTTATACAAAAATATAATATTAGCACATACAAGTGTAAACATACCGCCCTCCTTGAAACATCGTTTCAAAACTTATTATTAAATTATCACATAAAAAAAAATATACGAAGACATATACATAATAAAATATTGTAAATCAAAAGTAAAAACAAAATGAAAAAATAATGCTAAGACTAATTCACAGCACAGCTGTTTTGAAAACACACTAAATGTATTTGGATGCACTTTACACACATTGACACTTAAAACACCTTAATTGTCTGTGGGCAATGGGCACAACTTAGAGGCAGCGCGTCGTATGATGCCTTGGGCAGTTTTGATCGATGCAACCCGAGTGATTCCATCAAGGCCAGGATGGATATCAACTACTCGTCCCAAGCGCCATCGTAGAGGAGGCACCCCATCTTCCTTGATAAGGACTAATTGGTCTGTGCATAATGAGCCAATATTGTTGATCCATTTCGTACGTCGTTGCAATTCGCTAATGTATTCACGATGCCACCTGGTCCAAAAGTGCTGAACAATTTGTTGCAGCCTTTGGAATTGATTTAAACGTGATGTGGGTATTGCGGCTACATTTAAGTCGGGAACAGCAACCATTGATCTCCCAATCATGAAGTGAGCTGGAGTCAAGGGTGAGAGGTCGTTTGGATCGGCGGAAAGTGGTGATAGAGGCCGGGAATTTAAAATAGACTCTATTTGAATCAGTACTGTGAGCATTTCTTCATAAGTGAGCAACGCATTGCCAACTACTCGCATTAAATGATGTTTAACGCTTTTAACGCCTGCTTCGCATAACCCATTCATATGCGGAGCGTATGGTGGGTTAAAATGCCAATTTATGCCATGGTGCGCCGCAGATTGTGCTATTAGTGCGCTATTTGTTTTAAAGAACGCAAAAAGTTCCTTCAACTTAGAGTTAGCGCCCACAAAGTTTGTGCCGTTGTCTGAATAGATTTTGGACGGTTTTCCTTTACGTGATACAAACCGTCTGAGTGCAGATAAAAAAGTATCCGATGACAAGTCAGTAACTAATTCAATAGGAACTGCTTTAGTAGTTAAGCATACAAAAAGACAAATATAACATTTGCTAGTTTTTGCACCGCGACCCTTTCTATCTTTAATACTAAATGGACCAGCATAGTCAGTACTAACTACTGCAAACGGAAAATTTTGTGTGATCCTTTCTTTTGGCAAGGATCCTAACAAAGGCTGAACTACATTAGGAGAGGCATGAAAGCAACGTAGGCACGAGTGGACAATCTTTCTTGCTAATGACCTTCCACGTGTCGGCCAGTATCTTTCTCGTATTGAGGACCTGCGTGCATTAATTGAATATGTTCGTGCTCCAAAAGTAACTTTGTCATAGTATGTGACCCATCAAGAAGAATAGGGTGCATTTTTTCAAAATCGTAATTGGAGTTTTGTAAACGACCACCTACGCGCAGAATCTCTTGGTGATCAATAAATGGCGTTAAGTTCAAAATTGAACTTTTTGCACTGATCTGTTTTCCATTTTCCAAATTTTTTATTTCGAAATGGAATGATTCTGACTGAGCCATTTTAATTAAACAAGTATGAGCTTTACTGATCTCATCCATACTAAGGAATGAATTACGGCGAAGCATCTCTCTATTAGAAGCATTATGAATAAAACGGAAACAGTAAGCAACGATTCTCTCCAGTTTTCTTAAATTAGAAAATCGTTCGAAAGGAAAAGTAAAATTTTCGATGTTTAAAAGAATTCGTGTATTATTTTTTAATTCTGGAAGGCTGTCCTCTGCTGGAAGTAAATTGGGCCAAAAAGATTCAGTTAACAGTAAGAATCCAGGCCCATTCCACCACAGTGTACAGTTTCCTATTTGTACGGGTGAAATTCCTCTTGACAATAAATCCGACGGATTTTCAGCAGTGGGAACATGCAACCAAGTAGCATTTCTAGTGAGAGTTTGTATTTCCGTTACCCTATGAGCAACGAAGGTCTTTAGCAAGTGAGGGGAGGTTTTTATCCATCCTAGCACAATGGTCGAATCAGTCCATAAAAAACAGGAATTAATTACAAGATTTAGAGAATTCAACACGTTGTTAACCAACCGCGCAAGAAGTAGTGATCCACAAAGTTCTAATCTGGGTATTGTTAAAGACTTTAGTGGCGCAACCTTTGCCTTGGAGCATAAAAGATTACATACAATTTTTCCGTCTGCATTTATAGAGCGAAGGTACACGGAGGCTCCGTATGCTTGAGAACTAGCGTCTGAAAACCCATGTAATTGAACGAACTTGTAATCACGACAGATAGTATGACGAGGTATTTTTAGATCGCTCAAATTCTTAATTGATGCTCGAAATTGTAGCCATTTCTGATGTATATCTAAAGGAATTGATTCATCCCAGTTCAATTTTTCAAGCCATAGTTGTTGCAAAATTAATTTTGGAATTATTGTGCATGGACTTAAAGACCTAAAGGATCGAAGATTTGGGCAGTTTCGGATAAAATCGACCTCTTGGTGATCTTAGTACAGCATAATGAAGGAATCGCAAAAATTAGATTATCAGTGTCAGCCTGCCACGATAAACCGAGGGTTTTTGTAGATTCATATTCTCCAAATGTTATCAAATTTGGATGTACTTCAGATGGATTTACGTGCTTTAGCACGCGTGAGTCGTTTGAGATCCATTTGCAAATACGAAAACACCCTGAGGCAAGCACTTTGGGTAAATTTTTGCAAATTGATTGTGCGCGTTCTAAAGTGTCACATCCAGTTAAGAGGTCGTCGACATAGAAGTCTTTGCAAATGATTTTAGAAATTATAGGATCGGATTTTTTACAATCAAGTCCCAGTTGATATAGAGAACGAATGGCAAGAAAACTAGCTGCAGCTGTTCCGTATGTCACGGTATTTAGATCGTATGATTGGAGTTCCTGATCAGCAGTTTCTCTCCATAATATCCTTTGAAGAGATCTCTGAGAAGGGCAAACAAGTACTTGCCGATACATCTTTTCGATGTCGGCCGAAATAACATAAGCAAAGGAGCGAAAACTTAAAAGTATGGAGAATAAATCTCGTTGCACTGTGGGACCGACCATTTGTAAATCGTTGATTGAATAACCACTTGCAGATGGAGATGAACCGTTAAATACGACACGCAACTTTGTAGTAATGCTATCCTCTTTAAGTACGCAATGATGGGGTAAGTAATAGATTGGACTAGAACATAGAGCAGTCGAAGGGGACATGTGACCTAATTTAATGTATTCGCGCATGAATGAGACGTATTCCGTTCGCATACGCTCGTTGTGTGAGAGACGTTTTTCCAATGCAAAAAATGACCTTTTTGCTGTTTGATACGACTCAACCAATTTAGATGGCAAATCTTTTAAAGGAAGACGAACTATAAATCGTCCAGAAGAATCTCGTTTCGTATTTACAACAAAGTGGTTTTCGCATTCTGCCTCTTCAATAGATAAAGGTTTTTTATGAGGAATTTCCTCAATTTCCCAAAACTTAGATAACTGATCTTGAATAGCAGCAGAGAAGTGACAACGGACTTCATTCTGTAAAGAGGAAGTACTGCAAATTGGACCACTGACAATCCAACCAAACCTAGTTTTTTGTAACTTTGGTTGACCAGGTCCAAGTGAAATCTGGCCTACACATAGCAAATCGTAAAAGCATGCTGCACCAAGAAGAATGTCAATAGAACCAGGTTTCATAAAATTTGTATCAGCCAATGTGATATTACCTGGAATTTGAAGGTGCTCTGTTTCAACCTTCACCTTAGGCAGAAATCCCGTAATCATTGGTATTATTAGGCATGAAGTTTTTAAATGATATTCTTTATGTTTTGCACGTATTGACACGTCGCATTCGGAATTAACATTTGTAGAAGAGTTCATCAAACCCAGAACCTTTATGTGAGCACGTTTTTTATTAAGTTTTAAGCGATTAAATAAATCTGCAGTTATGTAATTACTCTGACTTCCCGAATCAAGCAATGCTCTAACAAGATGAAACTGACCATCATTATCAGCAATTTTAACAACGGCTGTAGACAAGAGAACGTTGTTAGACGCAAACGAAGACAAAGTTAAATTACGTTCGAGTTCATCTGAGATAGTTGTTGAGGTTTGAGCGACGGTGGAAGACAATGCAGATATGTCACCGTCTAAATGAAGCAATGAATGGTGTCTGCCTTTACAGTGACGGCAGCTAAATCGCGATTTGCAGTTTTTGGATATATGACCCTTATAGAAGCAATTGGAACAAAGGTTGTTCTCTTTGGCATAATTAATTCGATGGTTTACAGGCAATGATTTAAACTTTTCACAGCAGAAAATTAAATGAAGGTCTTTGCAATATTGGCAAGTCTGATTGTTGGAAACGAAAGAGCGAACACCACTGTTGTGCTTCGCAATTTGTTTGCTAAGCACTTGTGATACATCGCGTGAATGCATAGGCTTTCCCGTGTCATTTGCAACTGCTTCAGCTATACTAGCCTTCAATTCAAGAAAATCTAAAAATTCGGAAATTGTAGGAGGGTTGTTGATGTCTTTGGATTCTTCCCAGTCTAATTTAGTGCGTGAATCTAGATTTGCGACTAAATGGTGGATAAGAATTACTTCGCCTAACTTATCTTCAGGAACAAGCAATCTTAAAAACTTTACATTCTGCATTGTATTATCGATAATTTTTCTAAATTTAGCTGAGGATTCCTTAATGTTGTTATCGACGGAAAAAAGAGCATTGATGTGATTTCTAATTAAACCCCGTTTGTCGTTGTACCGCTTGCAAATTATATTCCAAGCATTATTATAATTTTCCGCAGAGAAAGTTTGCGTTTTAAGCAATTCAGCAGCTTTGCCGACTAAGCTGGCTTTAAGATAATGAAATTTTTGAATATTTTGCAACGCATCGTTTTTATTTATTAAGCTTTCAAAAGTATCCCGAAACTCAATCCACGTTTGATGTGAGCCACTGAATTTTGGAATATCTATCGCTGGCAAACGAAAGTATGATGTTTGTTTATCGCTATTGTTTAATGAATTATTTAAATTCGTAAGATTTTCAGCTTTTTCGCGCAACAATATTTCGACTTCGGCGTCAACTGAATAATATCTCGCATCGAATGACTCACGTTCAACGTATTCAGGTTCAGGCTCTTTCGACTCGCATTCTATTTGTGTTTGTATCGTGTCGAACGACTTCATTAAATCACCGAAAGTTTGATAACGCTTTCCTAATTCCGTTTTTTGTTTAATTGTAATTTCCGCGACATCGTTTGGTAAGGTTTCGATAAACTTTTCAAACATGGTTAATTTTCGTTTGATGACTGCGCGTTCAGCTTTTAATGATTCAATTGTTGGGGCCATTATACGCCAAATATTTAAATCGTAATAAAGCAAGAAGCAAGTTTAAAAGAAACAATACAAATAATCGGTGATGGCGCATAAAGGAACCCAGTGACGTCACTAATACCGTTAAGGGTTGTATTGTGTAAACAACGTTTGAAAATAAAAGGCGCAATTTTTTATATTAATACTTAAATTTGTTGTAACTGTAAGTTGAAGGCATGTACTTCAAATTTATGAAATTTAAAATCAATGATGACGGTACAGCATAAAGCAAAATATATATATATTTTTTATAGGATTTAGAAAAGCATTATGTTAATTTTTATAGTAAATGAGAACAACGCACGCATAAAATAGCAGAACGCAACACAGAATAGCACAAAACTAGCATGTAACAGCATAGATCATGGCGCAATAACGTATTTTATTTTCTTTTACAGCAGCAATGGCAACCGGCAATGTGTTCAAAGTAAAAGCAATATTTAGAGCAAAAAAATAAAAAATACTGATTGAAATAGAATTTAGCAATGTTAGGAAATAAAGTTAGCAAAGGAAACTCACATTTCTCGACGGGAAACTTGCGATGTCCGCAGATATCTTGATTTGTAGGTGGACCTCGTGGTAGCAATTCTTCCTAACTCTCGTAATTTGCACTTTTTTTTAGATAATTTTAAAATAATCCGGCTCGAAGGACCATATTTGCAATTGGGTTTGAAATTAAGCAAAGCACAATTAATACATTTAATTATTATAAAACAAAAAATGTAATCGTGTTACAACAGCATTCGTTTCAACGATGGGGATGCAGGAATGATCCTCCACCACTTAATTCACAAAAAAAAAGGAGTAGTCCATAGTTATGGTTGTATCGCACAGATGGCAATACTCTTATACAAAAATATAATATTAGCACATACAAGTGTAAACAATACGTATGACAGGAATAAGGTAAGAATTAGTATTTTATATTACGATTCATTTTAGTCGATACAAATGTTTTAGGCAGCACAAACGAGAGAAGTAAGAAAAAAAAAATTAAAAGTACAAACTATATTTATATACTGTGTGTTAACATATACCTATGTAAAGAATTTTTGCAAGTTTATCTTTTCATTAAAATTTCTTTAGAGATAAAAATATTATTTTTTGTTTGCAATTCGAATCGAATATTTTTTTATTCTGTAGTTATTTTGAAAACGGAGGCTACGTTAATTAATTATAGGCACTCGGTAAATACGCTTATATGATGTTTTAAAGGGTGTTTGTGCACTATTACTACTATTAGGTTCTACTAAACGTAAAGATATCGTGTTTAAAAACGTACAGATAAATAGTGTTAACGTGAAGATATCGTGTTAAAAGCGTACAAAATATCGCGTTAAAAATCGTGAAGAAATCTAAGAAATCGTAACTTATTAGTCCCGATATGTTCACGTCCCTTCACGTTTTTTAACACATATCTTTATGTTTCCTAACACAATAGCTTCACGTTTTTTAACACTATATTATCTTTACGTATTTTAACACTATATCTTCACGTATTTTAACACGATATCTTGTTTTTAACACAATATATCGTCACGTTTTTTAACACGATGTCGTCACATTTTCTAATATATATCTTCAAGATTTAGTTACACATTTGGTCACGGTTTCTTCACGATTTTTTAACAGATACAAGTCACGAATTTTCGAAGATTTCGTCAACATTTCGTAACGGCTATTCAACGTTTAAAAGTATCGTTAGCGTGACAAATTCGGGAGTTAAATTTAGAGCGGTTTTATAACGTGTTAGTCACGAATTTTGTCACGAATTCGGGATCTCGTATAACTCACGAAAAATAAAAACGTCTCATTTTCAGTTGCTTTTTCGTGACGAAATGTTACCTGGGCGTTGTTAAGGTTTGTCATAAAAAGGTGTAAGTTTGCTTCATATTTGTCATTTGTGGAGTTATTATAACGAAATAAGTGACAAGGGGTCTTGAAATATGTTAACCACGAAGCTTCTATTTGTGTGTTAGAAAGAAATTTCAATGTAAAAAGACACACAATTCTTTTAATTTCGAATTTACGATAAGGATGCAAACCACGACAATTCAACTTAGTTACGCCATACGTCGCTTTGTTATGAATTTGTATTTGTATTCGCGGTGCTTTCAGGACTACATAACCTGTACATAACCTCCAATATTACTTAATTCTCAACTTGCTCTCGTTCCTGTTGTTAATTGTTTTATACTAATTTATTAGATTAATAGTAGTAGTTTTTAGTACATTGATTTATATTATCCTAAGGTTAATATACAATTAGTACAAACTACTATAGGTACAAATAAAAAATTAAATTAAGGATTAAACGTTAGGATAATATATAGTAAGATCAGAGGTGGGTAAAATGGTTTTCAAAACCTATTTAAAATGGAAAATAGAAAATACATTCGTTAAATGTATTTAAAATACAAAATGGAAAATGGTTTCTATCAAGCTATTTAAAATATAAAATGGATATTTTAAATAGATTTATAAATAAAAAATAGTTTAAAATAATTTACCTTTTTTACAGTATAAAAGTCAATGACTAACTTTCATAAACTTGCATTTGGGCCTCATGATCATTCCCTCATAAGAGAATAAGCTTTCAACGGGAACTGAGAAGAAGGAACTTCTTGACACCTTAATTGATATTGATAATGACAAAACATAGTAAAAATTGTATCAATGTTTTGCAGTCCCCGAAGACTAGTGCTATCACTGCTGGATTTACCAAGGCCGGCCGGTAGGCTCAGATCTAGGGGCACACAATACTAAGGGGCGCGACCTATTAGTTATTATATACTAGCTGTTTATGCTAATATTTGAGTCAATTATAGATGCTATTCCTCAAATTATGTTCGTAAGTGACTTTTATACATCTGTCATCATAAAGATTAATTTCTTGTGAAAAATTATCGAAAAATTACTACCTTCCTTGTCATTAATAAACAAAAATTATTGGGCCTAATTTAGAAACGTCCACCCTTTAAATCCAACCCTGACTACCTATTTTCATCAAATAAGAAATGTTTATTCGTTAAGATTATAAGCAACTTCCGGCTTAGAACGCGTCGTAGTCTAAGCCAAGTTGCTTATAGTCTCAATCAAAATAACCGCTAAAACTAAGATTTTATAAAGTTGTTATTCGTTAACCGATTACAGAGGAAGTTGTACTATTACTTTAATTTCGTTGTTCTAAAGACAGAATCTCTAGTTCGTTAAAAAACAATTGTTGAAGTTGTTTTCAAGCATCTTTAGAAATTCATTTAAGACCATATTACGGTCACGTGTTTTAATTTTGAAAAACAGCAAACTTGCAATTTTATCCCACGCACAGAACGTCTTTACAGAACACAACAAAAAACTATGGATGCTATGATCATTGATAAGAAAAAGGTTTTGATGGCCAGAACACGTGAGGAAAATTATGTAGCCGCGAAAGCTTGCACAAACGTCGGTATATCTAGGTCGCCTATGAGTAAGTATTTAAAATAGAAAATGGTTCTAAATTCCCATTTAAAATAGAAAATGGAAAATAGATTTAAGTTAAGTATTTGAAATAGAAAATGGCATTTCCATTTTAAATAGGCATTTAAAATAGATTTATTCAAAATAGTTACCCACATCTGGTAAGAGTAACTGTTGGATAATATATATTCATAAACTCTGTATAACAAAATGAAGTTGCGCGCGCATATAATGGAGCACAAATAATGTGCAACATACATAGAGTTTGTGCTGTTGTAGTTACTCGGTGAATGTAGATGTTATTAAAACGTAGTGTTAAGCATTTTTCATGTAAAGCTGTAATTACTTTATTTACTCATTAAATAGTCACGATCGTGTTTAACGCTTTCTTAATCTATATCCTTAAGAGGTTATGGGCCCAGGATACGTTTGGATTAACGCGCAAATATAGATTCGTGTTTTATTATCAGGCAGACATTTTTTGTTATCCGTTATTAAAAAGTGTGAAGTGCCGTAAATAAAATGCTGGCAGAAAGTGTTAATGTGGCAGTAATGAGTAAGTTCGATGGTAAGAATTATCATCAATGGAAATTCCAAATAAAGCAAGCTCTTAGGGCTAAGGGAATTTACGAAGTTACAACGGGTGACGCACCAAGGCCAACAGACGCCACTAAACCGGAAGAAGTAATTTCATGGGACAAGAAAGATGCATTAGCTATGTGCATTATAACTGCATCGATGGATTATTCCCAAATTACGCTTATTGAAAATTGCGAAACCTCGCAGGAAGTAATAAATAAATTAGACGCCATTTATTTGATGAAATCCGAAGCAAGCAAAATGATGGCGCATGAGCAGTTCTATAAATACAAGATGGCGCTAAATGATTCAGTTGTTCAACACATCACGAAGGTAGAAAATTTGGCACGTCAAATCAGAGAAACTGGCGAAAAGATAAGTGATATTGCTGTAATCACAAGAATTTTAAGTACTTTACCAGCAAAATTTGGTAACTTTAGACAAACGTGGCTTTCAATCGATGAAAATAAACAAACAATTAGTAACCTCACCAGTCGCCTAATTGATGAAGAAATGAATTTAGGTACATCTGAAGAAGCAGATAACGCATTTGTGGCATCTTCAAGTTCGAAACCTAATAAACCGAAGAAAAAGTTTTTGGTGACGTGTTATAACTGTCGCAAGAAAGGTCATATTTCAAGAAACTGTTGTGCTCCACGAAGAAATGCTCAAACGGAATCTACGCATACAACTTCGAATTGCGATTACTCGGCATTTAACATTGAAAATGAAGACGTCAGCGATAGGATAACACAAAGTGAGTGGGTCCTCGATAGCGGTGCATCTCATCATATGTCTCCAAATAAAGAGTTATTTGTTAACTTTAAAGAAGTTGAAGAATGGTCTGTCAAATTAGGCAATGACGAGGCATTACCTGTAAAAGGAACAGGAGATATTAAAATCCAGTGTTTTATAAATAAAGAGTGGGTTAAAAGTGTTATCTCCGAAGTTTGGTACGTACCCGGTCTTCGAAAGAATTTATTTTCTGAAGGTACAGTGACACAAAAAGGAATGAGAGTAGTAAAAGAAAAGGATAAAGCATACATTTATGAAAAGGACTTACTGAAAGCGTGCGCAGTTCGCGAATCAAATAACCTGTATAAACTTTTGTTTCGTACAAAAATTAATGAGGAAGTTAATTCCGCAGAAAGTGATAGTGTGAAAACGTGGCATGAGCGTCTCGGACATGTTAATATAAAAACAATTTGTGAAATGGCGAAAGTAGGTGTAATACAAGGAATAAACGTAAGTGATAAACAAGATTTTGTGTGTGAAGGTTGTCAATACGGAAAACAGCATAAGTTAGCATTTAACAGAAGTAAGTCAAGGAATTTGCAACCAGGCGAATTAATACACAGTGATTTGTGCGGACCTATGCAAACACCATCCGTGAGTGGATGTCGTTATTATATCCTTTTCAAGGACGATTGTACTGGATTTAGAGTAGTTTATTTTATTCGAAATAAATCGGATGCTTTAGATTGTTGTAAACGTTACGTACAGTTTTGCAACAATAAATTCGGTTACAACATAAAATCTCTACGTGTTGACAATGGCACTGAATACACGAACCAGGAATTCAAACAATTCCTAATACAGAAAGGAATACAACTCGAAACCTGTGCACCGTATACGCCTGAACAAAACGGGAAAGCAGAACGAGAAAATCGTACCATAGTTGAAAGTGCCCGGTCAATGCTATACACTAAAGATCTACCTTTGTATTTATGGGCGGAAGCCATCAACACGGCAGTGTACATTCTAAATAGAACGCCAAACTCAACTAGCGAAAATTTGACCCCGTTTGAAAAATGGTACCATAGGAAACCAGTGCTGAAACATGTTAAAGTGTTTGGAAGTGAAGCCTTCATGCATATACCGGATAATTTAAGAAGAAAACTTGAACCGAAAAGCAAGAAATTAATATTGGTAGGATATCAAAATGATTCAACAAACTACAGATTGTTTGATCCAATCACAAAAAAATTAAAAATATCGCGAAACGTAACGTTCAATGAAAATAAGGAAGTCGTACTCCCAAGAACGAACGCTGTATTGATTCCAATCAACGAAGACGTAACAGAAGAAATTCAGGATAAAAACGTTGAACATGATAATCAAAATGGTAATGTAGAAAATGCTATTTTGAATAACCACACATATCAGTTACGAAATCGGAATAGTATACATCCACCAATGAGATACATAGAACCTGAAGTAAATATGGTAGAAATAGGAATTCCCGAAACGTACGAAGACGCAATCACTTCAGATAAAGCTGAAAAATGGATAGCAGCAATTGATGAAGAGATAACTGCTTTAAATAAAAATGATACTTGGAAACTAGTGCCGTTACCGGATGAGAAAAGAACAATTGACGGAAAATGGATTTTCAAAATAAAAAGGTCAAGTGATTGTCAGATCAGTAAATATAAAGCAAGATTGTGTGCGCGTGGATTTGCACAGATAGAAGGAATCGACTATAAGGAGACGTTCGCACCGACTACACGTTATGAAACGATAAGACTTTTACTTACGATCGCTGTACAAGAAAATTTCCAAATAATTCAATTTGACATAAAAACGGCGTTTCTATACGGAGAATTAGACGAAGAAATTTATATGAAACCACCACCTGGAATAGTAAACGATTCAAAATTAGTGTGTAAACTCAACAAGTCCCTGTATGGTTTAAAACAGTCTCCACGTTGCTGGAATAAAAAGTTTGATGAATTTTTAAAGACATATGGATTTAAACAATGTGAAGCAGATAAATGTGTTTACGTAAAAGATGTTCTTCAGCAATTAACATTACTTGTGATTTATGTAGACGACGGACTCATTCTGGGAAAAGATAAACAATTACTTAATAGAATCGTGAACGAATTACAAACAAAATTTGAAATAACTTTGAGTAATCCGAATTACTTTGTCGGATTACAAATAGAAAGGCTTGATGATGGATCAATGTTCATCCATGTGAAGAATTACATTGATCAAATGTTAAATCGATTTAAAATGACCGACGCAAAGATTTCAAGAACTCCAGCTGACTCAAATGTTGTGTTGTCATCAACAATGGAAGGTGACGTCAATTTAAACGTGCCTTATCGCGAAGCTGTCGGTTCGTTGATGTTTGCAGCCATAACAGCACGGCCGGACATAATGTATGCCGTTAACATCGTAAGCCGATATCAAAACAATCCTAAAGCAGCTCATTGGAATGCAGTCATTAGGATTATGAAATATCTAAAAGGTACAAAATATTATGGTATTAAGTATATCGGTAACAATAATAGTGATTATGAAATAAATGGTTTTTCTGACGCGGATTACGCAAACGACATAGATACCCGACGTTCAACCACCGGATACATTTTTAAAATGAATCAAGGTGCAATCACATGGTGCAGTAGAAGACAGTCAGCAGTTTCCTTATCAACGACAGAAGCAGAATTCGTTGCAGCAGCGGAAAGCGTGAAAGAACTATCCTGGCTTCAACAATTATTACGTGAAATTGTTCCCAATAAAAAATTAAATTTTTGTTTGTGCGTGGATAATCAAAGCGCTATAAAATTAATTAAAAACCCAATTTTTCATAAACGTACAAAGCATGTGGACATACGCTTTAATTTTATTCGTGAAAAATATGCCAACGATGAATTTAAAATTAGATATGTTCCATCGGATCAACAGACAGCAGACATTTTAACTAAAGCTCTACCTGTTTCAAAGTTCGAAATTATGCGAGAATATCTTGGCATGCTCAAAATGTGAATTTGATTTGTTCATTCTTAGTTAAGTATGTACGTAGTTTTATATTTGTGATCTATAGATTTGAACTTTATATGTAAGAACATTTCTTTTTGTTTAACTAGATATATAGAGAGTTCAGAATACGGGGTAGTGTTGGATAATATATATTCATAAACTCTGTATAACAAAATGAAGTTGCGCGCGCATATAATGGAGCACAAATAATGTGCAACATACATAGAGTTTGTGCTGTTGTAGTTACTCGGTGAATGTAGATGTTATTAAAACGTAGTGTTAAGCATTTTTCATGTAAAGCTGTAATTACTTTATTTACTCATTAAATAGTCACGATCGTGTTTAACGCTTTCTTAATCTATATCCTTAAGAGTAACTTTAAAAGCTAAAGTAGTTATAAAACAGCCGGTTTTAGCTACAATTAATTTGCTCACTGAGTACGGTACCACTTCTTCTTTTGAAACTTTTTATTTAATCTTAAAACTTTGTTTCTAGTTCACTGAACTATTCTTGCTACATAAGTTGACAGTTGCCAATCAGCAAGAAAACGTTTTTTTCATGTTTTAAAAACGTTACTTCTTAAAATAGTTTTTCAAAAAATTATTTTTGTTGCGTTTTAAAAATATTTCATTTAAACATTGACATTGAAATATTTTAAAAATGTTTTCTAAAACATTTTTTGTAACATAAAAGACGTTTTTATTTTATTAGAAATTATACTTTTGCTTCCTTTCACGTATACACTTTATTCTTTTATATATTGTAACACAAACGCAACTATATAAAATTTTGTTACATATTATTAATAAATACATATTAAACCTTTTCGTTTTTCTAAAAACTTTCTTGCAAATTTGAATTAAGTACTTAATAACCACGTTTGCGCAAAGTACCAGTATCTGTGTGAAAAGATGGCAATTTTGTATATAATAATTGCATTACATTTTAAGCTTCAACGAATCAACAATTTTTATAGTATTACTTTCATGTTATTAGTTTAATCGGTTTCTAATTTGCGTTCTAGTGAAACTCAAATAGATACTTTTAATATATGTCAGCATTTATTATGATGGTACGTTTTTCGTTGCAAGAAATTTTGCTCAAGTGTAATATTATTTGTTACAGCAGTGGTACACTAAAACGTTCATTCTATGTACTTCATGATTTCCATTCTTTGTGATGTTTTAGGGTTATTAAATTGATATGATGTTGGCCAAATGGGAGATTTAAACGTGCACAATAATCAATTAATCTTGGTATGTAATTATTTCGGATATTAATGTAGCATTATTTTGTGTGTACAAAGTTTCAAAATCTTTTTGTTGTACTGGTTTTCGTTTTTGCACAAAGAGGTACATGCATGATTAGTCAAAGGTTTTTTTATTTTATGGGTAGGATCCTTCGGTGTGGAGGAACCGACAACAATAAAAACAACTATTGTTCAGGTCTTAACAACAGATAAAGGTTGTTTTTATTGTTGCCGTTCTTCCACTCCGAAGGATCCTATCCGTAAAACAGAAAAACTTTTGATTAATTGGAAACTTTTGTGAGGATTATTATAATTATTTTAATTAATATAAAGTAATTACTTGAATAATCTTTGTTTTACTTTTATGTTATTGCGTTAATTTTTGTTATAGGCACCAAATGCGTTTGCAGCCACATGAAATTGAAGTATTTTGAGTACACAAAGATTGTACCTAGTAAACACACGACGTCCCAGCGACGTTCGTTTTATGTCCAAATGATGTCTTTACATCCCGGGCTTTAAAACGTATAGGATGTCTTTAATAGGACGTCCTTAGGATGTCAATGAAGAACGTACGACGGGATGTCCTATGCGGGAAAAAACAAATGCAAATTTAGTGCGCGTGCCCACTTTCCTTCTTGTTCTCTGGTACCTACTCAACACCCGTACGCTCCTTTGGTATATCAAAGTGGTACACTCTGTTTGCACCGTTTGCACTCTGTATCTGTTTTTGTTGGTGTTTTGACTACTTCATTTACCTGTACTTTTTATTATCTAACGTTTTTTGGGTGTTCTAGTGCATAAACAAATTTATTTGGTAAGTTTTTGGTAGCTTGTATTTATTTATAATGTATAAATCATCATTTATAATTATTATTTTGAATTACTAAAAATTAATAAAAGTTTATTGAAATTAAAACATCACAATTATTAATAATGGTGATTTAAAACCCTATCTTGCGCGCATATACCTATGCGGTGAATTGAAAATATTTATTTTATGTAAAAAAAAATTTTTTTACTCAAAAAATTATTTAAAAAATGTTTTCTTTGTATTAAAGGTTTAAAAGTGTAACGTTATCTCACGACTTTTATCGTCGCGATTCACAATAAGTCATCCAAAAATGTCAACATGACCGATAAGGCAAAATCGCTAATCTAACTAAGAAACTATAACGTTATCGCGTTCTTGGTATTCATAGTTATGATATTACTGTTCGTTTTTCTCGTATTGTATTACTATTTCCACAATAATTAGTTAGGTAGTTAAAAATACGTCTAGAAATAATTTTGTTTTTACTACATTCCTCTGATGAAATGTAAATGCGAAACGTATAAAAATTCTTAATGAATTTGCAAAACTGACTCGTATATAATTTTTTTTTAAAAAACGATTTAAACAATTTTTAACTGGTTATAATCGATCATCACTCAATAATAGAATTGTCAAAACGATCAATCAATAATTCTACAAAAGAAGTATCACTTTATCAATTCTTTAATTTAGAAAAATGTAAATTCTGATTACATAGAAATACCAAAATAAGTTTTTTGTAGTATTAACTTTTTTATCGATTCTATATGACGATTACCATCTCTTATGTAGTTGCATGGTTTCAGGCGCCACTTAAAAAAATCGAGAAGTATAAAAAACTCGCTAAGGAGGGCCAAAGAACGCCGGGATTGAAAAGATAAAAAAATGAAATAATCTAAATTTATTTTAATTGAATATAATTTGGATTTTTATTTGAAAATATAGTTTTATGTAATAATAATTTGTATTTTATTTTGATGAAGTTATTTTTATTTATTACGTCAAGTCGCAGAGGAGTACGTTAAGTCTCCTTACTGAATAAAGAATACAATAGAAAAAACCACAAAGTAGATGTACTTTAACTGGAAATGGTACTTTTCTTGATAAAAATATAATCTACATATATAGTATACATATCCTACAGCCATCTAAAAGGGACGTCCTATAAGGACATCATAGGGATGCACACACTTGTGACAAAAGAACGTCCCATGAATGTCCCTAGGACGTACACAGAACCAAAATGGGATGACTTTGGGACATTCAGTGATCCGCAAAATCATGTCCCCGGGACATCCTTGTGTTTGTTGGGTATTATCTATCTTTTGTAAGCATTTTAGGGCTGGTTCTATAATAACGGTATAAATGTCAGTTAAGTATTATAGTTAGTTTGATTGTAAAATGCTGTCGTTATTGGCTGTGTTATTGGTTAGTATAAATAAAACTAATAGCCAAATATGTCAGTATTTTAAAATTAAAGCAAGTATCACTAAACTTACATTTATACCATGATTGTAGAATTGTCTTTAAGCATATTGCAGTATTAAAAAATAGCGTTGACTATACATTTTTTATACATTAATGTAACATTTGTAAAATATTATAAATATATATAAATAATATTTTTTAAACATTTTTGGAATGTTTTTCTAATATTGACTTTGCAACGTAATTCTGGCCATTAAGACGTTTTTGCAATGTTTTTAAAAATGTATATATATTTTGTAAAACGTTGAAAAAAACATTTTAAAAATGTGTACAGGTATCACTTATTATGCGCGTCTTTATCAGTAACAACCAATTCTCTATGATAAGGACATACGTTTCAAAAATCTTAAACCTTACCTTGCCTACCGATGAGTCATAATACAGGTCTTGCGATTTCGACTTTAATGAGTATGTTTTATTATAAAGTCATTTTAAGTCGTGTAATAACACCTTTTTAATAATAAACAAATCGTAGTCAAGGTAATATAAATTTAAAGTACTTAGTGTCTTTTTTACGAATTTAAAGTTTATTTTTATTACAACGCAAATCAATTGATCAAGACTATGAATAAAAACTAATTTAATAGAAAAACACATTGCAAGATATCTGAGTTTACTCTTACAAATAAATATTTGCATTTCAAATCATATAGAACACAAATTATACATTGTGTGCAGATAACAATGTTTGTCTATTTTTTTCTTGTCGAAACTTAATAACAACCAACGAGGTATAATATAATTACATAACAACTAGTAAATTTTGTCCAAATAACTTTTACCTGTAATTTGTATAAACTGTGAAAATGTTGACATATAAAATATTTTGAAAATAAAAAATCCTGCAGTCACAAAAGTTTATAGTAGATAACATCTCGGCATCAATTCACAAAATGGATTTAAAGTTTCTATCACAATAATAATTCATACTCAATTGACTACATCTCGATGCAATAATCATTAAAATATTACAATTTAATATTAAATATTTTTATTAAAATAGTGATACATATTTATAGATATAATTAAAATAAAAATCTTGCTGCCGATATATATATCACACACAAGTGCAATATAAACTTTAATATGTTTTTACATACTTAACTTCTTTCCCAGTTTTCTGGATCATTTTTAAAATTTCATCGGGTGAAAGAGTAGAAGTCACTTTCACTATTTGCTCTACCAAATTGATATCAATTTTGTCAATCCCTTTTCCTGCAAAGAAAAGTCACCAATTACTTCAACAACAATAAAAGCTACCTTCAAATTTTGATAAAACTCTTTGTACTGCACCGGAACAACCATCACATGTCATTTTAACATTGTATTCGTGTACTTGTGCCTAAAATTATAGAATTAAAAGAAATACGTTGACTTGTAGTTTATACCTCGGACATATTAAGTTATGTGCTTGAGTATTTTTATGCAACAGATTTTAGTTGAACTAAAATATTAGCGACTATATTGCACTTTATGAAATCTAATCTAACACAGAGTTTATTTGACTTTTGATAAACATAACGATCAAAGATAACGATGTCATAGCCAAGGTAAAAAAAAGTTGTAAAAGTAAATATAGGGAATTTTTCATTAAACCATTAAACCACAGTATAATCAGTATAATGCTTTCAGATCCAGTAGAACCACTCCATGTCGGCATCTTTGATGTTTGTTCCAAAAAGTTTTCTTGCGCAAGCTACCACGAGTTGATTTGAGTGGGAGAATTTTTAGCGTTAAATTCAAATTTTAAATATTTTTAATTCAAGGCGTCGGTGCCATTCACTTTTTCACGCCCGATGTTATTTCCTTTTTAAATCAATTTTATGCTATTTATGTAATAACAACAGAAATTATTTAATACTGTTAAAATAAACTATTTATTTCTAAATTTAAAATTTAGTAAAAGTAACTAATATTTATTTCATATAGAACGTGAAGCATCACAAACCTTAAAATGATCCGCGAACGTGTATTCTTTTTATAATATGATATTTACGCTGTTTATGCAAAATTTAGATGTGCAAAGTCAACAGTGATATGAAATTGATACGTATACCGAATTAAAAAAAATCGAATTTAGCAAGTTATTTCTTATCAAACTGTATAGCAATTTTGGCGGCCCAGTGTTAATGTATTAAGATTTTTTAAAAAAACTAACTTTTTATTATATTATTTAACTTTTACAAACCAAAAATAATTAACTTTCAACATCCACTATTAATAAAATTGTATATTGAAATCAAAATAAATAATGCAAACTGAAAAAACTTATTCGTGTAACTAGAACTCTTCGGAGCAGTTTTTGTTAGCCATATAATTGCAATTTTATAAAGGTGGTTTTTTACACCCACTTTTGGATGCAAGAATACCGTAGCGCATCTATTGGTTGCATCCAAAATTTAAAAAAACGCTAGTTTTAGGATGCAAACACCAGATGTCACTAAGAAAAAATTATTTAAAAAGCAACCTGTTAAATCTGCACGACGTATATCGTTAATCAATTTATATCATTTTATGTATATTAAAATATAACCATATATATCATATATATATATATATATATATATATATATATACATATATATACTAGATTGCTAAAGCTTATGGGATGCGCAGAAAAAAGTGGACCTAACAAGATGGACGTTGCTAGGGGTACGTACGCATGCGCACTAGTGACAGCTGCGTGTGCAGGGTTGTCACATGAATATTTTAGTAAGTCATGCATTGTTACCAGATATATAATAAAAACTGTTTTTAGTAGTTAAATAAATATATTTTAAAAACACTCGATTACCAAAGTAGATTATAGAGTATTTATCGATATATTTTTACTCATTTTCATATTATAGTAAAATTAAGATAAAATAACCACAACCAACTTGGCAAAAACTAAAACCGAAATCATAAACTTTAATAAAGTAATGTACTCGATTCAAATTATAAAATTCCACAATTATCTAAATTTTAATATTAAAAAAAAGCATGTGTACATTTACAATCTACATATATTGTAAAATTTAATAACTATGTTTGATTATTTCATTTGTATTTAACAGCTTATGATGCTAATCTCATCATCGTCTAATTCAGAATAAAAAGTATTGTAGCTCATGCAAATAAACTTTAATCATACACGAATCAAGTTATAATTTTGCATTGTTTAGGCCGATTAAAAGCTGATGTTAATGACATATACAGTATACAAGTTAAATAAATCAGAAGTTTGCAACAATTTCATATGCATGTTTTAGACTGGTTCGATAAATTCCTCTGCATTTTAAGAAATGATTTCAATACCAGATTGCTATATAAAATGATTATATATTTTATAACTACATCTACATCTCCATACAAAGAAAACACAAAACGAATCGATACATTAACATGCGTCTTAGGGTAGCAAACCGTGTCTTCTGCTTGTACAACCTTTCTTAACATAAATATGCACTACAAACTAAAATGCATCATTCAAAATAACAGAATACAGAGTAGCATTATTAAATAAAAATGTAAAAAAAACAATTTGTTGCATTGAAACGAGTTTTGTTAACAAGCATTATATCGATTATATCCTTTAGTACATTATGAATAAAACTTTCAAAAAAATTATTCATCTAAAAAACCAGAAAAGTAATTGCATTTGTCTGGACGAAACTTTTTGTTAAATGACCCCTTCAAAACTGTCACCAACATTTAGATGGATTTAAAATCTTGATCATGAAGAGTCAACTACAATTTCTAATTACACATTGCAATAGTTTTAGCTTTGTAACTACCGTATGCATTTATCTTGGTCAGAAATGTTAATCTTTCGTTTTGCACTTATGGTTGAATATACTTATTATTTATTAGAACGGAGCTTGCTTGAGTTTATCTCTGAAAGAATATATTATCCTAGATCAACATTAAATACATTTTAATTTTTTACAAACCAGCAAAAGTTAAACTAAAGAGACATAACCTCCAACAACCGTTTAGTAGTAAACTTTGAAAATGTTTAAAAATATCTCTATTGCGTTGTTTTAGTTAAGTTTTAATTATTTTCAGCTTTTCCACTTTCACTAACATTAAAATATGTATTTAAAAAATTAACGATAAAATGTTAATAAATGTCAAGTCGACGTCAGTTTAAACGTAGTTGTGCGCATGCGTACAAACCCCCCTGCGCAGATTCAATTTGACCCGCATTTTAAATTAAGCTTTGGTCATCTATTTAATAGGGAGTTATTGCACGCGTTATGATCGCTTTCCCTTATTAACGCAAACCTTATTTTGACATCTACGCGTGCGCAGAAGTTTTTATTAAATAAGGGAACCTTAATAAAATACTGCCTTCCCTTATTTACGAACGAATACGGTAAGAATTTAAGGTGACGTTATTTCCCTTATAGCGTCATCTGACAAAAATCTTAACCTCCAAAGTTTGTTTACGTTGGTAGTTTTAGAGGGAAACATAAAAAAAGAAATGAGTTTAAGTGAAAAAAAAGCGAGACTACGATTTTCATATAATGATGATCTAGCTCTTTTAAGAGAATTTGTGAGGGAAAATCCATTACTCTATTCTGGAGATGAGGGATGGGAGTTATTAAGGCGGAATGTAGAAGTTCTAACTGGAAAAGGGTTCACCCTGCGAACCCTTAAACAACACTTAATCCTGCTTATCGATTTATGGGTAAAGAAAGATAAGATTGATAATGTAAGGTAAGAATAAGTTTTTATGAAAACGTCCATAGCCCTGCATTCGCCGAACAAAATAGTTTAAATGTGTTTTTAGGTCTGGAATTGAGGGCATGTGCTCCGAGAAGGATAATCTCTAACACGAAGTAAGTTCACTGTGTCGGGAGTTTAATTTTGTTGGGAGACCAAAAAAAAACATCAAAAGAAACTCAGCTATTACAATTGGGGAAGGAAGCACGTACAAAGTACGCTATTACATTTTCTAATGATAATAAAGAAAATGAAATCATTACTGAAGAGCTAATGTGTGTGGACGTACAAAATGAAGAGGAGGTTGGAGATATTATCACCCAGGTAACATTACGTGACGACCAAATTTTAGACTTCACGAAATCGTCACGAACTATCGAGATAAAGATGTTTTTATTTAAAATCTTTATAAAAACGATGAAAATAAATCGTTAAAAATAGTAGTGTGAAAATACGATACAGATTTTAAGTAAAAGTTCGTTAGAAAATAGATGACGTTAAAACGTGACAAATACGTCACGAATAATTGCCAACATTTTCAGTTGAATTCTTATTTTAAAAAATCTATAGATTTTACTTAAAACTTCGTCAGAAAATAGTTGAAGTTTAAACGTGACAAATACGTCATCGATAATTTCCAAAATATTCAGTTGAATTCTTTTTTTTTTTTAAATCTGTAAAGATTTTACGTAAATAAGCGTTATCAAAAAATAGTTTATGTTTAAACGTGACAAATAGGTTTCGAATAATTGCCTATTATTCGGTTATTTCTGTGCTTGTTTTAAAAGAATCTGTGAAAATTTTAAATAAAATTTTGTTAGAAAAAATGCCCTTATTTTGCTTTCCAGTAAAATTCGTTTGTTATGATTAAACGAAATAGGTTTTAACAAGATGAGGTGCATTACTGTAATTTTTAAAGTGGAAGTTATTGTTTTATCGGTTTTATTCAAATAAGTATTAAAAATAAACTGTTTCGGATTCGGTGTGGAATCATAAAAACTAGTATTATTTCGGCAAATTACGTTACAGATATGTCAAAAAAGGATGAGATTTTTTTAATTATGTATTACAAAGAAAAGATTATTTTTAATGTTGTATAACCTTGAATGTAAATATTATAACTTGTAAGAGGATTTTATCTAATACAATGAATCATTGAATGAATATAATATGCACGGTCAAATTGATGATACAGCATGAGAGCATGATGACTTGTTTACGTTAAGTCGCGACAACACGATAACTTAGTATGTGATACCAAAGTGATACCTCTGTATTTTATTAATTTACTCAGTAACAATAAAACTTTTCAACTCGAATTACGTACAGTGGTACAGTTTAGTGTTTACCTAAACGTAAGTACATATCTATAATCTATAAGTAATTTTGCATCGAGCGATGGTGATTTAAATAGTGTTTATTTAAAACACACTTTATATTGCTTGTTACGTTGAAATTTGCAATTCGAAATTATTGATTTAAATTGCATCAGCATTATCACTGAGAACAAAATTTTATTCTTACTCCAGCGCAGTCTTAAAGAAGACAATTACCTAATTGAAATTATAAGATAGGAATCTACTTATTAATTATGTAAATGAAGTTTTTAGATTGAAGAATAAAAAACATACCTTATTTATGTATTTTAGATTTCCATATTAGTAGTTTACAAAAGCATTTTTGTTTAGGTGAAAATAGGCATTTAGGTATGTCCCTATAGTAGAACAAATCTGTTTTTAAATATGTACTACAAATTTGTTTTTTCAAAACAGTAAACGTTTTGAATTTGATGATCTCCCACAATCATCATCCAGCAGTGAAGATGAAAAAACGTTGACAGAATCACAAGAGGAACTTCGGTGTCACAGTTCTATACCGAAGGTTATTGTTAGCCTGACAACCAAAAGAAATGACAATAGTTCATCAAAGGGAACTACTGATAACTTTAATAATAAAAATAATCTTGTCTTAGAACCAATATGTAAATGTGATGGTAAGACAATTTTTTGTAGTGATAATTACTCATTAATTATTATGATTTTAGAAGTTTTTAGGCGTCAAAAGTTTAATCAACGTGGTTAAAAAGGACGTTAAAGAAAATTCAAATTTAATGGGTAATAAAATATGTTGCTAAAATTAGATAAATTTAATTCACTATGAATTTTGTTTTCCAGAACGATTTATAATGCAAAGTAAAAGACAGTGGGAGACAATAAACTTGTCTCTTACATACAATACTGATCAACGAATAATCACACCAGTAAGTCAAGAATTGGAGCAATATTTTCAAGAATTAATTCCACACGTCTGTAGACGATTTAAAAATTTTGAATGAAACTTTATTTTTTTTGTAAGTTGTAACTTTTATAGCCAGGAAGAAGTTGTTCTAAGTTAATGTTTTTTAGATCAACAGATTAAAACGTATAGGGGCGGGGAAAGATACTAAACAATTATTTTCTAATATTAAAAATATTATTACAATAGAAACTCGGAAACAATGTAATTAGACGTGGGCAAATGCTAAATATAGATTAAAATGGTCGAAATTATTTTTGAAGTTGTGTTCCAAGAATACAAAGCTAGCAAAGCAGAAATGGAAGCTTTTTCCAACATACGTATGACAGGAATAAGGTAAGAATTAGTATTTTATATTACGATTCATTTTAGTCGATACAAATGTTTTAGGCAGCACAAACGAGAGAAGTAAGAAAAAAAAATTAAAAGTACAAACTATATTTATATACTGTGTGTTAACATATACCTATGTAAAGAATTTTTGCAAGTTTATCTTTTCATTAAAATTTCTTTAGAGATAAAAATATTATTTTTTGTTTGCAATTCGAATCGAATATTTTTTATTCTGTAGTTATTTTGAAAACGGAGGCTACGTTAATTAATTAGGCACTCGGTAAATACGCTTATATGATGTTTTAAAGGGTGTTTGTGCACTATTACTACTATTAGGTTCTACTAAACGTAAAGATATCGTGTTTAAAAACGTACAGATAAATAGTGTTAACGTGAAGATATCGTGTTAAAAGCGTACAAAATATCGCGTTAAAAATCGTGAAGAAATCTAAGAAATCGTAACTTATTAGTCACGATATGTTCACGTCCCTTCACGTTTTTTAACACATATCTTTATGTTTCCTAACACAATAGCTTCACGTTTTTTAACACTATATTATCTTTACGTATTTTAACACTATATCTTCACGTATTTTAACACGATATCTTGTTTTTAACACAATATATCGTCACGTTTTTTAACACGATGTCGTCACATTTTCTAATATATATCTTCAAGATTTAGTTACACATTTGGTCACGGTTTCTTCACGATTTTTTAACAGATACAAGTCACGAATTTTCGAAGATTTCGTCAACATTTCGTAACTGCTATTCAACGTTTAAAAGTATCGTTAGCGTGACAAATTCGGGAGTTAAATTTAGAGCGGTTTTATAACGTGTTAGTCACGAATTTTGTCACGAATTCGGGATCTCGTATAACTCACGAAAAATAAAAACGTCTCATTTTCAGTCGCTTTTTCGTGACGAAATGTTACCTGGGCAATGACCACAATTACGGTAAGTGAATGTTGATATCTCATAATGTATATCAACTATAAGACTTTGTTTAAACTGTTTCTGATGCTTATGTTATAATTTATAATATTGTAATATAACCCCGACACAGTTTTTAGATGTTCTCCAGAAACTATGGAACATCCCATTATTAAATCGACTCCAGCATGTGAAGGATCGGAACCATGTCCGTCTGTTAGAGTACCAGGTATTAGGATTTTATTTATGTATTAATTTTTTTCACGGTCTTTGCCCAGCTCTAATTATGCTGTATAGCTAAAGGTAAAGGGCTTCATACTAGCATGTGCCTTAGGCTATGATGAATTGTAGGCACTATATTGAAACGATGAACTCAATTTAGTATTATTGCAGATCAGTCTTCTAATGGGGCAGGTCCAGAGAACGTCATTGAAGAACCAATTGCACAGGAAAGAATAATTAGACCAAATGTGAAAACGGGAAAAGGGGTGTTAGGTAAATATATCATTTGATTTTGATCATGTTCTACAATTATTGTGGGATAATTATACAGTGCTATGAAAGTCTTGTATTACCTATTGTGAAAAAGGTGGTAATACTTGTAAATTTTAATAAACCAATTATATGAAAATAATATTCATTTGGTGATGCATTTTCACACCACTGTAGCTTAGTTTGTAATATTTTATTAAAAAAAAAAATTAGTTCCATCGCGCCAGAGAAAAAGGGAACCATTAAGAAAGAATGCCTTATCGTATTTAACCGAAAAGGCACAAAGAGAATCGCACATCAAATTAAAAGAATTGGACTTGGAGGAGCGAAAAATTGCACTGCAAGAACGCCAAATGAATTTGGAGGTGCAAAGATTGCAAATGGATAAAGAAAAGTTGGCATTAGAAATTGAAGAAAGAAGAGAAAAACTTGAGCTTCAGAAACAACAACTAGAAATTATTGTTAAAGACAAAGAAGTCACTAACAACATTATTCAGGCGCAACAACAACTGATTGACTCGCTATTAAAAAAGTTGATAATCTGTACATATATATATATATATATATTTAGCTTATTTAGTGTAATATACAATGTTAAGTTAGTTCAGAAAAACACTTTGTTTTATTTCTAAATCAAATGGACTTATTTATTCTACAAAATACTGTTCTAAAAGTGGAGGATCAACATTAAAATATGTAGATGCCTGATGGCCATAAAGACACGTGTGGGCATTTGTTAACAAAACAGCCGCTTTACAAAACAATTGTAAATCCTGTAGCAACAGTTTTTGATTTTTTTTGAAGTCAACAAATGCCCATTGTGAAATAACTTTTGAAAATCCCCATTCTACGGCAACTCGTAACACTTTCATCGATTGATTAAATTGTAAATGGTGAACTGGCATGTTGTCGGGTGCTCCTGCAAATGGAGTAATTAATAACTCCAAAAGTCCATATCCTTGGTCTCCATATATTACAAATTTGTCGTTATCGCCAAAAACTGCTTTTTGTTCTAGCTGGTTGTATAGGTTACTTTCTCTGAAACGGAATGTTTGAGTTATAAATGTTTTTTTTACAAACATATAATTCTATTGAATTATGTGAAGCTAAAATCAATGCACAGGATGACACTAAACAAAATGATAAAGGTATCTTGTACAATTGTCTATTTTTTGTCGTACCTAAGTATTGCAGCATCATGTCGTCGACCTGGATATGCACCAATAAAACTAGCAATAATACCGTCAGGGCAAATAGCACTTTGGTATTTAAGACAGTGATATTTTTTATGTCCTGAATAATATTCCTCTTGAGCAATGGATGGGCGGCATATCCCACGAGCAGTGCCGTCTATGAAACCCCAACAATTGTCAATCGCTCCTCCCTTATTATGAATTGCCTAAAATAATAGTTTATTTCTAATTTTCTAATGCTACCCTTACCAATAATGAATATAAGAAAAGTATTACATACTTCAGCATAAACTCTCATTTTCTCTCGATTTAACCATGTAAGATTATTAAGGTCATCTAAGAGATTCCCTTTCTCTCTTAACATTATGTTGATTGTGGTCTTTATAATTTGAGAGATTGATTGCGAGGATAAGTTAAAAAATGTTTTGAGATCTGCTAGTCAGCAGGGATATGCCATCCTTTTAAGAACGATAAGAAGTGCTGTAAATCCTAAAACAAAACAGATACATAAAAACAATTTGTCTAACATGTTAACTTCATTAATTACCAACATGAAATAAATATGAACCTACAGTAATTTGCTAATGATATCCCATCCCAAATATCTCTATAATTTGCCGGTGCAATCTTAGCACTTACCATCAATCCTATTCCTAGTATCTGTCACAATTACATTGGGGATATGGAAAACATAAAGTAACCTTGGAAGATCTTCTCTTCTAAATCGAAAATTTAACACCACTTCTTCATCGGTCAAAGTATTAATGTCGAAAGGGGCCCTTTCGTTCCATATTTCTTCGCGATCAATGATAACATTATGCAATATAGCAAGCTCAATGTCATCATCTCCCGCGCCACCAACAATAACAGCTTCTAAAATTTCGTCCATTGAAACCGCCAACAAATATCAGACACAAAAAACGAAAAAACTAAACAAATTTAAGAAACATAAATTTGAGGTTAGAAATAAGGTAAATAACTAACGGTGGCGGCGTGCAATAACTTAAATTTTGCCGTCAAAAATAAGGTCTTGCCTTATTAAGGTAAGGTAGTATTTATTAACGCTTAACCTTAGAAGCAGTTTTGCAATAACTCGCTAATATATAATAGCGTTTTCCACTGGTAACACTAGTGCACACTGAGTGCACACCAAGATCAAATTTTACATTCCACTGAACACACTAGGTCAATATTTTTGTTTCACTGGAGCAACTGCTGCAATAAAAATTGCACTCAGTGCATATATTTGTGCACGACGTTTTATAGGTCGTGGAGTATTTCAGTGCAAAAAAATGGCGTCCAATATTGAAATAAAAGTCTCACAAGAACTTAAATTGTTGAAATATTTAAAACTTATAACTACTTTCAGCATATACAAAAGATAAAATTTACTTGTTGATTTATATATTAAGCTGTCTTCGTCATCAGGAATTTTAAATTGTAAATTTCATTATTTATTTTAAACGATAATTCATGTTCCATTGTTAATCGAAGAAAGGCAGTGTTGTAAATAGATAATTTTTAAATTATATATAGATTAATTTTTTTTCTTTCAAAAATTATCTAGTATTAGATAATAGATAAATTATTCAAACTTTAAATAGATAACAGATAATAGATGAAATAATCTAGGTAGTAACAACAATAGATGGAGTTCATTTGAAGAACTACTATGGAATGCGGGAAATTACTGAAGAAAAACATACATACTTATTGTAACTGGAATTTTACGGGACACTCGACTTTTTATAAATATTATTTAAATAAAAAAAATATATACATATAACTTAGGTATTTTTTGATTGTATCTAGATACATATAAATAGATAAAAAATATGAATCTAGATTAATTTATCTATATGAATTGATATATGTTGTGCGCAATTGACGAATTCGGACTATGACCGAAATTTATACCCAGAACGCGTTGTGGACTTTATAACATGCTCAGATCGCATTGTGGGTAAATTTATTCACAATGTTTCGGCCACTGAGCGAAGCGTACCACTCACAACGCGTTTTGTGCAAGTTAACAAAATCCACTACTCGATTTAACGACGAAGGTCGTGCGTGTACGAATTGGATAAACATTATTATAGGTACCTACCTAGTCAACATTAGTAAACTGATATAATTTTAGGTCGACCTGATCGACATGCAAACAGAGCCGGATGGTCCCTACTTATATTAAATTATCAAGACCACTTAACAAAATTCTTATTTTTGCGACTGTTTAAAACAAAACCCGCAGAAGAAGTCGCCTACAATTTAGTCAACATCTTCTGTTTGGTAGGTTGGCCATTTATACTACAGAGCGATAATGGTCGTGAGTTTGCCAACTCAGCTATTACGGAACTTGCTACTCTTTGGCCGGATCTTAAAATTGTTCACGGTCGACCAAAGCATTCACAGAGCCAAGGATCTGTTAAGAGAGCTAACCAGGACGTCCGTGACATTTAGTTACTTGGGTTGAAGAAAATAATGATATGAAGTGGTCGGAGGGGTTAAGATTTATACAATCAAGAAAAAATAGATCATTTCATAGAGGAATCGAAAGAAGCCCCTATGAAACTATGTTTGGTGCTAGGCAGATAAACGGTTTAGGCGACGCAGATTTACCAGATAATATTGTAAATAACTTACAAACCGAAGAAGACTTGGAAGAAGTCATGAAAAGTATAGAAAATCAAGATAATCAAGACGGTAACGTAGAGGCTGGAGTAAACTTAGAGGAAACGTCGCAAACTACAGAAAATGTAAATGATCAAGATGGTAATGAAAGTGAACTTTTAGTAAACAACAACGGTAATACGACGGCCAATGGCAATTTAAAACAGGAAATGCTTGAAAGAAATAAAAGAATTCTAAATGAGCGAGAAGAATCACATAAAAAAATTTAAATTCAAACCGCTAAGATGTTACAAGAGTCGTATCAACGTTTTTTTCGATTGCCAGAAGGCACTAATATTTTGGTAAAAATTCCAGATGATGACAGAAGCCGCCTTACTCCAAGAAATGTATTGGCCGTTGTTACCGATGTTAATAATGACGGGTTATACACGTTGAACACCGAAAATGGGCCACTACAGCAATTATTTTCAAGAAATGAGCTCTTACAAGCTGATTCGCAATTTATTTCTCAATCATTTCAGAGTAATAAGAGCATTTCTCTGCGGACTGCAGCAAATATGTCAACAAAGGGCTCAGGACAAGGTTTTCTGAGGTGCAACTGCAAGAGATTTTGTACTGACAATAAGTGTTCCTGTAAACAGCGAAATGTTAAATGCAATTCCAAATGCTATGGCTCATTAAACTGTAAAAATAAATGAGTCATAATCATAATAGCATCGTAATCATATTTGAGATCAATATAAATACGCAATAAATATTTAGTTACCACATTTTACCAAATAAACAAGTTCAAATTAGACTATTTTATTTTTATTTGTTCTTGCAATACAAAATATAATGCGAGTTTCGTTAAATCGGGTAGTGGATTTTGTTAATTTACCCAAAACGCGTTGTGAGTAAAACGCTTCGCTCAGTGGCCGAAACTATGCTAATAAATATACCCACAATGCGATGTGAACATGTTACAAAGTCCACAACGCGTTCTGGGTATAAATTTCGGTCATTGTCCGAATTCGTCAATAGCAGACTTCTTTTTAAATCGGAGAGAGAGGAAAGTTCTACCCTAGCTCTATTTCATTTTACCGGCACTGCCACGTTAACATCTACAATATTCCTAAAACAACTAGAATTTTTTACATATCCCTAAAAAAACGTTGGGGGTGGTGTAAAAAATCAAGGACAGTGAGGACAATAACCTAACTTTTAATTGAAAATACAGTTGCATAATTCCAATGGAAATTATCTACATAGTTTATATTATTACTATTATTTGAATTCTTAATAAATGGTGTGACTATTCATTAGAATAATTGAAGTCTATTGATCATTTTTGTTTTTATTACACCAACATTGAATAAGATATGTTCGAAACAATTTGGTATTTCACTCGAATAAAGAATTCGATTATGTTTTCGATGCAAACTTATAATACGTAATGGATCTGAACAGTTAATATTGTTCGGAGATAGAGTTTTTATAATTGTTATTTTAACGATAATTCTAGTGATAGTTATTTTATTTTAATTATTACTACTAACCGACTTAACAAGAATTTGTTGTATATTATTTGAGTAATGCTTAATTATATAGTTCAGAGTGTATTATATACATATTGCATATGATTATGAAATACATTTAATTTTTTCAATGATATTTAATTATTTAAACATTCAACTGTGTCCATCACTAGTTATAGTCATAATCGGAAGTTATAACTTTGTACATGTGACCCATAACGTGACCCTTGATTTTGTGTTTATTCAAGTTTGTTTTGGTTTTTTTTTCAGACCTCGAGTGTTTTTCAAAAGTAAAACAATTAAAAGTTAGGTTATTGTTTTGTTGAAGGTTTGTTGTCAAGAATGACATTTATTTAGGGACATTTACAAAAATTCTAGTTAGTTTAGGGTAATTTAAGGTACTGATGTTGCAATGCCGTTAAAATGAAATAGAGCTAGGGTAGAACTTTCCTCTCTCTCCGATTTAAAAAGAAGTCTGCTATTGGTCTGCTATTTACAACAGTGAAAGGTCATGTCTTATTTTTTAGGTAATGTTGATTAGCAGCTGATTCAAGGCAACAAAAAGAATTGTTCCACTAAAGTCGCACTGGTGAGGTATTTGGTGCAATTTTTGATGAACTAGGGCAGTTTCAATTTTGTATTCAGCTCATGGCAGTTGTCAGCAGTTGTGTTCAGTGGAAAACGCATAGACATATATAATATATATATGTCTGTGGGAAAACGCTATAAGATTAGATATCTTAACCCAAACATAACCAAAGTTTTGTAGAATACTAAGTAGAATACAGATTGTAAAATCTATCTGCATTTTTAAATTAGAATTGGAATCTAATAAGGAAATATTTCTAAAATTAATCATCTAACATTTTTACTTTAATCAAATAGGTAATTAGGTAGAACATGTCGGGAAATAAATGTGTTTACAAAAATTGTGAGAATTCAAAAAGGAAAACGCCAGAATTAAAATTTCATCGGTTTCCATCAGACAAACGACAGTTCAAGATTCTCAAAATGGATTGAACGTTGCGGTAAGTGAAATTGAATTTTATTTAAATCCAAACCCAAAATGTTTAAATTGACACTGCTAATAAGTTTCATTTTTCTATTCAATCGATTCTCTTGATTGTATTAACCTTTCGATTATTATTCTTTTAATTGTTCAATTGTTTCTATTAGTAGTTATAAGTTACCCAAGCACAGTATGTTAAATTACTTGTGATTTGTGAATACAATAAGTATATATTTTTAATTGGGATGTGCTCAAGTATAGCCAAATAAAATGTTTCGTTTACTTGAAAATAGTGTCTCAGTTCTTTCATATAAATTAGCAGATGTTCAATCCATTTTACTTGTACAGCAAGTACCTCAGGTAGGTATTGAGCAGTACTTGCCAGGAGAAGGATATTAAGATTATATTAAATGATGATGTAACTGGGGATAATGTAAGGGAATTGGGACGAAAGAAAGGAAATGGGGTGAAGTCTTAAAAGTAACATATCTCTACATCGTTGGCAAAATGTACACGATGCTGTGTTTGTTTCAAGTGGGTGTTAAGCTTTGCCAAACCACGATTATTTAAATGAATACCATCTCTACAAAGTATTTAATTATTTGCCAAAATATCTTTTATTGTAGTGTATTGCCTTTCCAGGTCATTCACTTCAATGTGTGAATAAAGGTCCACGACTTGTATATGCTCTGTAAATAAACAATATCATATCTCCTCTATATACAACGAATCTTTAGCTTACTACTTCTAAGACTCCAAAGAAAACGGTTGTACTTAAAAATTACATTTTGTTGTTCATAATTAGCGTATCTATACACTGGTATTGTAACCAATGTTATTTTTGAGCTTCTACCTTTTAATATGGCAATTACCCGTTTTATTCCCATTTTCATGGTGTGGTAGGAGTTGCCCTTAGCATGTTATTATTATTGTAGTATCGATAGAGTTTTGTTACTTACCCTCAAAATATCATTGGTTCCAATTAAAATTATTATAGAATTCTTTAATTTAAAACAATATTTATCATTGTTGCATCGTATAATACGTTTTTGTAGCTGTGCTATTGTCTGCCCACCGATAGCAAATTCGCACGCTGTTTGATGGTTTGATGTTTTATCTACAAATTCAATTACCTCACACACCGTTAAATAATAATTTTCATTTTACATGGTTGTTTTTCAAGAACTCTTGTTAAGTATCGCCTTAGGTTTGAATCACCGCAGTATTTAACAAAAATTTTATTAATGAAACAATTTGGCTCTAGTAATTATGACAGTAATAAATACGCGGGAAAATTTTTTCTCTAAGACGCGAAATTCGAGAATTTCAAAACTGTATTTATGTTTTGTATTCTAATATACCACTTGAAGTTTACGTAAAACTTGGTAAAACTTCATTTGATTTCAAAATACGGAGATTAGAAAATTAATATCTTATATTTTATCAGTGTTAAAGTTACCATTTTAATTTTTTTGATAACTCCTAAAATAAAACGTCATTGTGATTTTTGGTTTTGATCTTATTTCCATTTTTAAACCGAAAAGAATACTTAACGATTGAATCTGTTTTCGAAATTGTAGTTTTTTTTTTAATTTTAATTTCTTTGACCAGATATTAATGTTTTTATCTTTATACGTTACGTGACATTACGACAAAACAGGTTTTTCAGTTTTTGTTATCAACTCGTCAATTTTAAAATTGTTTCAGTTGTGTATTGAATTTATAAAATAAGCTATTTATTGGTATAAAAATTAGTTTTTGTGTTTTTGTTTTCGTCAAATAAATGACGATCGGTTTCTGTTATTTATTGTAAAAAATCAAAATGAACGAAACACAATAACGCTTTAGAGTTATGGAACTTTACTGAAGTTAAAGCATTGTAGTTTAAGGTATAATACTTTTTACAAAATAATTAATTATAGCATTGTATAGCGTCTATTAAAGTGGTAGTTTTAAAATGTAACCCCATTTGAAGCGTAAAAATTTACACATTCAATTGTTCTCTTTTGTTCAGGTCACATGACAACCTTGAGTTTCGGTTGCTTCTGACTAAACGAATTGTTTTCGAATGCTTGTAAATTTGATATCTCGCCGTGCGATAACTAAATAAATAACACAGATATGTCAGAGATGTAGGAATAATAACAATGTTGCCGAAGTCTGAGCTCAGTACTTTTGCTTAACTAAATTAATCGGTACTTTTGTAACTGATTTTGGCACGTTTTCTTTAACAAATTATTATAACAAACAAGGATTTGAAAGGTAGGCCATAAGTAGGTATGTTTGTAGCAACTTTAAAGTTTTCATTGGCTAAAGCTAGGTTTGCTGCTGTCCGTTCATACGCAAAAATAAAAATACATAAAAATCGAATTATTTGTAAAATCTTAGTTTCTCCTACGGATAAACAACAGTTTCAAAAATTCGTTTCGTTCGAGTTAGGTTAAAAAGTACGTTGACCTAAAAATCAGTACGTTTTTTCATGGAAGTCGATACATAAAATTTTGTCTAATAAGGCTTTCGCCGAGCATTTGTGCACGTATTTGACTACACGCACGTACATATAAAAACGAAATTTACAAATACGATTTCATTTAGAAAATCAAAATCACCGTAAGACTGAAATAAGAAAATTAAAAGAATATAAATAGATATGTGACCGAATATTTTGTTTTAGGTAATCTTTTACTAAGATCTCTGTCTCCAGAAACTATTAAAAAAAAATAAGTTTGCGAAAATCATTTTATAAAAGAGGCATACTCAGTTACAGGTCATTTAAAAGTAGACGCTTTCCCAGAATATTAGAATTCTAATATGAACTCAGAACCTATAGAAAATTTTCATGTAGTTACACCAACTAAGAATTATGGGTTTCAATGCTCAACACAATTTTCCAAGCAACCCTGATGAGGAAGCTCGTGGACCTCACCGTGCAATTGAAATGCATTTCTAAATACCATAATTACAAGTTCACAATGCATTTCAATTGGCCAAGATTAAGCAAGTAATTTCAATTTTGGATCCGTTTCTTAAAGCGATTTAGAATGATTATTCAGTTTTAAATTCAAAGTCTTTGAGGGCAGCTATTTTGCTATTTCAATTTTTCAAACGTTGATTTTAAGTTTTTTCGTTATGTATGTAAATAGTTATCAAAATATTTTATTACAGATGATCATTATCTCTGTGAAAAATGAAGTATACTTTATACAGGGTTTTTTTAAATTGGATCATTCTCCACAATGTTGAATCTTCCAGAAAATTTAAATGCACAGAATATTTTCATGTAGTAAAATTGATAAGGAACTATGGATTTGATTATTTGAAACGTCAGCAGCAAGGGACAAAAAGATGGTGCGTAAAACAACCTTAGAAATGTAACAATTATTATATAATGTGTTATCCACAGACTGGAGTTGATTACAAAAGAAAAGTGTAGGATCAGATGTTAAAATAATATTGGATGCCAAATGCAGTAAGAATAAGAGTACAAAGTGATTTTTGTCGACATTTTAAGTATATTTATAAATAATATTTTAAGCACTTAATGGGAATATAAGAATTATTTGTTAATGCTTGTACATATTGTGCAATAATAAAATTATTATGTAATTAAATAGTTTTTGTACATGCTATTTAACTATGACTAAATATATTTTTTATACTCAATAAAGGAAATATGAACTCATTGTGGTTGTCCAAGTAACTGACGAAATTACATAATTCTTCCTTCAGACTAGTGATGAGCGAAATATTGTTACCGGTGACTTTTTCACTGTTACTTTTTGATCACTCAAATATCAGCGACTAATAAAAATACAAAACCAGTGACCAGTGATTCCGTTACTACTGCAGTTACTGGTCAAATTATTAACTTTCATTCTTTGCGTTGTCAAAATCTTTACGACCTTTTTTTTTAGTTACGAGTTACAAGTGATATTGGTCGCTGGTAAAATTAACTTTATGTGCAATAATTACCAAGAATTCTAAATTAAACGTTTTGCCAAATTTGTCAATCATTTATATTTAATGTGATTAATAACACAAGTGCAATTGAAAAAAATAAATAATCGATTGGTTTTATCTCATGCAATGCTCGTACATACATTAATGTTAGAAACTATACCAAAAATCAGAACATAATTAAAATATATAAAATTATGTCGTGTTGAAATTAACTCTAAATGCTGATGTGCTAATCACCCCGTTTTGTGTTTAGTTCCAAGTCGTTGTACCAGAAGAATCCAGTCATCCAGTGTATGATCTCGTTGGGTTAAAGATTTGTCATAAGGCTTTTATTTAAGTGCTGGAATGTGCGTATTAATTTTACTTGTTTCAACCTTTGAATTTTAATACTTTTGAACAGTGGCGGATCACCGCACAGGCGCAAGAAGCGCTCGCTTGGGGCCTCACAATCTCGGGGGCCTCAAAAATCAAACTTAACTTTTTACAAATTCCCACTCTACTCGTAATTCTACTTTCTCAACACTGTAATAAAATCCCGTAAAAATATAGCCTACGACCGTATAAAAATAGGTTCACTGTCACTGGTCATCTTTTAAAAACTCAGCACACGTCATATAGCTCTTGAATAGCTCTCAATACAAACCGTTGTGTGTTGTTTCCTTCGAGGCTGAACGTATCGTCATTTTGGGCTTGGAGTGATTATTATTATAAGCCTTGCTTGCTCAGCAATTCATTTGAACGGTAAGTGTTTTTCTTCTTAAAATTAAATATACCTATCTGAATTCATTAGATAACAGATATTTCTTTACTAAATATTAAGATGTCGCCGTTGTGTTTGACTTATTCAATTGGCCACAAATCTCGAAATAAACTTATTTGTTAAGTGACTTTCTTTTTAGTGTTATGTGTCATGTGCATACGTTTGGTATGTTTTATTGTTTTGAGAAATCAGGAAGCTTTGAGAATGAGATAAAACTTTTAGCAGTAAGTTAGTGCTTAGTAAACTCGCTATACTTATTCGTTAAGTGACGTTTCTTTAAATTTAATACATACAGTGAAACTTCTTGAATTCGATATCGTCGTTAATTTGAAGATTTCTCTTTTTCCCCTGAACTTTGTATACTAATTAATATAAATTTTTTTTTTGATAATTCGAAGTTGAACTTCCTTAATTCGAAGTTTTTGTAACAAAATATGTCATTACTTATTAGTATGTCTAAATAGTAAATACATAAATTTTCAGAGTAAAAACTAAACAAGCTTGCAGATTTTGCTAACTTTAAATAATAAATTTTACAATTTTTGTTACTACTACCTGTATTGATTTATTGAAAGTAGGCGATCATAAATTTTGTTTACATACATATTATGTCCTATAGGTATTTATTGAAATTTATTTTATTTAGCTATCAAACTGAAGAGAAGGTTTCAGAGCGGAGCTGAGAAACGTAAAAAAGAAGAAAGAAAACGAAACTTCTACACTACAGCAAAGAAATTCATTGGCTAAATTCATAATTATAAATGAATCAGTATCAGAAAAAGGATCCGAAAAAGGCAAAGAAATAAAAATACAAACTGAAGAATCAGCTACATGTGCAATAGATGACGAACGAAGTAATAATGAAGACGAAACAGAAAAATATGAAGAACGAACAATTTGTGCTACAGATGTTAAAAATAATAAACGAAATAACAATGAAGAGGAATCCGAACGACAATACGAATTTGAATTAGACAATATTTCAGTAGACTGTGGTAAAAATAAAAATGATTCTGTTTTTCCCAATGATATCGCATTGTGGCCATTGCATTTGTCTAACAAAATGATACAATACTATTCAATAAATAAACCGTGCAATACTGGAGATATTACTACTCTTAAAGTAGAATATACAGATAGGAATCGAACGTACTACAGAAATATTTCTGAATTACATTTTTATTGCGTGAAAGCAAATGGTACAAAAGAATTTCGTCAATGGTTAGTTTTTTCAGGAACAAGTAAATGTGTTTATTGTTATGTGTGCAGATTATTTTCCCAATCACAAACAAAATTTTCAAGAGGATTCAACAATTGGAGAAATTTAGCTCAAAGCTTAAAGGGACACGAATCTTCCCAAAAGCATTTCAAGCCAATCCTAACTCTCCAAAAACGATTATCAATTGCTCAACGTATCGATACGCACTTGGAAATGCAAATTGATTCAGAACAGAAGTATTGGCGAGCCGTTTTGAAACGAATTATTGCACTGTGAAATTATTGGCGAGTTTGGGTATAGCATTTCGTGGTCATAGAGAAGATACAGATTCAAATCGAAGGGGAAATTTTATAAGTTGTATTCAGTATCTTGCTAATTTCGATAGTTTTTTGAAAACTCATTTGGAAAAATACAGCAATCCAGGTAGAGGCAATGTTAATTATTTATCGCACACCGTATGTGATGAGTTCATATGTTTAATGGGTAGTAAAGTCAAGAAATATTTAATATCTGAAGTATAAGATGCAATTTATTTCTCTATTATTATAAACTCTACTCCCGATATAACTCATATAGATCAAATAACTTTCATCTTGAGATTTGTTCATAAATCTTGAAATATAAAAGAACGGTTTTTTGATTTCCTTAAAATCGAAAATCATGATTCCGCATATTTAGAACGGATCGTTTTAGAATTTTTGTCAGATTTATCAATAGATATAAAAAAATGTAGAGGCCAAACTTACGATAATGCGGCAAATATGGCTGGTAAATACAGTGGATTGCAAGCAAGAATAAAATACCATAATAATACAGCAACGTACGTGCCATGCGCCAGCCATACTTTAAATTTAATAGGAAATTGTGCTACCGAATCTTGTTCGGGTGCATTGCATTATTTTGATTTTGTACAAAATTTATATGTATACTAGCGGACCCGACAGACGTTGCCTCGCATGATATACCAAGCGATTAGGATATTAAACAAAGTAAGAAATGAATGAATAAATGCATACACAAAAATTCATCCAAGTCGGTTCAGCAGTTTATTTGCACTATAGATAAATAACCTATATAACGACTGCAGCGCCATCTGCCGGGTTTATTTGTGAATCTAAACCATCCTCAAATCCACTTGAACACACACAAAAAATTTCATCAAAATCGGTCCAGCCGTTTAGAAGGAGTTCAGTGACATACACACGCACACAAGAAATATATATATAAAGATTTCTCATCGTCTACTCGTCAGTGGAATATACTCATGAACAGTATGCCACATACTAAATCTCAACACATAAAAAGAATAATAGACACTAGATGGGCGTCAAGAGCAGACGCAGTTTCAGCATTAAAATCCAATTATCAAAATATAAAGGAAATTAGTAATGCCGACAATGAAAAACCAATGAGCAAATTGGAGGCAAAGAAATTATCAAAACAATTTGATGAATACGAAACAGCCTTATTAACTGTTCTATGGGATAAGTTATTACAACGATAGTTCTAGTAAAACATTGCAAACTACGCAATCTTCTGAAATCTCTTGCCGAATTTATCATGGAAGTTAGAAACAAATTCGATGAAATTGAAAACGGTGCTAATTTATTAACAGAGAATCTAAACTACAAGGAAACTAGAATTAAAAAAAGAAAATTGCAATTTGCAGAAACAACTAACAATAACACTGACACACATTTTACGGTAAAACAAAATTTCGTGGTAAACGTACATAATGCTATTTGTGACGTACTCATATCGGAAATATCTAGAAGAAGCGCTATTTATAGTGATGTACTAAAAGATTTTCAAATATTTTTCGATTTTAAAATGAGCGATATCGAGTTTAATGAAAATGTGGAAAGAATTACTACAAAATCTCACAAAGATATTGATATTCGGTATTATAAAGATGAAATTCTTCATTTTATTACATTCGTAAAAGGAGAAAACGTTACCAATCCTGTTGACATGTACAAATTATTAATTGGGGGGTTGCAATCAACATTTCCGAATGTAGAAACAATTTAAAAAAAATTTTTAACAATACTTATTTGTAACGCCAGTGGGAACGTTCATTCTCGGTTTTAAAACGAGTAAAAAATTATTTGCGAAATTCACTAACACAAATAGATGTAACTAATTTATCAATAATGTTTATAGAAAACGATGTAGTTCAGTCATTGGACTATGAATATATTATTGATAAATTCGCTAAACTTAAAGCACGAAAAGTTCCACTTTGATGTTAAGTATAGGTACATAATATAGTAGTGTAGATTAAATGTAGATAATAAGTTTATTGTGTGATACCCAATATTATTTTTTGCCATTCTTTTCAAATATATTTTAATTTTTATATTAACAAATATGCTGTATTTTTCAACTTATGGCTTATGCTCTTTCATTAAAATATCACCATGCTATAATGCATAATGGGGGGCCTCAAAATGTGATGGCGCTTGGGGCCTTCAAAATGTTTAATCCGCCACTGTCATCACCTGTTAAAATATTGAATAGCTAGCTGAAGCATTTATGCTGTTGGCTTTTATTAATACGTAATTTACTTATTTTTATTTTGTATCTTGAAACATTACTACTTCAAAGGAAGTTAATTTATTAGTTATGTTTATTAGTAAAACTTCCATAATAGTAACTTGCAAAACTCTACTGGTTAGTTAACCTCACTTTTCAGTTTACATGGCTTTGTTGCCAAGCTTCTATTAGTTACGCTGTGTTGCCATACTTGCTAAAAGTACTTTAAAGACAAGTTATTTCTTTTACACATTATCATATAATGTATTAGTTGATTCTTTATAACAGTTGTTGATTTGCATATTAATTATGTAGTTTATTTGTATTAATATTCAGTTCAAGGACCGGAGGGGTTTCTTCGCTCTGTTCTTTCCCTCCTACGACGGGTCCCACCGAACAGGCAAGGTCTCGGTTAAAATTAAAAAAGTTATATTCGAATAAAAATTACGATTCAATTTTTTTATTGTGTGTTTTATTATTTAACCTACAACAGCCTTCCCACATGTCGAGAGTAAGCAGTGTATAACGAACTTAATACAACGTAGAAAGGGGGGGGGGTAACTAGACGATCACAGCCACAGCGAGATGTCGCTACTTTTTGTTTGTTCACGGGTTTTAAATTTCAAACGTGAGTGGGTTACATCACAAAACAACATTTATTTAAATTCGCCATGTTTGCACTGGATCTGTTGCACTTGCATCTGTTGTCAGTGCAACAAAATCTGCACTAGTACAGAATCAAGTGCATTTATCAGACCAGTGAAAAATAATAAAACTGAATCAGTACGCATCAAAAATACCAGTGAAAAATAACAGGAACACTCAGTGCGTAAAAGTGCGCACTAAAATGACCAGTGAAAAACGCTATAAAATTCGCGCTATTTGTTTTCCCCACAACCGTTGTAGGGCGACATAAACTCCAAGTTTATATACAGGAGATTCCCATCTAAATATATCTTCTCTCTGACTGTACGTTACTAACTGAGTGTGAATAAAAACATTATACTGTGATTAAACCAACTTTATCAATCAGTTTGTTTTTTACCAATCAGAAATTCAGAATGCATCGGTCAAATGCTCGAAATAAACCACCGAGTTGCCTTTGTTTATTTTCGACGCTTTGATTATAAAAAAAAAATCGAAAAAAACCTGGTTGAAAAAAATAACAAAAATCATGGTTTGTTGGTTAAATCGGGTATTATTGGTAAATCTATTTATAAATTTCTTAGGGCCAGTTGTACAACTACTATCACGGTTTAACTAAAATTGATATAATTTTAAAATTCGATCGTATTATTATTGGTGAGCACAAAACTAACAACTATAAACACTATTTTGAAATTAAACCCATGTTAGTTAAACCGTAACTGATTTTACGACTGGACTTTAGTTTTTATTTTGAAATTTAAGAAAAACTTCTGTAATTTTGAACCTCGAGGCTGATATGTTGGTATATTAAACAAAACTACGATGTTTTAGTATTTTAATAGAATATAAAAATGTACATAAAAACTTCACATCCATCGGTTGGTGCAAGTTCAAATATTTCGCCATACTTCTTTTGAGTTTAGTGGTAAACTTTTGTTGTTAACTTTGCATAAACCAAATTATAATTAGGGTTTTTATATATCCCGGTTATCAGCTGATTCGTACCGATACTGGTAATTGTCGAACTCCTGGGTCGAAGTTTGGTGCAAATTTAAGGATATCCACTTATAACGTACGATGCAATGCAAGAAAATCAAATTTCTGAACTTATTTAATATCTTATAGTTCTCTAGTAAATGCATGAACATAACCTGAAATACACTGTTTGCCGATCCACAGATCATGTATCCCAGATGTATCCTGCAAATTGATTGGTTAGCTAAAATTAACGAAAGCGGTGCGATACATGTATCAACAAATAAAACTGTTTCGAACGCTGTCGGTAGTTACTGTCTACCGTTATGGAGTGCTCCAATTAACGAAAAGCTTTGTAAAGATGAGTTTAACTTCAAACACCGTACAAAAATGTGTTTAAATAATTAAATAAAACCGAATATAATACTGCTGCATGTACTATATTTACTATGCAGAATTCAAATGAGGTCTAGCTTTCTTTAAAAAAATTCATTCTAGTGAATAGTTCTTAACGTGCAGTTGTAATCTCAAGTGGCCGACTTGACCACTGGTAACTTTTTGTGCAGACCCAGTACTGTTAATTACTTTTTCTGGGGCATAAAATACAGAATATTGGGTATGGTTAATATACTTTACAAGGGCAATTAGTTATGGCACTCTGTAGGATGCTAACATATTACTGCCCTTTATTCTTAGGCTACATCTTTTTGACCAGTAAAATAAAACATTGTATTGTTTCCAATTTTATAAGCTTTAACAGATTTACAAAAACAGTTCAATGGAGTCTTCCTTAGTGATAAGGCAGATGTTAAATGCCTTTTATTTGAAATTAACTTTCAACAAAATACATTAAGTCTTAATTCGTAATAATAATAATGTAAAAGCATATGTGAAATAACTACAAGCGAACAGTCTGAAACCCTATGCCTTATCTAATCAAAAACTAACATAAATTTGAAAATTAAAATCATAAAAAAAATAATTTTACAAAATCATTTTTAAAAACAAAATAAACGTGCCATAACATCGAAATTTCACTTATTTGTTAATAAGTGAAGTGTCAATGCCGATCAACAGCATTTATACTACGGCTCTGATTAATTTATTTTCTAATTACTGATACAATCACAAATTTTGCATGCCTAAATGAAAAAAGAATTACAAAAATGTCTACAAACTACGTTTTCAAGATACTGAAAAGGTAAAAAAAAACAAGTATAAATGTATAGCCAACTCTCGTTTAGTTTAAGAAACTGCGTTAAACCTTATATACAATTGTCGGAAAATTTTGAATCCATTTTTAAAAGCTACCACTCGACGAAAATACTTTGACAAAGTAATTTCTGTAAATTAGAGAGAAACGAATAAAAATGTTCTCAATGTTTCGACACGCTTGGTTATTGATGTCTATTTCCGCCTGTTCTAGGCCCACTTCTTTGTTGACGGGGTCTATTGTTATAATTGTTCGTGTTAGAATGATTATTTTGATAATACATATGATTATTAGATCGAGGAGGTTGTCCACGTATTTTTTGCGGTTCATCTTGAGGTGGTTGCGACTGCGGAATATTTGGAATAGTAGGTTGAGGCATTTCTTCATTAACCCCATTTCCTGGAGGTGGCACATTTAAATTACCGGGCTGTTGAAACGTTTGAAAGTTTGGTGGTAGTGGTATAGGAGGTGGCGGAGCTTGCACAAAACTAGTGTTAGTAAACGTTTGGGAGGTGAGTGTATCTGGAGTGTCAAGTTCTGAATCCTGTAAGTTGGGTCGTTATTTTACTTTTTAATTTAACAAAAAATATGTACCTGTAAGAAGAAGAAACTTCCGGTTCCTAATACTTCACTAATTGGCCTAGGAGGTTGTTGATAATACATTTGTTGTTCAGGTTGTTGAATTTGTTCTATAGGCATTTCAACCGGTATAGCTACTGATCTCGTAGGTTCAACTGTAACAGGTTCAACGGCAGTTACTTCTTCTTCGATACGTTCGATTTGTTCTGGTATCTCACAATTATTATCAGCCTCGGGAACCTCGACAGCTCCAAATCCAACCACCTAGAAATTTTATATAAATTAATTAATAATAGAGGACGTATGAATATAATTACAATAGCTTGATCAAAGTATCCACTTTCGTGGATTTTGCCTATCACATCCTTGATTTGATTGTATGAGCCATCAAATACTTCCTTTTGTTTACCATCGACCACAGCTAGTAAATGTTCAGCTGCCGCCTGTACTTGGTTGGCGAAGGCAGTTGGATCTCCTGGTTCGTGCTTAGGTGTTACTACCGGGTATAAATCGTCTAATAGCCTAAAAGAGATGTTACCAATAATTCGACAAAACTGCTAACTGAAGTCAAAAAAAAAAGTACACAAATATGAACAGAATGTTGATGTCGGAAATTATAGCATTTTTCTAAAATCAGTTTAAATCTATACAATAGACTAAAAAATTTAGCACCAATAAAACTTTTGCAAATTGAGTAATTTTATTACTTGACCGATTCGATTACATAACTTATCAAACGTACAAATTTCAGTAATCATTGTAAAGTTTCTAAACAGCTGATTAAAAATGTTTGTAATTGTAACTTCTGTGTAACAGTATACAAGTAAAAGTCTGACAGTGTTGTTGCAGTTTATTTTGCATCAAAAGAAAACTTTGCAAGAAATTAAAACTAGTGGTAAAGTTGTAAATTAGGTGCTTTCATTTATTCTAATTAGTTTTAATTTTTTAATTTTTTTTTTAAATACCACTAATCGATTTTTCAAAAATGAGAAGTTATCTAAATCGAAAGACAATATTCGTTAGACTACAGAAAAAATAATTGATAAGTTTCGTGTAAACAAGAACTGATCAGGTTTAGTGTTGGTCTGCTTTAGATCAATTCACTCGTTAGAAATAGAAAAAAGGATCAGATCAGAACACTTGGTTATCAAATGCGGATCACTTAAATAGACAAGAAAACTGTTAAAAAAACAGACTAAAAGCCCAATTTCATAAAGCAAAGTTAACTATGCTATTAGCTGACGCCGGTGTTAACTAAATCGTAGCTATTGCTTTGACAATAAATTTTGTACTTGATAACCAATGACAACATGAATACGTAGTTAACTACATCGTCAAAGTTCACAATGCTTTATGCAACTGGGTCTATCACAATACCTTCTAAAAGACAGAGAAAGAAAAAGAAGATGCCTACTAGAATGCTACTAGTGAGCTAAAACTAACTTAAAATCTATTCATAATATAGCTTATACTGGAGTTATAAAGTCGGTTCTAAGTATTTGATTGAGTGTACGTTCTATTTGTCTATGCTTTAATTAAATGATAAATACTAAAAATTAAAAAGTTGGCAATAACTCACTTGAGATCAGATTCGATTAAATTAGCAGCTCCATTTTGTCCTAATAAAAAATCCTCTCGAATACTATCCTGTCCCATTTGGTTCAAAGCATCTTGCACCAGTAGAACTTCCCTTATCTAAAAGCTTATTCTAGACACAAATAGAAATAACAAAAATTATTACCTTAGCTAATTCTGAATGACTTTTAGCAGATATTTCTTTACGCGCTTGTTTTTTAGCTTCCTTTTCCGATACAGTGGCAATGCCAAGAAATTGTTTGCAAAGGTCTCGTGCAAACTCCAGCGTTTGTACAACTTCGTTGTATTTAGCTATTGCAGTCTTTTGGTCTTGATTTAAGTCTTTACCCGAATTTTGTAATTGCTTGTACGATTCTAATTTAGCCTAAAAATTCTTCAATTTTGAAAAGTAAAAACCAATAAATTATGGCGGCGAACGTGTAACGTTAACACTTTTATAATCGCATTTAAATTAAGATTGAAAATATAAATATTAAACGTACCTTCCGCTTTTCCAAATTCCTAATTTTATGTTCTATTATGGTAATAGCCTGTCTAAGAGGAGTCACCGTGTTTGAGGAACAATCCGGTAAAGCCGTATCCGAATTAATTTGCTTATCAATTTTGACATTAGCCGCTGAAGGCATTTTGTCTGTTTAGCACTAAATTCAAAATGTTTTTAACAAAGTACAAAATCAACGTTATTATAAATCTAACACCAAATGATCGCTATAATTTCATACAATAACAACCATCCTTACGATCCATCTAAAAAGAGAATTCCAATTGTACCGTCAAGCCCGACGGAAACTGTTTTTCGCCATATTGACACTGTTGTCACTTTTCATTTAAGTATCGTACTTTCAATAAATATTTTTTTTAAGTTTCTTATTTGCAAATTGAATAATACCAAATTTAATCTCATTATGTAACATTTTCACTATTTACGATCGTTTAAGCTGTGGTTTAAGTATGTATCTGAAGATATAAAAAAATTCAGGTATTGATAAACTAAAATGCTACAACAGTGCGATCTCTATAGTGTATTTATTAAGTTGGTTTCTATGTAAATCTGTAATAACAAAATATATACTTATGGCAACAATGTAAGTTTAACGGATATATTAAACATTCGATAGCGGGAATTATAAGCTTTTTATATTTGTTATAAAATAAAAGTAAAAATTCGTACTGTTTTATATTATATATATATTTTTATTATATTTCAGAAATTTGTTCTGAAATTTTACAATAGTTAGATAAATATACTTTATATGTATTTGACAAGAAATAACAGCAAACTAAACAATTTCCTGCGGTTTTTTTAAATTATTGCAACGTTGGTTAAAAATACTAGTCATGTTATCATTATGTTCTCTATCAACAATAGAATCAATTTTGATAATAAAACAGAACAACTGCAATAAAAAAAAAGTTAAATGTTTTCAAACTACGGTTGTTTATGTATTCTACTTCTTTGGTATATTTAACTAGTAACGTTCTACTAACGTAAATAGTGTGCAATCATTTTAGCCTGACAATTAAATTTATTACAAGTGTATAGGTTTATATGGTTTATAACTGCTATTGCCTCATCTGAACTTAGTTTTAGTTTGTCGTTACATGAAATACATTCTGATTTCAACTACATTTTTAGGGAGACCATCTGATGGAAACTTTACATTGTTTATTTCATACACAGTAATAAAATTTATAAAAGCAACGTATTTTTCTATAAACGAAACGAATATTATAACAAACATAAGCTATTATTATCAGGAGCACAATCTAAGATAATCGAATAATACTAAAAGTATGATAAACTGGAAGAATACTATAACTTTTTGTTTTAAAAAATATGTAGGTATTATTTATGAATCAAACTTTGCCAAGTCACAGTTAAAAAGTAACCAATATTTTTGCAAAAAATAAATCTATAAAAATCATTTTTACCACTTCCTCAAATACATTTCATGACTTTTAAATTTTTTATTTATAATTTTTGTTTTTAAAATTTGTTTTTAAGAAATGTTTTTTATGTATATTATATTATAATTTACCACGATTTTTAGTTTTATTTTTTTATGCTCTTGTTTCTTGTTCATAAACAGTTTTATCTTTATATTATACTAGCTGTACCCAGCATCCCTTGCAATGCAGTGCAAAACAAAGAATTGTTTTGATTTTTAATCTGTTTATTGAAGCGCTTTTATTTGTATACACAATGTTTTTGATGTTTTTGTATGATGCGTATACGAAGACCGTTTTCCTAGACGTGAACAAACCATATACAGCTGTTCATGAGATAACAGGGACCTAGACCGAAACGTAATATCGGTTCCGGTACGGTTCTAGTTTAACGTGGTTTAACTTTTTTTAACGGATTCGGTTTAATAAGTTCCTATATAGACAGAACTCTAGTAGAACAAAAACCCACTCAAAACAAATCAAAAACTTATTTTCAGTGTAAAAAACAAAATTATTTTCATAACTTGTTGCAAAAACATTAATGATATGAAACAAATTCATTTAATTTTATTAGAACATGAAATAAATAACACTCCAATAATATTTACGTTTTGAATTTTATGAAATGTAAATTGTGCAATTTATCAAAAACGTTTTTTGGTAACACACGTGTGCAATTACAACATGAATATAGATTACAACCTGTGGTGGCTGAAGATCAATCCAACAGGAGGGCCATTTTGATATTAATACTTTAAAGATGCATTCTTACTTATTAAAATTAAAAATAAAACGGTTTTTAGTATTTTTTTGGAAAGTCATTCACCAAATGACTTAATGGCGAGAAGCCATCGCTGAGATTAAAATCTTCTCAAATGCGATACACATTTAATGAATTAAATGGTAGTTTTTAAGATACGTAAATCAAATTTGTCAAACTGCTGCTTTTTGATCTTTGAAGACTTGAATATTTCCCGCTTAATTTCTTTTCCTAATAATAATACACTGTGTTCGTAAATGATTGACGGACGTTTAAATTTGGCGCTCATCAGATAATTTTATAAAATTGGTACCTGATTGGTACTAAGTATTAACACTCCATAGACGGCGCGTAAAATATTTTAGTAATATTGATAATATTTAAATTTATGATAAAGTGATTAAGATATAAATTTATTTTTTCGCTTAATTTATAAGACAGAACACAATTTCAAATACTTATAAACATGAGGTTCAATAGAAGTTAAATTACAGTGTAATTAACAAATGTAAAAAATGATACAATTAATTTTACAACATCTGTTCAAAATGCTGTCCGTCTAAATTTAAGAGCAGGTTCACTGTTTTTTAAATATTGTTAAAAACATTATGTAATTCCAATACACACAGAAAGTCCGGTAGTGAACAATGCCATTACAGCGATTAAAGGCAAAATGCGTTTATGGTTTTTATAGTGCATAAAAAGTACACATTCTGTACGTAAATCCCAGTGCTTTAAACAACGTAACGGTATAGTATGTTTTCAATACTGCTTATTCTATAACGTATACGCTATGCATCTTCTACGCATTTTGCCATCATGTTTAAAACACGTTTTTATTCGCAGATTATTCGATTTTGTTCGGTTCTTGTCGCCGTCACCATGAAGTAGCTCGTAGCTCTTTCCCTACCCTTGCTTTTGTCACTTTTGTTTAGCTTTAGCCACAACATTTTGTATTTATATTCTATGCAAACCATTTTGTGCTTCAAAATTTAGAAAAAATGTGTTTGTTTTTCATCATTTAGGGGATTGACAAAATAAGTAAGTATTAAATTCAAATATAACCGATATTATTTCTTAATAATAAACATATAACTTAAAAACTAACACGATTTCGCGCAAATATAAAGTGACTTTGGAATTTGCAGTTGATGGGATGTTAGTTTAAGTTATCTACAATTTCCCAATTCATTATTCTTTTTGCTGAGTTGTATTTATTTGAATTTTTTTGTAGATCGATTCAATCTACTTTGTTGGATGAAAAGATGCAGCAAACGAGACATGTTTTAACCAAGTAATTGGTCTGGATAAAGAAAAACAAATTTGTAAAAATATTTTAAACTTAATTTATGGTAAGAGGCTTCAGAGTACTTTATAGTTTATAGGTTAAAACTTAAAACATTAACTCGACTTTCGTGTTGTATTTTATTTCACGACTGTTTACAAAGCAATTTTTTCTAATTACTTCAAAAACTTCATAATTTAGTTTAGAAATTGAGTAGCATTACAATGTAATTTCTATTTTACAGTGTAACCATAAGAAAAAATTCAAATTGTGGTGCAGCTTTACAACACGCAATAAACACCAGGAGTAGCCCTAGTAGAGCAAAACGTTTCTAAATCATTTACATTTGTAACATTTTTAATACGCTTAAATGGTACATTAAAACGTTTATAAAACGCTTTCAAATCAATGTCATACTGCTTCAAAAGCGAATCCGAACATTGTTTTTTAGACGGTTTTTGAAGCGCATACAAATCGATTTCAGAAATAATACCAAAATTGACTGAAAAATTATTGCCTAAATCGCGTTTGTAACATTTTCAGTTAGTTTCCACTAAATATTAAACGTTGATGTCCAAAATAATTTACGGAGTTATCTACGTAACGTTGCAGAATAATACACAGTTATCATCTTTTAATGTTTCTAGAAACGATTTACACGTACATTTTTTGAATGATTTGTATTTGTATTTCCAAAACTATACATATGAAACCGCTAAACTTAATACAAAAAGCTATTAGATAGCTTTGTTTTTTGACGATTCAGTATTAATCCATTGGGACAAAATAGCGAGCCAAACTCGTGGTATGTAACCTTTGCCAAACGTAGAAATAACGAGTCTCACTCGTGATACTCATTATATTTTTTGGTTGTTTATGAAGCAATATATCAAATGACGTTTTTTATTCGTTAAACAAGTCCAATCGGCCGTCAAGATCAAGTTCTAGCAAGTTTTCCTATCTTATATTTTGAACGCATAATTGCATTATTTTGAAATTGAACTTTATAATCGTTGCAAACCCCACCTGTGTAAACGTTCCAAAAACATTTCAAAAAATCGTTTTTTGAACGTATACTTTCTTTATTTTAGATTTAAACTTAGTAATCGTTCCAATGCTATTTTAAGAAACAATTTAATAAATTAAATGAACATAAATAAGTAACGACTCGAGTTATCATTTTTAGAAGTGTTTTAAAACATTTCAAGAATGATTTAGGAAATGATTTATAGAAACATTGCAAAGGGCGGACATTTATCAAATTTGAGACAAGTGTGAAACGATTCTGGTATATTTCTTTATTTCATAAAAATCGTTTTGAAAATGTTGCAGAAATGAATTTTTCTACTAGGGAGTGGGCACGAAAGACGCCAATAAACATAAGAACAGAAGAAATGTAAATACGTTTTTTATATTTATAAATTTTTTTAGTACATATATGGACATTGTATGTTGAGTTTCCAAATTGTTTTATTAATTAAATTAACAATGATAATTTTTTACTGTATCAATTAACCAATAAAAAAATTTGATTTTATTGCATTTTTTAAAATTCAACCAATCATCAACGGATTACAGCGATAACACCACGGGTGTGGTGTTATCGGGCAAAGCAGACATGATATATTCAAATGTCAAATTAAATGTCAGATAGTAAATCAATTCATAATAATCATACAAAGATTTTCTGATATTTTTAACAAGAAAATTAACAAAATTCTTTTAGAAAATACACCAAAAAACACAATTAATTCGTATTAATTAATTAAACAACATTAAAAGTAGTAAAAAATTATCTTACCGAATACCCCTCGAGCATTGATAAATACTCAAAATTTTGTCGTAGAGAATGTTTCAAGCGTGTTTGTTTAAGGTAATAGCACTCGACCTTCGGCCTCGTGATATTACCAAGAAACACGCTTTCAACAATCTCTATGACAAAATTATCTCGGTATTATCAATGCTCTAGGGGTATTATAGCTGATAATACCATTGTATGCATTTAATTTGTGTTAAGCTGCTAACATTGCCAATGCTTTTGAAATTGTGCACTATTTATGTGATGGCAAAGTACATATTACATTGCACAGATTTCACTGGCATTCTGCATTTAACTTGTGTTAAAATACGTAACTTCCCGTATAACATATCTCTACAGATTCTATACAGTACCTTTACGCCTATCTGTACTTCTGTACAGGCAATCTGTATTAATCGATATCGGGTCGATAGTATTTACCTACGTATCGCTGGAGTACAGGTATCTGTATACAATCTTTACCGTACAGTTACTAAATATATACTAATAAATATCGTTATAATACAGATTTAATAAAGATAGAATAAAGTACGCAATTTTTTGCAAAATAGTGTTTTCATATAAAATTAAATTGTAATTTAAACAGTTATAGGCGTCGTCTATATCACAATTGTCGTGTGTATACAAGTCCTCAACATTTTTTAAACGTAGGTTTAATTAGTTGTGCACTGATGTTATTAGTTTTCTTTCGTGTCCATTCTGAGATTCGAACCTGGTCTTCAAAGGTCTGAAATTTGGGAAATCCATTGTGCTTAATCAGAGCTGGGCAGTAGTTAACTACAAAGTAGTTAAGCTACTAATCTAACTACTTTATTGTTGACGATAGTTGTATTCTATATATTCAAGTTACTTTAATTTAATAATGTAACTGTAGTTGGAATAAATTACTTCTTTCGTGTAATCGTATTTAAAACGTAGTAAGCTACCCTATTTTAACTACAAAAATAGTTAAACTACTTTGTTGATAGCTACTGTAACTACTTTACTAGTAATTAAACTACTTTATTAGCGGCTTCAATTACATACAATGGTTACAATTATTCAACTTGCATTGCAGTTTCGCATGTTAAAACGTGTCCTTCAAGTAATGAACGGTAACGCAGAAGTAAACATGGATGTAAAGACTATTAAAAAAATTTTATAAATGCAGCAAACCTAATTTGTTTCGAAATGTTAAATGCCTCTGATCTAAACGTAAACAAAGTATTACTTCAACAAAAGTTTTTTGTTTTTGATGAACCTGCTTTGTCTAAAAAGTTACACATTTCTTCTGATATTGAGAATGAACATGCTCACAAAACCAGAAGAATAGAACTGGAAATGTTAAAACACCTGGAAGATAACAGAATTCATATATCTATGTCATACGATTATAAGATTATTCAAAAAACGTTCATTAGATATAGTACAATTTCATCAGCTGCTGTCGAGCGATTATTTTCATTTTTTACTCATAAATTCGCTCAAAAGAAATGCATTGGCTGATGCTCTTTTTGAAAACGTACTTTTATGAAAAGGAAATGAATATTAAATACTACAATAAGTTTATTACTTTAACTTCTGTTTTTTTTAGGTTTATTTTATTAATTTTTTTTTTAGAACTTTTAATAAAATAGATTTAAGTACATGAAATAGAATAATAGTACTTACGTTAAAATTGTTTTACTGTTTTCGTGTGAGCGCGATTGATTTACTTTGTCTTCTTTAATGTAATAATAATTCAGTGTCTATAGGTACTTATGTTTATATGACTAAAAAGTAAAAGTGGTATAACATAAATCGTCTTAAAACTCCTTTTTCTACAAGTAATTAAAAAAAACTTATATTTTATAGAAAACAACTGTTGAGTAGTTAGTAACCTAACTACTTTTCGATTTACGGTAGTTAGTGGTTAGTAACTTACACTACTTTTAAAAAGTAGTAACTTTAGTTAGTAGTTAACTACTTTTACAAAGTAACTTGCCCAGCGCTCTGTGCTCATTGAGCCACTACAGTTAGATATTTATACTAATCTTTTAACATCTTTTATTATTAGTGATTTCTATATGCGTTGTTTTACACATAACTATGTATAAAAACAAAAATAATATTTAAATAAAATTCATTAAAAAGTAAAAAATATTTATTTTCTCTAATTAAATTTAATTACAATTAAACAACAACATTTTTATTTTTATGAAAAAGCCTTTTGAAGTAGCTTATTTACCTCTTGGTCACATTGTAACGTCCCGTTAGAGTTCATTACCATTAAAATTCAATTTTACATTCGTTTATTTTTTGCAACTAATATTGCACGTAAATTTATTCAGTTTAACAACGTCGCGTTGTTTTAACCGACTTGAGTATTAGCTTAAGCTTGCACTTCCGCTCGGGCCACGCTTGGCCGTGCGTGTCGTAGTGATGCGGGGAAGTCAAATTTTCTTGATTATGGCTTAAAAACCCATGCAATTTAATTTTTATTCATTCCATCTAATTATTGGTGAGTTTACCTTTATTTTGATATAATTTTTCTATTGAATTCAACATTTTTAGTGATTTCAAAATGTTACGCAATAGTTAGACAAAGGAATTTATTTTGAAGGCCGTTGTTGTAAATGTAGCGTGAGTAGATCATGTCATTCAAAAAACCATTCTAATTATTTATATTTAGGGTCTTTTACTTTTTTGGATTTTCTGGATCTTTTCTTTTGGTTTGTCGTTTAATTAATGGATTATCAGCAGTGTTGTAAATAGATAATTTTTAAATTATATAGATACAGATAAATTTTTTTTCTTGCAAGAATTATCTAGTATTAGATAATAGATAAACTATTTAAACTTTATATAGATAATAGATGAAATAATCTAGGTAGTAATAACGATAGATGGAGTTCATTTGAAGAACTATTATAGAATGTGGGAAATTACTGAAGAAAAACATACATATTGTAACTTGAATTTTACGGGACACTAGATTTTTTATAAATTTTAGTTAAATAATTTAAATAAAAAATTATATATATACAGATACATATAACTTACATATTTTTGATTGTATCTAGATACATATAAATAGATAAAAAATATTAATCTAGATTAATTTATCTATATAAATTTATATAGATAATTTACAACACTGATTATCAGTTATTGAAGTTTATTATACATTGGTTTTATTCCTGTTGAAGAATTTTATCACGTTAGCCAAGATGTGCTAAAAATAGAAGATATCCGATGTCATATTAATTGTGGTGAGTCAACTGGAATTAAGTTACATTTTACATTCCTGCAATTAAATTCAGTTATTAAAACTTTTCACTCATAACAAATCAAACGTTTACGACATTTGCATTTAATATCAATAATTAATAATTAGATGTAAGATTTTACGTTTTTATCACCAATTTAAAGATGGTTAGCGCCTTAATATTTTATTTTAAGTCCTGTTTTATTTCTAATATGTTTAATTCAAATATTGTTCTTTGTTCTCTAATGTAAATAGTATATTAAGTTATAGTTAATAAATTAACGGAGTTCACGTCTTTGTATTTATTTTCATTCAAACTCACACCCAGAGATCTGTGCTTACGATTGCTACCGCGGTAAATTATTATTTTTAATTTTTATTATACATTCTTTATTTCGGAGTAATTTTTTATTACACGTTCTTTATTTGGAACAATGTTTTATTACAACATTTGTCTGTAGTTGATTTAGTCTTCGGCTTGTCAATGTGTTTTCGTGGACAACCAAACTTGTATCCTAATAATCACAATATAACAACAATGAATATTAAGTACTTATGGAAAAGTACAAACCTTCCGGTTTTCCTTCGGCTTCTTTACAAATCCGTTGACTATGAAGAACCTTTTTAAGGAATCCTGCAAATAATTCCTTGTTAGAAACAAATCATGTAAAAATTCAATTCAAAAATTGTCATTTTATCACTTAAGGTTCAATAACCTCGCAATTTAATATGAATTCGTGCACTTGATTAAAGTAACTATTAATTGTACGTACTTACTTGAAAATAATATTCACAATTTAAATTGTTTAATTAATTGTTTGATTAAAATGTCACAGCTGATTACCGAACGCCATAGGCCGAACGCATTTTTGTACACTGCGCAATGTGACGTCATGTTCATAACAAAACAAGTATAGGTAAAATATAGAACCTGTAAAGATTTGATAAAGAAAAATGTATCGAATGTATTTACCGTGTCTATACAGGCTAATTAAAGATTCACAATTGGCGATTCAGTATAGACCAAATAAAGAAACGATACATTTCCTGTACATTTTAAAACAGTATCGATTGAATACATCATTCTATACCGAATCGCTATAGACATTTTGTTACTGTATCGATGCGTTATACGGGTTGCCGATATTGGTTCGATGCAATTTCTGCATTGGCAAGGTTCATCCGGCAATATATCGGCCGGTGTGACACCTGGTTACCGGCAATGTACTTCATTTTAGTACATGGATACCATTCTGAGTGCCGGCTAAGGAGTACATTGCCAGTACAAGTCCATTGATTTGTGTTTATTGGTGTAATACTGTAATCGCATTTCTTCTAAAGTAAACCAAGTCCAGTAGGGTTAAAGCGAGTGATCATGGAGGCCATCTATTTTCATTTATCATTCGGTCACCCAAGAACTGTCGTAAATAATTTAATGTTATTCTAGCAGTGTGAGCGGTGGCCCCATCTTGTTGGAAATAACAATGTTTGTAACTCATCATTATGTAGTTCATTAATAAACTGGTCCAAAATTAACTCTCTATACGTGTTTGCATTAATATTTTGTATGGGTGTAATTGCAAGACTTTCTTGCTAGCTTTCTGTCATGTAGCAAGTGATAGATTTGTTTGATGTGACAATTGTCGCACACATTTCTTTGAAGAACTTCGTCCGTTAAAGCAGTAAGCCGACCAAAAGATTTTCCTTTTGAAACACTACCCGTACTACGAAACCTTTCGACTATACGACGAACATGTTGTGCAAAAGAATGATATGGAAATACGTCATTGAGAAATTGCACGTGAAACTGTTCGTAGCAATTTTGGTAGGAATAATACCATGTTCCTTGCTAATAAAGGTGTTGTGTTGTTAATAATCTAAAAAGATGAGATATACTCTTATTAAATAAATTATTTTTAACTTACATCAAGTAAAAGCTGCACAGTCGAAAATGTGAATAAAAAAACCCTTTTGGCAATGAAAACTTAAAATACTAACAAAAAATTCGCAATATAAACAAACACACCAGTAAACTATAATTAAACTGTCAAATTGATAAATACATCAAAACTGAATCAACGCTGTAAAATCAAAGTTACTAGTTTGACGACGCGCCAAATTCAAACGCTTGTCAATCATTTACGAACACAGTGTACTTATTATGTACGAATAATTTTTACATACTTACAAATTTACCACATTTCCCTAGTAGCACAAAATATATGTACGATATTCTAATGATCTTGGTACAATATTTAAAGTCGGCTAAATATTGCTTGCTGTAATAGATATATTTTTGATATTGTTAAAGTGTATAATACTAATATCCTAAAAATATATACCTACAATATCATTGATATATTTTAAAACCTCATAATTTTTTTCAAGGTTTACATGACATCAGGTAAATATCTTAATTCTAGATACTTATTGCAAGATGTAAAAAATGTATTCTAGATATTGTAAAACTAGATAAAAACAATGTTTTAAAAATATGTACCAACAATATCGTTCGTGTATTCTAAGGTCACAAATGTTTTTCAAAATTTGACTGACATAAAATATATATTATAATTATATATAGAGCGAATATTTATGTTTAATCAGTATCTAACTTTTTATGCTTATTTTTTAACTGTACTTTTAAATTTATGTATTTATAGTTGTTAAACGTTTGTCTTAAACTTTTTTTTCATTTTTGCTGAAAACCCTAACACAATGTTCTCATAATTTAAATATTCTTATTTTAAAAATTATCTTTATATGCGTATATTTTAATAAAAAGTAATCCAATATCATAGTATGTAATCTGCTAATAAATTTTGTAAGCAACACAATTTAATTATTAAAAAAATTACACAAGGAGTATATAAAATTGAGACATCTGCGTTTGAATTGAATGGAAAAACCAATTGCATTATAACTAGAACTATAGTAATTTTACAATAATAAACTACATTTGCTGCAATGAAATTTTAGACAAGGAATTTTAATTCTGCAGTAAAATTACCAGTAATGCTAGCAAGTATTTATGATTTTGAAGGTCATCTTTTCCAAATACTTTTGTGGCATTAAAAACGGGTATATAGGTACAAGTACCTTTTAGGTAGTGTTGGGCATAATCGATATATTTCAATAATCGAAATAATCGAAATATCTCGTTTTGCATAATCGAATGATCATTCGTTTGTTCGATTACGAATGATGGCGCATGCGCAGTATTATCGATTATATGTTTCGATTTGAAATTTTCATTCATTAGCATTGCTTCTCGGTTGTTGAAATGAATGATATTTCGAATGATTCGAGACATGGTCTCGAGTTCGTTTCGACTCGTAGCGAGTCGTGTCGATTTCGATTATTTCGATATATTATTTGATATTTCATATTTCGTTTCATTTATTAGCATCGCTTCTCGGTTGTTGAAATGAATGATATTTGGATTATTTCGATTATTTCGAATGATTCGAGACATGGTCTCGAGTTCGTTTCGACTCGTATCGAGTCGTGTCGATTTCTATATATTTGACATTTCATATTTTGTATTATTCGTTGCATTCATTAGTACCGCTTCTCGGTTGTTTCGAATGAATGATATTTCGATTATTTGGAAAGTATAATCGAATGATCGATTATTTCGCTATAATCGATATATCTCGATTATATCATTCATAATCGCCCAACACTACTTTTAGGTGCTTTTAATAAATTTCTTAGAATCCTTTGCAATATTGAAAAAATGTATTATTTACCTGCTTTTGGGTACTGAGGTCAAAAACCGTTATATAGACCCTGAACAAGAATAAGGAAAGTTTTCTTTACTAATATGCTTTGGGTTTCGTGTTTGCAGTTTGCGAAGTTTAAATTTTTATATCGAGTTTTAGTGCAACGTAATTGTATAATCAGGTAAGTGCCTATTAATTTTCTTATTTTTTATTTTTGCATCATGTTTTCTAACTACAGAAAAGCAAAAAGTCATTTTGTAAATAATTTATTTTAACGCAGCTTAGTTGGCTGTTCAACGTTGACAGAACATAATTCAAAAAAATTTCAACGGTCATTACTAATAAGAAACCTAAATTAGAGAAATGCTTTTATTTACGTAACTATAATCAATAATTAATAAACAACAAATTTACCTTATTTTTTGAATAGCAATCCCAAGAAAATGCTTTTGTGCACTTTTAAAACTAATCTAAAATAATAACTAAATTAATAATGCTGTTGATATTTCTGTAAACCAAATTTTAAAAAAAATATATGTCTTGATAGAGTTTCTTTATTGAAAAATTCAAACTAAAACCATTTGTCTGTATATTTTATAACAATTAAAATAATTTTAATGCATTTTATAATTATTATTATAAAATGTAGATGTTTGAATACAACTTTGTAGAGTAACTCTTAATTGTGTGTGTTTTTTTCAGATGGCATCACAAGACGACATCCTAATGTTGCGTTATATTTGGCAAGATTTAGAACATTTATGTACTACCTATGTAATATGTGATGATATTAATAAGTAATTTTAAGATACAATTTTTTTTGTGTATTTATTTTTTAAAGATGTTTAAAATGTATACAGATTTTATATTTATATTTTATTCATTTGTAATTTTGTTTTGTTAGTGTAATTTTTATAAATAAACGTGTTTCTACAGAATATCTGCAGTGTTTCAATACGGTTTAATAAAAACTGTACAATGCGTAGCAAAAAAGAACCAGATTAAATATCATTTACAAACATACACATATGTAGTAGGTATATATTTTACAAATATCTCACAAATAATAGTGAGATACATCTAGAACAGATTAAAAAGATATATTTCCCATATATTGGAAACAAATATTGAGACGACATCTACATCTAATGTCTACCATATATCGAAAACATATATTTAGAATATATTTATTTTATATAAATTATTGATATAGCATTACAATAAATGGCCAATATAAAAAAGTGTGACATTTAAATATTTACCAGATGTTATTTACTAATATATTACGTATATTTTGTGCTACTAGGGTTGCTTTAAAAAAAAACTTTGTTGATTTCCACCCAGTAAACACACGACGTTCCAGGGACGTTCGTTTTATGTCCATATGATGTCTTTAAAACCCGGGCTTTAAAACGGACCTCTTTAAGATGTCTTTAATAGGACGTCCTCAGGATGTCAATGAAGAACGTACGATGGGATGTCCTATGCGGGAAAACAAATTTAGGCGTTTGTCAATTCATATTTTTAATCGAATGAAAAAAAAAATTGAAAAGGAAAATTTTCATAATACCTAATGGAAATGTCTATTTATAATTACTTATCAAATAAAATTAGAACAGGACAGAGGTGGGTAACTATTTTAAATAAATCTATTTTAAATACCTTATATTTAAAATGAAAATGCCATTTTCTATTTTAAATACTTAACTGAAATCTATTTTGTATTTTCTATTTTAAATAGAAATTTAGAATCATTTTCTATTTTAAATTCTCATACCCAGACAGCACAACATATAATAGGAATATGACCTCAATCTTCTTATTTTAATTTTCTTGCCATATGCTTACTACATACTGTATATACATTCTTAGCATAATCAAATTTTTCTTAAGTTACAAATAATATTTGTCGTATATCTATATAGAATATACAAGACATTATTTATAAAATAATGTACCTGTCTTATTTCAAAAAAAGTACCATGTATATTCTTGAAATAAATATATTCTTTGTATATCTTATTTATTTATATATGTACATATATATATATATATATATATATATATATATATATACGTATACATCTATCCTTGCCGGACCCGCCATATTCTTCAGACCACCTCAGACCTACTGAAACTAATTAACTTATATCTGTATATATTATCAATACGGATTCTATTTAATAATAATAATCTTGTTAAAAGTTGAGGGGTAAACAATTCTTAAAAAAATATTTTTTACTACGTTTAACAAACGTTTTCAAATCCAACACATAACACCGTTTTTTCACACCCTTTTGTATATAATTGACATAGCTTACCAACGTTTTTAGTTCCAGCAATGTTGACAAGCGTACGAGTCTAGTATGATGGTTGTACGTTTACATAAAGTATTTGTTAACGGCAATATAAGAATTGCTGTTGTTAAATAGTTTGTTCAAAAATTGCATGAGTGCAGTTAAAGAATAAAGAAATTATTATTTTTTATTGAGGCCAAGTTTAACTATTATTTCACTTAAATAGATTTTTAAAGAGTTTCTTGAGAATTTTACGTGGGACATCAAATTTGAAATAAAACTTAAAAATTATTTTTAAATTGGTTTTACTCTCAATTGATATCCAAGATTTTGTTTACGTTCATATAAGAAACACAAACTTTTAAATAGTATTTTCTTATTGTAACAAATTAAAGTAGTTTAAATTATAAACTAAATAAAATTAAATTGAATTGAAGTTTTGAATATAAAATACACAATTTTTGTAAATATTTTGTCGCCATTGGTAAGTTTTGCAATATCGTTCCCTTCTGTTGTGTTAAAAGTCAAATGTTTTTTCTGTAGTTTGTTGACTAAATGCTATGTTATGGCTATTAAAGTACCTTTTTCGAGTTATGCCAATGGTCGTTGAGTTTCTTAACGTTTTGTCACCTCTCAGAAATTCTTCTATAACTGATGTTGTCCTTTGTTCTTTGTTGTATATTAAATTGGTATCTCATTTAGCTGTTCTTGCGTATTGGTTACGATTGCGGTTGGTCGATCAATTCTTCTTTTTTTTGGGTTTGGATTTTTGTCAATGTCACGAAGTGCATAACCGTTTTTCAGAACAAGTTCTTGACGTGTTGTTTCTTTTGCAACTGCAAATATCAATCGACGTGTGTTCTTTTCCAATCAACTGAATGCGTCAGTTGGTTTTTAATTGTTCGTTTATTTGCACATCTAAGAAATTTTCTAGCACAGCTAAAGACGTAAAAACTACATTTAACCTAACTTCATCAACATGCACTTCTTAGTAGTAATTTTGAAAGTACAATGGTTTTTGTCCGACAAAAGAATATGAAGAAATTGAACTGATAGTTAATTTAAACAATAACTTTATTGGGTCAGACGTGGTACCATCTACATTGTTAAAGTAATGCTGCTCCTGCTGCGCGGGTATCATTAAAAATTTGATAAATACATTTGTATTCACCGGAAACTTTTTTTTGAAGGCACATACGATTCCAGTATTTAAAAAGGAAGACAAATACGATTTAAATAATTACAGGTTCGTAACATTATTATTCTTAATAAAGAAAAATTTAATAGATTATAACAGTTTAGGTCCGTTTCATATATTTATTTGTAAAAATTATTATTTCTTTCAAAAAAATAAGTATTCACGTTTTGACGATTGTACAATAATAAATTAGTTGTGTGTATTCGATTTGGTTGAATAGTTCACCAAATTATTTTTTTTATTGGTTAAACATTGGCTGAAAAATGATTATTTACAATGTAATGATAGTAAACAAAAACGCAAAACGGCGAAAACTTGAAAGTACCTTAGCCATTTGAAAATAACAATTTAACGACAGGGACAAAGAAACGATAACCTTCTTGTCTTGTACATAAAAATGTAAAATAAACTCATATTTTTAAATATCAATTTTAAAAATGTATATATTTTATTTAACTTTTACTTCTCATTTTAATTTTTGAATAAAATGTTTTTTTTTCAAATATAGCAAGATCGACCATTCTAAACATCTAAATCTAAGAATCTTATAAACAGAAATTCGTACTTAACACCAATACCGACAAAAATACAAAACAAAGTTGTTTCTTGCAAAATGCATCTTGCGTTCAAACGTCACCGCATTCAAACTTCTCTACGTTCAAATACCTTTACGTCTATACGTCTCGCGTTCAAAAGTTCCTGCGTTCAATCGTCTTTTTGTTCAAACGTATTGCGATCAAACGCTTGCGTGTAAACAGGCCATTGCGATAAATAACGTATTAATTATAAGAACGGCAAATTTCCAATTTTCTTCCACTTCCATTGTAAACACGATGCTACAGTAGTTGTTAATGTGGCTCAAAAACTGATATAAAAGTGGTTCTCTAAAATTTAATATGGTACCGTCTAAAAATGGAACAATTTTTATTTCCTAAAACAGATGCAACACCAAGGCCTTAAAAAGTTCACTAAATAGAATCTCAATGTAGAATATTATACATAAAACAAACAGATTAAAGCATCCAATGCAGTATTAAAAAATATTAACTACATACTAGACTGGGGCACATAACAATACATCAAATAAAAGTACAATTCATAACAGCAAATACAATAAAGAAAGTGCTAGTCAAAAGCACACGCTGATATCCAAAAATTATCAGAAAATCTGTCAACATTATTTACTGAACTTAAAAAGAAAGAATGAGTACTGGTTCAAAAACCCATGGAAGGTAACAGCATTGAGCAAACTCGCAGTTACACCGATCGACCAACTACAATTATGACGGATACGATGTTTGGCAATTTTATCAGTATTTAAACATGAACGTCCTAGAAGCTGTACTAGGCAAATCAGTACTCAAAAAAATGCAAATTAGAAACTTTTTACTACTTATGTTTTTACTGTGCTTTTGTTACTTTTGTTAATTTTCTTACTAATACACTCTTGCATATTTTAGCTATGAAAATTTCTCTATAGCCTCTGCAGTGTCTTTTATCGTTTTTTTATGCTCTGGTATTATGATTATCTCCTATCCTTTTGATATTTTTCTTTCAAGTTAAATAGTTTTGTTAGCATTTCCAGACTTTCACTATTTCTGTCGTTGTTTGCCCATATCTGCTACTATATTTTTTTACTTGTTTACAACATATGTTAGTTTCTTTTCTTGTGTTTTATGTTGTTTTTATCGTCTTTTCCTTTTGGGGTCTCATATGCTTGATCTGACACTAACATTTCATGAAAATACTCCTTACAACCTTTTATAATATGTTTTTTTGTGATATTTTTTCATCTTTACTTTCTTACTTGAGTTTTACTTTTTGTATCGTTTTAACGACACTATAAAATAATTTTTAGTTTCCAAAGCAGTTTGTTCAATTTTCAATCGAGTAATACATCGTTTCCTCAAAGATTATTTAGCATAGCTTGCTTTTTCTTTAAAATAAGATAATACACTTACAACAATACACACTAATAACCTCTTGTTTTACGCTATGTTACCATTAAATTTTTTTATAAACGCGACAGCTCCTTTGATGTATTGTTTGAGATTTTTGGTAATATACTATTTTTACCATTTTTTGTGAAGTTAAACTTGACATGTAAGAGTCAAACAAAAATTTGTCATAATATAATTTTGCATTTATTTTTCAGTTTACTAGCGTTTTAACAACTTATTCTTTGTAATTTTTATTTTAATTGTTTAGTTCAGTTTTGCCTTTTGTGTATTTTTTTCGTTTATAATTTTTTTTTAATCAAAAAGTGATTGTAATTATCTCCATATTAGTTTTGTTTATTTCCATTATATTCAAGTGGTATATTTGTGAATTTACGCTCAAACTAAAGCTCACTTATGTCAATACCAAAAAACACGTTGTTAGTCAACAAAAAACAATTTTTGTTTAAAAGTTGTCATTGTCATAAATTTGCTAGATTTGTTCATATTAATAATTCAAATTTAAAAATAAAATGTATCAGTTATAACAACATTAACATAAATAGTTTTTCAAATTATGGTAATAACTTTTAAACAAAAAAAGCACGTATCGTATTACTACTTTCGGTTAAACATCGTTTGCAAAACCTTAAAATAGTATTAAGAATAAATAACAATGTTGTCACGTTGTGGATTTGGAAACGTCGATTTCATGTATCCGCTTGTATGTAAAGATATACAAATTAAACGGAGCGCCGCCTAACGAAGTTTGCTAGAACTACTTTTGTATATGTGTATATGTGTTACCTCCAAATGAAGCCCACCATCAAATTGAATTTTTTTATTTTTTTGGATATATCACGTCACAATCAGTCTAAATAACAAGAAAACTTTGTCAGACCCAGAGGTGGGTCTGACAACGTAAGATTTGGTCTAGTAACGCCGGTAGAACATATCAAATTGGGACTGTGTAAGCGGTTTTATACGTGTATATATATATATATATATATATATATACATGCAAATAGTACTTATACGCCTCCATACGCTACACATAGCGTCCGATGTTGACTCCGATTTGACGCCTCAGACTCCGATTTTAGAGTCGAACACGTTTACCATGTTATTTGGAACAAGAATACCCCTACCATCACTTCTGTAGAAATATTAGCCGGTGAAAAACTCGACAGCTACACATATTGTTATATACATTTTAGTTTTAACGATTACCGCTACGAGCGCTGCTTTATATACACTTATACAAGTTGCTAAATTTAGCGGTAGGGTTTGACTCCGCTTGTATAAACACATACAGTGGATCTGTTTGCCTCCATAATCTTGACAACACTGTTACTTATATTTGAACACTATTTCAACGGTAAGGATACTATTTTTTTAGAAATATTCAATTATTTAAGAGGTTGGTTTATAAACTATATAAGCTGCAAAAACAACTAAGACAAAAATAAAACGATTGAACTTTTTTATATCTATTTAAAAGTACTTTGATTAACAGTTATTATACCACGTTGTTTAAGAAATATTTTAAGCTTCAAAAAACGAATGTTTTGTATCATTTGTATCGAATTCTTTAATGCAAACAATAATTGCGGTTTATTTGCAGTAGTTTTAAAAAATTAAACACATACTTGAGTATACTTGCGGTTTTTTGAGTTATGTTAATTACTATTTTTATTTAAAAACATTGTATTAGTATACATATACGATATGCAAAAAAACACAAAGAAAATATCCATAGCATCGTTCAAGTTTTATTACAGTCTTTATAATAAAAAAACTACTTCAGTAAAAAAAATTTTAAATTATAATGCAATTGCTATATTAAATATTAATCATTATTTTTATAAATATTATAAACAAAGGTTTTGATCTTTACCCAATCCAGGTTATCAAATATAGTTTTATATTGCTGAATCAAACTTAAACATTCATTTTTTTTTGGAGGTATCTTTTGTTGAATATGCTTTCGAAAGTGTTTTGAGACGATATTTTTTTGATTTTGTGTCCAACGAACTTTGTTGCATTTTTTTCTGTGCATTTTCTTATTCTCCTCTGTATCAAAATTTGTTTGATGTACTACCTCTTGACTTGTTTCCGGTAATTGTTCAGCTATTTCCTTTTGTCTTTCGTTAAGTTCTGTATTGGCGTCGCTTTCTATTTCGTTGATGCATTCTAAGTTTATTTCATTTAATGGTTTGCCTTTATATTCTAAACCCTTCCCTTCATCAAAAAGAGTTAACAGTTTTAAAACTTTTGCCGCTTGGTATGCGTCTTGAGTAATTCTGTAATAGATGTAATTTAATTTAAAATTCAAATAAAAATACAGTTTGGTATTCAGATTTGAAAACTGATGATATAAAAAAGTTGGTTAAAGTTTAAAGTTAAGAAACCTTTTACAAATAATAATAAATTGTATACATAATAAGATGACAGAAACACTACAAGTTATCATGCAAAAAAGAAAGAAAGATCAATAAGAAAGAAGAATTATTGAAGAAAATTTGCTTACTCATAAAACTCTGCGTGCGTTTTTTCCGTATGTCCCATAAACTTTGAAAATTGTGCGTACTCCTCTTTATTTAAATTTAAAATTTGCATTAAAGTTCCAATCTGTTTTCTTAATCGATTGGATGAAATTGCTTCTGGGTTTTCAATACCACTGGCATTAGCAAATTTTCTGATTATAACATCGGCTCTTATCCATTGTTTTTCTACTCCAGGACAAGCAAATAAATAAGGGTTTACTTTGGGAACAATATCACTATTACTTCTAATGTTTAACAATAATACAACAATAATGTAAGTTTGAACATTTTTTGGAAATAATATTACGATTGCTCGACTTCCTTTGCCACCAGCAACAACTTTTTTGTAGTTGGCAGTTAATACCTTTTCTGAAACTGTTAGTGCATCAAGAAATTCAGTTTGGTCAAAACTTTCAAAATCTTTTAAATAAGAGTCAACATAAACATATTGCACATCCCCTATCCTTCTTCGATTAAATAATATTGTTAAAATCAACGAAACTTCCGTTAATGTTCTAAATGCTTTTCTATCAAATGTCTGTTTTTGCAAAATGTAAAAATTTTCGTTAGCTACTTGGTCAAGATAATGTCTCAATTGAACAACATCTTTTGTTAAAGGTAATTTTACTGGTTTGTTCCATTTGTTTTCGGCCAAATCCTTTAATGCTATAGAAGATATGTCACAATTCCATTGAGTTTCAACCATTTGCTTGAATCGTTTTAAATCCTTCAATTTTTCTTCAATGTTGTTACATTTAAACGCCCCTTTTAAAATCAAATGACTGCATATATCGCTTATTTGTTTTAGTGTAGTAGCTAAATGTATGGCCAAGCTGGGAGCCAAGTATTTTTTTAAAGTATCATCGTAACGGCTAATAGTCTTTGCACTAGCAACAATGATGTCATAATAACAAGTACTTATAATGTCAAAAAACATCAACTTGTTATTATTTGTTCGACGACGCGTTTCTTTTAAAAGTTTTGCACATTCTCTTATTTTATTAGAACATGTAACAACAATTTGTGCGCGTTTATGTCGTTTTAAATAATTTTCACCATAACGTCGTATAAGATCATCTTTTTTGGCAATTAATGCAATGTCGTCAGCCCTCATTCTTAGAAAAACTTCATTTTTCAATTGAATCGCCGCAGCTGTATTTTCCGTATCTGTAGCACAAGCTAATAAGGTTTGTGATTGAGCTTGATGCTGAATCTTTTGATTTGATTTATTTATTGGTTTGACCACGCATACTTTATAATGGCGTCTTAAATATGATGCTTTAACTAACCTCTTGCAATAAATGCAAGGTAGTTTATTAGAATTTCCGGTTTCAACAAAATTTCTAAATTGTGTTTCATATCGTAATAAAGCGATAATTTTTCTTCGCTCTGTTTTTCAATCACCTCTGGTTTGTTACTGTGTTGCCTCTCTAAATGTCTTTCAAAGTTAGTCACGTTATTTTTACAAAACTTGCAAATCGTTTTATGTTTTAGTTTTTTATTATTTTTGTTTTCTAAGGACTGTAATATATAGTTATCAATGTTCAACGAAGATGCATTATTTTGTGACGAAGTTATATTATTGTTAGGGTTGAGAACCACGTTTTTATCTAAATGGATTATGTGTCTAAAAGGGGTAATATTTTGATTTGGTATTAAAATATCTAGTTCTGAATAATTACTGCTATGATCACTAAAGGTAGTAGAAGGAACATACGAAGAAGAAGAATATTGATAGATTGACGGCTCAGAATTACTATCATCTAAACAAAAATTTGAGGTTGTAGTCATTTTAGAATTGATTATGGTATTTGCAGATTGAGTTTCGTTAGGAAAAATGTTTTCTATTTTTTTTGTATTTAGTTCACTACTATTCATTTTTGTTTCATTAGCTTTACATGTTTCATCAACATTAAACGTTGCATTTTTTGGATTAATTTTAAAACGTTTTTTCTTAAATGTTGTATCAGTTGTATTGATAGGTTTGATTGTGTTAGATAAAACTGTTGCTTCTAATTCGTTTGTAATTATATTTTTATTGGCAGCTTTAAGTTTAAAATCATTGGAGTTTACCCACTCCTATAAAAGAATATAATGTTATTAGAACATGTAAAAACGTTCTATAAACTACAAGGTTATTATTAGTTTTTAATATAAATTTTGTTCAATATAAACTATTGTAGGTTACGGAATTTTAAAAAAATCTTAATAAAATAAGAATTCAATTTACCAAAGTTTGTTTATTTTTTTTGTCATTAAATTAGTTTCTTCTATGCTCTCTGTTGTTAATTCCTCCTCACTCGTGACAGATTCGTTACATCCTAAATAAAACAAAGTTATTGAAATATTCAGTAACAAGAACAGTAACGTTTATTACTAAAGATTATAAAAGATGCTTTTATAATTTTCAGATAGCGTTGGCTTATTTGTAAACTTGCGTAACTCTATTTTGGGTCCAAATTGTGATCATTTTATTCAATTGTTGTCTGGTTATTAAAGTACACTTGTTGTAAACCTAGCATTTCTTGGGCATTTTCTAAGTTTTAATATGCAATAGAAAAGGTGGTATTTCTAGAGTGGAACACTTGTAAATTACAAAACGCGTACTTGATATCTATTTATGTAGTATGAATGCACAGGTGTTTTATTTATTGTGTGATTTTGCTAGCTCTATGTGTTTATCTTTAGTAAATATAATATAGGAATCATTATACGTAGGTACTATACTATTATAGCGATTACAACAATGATAATACTGTACAAAAACAAACCAACAAAGAAATAAAAAGGAATTTGACAAATTAAATAACACCGTAAACGACATTAAGTACCAAACAAACATCTGCTAGAGAAAGGAGACGAGTATACCAAAAGAAAAAAAATTAATGAACCATAGTAAATAAAAAAAAAGCGGAAATATAGGTGTCTTTGCAGCTAAAAAAAAGATTCTAAATTAAGGTGTCTTACTATAACCAAAAATGCAGAAGAAGAATTTCAAATTGGAGGAGATTATCATAGAAAAAGAAAAAGTGCGTTAACGTGTTAATTAGTTTGAAATAAACTGTAAGAACACTAACTAAAAAAAATTGATATCTTGGAAATTAATTCAACAACGTAATATCAAGGATTTTATCAATACTTAAATGGATAACAGAATGTCAACTTCTTATCATTTCATGCAGTTAAATAGAATAAATTTATCTATTGTAAAGATATAATTGTAAAATTTAAATAAACCTTTGAAAAAGCTTATACTTACAGCGAAACGTACGTAAGGTTTCAAATGTACAAAATTAATTTTCATATAAGTTGTTAAATAAACGTACTATCATAATTGTTGCTGTTACTACAATTTTCCAAAAATTAAAATTTATAACATTATAACAGCTTACCTAAATAATTAATTAAAAGGACTGTTTAAATAAATAAGTCATTAACGCGTGGTTAAGATAAATATAACGGCGTTCAAGCGTACGTGCCTGTAAACAAGTATCCGTTTTAGATAAACATAAGTTATCCGCGGACATTATTTCTCGAGTGATTGTAATATATAAATTAGTTTAAGTATTTCTTAAATATGGTTAGATTTAATTAGTTAATAATAATAATAATAATAATAATAATAATAATAATAATAATAATAATAATAATAATAATAATAATAATAATAATAATAATAATAATAATAATAATTCTTACAAACAAAAGACTTACAGATGAGGATATTCAGAACATCAAAGAAGAAATAGCCACAGAACTGGACGGAAAAAATACAAGACAAAATAATTTCCAAACATCATTACAAACCACAACAACAACAATACAAAACACAGAACTCCCAGAAACACCTGCAACATCAACTCTACTAAACTAAACCCCGCACACACAAACACCAAGATTTACTAATACAAACACTATTGATAGAATAAACGATGAATTACAAACAAACATAATCAAATGGACAGGAATCAACCCAGAAAACAGATTACCACTACCAAAACTAATATACAAAAAAGATACAAATACCATCATCAACACAGTTAATACACTAATAGAAAAACACCTACATAACACAAGCACGATAGAAGATATACATCAATTAGTCTACATCGCTGCAATTACGGTTATAACACAAAATAAACAACTCACACAAAACAGAACAAGTCATGAAAGAAAACAATCAAAACCAAAATGGCAAATCAGACTTGAAAACAAAATAAACAACATAAGAAAAGACTTAGGAAGGTTAACACAATATTGCAAAGGAAACCATACCAAACAAGTTACAAAACATATACGGCACATTATAAATAACAGTAACAACAAAGAAACACCAACAGAAGCATTAGACACACTAAAACAAAAACTAGCACTGTATACGACAAGATTAAAAAGATACAATGAATCAAACAAAAGAAAAGCACAAAACATACAATTTAACAGAAACGAAAACTATTCTACAAAAACCTAGAAAGACATGAAAAAATACAAATAATACCACCAAGCACAGATGAAATAAAACATTTCTGGGAAAATATATGGTCACATCCAAAGCAACACAAAGAAACAGCCCAATGGATCACAGAAGAACAGAAAAAACATTCAAGCTTACCTATACATACGGACCATATAATCACAATAGAAGAACTAAGAAACACTATACAAAAAACACAGAACTGGAAGGCTCCTGGAATAGACCACATACACAATTTCTGGTACAAACAATTTACATCTATATACCAACACCTAACAATACAAATCAACAAAATCATACTAGAACCACAGAGTATGCCACCGTTTTTAACACAAGGAAAAACATACATAATACCAAAAAACCAAGACACACAAAATCCAGACTATAGACCGATCACATGCCTGCCAACACTATACAAAATAATTACAGCATTGATTACACAGAAAATAGAAAAACACTTAATAGAAAATCACATACTTACAGAAGAACAAAAGGGATGTCGAAAAAACAGTCAAGGATGCAAAGAGCAAGTAATCATAGACAGCGTCATTATGAAACAAGCAGAGAAGCAACAACGAAACATTATCTAATGCTATATAGATTATAAGAAAGCATTCGACTCAATCCCACACAGTTGGCTTATAAAAATTTTAGAAATATATAAAATAGACGCACACATTCAAAACTTCTTACACACAATCATGCAGACATGGAGAACGACAATACAGCTAAAAACATATGAACAACAAATAGAAATAAAAGACATAAAAATCAACAGAGGAATCTTCCAAGGTGACTCACTCAGCGCACTATGGTTTTGTTTATGCCTAAACCCCCTCTCAAATACACTAAACAAGACAACATACGGTTTTAAGATAAAACATCAAAATAATCCACAACACACAATAAATCACTTATTATATATGGACGATATAAAGATATTCGCCTCAAACAAAACACAAATGCAATCACTACTACAAATAACAAAAGAATTCACACAAGACACATGCATGGAGTTTGACATCAACAAATGCAAAATGCTGCACATAGAAAACGGAAAATACAAACAGAACGTTACAGAAACACTAAACAATGAAGCATTTGAAAATCTAGAACCACAGGAGACATACAAATATCTCGGTTTTGAACAAAACACCAGCTTAAATCACTCGCACATTAAACAACAACTTAAAAAGAAATACAAGCAAAGGCTTACACTTGTGCTTAAATCAAAACTTAACGCCAAAAACATCATTAAGGCAGTCAACACATACACGATTCCACTCTTGACATACTCATTTGGCATCGTCAAATGGTCAGACACGGATCTAACAGAGTTAAACCGAGTTAACAGAACAAAATTAACAGAACATCGCAAACTGCATCCAAACTCATGCATTGAAAGAATTACAATAACCAGGAAAGAAGGGGGAAGAGGACTCGTAGATATACAAACATTACACAACACACAAATACAAAACTAAAAAAAATATTTCATAAACAAAAACACCTCGCTACATCAAGCAATCACAAAAGCAGACAAAGGATACACCCCACTCAACCTACATCAAAACGACATTCAGGAAAACACCGAAACAAACACAATACAACACAAAAAAGACATTTGGGCAAGAAAAGCATTACACGGCAACCATTATAACATAATGCAAAACCCTCACATAGACACACAACTGTCATACAAATGGCTGCACTCAGGTCAACTTTTTCCAGAAACAGAAGAATTCGTCCTAGCCATCCAAGTTAAAGTAATAGCCACAAAAAACTACAGAAAGTACATATTAAAAGAAAAAATTGAAACAGACACATGCCGAAAATGCCACCAATACCCAGAAACAATAGAACACATTACAGGAGGTTGCAAACTACTAGCAGGAACAGACTACACCGATAGACACAACACAGCAGCAAAAATCATCCATCAAGAACTTGCACTTAAATACGGCTCAATACAAACACAAACACCATATTACAAATACACACCCGAAACTATACTAGAAAACGAAAACTGTAAACTATACTGGGATAGAACACTACACACAGATAAAACGATAATATGCAATAGACCTGATATCACACTATTAAATAAAACACAAAAGCATACATACATTATAGATATTGCCATACCCAACGACAGCAACATAGTCCAAAAAGAAACCGAAAAGATCGAAAAATACACACCTCTTGCAACAGAAATTAAAGAAGTATGGAAACAAGAAAAAATAACAATAGTACCAATTATAATGTCTGTGACAGGTATAACAACAAAATCATTCAAGCAACACTTAAAAACAATGGATCTCCCACTATACATCCATACCAACATACAAAAAGCAGTAATTCTAAAAACAACAACAATAGTCAGAAAGTTCATGCAATAGACAGACATGTTGTTGTGTATACGCTAAAGTTGCATAAATGTAGTTAAAGTTGCATACATATAGGATTAGAATGTACGTATAATATCACTTTTGTAAGAAGTGAGATAGAAGTAGAATAGATAGAAAAAGATGTATTAGTATTGCAGTCAGCGTTGTAATCAATCTCATAAGAATAAAGTAAAAGGATCAGAAATAAGGCTTTTAATTAAAATCCACTGTGCTTAAAACTAAAATCAACAGGTTATGGACCCAGAATTAACAGAAAAGTAAGAATTAAAACATTAGTAACTTAAATAAAGGAAAATTGCGAATTGAACATTATTGCACAACGAAATTAGAAAATGGCGCAAACAAAGAATTTTTGCATTGAACCGTTAAATGGATTGAATTATCACAATTGGAAATTTAGAGTTGAAATGTTAATGGCACAAGAGAATATAAGTGAGTTTATAGAAGAAGCAGAAAATTATGATACAATAACGGATGAAGCACGGAAGATTGAAAAGCATCGAAAAGATAGAAGGCACAATCAATAATTGTTCAATGCGTGGAAGATACACAATTGGAATGTTTAAGGAATAAAAAGACAGCGTACGAGATGTGGATAGCTTTAAAAGAAAAGTATGAAAAGAAGGGTTTGCCAGGGAAAATGTTCTTGAAGAAAAAATTACTTTCGATGAAAATGAAAGAAGGTGAATCATTAGAAAAATTTATACATGACTTTGAAGAAATTGTGAGACAATTGAAAAGTGCTGACAGTGAATTAAAGGATGAAGATTTAACTTGTACATTATTATTAAGTTTACCACCTTCGTATGAAACAATGGTTACAGTAATTGAAAATTTACCGGACTTGACTTTTGAAATGGTGAAGACAAAACTATTAGCTGAATATGAAAAAAGAACAGTATCGACTGAAGGACGAAAAGAATTTGCAACTCCAATGGCATTTGAGGTGCAGAATGGTTGTTTTAAATGTGGCAAAATTGGGCATTTTAAGAGAGATTGTAGAAGCAGAGGTCATGGGTATAATCGTGGGTACAATCGTGGATTCAATCGTGGGTACAATCGAGGGCACAATCATACGTCAACATCAAAACAGAACCACTACGACTACAATCAAGCACACAGGTATGGAAGAGAAGAAAGCAGTAGACACAGAGGTACAAATAGATTTAATAGTTATAGAAATAATTTTAGTAATCATGTTGAAACAAAAGATGATGTAATAGTAGATAAAAGCGTATGTTTTATGGGAGATGTTAACGTTAAGAAAGAGATAGAATTAGAAAACGATTTAAATTTTGTTATCGATTCAGGTTGTACTGATCACTTGGTTAACAAAAAAAATTATTTTTCAAACTTAGTGATGTTCGAGAATCCAATTAAAATTGCAGTTGCAAAAGACAATAATTTTTTGTTGGCCACAGGGGTTGGAAATATAGAAGTAATTAGTAGAGTAAATCGAGAACGCATAAGGTGTACAATTAAGAACGTATTTTATGTTCCCAATTTGAGGAAAAATTTATTATCAGTGAAAAGGTTAGAGCAGTATTATATAAAAGTAATTTTTGAAAATGGTAATGTTAAGCTTTCTGATGACAATAACAGAATAATAGGAATAGGGAAAAGAAACAACTTATATGAGATTAGATTTGAATTTTTGGAGCCTGAATGTTTAAATATCGAAAAACAAAAAATAATAATTTCTAGAGATGTGGAATTTGACGAAGGCAAATATTATTTTAAGAAAAGAATAATGAGTATAGATAGTGACATAGAAACATCAGAACAAAGTGATAATGAAGACACTAATGGAAGAAATGATACTAAGAATAAAGAAAAGCCGAAACCTGTAGAAAATGAGATAGAATTGGACTCAGAAGATGAAGATAAGAGAACTAAACGTAATATTAAATTACCAACAAGATATAATGACTTTGAATTATATACGGCTTTCCATGCAACATGCTTTGTCGAAAATGTACTAGAAGATTTTAATGATTTAGAGAGCAGGGAAGATAAGAAATATTGGTTAGAAGCGATAGATAGAGAATTAGCAGCAATTGAAGAAAATGATACATGGGAAATGGTAGAACTACCAGAAGATACGAAGATTCTTGATACAAAATGGGTATTTAATTACAAAATTTTAGAAAATGACGAAATAAACAAGAATCTATTAGAAATAGGTTTTTATAGATCGGAGAATGATTTTTGTTTATATATTTTAGATCATGAAATTCAAAAGATTTATTTACTTATTTACGTTGATGACATTATTTTATCAGGGCCAGATTTAAAAATGATTAATACAATAAAAGAAAAACTAATGATAAAATTTAAGATGAAAGATAAAGGATGTCTTAAGAATTTTCTTGGATTGGAAATTGAATATGAACGTGAAATAGGAATTTTAAGAATAAGTCAAACACGATATATTAAAAATGTATTAAAACGCTTTCAAATGGAAAATTGTAAACCTTCACAAATACCTATTGATCCTAAACTAAAGTTAGAAATGAACAGTAGCAATAGTAAACTAACCGAGAAACCTTACAGAGAATTGATAGGAAGCTTAATGTATCTAATGCTTGGTACAAGACCAGACATATGTTATTCATTGAATGTATTTAGTAGATATCAAGATAAGGCGACTGATGAATTGTGGAATTATTTAAAACGTATTTTAAGATATTTAAGAGGTACTGAAAATGTAGGATTAGTATACAATCGAAATAATTATGCTAGTTTAGAATGCTTTGTAGATTCAGATTGGGGAGGAGACTTAGTTGACAGGAAGTCTGTGACTGGGTTTCTTTTGAAAGTATTTGGTAATACCGTTACATGGGCTACACGTAAGCAAAACTGTGTATGTTTGTCTAGCACAGAAGCAGAACTAGTTGCACTGTGTACTGCCGTCTGTGAAGGCTTATGGCTATTAAAACTATTTAAAGATTTTGGGTTAAATTTCAAACCTTTGATCGTTTATGAAGACAATCAGGGTTGCATCGCTTTAATAAATAATCCTGCTAACAATAAGAGAATTAAACACATAGATTTAAAATTCAATTTTGTTTGTGATCAAGTTAAGGAAAAATGTATTAGTTTAAGTTATATAGAATCTTGTAATCAGCAAGCTGATATTTTGACAAAAGGCTTACCGGCTGTTTTGTTCGATAAGTTTAGATGGTCTTTAGATTTAAGAAACTTTAGCGAGGAGGGGTGTTGTGTATACGCTAAAGTTACATAAATGTAGTTAAAGTTGCATACATATAGGATTAGAATGTACGTATAATAAAGTTCTTGCCATAAGAGAAGATCCCTACGTCATTACCTACTGATGTAAGAAATAACATACCGACTATTATATAAGCAAGACATAAACTATGTCTAAAACAAAGATGGAAGATTGATTGCATGCGTTATGAATAAAGTTATTCAATTGACTTCAATCAAGTTGACGTTTTGTCAAACACGGTTTGCTGTCATTTACGATTCGTTTTGTATCTTTGGTTATTATTATTATTTTGCATTATTTTATTTCAAGCTGTTCTTTTTCGAACAAAAACATGTCGAGTTTTATACAAGGTAAAACATTACGCTCTCAGTCTCGCCAAATGGTGGTTAATTTACTTGCATACTTTCAGCAAGAAAATGATAATGGGGGTGTTTTGATCCCATTAACGTCTGTTCAAGAGGTAAGCTAAAGAAAGAAATGATTAACTTGCATTACAATACATTATTTACAGAGAATTTCAACTGCATTGGGCATGAGCTTAGCTTCTGTTAAACGGATAAAGTCTGAACACAAATTGAATCCAGTGTTATCAAGTACTGAAAAGAAAAGCTCACGAAAGAAGTCAAAAACTGTCGATTTGCCAGAATCTTCATAAATGACTATAAGAAACACGTTGTATACGATGTACTCAAACAGTAAGTTCTGATGAAATCAACCTTCATAATCTTTCTAAAAACTAACTTTTTCTAGAACAACATGTGACTGTGAATTCCCTAAACAGCAAACTCAAACATAAACATGTTTTGTTAAGTGATCGCACTTTAAATAGAACTCTGCATAAAATTGGCTTTAAATTCAAGAAAGACGATCACTGTAGATCTTTAATAGAGGCATTACGTAAAGCCTTTATGAGGATTAAATCTCTAAAACGTTACATAGAAAATCTCAGAATTTCCACGTGAAGTAGTTTTTATGGATGAAACTTGGAGATTTGCTAAAGAAAGTATAGGGAGATCGTGGCAAGATGATAATTTAAAAAGTGTACGTAAACCTTAGGGCTAGAATAGAAAACGATTTATTGTCGTACATGCCGGTACAAAATCTAGTTTTATAAAGAATGCTTTGTTATTGAACATATGAATGGTGAAACGTTTAAAAAATGGATTGTAGAACGTTTACTTAATAATCATATCATTCCATGTTACTAGAAAATATGCCTTCATCAAGTTGGAACAAATGTGATTTAGTTTCTTGGCTAAACAAAAATAATATTTCGTAGGATGCTAACATGTTCAAAAGTGAATTACTTGACATAGCTATACAGCACAAGAAAGAAAAGAAATATGAACTGGACAAACTGTTACAACACGGACATGAAGTGCTACGACTATCACCCTGTCATTGTGAGTTTAATCAAATCGAATTAATATGGGCCCATGCAGTCATATTACATTAAACACATTGGTAAGGATGGGTATGGAGATGAAAAAGTAATTTCAATGTGGAACGAAGCACTACAACAATGTACTTCCAAAGTATGGGAAAAGTGTGTAATTCATACAGAAAAACTAATACAAGAGTGATATAACCGAGAAAAGTTTTGAGACATTATAGTGGAACCTTTAATAATTAATGTTGGTTTAAACAATTCAACATTTTTATAAAACCAATTGTTACTCAAGATGTTTTACTTTAATAAATATAATTAATCGAACATAAACAAATTGCAGTCGTTTTTAATAATATTTATTTTAATATTAGTAATCTCGAATTAAGCGAAAATTAATTTTGAAGGTTAAACGTGTTGTGACAGCAAAATTAAAATTCTTATAGGTACCAACTAACCAGGATAGCCAACACTGAATTTTTAATTGTAACTAATAAACTAACACTTAATTTGACTAGTGCGTTAATCTTGATTCATATGAATACGATGATGACGTAGGGCTCTTCTCTTATGGCAAGAACTTTATCACTTTTGTAAGAAGTGACCCAAGTAGCACAAAACATTTTAAATACGTTTTTCAGAAGTTTTGATGTTTTGTAAATGTTAGTAAAATACATTTACAAGAGTTGACATTGAAAATATGTTTTTAAAAGGTTTATAAAAGATACCTATAAGATTTTACATTTAGAAAATGTTTTTAAAATGTTTTACAATCAACGTAAATTTTTGCGTTCTGAAACATGTTTTTAAGAGGTTTATAAAATACATCTATAAGATTTTACGTTTAGAAAATGTTTTTAAAATGTTTTACTATTAACGTAACATTTTTGCATTCTGAAATCTGTTTTTAAGAGGTTTATAAAATATATCTATAAGATTTTACAGTTACAAAATGTTTTTAAAATGTTCTATTATTAACATAACATTTTTGCATTTTGAAATATGTTTTTAAGAGGTTTATAAAAGATATCTATAGGGTTTTACATTTAGAAAATGTTTTTAAAATGTTTTATTATTAACATAACATTTTTGCATTCTGAAATATGTTTTTAAGAAGTTTATAAAAGATATCTATAAGATTTTACGTTAAGAAAATGTTTTGTTAATACTACTTAATGTAAGTTTTTTGCATTTTGAAAGTTGGTTTTAAAAAGTTTATAAAAGATATCTATAAGCTTTTACATTTAGGGAATGTAATAGTTCTGCAGGATGTTTTAACGCGTTTGCAGCTTGCGTCTTCATTTTGTGCTTTAGCTTTCGTCCTAAGCTAACGTTTCTTTGGTTCTATCGTCTGTTATCGTCAGATATATATATATATATATAAACTTTGTTACGTTCCTTACATAAACAGTGGTCGTTGTGTTGTAGTTAAATTTTTATATTAAAAAAACGTTGATATTAAATATTTGTACAATATTATAATCAACTTTTAATTTGAATTGGTAAGTAAACTATTTTATGTAAAATTTTTATGTTACTCATTATAATAGTTCATGCAGTACGTTATTAATGACTGATCGTCATCAATATGTATCCTTCACATTACAAACTACATCATAAAGAAAATGAATTTTAAAAAATAAAAAAAAAACAATGAAAAATTTTCTAAACTTACTACATAAATACCTATTACAAAATTAAAAGGTGTTATCACCTACAGTTTGGTATCAGTTTAACAAATACGATATTCAATCGTCTACTTCAAGTTTGAATTTTATTGTCAAATATGTCAATGTACGTATTTTTTTATATGGCAATTTTAGAATTGTGAGATAAAAAGCATTAAATTGTTTTTTCAATTTCAAATATGTTTAAAGAAATCAATCGTTAGTTCGAAATAAGCCTTTTTTGTCCGACTTTCTAGTTTAAATTACTCACATTTTTTCCCGTATATAAAATAATACGATAGACAAAGTATTTCAGCAGTATTTAATAAAGAGTACCTACTTATTAATAAGTACGTATATAACAGGTCTTATTGTTTGCATTTGCATTTATACGATAGTGATATCAGTTAATATTGGTTCAAATTTCAAAATTAATAAAACAGTAAACATCTGGATCTTTGCTTTAATTTTTGCCGATCGAATGCGGTTTCCTTTGACACTTTAACCTACTATATAAATATCAATTTATTTATTTATTTTTATGTTTTTTATGTTATTGTTTTTCAGTCAGTATAATTTTCCCCTGAAAATTCAAGAAAACCAGAAGCAACAACATATATAAGTAATTAGTATTTTAATAAAATGCTTTATTCTATAATAATTGTAACTGAAAAAAATATTTAAATAAATTTAAATTTTATTTTTTAATTTATTGATAACGTTTTGTGACTTTAGAGTCTAGAAAATTTTCATTATGATATTATCATCACGATCATGTGCTTATTCTGTATGCATTACTACAAAAAAGTTAATTTACATCTGGCGGGATGAAAAAAAGTTAACCTGCAATGCACAGCAGCAGTTTGAATTCTAGTTTTCAGTTATCGGTTTATGACGACTCGACAAAAAATAATTCAAATTGTATGTAATGTTTAAATCTAAATGTCTTAAAAATTATTAGAAGTATACAATGCAAAATCATATTCAAGGCAAAGCAATTCATATTTCTATGTTCAGGCGTTCTTTGTCGCTAAAACGGTGTATTATTTACAATATTTAATAGGTGATAAATTGTTAGGTACCATTAAAAAAATTAGAATTTCTTTGAAAGATTACTCTTTGAAATTTTTTTAAGTTTTGTACGTAATAAAACAATGAATGACTAGATGTAGGTTTGTAATTTTTTAAAAATATATCTCAAATTTTAATTAAAAATGTATTTAAAATTCAGCAGAAAACAGAAATTTAATTACATTGAAGATACATATGTTAAGGCGTGAATAAGTCAAATGATTTATTAGGTGACTACCGACACAATAATGTGTTAAAGAGGGTAGTTTTAACATCCGGTGGCACTTTTGTGTAGCAATCTAAAAATAGAAAATAGGTAGTTTTTAAGTTATTAAGATATTATAGTAAGTTTTCGAGTATGATTATATAATGGCTAAGTAAAGAAAAAAATATAAAATGTAATAATAATAGTAAACAGTATTGTGTTAAAAGTATTAGAGTATGAAATGGCGTAGTTCAACAAAGAAGTTGAATAAGTAATTAAATAATAATACTAAATAGTAATTATAAAATAAATAAAGAAGTTTAATACAGAGCTAATAAATATACAGTCCACAAATAAAGTAAACATCATCCACAACAAGTAAAAATATCTATTGTACTCTCACGCAGACAACGAACTTATTTATTACAAGAGTTATTACTTAGTAGATGCTTATCGTTTTTTCATGCATCAATATTTATTTTTTATACGATTCAAACATTAGTTAAATATATGTTTTTATTCAAAATTAATTATCAAGTACAAATAAAACAATTTACTAGACTTTTACTTTGCAATTTTATCTAATAAAATGTTTGTTTAAATGATATAAATTATTGTATTGACTGATTACAACAAAGAAAAAACACATTTTAATACCAGTTTTATTAACAATATAGAAACATGCTTTGAATAGATTTTATTTAGTTGCTGATCAATAAGTTTTATTTATTTTATACAACTTATATTAATTATTTATCTAATACTATAACATACTTTTAATTGATTAATATAAATTAGTTTTATACTATCAATATGTATAATTTTTCGATTATTTGCAACTGCAACAGAGACCTATTCAAATCAGTCAATATATTTCTAACTAGAAAGAGTGCATGAGTTGAACATATTACTACTTATATAATATTATAATTATAATATACAGAATTATAATTCAAAAATGCAATCACTATAAAGAATATATTTTTAATTTTTAGCGATGGATAGAAATGTTAATAAAATTATGGAAGACAGCGATTTGGAAAAAAATGATGTGGTAAGTAAACATTACAATAAAAAAATTAAAATTCACAGATTACTTTAACAACTTTTTCATTTTTTTATTTTAAAAGTAACTCTTAGAAAACTTTGTTTTGCTATTTTTACTACTCATAAACAATAGGTTATTTATACGATATTGCTAGGTAGCACTAGGAGCACAATTTAGTTGTTTACAGTAGAAAGTATTCATCGTAAAATTAACAAAGTATTTTAATTATAGATTCATTCAAAAAAACTATATAGTGCAAGACATAAGAGGCGTTTGGTGAATAAAAACGTTACTTCAATAAAAAATAAAATTTTGAAAATTAGTTCCCATAATAACGAAATTGCTACAGAAACTGTTTTGTCAATTATAAAATCTCCAAATCCTTCGATTTCATTAAACCATATTGAAGTAACGAATAAAATGTCTTCAAATTCATTTCAAAACAATACAAATCACGGTAAATCTCATATTGTTACCCATAAAACTAGGAATGTCGAAGTAGTAAGAGAAAGTAGTCCATCATGTTCGTATAACGTTAATGACAATCACACTAGTTTTAACTTACAAAATAATACATTCACCGAGAAACTTGCGATTTGGGCTATTCGCTGCCATATACCACATTCACATATGGATGAATTGCTAACCATATTAAAGAGTGAAGGTTTGCGAGTTCCACAAGATAGCAGGACACTACTGAAGACTCCAAGAATTTGTAAAATTAAAGCAGTTAGTCCTGGTAACTACAGTCATCTTGGAATTGAAATAGGAATGAAATTTGTTTTACGTGATAAAGACATTTCTTCTGTTAACTTGATTAAAATTCATGTTAACATTGATGGACTTCCAATTTCGGAAAATGCTTCAGTTTGGCCCATTTTAGCATATATCGATTTAGAAAATATTCCAAGGCAAGTGTTTATAATAGGCATATATCATGGTAAAAGTAAGCCGAAGAACAGTAATGAATATTTACATGATTTTATTGAAGAAATGGAATACTTAGAAAAGAATGGAATTCATATTAATGAGCAGCATCTTAATGTAGAGCTTGGTGCATTAATATGTGATGCTCCGGCAAAATCCTTTGTATTATTAGTTAAAGGTCATAACGCTTCGGTTGGGTGCAACAAATGTATGGTAGAAGGATCATTTATTGAAAAATGCATAACATTTGCAGACTTAAATGCAACACTAAGAACAGATGCTAGTTTTAGAGGTAAAGTTCAAGAAGATTATCATAAAGGAACCAGTAATTTTGAAAAATTAAAAAAATTTGATATTGTTAATCAAGTACCGTTGGATTACATGCATTTAGTATTACTTGGTGTTACCAGAAAAATTATTTCTTTGCTTGTTAATGGCAAAATGGGAATTCGACTTGTAAAATCAAAACTTGAAAGTTTTAATAGTATATATTTATCAGTAATACCATATATAACGAACGATTTTGCAAGAAAACCGAGGGATATTTCAATAATTGATAGGTGGAAAGCGACTGAGTTACGTTTATTTTTGTTATATATTTCTCCTTTCGTTTGCAAAAAAATATTAGGTGTAGAACAATTTGAACATTTTATGAAATTGCACGTTGCAATACGAATTTTATGCTATAAACCGATATGTCAAGAAAAACAATTTAACAGTTTTGCTTCTAACTTGTTAAGACAATTTGTAGAGGATTATGGGGAATTTTATGGTGAAAACAATATCACTTACAATGTACATTCACTAATTCATTTGTCCAGTGATGTGAAACTATTTGGATCTTTAGATAGTTTTAGTAGCTTCCTCTTTGAAAATTACATGAAGGAAATACAAAAATGTGTTCAGTCTTCCAATTTACAACTACAACAAATAGCCAAACGAATTCAAGAACAACGTAATAGTAAAAAAAAAAGTTCTGTAAAGCAAATTACATCTAAAAAAATGAGTAATGAAATGTATGCCGATAATTATGGTTTTCACTATAAATCTTTGGCATTGAAAACTTTTGTTATAAATATAAATGAACCTAATAACGTATTTATACTAAAAGATGACTCGATCGTTGTGATAAATAAGATTTGTTCAAATGATAAAACTAACTTTAAAATATACGGAAAAACTTTTTTGAGAAGTACATTTTATTATAACCGCCCTTTGGATTCCAGACTGATAGGAATATTTAAAGTTTCAAACTTGTCAGAAACAAGAAACATTTTAATCACTGATATTAAAGGAAAGTGTTTAAAAATACCTATCGAAAACAATGAATTTTTAATGATTCAGTTGATTCATGATTTAATTGAATAAATGTTATGGAAGTCAACACCTTACAATAGTTTTTACTTTTACATTGTATACGTTTTTTTATTATTAACTTTTGTTTATATTATTCGGTACAAGAAACATGAAACAGTTATCAGGTTAGCAATTTATTGCTTTACATACAATTAGATAAATTCAAAATGTTTTTGTTTACAGTTTATCTACAGCGTCATATCATATGATAATGGAGATTTGGAAGCAGTACCTTCAGGATGGCTAAATGAAAACAAAACAATATGCTATTGGCCTCCTAAAAGTAGCAAAAATATAACCACCCTAATTAAGAATTGTGCTAAGCCAAATGAGGACTGGAACTCATACAGCTGTAGTCTAATAAAGCAATATGGTATTTAAACTTTATTTTCAATTCTGTTAGTTATTTCTGATAAAAACTTTCTAGGATCTTATGTAGATGCCAAGCGAAAAGTTGCAAAACTTGTCGATAGTTGCAGCTCCTCATCATCACAGGAATTTGGCAAAGGGCATCGCCGAAAAAAGATTTCATCTCGAGTTATGTCATCAGAAAATTCTGAATTAATTTATGTCTCTCCAATAGTAGAAACTGAAGAAACTAACAGTGATGCATCCATAATGAATATAAGTAATCTGCCAGTTTCTTTTTTAACAGGTATCTGCTTTTATTTGATTTGCGTCAATTTTAAGTTTTAATTTATTGTAATTTCTAGATAATGTGGATACAAATAAAAAACTTGATCGATTGATAACAACTGTGGATGTGTTGCTTAAAGAAGTAGCATCCCTTAAAGTGGATATAAGAGAAAATAATAAGTTAATCGAGAATTTCCGAAATGCGAGTACAACTGAAGATCATTTTTGTGAAGTTAGTGAGAAATGTAATTTAAAATTTCCGATTGAAAACTTGTCGGAGTTTAATAACATGAATAAAGACTTACACGAAAATGAAGATTTAAAAAAGGAATTTGTAAGAATTTAAATACGTGTAGATCTTTTAAAATAGTACATTATTTGTAGAGCTATAAAATGAAGCTATTATCAGGGGGTAAAAGTGACGATTTTGTTAGGAGAATGCTTGATCGTTGCTTCTCAAAGGAATTTGCCACGAAATTAGCATGGACCTCCGCAAAAGGAAATATTCCGATAGGAGATTCAAAGATTGTCATCTACTTAGAATGTAAGAATTACAATTTTAATTAAACGTTTTAACCAATTCATTTGTTTTAGTAATCTGCCGGAAATATAACAATCCAAACTATACAACGGTAATGTTTAAGACATGTGTATCTAGTTGGCTAAGGAACGCTAGCAGCCGTTTAAAAAAAAACAAAACTTTAAATTCCGTCGATCAGGTTTTCTTAGATGATATATGATATGTTTAACTACAAATTATGATAACATTTATTGTATAGTATATATCATATTAACATTGTATTCATAAATAGAAAATAAATACTAATCAATAATCTTTGTTTTAAAAACATCTTAATCATGAATACTAAAAGGGTTTTAGAAGTTTTAATGATGCATTTAAAATAATTAAAAAAAGTCAAATATTCATTGACGATGCTTAATAAAGATATCTTAATTTCAAATATTAGATGACTTCTATACATCTTTAAAACATTTAACAAATTTGTTTTAAAAATGCATTTAAAATGTTTAAAAAAAGTAAAGTATTCATTATAAATGCGTAATAAAGATATCTTAAATCTGAATACTAGATGAATTCTATACATTTTAAGACGATGTTTTAAAGATGTATTTAAAATGTTTAATAGAAGTGAAATATTCATTGAAAATGCGTAATAAAGATATCTTAATTCTGAATAGTAGATGAATTATATACATCTTCAAAACATTTTAAAAAAATGTTTTAAAGATGTATTTAAAATGTTTCATAAATGCAATTTAAATACATCTAATAGGGCGGACATTAGATGTTTCTAAAATGCATTAAAAGTGTTAGATAAACATCTTTCAAAACGTTGTGGTATACTTTATTTATACATTTTAAAAACGAATTTGTGCTACCTGGGGAGATAGAAGTAGAATAGATAGAAAAAGATGTATTAGTATTGCAGTCAGCGTTGTAATCAATCTCATAAGAATAAAGTAAAAGGATCAGAAATAAGGCTTTTAATTAAAATCCACTGTGCTTAAAACTAAAATCAACACATGTGACTTGGCCCCGGTCCGTCGCATGGCTTACAAACACCACTACGGTGAGAAACTAGAAGAATAATAATAATAATAGTGTTTATTTGCATTTTTCCTCGTAGGAACTACAAAGAAGTTTAGTTGGACGGTAACATAAATATATACATAATAAATAAATAAAACTTAATTCGGCGTTATTGACGCTTGCTTAACATAGTACATAATTCTTAGCTATTTACAACATTAGCAATAATCTAAAGAGACTTTCTCGTTATGGCAAAATGAACGAATTTTGAGCGCCTCACGTATATAATAATATAAATCGTTAATTTATTGCTTCTCATTCTTAATTCTTAAAATTGCACAAATGCCTTCATCTTTGATATATAGTTTAAGAATTTTTTTTCTTATATCGTTGTACATTGGACATCTTAACAAGAAATGATTTACATCTTCATGTTCTTTTAAAGAGCAAATTGTACATATTTCATTAGTGGTAATCGAGTAGGCTTTATAGTCAATATAAAACTTATTTACATTTTTGTACGTGACTCTTAAGTTGACTAACAAGCCTATGTTTGTTTATATTAGTTCTATAATATAAGTAAGATCTTTCGCTATTAACTAGAAAATGATAAAAAGTGTTATAGCGTGTATTTTTTGCTAATTCTATGTCTATTTTTTCAAGAATCTGTTTTTTGGCATCTAAAAGTATTCTCATTTGTCTATTAAATTGATTAGCGTTTGGAATGTTAACTATGAACTCTCCGTTCATTCCCGTCAAGGTCTTTATTTGGCGTACCCAATTATTCGCATTGCCGTTACTATCTTGTATCAATTGATTTAAACAAATTTTCGGTAACCGGAAATCCGGTAAGTTCATAATTGTCATCCAGTAATTTAGAGCTTTTTTTAATACATCGTACTCTAATTACACTTTTCCTATTTCTAACCTAACAATAAAATCAGGTGTACATCTTGGCCAAAAATATTTTTTTTTTAAATTGCACTTGTACTGATTCTAGCAATTTAGTATAGAATGGTGCCCATATTTCACCACAGTACAGTAGTGTTAATTTAACAATCGAATTATAGATGACCATTCGCGCATCCAAGCTATCAGTTTTTGATTTTATTTAATATTTCTATTGCTTTCACGCAAGCCAATATTTAGTTTTTCTGATAGACTCTTCTGCTGCACATTTAAATTTACCCGAATTAGAAAAAGTTACGCCTAGATATTTGAAAGTTTTGACTACACTTATGTTTTCGTTGTCAAAGAAAAAAGCAAAATCATTTTTTGGTCTAACCCTACCAAATTTAACAATTTTGGTTTTTGTTGTATTTAGCGCTAGTTTGTTTTCTTTACAATACTCGGATAAATTGTTTAATTGTCGCCGACAGTTTCTAGCTGAGTCCGATAAAATTACAATATCGTCGGCAAATAACACCATAATCACTTCAGTATTGAAAGTTAGATTAATGCCTCGGCACTCGCGGTGCTTAAAATAGTTAATAATGTCGCTAATGTATAATGTAAATAGCAGGGGACTAATTGAGTCTCCTTGTATAACGCCTCTAGTTACTTCAATTTTGTTTGATGTTTCTTCATTCACGCTTAAAATCATGCCGGCGTTATCGTAAAAGTTTTTGAGTAGTCTTATCGTTTTACCGTAAACACTCATATTTTTTAATTTCCACCATAACCTATTGTGACACACTGAATCAAATGCACGTTTAAAATCCACAAAAATCGCGTACAAACAGGTTTTCTTTTTTGAGATAAACACATTTACTATTGTATACAGAATGAAGATGCTATCCGCGCAACTTCTATTAACTCTAAAACCATTTTGTTCTTTTGGCACTAAACTTTTTTCATCACTATACTGCATGAGTCGCGTATTAAGTATTTTGGTTAGTATTTTAACAATTGTATTAACTAATGAAATGCCTCTATAATTAGATTGGTCTTGTTTATCTCCTTTTTTAAAAATAAATTTAGTTATTATTTCCGTCCACCTGTCGCATACTCGTTCTAATATATTAATTCACTTTGAACACTTACTTTTATGTGGATTCCTAGTTTTCATTTTGCCACCCTACAGCTTTTTTCGTTTATTACGTAACTACACTAACGAACGAATATTGACGTTTGCGATGTTGGCAGCACAAAAAATTAATTGTGCTACATATAATTATAGATATTATAGTACTCAAATTTAACTTTACCCAAATAATTTATGATTGTTATGCGACTGCAACGATTGGCACAAATTTATACGTCCGTCACTCACTATGAATTTAACTAAACTCAGATTTAATTAGTTACGTGTAGTTACAAACGTGTAAATAACTTCGTTACAATATGTTGCTTTGAATGACGACCATATTAAATTAATGTTTTACAGTAATAAAAAGCAGATGACACTATTATATTCTATAAATATTTTTCATAATTTGTAGGGTGAATAGGAACACATTTTGAACTTTAAAGACGTGTACAACGAAAGTCTTTCATATTGTTTTAAATGTATTATACGCAAAAGTCCGAAGAAGGTTAGTTCTCCATTATGTGAAACTATAAATTTTGTATAATAAATAATAATGCCTTTTTTTTTAAAAAAACCTCTCTGTTCCTATTCACCTGCCAATGGGGTGAATAGGAGCAACTGTCGTTTTATACGTTTGATCGCTTTTCCATGAGTGCTAGGTGAAAAGGAACACTAATAGGGACATAAATACGCTTTTTAATAAATTCAAAAATAATTTTTAACCGACATTAATGCAGAAAAACATTAATTATTTCTTTAATACACCTTATTAATACAAAAAAAAATATAAAACTAGAGAAGGAGATTACACATTTTCATAATTTGTTGTGTTAAGATTTCTAAAATTTAGAAGACCTCTTGTTTCAGTCCATGAGGATAGCTTCATAATGATTTGATGTTCATTAAATTCAGTTTCGTCCGGGATTGTTGGATAATGATACACAAATTGCTTGGTTTCGCTCTTTATTTCCTTTTTCCTAAGGAAAGTGCCCACATATGATTTATCATATTTTGATATTATTTTACAGATATAGACTCTGTTTTTTATTACAGCGGTAGCTCGTTCAACGGGAAACTTGACTAATACCCAGTCACCAATGCAGAAATTATTATCAGACGTCTGTGCAGAAGTAGAAGGCATATTTTTAGTATTTTCGTAAATATTGTTAGTGTCGTTTTCTTTAGAATTTTCTTTGTTGCAATGCGAAAACGGGAGATCATCATCACTAGAGTCATCTTGACCAGTGTTATTGTCAGAATTATCACTTTCACTGAAATTATCGTTAACGGAGGCGATATCGTCACTGTCACTGGTACTTGAATCACATTTTACACTTTTCCCGGCTACGACTGTAAGCTTTTTGTTCTTAGATTTGCGCGTTGGTTTGTCGGAATATCTCATTTCTTTTAACAAGTCAATTATGGACGTATTAATAGCTTCTGCCTCCTGAGGTTGTAAAGTCTCTTTGGGGAGTAGATTCAACACTTCGTCTTTATTAAGAGGAATTATTCCTGTTTTGCGAAACCCTGATATTATGTTTTGTTTTGCATTAGGCATAATTCCTTCCATTAATTCTTTCAGCAACCTGGGAAATATACTTTTTGGGATACTAGCCTCTGTTCGACCAGGGCCCTTTTTCCATCGCAGTAAAATTTGACGCCACATTATTTTGAGAGGACGAAAAAATGCGACGTCCAAAGGTTGCGTGAGGTTCGTGGAATTGGCTGGTAAAAATACCATATCGATATTATATTTTTGCAACTCCTTCACCAAATTAATAGAAATGTGCGAGGCTAAATTGTCGCCTATAATAATTTTTCGGCCATTTAACTTTCTACAATATGGAATTACTATTTTGGTAGCCCAGTCTTCGAAGCAATCCATGTCGAACCAACCGGATGGTGTGCGATTGTATCTGACATTTCGAGTCCGCCTTCCGTCCATGCAGAATAAATGTTTTGCGCTTTGTAGACAACATAGGGATCTAATACCTGTCCATCACCTGTAACGGCAAACATTATCGAGGTGCAAGACTTGGTCGTATTCATAACCCGTTCTGGATGTTTGCATCCTCTTCTACTTAAAATTTTTGTTTGCCCTACGTCATCCCTTAAATTTGTCTCGTCGTAATTTATCACATGTGTTGGTGGCATGTCTTTCAATGACTCAGAGAGGTTGGAAAAATATTCTTCAAGAATATCTCTAGAAACTTCGGCCCTACAGCGTTTAATATTTTCACACATTCGGTTCGTAAGTTGGCTTTTATGTCTACGCAAGAAGCTGAAAACGAATTCTTTTCCTGGCATGTTGTTCTTAAAGCGTGTAACATTTTTCCCAACTTATCAAAATAATTTTTAACTAATAATTGTAAATCATACGTGTCGATGGGATAGCCCCAGTCCGCGCAAATATTTATATTTGTTATGAATAACTGCTCTTCATCTTCTGTTAAAACGGTTTGCCCCCCTTTCTTTTTGACGTTGCCCTTATTGTGGCGAACCAGGACTGTTGTAGGAATTCCAAATTTTACCGCCGCTTGCCTATATGTTAATTGTTGGGCCCTTATTGCTTCAACAGCTTCACGTAATTTATCGGGATCATGTGAACGATGCCTCTTCGTTGCTTTCGAGACATACAATCGTGGCATATTGATAATTTACCTCTCGTTTATTGTTCCCTCGATTGTTCCTATTCGCCTGGCACTTCGCGAAAATGGACCCTATTTTTAAAAAAAATGTGCAACTTATTATTCGACTACATTTGAACAAAAATTCTATATTACTTTTTAAGAACACTATAATGGTAAATTAAAAAAATATATTTCAGTAATTTTAACGTACAATTTAATACCTTTCCACACAACACTTTAACAGGTACGAAAACAAACGTTTTTAAAGATTACACTTGTGGCACGTACAACAAAACAGGTTAAATAATTTTATAACAACTGGTGCTGACATCGAATGGACTAATACCTAATCATTTATTTTAGCAATAAACCAGATTTCTGTATTATCATAATTAAGAGATATTCAAAGGAACAGGGATCTAGAAAGTTTTGTTCCTATTCACCTCTCAGTTCCCATTCACCCCGTTTTACGGTACTGTTTTTTTTTGTTTGAATAAACGTCTCGCTCCCTCTAGAGCCCTTGTGGACCAGTCGCCACTGCTCGAGTTTATAAATTCGGTACGAAATTTTGCTTTTGGCTTACAATATCATATGATGAATTTGTTAAGCCTATATGACACGTATATAAGCAATTGTATTAAGATGGCAATTGAATTGAATAATTTGGGATTAACATCGATATAGGCAACCAACAATACTATCAATACTTCTATTGTACTATAGATGTAGTATGTATGTTGCATAGTAATTTCTTGTGTTTATTGAGATTTATTTTACGATTTTACGAAATTTTAATTTTGTTTATGTTTATGCTTTGTTTGGAAGCGCCGTAATTACATGTTGAATTTGCAACGACGACACAAGAAACCGGTTTAGTTACAGTTGTTATAAAATAGTTATTTTTTATTTAATTCTTTGGCGTGATAACCAATTTGTTGTATTTATTTAAAGGTCTTCGCTACAAAAAAAAACTTGTCTTAAACGGTTGCAATAAATAGTATAGTTTTAAGTTACATTTGTAGAATTTAGAAAAAATAGTAAAAAAACCTCCTAAATTCTGAAAAGATAAAAAAATATTAGTTATAAAAAATTTTAATTTTTCTTCACGTTTAGCATGAAAACCGTTCGTTGAAAATACTTCAAAACAGCGTTGTTATTCTGAATAATGAATATGGCATGACGTCTCCATTTTTTGAATATAATAGTTTGTTTTTTAATTATTTAATAATAAATATCACAAAAAGTTGAAAAATAAATACTTAAGCGTTTAATTTAAAAAAACGCATTAACCACTCATTATCATGTACAATGGGAAAAATGAGAATCAAATATTTTTTTTAAATTATTCACCGCTCAAAATCTGTAAAATACAAATTGAAGTTTTATTCCTTCATTAGTATCCGAACAACATATAACATTACTGAATTTATATTTTTTTTATTCAAATACTGATAAAGAAGCCACCAAGTAACAGATATCTGCCAGTAAATGCAAACAGCACGTGTCAATTTCTTTGCGATTATCTTATCTTAACGCCCACGGTACACCTGCAAGCAGCCGGATACATAAAATCTATTATTTCGATTTTTCATTGTCATTATGATCTCTTTTAGATTTAGGGTCAATTAAAAATCTGAAATAGAGAAGTATGCTATTTTATTGTTTATTGTAATGATGATAAGCCCCTTCATGTTGAAAAAATTACAAAAGACGAAAATTTGTGGAAAAATGAAATGATTCCGTTATGTCAATTTTACAGTGCGTATTTTAATGATTGTCCGGTGTTTGAATTTGCCGCGTCGTCATTCTAGTAACTATAATCAAACAATGTTGGTTTGTTGACGAATAAACAAGCGGCAGATTCAAATACTAGACAGTCATTAAAATACACACTGTATAAAGAATGTATTTTAATGGAAATGATACGAGGAAATATTCGACTGAATAAAAAATGCAAAGATCCGCCATATATATTGAAAGCGAGAGAAGAAAAAGAGAGTATTCTTTTAAATGAAGAAATTAAAAAAATTGAAGCAACTCTAAAATAACAATGTTTTTTAATTAAATTTGTGATTATTAAATTCGGTTGCTTGTTTTCATTACTGTCGATTTCTTGTTGTGTATTTATTCTTATTTTTTACAATTTTTTGGTATTTATTATTAATTTGCTGATGATACTGATAACACTAATTATATGCATTTTATAACAGTTTTAACTCTAAAATTACAGTTAGCATAATTTTTAACTATTTTGTTGCTACTATAGGAAATTCCTATTCGGTAGCTTATAAATTTTTTTAAAAATAAAAACTTGTTCTTTAGAATATCAAATTTAACTCTGGTATTATAAATAAATATGTAGATAAAAGTTAATCAAAAAACAAAACAAAACAACTTAATAACCATTAACCGTTCTTTAACTTTGTATAACAAAAATTAGTTTATTACAATTTAACATTCCTCATTAGTCTTGAAGCTTTATGCATTTTTAATACATGGGTTTATTTAAATAACTGTACCTCTTACTTCGGACAATTTATCTTCTGATACCCGAAAAGAGTTTTTTGAGAGCTTTTACTGTATTAATGAATACGTATATCATTTGTTTTAATAGGTTTTAAATGCTATAAAATGAAGTGAGGTTTTGATCTTTAAGAGCCCGATTCAGTCAATATAGGCAACCAACAATTCGTAGTTTAGCACATATTTCAGTTTGTAGGCTTATTTGTTAACTAAATAATAAACAACATTATATATAAATTTTAAAAAAAAACTATATTTTATCGAAAAGTTATTGCGACATTTTTAAAAAAAAAAAAAAAGTTTTCACTGATTAAATTAAACATATATTTCCAAATAAAGAACTTTCCTATGTTCCTACAATTTTTATAAAAATTCTGAAAGCAATTTTGAACATTATTTATACGAAATTGTTGCTAAAAATGATTTTTCACGGTTTATAATTAATGTTTCTGCTAAGTGGCGCTCCCAAGTTTCTAGCCGGCAATGACCGTAACAATTGTTATCTTTGAAAGACTTGCAACCTTATGGTAAAAATCGTAGTCACCGCAGGATCCGAGATATAGGGGGCGCCACCGTATATTTAGGATCCGAGATTTCAGTTCATTGCTAGAAGTTGTAGTGTTTGCATCGTATGTATACGCATCGAGCAGTGGCTACGCTTAGTCATACCGCTCTCTTTGCAGTTCAAAGGACGATGATTTAACAAACGATTTAAATAAATCGGGTTTACCCAAACATCTACCAAGAGATACCATTAATGATGGGAATTCGAGTTTATTTTTTATGTATTAGGAGACCAACTTGCGATGTATCGGTGTGCTACACCTAATAAAAAAAACTAAAACGCCGTTTCAAATTCACAATTTTATTGAAAATTGGTGTAATCTTTATTAGCAAATCAAGTTAAAAAGTTTTAATTGAACGGAAAACCGATTTGGTAATCGCTTTTGTAGTTACCTTTTAAAGAATATTATCAACTGCAAAACACGATAAAACAGTTATTTATAAACATAACAAAAATTCTGTTTTGCTTCTTGTGCAAGTATCAAATTACCGCCGGCGGTTTTGAATTTGTAATCTGCTATTTTAAATTATTGTTCACTTGGCGATTTGATTATTTACTTATGAGTTTTTTGTTTTTACATTTTTGTTGATTGCAGAATAATTATAGTTCCATAAAGCGATGTTCGATCGATTCCATTTTTGAATCAATTAATTAAAAAAAATTGGCTAGAAAAATCGATTGTAAAAATCGTTTTATTAGAGTACAAAAATCGATTTTTAATGATTTAGATCACCATTCCTACTTTATATTAGGCCTGGGTCGTCTATCGATATATCGATACGTATCGATATTTCGATACGTATCGAAATGTCGATATTTCGATAGGTATCGATATTACGATACGTATACATATTCCGATACGTATCGATATTTCGATACGTATCGATATTTCGATACTAGCGAATGCGAAAGGTGAGATGTAGCAATTTTTTGGAAAATCGCTGTAACTTATTTATCCTTTTTAGATTAACAGAGATGACGAGTTTTGGGAAACAAAAATGGTCCATCAACTAGAGAGATTTTTTCATAAGTGTTTGCTGCCAGAAATTATAGATCCCAGAAAGCGCCGTAAAATGCCATTGAGAAATCCACCGCGTCAGTAAATTTTACTGCAGCAAAAACTTTAAACCATTTTTTGCTTTGTTTTTTATTTTTTTTTTCAACCAGATTTATAGAATAATGAAACGACCAATCCTGATTTTGAGTTAATTTTAGAAAAAAATTAGAAATTAATAAAAAAAAAATTTGTAGGTATTGAAATAATAATTTACTGCACAAAACCCGAACTCAATTGGTTAAAAAATACTCTGAAAACATGAATTAGAAGTTTTATATTCTGCAAAATTATGTTTGGAATTAAAACAATTACGTGCATTTACAATCTTAAGTTATTTTTATCTGTAAATGCTGATTGTGCACGTAGTAGTGATAAATGCACGAACGAACGCGTAAATACTGGACGACCTTGAGCGTAATATTAAGTCGAATGTCATTCATTTTTTTAACCAATGTTTCTACGTATAATTGCCACAGAGAAGAAACCTGTAGTGGTACAGGTATCTATCTAAGCGCTATCTAGAATTAATCGGATTAATGCAATAACTAAAGTCTGACAGAGATGTGCATATCTCGAAACACGCCCCCAAAGTCCTGATGGGGGTACCGGCCACCGCACGTCCCGCTCACAGCAGATGGTTGTGTACCAACAAATTTATAGCCTTAAAAGTCAAAACAGTTGAGGAATAGAATACGTAGACTAAATTGTAGGTTATTACCAAAGATAAATGTATGTATGTGCATAAATGTATGTGTTATTACTATGTGCATAAACAAAGTATTTGTAGACGAGTAACTTCAATTGAGAGAAAAGGAATAACGTTTTAACTTTTCCCCACAATTGTTAGAGGCCACTATGTAATCATTATGAATAAAAAATAACTTCGATATAATTATATAGATGGCGCACAAATGTCAATTTTAGTATTTGATGTAATGTTAGTTGCATCACAACTGTACAGTATTATGCATGTATTTTGTAATGATTTTCATTTTTCTTTTGTTTTGATGCCCCACTCTCTTTTTATACTATTGAAGGCCAGAGACGTTTTATCAGTACTGACAAGAATATATTTCGTAGAATTCAGGATTCCACAGGTTGCATTTGTTATCTCTGATTTGTTATGTAATACAATTTTCCATGCCGGATTATCCAGAATGGAAAGTTGTACACGGAAAATTGTTTAAGAATATTTTTAACTATACTTTAACAAAATAATTCTACATACATATTTGTCTCTGACGTTTATAAATAGGCATTTAAAAAACTGAAAAGTTTTTTCACTTAAAAAATTAGTTGAAAAAATTTTGAAAATTGGTATAACCGTTCTATTACGTAAAAATTTACATTCAACAATAATTCGAATCATCGAAACTTGTGACATAGATTCAAATTTAGGAAATACTAAATAATCTTGGTAACGTTAAAAAAATTACCTATTAGCAAATTACTAGTAATCTTACACAAACTATTGTAAAAACAGATATTCTAACTAATTTCTAAGCAAATCATCTAAATGTAAATTTTCAGGAACTATATGAACTACTGTAATATAGTACTTCTCGACTAATGTTGCTTATTAATTTTGATTTATATCTATTAGCTTTTATTAAACCACGATAACTGCTTTATTTCGAATTACGAAATTTATTTAAAAAAAAATTATTTAGGACAGTTTTAATTTTTAACGCATCTTATTTGAAGTTGTTTAATAAAAAACATCGTAATTCCGAAATAAAGCATTATACTTTACTGTAGATAGATGTATACGTGTCTACGTGCGTATCACGTAAATAGTAATTATGCTGATTTCGTATATATGGTATATATCAGTGCATTGCAATTTGCAATGCTTGCAATTTGCAATGGCTGCAATTATTTGTGTTCTATGCGATGTAGTGAACAATAAGTGAAGTTTGGTGAAGTTCATGTAAAGTTCAATCTTTGTTTTTGTCATTGTTGATGTATTTAACTGGAAGACTGCAAAAATAGTCCATCGAAAAAAAGTCACGTAAACAAAATTTATGTTTTAGACAACATAGGAATGGAATTACTACGCGGTTTTTTTAAACTGCAATATTGGTATAACCGTTGACTGAAGAAATGTATAACTAATCAATGGTATAACTAAATCACTAGAACAGTAAATAAATATGCGCGTAAGTGAAATTTAAACTAAATAAACAAAATAATTTATTAATGCGTGTTCAGCAAACAGCGCATATGCGAATTATTTAAATTAAAATAATACTTTTTTTTTGTCAAAACATTTGATGGGCAGCAAAACTCTATTACCAAGATGCACCTGTAAAATTAATTGATTATAATTAAACCTGTCACACTTATCTTTAAAAAAACTTAACTTTTCTATTAACTCGATCTTTTACTATTGATTCCCATTGAAACCTATTTAATGTTGTATTTGTCTCTATTCGTTTCTATGTGCCATTCTTGGTAGAGAAGTAAAACGTTTTATGACTTCAATTTAGTAATATTTTACAACTTTATTCTAAGATGGATCCAATGCCGAAGAGGATTTACAAAAATAAATGTTGCGTTTTTGGATGTCATGACAAATGGAGCAAAAGGCATCGCTTTCCTAAAGATGCAAAGATGAGGCAAAAATGGTTGCAAATGATTAACAACCCAGATTTAAATACAATTGCAGCAAAAGAGCTCTATAACAACCATTTTGTCTGTGAAAAACACTTTGTTGAGAAATATTTGGTTCCTGGCACAAAAAGAGGACTAAGACATGATGCAATTCCTACAGTTTTCAAAGGTAATAATAACTTGCGATTTTATTTTAAATTACTATTTATTCAATGTCTTTTTGTGTCATATTAGAAATTTTGAAGTCATATTTTGCTGAAACTATTTCGTATAATAAAAGGGCGGTTATTTTATAATTGACTGGTATATAGTCACTGTTTGCATGCATCATGGACATTTTTTTATGTTTCTCTTTTCATCTGGCTACCTAATGTTCAAGCATCTGCATATAATGCTCTTGTTAGAAACAATAATAATTAAATAACTGTGTATGTAAATAGGTACGTCACCAGTACAAGAGGAAGTGGAAGTAGTTTTGGAATCTGAATCTTTGGTGGTACATGCAAAACCTGCAAATACTATATCGACTGCAGTTATTTCTACCGCTTGTGAAACTCATCATGAGTCTGGAGCAACTCAATCAGAAAGTGCCATTTTGTGAAGAAAGCGCGCCGTCTACTTCTGGTAAAGTATTTTTAATTTAAATTTAAAGTATTATTGAAAATGTTAGTTTTGCAGGTATGCCTTTTCTCCGTTCTGCAAAAAAACGTACACTGAAAACCATCCAAGTCACTCGGCAAAAGAGTTTGACTCCACGTTGTCAAAAATTATACAGGCAGGTTGTTGAATGCTATCGCAAAACTGCTAAACTGCAATACAACATGCAAAACATACGACAACGGCTGAAAAACGCCGAAAGATTGGCAAAATGTCCTAATTTTAATAGTCTCATGGAAAAAGTAAATGAAGCAACCTTTACATTTATTACGCAGCAGTTAAGAACACAGGGTCAACAACCAAAAGCACGACGTTACACCTTAAACGAAAAAATTTTAGCGTTAACCCTTTTAAAGAGTAGTCGTAAAGGTTACCGTTTACTATCAAAAATATTTTGTTTGCCGTCATTTAGAACTTTAAGCAAATTATTACAAACAATTCCTTTCCGTCCTGGCATTAACAAAAAAATATTTGAAAGTTTAAAGATAGCAACAGAAAAACTTAAAAACCCTCATGATAAGCTGTGTGCGGTTATTTTTGATGAAATGACGCTTGAACCGCTGCTATCATACAATCGACAAGAAGATTCTGTGGACGGTCTTGAGCATGTAGAGAGTGATTATAGAACTCCTTATATTGCTAATCATGTGAATGTTTTCATGGCAAAAGGCATTTTTCGTCAATGGAAGCAACCATTAGCATTCACATTTAGTAATGGGCCTATAAAAAGTATACAATTAAAGCAGATGTTGGTAAAAATATTAAATGAATGTCAAAAAGCGGGCCTAGAAGTTGTCGCTACAATATGCGACCAAGGTACCAACAATCGAGCTGTCATTAATTCATTAATAAAAGACTCGAAGGAGAAAGGTCTACCAACCAAAAGTAGTGATCGTTATAGATTTTTTGTTAAAGATCAGGAGATAATTCCATTATACGATGTGCCTCATCTTTTTAAGGGCATTAGAAATAATTTTTTAATGAAAAACGTGTATTGTTTACACAAAATGGACAAGTCAAGTTGGCTAAATGGAGTCATATTCAAGACTTTTACCGTCTCGATACAATGGAAGAGACGCGTTTGGCATGCAAACTGACGGACAAACATGTTTTTGGGAAAAAAATGAACAAAATGAAAGTATCTCTAATGGCTCAAGTATTCAGTTATAAAGTTGGTTCGTTGATGAAATGCATATCTCGTTGGGGTAAGTAATTTTTTTAAAGACGAAAATTCAGCTGTGTACTTAAAAGTTTTTTGTTTTTTTTTATGGAAAGTGCTAATGATGATTTAAATCGTGTACTGTATGTTTTTTGCTGTTTTATTAAACAACTCGATTAATTTTATAATTTCTAAGTTATAATTATTATTTATATTATAATATTTCAAAACTAACTACTTTTGCAAAAATCGTTTACTACGTAACTACAACGAGATATTTAAACTACTCTCATTTAGGCAGCGTATTGCTAACGATGTTAGCAACCTCTTAAAAAATCACAACAAATTCACGTCTTTAATAGACAAAAATTGTCAATTAATTATAGTTATCAGATTTTTGTATTTATTTATTAATTGAAACATAAAGCTATAACCATTAAATTTTCTTTATTCAATAGTCAAATTGTTGGTATACAGAATACTGATTACAAACTTGGAATAACAAAATGTTTTATTTTTAGATATTAAATCAGACTACAAGAGAAGCTGAGCAAACAGGGGATTTTCTTCTTTTTATGGATTCGCTATTTGACAGTCTTAACGGAAACATCAAGTTGCCTACAAAAAGCAAACCGTTAAAATGTGGAATACAGAAAAATTCAGAACATGAAAAATTTTGGAAATCTACCCTATCAACATTGCAGTCTGTTCGTTTTTGGGATAAAAAAAATAACATGTATAAAAAAGTGCCTTCACTTGTTAATTTAATTGCTACTATTAAGGGACTTTTATATTTGAAAAAAAAGCTAATCGACTCAGACAGAGTTTCGTATCTTCTTCCAAGGGCATTAAATCAGGATTGCTTAGAAAAGGTTTTTGCAAGTATAAGGACACATGGAAGAAGGTACAATTCTCCAGACGTGGCGCATTTTATCACGTCTTTTAAGTTATTAGTTATTAGTAATTTTTTATCAGCACATGCACCTGGTGCAAATTGTGAAAAAGATATGACTGAGGGTGCACTTGATGATTTAAGAATGTTCATTACAGGGGAATATATTGCAGGCGTTCGCCCCCTTTGTAATGAAACTCTACCTGACGCACCTTCAATTGTATTTAGTGCTAAAAAAAGTCGCATTGCAAATTCGACAATTGCTTATTTTGCAGGCTTTATTGCAAAAAAGGTTTTGCAACAAACAAATAAATGCGCACTCTGTACGAAGCTGTTAAAATATTCGGACGGTGATGTGCCTCAAGACTTAATTGAAAGTTGCGAGTACACTTCTTCGGTTTTACATAAACCTGGCAGTTATTTATATTTTATATGTTCACAAAGTTTAAGTAGGTTGTTTTATATTTTACCACGGAATTGTCATAAAAATCAAATTTCAATGAAACTCATTAACATGTTAATTGCCAATTTATGTTTTTCTGTATTAAATTGTAAGTTGCATCCACAAATGGGAAGATTAGTTTGTAAACTGTTAGTTAAATATTTAATTTTTTTTGGTGCAAACAGGTTAATAGGATTTTAAAGGGTTTAGACTCTCGATATGAAAATAGTTTAAAAATACTGAAAAATAATAAAATAGTAGATCCTATTAAGCAGCAAGCATTCAAAATATTTGACACAAAATGTAAAAGAAACCGCAAATATAAAAAATGTTAGTACTTCAGTTTTTTATTTTCGTATACCATAGTAATAAATTATAATATATCAAATTTAAACGTCCCGCTCCCGCTATTTATGTTCCCCACAACCACTAGAGGTCGCGAAGATTTCTATTCCAATTTTTTATACAGTAGATGCCTCTCTAAGTATATCTTCTCTCTGTACTATGTGATTTATCAGTTTCAAAAGTACCAAATATTGTTTATGTGCGTGTGACACCTACAATCAAAATGCCAAACTAAAGTTTTAAAAGAAGCTAGCATAAATTTATAATTCTTTAGAAATATGTCTAGTAACACCTCTAACCAATAGATGTCACCATAAAAATGATTTTCCTTGATAACTTCAAAATTATTTACTTAAATTTAATAAATATAGGTTTAACGTAATCTATGATATACCAAAAAAGTATTAAATACATTTTTTTGCATATGACTATTACAATTTACTATTTTTGCCATCGAACAATTCCAAAAATGGAGCTCTTTGTGCGCGTTACCCTGATAATCTATTCATACTTTTTTTTTTAAATTTGTTTTAAACATAACTAAGGACCTTTAACAACAATTTCATTCATTAAAAAATTCATAAAAATGATTATTTATGGAGTTATCTAGGAATTAAAATCATCCATTTTACCTCTAAAAAACATCATTTGAAACGCCATCTTAACTTAAACTAATGCGAAAAAAAATCCAATTAATTTATGTATGAAATATGTTACATGTTACATCATGATAAACAATCAGAAACAACTTAAAATAACATTTATTTGCATTTCCGGTAACAGAAAGTGTGAAAAATGTGATAACTGGCAAATAAGACAGACAGCAAAATCGTAACTTATTGTTTTTTGTTTGACTCACAAGACTTTTTCACCTGGTTAGAAATTATTCACTATTCAAATGTTTTAAATAAATACTATTTATTTATATTTATACCTTTGAAAATGAAACCAAAAAAATCAAACGACTGGTCTCTAACATTCAAAATGAAACACTAAATGCTAGTATCAGGAACATACGGTCAATAAGTATGGTACTTTATGATCAGAAATAATTTCTATATTTACCATGTTTTGGTTAGCTCACTGCAAATCTGAATTCAACTATAAATTTAACTTAAAATGTCTTTCTTACTGGAACAAAAAATATAAAAAACTCAAAATTAAAAAAAAATAAACAATTAAATAAGCACTAATGTATTGATTTTCTAACAAATTTAATTACAGTAGATTATTCTTCATCCTTATAATCATCTGGATTCTTCCGTAACGACTGTGCATGTGCTCTTTCAACTGAAGTGTAAATTAAATAAGCTCCAAGTGTTGCTAAAACAATAGTTGTCACATTTTATATATCACAATCGAGAAATATATACGTGGTAAAACATAGAAAATGTTGTCCATAGTACGTTTAAAAACGTTTGGAAGACCCTTCGAGATAATACCAGCAAATGCACGTTGTTCAAAAGGCGATAGAGCATAAGTAACTATCGATCTTAATTTATATAATTCCCCAAATCCGTGTCCCATCTTTATAGGTTACGTAAATAAATGTAAAATTTAATCATTAAAAATTGGAATATATAGATTTTAATTACACTAATGATACTTACAATTACCAATTTTAATGTGCTTGTTGTAAATTATTAAAATTTAAATATCTTAAAGATTTGATATTGACAATTGTGTAACTTTCAGCACTTTCACGATTATAAGTTGGGTCAACCCGCAGGCAACAAAATAACTAGTCTTTAGTCTTAGTACCAATCTATGCTACCAACCCAAAATAAAGTTCCAAAATATAGTTACAACGTCTTGGCACAGAATAATAAGTCTTGGTGATTATCATACGTTTAAAAGTTTGCGCTGTAAAGCAATAAATCAAATTTTATAACTTTCGTTTGTAGCAAAGTGTAATATTGCAGCTTATTAATTATTGCTTATATTATATATTTACTTTCTGTATAATTACGATACACGAAAAGCAATTTTAGGTGCTATTGTTTTATATATTGATTTTTAAAATTTATTTTTTATTATTTATAAATTTTGATTAAGGTTATTTTAAGGTGTTAAATATTAGTGCATTCGTTTGAACCGTTGGAGTAACTCAAAGCTGCACACAGTTGCAACTTGTTCGTTCTTTTCAATTTCTCAGAACTGATCTTAAACTACTTTGTTTACCTCCCCTCTTACCGATCAACCGCCTGTAATTTATGAGTGTACAGGTTCACAGAGCAAACAAGATAGTTGGAGAGGGGATACCGGCGCTACAGTAGCTTGTATGGTACAATCCCAAAAAAAGTATTTGGGCGCTTAATTTAAATGTATATTGTTGGATACACATAAATGTATTGTGTGCTGCATAACCAGTGTAACTTATTTTTTTCTTTACAAAATTAGAAAGAAACATATCTATAAAAGAAATACTTTATTAAACTTAAAACCCAAAACATGAATATACAATTTTTAGTAACAATATTAAATTTTACAGAAACAGTTTTAAATAACTTAAGATTTATAAAATTCCTTTTGCTTATCTTAATTGTATTCAAGTTTGATATTTTGTTGAATAAACGAATAAGTTATTAGCTTGGGAATTTTTAGTAACACAAGTTAATCCTTACATTGAAATCAAAATTAATTGAACAAGTACCTATTTAAACAGATTTATTAATCACTTTCATATTCTTCTAAACTTGTGTCATCTTCCGATGAACCAGTATTCACTAAAAATTTAAACCCGTTGTTAACAAATCCATACGCACCACCTGCGTGTACAATAATGTACCGCTGGCCAGAACGATCAGCTTTATATACACCTGGTTGGTCCTTTGACTGCCAGCACTTACTGACCCCATAAGATGGGTGAATAAAAGTTTCGTCTAAATATGTAATTGGTTTTTTATTTTCTCCGAGAGCAGCGTTTTCTCTCAACTTTCGTAGATAACGAGAACGCCAAGCTACGATATCATTGCATCCCATGAGCAATTTTCGTCGGTTTTCACATTTTTTAAATTTGAAGCCAATTCTTAAAAGATGTTTTCGAATGATTTCTTGTCCGCCAGTATAATTAATCTTGTCTTGCATTTTACTCACTAAATTTTTTAATGTTGGCACTTGCTTGTCAACCGTGTAAACCTCTTGCACTGTTCTTTTTAAAATTCCTAAATCGCACTCATCCATCACTATTTTGTTGGATCCTCCGCTTCTCCTTTTTTTCGAAGGTGATTCTAGGATATTACCGTCAGCTACAGCAGCTTCTTTTCTGATTCTCAAAATAGTAGCCACTGATTTCCCAACAGCAGCCGCTGCAAGTTCGGTTGCCTTGTCCAAAGGGAATGCCCATTCACCAGCAGCTTTTTGACTATCGAAGAACTGAATAACATTTTTGATAATGTTTCGAGCCTCAGAATGGATAGTTTTCTTCGTAGTTCTAGCCATAATAATAATAACCTTCAAACATAAAACTTACATTATAATTACAAGTTATTAAAACATTTGTAAATACATACCTGTATTTCACAAAATAACAACAAAGTAGTCTTCAAAGAAACTGACTTTAATAAACAAGAGTAACACTGGCACACAATAAAAGGAATAATTAGTAATTAATAAAACGCACGCGGAAAATGTCAGCTGTAAACTGTCATAATTTACTTTTAAGCAACTTTTAATTGTGAATGTACCAACTTAGAATTCTCAAATATGATTGGACAAATTATTTATAGCGGCAAAAATTTCAAATTAATTTTTTTAGTTGACATATTTTCCGACTATCATGTTTGCAAAGTGGAGCTGTAGTTAAACCATCGACCTGGCAACAACCGAAAGCTACGCTTCCCTCTAAACGAGTAATCACAGGCTGAAAAGTGTACACAACATTGTAAGAGATAGAAATCGTATTTGTAAACAAACGGTACGCACTACTTGTCAAACGATCATTTTGTTTGTTTACTTTTACATATTTCTATTACAACCTAAAGAATCTAAAGATACGATACATGTTATTTATATTCCATGTTTAACGTTTGATTCAATTAATTTTAATATTTACGTACTTCAAATAATGCTGCTAGAACCGATTCTAAAATTTGAGGTTATAAGTATGTCAACATAAATTGGCAAGTAGTGCGTACAGTAAACATAAACAAATGTACTTCCTTTTCTACATGTTTGAGACAAACAAACACATTGCGAAAGTATACAGATTACTCGTTCAGAGGGAAGCGTAGCTTTCCGATGTTGTCAGGTCGATGATTTAAACTAATGTTAAACGTCATTAGGAAAAGTAAGGTTGTGTTACGTATGTTGTATGTTTTTGTACGTGTTTTCTTTAAATCTTGGGTTAGTAGATATATTTTTTAAAGATGCTTCTTCGGTTGTGAGACGAGTTAACCAATAATACATATTGTCCCAACAAACACAACTATGTCTTAAGGACGTCCCGGGGACATGATGTTGCGGATCACTGAATGTCCCAAAGTCTTCCCATTTTGGTTCTATGCACGCCCTAGAGACATTCATAGGACGTGTGTGCATCCCTACGATGCATCCGCAACGGGACGTTCCTTTTAGATGACTATGGGAAGTGTAGGAGGTAGTCATTCCTCCCCTTTTCTACATATTGAATTGGAAAAATATTTATATATAGTATACAGCATAGGTATATAGTAATTACGAGACCTCGAGCACGGATTGTACTCTGTGGCTCGAGTATATGACTCGGTTAAGTAAAAAACAAGAATTGAGAAAAGAAATAGCAACCTATATGTCGATCGATACTTTCAATGCAACGTGTGTTGGGCGAGATACGTTTCTGTTGTTTAATTTATACGTTTTTAAGCAATAAGTTACTCGAGTTCTCGTACTTACTACTATATATGTATATTATATTTTTATCAAGAAAAGTACTGTTTAGAGTTAAAAGTTCAATTAAAATAAATTTAGATTATTTCATTTTTTTATCTTCTCGATCCTGGCGTTCTTTGGCCCTCCTTAGCGAGTTTTTTATACTTTCTTCCAAATTTTGGCGCCTGAAACAATGCAACTACATAAGAGATGGTAATCGTCATGTAGAGTCGATAAAAAAGTTAATACAAAAAACTTATTTTGGTATTTCTATGTAATCAGAATTTACATTTTTCTAAATTAAAGAATTAATAAATTGATACTTCTTTTGTAGAATTATTGATTGATGTTTTTGGCGATTCTATTATTGATTAAATCATAAGAGATGATCGATTATAACCAGTTAAAAATTGTTTAAATCGTTTTTTAAAAAAAATTTTGTAAACACGTCAGTTTTGCAAATTCATTAAGACTTTTTATACGTTTCGCATTTACATTTCATCAGAGGAATGTTGTAAAAACAAATTTATTTCTAGACGTATTTTTAACTACCTAATTATTGTAAAAATAGTAATACAATACGAGAAATCCGCACACTAATCATAACTATGAATACCAAGAACGCGATAACGTTATAGTTTCTTAGTTAGATTAGCGATTTTGTGCCTTATCGGTCATGTTGACATTTTTGGATGACTTATTGTGAATCGCGACGATAAAAGTCGTGAGATAACGTCACACTTTTAAACCTTTAATACAAAAAAAACATTTTTTAAATAATTTTTTGAGTAAAAAAAATTTTTCAATTCACTGCATAGGTATGTGCGCGAGATGGGGTTTTAAATCACCATTATTAATAATTGTGATCTTTTAATTTCAATGAACTTTTATTAATTTTTAGTAATTCAAAATAATAATTATAAATGATGATTTTTATACATTATAAATAAATACAAGGTACCAAAAACTTACCAAATAAATTTGTTTATGCGCTAAAACACCCAAAAAACGTTAGATAATAAAACAACTACAGAGTGCAAACGGTGCAAACAGAGTGTACCACTTTGATATACCAAAGGAGCGTACGGGTGTTGAGTAGGAACCAGAGAACAAGAAGGAAAATGGGCATGCGCACTAAGTTTGCATTTGTTTTTTCCCGCATAGGACATCTCCACGTACGTTCTTCATTGACATCCGTTTTAAAGCCCGGGATGTAAAGACGTCATTTGGACATAAAACGAACGTCCCTGGGACGTCGTGTGTGTTTACTGGGTAAACAGTGGAAGTCAGCAAGCTGATATTTTAACAAAAGGGTTACCAATTAATGTATTCGAAAAATTCAGGGAACTTTTAGGTTTAAAAATTTTAGCGAGGAGTGTTAGTATACGCTATAATCAAGTATAATTATAAGTGCGGTAACGTCGCAAATAAGTATTGTATTCTATTATACTGTGCTATTATTTGTAAGTATGTATGAAGTTAGTTACAGTTGTACATGTATGTAGAGATGATATAATAAAAACGTGCCAATATAAGCAACAGCTACTGGAGTTGGCTTGAATACTGTGAAGCGAATTCTGAAGGAAGCTTCTGAAAAACCTGAACATAGTAAATTCTCTTCACCTAGAAAAACTATTAACAAAGAAAGCCCAAAATTATCTCTAGACAAATTGGAAGAAGAAATTATACGACGAATCATTTATACTTATGCTGACATTTATCATAAGAGACCAACAATGCAGGCGGTATTTCAAGAATTACAGAAAGAAGTAAACGTTGACTTTCAAAGAAAATTATCTTCATTTAGAAAACTCGTACGAAAAATTGGCTTTCAATAGAAAAAAACTCAAGATAATCCCAAAGAATTAATAGAAAAAGTAAGCATCAGAACAAAACCTATCGAATTTTTGAGAAAGTTAAAACAGTATAAAGAAGAAGGCAGAAAAATTGTGTGTGCGCTGAAACATACTTGCACAGCTCACATACATTCTCGAAGAGTTGGGATGATAGCAGTGACAAGTGTTTAAAGTCACCAGTTGCAAAAGGCCAACGTTTAATAATTCTCCATGCTGGAGGCCGAAATGGATTTGTTCCAAATTACCTATTAATGGAAGAAAGATTTAATGCAAAAGTGGTTAGCAGAAAGAGGTATTTTGTTTGAATCATACGAAACAAAAGTTGAGTTGTATGCAAAGATTCAATTAAATTACAAACCGTTATGTGTAATTTAACAGCTTCAGATCGAGGTATTTCTAGACAACCTAAACATGTTGTTAGTGCACCACCGCCACAAGTGACAACTGGTTACAGCCGAACCAGTAGTAGGCCTTTTTTCATAAAATGCTTTAACTGTAATGGAAACGGTCACAAGACAATTGAATGTCCCAGGCCAAAACGTGCACGGGGTTCGTGTTATGAATGTGGTGACAGTCGACACCAGCGTAGGGATTGTCCTAAGCTACGACGTCCAGACCCTGCGCCACTGCCAGACTCGACAACCGCTCTGTTGGTTACTGAGCATTCGCAAGTTGTGGAGACCGTACCAGTATCGAGATCATTACCAGCTGTGACGCTTACTCCGGATTGCACTGCTTCGCTGTAATAAAAAGCTAGTGGACGGAACGGTTCTCGGGCGCCAGATTTGTTCGAGGAGTTTACTCTCCTATTCGACGGCACTGTCCGGGTAACTACAGTGAAGAAACGGTTGTCCAGGGCTTCAAACGGACCTAAAAGCGGAGCGAGGCGACGGAAATAAAATACACAATAGTAAATCAAAATAACTTTATTTATTCTCAAAACCAACAAGGAACGGTGCATAAACGGCGGCCACAACCAAGCAAGCGGAAGGTGATCTATAAACCAATGAGTGATTAGCGTGCGTTCGACAAGCGGTGACGTCGGTGACTAAGCGAGCAAGCAAGCACTAGGGAAGGAACCTCCGTTGGTTGGATCGGTAGAACGGGGTTTATTCAGTTCGTACTTAAGAGGGAGGAGAAGGGTTGTGGGCACGGTATTGGAAGGCGTATCCGCAGGCCAAAGCCAAACACTACGGAGACGACGTGTTGACGGCGTATTCGCAGGCCAAAGCCAAACACTACGAATACGACGTTCGGTAGTTGATGGGGGGGAAGGCGTATCCGTAGGCCAAAGCCAAACACTACGGAGACGACGTGTTGACGGCGTATTCGCAGGCCAAAGCCAAACACTACGAGATACGACGCTCGGTAATGGATGGGAAGGCGTATCCGCAGGCCAAAGCCAAACACTACGGATACGACGTGGTGACGGCGTATTCGCAGGCCAAAGCCAAACACTACGAATACGACGCCCGGTAAAGGATAGGGTAGGGAAGAGCAGACAAGGAGGAGCGGTATCTCCCCGGAGGTCCGGTTAATAAAAGCAAAACGGCTTACCCTAAACTCCAGCTGGTGCACTGAAACCCCGGAATCTTCTTAGAAGCGAGCTCAACTGGAACTGGCGTTCCTGCGTCGGGGTTCCGCTTTTTATTTGCGACTCCGGAAGTGGGAGAACGGTTCAAGCGGGGATAACATGCGCTCTGACGGATGAAGCGCCGGTAAGCGGGGATAGCGCGAGCTTAGTTGCGCGTTCGGTACTAGCGGAAATTCCTTATTTATTTACACGGGGACGGAAACTTACTTAACTTAATTAATTAATAAAGTACAATTCTTAATAATAATAATTAAACAACGGTCCTAACTACCAAAATAAAATAAATCAAACATAACGTTCTATATTGTAACTTAATTTCAGATACGGTTCGTTACACTCCCCTCTTACTTCGGGGAGGGGAAAAAAACAAACAAAAAAAAAGAACTGTTCGTCCGGAGCACAACACAACACTACACTACTACACTTAGAGCGTCTTTCTCGCTAGGGCGACCCTGAATGTCACTCGATTCCCGCGTCGCGGCGGGCCTCAGCTCTTCTGTTCGGGAGGAAGGCGTGAAGTCCTCGCTGCCGTCGATGATGGGTTGCGCCCCCCCGGGGCGTAGAACGGGAGGAACAGCGGCAGTGGCGCGACATCACCCCTAGGCGACCGCATCGGGAGCAGAACAGGACGGGCGGACGGTTGCAGTGATCCCGGCGATGCCCAGTAAGACCACAACGCCAGCAGAGTCCACTGGGTGCGGTGATTCCTGACGTTGCGTCGGTGCTGGTTGAACTGGACGACGGTATCGACTGCGGGGCGGAGGAAAAAGCAGGCATGGACCTGCTCACGGCGATAGCAGTATTTACGGGCCGTGTCTGTTGATCGTCGACGTTCATCTCGTGGTCGGTCGCTTTTCGGCGGGCAACCGTTTCATTGATCCGGCGAGCTCTTTCGGCTTCCTGGGCTAGGCGGATACTGACGGAATGTGTCGACGGCGAAGGGCGAGTCGATTTCGGCATGTTTTGGTCTGCAAGTAAAAGTGTTTCGGTTACTCTAGGACGGTACGGTTTAGATCCTTAACGTGGACGGAAGGATGTACGGTGCCTTGCTCATCTCGGAGACGGTATACCACCGGGGATAAGACTTTAGTGACGGTAAAGGGACCTGCATACTTAGGGGCGAGTTTGGCAGCGTATCCTTCAACAGCGGAGGATTGAGGATACTCGCGTTTCCACACTTGGTCACCAACGTAGCATCGCCACGGACGTCGCCTAAGGTTATAATGCTTACTTTGCTTGGCGAACGCTTTCGTGAGGGTGTCACGGACTACGGAAAAATTTTCTTGCAGTTGTTGCAAGCGGCTAAGGTAACGGAGCGGAACGTCGGTAGAATGGCCGGTGTCATCCTGTTCAATAGGCTCTACTTCGCGGTGTAGAGCTGCCGGAAGCACTAATTCGCGTCCAAAGTTGAGAAACGCCGGTGTAAACCCGTGGATTCGTGTTGAGCGGTATTCAGAGCCATAACCGCATCGGGAAGGTGGCGATCCCAAGTGCGCTGATCGGTTTCGCAGGTACTCAGCGATGACGGTTTTCAGGGTACGGTTCGCTCTCTCAACGGGATTGGCTTGCGGAGTATACGGTCGGTGTTGAATTCCAAACTAGCGAAGTAATTGCCTGAACGCGAGACTGAAAGTGAACCGCGTCCCATTATCGGTGATGACGGTACGAGGTGTTCCAAATTTGGTAACGATGTCTTCGTAGAAGGCGGTGACAATATGGGCGGCTGTGGCATTACGGAGCGGACGGCAACACACCCATTTGGTAAAAACCGGTCCAAGAAGACCGCGGCGAAGGAACAACCTTTCTTTGACCTGGTAGAGGACCGATCAAGTCGATGCTAACGGTGTCCCAGGGTTCACAGTTGCGGGAAGGTTGCATGTATCCGCGGGGTTCTGACTTTCTACCTTATATCGTTGGCGGTCTGACAACTGCGGACATACTTGGCAATGTCGCGGTACATGCCTGGCCAGTAATATCTCTCAACAGCAATACGGGCGGTCGTTTGGCTATCCCGGTGTGGCCAGCGGTAGGAGATCATGATTCTCCGCTAACACTCGTGATCGAGGCAGGGTCGGTACGCAGAGCTTCAAGGTTCAGGTTAGGTCCTCTTCAATAGCTTTTTTCAAAGGCACGAGGTGTCGGTACAAATTTCCATCGCGCACGGTGTAGTCGGGTACCCCTTGTGGATTCGTTTTGACGGTGTCAACCAGCCGTTCATACCATTTGCAACCCCCAGATTCAACAGCAGCTAAAGTATCAATGGGTCCTGGCAACGGTTCTCGAGATAGGGTGTCTGCTATTTTATTCAGAATGCCCTTCCGGTACTTGATCTCGAAGTCGAATTGTTGCAAAAAGATACTCCAGCGGGCGATACGACCACTTGGACTTCGAATTGAGTGAAGCCAACGCAGCGATTGATGATCCGTTATGACGGTGAAGTGGTAACCTTCTAAGTACGGCCTCATCTTTTCGATACCCCATACAATCGCTAAACACTCCTTTTCGGTAACGGAGTAGTTTTTCTCCGGGGCTGTCAGCGTGCGGCTAGCGTAGGCTATTACGTGGTCGCCGTCGGAATGGTTTTGTATCAAAGCCGCCCCCAGGCCGTGGTCAGATGCGTCGGTTTGCAGAATAAACGGTCTTCCAAAATCCGGACAAGTCAACACGGGAGATTCGGTTAGTTGTTGCTTGAGGAGCGCGAAGCGTCGTCTTGCTCGGTACCCCACTTCCAAGATTGCTTTTTCCGTAGGAGCTTGGTTAACGGAGCCGCGGTGGTAGAAAAGGACGGTATGAATCGACGGTACCACGAGGCTACTCCTAGGAACTGACGGAGCTTCTTGACGGTGGTAGGGGTCGGAATCTGCAAGATGGCTTCTACTTTCTCTGGATCGGTCCGGACTCCTTCTGCACTGACCAGGTGTCCTAGATACTTCAGTGATTTACGTCCGAACTGGCATTTCTCCGGGTTTAATTTCAGGTTTACGGCCTTGAGACGGTTAAACACCAACTTCAGGTTCTGCAGATGTTCATCGAAAGTCTTCCCTAGGACAATGATGTCGTCGAGATAAGCAAATGCTTTGCCTTCCAATTCAGGTCCTATGACGGTATCGAGTAGGCGTTGAAAGGTGGCCGGAGCGGGAGTGGAGACCAAAAGGCATTACTCGAAACTGGAATAGGCCTCGACCCGGTACGGTGAAGGCAGTTACGGGTTTACTTTCGGCGGACAGCGGTATCTGCCAGTATCCTTCTTTTAAGTCGAGGCTCGAGAAGTAATTGGCTTCTCGCAACTGGTCAGGATGCCATGAATATGCGGGAGCGGGTAAGCATCCTTTTTCGGTGACGTCATTGACTTTGCGGAAATCTATGCGAAACGGGCACTTCCGTCGGTTTTCCGTACCATGACGATTGGTGAACTCCAGGACTATGGCTTGCTTCGATTACCCCTGGGCGAGCATGCGGTCAATTTCGGCGTTGACTATCTCTCGCATCTTCGGGTTGATCGGGCGGTGACGTTGTTTAATCGGTTCTCGATCGCGGAGGCGGATGTGGTGCTCTACTCGACGGGCGAGTCCACTCAGCGCTTGCAGATCCGGTAACTCCTCACTCAAGAAATCTTGCATTCGCTTTTCATTAGCGGCCTCCAAGCTATCCACCATTGATGTCACCATAGCCTGTTCTGGTCTCTTGGTTTTGCCAGATATACATCGATTACCCAGAAGATCAGTCCCGTCTGGAAGTTCATGTGGAAGTTCATCGTATGGAAAAAATTCCCAGAATACATTCGTAGGTGATGTCCGGTAACGCGTTAAACGTGTGCTGTGTTTCCTGATCTTCTACTGCGATTTTAGCGATAACGACTACCGAAATCGGGACTTCGGTTCTATTTATCACTGGCGGATCGATCGGTTACGGTTTGCGTTTTCATCCACAGGCTAGCACAGATAGCTAACGGTATGAGGCCCAGGAAAGATGAGACGGCTCCGGTGTCCACTAGGGCACAGATCGGGTGGTTTTTGATCTTTACGGTGAGGTATGGTCGGTTGTCCTTGGTCTGGAAGGTCGTGGTTGCCCGGAGCGTCACAGACCTTCCCATGCTGCTGAGCTCCCGGGGCGTTTCCCGCACTTCTGCAAGTACAATCCTTGGTTAATACGCCTTGTTTCCCACACGCGGAACAAAAAAGAATGGGCGGATTTCGGCAATATCGTCGGTAATGGCCGGTTTGTCCGCACCTCCAGCACAGGTCAGCGGCTTCTACGGGAATACGAACGTTGTTTGACCGCACCGGTGTCTCCGTTCGGGCAGGTGGAACGATAGTTGGTCGGGAGTGGGCGGTTTCCCACTTTCCCGAAAGACGCGGAGGTACGGTTTCCTTTTTGGTAGTCGTCGGAGTTTCGCCTTGCCGGATGAGTTCAAACTCCTTGATGCAGCTCATGAACTCGGTTATATCCTTAAAATCAGACCTGCGGATGTATAAACGGTATTCCGGAAGTAGATTTCGATGCAACCAATACATTTCTTGTTCCTCCGTAAGAGTGCCATGTCGTCGAATCAATGTCTGAAGGGCGGTTAGGTAATCCATCCCTGATTCCCCTTTACGTTGAAGTCTTCTGCTAATCTCTGCTTCGAGATTAATCCGGTAGTCGGCTGGCAAGAAAAATATTTGGAAATCTCGGATAAAGTCCGTCCAACAACTCCAATTCTTCTTTGTGTTACGGTACCATAACAACGCATTGTCCGTGAGAATCTCTGGTAACGCCGGCAATAGTAAGTCCTGGGTGAGACCATGCTGCTCGCAAGCTTCGTCTAACCGTTCGAGGAAGGTCACTGGATCCGACTTCCCATTGAAGCTGAGCTTCCACTTGTGGATCTTCGCCTGTTCTAGCAAACTGCGACGGTTTGACGGACTCGGTGTTGGTTCGCTAGCGGTCTCAGCGGTGTTCGTTGGCCTTGGCGTGACGGATGTCGGTTGCGGTGGTTTTCCGGTCCGGACGAAACTTACTAAGTCTCGGCGCATTTCATCGACAGTGCCAGCGGTCTTCAATCCAAATTTAGAATTTTCTTCCTTCAGCTGTTCCTTCTTCCAAACGGTAAATCCAGCTTACACGGGGGTCGGTGGTATCAGTACCATCCTCTTTGGTGTCCATTTCGGTCCTCGGTATATCCTCCTTTGCATGTGCCATACTCCGGATGGTTACGACGGAAACGGTAGGTACTATTGGCTTTCAGGTGGGATAGCTCGTTCAGGAAGCCTCGGATTGGGACGGGAGTGGGTGGAACGGGATCCTTAGGGTCGACTTGCTCGAAACGAGGTGTTACTCGAGGGTGTTTGGAGGCGGGATAGGGTTCGGAAACACTCGGACGTCCTCGGAAATAGTCGGAACGATATCCTCGGTGCTTCTTTAGTCGATGGAGACTCTTCGTTTACGCCTATCGGTCTTGGTTTACCTTCGGGTAAGCTCGGCAATCTTCGGGTATTTCCGTAACTCTTCAAACGGTACCTTCCTACTTGAAATAAAAACTCGGTCCCTGCTCGGGCGCCATTTGTGACGCTTACTCCGGATTGCACTGCTTCGCTGTAATAAAAAGCTAGTGGACGGAACGGTTCTCGGGCGCCAGATTTGTTCGAGGAGTTTACTCTCCTATTCGACGGCACTGTCCGGGTAACTACAGTGAAGAAACGGTTGTCCAGGGCTTCAAACGGACCTAAAAGCGGAGCGAGGCGACGGAAATAAAATACACAATAGTAAATCAAAATAACTTTATTTATTCTCAAAACCAACAAGGAACGGTGCATAAACGGCGGCCACAACCAAGCAAGCGGAAGGTGATCTATAAACCAATGAGTGATTAGCGTGCGTTCGACAAGCGGTGACGTCGGTGACTAAGCGAGCAAGCATGCACTAGGGTAGCAACCTCCGTTGGTTGGATCGGTGGAGCAGGGGTTTATTCGGATTCCTACTTAAGAGGGAGGAGAAGGGACGTGGGCACGGTATTGGAAGGCGTATCCGCAGGCCAAAGCCAAACACTACGGAGACGACATTGACGGCGTATCTGCAGGCCAAAGCCAAACACTACGAATACGACGTTCGGTAGTTGATGGGGGGGAAGGCGTATCCGTAGGCCAAAGCCAAACACTACGGAGACGACGTGTTGACGGCGTATTCGCAGGCCAAAGCCAAACACTACGAATACGACGCTCGGTAATGGATGGGGAAGGCGTATCCGCAGGCCAAAGCCAAACACTACGGATACGACGTGGTGACGGCGTATTCGCAGGCCAAAGCCAAACACTACGAATACGACGCCCGGTAAAGGATAGGGTAGGGAAGAGCAGACAAGGAGGGGAGCGGTATCTCCCCCGGAGGTCCGGTTAATAAAAGCAAAACGGCTTACCCTAAACTCCAGCTGGTGCACTGAAACCCCGGAATCTTCTTAGAAGCGAGCTCCAACTGGAACTGGCGTTCCTGCGTCGGGGTTCCGCTTTTATTTGCGACTCCGGAAGTGGGAGAACGGTTCAAGCGGGGATAACATGCGCTCTGACGGATGAAGCGCCGGTAAGCGGGGATAGCGCGAGCTTAGTTGCGCGTTCGGTACTAGCGGAAATTCCTTATTTATTTACACGGGGACGGAAACTTACTTAACTTAATTAATTAATAAAGTACAATTCTTAATAATAATAATTAAACAACGGTCCTAACTACCAAAATAAAATAAATCAAACATAACGTTCTATATTGTAACTTAATTTCAGATACGGTTCGTTACACAGCATACACTGTTGATGTAGTTTTAGATAGGTATACGTATCCTTTAAAGGCAGTTATTGATACAGGAAGCCCAATTTCTTTAATTAGTAGACGTTTTGTGTCTAACAAATGTATGTTACCTTATGTAGAAACCGATACTTATTCTGGTATTAATAACTCGCCTTTGACTATCTTAGGTATTTTTAAGGATGTTATTGGAGTAGATGTGTTTAAGGTTTCTCATACTTTCTATGTAGTGACTAATGATACGATGACTTGCGATTGTTTATTGGGGCGAGATTTCGTATCTTGTCCGCAATTTAAAATTGTGTTTAATGATCGAGTTTGCTTTGAGCCGGTTGACCTTAAAGTTAATTCAGATTTTACGTGTAACGAAGTTTTGCTCATAGATGCTGTACACGATTCAGTAATTACCGAGTTGGATATCGAAAGTGGCGTGCCTGCTACAAGTAAACTCGAATTGCAAAAAGCATTTGATGATGGTTATGCTAATCCCGTAAGAAATGAAAAGCCTGCTATTGAATATGAAATGAAAATTGTGACAAAACCAAATCACACACCATTTTATTACCAACCGCGTAGGTTTTCTTTTTATGAAAGAGGGGAGATTGATCGAATAGTTAAAGATTTATTGACCCGGAATATTATTATAAAAAGTAATTCGGAGTATTGCTCTCAGATCGTGTTAGTTAAAAAGAAATCTGGCGAAATTAGAATGTGCATTGACTTTCGACCCTTAAACAAAATTGTTTTGCGGGATAATTTCCCAATGCCCATAATTGAAAACCAATTAGAGTGTTTGAAAGGTAAAAAATGTTTCTCGCGCCTCGATTTAAAAGACGCTTTCTATCACGTTCGAGTAGAAAAGGATTCGACAAAGTATTTGTCCTTTGTAACGCATGCTGGACAGTTCGAGTTTCTGAGGATGCCTTTCGGGTATTGCAATTCTCCAAGCGTGTTCACGAGGTACGTTGCTACAATTTTTGATGAGTTAATTAATAGCGGTATGGTAATGTTTTACATGGACGATCTGTTGATAGCTACTGCTACCGTCCAAGAGAATATCGACATATTAAAGGTTGTTTTTCGTCTACTTACTGAAAACTTATTACAATTAAAATTGCAGAAGTGTTCCTTTTTAAAGAAAGAGACAGACTATTTGGGATATGTGATTAATGAATATGGAATAAGTCCAAATCCTAGAAATGTTCAAGCAGTTTCAGATTTTCCTGTCCCAAAAAACCATAAAGAGTTGCAAAGTTTCTTAGGACTGATATCGTACTTTAGAAAATTTATAAAAGATTTCAGTATTAAAGCTTCCCCGTTATATCAATTATTGCGAAAAAATGTTGAGTTTAAATTTTCTTTGACCGAATTAGAAGTTTTAAGTCAATTTTAGCCTCAAGGCCAGTTCTGAGTTTGTATTCACCCGGTGCAATTACAGAATTGCATTGTGACGCATGTCAATTGGGTTATGGAGCAATTTTGTTGCAAATGCAAGATGACAAAAGGTTTCACCCCATCTTCTTCTTTAGCAAACGAACTTCGGATCAGGAACGTCGCTACCATAGTTATGAACTTGAATGCCTTTCGATTATCCATGCCATCAAGCGGTTTCACGTATATTTGTATGGGATAAAGTTCAAAATAATTACAGACTGCGATAGTTTTCGCTTAACTTTAAGTAAACGAGATATTAATCCCCGTATTATGAGGTGGGCGCTATTCTTAGAAAACTACTGTTACGAAATCGAGCATCGTCCTAATTCGCGTATGAGACATGTAGACGCGCTTAGCCGCAATCAAAACATTTTAATATTAGAACCGCGAAGTTTTGAAACAGTCTTGGCTATAAGACAAGCAACAGATCCAGAAATTATAGCGATACGAGATAAGTTGGAGAATGAGCAGCTTTCAAGTTTTGAGTTGGTTAATGGGCTTGTTTATCGTAAGTTCGATAAGAACAAATTATTATTTTATGTGCCAAAAGGAATGGTTTCGGCAGTGATACGTACCGCGCATGATGAAATGGCTCACGTCGGTCTGCAAAAAACGTGTGATGTGCTTTTAAGGCATTACTGGTTTCCGAAAATGAGAAACGTGGTAAAGGAGTACATCTCTCAATGCTTGCAATGCATAGCGTATTCTCCAACATACGGTAAAAGTGAAGGCGTACTACATAGTATTCCCAAAGGCGACTCGCCGTTTATTGCTTTACATATTGACCATTATGGTCCATTAGATAAGTGTAAAAATTTAGACAGATATGTGTTTTTGGTGGTAGATGAATTTACCAAATACGTAAAGTTATATTCATGTCGTACTACCAATTCAAAGGAGGCCATTAAACACCTTAAAAATTATTTTCTCAATTATAGTAAGCCTTATCAGATAGTTTCTGATAGAGGTTCTGCGTTCAGTTCAAGCGCGTTCTCCCAGTTTATGACCTCTCTATGCGTTAAGCATGTGCAAATAGCTACCAGTATGCCTCGAGCTAACGGCCAAGTCGAACGACTGAATAGGTCGTTGACACCTATGCTTGCTAAGTTATGTGGAGATAGTTCGTGGAATAACGTTTTACATTATGTTGAATTTGCAATGAACAATTCAATTTGTAAGTCGACTGGATATACTCCCAGTGTTCTATTGTTTAGGGTCAATCAACGCGGTGCCATAAGTAATCTTTTGGAAGACTTTCTTGAAAGTCAGCTTCGGGAAGATTCACCGAATTTGCTAGAGATTAGAGAGAGAGCCGCTGAAAACATTACGGCAAGTCAAAATTACAATGAACGATATTTTAATCAAAATCATAAGGTGCCTAAAGTTTATAAGGTGGGAGATTTGGTTATGATCACAAACCAGATAGTTACGCCTGGCATTAACAAAAAATTATTGCCTAAGTTTAAAGGCCCCTATGTGGTGGACAGCGTGTTAGATAACGATAGATACATTGTTAAAGATGTAGAGGGCCATCAGGTGACCCAAGTCCCCTACTTAGGAACAGTAGCGTCCTCTAGCATGCGGCCTTGGCTTTAGACTTTTTTTGTAATTTAGTGTAAGATTGTGAGGCCAACTTTTGTCAGGTTGGACGAACTGTCAGAGAATTATTTGAATTTAAATTTAAAAGTATTCCCGCTAGTTGCAGCGGATGTAGAGGGCAGCAGCCATATATGTAGATAATAATAAATGTTTTATGTTGCTTATGTGCGTTTGTTTTTATTACGTTACGAGTTACAATAATTTTTACCGCTCATCGGCCACCCTTACAATAGAAAATTTAGTTAAGTTACTCAGAACTTGAAATGATTTAAGGACTTTATTTGATCGGAATTCCGGTAATTTTTCTGGTGGTAGATGTATAGTATTGAATTCATATTCTTTTTGGTTCAGCCAACTTGGCCCATTCCACCACAATTTATTGTGCATTAATTGTTCCGGCGATACTCCACGAGATATAAGATCAGCGGAATTATCTCTCGATGTGACATGATGCCAATCTCTTGCATTACTAAGTTTTTGTATTTCTGTAACTCTATTGGCCACAAACGTTTTCCACCTACTGGAATCAGCCCTGAGCCAGGATAATGTAATTTGTGAATCGCACCAATAATATTCTTTTTGAAATTCCAACCTTAATACCTTTTTTAATTTTGCTACTAATTGTACCCACAAAACTGCTGCACATAGTTCCAGACGTGGTAAGCTAATAGTTTTTAGTGGAGCTACGCGCGATTTCGCGGCTAATAATAACACCAATACGTCATTTTGATCATTTACTGTTTTTAAATAAATGCCTTTTCTGATGCATCTGAGAAAGCGTGCATCTCTATACGTTTGTAATTACTAAGAAGAACCTTCCGAGGAACAATAATTTCATTCACAAGGAATAGTTTATCTTTGAATTGCTTCCAATGCGTACATAATTCTAATGGTAATGGTTCATCCCATGTTATTTTAAGTTGCCATAGTCTTTGAATTATTAATTTTGCTTTTACTACAATAGGAGCCAATAATCCAAGAGGATCATATATCTGTGCAGTTATGGCTAAAATTGATCGCTTAGTAATTTGACGCTCTCGTGTTGTAAGGTTAAATGAATAGTTTAGATGATCCTTGTTCGGGTTCCATGACACTCCTAACATTTTGCAGTGTTGTTCGCCAATTTGCAATGACTTTGTTTCATCTCCTTCTGATAACAATTTGACGTTACTTTTAAATTTACGTAAAGAAAAACCTGATGAGTTTAAAATGTATTGAATGTTTTTCTTAATCTGCATTAAAGACTCTATACTTTCTGCTCCAGTGATCATATCATCTACGTAAAAATTTTCTTTTATAATCCGAGCTTCCAATGGATATTTATCTTCATTGTCAATGGCGGTTTGAATCAAGCACCTAATTGCTAAGTACGGAGCAGAAGTCGTACCGTACGTTACGGTATTCAATTGATAGGACTGCAAGCTATCTTGGGGTTGCTGGCGCCAAAAAAATCTTTGATATTTCCTTTGGTTCGGATGTACCCAAATTTGACGGTACATTTTTGCAATATCTCCGGTCAATACGTAGGTATGTAGTCGAAATCGTAACATAATTGAAAAAAATTCATTTTGTAACTGTGGGCCCGCAAGTTGTGTTTCGTTTAATGACAACCCACTTTCTGGTTTACATGAGCCATCGAAAACTACGCGAAGTCTTGTTGTTTCACTTGACTCTTTAATAACACAATGATGTGGAATATAAAAACCTGGTTCGTCGCAGTTTTCAATTTTCGTCATATGGCCTAAATTAATATATTCGTTCATGAATTGAACATATTGTTGCTTTAAAGCTGTATTGTTTTGTAATCGCTTTTCTAATGCATAAAAGCGGGATTTGGCTACCTCTGTTGAATCGCCTATTTTGTTTAGGTTATAATTAAAAGGAATTTGAACTATAAACCTTCCATTACAGTCACGTTTCGTACTTTTACTAAAATGTCTCTCACAGTAGCGTTCACTATCGCTTAATAAAGGTTCTTTAAATTCATACTCGTCTATCTCCCAAAATTTTTGTAAGTTGTGATTTATTTCGTTAAGTGAAACATAAGATAACTGTAATTGATTTTTCAAGTACATTTCATGCATTAAGTTTCCAGCCACAATCCATCCAAGTTGGGTATTTTGAAAAGTTAAACCTTGTAGTTGTATTTTGCCAACAGTAATTAAAGGCCAAAAAATTCCTGCGCCGAACAACAACTCTACTTCACGTGATTCATTGAAACGTTCATCAGCTAATGTAATATGTGACGGTATCTTTATCATGTTTGCATTAAATGAATTATTTGGCAATTGTTTTATGATGCTTCCAGGTTATTTTTAAAATTCATAATTCTTAGTAACCATATTTAATTTATTTAACATACTACAAAACCATCTACAAACTTATTGCATGACCACATTGCATGATGCTAATATTACAATGTATTACAATGTATGCGTGTGTGGTTATTCTACCTGTTGTTGGTAACGCACTGTTGCCAACTCTATTTTAACTACTCTATATACAACAGCAATGAAGAAGCAATTTCTTCGACTATTAAACATTGAAGTGAAGCCTCGAAGTTTGTATTGCAAGACTTAATGTTAATATCTACGCTGTGATTTATATTAAGGGTTGTATTTAGTCAAATAAAATCTTAGTTTTGAAATTTAATAAACGCCTGTAGTATCTGCAAACCTCATGACACCAACTACCTGGCTCACTGCAGGGGTGCATGTAAACCATAAACCAGCATTTACCATTTTTAATATGATAGACATCTAAATTCCTTTCTTAAACAAACCAAACTTAAGTTTATTTACTTATTCTTATTCAAAATGCTACAGTTTTTTTTAACATAATAAGTCATTGATTAATAATTCTATTAATATTAAATTGCTGTGATTGTTTACACGGAAAAAATGTTTTTGGAAGAAACAAACAATATATTTTTAAATTAGTTACCAATAATGTTTAAGTATTAAAGATATTTTTAGAGTAATAGGTTGTATTTATTTAGAACCATTTAAATGCAAGCTTTCGAACTTGTTCTAAGTTCTTCGTCAGGCAAAATTAAATTAAAAAAAAATTTTTTTAAATATTTATGTATTTTATCATTAATTGTTTTGTTTTTGTTTTATACGAAATATAGATTATAATAAATTATAATTAATCATTTAATGGATATTTTACAAAGTTAGAGCTAATACTAACAGGATGTTGAATAACAATAAAAGGTATTCTTATTCTTTTAATTTCTTTATTGTCGTTTTGAGATATTGATGATTAAATAAATTTCTAGTAATTATCATAGAGCTACAGAGGTGCATGTAAAGTAGCTACTTGATAAACATCTAACATTTGCAATATTGTCAATCCTTTGAAACAATGAACCAATGTATGTTTATTTATAAATTGTTATTAAAAACGTCTTGCAATTATTGTAAACGTAAAATGTGATTATTATTTTTTTAAGATTAATTTTTGATTATTTAAATCCTATTTATTGGTTGAATCTAATTATAGATACATTCCATTCTAATATAAATAACAACTTTATTCTACAAATTACTTACATACATCTCATTTAAACAGTAATTACCAAACATAATACGAAGTGATATTATCTGTGTTTAGTTGTTCATTCTTAGTTTTCGAGAATGTGTCGTACAGAGTTTGCAAATTCGAAATACTTGCGGTTGACTAAAACAAGACGTAGTATGAAATAACAAATGCGTGCGGCAAAAGAAAGGGTGCGCACAGTTAGTGCACCATGTGTATCGCGTGTACACGATGAAGAAAGTGAAGTGAAATCGGCCATTTTCTTCTACTGAAGAAAATTTAATGGATAACGACATAAACTTTTACGTTGAGGAAGAAATATTTTCATCTGAAAATGAATATTATTTTGAAAATTCCAATGATTCCAAAAACTTTAATGAAAACCCAACTGACTTTTCTGCGGTTTTAGATATTCCTAGTCCATCAAGTGCTACTTACGCCGTTTACCAAGATGAAGTTTGTCAAATTTATAATCGAGCAGCAATTGACGTAATGAATAAAGCCGCCAAAGAAGAAACGAAACTAGCATTAGAACTAATAGAATTAGACGACCAAGGGTGTCCAAACATTGAAGTTGTAACAGACGGAGCGTGGAGCAAATAGTCGTATCGCACTAATTATAATGCTTTGTGAGGAGTTGCGTGTATAGTTGGACTACGGACAAAGAAGGTGCTCTATATAGCCGTTAAAAATAAGTTTTGTTTGGTGTGTGCACGGAAGGATTTGTACAAAAATAATCAATGTCCAGAGCACACCTGTTATGGAAATTGGACCGGTCCATCAACTGAAATGGAGGCAGTCATTTTAGTAAAGGATTTCCAAAAAACAATAGAGATGTATGAAATATGTAAAATTAGTGGGTGACGGCGATAGCAGCGTGCATCGAAAACTTGTGGAGTCGATGCCCTATGGTACTTCTACTGTAATACAAAAAAATGAATGCAAAAACAGTATTTTGCGTAATTACATAAATAAACTACGACAAGTCAAAAAACCAAAAACGAATTAAAAGACATTATCTCAGAAAATATTCTCAGGCTTCGTAGTAAAGTTACTAAAGTCATTCAATTTAGAAAAATCCAAGATGTGACTACAGATATAAAAATTAAAGAACTAGAACTTGATGTTTTAAATGCACCGAAACATATTTTTTGTGATCATACGGGGTTATTTTTGTACCGTTGCTAAAACCAAAAACAATATTATTCCAGATTTTGAAGAAAGCGGTTTATTTAAGGAAATAACGACTGCAGTATGTCGTGTATCTTACGATTCCAAGAGTTTGATACATGATGTTACCAACAATTCCACAGCACTTTAAAATTCCCACGTTGCGAAATTTGTTGGTGGTAAACGTGTGAATTTTGCTTTTCACCGTAGTTATCAAATTAGGAGTAAAACTGCTGTAGCGCATAATGAATTAGGTACACTCCACGAAATCGTGAAAACTACAGCCAATAGTACGTACGTAAGTAGTAGTTATTTTGCGAAAAACAAAAGCGTAAAATTGATTTGCAATCAAAAAGCAATACGTTACCGTACTAAGTACTCTGGAATCGCAGATGCTGATTATAAACCGTATGCAGCTGAACCAACGCCGGATATGCTAGAGAAATAATTAAACGAAGCAGCGCAAAAATTTGTACAAAAATTGTTTTTGTAGCGAGAAAAAATTTTGAATAAAACTATTGGTCAACACCGAAGCAGTCGGTGCTACGAAGAGCGGTGGAAAATATTGACAGCGTCAAATTTTGACCGCATTTGTAAATTGTGCAGAGCAACTTCGTATGCAAATGTAATAAAAAATGTATTATACCAACAGTTTACAGAAAGTGCTGCTAAAAGATATGGGCAAAAAGTGAGCATTGAGCCATAGACGACTTTCAAGAGGTCACGAATATAAAGGTTAATCCTTGGGGTTTATTTGTGGATGAAATTCACCCATGTTTGGCAGCATCTCCAGACAAGGTAGTAGATGAAAATGCGATTGTAGAAATCACCCAACGGTGCAAAAATGTACACTCCGATGGAAGCCGTTATAAAGAATAAAATCAAATTTTGTCGAGTAGAAGAAATCGAATTAAAATTAAAACAAAATGACAGCTACATGTACCAAATTCAAGGGCAATTAAATATCGTAAGAAAAAGACATTTGCTATTTTGTTGTTTGGATTCCTACTGGTATTTCTGTAGAAAAGATTAAAATCGATACTTTGTTTTGGGAGAAAAAAATGCTTTCGAAGCTTGAACAATTTTATTATATAGCATTGTTACCCGAAATTTTGGATTCAAGACAATCACGACAGCTACCTATTTGAGAGACATTTTTAAATTAATGTATGTGGAAAAAACTGTATCTTCTAAAATTCAATGTCAATGATGTACATCTGTAAAGTTGTTACTTTTTCCTCTTTTTTAAATTAATTTATATGCATACAAAGTAATATACAGGCTGACTTATTATTATTTATACATAGTTGATTATTATTAGTTATGTTTATTTGTAAGATTGTTTATTGATGCGTTGACAACAGTATGTTGGTACCTATTTTGGACTGATGTATTTATTGTTTTAAATTTTTCTCGTCACTATTAACACTGTTAGCTAATATGTCGTAAATAAATATCTTTAGGCAATTTTATTTTTATTCGTTATGAATGAATTTCAATATTCTAATTAAATTAATTACGTACTTGGTGTATTATTAGATTGATTTGAATAAATAAATGCGTTAGCAAATTAAGTAGGTTTCTACCTGCAGTTTACAAACAGTTATAATCCTTTTGTTAGTAATCCGATTGTTTAACAACGGGTGGTCGCCGGCACAGGTCCCTGGTTAATGGGTTGCCTATATTTGTACGAAATTTTAACAAAATTAATAGAAAATTTTTTAATCGCTAACTCAAATAATTCGTCACCATGTCAAATGTAAAGATACATCGATGCATGTAGGTAAGTAAAATACATGTATGTAACGGGGTAAAAGAATAAAAACTTATAAAGATAAATTCCGTTGGCAGTATCAATTAAAACTTATGTTTTATTTGTAACGTGATATTATCCATATTTATTTAAAAAAAAAACTTTTCGCGATTTAGCCCGCTGGAGAAAAGATTGTTTTAAATAATACTTAAATTACTTTTTTAATCATACTGCTACAAAGTGAGATATCTTGATTAGCGTTTCACTATTCTACGGTGCAAGACGTCCTAACTAAATACAACCCTTAAGTGAACCTTTACCTATTCCAACTACGTTTAAATGAATAGCATTCCTTTTAAGATTTAGTTTATTAGACAAAGCATTTGTAATAAAATTGGATTGAGAAGCACTATCAAGAAGTACCCTGGCATTGTAAACATTTTTGTAGCAATCCTTAATCTGCACAACTGCTGTTAATAACAACGTTTGCATATTACAGTGTTTATTTTCAAAGAATGTTGATAACGTAACTGCTAATTGAGATTGGTCTACAGTTGTAATCGCGTTTAAATTTTTATTAGTATTATTATTAGTTGAAGTATTTGTTTGAATTATGTCAGAGTGTAATAACGTATGATGACGTCTACGACATCTTTAACACGACAATGGAGATTTACAAACTTGTGAAAAATGTCCCTGGCGGAAGCAATTTATACATATTTTCAATTCGCGAATTTTTTTGTTTCTTTCATTTACGTTCATTTGTAAAAACGATACACAATTAATAATTAAGTGCTGCCCTTTACAGACTAAACAATTTACGTTCGAATTACCTAGCGCAGCGAAAGAACGGCGAAAGTCCGTGTAGTATTTACGCCCGAATTTGAAGGCTGATTACTAACATTGCGTACATGATCAGTTTTTCGATTCAATGTTTCTAAAATGTTTTGCTGGTTTATTAAAAACTCTAAAAAATCTGTAAATTTGGGAACATCGTCATTATTTGTTTCGTTATTTAATTTTGTCTCCCACTCTTTAATGGTTTGGCAATCTACTTTACCTAATAAAATTGGTACCAACAAGGCATCCCATTGATCTACGTTTTGATTTAAGGATCGCAAACAATTGACATGTGTTTGAACCGAATTTATTACTTCTCGCAAATGACCAGCAGATTCCTGTGAAACGGCAGGCATGTTCAAAATACTCTGTATATGATTATTCACAATTCGTCTTTTATTATCGTACCTTTTTTTCAAAAGATTCCATGCAATTTCGTAATTTGAATTAGTAGACTCTAAAGTTGCAATTAACCCGTTTGGTTCACCCTTTAAGGATGATTTTAGATATGTGATTTTCTGTACATTAGACAATTCTACATTGGTGTGTATTAATGAATTAAAGGAATCATAGAAGTTACGCCAGGCAGTAAATGTGCCGTCGAATATTGGTAACTGAATAGCCGGCAATTTAATAGCACATTTCGGTCTTTGGGAAACATGAGATTCATCTTGTATACTTGATTGTGACCGTGTATCAGCAACGGTTAATATTGCTTGCGCTTTTGAAATTAATGCATAATAATAATTTTCAAATGTTTCACGTTGCGCGATATCCGGTTCACAATCTAAATCGTTTATTGATAAGCACTCTATCTCGGATTCAATTTCATTAAAGGTATCAATAATTGGTTCAATTCTTTTCAATCTTTGTTGTAAATTGATAATGGATTCATTGGTCGCGTTACTAATATCAATTTTTGTGAGCGCCTTTTCAAAACATGTAAGTTGGGACTTTAAACTACCCCGTTTTGATTTTAATAATTTTAATTGCGTTGCGTCGGTCATTTTTATAAATCAATAACTCTAGTACAATACCACACAGATATCTTATATTAAGGAAATATAAAAAATGGAATAAGGAACTCACCCCTAGCGTAAATATGGCGTCAATAGTCGGTTTCACTTGTTAAAAATAATATGGCGATGCACGTGGTTCAATTTTGAATTGTAATATTTTCGCTGATTTTGACCGTATTCATTGGATTTTGCTCGAAGGACCAATGTTTGAGTAATAATTAAGCTTCAATAAAAGATAAACGCTTTATGTCTTGTACAAATCCATTAACATATAATTGTTTTACATAGGTTCAGGGGCGGATGGGCCATAAGACGAACCGGGAAATTTCCCGGTGGGCCGGCTGTTTAGAGGCCCGCAGGGCCGGTGACTGAAAGTACGTCCAAGTGATCTCCCAACCTACAGGTCGTCCATCGTAAACTTAGAAATCTCGCGCAGGTAAAACGTAGCAGTTCATAGAATTTGAATGCGTGTATGACAAAGATAAAATGATGTTTAACCGCGTCCCCACTCTTTAAATTGCTTGCGCGGTCGTCGACTTTTCTAAAGCCGGGTACTCACGGCTGCAACACAACATGTAATGTAACACCTAATGTAACAGTTACTGTAACATGGTTTTATGTGGACTCTTTTGGCCTGACTCATTTAAGCATCCTGCGATCACTGAAATCCGTAGTGTTCGTCGAACTGTTCCACTAAATTGACACTATGTCGATTCCGCCTCTGGTTGCTAGCGCTGCATATGCGGCGAGAATTGACACCATTTTCTGCTTGCAGTCTTCGCTTTGTGTTTTGCGTGTATTTACCCTGAATATTCGAATCTGACTTAAGGTACTTAGGTACCTATTATAATAACAAAATTTGTAAAAAGAATTTAATAAAAAGATGGTTTAGGAAAGGTTTATCCATTATCGCCGTATTGTAATAATTTAATAAATTACATACATATATAATAAATCATTAAAGAATGGACAAAGAAAAACCGAAAGGAAGACAAAAAGAGAAAGAAGGCAATGGAAGCTGAGGTACACAAGTTTCCTAATCGCGAAAAAGTCTTCAAAATGAAAAATGGCAGAGTAAGGAACTGGCTAACATACAATGAAAAAACTTTTAAGTTGTTTTGTACTGTATGTGTCTGGTATACGCAAAGCACGAAAATCGATTTGTTCTTGGTATGAATGAATTTTCCTACACTTTTCAACGAATTCAGGAGCATGAAGTAAGCAGTGAACATGAACATTCCGTTAGAGCATACTTTATGTGCAAGAATCAAAAGTTAGAAAGTGTTAGAAGTGATTATAGACATTATAAAACTTATTGGAAAACGCGGATTAAGTTATAGAGGAAAGAAATATGAAGCTGCATATACTTTAGCTGATCCCACATTGGACCATGGCAACTTTTTGGAATTAATATTGTTAGTAAGTAAATATGATGTACACTTAAAAGAACATTTAAATGAGGCAGCGAAAAAAGCAAAAAAATCCATGAAAAAGGACAACAACGTAGATCTGGATCATTCGTAAGTTTATTATTTAAAACAACTGTAAATTTAATATTGCAAATCATAAGAGAATTGATCAAAACATCCATTCTGGAAGAAATCCAAAAAGTAGAAATATTTTCTGTGTAATTGGACACTACACAGGATATTTCAGTTCAAGATCAATGCTCAATTGTAATAAGGTATGTTTTGGGTTGTGAAATCTATGAGAGACTGTTTTCCGTTTCTCTAAATGGATGTCTGAAAATACACCTAGTCAATTACATGTGTGGTGTTACAGCCATATCTTGAACCTAGTTGTGTCTGACACCGTCAAAATAATAATAAATGCAGCGTCTTTATTTACCTTATTAAATTCCATTGCAATTTTCTTCAAAGAATCCTACCAAAGAACGAATATTTGGAAAAGCACATCCTTAGAGGCAAAAAAAAAGAAATTACAAGTAATTGAAGAAACTCGTTGGTGGGTAAAAGAAGCAGCTTTGAAAAAAATATTTGGAAATTACAAAAATCACGCCAATGCTCTTTACATCGATGTATTATTAGCATTACACGATATAAAATTGTCTGAAAACATGCCACCAGATGTCCGTGTGAAGGCCTCTACCATGCTTACACAATTGATAGATTATGAAATGCTACCAACGGCTCAAATTTTTACAAAATTATTTTCAATTATTGGTTCTGTCTCGAAATATTTGCAAACTAGCGGATTAGACTTACTAAGATGCCACGAAATGATTATGAATTGTACATCACTATTAAAGGCCGTAAGTCGCGACATGATCGATATTGAAACATCTACGCAAACGTTCATTGCATGGGCTCAAGATGAAATTGACAACCGTGAACAAATCGACATCAACATACCAATTTCCTTTTCCGAAAACAGAATAAGAAAACGAAAGAAAATGGCTAGAGAATTGGCGGAAGATGATCCCATAAAAGATAGTCGAAAAAACTATGAAGTTGAAATCCATAATAGAATTTTAGATAAAATTATAAATTCTATAGAATGTAGATTTAAGAATAATGGTGAGCTTTATAAGGATATTGCCTTATTGTCTACAACAAATTTTGATGAAGTTAAACAAGGAGTACCATCAAATAGCTTTAAAAAATTGAAGAAAACTGCTAGAAAACTATTACCCAAATATTACAAAAGAAAATCTGCAAGAAGAATTGGTTAGTTTCGCTAAAAATTGGGATAAATTTAAAGTTTCGGCAACAACAAATGCGGAGAGTAATCATCAATTTGAGAGTAATGCTACAGTTATAGATACAGATGAAACTGATGAAGCAGACAACAATGATTTTGAAAGAGATGGCGATTTTGATGTTAATAATAAAAAATGTAAATCTTGTCTTAAATGTGCAATTTGCCGTTATTCTGTCATTCAAAAGTACGATATGTACAGTGAGGTATATTCTGCACTAGGAAATGCTTACAAATATTTATTAACAATATCAATAAATCAAGTTCAATGTGAAAGAAGTTTTTCCAAATTAAAATACATAAAAAATAGATTACGGAATTCAATGTCGAATAATAATTAGGATGCTTTCATGTTAATGGCTTGCGAAAATGATATTTTATATAATATTGACTCTGATAACATTATAGACATGCTTATGCAGCAAAGCAAGTTATTAAATAGATTGTTAAAAGACTAGTTTTTATATAATAATTTTTTCTTAAATTTTTGTGTTTAAAGAATTTTTCTCTATTTCAACATCAGAATTAGCGATTCTTACACTAAAATCCGTGTAAGAATAAGCCAATTCTTACACGAATTTTAGTAATGTTAGTTTTTTCAAAGTTAGTATCTCTGCATCGTAAGTTGACGTTACATGAAAAAGAAATCAAAATTATTGGAAGTTAACAATTGAAATTCAAATTTTGATGCCAAGATAAAATAAAAACGTCCTATTAATTCAAAGTTATTTACTTATAAAGGTATAAAGAGAAAATTTTGTATGAGATTTTAGGTTAATACATAAATTTCAATATGTCAAAGTGTAAGTGCTGCCAATTCAGTAAAATATAAATTTCCCAATGTTGTTTTAAAAATTAAAATTATACAAAAATATTAAATATTGTATCGAAATAGAGAAAATCGTATAAAGCACACGTCATAGAATACGTTTCAATCACTCGACCGCTTCATAAACTCACCGCTGCGCGGCTCGTGTATGAAACGCGGTCTCGTGATTGAAGTGCGTTCATTCTGTAACTTGTGTTTTAATATACTATTATGAAGTTGTAAGTTTTCTAATCGTGTATAACAAACCTAATTTCCACACTTGGAATAAAAAAACTTTAAACTTTGATTTACTTTTATTTTGTTTTTTTGTTGTATGTTGTATGATATTTTGTGGATAGTAAATGTAATCTGATTCAAAAATCTGTAATAAATTTATGCGCTATTAAATTTTAAAGGAAACATAACACCCTGTAAATGTATATTTTAGGCATATCCAGAAATTAAAAAATGGCCGACAAATATTATTTCCCGGGCCGTTAAGATGTTGCCCATCCGCCCCTGCCTGTATGACTGCTTCGTGTTACCGCCATCCGCTGCTTTGTTTGAATTTTGGAAATTTCCACCGTACTACTATCTCTTGCTGGTAGTATTTTTAATTTGCTTGCTTAATTATCCGGCTCGTCGAAGGACCATGTTTGTGTTTCCATTAATTACTCTTATTTTGTTACCATGTTGCAGGTTGATAAAAAGAAAACAACTTTTAATTTTATGCCTTCTCTTGAGGCACTCGTACTTATATATATATATATATATATATATATATATATATATATATATATATATATATATATCTAATCTTCAAAAATACTTGTTTATATTCCAATATACAATGTTACTCGACACTAGTCGCCTTAGCCCGATTCAAATAAAATAAAATGCATATTCACTTGCGTCAAATCATGCGTAAAAAATTATGTTTCTGTATGCAATGGTACAATTTTATTGCTGCAAAAATTATACATAAAAATTGTGTAGAAAATTGCATCGTGTCAAACAGGCCATATTTATAAAATTTAGATGTATAAGTTTATATGAATTAATATAACTGTAAGATGGCGCTGTGTTTTATAGTGTCGATTTCTGTAATTTGAAAAAAATAGTTCCTCGGCCAATCATAGATGTCAATAGTGTCGGAAAAATCATTCCATTTTTAATACACGGAGTGCTGCATCTTTCTTACATTATCTTTCTATTTAGGTATGTTAACGTTTCATTGTAACAGTTCCTGTTCTTGGCTAGTTTTCCAATTCCGAAAGAAATTATTATGTGCGTACACACAAATACGACGGATTTTCGTATAATTTAATACAATTGGATTTGTTAAGTTTCTTTAAAGCAAGTTTGGTTGCATACTCAAGGTTAAGTTACTGCTAAAATGTTCGTTTCGTTTTTTAATGTATATCCGAAGTTTGATCCGAAGTAAACCGAATCAGTGGTTCGTTTGTAGTGTTTTAAGAGCAGCATTTACCAAATGTATCATCGCGAATTGAAAGTTATGCAACTAACATCACTAGCAGGACGCAGGAGGTAAGGGGATATGAATAGATTTAAGAGGAGTTTCAGCAACAACTTCGGATCTCGGATTTTTTCAATACTCATCATAGTGTCATATGTCAAGCATGTTACTAATGACATGTTTATATTTCAAGATAACTCAGTCTGATAAGCACTCGAATAAGGAATTAAACAGATAACGCTGAGAATATGTATTTGTATAAACATAAATACGGTATTATACATAAATAAAATTAGTGCAACTATTCGCATACAAATATTGTATTCTAAAAGTAAGAATGTCCAGTTTCTGTTTTTATAAAAACTACTTTCTGTAGTGAACGTGGAAAAAAATGTATATGTAGATATGATATAAAATTTCAAAAACGATTTCAGATACGAATTTGACCTTTTTCGAAAACTGAAAAAAAAGTTACATCTACTACAGCTACTAACACGTACAATGATTGTTTTGTTTACTACATGTAAAAATATTTTATATTTCACTTCGTTGTAATTTACTCATAACGACCTCTCTAGCAAAAGTGATATATATTATAAAATCAATTTGACAAGTAAATAATTTAATCGTCAGACTATTTATTATTCTAAACTACTAGATATACTTGTAATAGAAACTTAAGTAATTGTTCATTTTTAGTTTGAATTTTATATAAAGTAAAAAATAAAATATTGTATACGCCACTAGCGTTACTAGATGATTACGTCCTTGGTACATAAATAGCTAGTACAGTCTAGATTCTAGCTATCCTGTAACAAACATTTATATTCAGCAATTCTTTATTGAAGAAAACGGCACAAAATAACGAAATTAGCCAAAACAAACTTGTTTTTATTTTTGATGACATTGAACGTCACATTAATTAATTATATATATAATTTTTTTAGCAAAACAAAAACCGACTTCAAAAATTATAATTTAATTTAGTTACAATGAAACGACGAAATTTGTATTTACACGAAATGACTTTTTGAATTTGATGTGAAACACAAACTCTATTAAAACTGCACCGACTTCAAAAAGTAATTTAGTGTAAATAAAAATTTCGTCGTTTAATTGTAACTAAATTAAATCACTATTTTTTACTTTTTAGTGCATTTTATTTGATGCACGTTTTTGAAGTCGGTTCTTGTTTGTTAAAAATTTTTTATTTTTCTCTTTCTGGTGACATCAAATATAATTTAAAACAAAAACAACAATGATTCGTGTACAGTTGGTTCAGTAAATATTGGTATCTTCTTTCACTTACTGTAACCTTGACAATGCACATCATTGAAGAGTTTGATCATTTTCTCATGGATCTCATCATCAAAACTTGTCCAAATTGAAATGGGACCACTCCCGAGATACCCGCTTTCTACTAAAAAGCAAGGAAATCAATCAACGTGATAAAGAATGAACATACATTAAAAAAACATATTCTGACAACGTGAAAACTGTTTTTTTTAAGGTGGTTGAAAAGCACAAAACTTTTGCAGCATTTTTTTGGGTAATTCGGGCCACAGTTTTTGAAAAAATATTGATACTTTATCACAAAATGCTTTTGCATTTTTGAATGTTTTCCTTGCTGACTAATATTTACAGTAGTTAACTCAGATATTATATACCAACAACCTTGTTTTATATAACCAATTAAATGATACAGAATTTAAAAAAAATATATATGAATAGCGGCAACTGTCTTAGTAAGCGTTAAAAAGACATTTAATTTCTATGATTCCACTATTGTCCAAAATTACAGCATTCGGTTTATAAACAGAAAAGCCCACATTTTCTATATTGTATTGATACTTCTGCAATTTATTTAAGAGCTTGTGTTTCGTGCAATTCCCCCCACCTTGTGGCCTTCGATCCATAAAATTTTGAATAAAAAATATTTTTTGTAGTCTATTCGTTTGGTCTCTCAATTTACAAACTTTACCAAATGATGAGGATTTTTTCAAATCTCTTACCACAGTTTCGTTTATTGCAATACTTTTAGAACTTAGAACTAACATGTGACGAGCGGCATAGCTTCAACCGAGAGATGAGTAAAGTGTAACTAAATTGGCAATACTCTTGTATGATATTAATTTATTTTCCAAAAATAGACACTATCTTAAGAACATCAAAAACTTGTATTGCCGATCGAAAAAAAGTAGTTGTTGATTTTTTTCCTTCGTTAGTTTTAGTTTGTTATTTAGATGTAGTTGTATCTGATACAAATAGTTGCGATTAGTGATAAAACGTAAGTCTAATGTTAACAGTCGAATTGATGCAAAAGCAAAGATTTAAAAAATATTATATTTATAATTAAAAAAGTTAGTTAGATTACAAGATAAGTCATCAATAAATTTTAACAGATTTTTTTATTTTTAATAATCCAGCAATTTAGATTTTTCCAGAAAACTACATTCGCAAAATTTATAAATTTATATAGTTAAACATGGTTAACTTATTGCAACAAAAACACATATGAAAAAAAAATAATCAACATTAATCTAAATTAAGTATAGCATATATGTATAAATAAAAAATAATAGTTTTATGAAAGAAGTTTAAAACATATTTTTGATCAAACGTTCATTAAACCATAATCGGAATTTTGGAAACATTGATCGATACACAATTAATTAGCATATAATTTTAATTCTGTGTTTTATAATTTCTAGATAGAATTTGTTTACATGTTAACATGTTCAAAAGTTAACCACAGAGAGATTTAACAATAAATTTAAATCTTTTTTTTACTTCTAATAAAAGAGAAATTAAAATCTTTCATCTGAAATATACTAAAAGATGCGATGTCTATGCTGACCAGATCTTATTAGTAGCGTGATGAAAATTCGAAGCTATCAGTTTCAGTAAACATTACAGATAAGTAAGTTTACATAAGCTCAGGTTTAATTACGTCTGCAATATGCATTAGCTTTACTATCCCATTCACTTCATGAACCGATGGTTCCCGAAAGAATCGTGTCTTAGTTATGCGCGCCTAGAGTAGGGATGGAGAATCTCATCGCGTTTGTAAAATACTAACAAAAATAGTGTTTGTAGACGTTTACGCTTTTAAATATTTTGGATCTAATTGTTACGTTATCGCAGTACAATTTTTTTTATATTGTTCACAAAATGTGTAGCTACAACGTGGAGTTCGATTTTTTAAAATATGTATCTTAGTTGTTTTGCACTGATTGATAAAAGTTAAGCATTGTTTTGTGTGTTCTTCAACAGCACGTAGCTTCAAAAAAAAATAAAAAATTAAAAAAAACTAAACTCCACGTTCTAGCCACATGCTTTCTGCATGTCTGGAAAAAATTTCAACTCAAAATGTTTTAAAATAAAATAAAATGTAAAACGGTAAAGGTCTAAACTGCTACATTTTTAGATAGGTAAATGCCCGCCTTAAACAGCGTTGGGATTGCTATTACGATTGTAACAAATCTATTACAATTGCATTGTCTTTAGTACGCTATTACTACAAATGAAAAAATTCCAATAATCTATTACATTTTAGGTATTCAACGAGTTTCATGCTTTTCATTTTAAAAAAATTAATACAACGCATTATTTATTTAATAAGATAGGCGAAAAATTAATCCGAATATATTTTATTTATTATTTATTAAATGGAAAAAAAACTGCCAGTTGGAAAGTAAGCAATAAAATGAAATAAGATAAGTTTTTTTATAATAATTATAACACTTAGTACAAACGTCTGAGCGTGTTCTGTAATCGAAAAAGTGTCATAACATGTATTTATCACAATGGTCACATACAAAATCTTACTCATCAGCATTCAGAGAAACATGACCAATATTAGAACTTGTGAAATTGTAGCTATGATTGTAATTTGCACTTGCATTATTCCATTGGTGTCAGTTTACTAAAATAAATGATAAAGTTAGGTAATGGTAGTAGATAATTTGTTTTGCTAACGTTTGCACATTTTTTGTGTTCAATCACACGATCATTCTTACGCTTATCAATATAAGCAATTCTAACAATATCTAGAGATGCAAATGAAAAAAAAAACACATTGGTGTTAACAAAAGATTTATGGAAAAATAACGTAGTTTTTTTTTTCAAATTATAGTTTTTGAAAAAAAATTTATAGGTATAACTGAAATTAACCTGATACGTTAGTTTACTAGCTTGTCAATAAAACCTAGTCATTTAATAAAAGAGAACATGTGAGTTATCAGAAAGTATGTAAAAATATTCTTGAAGCGAATTAGCATAAGCTATTTCATATTACAATTGAAAAGATTTGCACAATATTATCGCAAGTGTTTATGAGGGCAACTTCTGTAACCAAACAGGAGCGATAATTTATGTTTATCCCTTATAGCTTATACCGACGTGCAAGATATACAATATTTTATCTATTATTATTCTCAACAGAAAAACAATTTAATTTAATCGTTTGTAAAGTAACTTCATCAATGTAAACTGTCATTAATAGACTAAACTAATTAAATTATTGTTGTTGCATGCAATGCAAATCAGTAATACTGATTTGCTCAGCTAAGTTAGATACTTAGTTCGCAGCACGCAGTCACACGATTTATTGTAAGTGCGTTTGTTTACATCTTTTCCTGATATTTTAATAAAAATGGATAGGTATGTATTATTTTAGTTGTTTAGTTTTTAATTACTGCTATTTATTTTAAAAGCTTTGTGATAAAAACATTAAAACCGAATGAAACGGTCATGGCAGAACAAACGGAAACGCAGCCAACACCTTCGGGCCAACAGAAAGTGGTACAAAAAAGAAACATAATTTCTTCAAATGATGGCGGCAGTAGCACTGAATCGGAATCTTGCAAAGAACCGACCAAAAAGAAAAAGAAAAGCTACAAACAAAAATTTTCAGATTCGTGGCTGAAACATGAAAAATTCAATAGGTGGTTTGTTAGAAATCCAAGGCAACAAGATCAACCTTTTTGTATATTATGCTCAAAAGCAATTAACGGTGGAATTACTCATATAAATCGACACGCTGCTTCTGTAATGCACAAGAAAAAGTTAAAGTGTGCTCAAGATACTCCGCGGGTTACAATGTTTTACAACAAAGAAAAGGAGCATAAAATTGTTACTCAGAGTAAAACTGCAGAATTGAAAATGCTAGCTTTCATCGCTGAACATAATTTGGCTTTTTCCGTTTTAGATCATTTGCCAAAATTGATTTTGTCATGTTGTCCTGATTCTGAAATTGCCAAAAAAGTCAAATTATGCAGAAAAAAAGGAACTAAAATATGTAAAGACGTTATAAGAAGAGAAAGTTTGTATACTTTATCAAAAAAACTGCAAGAATCCAAGTTTTCATTAATCATAGATGAAACCACAGATGTTGCAACATCAAAAAGTTTGGCAATGCTTGCTCGTTTTTATGATAAGACATCCGAAAAAGTTTGTGATCAATTTTTGGCACTATTAAAAATTGAAGATGCAACAGCAAACGGAATATTTACAGTTATTTACAATTTTTTTAAAGAGAATAAAATTCCGGGGAGCAATTTAATTGGATTTGGAGCAGACAACGCTGCGACAATGATGGGACACAAATCTGGGATACACCAAAAATTGTTGCAATTCAATCCAGATCTGTATGTATTAGGTTGTACCTGTCATTCATTGGCCTTATGTAGTAGTGCTGCATGTTGTAAACTTCCAAATTCTGTTGAAGAATTGACAAGGGATATACATTCCTATTTTTCACACAGCAGTAAACGACACGAATCATTCAAAGAATACCAACAGTTTACAGAATCGCCACCGCATAAAATATTGAAGTCTTCGCAAACAAGATGGCTAAGTTTGGAGTTGGTCGTTAACAGAATTCTTGAACAATGGTCAGCGTTGAAATTATTTTTTTCAAATGAATCATTTGCTGAAAACATTGAAAAAGCCAAACATATATTAGCTGCTATGAACAACAACATTTTTAAACTGTATTATACGTTTTTATCTTATATTTTAGATATAGTAAATAAAATAAATATGCAATTTCAATCCGAGGGCTTTAGAATGCACATTTTGCTAATGAGTATTACAAATATGTACAAAAATGTATTAAAAAACTTTATGCGTCCAGATTACCTAGACCAATGCTCGTTAGATAAAGTTTTGTTTCTTCCAGCTAATTATTTACCATTAAATGAGATTTATGTCGGAGCTAAATCTGAAATTATATTACTGGAAAAGTCAGTTCCAGATACTGAAATTACAAAATTTAAGGTAAGCTGCTTAGATTTTTATGTAGAATTATGCAAACAAATAAAAAAAAGATTTAAATGCAATGATCCAGTTTTAAATTTTGCTCAAAATCTGGATCCAAAAGTTGTTACAGTATCACCTTCCTCGATTACGCCAATGTACGTCAAATTTAATTCTATATTTAAAGATCTTAATATAGAGCAATTAAGTACTGAATGGAGAAGCATTTCAACAAATGATATGCTATTGAAGAACGTCGGTAAACCTATTGAAGAATTTTGGGCTATGGTATTTAATATGAAAGACTCTCTAGAAAATTTAATGTATCCCAATTTAACAACCTTTGTTCAGGCCTTTTTTGCTCTACCACACTCTTCTGCAGCAGCAGAAAGAATTTTTTCTCAACTAACATTAATAAAAACAAAAAATAGAAATAAATTGCATTTGAACACTTGCGACGCCTTATTGCATACTAAATCATTAATAAGCAGTAAATGTTACAATTTTGAACCTTCAAACCACCTTATACAGCTTAACACGAATTCACAATTAGAAGATGATGATGTTGAGGCCAATGAACTCACATTTTAATGGTAATGTTCTGAGAATAAATTAGTTTTTTAACTTTTATTGACACATTTGTTATGTTTTGTTTTAGGAATATTTTCTCATGTAATAATTATATTATTATTGTATTCTCTACAATAAATTGTTTCTTGTATACCTATACATATACATTTTTAAATTTCCCGCTCATATGATCTATTACATTCTATTACAATCGAGCAACAAATTTTAGTACAATCTACCAACACTGAAATCCCAACGCTGGCCTTAAAGTAGTAATGATTTAGAATTCATTCAAGCAAGTATTGTAACAACCTATGCAGGGGCGGATGGGCAACATCTTAACGGCCCGGGAAATAATATTTGTCGGCCATTTTTTAATTTCTGGATATGCCTAAAATATACATTTACAGGGTGTTATGTTTCCTTTAAAATTTAATAGCGCATAAATTTATTACAGATTTTTGAATCAGATTACATTTACTATCCACAAAATATCATACAACATACAACAAAAAAACAAAATAAAAGTAAATCAAAGTTTAAAGTTTTTTTATTCCAAGTGTGGAAATTAGGTTTGTTATACACGATTAGAAAACTTACAACTTCATAATAGTATATTAAAACACAAGTTACAGAATGAACGCACTTCAATCACGAGACCGCGTTTCATACACGAGCCGCGCAGCGGTGAGTTTATGAAGCGGTCGAGTGATTGAAACGTATTCTATGACGTGTGCTTTATACGATTTTCTCTATTTCGATACAATATTTAATATTTTTGTATAATTTTAATTTTTAAAACAACATTGGGAAATTTATATTTTACTGAATTGGCAGCACTTACACTTTGACATATTGAAATTTATGTATTAACCTAAAATCTCATACAAAATTTTCTCTTTATACCTTTATAAGTAAATAACTTTGAATTAATAGGACGTTTTTATTTTATCTTGGCATCAAAATTTGAATTTCAATTGTTAACTTCCAATAATTTTGATTTCTTTTTCATGTAACGTCAACTTACGATGCAGAGATACTAACTTTGAAAAAACTAACATTACTAAAATTCGTGTAAGAATTGGCTTATTCTTACACGGATTTTAGTGTAAGAATCGCTAATTCTGATGTTGAAATAGAGAAAAATTCTTTAAACACAAAAATTTAAGAAAAAATTATTATATAAAAACTAGTCTTTTAACAATCTATTTAATAACTTGCTTTGCTGCATAAGCATGTCTATAATGTTATCAGAGTCAATATTATATAAAATATCATTTTCGCAAGCCATTAACATGAAAGCATCCTAATTATTATTCGACATTGAATTCCGTAATCTATTTTTTATGTATTTTAATTTGGAAAAACTTCTTTCACATTGAACTTGATTTATTGATATTGTTAATAAATATTTGTAAGCATTTCCTAGTGCAGAATATACCTCACTGTACATATCGTACTTTTGAATGACAGAATAACGGCAAATTGCACATTTAAGACAAGATTTACATTTTTTATTATTAACATCAAAATCGCCATCTCTTTCAAAATCATTGTTGTCTGCTTCATCAGTTTCATCTGTATCTATAACTGTAGCATTACTCTCAAATTGATGATTACTCTCCGCATTTGTTGTTGCCGAAACTTTAAATTTATCCCAATTTTTAGCGAAACTAACCAATTCTTCTTGCAGATTTTCTTTTGTAATATTTGGGTAATAGTTTTCTAGCAGTTTTCTTCAATTTTTTAAAGCTATTTGATGGTACTCCTTGTTTAACTTCATCAAAATTTGTTGTAGACAATAAGGCAATATCCTTATAAAGCTCACCATTATTCTTAAATCTACATTCTATAGAATTTATAATTTTATCTAAAATTCTATTATGGATTTCAACTTCATAGTTTTTTCGACTATCTTTATGGGATCATCTTCCGCCAATTCTCTAGCCATTTTCTTTCGTTTTCTTATTCTGTTTTCGGAAAAGGAAATTGGTATGTTGATGTCGATTTGTTCACGGTTGTCAATTTCATCTTGAGCCCATGCAATGAACGTTTGCGTAGATGTTTCAATATCGATCATGTCGCGACTTACGGCCTTTAATAGTGATGTACAATTCATAATCATTTCGTGGCATCTTAGTAAGTCTAATCCGCTAGTTTGCAAATATTTCGAGACAGAACCAATAATTGAAAATAATTTTGTAAAAATTTGAGCCGTTGGTAGCATTTCATAATCTATCAATTGTGTAAGCATGGTAGAGGCCTTCACACGGACATCTGGTGGCATGTTTTCAGACAATTTTATATCGTGTAATGCTAATAATACATCGATGTAAAGAGCATTGGCGTGATTTTTGTAATTTCCAAATATTTTTTTCAAAGCTGCTTCTTTTACCCACCAACGAGTTCCTTCAATTACTTGTAATTTCTTTTTTTTTGCCTCTAAGGATGTGCTTTTCCAAATATTCGTTCTTTGGTAGGATTCTTTGAAGAAAATTGCAATGGAATTTAATAAGGTAAATAAAGACGCTGCATTTATTATTATTTTGACGGTGTCAGACACAACTAGGTTCAAGATATGGCTGTAACACCACACATGTAATTGACTAGGTGTATTTTCAGACATCCATTTAGAGAAACGGAAAACAGTCTCTCATAGATTTCACAACCCAAAACATACCTTATTACAATTGAGCATTGATCTTGAACTGAAATATCCTGTGTAGTGTCCAATTACACAGAAAATATTTCTACTTTTTGGATTTCTTCCAGAATGGATGTTTTGATCAATTCTCTTATGATTTGCAATATTAAATTTACAGTTGTTTTAAATAATAAACTTACGAATGATCCAGATCTACGTTGTTGTCCTTTTTCATGGATTTTTTTGCTTTTTTCGCTGCCTCATTTAAATGTTCTTTTAAGTGTACATCATATTTACTTACTAACAATATTAATTCCAAAAAGTTGCCATGGTCCAATGTGGGATCAGCTAAAGTATATGCAGCTTCATATTTCTTTCCTCTATAACTTAATCCGCGTTTTCCAATAAGTTTTATAATGTCTATAATCACTTCTAACACTCGTCGTTTTTTCTTTATTTGCTGCTGCCTGATATTTAATGTAGATGAAAGAAGCAAATTGGAAATGTCCTTTTGATTCTTGCACATAAAGTATGCTCTAACGGAATGTTCATGTTCACTGCTTACTTCATGCTCCTGAATTCGTTGAAAAGTGTAGGAAAATTCATTCATACCAAGAACAAATCGATTTTCGTGCTTTGCGTATACCAGACACATACAGTACAAAACAACTTAAAAGTTTTTTCATTGTATGTTAGCCAGTTCCTTACTCTGCCATTTTTCATTTTGAAGACTTTTTCGCGATTAGGAAACTTGTGTACCTCAGCTTCCATTGCCTTCTTTCTCTTTTTGTCTTCCTTTCGGTTTTTCTTTGTCCATTCTTTAATGATTTATTATATATGTATGTAATTTATTAAATTATTACAATACGGCGATAATGGATAAACCTTTCCTAAACCATCTTTTTATTAAATTCTTTTTACAAATTTTGTTATTATAATAGGTACCTAAGTACCTTAAGTCAGATTCGAATATTCAGGTAAATACACGCAAAACACAAAGCGAAGACTGCAAGCAGAAAATGGTGTCAATTCTCGCCGCATATGCAGCGCTAGCAACCAGAGGCGGAATCGACATAGTGTCAATTTAGTGGAACAGTTCGACGAACACTACGGATTTCAGTGATCGCAGGATGCTTAAATGAGTCAGGCCAAAAGAGTCCACATAAAACCATGTTACAGTAACTGTTACATTAGGTGTTACATTACATGTTGTGTTGCAGCCGTGAGTACCCGGCTTTAGAAAAGTCGACGACCGCGCAAGCAATTTAAAGAGTGGGGACGCGGTTAAACATCATTTTATCTTTGTCATACACGCATTCAAATTCTATGAACTGCTACGTTTTACCTGCGCGAGATTTCTAAGTTTACGATGGACGACCTGTAGGTTGGGAGATCACTTGGACGTACTTTCAGTCACCGGCCCTGCGGGCCTCTAAACAGCCGGCCCACCGGGAAATTTCCCGGTTCGTCTTATGGCCCATCCGCCCCTGAACCTATGTAAAACAATTATATGTTAATGGATTTGTACAAGACATAAAGCGTTTATCTTTTATTGAAGCTTAATTATTACTCAAACATTGGTCCTTCGAGCAAAATCCAATGAATACGGTCAAAATCAGCGAAAATATTACAATTCAAAATTGAACCACGTGCATCGCCATATTATTTTTAACAAGTGAAACCGACTATTGACGCCATATTTACGCTAGGGGTGAGTTCCTTATTCCATTTTTATATTTCCTTAATATAAGATATCTGTGTGGTATTGTACTAGAGTTATTGATTTATAAAAATGACCGACGCAACGCAATTAAAATTATTAAAATCAAAACGGGGTAGTTTAAAGTCCCAACTTACATGTTTTGAAAAGGCGCTCACAAAAATTGATATTAGTAACGCGACCAATGAATCCATTATCAATTTACAACAAAGATTGAAAAGAATTGAACCAATTATTGATACCTTTAATGAAATTGAATCCGAGATAGAGTGCTTATCAATAAACGATTTAGATTGTGAACCGGATATCGCGCAACGTGAAACATTTGAAAATTATTATTATGCATTAATTTCAAAAGCGCAAGCAATATTAACCGTTGCTGATACACGGTCACAATCAAGTATACAAGATGAATCTCATGTTTCCCAAAGACCGAAATGTGCTATTAAATTGCCGGCTATTCAGTTACCAATATTCGACGGCACATTTACTGCCTGGCGTAACTTCTATGATTCCTTTAATTCATTAATACACACCAATGTAGAATTGTCTAATGTACAGAAAATCACATATCTAAAATCATCCTTAAAGGGTGAACCAAACGGGTTAATTGCAACTTTAGAGTCTACTAATTCAAATTACGAAATTGCATGGAATCTTTTGAAAAAGGTATGATAATAAAAGACGAATTGTGAATAATCATATACAGAGTATTTTGAACATGCCTGCCGTTTCACAGGAATCTGCTGGTCATTTGCGAGAAGTAATAAATTCGGTTCAAACACATGTCAATTGTTTGCGATCCTTAAATCAAAACGTAGATCAATGGGATGCCTTGTTGGTACCAATTTTATTAGGTAAAGTAGATTGCCAAACCATTAAAGAGTGGGAGACAAAATTAAATAACGAAACAAATAATGACGATGTTCCCAAATTTACAGATTTTTTAGAGTTTTTAATAAACCAGCAAAACATTTTAGAAACATTGAATCGAAAAACTGATCATGTACGCAATGTTAGTAATCAGCCTTCAAATTCGGGCGTAAATACTACACGGACTTTCGCCGTTCTTTCGCTGCGCTAGGTAATTCGAACGTAAATTGTTTAGTCTGTAAAGGGCAGCACTTAATTATTAATTGTGTATCGTTTTTACAAATGAACGTAAATGAAAGAAACAAAAAAATTCGCGAATTGAAAATATGTATAAATTGCTTCCGCCAGGGACATTTTTCACAAGTTTGTAAATCTCCATTGTCGTGTAAAAGATGTCGTAGACGTCATCATACGTTATTACACTCTGACATAATTCAAACAAATACTTCAACTAATAATAATACTAATAAAAATTTAAACGCGATTACAACTGTAGACCAATCTCAATTAGCAGTTACGTTATCAACATTCTTTGAAAATAAACACTGTAATATGCAAACGTTGTTATTAACAGCAGTTGTGCAGATTAAGGATTGCTACAAAAATGTTTACAATGCCAGGGTACTTCTTGATAGTGCTTCTCAATCCAATTTTATTACAAATGCTTTGTCTAATAAACTAAATCTTAAAAGGAATGCTATTCATTTAAACGTAGTTGGAATAGGTAAAGGTTCACTTAAGGGTTGTATTTAGTTAGGACGTCTTGCACCGTAGAATAGTGAAACGCTAATCAAGATATCTCACTTTGTAGCAGTATGATTAAAAAAGTAATTTAAGTATTATTTAAAACAATCTTTTCTCCAGCGGGCTAAATCGCGAAAAGTTTTTTTTTAAATAAATATGGATAATATCACGTTACAAATAAAACATAAGTTTTAATTGATACTGCCAACGGAATTTATCTTTATAAGTTTTTATTCTTTTACCCCGTTACATACATGTATTTTACTTACCTACATGCATCGATGTATCTTTACATTTTACATGGTGACGAATTATTTGAGTTAGCGATTAAAAAATTTTCTATTAATTTTGTTAAAATTTCGTACAAATATAGGCAACCCATTAACCAGGGACCTGTGCCGGCGACCACCCGTTGTTAAACAATCGGATTACTAACAAAAGGATTATAACTGTTTGTAAACTGCAGGTAGAAACCTACTTAATTTGCTAACGCATTTATTTATTCAAATCAATCTAATAATACACCAAGTACGTAATTAATTTAATTAGAATATTGAAATTCATTCATAACGAATAAAAATAAAATTGCCTAAAGATATTTATTTACGACATATTAGCTAACAGTGTTAATAGTGACGAGAAAAATTTAAAACAATAAATACATCAGTCCAAAATAGGTACCAACATACTGTTGTCAACGCATCAATAAACAATCTTACAAATAAACATAACTAATAATAATCAACTATGTATAAATAATAATAAGTCAGCCTGTATATTACTTTGTATGCATATAAATTAATTTAAAAAAGAGGAAAAAGTAACAACTTTACAGATGTACATCATTGACATTGAATTTTAGAAGATACAGTTTTTTCCACATACATTAATTTAAAAATGTCTCTCAAATAGGTAGCTGTCGTGATTGTCTTGAATCCAAAATTTCGGGTAACAATGCTATATAATAAAATTGTTCAAGCTTCGAAAGCATTTTTTTCTCCCAAAACAAAGTATCGATTTTAATCTTTTCTACAGAAATACCAGTAGGAATCCAAACAACAAAATAGCAAATGTCTTTTCTTACGATATTTAATTGCCCTTGAATTTGGTACATGTAGCTGTCATTTTGTTTTAATTTTAATTCGATTTCTTCTACTCGACAAAATTTGATTTTATTCTTTATAACGGCTTCCATCGGAGTGTACATTTTTGCACCGTTGGGTGATTTCTACAATCGCATTTTCATCTACTACCTTGTCTGGAGATGCTGCCAAACATGGGTGAATTTCATCCACAAATAAACCCCAAGGATTAACCTTTATATTCGTGACCTCTTGAAAGTCGTCTATGGCTCAATGCTCACTTTTTGCCCATATCTTTTAGCAGCACTTTCTGTAAACTGTTGGTATAATACATTTTTTATTACATTTGCATACGAAGTTGCTCTGCACAATTTACAAATGCGGTCAAAATTTGACGCTGTCAATATTTTCCACCGCTCTTCGTAGCACCGACTGCTTCGGTGTTGACCAATAGTTTTATTCAAAATTTTTTCTCGCTACAAAAACAATTTTTGTACAAATTTTTGCGCTGCTTCGTTTAATTATTTCTCTAGCATATCCGGCGTTGGTTCAGCTGCATACGGTTTATAATCAGCATCTGCGATTCCAGAGTACTTAGTACGGTAACGTATTGCTTTTTGATTGCAAATCAATTTTACGCTTTTGTTTTTCGCAAAATAACTACTACTTACGTACGTACTATTGGCTGTAGTTTTCACGATTTCGTGGAGTGTACCTAATTCATTATGCGCTACAGCAGTTTTACTCCTAATTTGATAACTACGGTGAAAAGCAAAATTCACACGTTTACCACCAACAAATTTCGCAACGTGGGAATTTTAAAGTGCTGTGGAATTGTTGGTAACATCATGTATCAAACTCTTGGAATCGTAAGATACACGACATACTGCAGTCGTTATTTCCTTAAAGGAAGGGTCATTTTCTTTACGACTGTAAATCGATGTCTCGGTGTAGGCAGTGTAAAAAGCGACATCATACGTTACTTCATATCGAACAAAGTAAACCCGTTTCACCTAATAATATTAATCAATCGGAGTCAAATCATATTCAACAATTAAATGAAGACATTAATTCACAAGTGACTACCGAACTTGCGCAAACAAACTCTGTAACTAGTTGTTCTTCTATTACAAACTCTCAAACATTACTTTCAACAGCTGTTATACACATTCTTGATAATTATGGTAAATTACATAAGGCACGAGCCTTATTAGACAGCGCGTCCCAATCAAATTTTATCACACAAGAATTTTATGATAGACTAAAATTGAACGGCAGTGATATAAATTTAAACGTTGTTGGAATTGGTAACGGTTCAATAAATATTTCAAAAAGAGTAATAATCAAATTTAATTCCTGTTATAACAATTATTCAAATGAGTTGCCATGCTTAGTTATCCCACGCATTACGTCATCATTGCCAACACAATCATTTTCTTTAGATAACATTAAAATTCCACCAAACATTAAACTTTCTGATTCAGAATTCAACAAATCAAAACCTGTTGATATCCTAATCGGCGCTAGTATATTTTGGCAACTTATCTGTATAGGTCAAATAAGGCAAAATGCTATTATTTTTCAAAAAACGCAATTAGAGTGGATTATTTCGGGAGAACTAATGGATGAAAAATCACAAATCCGGTTACGTGTTTAACTTTAAATGAACTAAATGATAAACTTGAACGTTTTTGGAATTTTGATGAATTTGTTTCAAAACAAACCATTTTAACTAAAGAAGAAGCAATTTGTGAAAATCATTTTTTAGAAACATTAGAAAGAGATAAAAATGGCAAATTTATAGTCAAATACCCTTTTAAAAACACTTTAAATAACCTTGGTGATTCATATTCCGTAGCAAAACAAAGACTTCTCTCTTTAGAAAAACGTTTTCGAAGAGATCCAAAAATAAAAACTGAATACGTAAATTTTATAAATGAATACATATTATTAAATCACATGAGTAAACTTGAACGTAATGAAAATCCTTCATTTTATTTACCACATCATTGTATTATAAAAGAAACCAGTGAAACTACTAAACTCAGGGTGGTGTTTGATGGGTCATGTAAGTTAGAAAAGGGATTATCTATTAATGAAGTCCAGTATGTGGGTGCAACTATGCAAGATGACATTTTCTCAATAATCTCACGTTTTAGATTGTATGAACATGTTTTAACAGCTGATATTGAAAAAATGTATAGGCAAATTTGGGTTCATCGCGATAATAGAAGGTTTTAAAAAATATTATGGCGCGAAAATGAACATGAAGAAATATCGACGTATCAATTAAATACAGTCACGTACGGTACGACCGCGGCACCATTTCTTGCGGTAAGATGTTTGTTACAAGTTGCGTTAGAAAATCAGAAACAGTTTCCAAGAGAATCAGAAATTATTCGCAACGATTTTTACGTTGACGACTTAATTACCGGATCAGATAATTTGTATGAATTAATTAAAACAAAAAATAATATTCAAAGTATTCTTAATGCAGCAGGTTTTAATTTACGTAAATTTACTAGCAATAGATGCGAATTAAGAGAGGAACAAAAATCTACAACTAATTTAATTTGCCTGTCAAATCAAGAAAATAAAACTTTAGGTGTTTGTTGGAACCCAAATACAGATAAATTTAATTATTCAATAAACAACATCTTACCACAGTCAACAATTAGTAAGAGAACTATTTTGGCATTAGTTTCTCAGTTGTATGATCCTTTGGGTTTGCTTGCTCCAGTAATAGTAATAGGAAAACTAATTATACAAGAATTGTGGCAGTTAGGGTTGCGCTTGGATGAATCAATACCCATGGAGCTTTATGAAAAATGGATAAACTTTAAGGAAAGTCTTATTAATATTAACAATGTTTCAATTCCAAGACACGCGCTAATTACTAATTACAAATCTATAGAAATACACGCGTTTTCAGATGCTTCTGAAAGGGCATATGGTAGTTGTATATATTTAAGATCTATTGATTGCAATAATAAAGTTTTAGTTACACTTTTAGCTGCAAAATCACGTGTAGCTCCCTTAAAAAATGTAAGTTTGGCTAGATTAGAATTATTAAATTTTAATAAAGAAATATTTTGGTCTGATTCAACAATTGTGTTATATTGGATTAAAGGAAACTTACACAAGTGGAAAACTTACGTGGCAAACAGAGTAGCTGAAATTTGTAGATTAACCAACTCCAACAATTGGTATCATGTCAGTTCAAAGGAAAACTCGGCGGATTTGATTTCACGTGGAGTTTTACCGGACAAATTGATTCACAATAACTTATGGTGGCATGGGCCGCAGTGGTTGTCAAACAAAGAAATTGAATTAAAACAATTTAATAACGTTATTAATTATACATCCATCTCAGAAGCTGAAAGTGAAAAAATATCTTGTCATGTTTTTGAAGTAAACAGTGTTATTCCAATAAAAAAATATTCATCACTAACTAAGCTAAAGCGAATCACTGCATATTGCTTAAGATTTAAACATAATTGCTTAATGCCATCTAAAATTTATGGCGCATTAACTACTTCTGAAATTGCAACTTATATTTATTGAAGAACACAAAAACCTTTGTCACGCCGCGCCGGTGCAAATTCCTTACTATCAAGTATTCGTGAAAGGTTTTGGCCTATACGTGGAAAAGATGTTGCCAAAAAGGTCGTAAAACGTTGCGTTACTTGTTCTAGATTTAAGGGAGAAACCATTAGCCAACTTATGGGAAATTTACCTACGGAAAGAACATTATCAATGTATCCTTTCCATTCCACCGGAGTTGATTACGCGGATCCTTATTTAATAAAAAATCGAAATGGCGGAGGTAGTAAGCAAGGTAAAGCATACATATGTCTTTTTATTTGTCTAGCAACAAAGGCAATTCATTTAGAGCTAGCTACAGATTTGAGTACAAATGCATTTTTATTGTCCTTGAAGCTATTCATAGCACCATCAACAGACTGAATCGATTTCAACTGCTTCAAAAAATTTATAAGGAGTTTTGGGAAAGATGGTCCAAAGATTATATTCACAATCTCCAAATAAGAACAAAATGGAAGCAACAATCCGAAAATATTCAAATTGGCTCTATGGTACTCATCAAGGAAGATAACCAACCTCCATCACAATGGCTGTTGGGTCGAGTATCTAAGGTTCATCCAGGTGCCGATAATTTAGTACGAGTTGTGACTGTGAAATGCAGAAGTGGTGAAGTTAAAAGGCCAATTAATAAACTGTGCGTGTTACCTGTGCAACCTTTAGAATAAGTTAATCATAAGTTTAAACCATTTGTTTATATATTTTTTATTTCTTTATATTTAATTACGTTAAACCCTCAAAGAGGCAATTAATAAATTATGTGAACTATTTGGGAAATTGTTACAAAATATGAAGTTAACAGGATTATAACATTTTAAGTTAATATTGTTTATTTAATTACGTTAGACTTAAGAAACTAATATATTTTAATTGTCTATTACATATTCAGATTTTAGAATAGTTAGTAAGTTAGTTAGAAAATGAACAGTTTTTTGTTTACACCGATAAGGTTATTTTTCTCAAATTATGTTAAACTTTGAAAGTTTAAGGCGGGGTGTATGAATATGCATTTTATTTTATTTGAATCGGGCTAAGGCGACTAGTGCCGAGTGACATTGTATATTGGAATATAAACAAGTATTTTTGAAGATTAGGTATATATATATATATAAGTACGAGTGCCTCAAGAGAAGGCATAAAATTAAAAGTTGTTTTCTTTTTATCAACCTGCAACATGGTAACAAAATAAGAGTAATTAATAGAAACACAAACACAAGAAATGAGAAATTTTAAAACTAGTTCTAAAATTTTTCAACGGAACTGTATGGAACGCCGTTTTGCTTTTTATTACTAAATTTAATTCCGTTGCAATCAAACAAACTTCAATTTTTGTTAAGTTTATTTTTATGTTTGTCTATTTATTTTAGTACATTTAAATGGTTTGTTGAACAAACTTAACACATTTAAATTGTTAAATAAAAATGTATTTACTGATTCAATACATTTTGCTCAAAATTTCTAACAATCATATTAAAAACTGTAATTTAAACTGAGAAAAAAAGTATGTGAACAAACATTTTAATTCATGTAACACTTTTTATATAACTAACAAAAAATAAAAATTATTTAAATTGTAGAATTAAAATGCATGTCGAATTAAAAGGTTACATGAATTAAAATGTTTGTTGATAATTTTAATTCTTCAATTTTAAATCAAGAACAAAATTACCAACAAACATATTAATTCTGAATTAAAATGTTTGTTGATAATTTTAATTCTTCAATTTTAAATCAAGAATTAATATTACCAACAAACATATTAATTCTAAATTAAAATGTTTGTTGTTAATTTTAATTCTTCAATTTTAAATCAAGAATTAATATTACCAACAAACATTAATTCTGAATTAAAATTGTTGATAATTTTAATTCTTCAATTTTAATTGGCGCTGTAAGCTGCGGAGGTTCTGAGTACTCTAACCAGTGGTAAAGTTGCACTATAGTTTGGTTAGAGTACTTACAACTTCCGCAACCTACAGCGCCAATTGAAATTGAAGCATTAAAATTATCAACAAACATTATAATTCAGAATTAATATGTTTGTTGGTAAGTTTATTCTTGATTTAAAATTGAAGAATTAAAATTATCAACAAATATTTTAATTCAGAATTAATATGTTTGTTGGTAACTTTATTCCTGATTTCAAATTGAAGAATTTAAATTATTAACAAACATTTTAATTCATGTAACATTTTAATTCGACACACATTTTAATTCTCCAATTTAAATGATTATTTTTTTATTTGTTAAATAAAAAGTATTACATGAATTTAAATGTTTGTTTATATACTTTATTTCTCAGTTTAATATGACTGTTAGAGAAAATTTTGAGCACAATATATTGCATTAGTAAATACGTTTTCAGCTAACAATTTAAATGTGTTAAGTTTGTTTAACAAACAGTTTTAATGTATTAAAAATAAATAGACAAACATGAAAATAAACTTAATAAAAATTGAAGTTTGTTTAAAATTGTAGCAAAACAAATTTAGTATTTAATAGTAAAACAATAAAGTAACTGAAAGATTTAATTAAAATGTATAATATTGAGTTTTACCACATTTAAAATGTTAGTTTAAAAAACTTGATGTTTTTATAACTGTTGGTTGATTTAAAATGTTACTTGAATAAAAATATGCGTTGAAAGTAAATGAAGTAACAATAGAAATCAATTCATTTTTATGAATGAATATAAATGCTAGAATAACTTTTAGTAACTAACATTTTAAATGAACGAATTAAAATATTAGTTGATAATTTTAATTCGTCGCTGTAATCCGTGGTAGCTCTTGAAACTATTTCAGTATAAAGAAATACATGTACCTTGTAGTTCTAAATGACGCCACCGATTGAAGCGACGAATTAAAATTATCAACTAACATTTTAATTCTATCATTTAAAATGTTAGTTGCTAAAAGTTATTCTAGCATTTTAATTTATTCGTGAAAATTCGAAGATTTATAATGCTACTTACTTCAATTTTAACATTTATTTTTATTCAAGTAACATTTTAACTCAAGTTACAATATATACTACCCTAAAGTTTTTCAGAGCAAAATTTAAATTGTAACAAACATTTTTAATATGCACAAGAAGTTATTTTATAAACTACGTATAAAAACGGACAATAAAAAGTAAAACGGCGTTCCATAGAACTGTTAATTCTGACTGCAAATCGGCGTAGAAGTTCAAAATGTGTCAAAGTTAGATTCCCTCCCTAAATCAGCTGTTTGCTATTTGTTGGTTAGGTTAGCAGCGATTTGTGCTTATTAATAAATTAAGTTTTAAAAATGTCTTGGTCTCACGAAAAAGTAAATATTCTCATTGAAGAGTACAGTAAGCATAGTTGTTTGTATGCTGTAAAATCAAAGCAGTATACGAATAAACACGCCCGCCAATGTAGTTTGGAAGAAATAAAGAAGATTCTTCGTCCTTCAGTAACGGTAAATGAAATTAAAACAAAATTTGCTGGGTTAAAAGCTACATTTATGAATGAACATAGAAAGCATTTACGTTCTATTTACTCTGGGATGGGGGATGACGAGGTTTGTTGCTTTATATTTGTACATATTACATAAATAGTTGTTTTGTTTCAAGGTATATACACCGAATTTATGGTATTATACAAAAATGAATTTTCTTCTGGATCATATCGAAGTGCAGGTTCGGATGTTTTTGATAACAATTTGGAATAAGTATTATTATGTACGGTTGTTCTTAATAATATGTTTTATTTTGAAGGAACAGATTGGCATGACACAGGAATATATCATCACTGATGAAGGGACGTTAGAGCATGTAGAAGACGAGTCTGAAGTACAAACAACATCTCGTTCGTCTTCTGCAGGGTCCAGTTATGCAAGTATTGCTATGCTTACCCAGAAAAGAAAGAGACTCGAAGGCCCCGATTCTGTTATACAGGAAGCTTCAAGTGCACTCCAAACAATAAACAAAGCAACTAAGGGCTACGAATACTGCAAACAATGCTACAGATAAAAATGTAGCATTAACGAATTTTATAGTTTCAAAATTAAATAGTATTACAAATGATGAGGTACACTATGACACTGAAGAGAAAATTGTTATGTTATTATACAATGCTATTAAAAAGTGTAAATGAATAAAAACTAACTATTATTAGACATAATTCAGTATTGCACGTGTTTTTATTATGCAAACATTAATAATTATGTTGAGTAACAGATTGTTCTTGCCAGGGAACTGATCCTGCTGCTGAGTTAAAAAAATCTTTAAAAGTATCTCGAACATTTCTTGCTGAGTTTGCAGATCTATTACCAGCTTGTCTTCCAATTCCTTGTAGTACTTCGCAGTTATTATCAGCTATGTCTGTATATGCCGCTTGATTTACAGTTGCCAGATAATTGCGTAACAAGACGCAAGTTGTTGTAATCAATTCGACCTTTTCTGCACATAAATTAATTTTACTTAGCAGAACCTTAAAACGATTTGCTAATATAACAAAGGAGCTTTCCACCATTCGACGTGCTGTAACGTCCCGTTTAAGTTCATTACAATTAAAATTCAATTTTACATTCATTTATTTTTTGCAACTAATATTGCACTTAAATTTATTAAGTTCGGCAACGTCGCGTTGTTTTAACCGACTTGAAGGTGGCTGGAAATTTCACTTTCGCTGGGGCCACGCTTGGCGTGCACGTGTGTGATGCGAGAAAGACAAAATTTTCTTGATTATGGCGTAAAAACCCATGCAATTTAATTTTTATTCATTCCATCTAATTATTGGTGAGTTTACCTTTATATTGATATAATTTTTCTATTGAATTCAACATTTTTAGTGCTTTCAAAGTATTGCGCAATTGTAAGACAAAGGAAATTTGTTTTGAAGACCGTTGCTAAGTGTAAATGCAACGTAAGTATATGATGTCATTCAAAAAACCGTTCTAATTATTTGTATTTAGGGTCTTTTCTTTTTATTTTCATTGGATCTTTTTTCTTTTTATTGTATTTTATTCTGGATCCTTTATTTTGGTTTGTCGATTGAATTAATGAATTATCAGTTATTGAAGTTTATTATACATTGGTATTTATTCCTGTTGAAGAATTTTATCACAAGAACAAAGTATGTGCTAAAAATAGAAGATATCCGATAACGTTATACTACACCTGGTGAGTCAACTAAAATTAAGATTCTGCAGTTTATTTTCAAATAACTAAATTGAGTTGTTTTATTAAAACTGTTCACTCGATAACAAATCAAACGTTCACGACATTTGCATTTAATCAACGATTTAATATCAATAATTAACAATTAGGTTTAAGATTTTACGCTTTTTATTCACCACGTTATGTGGTTGGCGTCCAATATTTTATTTTAAATACTGTTTTATTCTAAATATGTTTAATTCAATTATTGTTCAGTGTTCTTTAATGTAATAGTTAGTTAAGTATAGTTAATAAATTAACGGAGTTCACGTCTTTGTAATTATTTCGATTCAACCCATTACCTTGATGTCTATGCTACGATTGATTGCTTGCCGTGGTTATATTATTTTTACTTTTATTAAATGTATTTTTACGATTTTATTACACTGGCGCCCAACGTGGGGCTGATTTTGAATGAAGTAATTACTGTGAATTTCCTATATTTTAAATTTTGAATACTTTTGTACTTTGTATTTTATTATGTTGTGTATTTTAGGTTAAGACTTATTTTTGAATTTGATTTTATTGTTATCATGTATTTTGTCGAAGCTCTCAGAAGTGACGAGCTATGCCATGAATTGTTTTTGCGAGGCATTGATGCTAGTAATGAAAATGTCGAAAGTAGACGAAAATTGTTACGAGCTAAATTATTTTTTGTAAAATTTGATTTAATAATTTTACTAAATTATTCAACAGTTGAAATTTGTTCGATTCTGTTTTGTTTAGGTTTTGAAAGAGATTTTCTTCTGGTTGATTACGATTATGATTTATTAGAAATTCGAAGTGAAACACAGAGTTCACACGAATATGTTTTGTCTTTTGGTTTATGTCATTTTAAATTTTGTCTTGTTTTGAAGCTCCGCCTTCAGGATGTGAAAGCAGTGATCATATTTTAAGAAATATGAACTGTTATTTCTTTTTAATATGTTAGTATAGTTTTTACTTGTTTGATTTTCTTTTGTTTTTGTTTACATTTCTTGTTTTAGTTTGTGTTTAGTTTTATCGTGATTTTTATTGTAAAATTTGTTTTGTTTCATTTGGTTTTTATGCCAAGTGAATAAGTTCTTTGGTGTCATTAGGTTGATTTAATGATTATTTATGTCAGTTCCGCTTGTGTTTTTGGTACTTTTTAGTTGTGGGTGTACAACATTATGAGTGGATCTCGTGAAGCTCAGAAGTTCCCTCTTCTTAGATTGCCTATCATTGATGCAACAGACTAGTGATCTTAAGTTAATCCTATTTTTGTTTGTACAGTTCTGTTTTAGTGTATTGAAGTTGATTTGTTTATCTGAATTTTGTTATTCATTACATTTGGAAGTTTTGCATTCAGTATTTTTGAAATTTGGTATTTGACCATATGTTATATTTTTCTTACGGTATCTTTAGGATGTGCTTAGTGTGTTTTACTTTTGGAAGAAGAGCTCTACGATTTGATGTTTGAGAATGTTTGTTGTGTGTATGGTTCGAGAGTTTTGTTTCGATTATTTTGTATGTTTCTGATAACTGTGAAGTTACTCTTATTGATACATTTGTTTTCGATTTCAAGTTCTTTTCCAACAACTTCAATTCAACTATTACTGAGATGAATACTTTTATTCCTCATTTAATTTCTTTATGTATGGCTTTGGAGGCTGTTCAGCCAACTAAGTCTCAAATTAACCTGAATTTGACATACGATTCAAACATGGATTGAAATTGATTCTTCTTTACTTCAAGCTTCGGTTTGGGATTTAACATTTTTAATTAAATTTTATTGATGCTCACCCTTGAGGGACATTACAATCTAAGTGATTGGATGCCTTATGTTTTGTGTTTTATATTTTATTTTATGTTGAGGAAATCTCAATGTTTATTCTATACCACAGTGTGGGTATATGAATTCTTTGGTTAATGCGCTGACCAAAGACTTTTATTTTATTTGCAGTTATTTTACTGCTTTATTTTGATGTATTTGATTACATTTATTGCCGATTCTGAGAATTTCTTCTCTGGAACTCGTCTTCTCGTATTTGAGTATTTTTAATTGCTTGTGTGCAATTGTTAAGACGAACATTTTGAGTTTACCTTTGAGCATATAATTATATGTGTAACTTTAAAACTCATTTTAGAGCATTAATACCTATTTTCCTTGTTTGAAGTATTGGTGATGATTTTCATTTTCATTTTAAAGTTTTGTATTTGATCTTGTTATTTATTCATTTGCCCTGTGTGAGGACGGGAGCAGAATTTTCTCACAGCAATACCTGTTGCTTGTCGTAAGAGCCGACTAACCTTGGGAACTTTTGTTTAGTATTTCTTCTTCAATTCTATTTTCGATCTCTTCTCTTTTTGAGTTATTGAGTAAGGTGGAAATTGTTTCGAGTGGTTTTGGTATTTGTGGAATATACGTCAAACGATGACGCGGATTCGCGCGACGTCCCTCTTTTATCTATATCCTTCGTTACATAGTACTGTCGAACTTGTAATTCTAGTTTCATCTTCCGCTTTGGGAAAATGGTAGGTTGGACGGTATTCCTTAAGTGTAATCCGCTATCCTCGATTGTGACTTATTAGGTTTTACTACCTTTACCGATTTTGACTTCTAATTTAAGGTTTAGATTAGGATTTCTTTAGATTAAGTTATTTTGTTTAAGAAATAAGTTTTGGAATTTGACTCTTGTGCAACGATGTTGCGAGACTTGCTTTTTGCCTTTGTTGTTGTTTATTTTGCGTTCGTTGTTGCTTTTTGCATTTGTTGTCGTTTATTTTGCGTTTGTTGTTGATTTTTGCCTTTGTTTGTTTTGTTCTGCACTTCGAAGTTTGAAACCTTCCGATTTCAAATTTTATGGAGGGGGTGTGTAACGTCCCGTTTAAGTTCATTACAATTAAAATTCAATTTTACATTCATTTATTTTTGCAACTAATATTGCACTTAAATTTATTAAGTTCGGCAACGTCGCGTTGTTTTAACCGACTTGAAGGTGGCTGGAAATTTCACTTTCGCTGGGGCCACGCTTGGCGTGCACGTGTGTGATGCGAGAAAGACAAAATTTTCTTGATTATGGCGTAAAAACCCATGCAATTTAATTTTTATTCATTCCATCTAATTATTGGTGAGTTTACCTTTATATTGATATAATTTTTCTATTGAATTCAACATTTTTAGTGCTTTCAAAGTATTGCGCAATTGTAAGACAAAGGAAATTTGTTTTGAAGACCGTTGCTAAGTGTAAATGCAACGTAAGTATATGATGTCATTCAAAAAACCGTTCTAATTATTTGTATTTAGGGTCTTTTCTTTTTATTTTCATTGGATCTTTTTTCTTTTTATTGTATTTTATTCTGGATCCTTTATTTTGGTTTGTCGATTGAATTAATGAATTATCAGTTATTGAAGTTTATTATACATTGGTATTTATTCCTGTTGAAGAATTTTATCACAAGAACAAAGTATGTGCTAAAAATAGAAGATATCCGATAACGTTATACTACACCTGGTGAGTCAACTAAAATTAAGATTCTGCAGTTTATTTTCAAATAACTAAATTGAGTTGTTTTATTAAAACTGTTCACTCGATAACAAATCAAACGTTCACGACATTTGCATTTAATCAACGATTTAATATCAATAATTAACAATTAGGTTTAAGATTTTACGCTTTTTATTCACCACGTTATGTGGTTGGCGTCCAATATTTTATTTTAAATACTGTTTTATTCTAAATATGTTTAATTCAATTATTGTTCAGTGTTCTTTAATGTAATAGTTAGTTAAGTATAGTTAATAAATTAACGGAGTTCACGTCTTTGTAATTATTTCGATTCAACCCATTACCTTGATGTCTATGCTACGATTGATTGCTTGCCGTGGTTATATTATTTTTACTTTTATTAAATGTATTTTTACGATTTTATTACAGTGCTCTAGATAACCTGTAGTTAAAAATGTTTTTATCCATAGTTAATTGCTGCTCTGAATATGGTTTTACAAGATTCATTAAACTAGGAAATGCATCGTCCGCTATTATTACATAAGGACTCTCGAAGGACTCTTAACTGTCTGACCTGGTAATTCTTTCGGTGGTGGCAAATTTAAGGTATGATTGTTTATAACTACACATAAAGCACTGTGAAAGAATACTCCTCAATCACTTGTACGCCCATTAATTCGTATATTAGCATATGTGAATGTGTAAGTTGCACTAGCCAAAGCAAGTAGTACGATGCTATTTGTACCTTTATAGTTATGATAGTAAGCACCGTCAGATATTGGGGCGTTGAAGGTTATATGACGACCATCTAACGCCCCAATACAATGAGGAAATTGCCATAATCTATAAAATTCCATTGCTACCTGTTCCCATTCTTCTGGTGAATTGGGCATCTTTAAATATTTATTTTTAAGACATGCAACAATGGCTTTGCACACTTCAGGAATGAATCTTTATATAGTAGACTCATGAATTCGGGTGGCGTATATAAGAGAACGGAAACTTTCCCCTGTCGCTAAAAAACGTAGTGTAACTTCCAACATTAAAAATAACAACTTAAACATAAATTGAAACGTCTCACACAAAACTACACACTTGCTTCTTGCAGGTACACTTTCACGCAGGACCGTATCTTGTTTTGTCATATATGGCGACACTTCTTCTAAAAGATGTTTAAACTGTTGGATTTTACTTTACAACTTTAGGATGTCCGCGGATTAAAAAGGAAACATTTTACATTTTAGGAAAAACACTTTTATTGAAAACATGAAAACGAACAAAAAACAAAAACTGTCATCAACACGATCAAAACCACTATGACGTTAGCAACTGCCTTAGAACAAGAACGAACCTTTTAAATGCAGTGTTGCCAACGTTACAACAATAAATGTTTAGTTTACATTTCGAGCCAATTTTCAACATAAACTGCTCCTCTGACAATCTCAGAAAGTTCTTGTAGGAGCGTGGGTCTTCTGTTCTAAGTTCTAGGTTTAATAAATCTAGTACCCCTCGGTCTTGAGAACGCTTCTGCAGCCAAGGTCTGGCCCAACAACGTCTACGAATTCGACGAGTTTTTCTACTAGCTTCCGACAATAGTACAATAGCGCATGTAGCAGTTATTTTCAATAGTCTTTTGTCATGGATGTTGCTCATAATAATTATTTTTTAATGCTTAATAAAAATTAATGTTTGAGGTTATTATGCACTGTTTTATTTGAAAATCAAATTTTTGGTTCTCAATTTTCAAATGCGCATGCTCACAGTGGATATTTCTTCAAATATTTTTCCTATCGTGTCAAACTCGTCAAAAACTGTATTGCAATTTTTTTACTTATGAAGTAACCTTAAGGTTATTTATATATGAATTTTTTCATAACATATTTGATAGCAAAAATAACTTCGTGTCAAACAGGCCTAAAACAATTATTTCAATTTAAAATACAATTTATTAATCTGAAAATTCTTAACAAAATCAGGATAATAAAATATATATGCAACATTGGTTCTGGCTTGATGATTGATATCGATTATTTCAATAATTGATTTTGCTACAATCAGCTATTTCGACACACATATAATTTAAACAATGACAAGAAACTAAATATATAAACAATGCCAAAGATTTATTTAAATAACTACTTTTAAGTAACAGATTCTATTAAAAAAGTTACATGTTTCCAACGGCGGATAGACCCCGAGCAGCAAGGGCCCCGAGCAGCATGGGCACCTTGCGCCTCATATAGTAATTTTTGCAACGTTGAGTGTAATTATTTATGATTTCCTTACTATTAATAGGATGTTATTATAGCCTACTCAATTTAAAGAAAATATAAAAAAATTATATGGGAACTTTAGAAAATGTTTCGATTTCGATGTTATCCCTATCTCATTCGTTTTTTGTTATCTTGCAAGTAAGGTAACCTAACCACTGATAATATTGAACAACTGCTTTTCCCACAGGAGTTTTTTATGAAACAAAATATATGTACTATCACAGCAATCTGCTTACTATTAAATTTTTTGCAAATTATATGATACTGTCGAATAGTAGGTTCAGTTTGAGAAAACAATAGTTCGATTATAGTTCGAAGTTCGTAAAAATATTCTCGAACAATGTTCAATTCGAGTTCAGTTCCAAGAAACAAGAATTTGCTTACCAGTAGTAAAGATAAATAAGGCTTTGAGTTCCGTCGTTCGGAGAATACACTGAGAATAATAACCCTTGCGGTGATTGTGTTTTTGTGTTCTCAATTTAAAGTACGATAAGGGTAAGTAATGTCAAATGTGCTTCTTTTATGGAAATAAATTGCCTTTTTTTAATCGATTACTTTGTTATATAGGTACACTGAGGTACACTCTCTTACTAACAAATTATAACATTATAACATAAGAAAATGACATTTAAAATTCTCTTGTTCTCTATTGAAAAAAAGGTATCTTAATTAACACCATTACGTATTATTGTCACAGAAAGTATCTTCTGTAGAGGGTAATTTTCCGGTGTTGTAGTAGGTACTGCAAATGACTTGCTTGTTATTTAAAGTAAAACTTCCCAGTAAACACGGATTGAAACTGTTACAGTCACAAAATTAAAACAATTGTTTCATTACGTTGTTTCGTGTTAGTTCCATTTTTATATCATTTACATGTAACTGACAGTGAATAAATTGAAAGAGTTCCGATTTTTCACAATCAGTTTTAAACCGTTTCAGTACTTGCAATTTTTTTCCCATAATCAGCAACCGTCTAAAAACTGATTTATTAAAACCGAATATTTTTTGAATAACTAGAATGGTTTAAAGATCGATTACATAAGATTGAATTATTTTCAAAACAGTGGAATCGTTCTAGGAAAAACGAATACTTTGTGATTAGTCAGCATTAGTCGTTGCTATACTTTTGATTACTGTCGTCAACGCTTGCGCTGCAAATTGATATCTTTTTACTTGTTCAGTTGCAGTTTGATAAGTGATGCTGTGTGTACAATAACGAAATGAAACAATAAACGGTAAGTCGAAACATTTTATTATAATCCATAAATGTAATCGATATTATTATTATTTCTGTTCTTTATGTATCATGTTTTAATTTGTATAAAAAAATGTAAATTAACACACATGGTTGTGTTAAGGTAGATTATTGCGTAAATCTGATGGTACTTTAGGATTTATAATTACAGTTCAATTCTTCAAGTTTTCTATACGATTATGTACAGCTAAAGGTATTCACAGTGTTTTTATAACTTTCTAATTGCTAAAGTGATATTTATATTAAGTTTGTGTTGTTTTTGATTAAAAAAATGTAATGAAATATTTATTTCTATGTTACAGATGCGGTTAAAAGTTGCTACCCAACAGTAACTGATGCAGTTTTCGAGGCTTCCGTGAAAAGACCACATCCAGGAAAGTTGCAATATGTAAAAAACTCAATGTGATATTGTATTTAAAAATATTTATTGTGCAATAAAATTTGAAACGTGCATTCGAAAATGTATTATTATATTATTGAAAGAATTGTTTTAGTTCATTATTGAAACAAAGAAATCATACATGTATCGATCATTTAGTATCAGTTCAAGAACGAAGCTTTTAAAACGTAAACCGAATGCAACATTTAGTTTGCAACAGATTTGAATTTAAAATACCGAAACTATACTGATTCAAATAAGTGAAACAGCGATGGACTTATAGCTATTTTATTGCAGTTAAGTTTCTTTTATGTTTGAAACAAGAGTGAATCAAATTTTTTGTTTTGAAACTGTTACTAAACATTATCAATTTTGTGTTTACTGGGTTACAAGTTTATGTTGTTACAGTTACTCTTGTTCTCATATTTTAACGCTATGTCTGATAGACAAAGACATTATTTCTCCGGTTCCCAAAAACGAAAATTAAAAGAAAAAAAGGAGCAAGAAAAAATGAAGCATACAAAATTAACACAGTTTTTCGTTCCAAATAAAGCCAATCTTCCCGGAGAGAATGAGCAAACCATTATTTCTACAATAATAGAAGATAAAGAAAATGTGGAAAGAACAAAATGCCAACCCAATACTTCACAAAAAACTATTGATAATGAAAACGATACAGATAGTTTTCAGGGACAAAATTACGAATCCACAAGTTCTCATACTGCTAACAGAAGTTTTGCTAAAGAATACATCGGCGATGCTGATGCTGATTTAGGTAAAAATGCAGAGAGGTATCAAAATATAGCTTTATGGCCAGATTCTGTTGATAATGAAGTAATACGATTGTGTCTAGTCAAAGATTTTTCATATTTTCAAAATTTTGATTACAATAATAGCTATCTTCAATCTGAAACAATACTCGGGAAGCAAAAAAGGCGTTTTTCTAATAAATACTTTACAAAAACTCTAAAAAACGGACAACACATAAAGAGACAGTGGCTATGTTATTCACCAAGCAGTGGACTAGTTTATTGTATTGCGTGTAAATTGTTCTCATTGGTAGATTCCAGGTTTAAAACTGGGCTAAACGACTGGTCTAACATTTTGCGGTTGTTGGATATGCACCAGGAAAGTAAAGGCACAAGCAGTCGATTTTAACATGGTTTGCAAAAAAAGAAAATAAAAACACCATCGACAAACAATTAGAAGAACAGACTAAAAAAGAAGTTACACACTTTTACCAAGTCTTACAAAGAGTTGTAGCAGTTTTAAAATTTTTGTGTCAAAGAGGTTTAGCATTAAGAGGACATTAAAAAAATGGGGCTCCACAAGCAATGGAAATTTTATGGGAATTATTGAGCTTATTTCAGAATTTGACCCATTTCTGCAAGAACATTTCAAAAAATGCCAGTTTACATTAGAGAGATCAGTTTCCTATTTGTCTAAAGCTACGTACGAAGAACTAGTTTCAATAATGGGAAAGCAAGTGTTAAGGGCTATAGTCGATCAAATAAATAAAGATGACGTTCAATACTATTCGATCATTGTAGATTCCACACCAGACTTAACACACATTGACCAACTAGCCATTGTTGTAAGATATTGTTATCAGGGATTGCCTTACGAACGGTTTTTGACGTTTATTCCAATTGAGAGTCACACATCGGAATATTTGTTTGAACAAATATGTTCATTTTTGAACGAAACTGGTCTTCCTTTGCAAAACATTCTTGGACAGTCATACGACAACGCAGCTAATATGAGTGGTCGATATAATGGAGTTCAACCTTGTTCGGCACATTACTTAAAACTTGTGGGAACAGAGGCTGTAAAGTTAATTCCAGAAATCGTTGATTATTTTGGAATCCTCCAGTCGTTGTATGTTTTTTTCTCTGCTTCACCCCATAGATGGAATATAATATCAACTATTGCCAAACTTCAATACACCTTAAAATCTTTAAGTGTTACTAGATGGTGTACTCATTATGAAGCTGTTAGAGCACTTAAAATTGGTTACGATGATATTTTAAAGACTTTAAAATATATATGCATGGATGAAACAGAAACACTGATTGTAGAAACGAGGCCAAAAATATATACAAAAAGCTCATTAAATTAGAATATGCTATGTTAACAGTAATTTGGGAAAAATTTTTAGAGCGCTTTAATAAGGTTTCCACAAAACTACAAACGCTTAGTTTGGATATACAAGAAGGATTCCATTTACTGGATTCTTTAAAACTGTTTATACAAGATATCAGAAAAAAAAACTGAATTAGAAACTGATCAATTGGAAGAAAATGGTAAGGAACTAAGCGAAGATGTTGAAAAAGAATATGCCGAATCCAATAAACGAAAAAAAGAATATTGTTCGCAAATAAGGAAATGGAGGCTCCATTATTTACTGGGAAAGATAAATTTAGGGTTGAAATACTCAATAAACTTTTAGATTTTTTGATAGGCGACTTAAATCGTCGAAGTGCTATCTACCGAGATATAACTGTTAAATTTAAATGTCTATTTGATATAGGGAATATGAATGTTTCGGTACATAACATTGACAAGAACAGTTTTAAGACAATTATCGAATATTATAGCAAGGATCTTGAAGAAGATATCATTAGTGAAGCGACGCAGTTCAAACAATATCTAACAATCTCGAATCTCAAAAAAAACATGAGTTGTTCAGCAATGTTAAACATTATCTACAGTAAGGGAATGATAGATGTATTTCCCAATTTCTACACAGCCTTAAAGTTGTTTTTAACTCTACCTGTAACCAGTTGTGAAGCAGAGCGTTCATTTTCGAAATTAACAATAATTAAAAACAAATATAGAACTGTTATGACAGACAAAAGATTACAATTTTTAGAAATACTCTCGATTGAAAGCGACCTTACCAACACTTTAAATTATGATAATGCAATAAGGGAATTTGCAGATATTAAAATAAGAAAAAAAAGTTTGTTTTTGTGACTTTCTTTCTGTTTTATATATACCTATATATATATATCAGTGGCGGCTTTTTAATGAGAGCAAGTGAGCAATTGCACCCCCTGGAATTTTAAACAAAACAAACAAAGCGACGGCTAACTGTGGAAGTGTTTAATCAAAGAATAAATACACTAAAGTATTTATTCTTTGGTTTAATTATTACGTATTCATGGTTTGCGGACCGCGCGTGACAACAGTAACAACGTGCGATGGTCTACTGAAGAGTGAAGCGAATCGAGGAGCAAAACCTGACAGTTGCTCAATACAGCGTTTAAAATTACATTGGAGGTGGGGATACTTGTATTTTGCTCGTTTTCAATGCTGCAATATACATAGCGATTGAGTGTGGATTGAGCAAGTATTTAGTTTGCTCATGGTACTCGGAAGGCAAATACAATGAATTCTGTCGCTAGTTTAGTGGATAATGCGTTTTCGCGATTAACGTATGATGAAAAAATTGCAGTAAAAAATCTTAAACGGCCGATGCCTCAATTATGTTTAGAAAATAAACAATCTGTTAAAGGTAAAGACGTTATAAGAAAATTCAAATTGGATATTTATAAGAAAAATGTATTAGGTATACTTTTTAATTTTGAAATTATGCACCCCCAATGTGAACCACCCCGAGCCGCCACTGATATATATATATATATATACGTTTCTGTTTTATGGCGTTGTAATTTAGTTCTTTTTTATTACTTTAACAAATGTGATTTACTTTTGTTTTATTAGATTTTGATTTGTTTTGAAGTTTTTATTTTGTTTTCTTACTTGAAGGAAAAATTAATAGTAGATGATAGCTAATAGGCGAGAAAAAATACACCTATACAAAAAAACAGGGGGCCCCAAAAGTTATCGAGCTTAGGGCCCCACAAATTGTAGATCCGCCACTGCATGTTTCTTATTAATCAAATCGAATCGATCCTTTTGGATAATCTTGACAAAAGTTTTGTACTGTTTAGAAAATTCAGTATATTGTTTTATTAAGTAAGTAATTTTGCAATCAAACTTCCCATTTATTAAAAAGAAACTGTATGCATAGGTACGTAGTATTTCTGAATAACATCGTGCACTTGGCAATTTATTACATATCGAAATAAAATAACGCACTCGAAGATGACCAAGTAGCAGGTCGAGTTTGTCCACCTGTTCGTATTGACGCATCTAAAATAAATACCTAGTTATATATATCAAACACAGTATTTAATCTTACCATTCGGAATTACATTATGACACAATTTGATAAACGAAATTTTTCTGCTGCACCGTTTTCAACCACAATTCATGAAAATCTTTACTTTTTGGCAAAGTAACATCCACTAACAATGCAATCACTCTACAATAGTATTAAACGATTAGTAACCCAGTAAACACAAAACTGATGTTTAGTAACAGTTTCAAAACAAAAAAATTATGATTCACTCTTGTTTCAAACATAAAAGAAACCTAACTGCAATAAAATAGCTATAAGTCCATCGCTGTTTCACTTATTTGAATAAGTACAGTTTCGGTATTTTAAATTCAAACCTGTTGCAAAACAAATGTTGCATTCGGTTTACGTTTTAAAAGCTTCGTTCTTGAACTAATACTAAATGATCAATAAGTATATGATTTTCTTGTTTCAATAATTAACTAAAACAATTCTTTCAATAATACAATAATACATTTTCGAATGCACGTTTCAAATTTTATTGCACAATAAATATTTTTAAATACGTCACAATGAGTTTTTTACATATTGGAACTTTCTTTTTGTGATCTTTTCACGGAAGCCTCGAAAACTGCATCAGTTACTGTTGGGTAGCAACTTTTAACCGCATCTGTAACATAGAAATAAATATTTCGTTTATATACATACATAATCATAGAATTACTCAAAATTAATTACACTTTTTTAATCAAAAACAACACAAACTTAATATAAATATCACTTTAGCAATCATAAGAAAGTTATAAAAACACTGTGAATACCTTTAGCTGTACATAATCGTATAGAAAACTTGAAGAATTGAACTGTAATTATAAATCCTAAAGTATCATCAGATTTACGCAATAATCTACCTTAACGCAATCATGTGTGTTAATTTACATTTTTTATACAAATTAAAACATGATACATAAAGAACAGAAATGATAATAATATTGATTACATTTATGGATTATAATAAAATGCTTCAACTTACCGTTTATTATTCCATTTCGTAATTGTACACACAGCATCACTTATCAAACTGCAACCGAACAAGTGAAAAGATATCAATTTGCAGCGCAAGCGTTGACGACAGTAATCAAAAGTATAGCAACTACTAATGCTGACTAATCACAAAGTATTCGTTTTTACTAAAACGATTCTACTGTTTTGAAAATAATTCAGTTTTATTTAACCGATCTTCAAACAATTCTAGTTATTCAAAAAATATTCGGTTTTAATAAATCAGTTTTTAGACGGTTGCTGATTATGGGAAAAAAATTGCAAGTACTGAAACAACCGTTTCAGTACTTGCAATTTTTTTAAAAACTGATTGTGAAAAATCGGAACTCTTTCAATTTATTCATTGTCAGTTACATGTAAATGATATAAAAATGGAACTAACACGAAACAACGCAATGAAACAATTGTTTTAATCTTGTGACTGTAACAGTTTCAATCCGTGTTTACTGGGAACAGACCAATTTACATTATCTATTAAAACTTACCTTATTTGATTGTGTTTAAATTAATTTTAGATCAACAAATACAAGAAACTTTTACAAGCACGTTTCTTATTTATGGTTTAGAAAGCAAAATAATCGCTGGATAGGCTGAATTGGGAACTGCCCAAAACGCCGACTCCCATTCCGCCGACCACGTCCAAAACGCCGAACCACGTATGCGATCAAAACGCCGACTCGTGTCCATAATGCCGACAGACGCAAAATGACGTCACCTCGTGTACGTAAACATAGCGTCGGAGCCAAATACGAATCGATGTTTTGTTTTAGTAAGAAACGCCGTCTACTCAACATTTCGGCAAAATGTCTACGAACGCACCTATAATATTGGTCCAAAATGCCAAATAGTCGGCGTTTTGGCAAGATCTTACAATACCATAATACCGACAGCATATACCGAAATTTCTTATGGGTGTTTGTGGGATCCCGTTTTTGTATTTATTATTTGATTAATTTTCTGTGTTACCTACTTAGTGTTATAAGTGTTATAACAACAAAATGTATTTCCTTAACTCGTGATTAACTATTTGTTTGCAATTGATTTAATGTTTTAATAAATTCATTATACAATTATGTATACTATTAGATGGCATACTTAATATTCATAATGATATTATTAATATATATTTTTTTAATTTCTTGGCAGGTATTTTTTAAATTTCAACTTTGAGACTGATGACACATTAGAAATTACTTGTAATTATTTTTAAGCACATAAAAATTATTTTGTTACCTTTGGTGAAATAAATATCTTTTTGCTAAGTAAATGAAAAAGCAGTTAAATTGAAGGAGAAACATGCACATTTAAAAACTATTTACATATATTGTTAAAATGTGGAAACATTTTACAAACATTGTTTTGATAATGTACTACGTTGACGCAACACACTTGCATTAACTATCGTTCGTATAAAAGTATTAGATTACATAAATTACATTATTTTCTTGTTTTTATATACGATATTTTACTGTTTTCAGGTATAAATGTGATGTATGTGAAATGATAATTTAAAGCACATAAGAAATTTATTCTTAATACTATTCAGAGTTAGGTAAAACTTCTGATCTGATAAATATAACTTAAATATTTCGTTGATGAAAGCCGTTAATCATTAGTATGTACCCAGTAAACACAAAATTGATAATGTTTAGTAACAGTTTCAAAACAAAAAATTTATGATTCACTCTTGTTTCAAACATAAAAGAAACCTAACTGCAATAAAATAGCTATAAGTCCATCCCTGTTTCACTTATTTGAATCAGTATAGTTTCGGTATTTTAAATTCAAATCTGTTGCAAACTAAATGTTGCATTCGGTTTACGTTTTAAAAGCTTCGTTCTTGAACTGATACTAAATGATCGATACATGTATGATTTTTTTGTTTCAATAATCAACTAAAACAATTCTTTCAATAATATAATAATACATTTTCGAATGCACGTTTCAAATTTTATTGCACAATAAATATTTTTAAATACATTATCACATTGAGTTTTTTACATATTGCAAATTTCTTTGATGTGGTCTTTTCACGGAAGCCTCGAAAACTGCATCAGTTACTGTTGGGTAGCAACTTTTAACCGCATCTGTAACATAGAAATAAATATTTCATTTATATACATACATAATCATAGAGTTACACAAAGTTAATTACATTTTTAAATAAAAACACAAACTTAATATAAATATCACTTTAGCAATTATAAGAAAGTTATAAAAACACTGTGAATACCTTTAGCTGTACATAATCGTATAGAAAACTTGAAGAATTGAACTGTAATTATAAATGTATCATCAGATTTACGCAATAATCTACCTTAACGCAACCATGTGTGTTAATTTATATTTTTTTCATACAAATTAAAACATGATACATAAAGAACAGAAATGATAATAATATTGATTACATTTATGGATTATAATAAAATATTTCGACTTACCGTTTATTGTTCCATTTCGTAATTGTACACAATTGTACACACAGCATCACTTATCAAACTACAACCGAACAAGTGAAAAGATATCAATTTGCAGCGCAAGCGTTGACGACAGTAATCAAAAGTATAGCAACGACTAATGCTGACTAAGTATTCGTTTTTCCTAGAACGATTCTACTGTTTTGAAAATAATTCAATCTTATTTAATCGATCTTCAAGCAATTCTAGTTATTCAAAAAATATTTATTTAACAAATCAGTTTTTAACCGGTTGCTGATTATGGGAAAAAAAAAGTACTGAAACGGTTCAAAACTGATTTTAAAAAATCGGAACTCTTTCAATTTATTCACTGTCAGTTACATGTAAATGATATAAAAATGGAACTAACACGAAACAACGTATTGAAACAATTGTTTTAATTTTGTGACTGTAACAATTTCAATCCGTGTTTACTGGGTACCTACTCAACTAATGCTCAACAATGATACCACTACGTACAATAACAATTAAAAAACGACTTATGTAGTTACAATTTTAATGTATTCTTGTACACGAATTCTGCCCAACGGGTAGACATAATAATCTACATTATCAAATCTTATTACTTCAACCGTTTCTCGTATACCTCCTAATCTTTGACTCTCCTCGCAACACTCATCGCATAAACCAAAACAAGGCAACATTACTGTTGTCTGCTGTGCCGTTTGGCATACTACAATTTCATCCACGTATTTAGTCTACTTGCAACTGATGCAGTTATTTTAATAATCTTAATTAGTGCAAGACGTCTCAAAACTAGAATGTAGACGTTGGTATAGATGTATACAGGTAACATACATAAACTTGCCAAAAATTGCAATGACATCAAAAATTGCAAACCTGTACCAACAACTTTCGCTCTTTACTCATGATTAACTATTTGGAATTTGCAAAAAGTTTTAGAAAATTTATCACATAAATATATTAGATGGTATACCTAATCTTTGGAAAGTTATAATTTTTTTTCGTTAAAAAATGACTTTCGTGGTTACAATTCTAATATATTCTTGTATATGAATTCTGTCTAACGGATAGGCAGTATAATCTATAACATTATTAAATGCTTCTTCTTTAGCCATTGCTGGTATACCTTCTAATCTTTGACTCTCCTGGCAACACTCATCGCATAAACCTAAATGTTTGAATAGCAACAATACTGTTGTTTGGCAAATCATACATACTGCTTCAAAAACATGTTGAAGAGCTTTCAACAGCTTCATCTTCTGTTTTTTCAAACACTTTTACTTTAGTTGCGGTGTAATATGATGCCTTACTTGTCATGCAAAATTGTTCAACGATAATAATTGTGTAATAACAAAAGCTTTCACGGCCGGAGTCTATACTCAGATGAGAACGTCCTCCGGGTTTGAACCGTGTGATTGTTGTAACCAAAATTGCCAACGTTCTTCTCAGCATTTCATTCAACATTTAGAATCTATTAAACTTGAACTTTAGGATCTTCTTGTGAGTTTTGATGTCACTTCACCTTTTACCTAAATTCCTATTAAGGATTCGCTTACTATCATCAAACAGATTCTGCCTCACCATGACAAAGATTTGAGTTTCTCCTCTATCGTTCTGTTATCGAATTTTTGTTTCATCGCGCTTTTTCTATTTGCCAGTCTGAAAATCTAGACTCGGAACTCTTTCATCTTGCTAGAACTTTGTTGAACAATAGTTATATAAAGCAAGATATTCTAACAGTTATTAATCGTCGTCTACTTTCGAATTTAATCTGAAATCAGCATTTTTACCCTACATTCATAAGGTTAGAGATCAAATAGAGAAATTTTTTTGTAAGAATGGTATTAAACCCATATTCAACTCTACAGAAAGAATCTCTTAAACCCTTCCTTCCCTTAAGGACAAATTTCTTACCTTTTCATTTCAAGGTGTATACCAAATCTTTTGTTCGTGTGGTTTAGTTTACATTAGTAAAACCGGTTGTTCCGTCATTACACATATTTCAAAAATTATCGTTGTATCAGAAAAAAGCATATTTCTAAGTCTGCGATTGCTGAACATCATTTTATTACAGGTCACAATATAGATTTTGATAACGTTTCGGTGATTGCAAAATCTCTATTCATCTTCAGCAGGAAAATCCGAGAGAGCATAGAAATCATCAAACACCCCATTAACTTTAATCATGATCACAGTTTCGAGCTATCCTCTCTTTGGTTCTCGGTAATTATTCCTTTATCGAAAACACGCACCTTTTCGATCACTTCTATGGTGTTTGGTTCAGAAGTTGATTATCTAACTCTTGAGAAGTTTTTAGTTAGATTTTGGTTGCTTGTTTGAGTTCTTCGATTTTCTCTCACGCCCTGATAAAGCGCCTTACGAAAGTGGGCGGTACGTTGGCAACGTCGGTTACAACAATGACACGGTTCAAACCCGGAAGACGTTCTCATTTTAGTAGAAAATATTGTATTGCTCTATTGTATCAGTGTTGTAATGTACCTAGGTAAAAGCAGTGACGACTTCTCTATTAGATCATTTGGTCAATGACAAAACAAAAGTTTTATTATTCATTTACAATAAATTAAGCTTATTCCAAAGATAAATAAATTAGCTTTACAATTTTAAATATAAATATTTTATTAAGTAAGAATGCGTTTTTAAAGTTTTAATATTGAACCGTCATCATTAGATACCTTATTTTTAATCCTTATACTTATGTACTTTTTGAATCTAGGAAAAAAATCGAAATAAATAAAAAAAATAAAAGTAAATCCCCGAAAAAAACCCGCAGGAAAAAACACCAGGAAACAAACACCCAGAAAAAAAATTTTTTTAACTTATTTTCTTAATGTCGGTGACTATTATAGTTCAGTATTGAATTAACAAATGTGTTTTATGTACAGTTTGTTATCAGTTAAACAAATAGCGTAGTCTAATTACACTGTTATAACGTATGTTAACATTATATACTTTTTGGAAAATTAAGCCTAAATTATATTAAGTTATCGTGCGGTAACAGTCGACGTAGAAGGTCGTATTTACATTTAAGAAATCGTAATAGAGAAATACAAGTGTAGAAGTTGGAGAAGATAGTTAGTGAAGGTACTGGTGTTAGTAGTGGTAGTAAGAGGGAAGCAGGAGAGAAAAAGGGTGGGTAAAGGAGGAAGGGTGTAAAATAATAAATAAATTAAGTAAAGAATAGAACCTGTGGTGGAAAATTATAAAACTGTGACGAACAAGGGAGATTAAGGTAAATAAGCAGGGTAATCGAAAAGGTCAGCGACAAAAGATAACCTCCTATATTAATAGAGATTATTACATTTAAAGCGAAATTAAAGCGAAATAACTACAAAAGTGACGTTTTAAAACACGAAAAATACGAAAAGAAGGTAAGGAGGAATTAAGAAAAAAAAATAAATAAAAAAAATTAAAAAAAAATTTAAAAAAAAGTTAAATAAATAAAGAAATAAAGAAAAACCTCAAGAACAGAAGGAGAAAGGAAAGAAATGGAGGAGTTAAAAGAATTAATGAGAGACATGATGAAACAGATGGAAGAAAATATGCAAGTAATAAGACAAGAAATGAAAAAAGAAATGTGAGAAAGAGAAAAGAAGAGGGATAAAGAAAAAGGGAAACTGGTGGAGAAAATAGAAAAACTGGAGAAAAAAGCGGAAGACGAGGAAAGATGGAAAAGAAAGAATAATATTGTGATTTAGCAGTGATGCTGGAAGAAAAATTAAATGTAAAAGTAGAAGTGAAAAAAGTGACAGTAATAAACAAAGAGAAGAAAAATGAGATGGTGGTGGCGGAAATCGGAGGATGGGAGGAAAAACAGAAGTCAATGGCGGAGAAGAAGAAATTAAAGAATACAAGATATATATAAATCACGATTTGACATGAGAGGAAAGAAACGTGCAAAGAGAAATAATGAACATAGCGGTGGAAAAAAGAGCGGAAGGAAAAAGAGTATGGGTAGGATACAGAAAAATGGAGATAGACGGAGACAGATACATATGGAACAACAAGGATAGGGGACTGAGCAGAGAAAGAGGACAGAAAATGGGGAACCAAAAGGCAAAAAACTAAAGGGCAAAGGGGGGCGATAAAGGAGAGAAAGTTGACGAAATGGCAAAGAAAAGAAATAATGAGAGATGGAAATGGAAAAGAAAAAGGAGGAAAAAAAAGCAGGGAAGAAGCACAGGGGGAGGTGAGTGAGCTGAGAGTATTGTTTTGGAACGTAGCAGGAATAAAAAACAAGAAACAGGATTTCTGGAAGTACATCAAGAAATAGGATGTAGTGGGATTACAGGAGACATGGATGGAAGAAAAAGAAGAATAATAATAATAATAATAATAATAGTTTATTGACCAACAGTTTTACAAACCATTAATAGGTCAACTTAACTTAATTTAACGTAACTTAACCTTTAACCGCTAACGTGCGGTCTGTGAGACCCCGGCTTTATTGTTTTAGTTACAACTTTCGCAACAAATTTTTCTGTTGCGTGGGTGTTCGTATACCTTTTTACCAGTTAATGATCTACTTGAGTGTAAGCCGGCTAAGTGGACGGTTACGTAGTTTTCAGTATAAAGCCTTTTGTTTACAATAAAATGCGTTCAGCGGTCTCTGGGACCTCACGTTAGCGGTTAAGTGACGATAATAAGTTTTAGAAATCTTACGGTGTTAGTGTAAAAATGAGTACAAATATAAATATTCCTGACAAAATGAATCCGGCTGACCCCAGATTTGTGAATTGGGCTCAAAATTTATTGGATCAAGACGACGAGAATTTAGAATTTGAAGAAAGCGACGACGACTTTCGTGATGAGGAAGATGTGAAGAAATTTTTAGAAGAGAGCTCCGATGAAGATTACTTCCAAAATGAAGGTACTAGTTCTGGAAGCTTAGAGGACGAACCAGAAGAAGCTACTGAAAACAAAGAGGAGTTTTACTTTAGAAGAAACAAGTTCAAATGTTAAGTAATTTAATTATTGTAAAGGGGGGATTTTTTTTAGTGAAACCACGATTTTTATAGGCGTAAAGAGGAACCGCCAGTAAGTGTTAGAACTAGAAAACATAACATTGTTATTACGTTACCTGGATTACGTGCAAAAGCAAGAAACGAGTTGTTATTTTTTATGTGAATTTCAGTTTTTTTAGGTACAAATATGTGTTTTTAAGTTTAATATCGTTTGTAAATAAACTGTTATTAGTATTAAATAATGTTTTATTTTTATTATTAATTTAAAGCCGAGTTTAAAGCTTAAACAAATGGGGGTCTGTCAGACCTCTCGTTAGCGATTGTGTGAGGATTCGGCACGTTAGCGGTTAAAGGTTAATTTAAAGCGAAGCATACATAAAAAAATAAAGCAAAAAGGTAGATAAAAATAAATTAAATTCTAAAATACTTAAACACAAATAATAACAAATTGTACAAATACTTTTAAACATCGGTTAGTTGAGCCATATCAACATTGCACAATATTTTTTTAAATTGATTACAATCAGTTGTAAAAATGTCAATATCTGTTTCTCTACTTATTAAGTTGTACAGTGTGCATAATCTATAAATAGGAGAATTTGTTGCATAATTGGTTGTTCTCACAGGTAAATAAAAAGTATTACTATTACTCAAGCCAACTTTAGGTATGTTAAAACTGATCAATTTTAGTACTTCAGGGTTATCTACCAGATTGTTAATGATTTTGTATAGATACATTACATCACTATGAACACGTCTTTCTGATAAGGTGGAAATATTATAACATCTACAAAAATTTCTATAATCAAATAAATCTCTTGCAGGATAAACACCAGTTGCTTTGAAACAGACATATTTTCCAAATTTGATTTGAACATTTTCTAATGATTTTATATGATATTTCTGCCTTGGGCACCACACCAACACCGCGTATTCAAGTATAGGTCTTATTAAAGCATAGTATAATTTTAGTAGAGTATTTACATTGTTAAATGGCCGTGAGTAACGTTTAACACACCCTAGAATTTTATTTGCTTTGCTTACGGTGTTATAGATATGAGAGTTAAAATTGAACCTTGTGTCAAATGTCACTCCCAAGTCAATTATTTCATATCTTCGCTGGAGCTTGCTTTTATTCATGTAATAGTCGAACTCCATACTTTCTTTTTTGCTAAGACTAACAATAGCACACTTACTTATATTAAGAGATAACTTGTTATCATCACACCATTTAAGGCTGGGGAATGTAATACTAATTAATAGGCACTCCTAACTTCAAGAACAACTACTAAAGTACTTAACATTATACCGTACAACTTACACCACATGTAGAAGATGAACCAATGTATAGAATGATGAATTTGTCATATAAATTTGATGACTAGAAATACAAAAAAAAATTACCAAAATAGAGCAATTTTTTTGCGAAAGAAATCATTTTTTTCAAGATGACATATAGGTTTAATCGACTTACAATTACCATCATACCGTATATAAGGGTTTATACTAATGATTTGCCAAAGTAGAAGCGTATTGAATTTCAAAAAAGCGAGTTGTTCCTGAAATTAGTTTACGCTCTCGTTGCTTACGAGAATAAAAATGGCGGTATAATTCAAACAGTGTTGTCTATTATTAAAAGTTTAAGGCATGTTTGCGTTCACTTATCTTTTTGAAAACGAAAACAATTTAAATTGCAATGCGCACACGCAGCGACATCGACAAAGTAAACCGTGCGTAAGAAGGAAATTCCCCAGCCTTAAGAACATTATTTATATCTTGTTGCAGTGATTTACAATCATTTTGATGTTCTATACGCAAATATATTTTAAGATCATCGGCAAAAACTAACTTCTGTGAATGCTTTACACACTCCATCAGATCATTCACAAAAATTAAAAACAGTAAAGGTCCTAAATTTGATCCCTGTGGCACTCCAGATGTAGCTACAAAGCTATCAGATGAATAGCCATTACAAAACACATACTGTTGCCTATTAATTAAATAAGAATGGACAAACTTTATAGTCGATTCACTAAAACCTATCAAGTGCAATTTCTTAATTAACACACCATGATCTACCTTGTCAAAAGCTTTTTCGAAGTCTGTGTAAATAACATCAACTTGATAACCTTTATTAAAAGCATCATAAGCATATTCAGTTAAATTAAGCAGATTTGACGCAGTTGATCGTTTTGGTAAAAATCCATGTTGGTAAATACTAATATGATTACAAACACCGTCAAAAATTCTACTATGTAATATCTCAAATACTTTCGCAGGCACACAAATGATTGACACAGGCCTATAATTTATTATGTTGGCACGATCACCTTTTTTAAATACCGGGCATATTCTCGAATTCTTCCACATCGTTGGAAACTTATTACATTGCAATGCTAGATTGAATAGAAATGTAAGAGGCCCAATAAAACAGTCCGCACAACCTTTTACTACATAGTCAGGTAGGTTATCAGGTCCAACTGATTTTTTAACTTTTAACTTCTTTATAGCAGCCGCTACTTCACTGTTTTCCACCTTGGAAATATGCACGCTATTCGACTCACTAATTGTCGCTAACAACTGATTAATCTGTATTTCACTCGAATCATTGTATACCGATTTAAAGTATGTTGCAAAACCATTTACAATACTCCTACCAGTTTCTAACTTCCTATCGTTAATGAACATTTCATTTGGTATTCCCGAATTTTGCTTTTTTCTGTTTATAAATTTCCAAAAAATTGTAGGATTTCCATTGATATCCTCTTCTGAGGCTTTTATATATTCACTGTACGCCTTTGTAATCACATATTTACATTCTCTTCTAAACTCCTTAAAATTATGTTGATAAAACTTATTTCCAGTTGTTTTAAATTTATGGTGATACTTATGTTTAATTTTTAATTTGTTGATAAAACCACGGTGGATACTTATGCTTAATACCCGTATTCCGAGTTAGTGGGACGCAATCACTGAAAACTTGGTTAATAACTTTATAGAACATATTTACACCATTTTCAATATCTGATGACGATAAAACCTCGGTCCAATCGACTTTATTAAAATTATAGTACATCTTAAGGAAATCCGCTTTTTTGAAATTTAAAATTCGTTTATAATCCAACCTCTTAACTGTACCAGAAGTGCTAATTTTAACGTCTATACTCAATGCTGGATGATAATTATCCTCCTTTACTAATGGCCATTCATCTCTTTGAACACTGATGTTTATCATATTTGTTACTACCAAATCAAGAATACGGTTTGATTTATTTTTAACTTCATTGACTTGTTTTAATTTGTATTAATCTAAGAAATTTTGTAGTCCAATGTTTTTCTCATTAAATTTATCTTGAACTTCTGCACAAAAATATGGTAAGTTAAAACCTCCAATTATCAACATATAATCGTTGAAACTTAATTTATTTTGATGAATTTCAAGAACTTCATAAAATTTATTATAATCATCAATTCCACTCGCCGGTGGAAAATATACCACACTAACATATATACAAAAATTACCCATATTAATTTTTACCCAAATAAACTCAGAGTCATCAATATCCAAACACTTTAGTTGTGCTGAATATAGATGTTTTCTTACAGCTACAAGAACACCACCACCTTGTATCTTACCAGTTATCTGCACATTTCTATCCTTTCTGTAAACTACATAGTTTGTTGTGAATAACTCGTAATCTAAAATGTTCGAATTTAACCACGTTTCTGATAAACAAATCACATCATAATTTTCACTAACACAATTTACATAAAACTTATTAATCTTAGTTTTTAATCCTCGGACATTTTGGTAGTATATGCCCATGGACTTTGCTTTTTTGACTCCATAATTGGAACAATAGTAGGAATCCCTCTGATATATTTAATAGTGATGTCTTGTTCACCATTAGTTTTTCTACACTCAAGTTTACCAATTAATTCTCTTAAATAATCTCGTTGTCTAGGCGTTTGATCGTATTTAATATAAATCCCCGAACTGCGTGGAAGCTTATTTTTGTTATTCAAAACTTTTCTTGCATCGTCATTTTTAGGGAATATAATCTTAATAGGACGAGGTTTACCTTGATTTTGATTTTTATTTCTCAAACGAAAGACTTTTATATTTTGGGTTGATACGTCTGCAACTTGATTAATTATTTCAATTGATTTTTTCATATCAAAAGATTTTCTTTCATCACTAGTCGAAGCGTTGCTTTCATTAACATTTAGCAAAATTACATTCGACGAACGTAAATTACGCTCATTAATTTCGGAAATAATTTCCTCCACATACTCATGTTTCGATTCTTGATTTTTAGATGTATTATTCTTTAGAGATTCAATTTCGGATTTTAGTGATAAAATAAGTTGTTTAAGGTCCTGTATTTCATCCTTTTTCTCAGTACATTTTACGCAGTAGTAAGTAATATGCCTATCCTTTGATAAAAGACATTGTACTTCAGTGCGCGATAAGCCAGAGCAGGTTGAATGTATCAACAATAAACACTTATCACATTTGATATCCACTTTTGCATTGACTGATTTATCGCATATAGCACATTTTTCAGATTGCGACATTATGCAGAAATTCTTAATATAACACAATAATTACTAAAAAAATAGTTTACTTTTTGCAGCACTCTACTGACGCCCGAACTTCACCACATTCGCTCTAAACTATGATAATGACAGATAATAGATGTAATAATTTAGGTAGTAACAACGATAGATGTAGTTCATTCAATAGGAGTGGTGGGAAAAAGAGTTGCCGGAGGAATTTGAGTGGGTGGTGCAACATGCAGAATGTGAGAAGAAAAAAGGGAGAGCAAAGGGGGGTATAATAACGGGAATAAGAAAAAAATGGTTGAGCCAGGAAAAGAAAGAGAAAGTGCAACAGAGAAGAGGAGTTGTAGAAAGGAACATACAGTGGGGAAAAACAAAAATAAAAGTAGTGGCGGTTTATAGCAGTAGAATGAAAGAAACAAGGAAAAACATAGAAGAGATGATAGAAGAGAGAGGGAAGAGGGATTGATAATAGTAGGAGGGGACTTCAACGCAAGAACAGGGGAAGAGGAGGGAATACAAGAACGAAAAGGGACGGGAAAGAGACAAACAGAAGAAGACAAGGTGATAAATAAAGAGGGAGAAGAACTGCTGGAATTGTGCAACGAAAAAGAGTGGGAAATAATGAACGGGAACAGAAAAGAAGATGGAAAGGGGGAATTTACGTACATAGGAGGAAGGGAAGAATCAATAATAGATTTTGTAATGACAAATGAAGAGGCTGCAGAAAAGGTAAAGACATTTAAAGCGGGAGAAAGGGTAGAGTCAGACCATCAACCACTAGAATTGACAATGGAAGGAAGAGAAAGAGAAGAGAGGGAGGAAGAAGAGAAGTACATAACTAAAAAAAGTGGGCAGAAGAGGGTATAAAAAGATATAAAGAGAAAATAGGGAAAACGGTATGGATAGGAAAGGAATTACAAGAAAGTGTAGAGGAAATGAGAGAGATGATGGAGAAAGCAACAGAGAGAGTCAGATTTAGAAAGTGGAAGGGGGAGAAAACAAAATGAAAAAAATGGTGGGATAGGGAATGCAAGGAAGCAAAGAAAAATGCAAGAAGAGCATTAAGACAGTGAAAAAAAGGGAGGAAAGAAAAAGAAGAATACAAAGAAGCAGTAAAAATATATAAAAAAACTTGCGACAGAAAGAAGGAAGAAAACAAAAAGAAACAAGAAGAGCAGATGAAAAGAATAAAAACGGAAGAAAATGTATGGAAGTACACTCAAGAAATTAAAAACTTGGACACCACGGTTTCTTTAAACTAAAGTTTGCACATTGTAAAGCGGGTTTGAGCTTATCGTTTACAATTTGAACAGCAGGTAGTGTCAGCATGGGTTATCTTACAAAAAGACTGTAAACTGAATCATTACGCTAACACGTTTTAGAAAATAGGTAATTTACGTTTACTTGCTTCAATTTTTTCTTTAAAAATATTTGAGGGTATCACTAATTAAACGTCACACTATATCTCGATTAATTATCGGATCAAAATTTTGTTTAGGAAATGTTGACCAAATAAAATTTCAAATAGTTGTGATTTGAAAAACGTCTATAATCAATAGTTTTTAATTAAATAAAAAAAACTAAACATGGTTATTTGGATTGACATTGTTAACCTTACAAAATGTGGATATTTAATTAATTAATAATGGATATTTAATTAATTAATAATGGGCGTGACCTCCATTATTATCAATACATTTTTGGAGGCGTGTGCTCATTGGCGCTATCAAGGTATTAATATAATTAATATTAATTGCTTCCCATGCGGTACCAATGGCTGCAATTAATGCTGGTATAAAATTTGGCCCGTGCTGTCTTCGGGTAACAGCAAGTATTCGAGCCCAAACATTTTCAATAATGTTAAAATCTGGACTTTTTGCTGGGCAGGGTAACGCCTACAAGGTGTTTTCTTGTATCCAGTTGCGCACAACCCGCGAAGTATGAATAGGGGCGTTGTCCTTCAACAACAAAAATACATTATAGAAATGTTGATAATTCTACAGATACTTAATTTTTGGAGGAAGTATAGACTACTTACTTGTTGGAAAATATAATTTTCTTCTGGATACAATACTTCAACTGACGGTTTCATAATACTTTCCAAAATATCTAAATACGCCGCAGAATTAAGACGTCCATTGATAGTCCAGCAAACTCCTGGACCGCGTGCGCTTACCCAACCCCACACATTCACAGAAAAATAACCACTTCGTTTTTTAGGACTTATGTGATTATTTTCATAACGTGTTCCTTCCATTCTAAACACTTTTAGTGGTCCATCGTTGCAACTATTGAACGTTTTTCGTCGCTAAAAATCAGTCGATTTCAAAATTTCAACGGTTCGTTCACATATCGCCTTGCAAATTCCAGACGACGTCTAAAATTTCCTCACTGAGAACTTCTTTCGCAGCAGCATTATACTTGTTTATTCCCATTTCCTTTAATCTTTTTTGTGCAGTTATACGGCATCCGGGAAAATTTGTATCTGCCATAGCCCTGGAGTATGTAGCAATTTAGCAAATGGTTGTTCTGTTACGTAATCAAATAACTCGAAATCTTGAGCACGTGTAGATACTTTAGGTCTACCACTTCCGATGGCTCTTTCCAAAGTATGTTTGCGATTCCATTTTACTCGGTAATGCCCTACGGTGCTTTTTGGTATATCTAACATACGTGCAACTTCACGCACGCTACGGCCTGCCGCTAATTCCGAAACAATCCTCGCTTTCAAATCAGCACCTATGAGCTGGCATTTTCATAAGACTCGAAGTTTTAAACTAAAATGGAATTTACATTTCTTACCTTGATAGCGTCAATGAGCAGGCGCCTTCAAGAATGTGTTGATAATAATAGAGGTCACACCCATTATTAATTTCTTAAATTTATTTATAATACTTAATAACCTAATTATTTAAATAACTGTTTTCTTTTAATTTTAAAATAATTTTCTTAAATATAACTTGTTATCTTAATTATAATTATGTAATGAATTCTTGTCCAAAAATTAAATACTACGTCGATATATTAAAAATTGCCTTAGTTTTTTTTTTCACTTTTTATATTAATTACAGAAAAAAAAATGAAACTTCATAAAATATCCACATTTTCTAAGGTTAACAATTTAGACTAAATCTTATGAATGGAGAGTTTAATGATTTTTTTATAACTTTTAATTAGTAGGTTAGATTTATTTAAAAATGGGTAATAATCAGTCAATCCAAATAACTATGTTTAGTTTTTTTATTTAATTAATAAACTATTGATTATAGACATTTTTCAAATGAAAACTACTTAAATTTATTTTGTAAACATTTCCTAAACAAAATTTTGATCCGAAATTAATCGACACATGGTGTGACGTTTAATTAGCGATACCCTCAAATACATTCTTTAAAGAAAAAATTGAAGCAAGCAACGTAAATTACCTATTTTCTAAAACATGTTAGCGTACTGATTCAGTTTACAGTCCTTCTGTAAGATAACCCATGCTGACTACCTGCTGTTCAAATTTTAAGCGATAAGCTTAAGCCCGCGTCACAATGTGCAAACTTTAATTTAAAGAAACCGTGGTGTCCAAGTTTTTAATTTCTTGAGTGTACCTAAAGAAAGAGAGAAAAAAAAACATGACGACAAAGGGAATACAAATTAAAGAATGGGAGATATATTTTCGGAACCTGTTGGGAGGGGAAGAACAAAAGCAGAAAAAAGAAAAGACGCGGTAGTAAGACAGGAAGAAGGAGATAGGGATAGAATAAGGGAAGAAGAAGTAATGGAGGCGATAAAGAAGATGAAAAAAGGAAAGGCGGCAGAAGAAGATAGGATACAAGGAGAAGAGTGGATATACGAGGGGGATAGTGTAGCAAAAAGGATGACGAAAATACTAAACAAAATATGGAAAGGGGAAGGATTTCCGGAGAGATGGAGAGAGGGAATAATATGCCCAATCCATAAAAAAGGCGAAAAAAATAAAGTCAAGAATTATAGAGCGGTAACATTATTGAGCACGGCATACAAATTATATGCGACAGTACTACAAGGAAGACTACAGAAGGAAATAGAGAAAAGAGGTTTGGTACCAGACGGACAAGAGGGATTCAGAAAAGGAAGAAGAGCGATAGACATATGTATGCTGAAACACTTAGGAAATAAAGAACTAGAAAAAAAAGAGGGCAAATTGTGGCACTATTCGTAGACCTAAAAGCTGCTTTTGACAAAGTGAATAGGGAAAAGCTGTGGGAATACATGAAGAAAAAAAAATCAATGAAAGATCAATACAAAGAATAGAGGAAATCTACAAAGAAACGAGGAGCAGGGTTAAAGTGAATGAGGAAGAGAGCGAGAAATTCATCACAAAGAGAGGGTTGAGACAGGGATGTCCATTGAGCCGAAACCTGTTCTCAGTATATACGGGGGATCTGGAAGAGACAATGAGAGGACAACAGACAGGAGGGATAGTGGCAGGGAAAGCAAAGGTATGGTCGTTGGCGTATACGGATGACATAGTGTTGGTGGCTAAGGAGGAAAAGGAAATGAAAGAGATGATGAAAACGCTGGAAAAATACATGAAAAAAAAGAAATGGAAGTAAACACGCAGAAAACAAAAATAATGATATTTAGAAAAGGAGGGGGGAAAAGAAAAAGAGAGGAGTGAATATGGAGTGATGAGGAAGTGCAACAAGTGAAGGAATTTACATACCTGGGCTACACAATGAAACAGGATAATAAAGAGGGAGAACACATAAAAGAAAGGGTGAAGAAAGAAAACAGGTTAATAGGACAAGTGTGGGGTGTGGGGGAAAGAGTATTCGAGATGGATATAGCAAAAAGAAAGTTGTTGTTTGAAAAATTAATAAAGGGGGTGGTAATGTATGGAGCAGAAATATGGGACTGGAAAGAGTGGAGGGAGGTAGAGGGGCTACAGGCAAAATACTGGAAATGGGTTTTAGGACTGGACAGAGATACACCGGGCTATATTGTGAGAGAGGAGGTACAGATAGCAAAAATAAGAGTAGAGACAGGAAAAAGAGCCATAAAATACGAGGAAGAACTGAGGGAAAAAACATATTGCAAAATACTGCAAGAATGTTGGAAAGAGATAAAGGGAAGGAAAGTGAAGTACGGGCAGGAGGGCAGAGAAGAGTATTACAAAAGAAACGGGTACGCGAGAGAAGAAGTGGAGAGATTAAGAGAAGAGGGAGTAGGAGTAAGGGAAGAAATAATAAGGAGAGATAGAGACATTGAGAAACAAGAAAGATGAACAAAGATAAAAGAGGGCAGATATAATAGGAATTATAAAGATATCAAGGGTGAAGGAGTGCCGGAATATTTAAAAGATAGAGAGAATAAAAGCAACAAAAAGAAAAAAAATGATAGCAAGGTTCAGATGTGGCAACGAGGAGTTAGGGAACAAATATTGGAAAGAAGAACCAGAAAAGATGTGCAGGCTATGTGGAGAAGAGATAGAGGACCTTAACCACATGAGACAGAAATGTAGGGAACTAAGAGAAGAAGTGATGAAAATAGAGGAAATCTTAGATGAAAACGGAAAAGGAGCGGAGTGGATGGAAGAAGTACGGAGAAGGAGGAAAAAGTTAAGGGGTGAGGAGGGATAAGAAAATGTATTTAAAAAAAATAATAATAAACAGAATGTAAATGTAAATGTAAATATGGAATGTAGGTTGTAAATGTAGTATAGCACGAACTAATTTGTAAGCCAAAGGCAACAAATACAGTTAAACTTATATTAAGTTATTGCCTGCTTGAGTAAAGCATGAACTTGATGGTTAAATGCATGAATATATTAATGTATTTATTATTTATTGTGTAATTCATATAAGGTAATCTCAAAAATGTATTAAACTCTTTTTAATTGAAACATTGTTTTTGTTTTAAATAAAATGTTTTGTGATATTTAATTTAAGAACATCGTTTTGAAAGTAACTCGACTAATGAAAAATAAACTCGTTTGTTTGAATTAAAATGTTTAACGTTAGTACTTTAATACTTTAAAAACGATTATGCTTAGACGAATTCCTGCTTACACATATCGTATACTCTTTTCAACAAAAATATAATTCTACATGAATAAATGTTAAAAAACATGATTTTTATTTAATTTTTTTAGATACCGTCATTTCAATTTCAAACAATATCTTCGTTTTTTGCAATTATGTTGTATTAATTTGACTACAATTAAGAAATACCGTTGATACATCAATCTATTCACAATCTGCAGCCAACCTTTTTCTAGTTGCTAAACTGAAGTTTGACCAAGCGACCAATGCATATTATTTTATTGCGATTTAGTTTGTTTTAACAGTTTTTTTGTAAAAACTATAGGTTTTTTTGCAATTTTTTTTTCCTGTCTTCTAATTTTTACGTGTACTACCTTGTATGCTTTTAAATTATTTTAGAAACAAGATATTTTTATCAATGTTTGGTAAAATAAATTTTTATTATATTTCTTGCTACTATTTATAATGGTGTTTAAGTGTTTGATGTCATTTAAACTTAATTGAATTCTTTTGATAATTACTAAAATTTAAAAATGACAGAAATTCAATGTAGTAATTAACTTTAGTAATTTTTATTATATAAGTTCAAGAACAACAATAAATATAATAAGTTTATTTAAAAGAATATAGTTATTTAAAATAAAATATTGAAACGTCCGAGAAATTACTTGCAAATGCAAGAGCCTTCTAGAACTGTTATCTAGTTTCTAGAAGATATAGCGAAAAGTGAGGAACGATCGAGAAGGATTCGCCGATGTCTATAAAAGCCGAAGATGGAAATCGTAGGTCAGTTATTGCTGGAATGTGAATGCATGCAGTATTAAGAAGATTAAGCAAGTGAAGATAAATAAGTGATTAGCACGTGCGGAGTTTTAAATAAATCGAGTGAACGTGACTTACAGTGTGAAATCCGAGGACGTTATCTTATCTCGTGTTAGTTATCTTAAGTGTTATACAACGGTCATACATAAATTATAGTGTAAGTGTTTTTATTATTAGATTTAATTAGTTCCGTTAATTTAAAAGTATACATATTTCTATAATAAGTAAACGTAGTTTTAGTCGTTATAAATAAATTAGTTTTTAATAAATAGATACGTAACAGTGGCGTCAGGTGTTGAGGCGCGATTTTTAGTGTGAATACCATTAAGTTATTTGATATCACTCCCGTAATTGATTGCGCGATACGCGCGTTTATTTATAAAGTATAAAATAGTGTTTATTAAACTTTTTCTTTTAATAAGTGCGTGATCGCGAGATTAATTAAAGTCGTTTCCGTGGTTTAATATTAACAAGTGGATCGTTATTAAATTTTGTGTTATATAAAAACTGCATTTTAAAAAAGTAGTGTATTTAAACTTTATATTCGTGTTATATTTAAATTTATGCCGGTGACGCGTTTGCAAGCAGTTAAAATGGATTCAAAAATACTTGAAATTCTCGAATCGATGAATAAAAATATCCAAGAAAAACTGTCCGAAAATTCTCATAAGATGGAAGAAAATTCACAGAAAATTGAAGAAAAACTGGAAGAAAATTCTAGAAGTTTAAAAGAAGAGATACGAGCGAGCATGGAAAATCAAATAAAGACTATTGAAGAACAAATACAAGTTAGTGTAGGAAACCAAATCAAAATTGTGCAAGAGGAAACCCAAGCAGATATGTTAAATTTAAAAGAAGAAATTTGCGAATCTATGAATGAGAAAATGGAAGCAATAGAGGACAAACTAGAAGACAGAATGAAACTGCTTGAAGAAAGAATAAGTCGATTGAATTGTCACGGCGAAGGAAGCGTCACGAGTGAAGATTTAATAATGGACCATCGAGAAGAAAACACTCACAAGTTCAAAGTTGTACCACCGAATTTTGATGGTAAAGTTCCATGGTCAACCTACTACAAGCAGTTTGAAGCCGCAGCTACTGCTAATGGGTGGAGCAACAAGCAGAAAGCGACGTCTTTAATAGTGTCCTTACGTGGAGAAGCGCTTGGAATTTTACAAACTGTTCCTGACCACCTACAAGAAAATTACGAACTTTTAATATCACGATTAGAAATGAGATATGGAGATGCCCATCTTCAACAAGTCTATCAAGCTCAAATTAAAAGTCGGGTTCAGAAAGCTGCCGAAAGTCTTCAAGAGTTTGAGGCTGACATCGCCAGACTAACACGGCTTGCGTATCCTACAGCGCCAGATACCTTCTTGGAGCAATTGGCTATTCAAACTTTTGTAGACGGCCTTCGAGACAACGAAACGCAGCAGACTCTACGGTTAGCACGACCGAAGACGTTGGATGACGCTTTAACCCATGCTTTGGAGTTCGAAGTGGCAAAACAAGCGTCGCACCGAAGCAGCCATAAGCTCCGTTGTGCTACAGAAATACCCTTGAAGTCTGAAGAAAGCTTTGAAGACATAGTGCGACGTATATTTCGGGAACAAGTAGCTCGAGGAAGAGAAGTGACGTGCTGGAACTGCGGGGAAGTGGGCCACGTACGACGACGCTGTACTAAGCCCAAAAGAAGACCAGAAGAGCGTCCGGAAAACTAGAACGGGTCGACCGAATGGGGCGAAAGTCGACCTCAACGAGCCATGCCCCGGAGATTACCATCCAAATGGCATCGCCTAGGGAGCAATTGCATAGCATTTATCTCGATGGCAAGATCAATGGGAGAAGCGTCCAGTTACTGGTTGACACGGGAGCGACGAAGACCATCATTCGTCCTGACATCTTATTGGAAAACGAGAAGACATCACCAGTAACAGTACGACTTCTAACAGCGACGGGCGACGAAATACCTACTCACGGACAAGTCAAAGTAACCATTGGTTTGGGAAATGGACTACTCGACCATCAAGTACTGGTAGCCGACATCACGGAAGAAGTTATCCTGGGAATGGACGTGATAAAGAAGTATGGGTTCCATTTGGATATGAAGAACGATGTCCTGAAGATCGACAATGAAGAAATTCCTTTTCATTCGTCAGAGAAGGCAGCCGTGCGAGTCTTGTTGAGTGAAGACGTGATTCTGCCTGCAAGGACGGAAAGTGTGGTGATGGCACGCCTGGATGGAAATCTCCGGGACGGCTACATACGCGCGATTGAACCAATGGAAGGCGGTTTAGTTGAAAAGGGACTACTCGTTGCCAGAACCTTAGTACGAGTAAAGAAGACGATGCCAGTAAGGATCTTAAACATCAACTCAGATCCTGTAACGTTGAAAAAGAAGACCGTGGTAGGCCAATGCACGCCAGTATCACAAATTGTGAGATGCGTGAAGTCGAACGAAGATACGTCGCCGAAGAAGTGTCCACAACATATATTGGACATTCTTACCACCAAATGCGAAAACCTCAACCAAGACCAGCTGGCTAAAGTTAAAGTGTTGATCCAAGAGTACCAAGATGTGTTCGCGCTGGAGAGTGGCTCCAAAGGAAGAACTAACGTGGTGAAACATAAAATTAATACCGGAGACGCTCGGCCGATACGACAACATCCACGCAGACTTCCTTTGGCGAAAAGAGAAGAAGCCGAACAAATAATTACGGATATGGAGAGAGAAGGCGTGATTGAACCTTCAAGTAGTCCATGGGCATCCCCAGTGGTACTCGTGAAGAAGAAGGATGGATCAACGAGGTTTTGCGTAGACTACAGGCAGCTAAACGACGTAACCAAAAAGGACAGCTACCCTTTACCCAGAATTGACGATACGCTAGACACCTTGTCAGGATCCCAGTGGTTTTCTACGTTAGATTTAAAGAGTGGATACTGGCAGGTAGAATTAGAACCCAAGGATCGTGAAAAAACAGCTTTTACGATCGGAACTGATTTGTGGCAGTTCACTGTAATGCCCTTCGGCCTGTGTAACGCTCCTGCAACGTTCGAGCGTTTGATGGAGACCATCTTGCGCGGATTGTTTTGGAAGACGTGCTTGGTTTACCTGGACGACGTGATCGTGGTTGGAAGGTCGTTTGAAGAACACTTGAGCAACTTAAAGGAAGTGTTCCAGCGATTACGTGGGGCTAACCTCAAACTGAGCCCAAAGAAGTGCCACGTATTTAAGAAGGAAGTCCAATACCTTGGCCACGTCGTATCTAGAGATGGAGTGATGGCTGACTCAGACAAAATCCGAGCAGTGCAAGCATGGCCAAGACCAATCGACAAACATCAGGTCCGAAGTTTCCTTAGGTTGTGCACTTATTATAAAAGATTTGTACCCGGATTTGCCAATATTGCCAAACCATTAACAAAATTAACTGAAGAAAAAGTACAATTTAGATGGAATGAAGGCTGCGAAAGTTCTTTTAATCAACTAAAACAAGCCCTAGTCACTTCGCCGATTTTGAGTTATCCAAGAGAAGATAGAAAGTTTGTTTTGGATACCGACGCAAGCAATCTGGCCATAGGCGCGGTCCTTTCGCAGATTCAAGATGGACAAGAAAAGGTTATCGCGTATTTTAGCAAGGTTTTGTCCAGGCCAGAAAGGAATTATTGCGTCACTAGGAGGGAGCTGTTAGCAGTCGTTAAGTCCATCGAACATTTCTACAAGTATTTGTATGGACGAAAATTTTTACTGAGAACAGACCACGCCGCTTTAAAATGGCTTCTGCAGTTCCGTAACCCAGAAGGACAAGTGGCAAGATGGATCGAGAGACTGCAAGAGTATGACTATGACACAGAACACCGTGCCCGAAGCAGTCATCGAAACGCTGATGCCTTGTCCAGAAGACCATGTCCGGCGGACTGCAGCCATTGTTCGCGACTGGAAGAAAAAGTCGAATGTCTCCGGAGAACTGCTATGGTTGATGATGAGTGGGAACCTGAACAGTTACGTCGCGAACAAGAAGACGATCCTGAAATAAGACTACTCCTGGACTGGAAAGAAAGCGGCCGACGACCAACCTGGGAAGAAGTGAGTGCTTTGGGCAAAAATATCAAAGCGTACTGGGCGCAGTGGGACTCCTTGATAGTAGAAGACGGTCTTCTTAAGCGATCCCTAGAAAGTGCCGAGGGCACGGGAAACAGACTACAGCTGGTAGTGCCGAAGAGCAGGGTGACCGAAGTGTTGAAGCATCTCCACGATGGGACATCAGGAGGACACTTTGGCATTAAGAAGACGTTGGGTAAAGTGCGAGAACGATTCTACTGGATGAACTGCAAAGAGGACGTCATGAAATGGTGCCGTAAATGCATAGTCTGCGCTTCAGGAAATGGTCCAGCGAGAAAGCGCAAAGCACCCATGAAACAATACAACGTAGGAAGCCCTTTGGAAAGAGTAGCGATTGACATCGCAGGGCCGTTCCCAGAATCCGATTCGGGAAATAAATACATCTTGGTGGCGATGGATTATTTCACGAAATGGACGGAGGCTTACGCCATACCCAATCAGGAAGCAGCTACAGTCGCAGACGTATTAGTAAAGTAGTTTTTCTGCCGGTTTGGAGTTCCGTTGGAATTACACTCCGATCAAGGCCGCAACCTTGAGTCTGGGCTGTTTCAAGAAGTTTGCCGACTGTTAGGAATTAAAAAGACTAGGACAACGCCTCTCCATCCTCAGTCTGATGGCATGGTTGAACGGATGAATCGAACAATGGGCAAGTACTTAGCCAAGGTAGTGTCCGAACATCAAAGAGACTGGGATCAGTACTTGCACCTCTTCTTAATGGCGTACCGATCATCCGTTCACGAAAGCACAGGCCAAACACTATCCTGTGTCATGCTCGGTCGTGGGATAAGATTACCATGCGATCTTCAATTTGGGCGAAGACCGGAAGAAGAAGTTGCTGGAAAAGATTACGTCAGCAAGCTGGCCAAAAGGTTAGACGAAGTACATGAAGAGGTCCGTAAAAATACACAAATTGCCAGCGACAGGATGAAAACAAGATATGACGTCAAGGCGCAAAATGGTGGGTTTCAACCTGGCGATATGGTTTGGTTGTATAACCCTCAAAGGAGACGTGGTTTGTCGCCGAAGCTGCAAAGGCAATGGGAGGGCCCCTATGAAGTCGTGCAGCGTATTAACGACGTTATATACCGCATCCGAAAACCGCCCAGAGGCAAGCCAAAAGTGGTCCACGTCGATCGTCTAGCCCCGTTTGCTGGCGATAACCACAATCCGCAAGTTCAGGTCCGAACCAGAGTAATAAGTAGCAGAACCAGGAATCCAATCGAAGAAATGGAGTTCGAAAAGTTCATGAACTTATACGGAGGTTCTGGAAAAGCTAGGTTCGGAGTTACCACCGAGGAACAACAAGACCTGTTCCAGACACAAAAAGATTACGCTATCGCACATTGCGTGAGCGAGGAGCTTGACATGTCCAAAGGGGTTGCAGTCGTGTTTAAAAAGAAGTTTGAACAGCTAGATGAATTACGAAGACAGCAACCGGCAGTCGGAAAGGTTTTAGGACTACGTGGTGACGGACGCTTCGTTTTCTATCTGGTCACCAAGAAATACTCACGTGTCAAGCCGTTATACAAAGATCTGTGGCGAACATTATAGAGTAGTGATGGTGAATTTCGTTACTTTTGAGTAATCGTTACTATTCGTTACTTATACATTTTGTATTCGTTACTTTAATTCGTTACTTTGATTACTTTGATTACTTTGGATACTATGACTACTTTGACAACTGTATGTGTTTGTGGTAATAAATACGGGCACCGGAATATAATTCCTTGAATCATTTCGCGATAGGGATTTGATTACTTTAGACGTATGTGCATAAATGACTAGAACGTGTTGTAAAACACTAATTTATGTAAACATTTTTGACAGTAGCTGATACCGGAGAAACTTATCATTTTAAATACAAAACAGAACATATGTACTTTGGATTGTTAGTATTTATTAACGCTTTTAAAATTAATTTTAAGAAATGGAAATAAACACAATATATAATGTAAAAGCTTCAACAAATATTTCAAAGTATAAAATTATAAATTTTCGATAATAATACATTTTGTTTTTTGCTAAATTTTGAAAAAGATGTTATCCAGAAAATAACAGAATTAACATTTGTATATGTATGAATACGAATAAGTACACTTATACCTTAAAACGTTGATAATTTTGGTTTTATAAATTGCACAATTTAAGGAATTTAATTTAAGAAATCTAAGGGAAGAACAGAGATCACTATTATCCGTATAATAATGTGTTTAAAAAGTTAAGGTACTGCGTCGTTTATGCGCTTTGTATTCAATATTGTCCCTACAAAATTACAATTCATAAAACGAGTAATGATGTGTACTAAGTACAAACGGGTACTGGAACCGATTTTGCAGATGTGAATACTGTAATCGAATGGTACGAATGTAACTATGTAACGAATACTTTGCCTATCGAGTAATCGTTACTTCGGATCCTAGCGAGTAACGAGTACTCAAGTAACGAATAGTTACTTATTCTCCATCACTATTATGGAGTCTCAAGAGACAAATGGAGTTCCATCATGTTAAGAAATTGGCAGTACCCAAGCTTGGTTGTGGCTTAGACCAACTGAATTGGAGGACAGTTCGAAACATGTTGGAGGTCGTCTTCCGAGGAACAGGCATTCAAGTGTTGGTCTGTAGTTACCAACCGAGGAGAGTATTGGGTCAGGAAAAGTCCATTGACTGTTACTTTTATGGTCAAGGAAGTTGCCGGAATGGAGGAAGCTGCCGCTATCGCCACGATCCCTTTTACCGGTGTCGCATCCAGTCTCCTGTTCTGGGACAGAACAGTCCTAAGAAAGGGGCAGTGAAACGTCCGAGAAATTACTTGCAAATGCAAGAGCCTTCTAGAACTGTTATCTAGTTTCTAGAAGATATAGCGAAAAGTGAGAAACGATCGAGAAGGATTCGCCGATGTCTATAAAAGCCGAAGATGGAAATCGTAGGTCAGTTATTGCTGGAATGTGAATGCATGCAGTATTAAGAAGATTAAGCAAGTGAAGATAAATAAGTGATTAGCACGTGCGGAGTTTTAAATAAATCGAGTGAACGTGACTTACAGTGTGAAATCCGAGGACGTTATCTTATCTCGTGTTAGTTATCTTAAGTGTTATACAACGGTTATACATAAATTATAGTGTAAGTGTTTTTATTATTAGATTTAATTAGTTCCGTTAATTTAACAGTATACATATTTCTATAATAAGTAAACGTAGTTTTAGTCGTTATAAATAAATTAGTTTTTAATAAATAGATACGTAACAATATTGTTCGACATTAATCTATATATTGTTAATTACAAAAAAAAATATTTGCAAACAAATTTCAAATTAACGTAGTAGCCTTGTTTACAATTAATGTTTAATAAAATTACTTTTAAAATAATGAAAATTGAACAGAAGAATAAGCTTTTCATAAATAAGGAAAACGTAAAGAATGTGCTTTTTCATCTTGATTTTTATTGTTAAAATTATAACAGATTAAAAATATATCTTAAATTTGTTATTTAAATTTGTTAACAAATTGCTGCAAATACAGATATATTATCGTAACACAATTTAATAAAAAGAAAAGTTTAATAAAAAAAAAGTACAAAAAATCAATCTAATAAACAAATCAAAAAACTGTCGGTATTGTGGGTAACGTTTTGTACTAAAAACAAGTATCGATTCGTATTCGGCTCCGACGCTATGCTTACTTACAATGTGACGTCATTTTGCGTCTGTCGGCATTATGGACACGAATCGGCGTTTTGGTCATATACGCGGTTCGGCGTTTTGGACGTGGTCGGCGGAATGGGTGTCGGCGTTTTGGACGAAAGTAGAATGAGGAGGATTTTCTTATCAGCTAATTAGTCATCGCTCATTAACTGATAGAAAAACCCTTTAATGACCTCACTGTTGACCTCGGCGTGAACGTGGACAAGCGTTTTTTGTGAAAGTTTTTTTCTCTCACATTTTTCTTTTTCATATTTACGTAATTTTTTTTATGCGTCATAAGAATGACTTTCTGATTTACTCACCTTTTGACCTCGTCGCAAACGTAGGTGAGGGATTTTTTTGTGAAAGCATTTTTCTCTCTCTCACAATGAAATTTTTCTTCTCTCTCTCACAGCGATTTTTTTTCTCTCTCACATTGTTACGTCATCGCATAACTGGTAATTTTGATTGCGTCGTGTGTCATCGCGTAACTGGTAATTTTTAATGCGTCATCAAGTCTCATGATTCGAGCGAGAGAGAAAATATTTTTATTTAAAAAAAGCTGTTAGTGTACCTGGATTCGAACCCGGGCTTTTTCAATTACGAAGCAACTATTCTAACCACTACACCAATACCATTATCAAGTTTAAACCGTCAATTGTAAATAAGCTGGTGAATTTAAAATTTAAGAATTATTTTATAAAAAGTAATACTAAAATAGCGAAATAATTTAGAGAAATGTGAAACTTCTAAATTACTTAAGCACTAAAAATAAAAGAGTATAGAAAACAATTTTTAAAATTTAGATTTTAATGTGCAAACAATTTAATAATAGTACTTTTGATTAAGAAGTAATGAGATTGTAAAAACTAAACTAAACTAACTAAAAACATAACTAAATCAATTTGCGCGTTTATTTTTCAAATTCAAGTTTTAATGTTTTTCAATAATTATGATAAATAATAATTGTGATACATATATCTATCAAAATTCTAAATAAAGTTTAATTTTATATCGTCAACATTCATGTTTTAAATAATTATAAGAAAAAATATTAATAAATGAATTCAAATAAGTAAAACAGAAAAACAATGTAACTAGTATTTATTTTAAATTTAGATTTTAATGTGCAATAAATAATAATAAATAGTTTTATATTAAGAAAATAATTTGCGCGCTCAAACTAAGTTAAATAATAATTATGATATAAATCCATCGATATTTTAAATACAGCACAATTTAAGTCGTTCACCATTCATGAATTAAAACGAATTTTTTTTAATTAAGTTAAAATAATACTCATAAATGAATTCAAATAAGTGAAATAAAAAACAATGTTGTATTTATTTAAAATTAATATTTTAACGTGCAAATAATTTAACAATAATAGTTTTATATTAAGAAGAAATGAAAAAAAAACTGCAAAACAACAAAATTAATTTGCGAGTGAATATTTTAAATTTAAGTTCGTGTTTTTAAACTAACATGAACAACAATTAAGTTAAATAATAAAAATAGGTTTTAATGTGTAATAATTTTACCGTAGTTTTAGATTAAGAATTCTTTAAACTGTAAACTAAAAAAAAATAGCAGAATTAAGTTGTACGTTAATTTTTCAAAACTCAACTATTAGGAATTGGAGATAAATAATAATAATTCTAATCTATATAAAAATTTAAAATAAAATATAACAATAATTTAAAAAAACATATGAAACTTTGTTTTAGTTAAGTCAAAATAAAGTCGAAAAACAATTTTGAATAAGTAAAACAAAAAAAAATTTTAAATTAGCGACAAAGATACTTTTAAGATGGCTACATAAATTTAAAAACTGGTGACAACATAGTTTTTAAAATTTTTCAGTTGGTAGTAAAAATAATTTTGAAATGGCGTAACAACTTTTAACAGTTGGTAGTAAAATATAGTTTTAAAATGGCGTAACAACTTTTACAATTGGTAAAAAATGTTTTAAAAAAGGCAGAATAATTTTTAAATTTTATATTAGTTACTTTAATCATAATAATTTACAAGAGCAGGTAAAACTGATATTTTAAATTTACAAATTAGTTGCTAACTTCAGTAAAAATCATTTTGTAAAACTTTAAATAATATCTACGTTTTTGAAATACCTACTTAAGAATATAATTTATAGTTATAAAAATTTAAAAAAAAACAATTTATTAAGCAATAAACTTAGATTCTGTTTAAGCAAAAGAAAAAACAAAACAATTACTTAAAAAAAGTACACTTACCCCATATGCCACTAACTTGTTTTTAAATTTATAAATTTTAATTTAATAATAAAGAGCTCACTCGTACACATTTTAACACGAAGAAGACACAAACTATACTAAATACAATTAGAAATGTTTGAAAATCCCCACCTTCAAAATAATTTTTATTAATTATTGTATTGACTCATGTGCAAAATTTTATTGAATCATAACTTTTCAAACTTAAAATGTCGATATAGAAACAACTATTTTTGACAGAAGAAATCTATATAAATAAAAATGAATGTTGCTAAGTGCAAAACTGGAGAACGACTGGACCACTGCGGCTAGTTTTTTTTTTCATATGTTCCTTAAGGCACAGTTTTAATGAAGAGAAAGAAAATGGCGTGGAAAATAGTAAAAACAACATACACATACATGCAAACAAGCTGTCAAATATTTGACGTAAATCGTCAACTTCAATCTAAACAAAACAAAGGCGCGTTTGGATAATCTATGCCTCTGGAAAAAATCGTCAAAGAAAATAATATTATTGTACGTGTCATTCGCCATTAATTCTTCTGTGCGTGGCAGTTTCTTGGTTGTTTTTTATATTTTCACTTCTCTTTAAAACTAATTGTGTGTTTAGTGTGATTACGTTTAGACCCATGCCGCCAAAACGTGGGTGCAGTACTTTGGATCGAAGAACTCGAAATGCTACAAACCAAGCATATTTTCAATGTAATCGGACACCGCGTCTTTTTAGCGGCACACGGCTAGCAATAAAAAACTTACTTAACAATGTGATCGAAGCAACAATTCTAAAAGGAAAATATAAGGGAGAGGAAATGTGTTGATACCCCGCATCCCAATGGTACCAACTGACGTACCATTTGAATTCAAACAACTGCAATTTCCAGTGCGACTTGCTTTTGAGTGTTTGCGGCGTTAATCTTGAAAACTTATGCTTCTCTCGTGGACAGTTGTATGTTGCCTGCTCCCGCGTTGGGGAACCGTCAGCTTTATTTGTTTACGCGCCAGGCAACCAAATAAAAAATATCGTATACCATAAAGCATCAGAATGAATATAACATTTGTAAAGTATTGCAGTGTACGAAATAGAAAACTTATTTTTGTAAGTAATCGTCGTTTATTGTTGAGACATAAACAACGTGATCACTCCGAAATATGTTTTATTTATTTAATTTTCTATTAACTTTTGACAGAATGAAGTCTGTCCGGGCGGCTAGTTTAGAATACAATTGTTAGAATAAAGTGTTTGAACTTGTTATTTAAAAATTAAAATATATTCTTTAAAACGTATCTATAAGAAACCGTAACGTTTAGGAATTTATTTCTAACATATTGTTAATGCCGATGTAATTAACATGTAATTTCAAAACCAAGCAATTTCCATAGAACAAGATTTTTTTTAAATTTTAGATTGTGATAGTAACATTAAATTTAACCACTAACTTTGCAATTTGTTTTAATGAAAGCTCTAAAACATTGCTTTATATTTTAATTGAGTTTAAATCGTCAACACAATTTCCTTGTTCGTGTACTAAAAAATAGTTTGCACTTTTAAAAATGATCTTGTAACTATTATAGCAATAAAAACTTAAAATCTATACTAAAGTCATTAAATAATTTGGGAGATCTTCATTTAGCACATAATTCTATATTTTATAATAAATAATAATAATTGAACGCGCTTATTCAAACGTTTTTGTAACAATACTGCGGTAATTACAGATATGAGTCGTACGTCATTACATTAGTAACAATGTAAAATTAAATTTTTATATTATTATTTAAAACTTACATTGTACAACGGCAACGTTATTTGTACACTTTACCAAAAGATAAACATTGCTATAAAACATACATATCTACAAGAAATTAAACGTAAATAAATGTATTAGTAATGCAGTTAATGAAGATGTAATTAACTAAACTTTTAAAACCAAGCAATGTTGTTACAGTAAGAAAGGTTTTTAGCAAAGACAATTATATAATGTAATTAATAACTAAATTTTTAAGACTAAAAAAACGTCATAAAAATGACAATTGTAGCTAACGTCGAAACTAAACAACATTGTTGAAACAATAAAGTTTTAAAGAGTAACATTATTTTGTACTTTATTTGTCAACAAAAATTTCGATTAACCCGTTAAAACTTGTTTTATATCAAATTTCTCTAAAAACACAATTTAACAAAGTTTTTGCAATGTCAGCTAATTCAAAAACTATTGCTAAAAAAATTAATACACCTTCCTCTAAGCTGGTGAAATAAAATTCCTAATAAGATATGTCTACGTTTCTTTTACATTAGTATTACAAACTGTGTACATCAGTCTGTAAATATTATAACGTTAGAATTGCTTAAAATTACAAACAGACATTGCAAGAACATATTTTTTACAGTTGTATTTTATCTACTAAATCAAAGTTATTCGAAAATCATACATAAAGAAATATATTTTTATAAGTATAGAACACGTTTAAAAATAGTTAAGATTAAAAAGTTATTGATACTCAAAGTTAGTCAAGAAATGACAGTGTTATAATGTGGTTTTATAATATTTATAAAACGATCATCGTAATTATAATAGCTCAGTACGATGAAGTAATACATCAAATAATAGTACATACTTTTAATTTTCGAAAATGTCTATTTTTCGAAAAAGCTATAAAACGGATTTCGCTCCATATACCTAATGTAAATCGCATCTAAATTACAGGAAATGATAATTTTTTAGTTCATCATTTATCCAATAGGTGGTCGACATGCGCGCATTACGTCATTACTACTTATTATCTTTATTGTTTTACAAAACACAATATGCTTGCAAGCTTGCAACAACAAAACAAAGATAATTAATGCATACAAGATTTAAACGAAACATTATCATGCTAACGCAACGTTTGGAAAAAAAGACCTATTTCGTCTTTTCGTTTTTACATAGTTATCTTCTTTGTCGTGTAATAATAATAAGTAAATTGTCCGTTTTTTCGAGTGAGGAAATTTTTGAATTGCTTACAATGAAATCAATATTTCCCTGAAAATAATACTAACCTACGCTTTGCATTTTTTTAATTGAACTAGGAGTAAAATTTCTAAAATTCAACTGTACAGTGGAGAAGCAAAATTTGTTAATCTTACTTCTTTAATATTTATTTTAATGTCTTCCACACTCCAGTGCTAATGCTGAAAAAATTTTTTCTCAAATAAATTTAAAAAAAAATAGGAACTGCCTAGAATAATTTCTTCTAATAAAACTTTGGTGGTTCCAAAAGTGGCAATTGTTACAATGTTAAAATTATCCTAGATTTATTAAAGAAAATTACAATTCAAATGTACAATTTGGACGATCAAGAAGGTGTCAAGATATAAAATAATTGTAATAAATTGTATTAAAAGTTAGGTTTTTTAAAAATTTATTTAGTTTCAGTAACAGCCAAAAAAATATTTCAGCTGCATTGCAGTCGGAATTTGACTATAAATAACCAAAAAAAGCATAAAATTTAAATTTTATTTGCTCCAATTTCTAATGTCTCACGATTTTTTTGTGGCGACTTTAAGAATTTTTACAATCGATTTTTAATTATACATTAATTTTTTCTAATCGATTAATAAATTTAAAGAAATCGACCGAGAATCGTGAACACTACAAATATGTAGCATAATATTAAAGAACATAAATTAATTGTAAAAGAATTCGTTAGTACACATAAATATTCTTTTTTGTACTTCCGTCCGTTTTGATGTATTTTGCAGGCATCATAATCATCCGGAAATTTTACTTTTCCGGCCTAGGCCGGTAAGGTGTAGTAGAATTTTATAGCTAGATCGAAGTTGGCAGTAACAATCTTTAATTAATTAAACGTCATCTGTCAGATTTATTAACATACACCATAATCTATGTTATCATTTTGAATAACACTAACAAAACTTTTTTAAACGCATATAACAAATTTGCTTATATCTTACCATTGCTAAAAACAACAATAGTTTTATTTCCTTTCAGTCGGTCTGCAAACAAAGTCTTCGTGCGGCAAAAAGTCTCATTGTGACATTTGTTATTCAATATACTATTTTCGCTTACATACTCCGTTTTGACAGTTTTTGCGCAGTTGTCAACATAAACGTTAAACTGTTTTTGTGAGATTTTGAGAACTTGGGGACTTCGCAGTTCCTGTTCGACCAATAAAATATTATATTCAATTCGTTCTTGTGTAAGTTGAGCTTTTTTTCCTCGTGGACTTTTAAAGCCCCCGTTTCACTCGGGTTTACAAATGTCTACTCGTGAAAAAAAATCGTTCAATTTACACAGGAACACGTTAAATAAATAACCATTTCCATTTCTCATTCAAACTTTGTAGATTCATTTTGACTAAATGATTATTTCTAAGTTTAGAAGTTTCAGAAAAAATCAATTTAAAAAAAATCGATTATTGTGCCATCAATTTTTGTCTAGATTGATTTTTGACGCATCGATTATAAACGAATCGCAAAACCGATCTTTTTCAAGAAAAACTACAATATTATTAGTTATCAATAAAATTTGGTTTTTTAATTTGAAGTTAGAAGAAATTAGAGAGTAAATGTCCCAAACAGCAATGTAAGCTTGTATCAAGATTGCAGCAAACTTGTCGTGACAACTTTAAAACTTGCAGCAATATTGTCGTGACAAGTTTGGAGACTTGCAGCAAGTTTGCTGCAAGTTGGCTAAGGAAGCAATAACAAGCTTGTGACAACCTTGTCACGACAAACTTGCAGCAATATTGACATGACAAGTTTGGAGACTTGCAGCAAGTTTGCTGCAAGTTTCGTCAAACTTGCAGCAATATTGTTAAGTCTTACCATGACAAGATTTGAATTTGCAGAAATGTTAGTCCCCTGTCATCGCAAAGTTTAAAATTTGTAAAAATGCTATTGAAACATGTAAACGCAAGACTTACTTACTTACAGACATATTAAAGTTACTTGTCATGGAAATTCGTCAAACTTTCAGTAATATCGCTGTACTTTGAAGGAAGGTACTACAAAGAACAACAAAAAATTATTTTGCTTACTAATATTGTAATTAAATAAAGACTTGTTTCTACAAACTAAGTTACAACTTCATTAGGTATTGTCTATTTGTTTTAATTCTGTTCCATTTCCACCTGTTCTATTCATCGCTAGGTTTGTTGACCTGAAACATAAAATTAAGAATAACCTTAATTGCTCGTTTGATGGTAATGTTAAATAAGCTAAACGCATGCAAAACTTTAATAATTTAAAATCATATTATTACACAATACACAGCATACATCAATGGTCTCAAACTTGGTTACTAGTGTTTGCAAAATAATTTAAAATTTTTAATCGAATAAGTATACAAACCTAAGATGCAAACCAATAAGTGCACTAAAATGCAATAATACTCACGTAAAAAGTCTACGATGAGTAAACACAGAACTAAATAATAATTGTGTTAGAATACAAACACCATGTAAATGACAGACATGACTTTCATTAACATAAAAATGGCGAGACATGCGCCGGTATTTATGCGTTTACGCCTGCGTACTGTAAATTTGAAAAAGAAAGTTTTCTGCAAGCTTGCAGCAAGCTACTTAAATTTCTCAAGCGTGTGTCGTCAAAGTTGCCAATATTACCAACATTGCTGCAAACTTGCAGCAAGATTCGTAAACTTGGCAAGGAAAAAGCAAGCTGAAATCAAACTTGCTGCAAGTTTACATGCTATCTGGGGTAGTACAGTAGCCTCCAGATTATCCGGATAGCGACTAGCCGAAACGTCGGATTATCCTAAACAAACTGAACTTTTGAACTCGCCGAAACCGAAGCGAAACAAATTTAGACGAAACATCTGGTCGGTTATTTCGTTGAAAACGTCGCGAAACCCAAAAATATTTAATAAAAACTTGACTGCTTATGAGGGTCAATTATACTTCCAGTCTACAAACATGAGTCATCTCTTTTCATAAAATGTTCTTTTCGGACTTTATACAAAAGGTCTTTGTAAATGGTTTATTATTATTGCTTTTCTCAACATTTAGAACAAAACATTCAGTTCTAAATACGCCACTGTCAACATGAGTAACATAATAAAAAAGCGGAAACGTGTTGTTGTTACTGTGCAAGAAAAATTAACTGCAATTAAACGGTTTCATAAAGGAAAATGCTTGAAAAGTGTTGCCAAGGATTATGGTGTAGGTATAAGCACGGTTTCCAAATAGAAAAAAAATCGACAGAAAATTGAACAATGGTGTAGTGTACTAGCATCCTCAACATCAAAGCCAGAATTCTATGAAACAGGGCGAATACAATAAAATTGACGAGACATTGTGTTTATGGTTTACTCAACAACGCGACCGTGGTATTTCAATCTCAGGCCTTATATTACAGCAAAAAGCAATTGAAATCGGTGAAAATCTTCTTGTAACCGAAGTTTCTGATGATACATTTATAGCAAGCGACGGCTGGTTATCGAGATAGAAAAACCGCCACGACGTACGTTAACTAAATATTTGCGGTAAAAAATTGTGTGCTAATCAAACCGAAATTGAAAATTGTAAACAAAAGTTTAAGCAACTCATAGAAGTACAGGAATATACGCCAGATCAAATTTATAATAGTGACGAAACTGGTCTCTATTACAAAATATTACCAAAGAAAACTTTAGCTGGAAGAAATGAACGCGTTGCGGGCGGCTAAAAAAAAATAAGGACCGGGCAACAATTATTGTCTGTTTAATCTGCATCTGCAATAGTAGAAGAGTAGACATTGGTAAAAGACTCATGGATTGTATAAAAATAATAAATATAAAGAGGTAATTTATTTGCATGGAATAAAGTGAAAAGTACAACGTTACAAAAACCTTAGGCAAAGATAATACACCAAGAAGAACTTCCTGTAGACAATGATGATGAAGAAGAAGCTCCGCTTCATAAAACGATGAGAAATTTAGATGGTTGGGAAGATATTGGCCCAGAAAAAATTAAGGAGTGGATAACATTTGACAACAAAGAACAAGAAGAACTAACTGACGTTGACTTTGTTGAACTTGTTAATGAAAGGGATCGTGAAAATACTAGTGATAATGAATCAGAAGGAAATGAAGAAAGAGAGAAGAAAATTTTGCACTTTTAAGCTTTTGATGTATTTTATTTTAAATATATTTTTTTTGTTCTTTGAATAGATACATATGTATGTACCTATACATAAATATTTTACGTTTTTGCCTCTTAGTAAAAACTCTGTATTAACCAAAATTTCAGTTATCCGAAAACGCTTCGGTCCCGACTGTTTCGGATAATCGGGAAACTACTGTAGTTCTGTTTATTAGTTGAAATTCTTAATAAAGAATTTTTGAATGACATAATTAGAAATAATTTGGAATGAACCTCCACTATATGCTTGTAATTTTATTTATTTTATTTTCATATATAATTATTTCATTCGTGTTCATTCAAATTACAACTATTGCTGTTGAAATTCGAATCAGCAATTTGACTGCTATTTTTAAATTTGCTTACATCGGCACATTCAAAGATAAAAATAAAACCTTGAATGAAATTTGATAAAATTGAACCAACAACCACAGCATAATGCAACAACTTTTAGTGTAGAGTTGGGTGTAGTCACTATACGTCTTATTCCTTGTATTAACTCATTTTGTAATATATTTAAAACATTTGGTTCTTAAAACGAAATTTAATGTATGCATTAATTTTCTAATTCCGTTATTATTTCTTGGAAGCAACTACCGAGAAGATTCTAATAACAACTTCTACCCATCTCTAATTTTCTTTATGCGTCATACGAACAGTTTTCTACTTTATAACTAAGCTGACATCTGTTTTAAATATTTTATATTATTACTTCTATTAATGCTCACTACGTATTTGGAATGTCGCATTCGAACGCGCCCTTAATGTCGGTTACATATCAGCTGAATCGTCGACTCAGAACAACAGAAATTTGAAACTGTTAAATTTTGCTGACTACTAATAGTCAAATATAAAAAATGTAAAGTTTACGAAAAAATACAATGATTGAATAATTTATATATTTTATTCATTCTTTTACTGATAAATAAGCTGTAATGTTGGCAACGTATACATATAAAAAATATTTTATTAAAATAAAAACCAATATAGTAGATATAATGAAATAAATTGAACACCAATAAAGGAATTAAACTATATTAAATAAATACAGTGCACGCCGCTTAATAGAATCACACTTGGGGCTTTTGACAATAATAACCAAATGATTATTAATTGATTAGAAACGAGTAAATACATACATGAATACATACAGCGTGTTTCGAATTAATTTAAAAGGTGAAATTATAGCATCAATACAAGCAAAAAGTATTGTTCTAATGCAACATTTCAAATATTTAAATTTGGAGCCAAATAAATCGAAAATTACGGACATCTTACATTTATTACTGCCCTAAGTTTATTGACACTGTGAAATAAAAAAAAAGAAAAACGATGTTATAATGATGTTATGATTAGAGGTGAGTGATACAGTATTGTGTGTATCGAATATTGATACCACTACTTAGACCTAGTTATGATGTTTAATTTAGTTCTAAAAACTATACATTTTTTCTCAGTAATTTACTGATACCAAAAACAAATGTTATCACAACGTTTTTATTCTAAGAACTGCACGAGTACACTAAAAACAACTAGAAGATAACCTAGATGCTTAACTGAAGCGACGTTACGTAGGTCAGTTAAAATACGTACTTGAATAAATTAATAAATGCACTGCAAACATAAAGCTATAGATGCAGAACGGTATTCAATTATTGTAAGTTTTAATTGAAGAGCAGGATTCAGCTGACTTTTTTTGTTGTACCTACTTATAATGTGCAATCGATGCAAAATACGGAAAATACATTGTTATCCGACTCTTAAAACTTACATAATTTAAGTGGAGGGTACGTTGAAGACGATATTTTTAATGCAGAAGACAAAACTTTTCTCTAAATGTTTATTGTTTACCAAAGAAATAATTGGCATGCACACCACTAGTATAAGTTTACTGGACGCCATTAGAGATCTCAGCAAAATATGGAATATCAATGTAAAACAGCAAACCATTATAAATTATTTTCAAAAAGCAGACATTGTGAAACATGATTTTCAAGAAAGAGGAGTCAAATTTTTTGGGATGAAGATGATTTTCTTCCACGATCTTACTCAGTTAAAATTACTTTGAGCTTTATATGCAACTTTAGCAGATATCAACGATGTGGTATTTAAAGATTTCGTTAACGTGTACAAGAATTTGTGTATAATGCAACAACACAGAAAAAATTTTGAAGAGCGTCATTGAAAAAATATGTCTGTATAGTTAGCCCCGCCTTTTTTGATAAACTAAAAAATATTATTGTGCTGAAATTGTGCCCATTATGTACTACTTTGTGCCGTGAAAATAATTGTTCTTTCTTTTTATTTGCAGATTTTATGAACAAAATAAAAGTTTTTACGATAATACATAGCCTCGCCTTTTTCGATAAAATGAAAAGTAACTATTGTGCTGAGTAGTGCTCAGTAAGTGCTATTTTGTGCCGCAGAAACAATTTCTATCTTTTCACCATTTGCAGAGTTCATGGCGGCAAAATTATTATTATGATGGTAGATAACGTTGTCTTTTTGTTTTATACAAAATGAAAAATGACATCTTACTGTTTATTGTACTACACTGAAAACAATCCGTGTATACATTTAAGATTACATGTCTGTAATAGTAAAAAATAATAATTGCAATCAATACTTTATTCATGTTTTCTGCAGTAATATTTAATCATAAATGTAAAGTTATCTAAGTAAAAATTGGAATGCGTAATTTTTTTACCTCGTTTTTTTATAAATATTTTTGTAGTAACCTGTATTTATATATATATATATATTTTTTACGCTTACGAATTTCATGAAAATGGCAATATTTTTTACTTTCTGCTGTCGTTCCGTTACATTTACTTAGAAATCTCAGAAACTACTAAACAGAACAATTTAAATTTTGTCATATAGCTTTTTCGACCACAAATATTGTGGTCATCTTCTAAGTCATTGGCCCTGAATTATTAATAATAAATGTTTTCCTAGAAGGAGATTTAATTTTGTTCTGTAGTTTTTAAACAAAGCGAAACTTTCACTACAAAAATTTAATTTCAAAAACCCCAATTGGCGTAATAATATACCAAAAAGTTTCGCTTTATTAAAAACTTTATACAAAACTAAAATTCCTTCTAAGAACACGTTTATTGTCAAATGTTCTAAAATCGATGACTTGAAAGATTACTACAATAGTAAGTAAATATTTGTGAGTACTTGCTAAAATGTGATTAATAATATCGACGCGCTTTCCAGAGTTGTAGATCGACTGAAGCCTAGCCTTAATGTGTTCAAATTTTTTGCCAGATATTTGAAATATTATGAATCTCTATTCTAAACGATTTAGTTTGTCGTTTTAGTTTAAAAAATTTTAACATCAATAATGCTAGGTACAGAGACTATATTGGGTCAAATTTTTTATAGTTATTGTAAGCAAAGCTGCATGTTTTTTTTTACCTAATGATGGCATCTATTAGAAACCAACAATTTCTGGGCCACATCAACGCACTGCACAGAGCAATCGAGCTTACTATAGAAAAAGAGCAAAATGGAAATCTACTTTTCTTAGACGTGAAGAGACCCCAAAGGGAAAGCTACAATTTGCAGTATAAAGAAAAAAGATGCACCTTAAAAAAGCACTTAGGAGGAACTGTTACAGAGACACCAACATACAGAAAGCTACGAAGGAAAAGTGGATTTTGTAAACAGAATCACCAAGAGGGATAACTTGTACTGTATCCAAAGACTGTATCTACAAATCTTACATTTCCCAAACTGTGGTACGCGTAACACTAGTGATACACGACACCGTGCTTGGTGGTACTCAAAAGTATGAAACCAAATTTTTTTTCTGATGATTCTAAAAATAAAATATTTTAAAATTAAGAAAAAAAACAATTTGTTTTCATAAAATCTACATATGTATAAAAAGAAATAACAATTATTTTACACATACTACACAGTAAAAAATAATTTACACTATTCTACACCAAATAACACCACACCTGTGTCTATATCCATACGTCCGTTTCGGTGTTAACTTTACTCCTCAGGGTCGGAGTAAAATTACAACACTTTAGTGGTGTAATATTTTTTCAAAACTATGGTGTAGTTTTAATATCATATGGTGTAATTTTCATGAAAATGGTGAAAACTATTTACTCTATCTGGGTGAATATTTACTAAGAATGGTTAATTTTGATTCCGTGGTCTTGTAATTTTACACCACCATTGTGTACTGTTCAATATGGAGTGGTGTAATTTTCAACAAAATAGTGTGTGCTTTCACTTTGTGTTGGTGATTATTCACGAACGTGTATGTAAAATTTCATCCCATTAGTGTAAATCCTTTATTGCGTATTGAGGAAATTTAGTACAATTGTAGATAGATGACAACTCCACAGCTGTGTACGCTTACACAAGGTTGTGTAAATAGTAACTTAACTTTCGTATTGTAAAACTTATCCTAAATAGTTTTAATAAAAAAAGAATACAATATTTAAAGCTGTATTATAAAAAAACAAAATAAATAAGCATTACAGAACGAATATGTACATACATAAAATTGCATATAAACTAACAAGATGTATATAATTATATACAAATACAATTTAAAAATGGATTTACTGAAATTTTATATGAGCGAGCTTAACATAATTTGTATTTTGAAACAATACACCATACATACATAGTAAATATTTTTCAAAAGGTTCTTTATAAAGTGACAGATTACTTATTTCTGCTAACTTACATTCTGCCTCACAGTGATCAATTACATAAACACATTTTACTGCATCGTACTCAACCGTTTTCCACAACTTTAAGACTAAATATGGGGTACCGTCTGATACGACAATGTCAATTATAACTGAAAATTCATAGGTTGAATTAGCGAAATCGATCGACATCCATTTTAATGAACAGTTGTATTCGATTTTCACCAAACATTTCACACACTAGTATTAAACGTTTTAAAAAAATTGTTCTCTGCTGTTTAAAACACGGTCTGAAACCATTGATGAAATTCGACTTCGCGTACATTACAAATGCTCTTCGTACATGCAATTTGCAAGCTTGTATTTTTTTAATCAAAAATGGTGTTAAGAGGGGGCTCCACAGCACGAATTCCTCGAGATGGCGCCACTGGTGAAATCAAATGTGATTTTAAATCATCTTTTTTAGCTTTATAACGCAAAATTTTCATAAAAACTAAAGGTTACTTTAAAGACTGTTCTTAGCTTTTGGGGCTAACACTGTTTTTATAGAAATAGTAGTTAGAATAAGACCACAATAAATTATTAAATATTGAAAATTTCGAATTTTTTTTTTACTTTACGTAATTTAAAATTGTATCATCCCCTGCCAAATTTAGCGGTTTATAACATATTTCAAGCTACAATGCTAATTTTGCTTATTAACGCTACAAATCAAAATAAACTAGTTAAATTCATTGCAGAGCGAACCTAGCGGTATATTTGTAGAAGTAAAGCTGTATAAAAGTTCAACTACTTCTCGAAGGGAGCGCTGTAAATTGGATGTACGTATAGTCCTCGCAATTTTACTTTCGATGCACGTCATTAACGTCAGTGACGTAGTTATTCAACCATGTTGTCGGTATTATCATGTAAACTTACTGTTTTTGTACATTCTTAATATTACATTGCGTATTACGTTTTCATTAAATGTTTCTACATTCGTAACAGTTGTACTACGCTTACGTTTTGAAGAGATCTAAGAACCTCGTTGTTAGCAACCGTTGTACATACAGAAATAACTGTAGAATATATGTATGTATTACCACAATTTAAATATTAAGTAAAAGGGTACTTCTCGCACAGCATTTACTGATATCAATGGACCACCATTATCTCGTTCAAGCTCAAAATAGTACAGTTTTGTATCAAAAATAATTATAAAAAACAATAAGCACTTTGACATAAAAAACACAAATTTAATTTGACAGATGTCAACAACGTTGCAACTGTAGTAAGCACACCAACAACGTGATAAAAAAAATTCCATAAGACAATTCGGTATTTATTTAATTTTTGCTATAAATAGGGTGGTATGAATTTTACGTCATTAATGACGTGCATCGAAAGTTAAATTGCGAGGACTTTATCTATATTTTATTTGATAATTTTTACTGCATCAACTTCCGCTCTTTAGTGATAAATTAACAATGTATTATTAAGATAGTATTACTATGTATTATGTTTCATTTGTTTGTAGAAGTGTAAATATATGAGAAATAATTCGAATTTAAATTTATGGCCTACAAACTAGTAATGACATTAAAACTAAACTTCAGTATTGCCAAAATTATTTTAAGAAAATAGTTTTGTAAACCATTGCAGCTTCTTCAAAAAACCGATCGCAATCACAATCGTGGATCATAAAAAATTGTCAAAATCATCGATTGCCTATAAAATAACTATCGTAAACATCGATCGCTTATAAAGTAACAATAGCGGTTGTAGAAAAAAAGCAATACTCATTGCTCTTAATCATAAGAATTAAAACAAACTAGCGCGAAATGACCTTAGGAGCGACACACAGATGTTCATTAGTAAGAATAATAGAAAAGAAATAATATTTTCTGACTATTTTAAAAACGGATTACTTCTCTCATTTACAAAAAGTAATATGGTTTTACCTAAAATATTTACTTTTACTTTAATGAAATGTATAATAAGGTAATTCCTTTTTAGTACGTTCAGTACTGCCAATATCGTAGAACTTTCTTTTTAAAAGCCAGTGAGCATTAAAAATTCTTGTGAGTACTGTATTCTTGCATAATTTATAATCAAAGTCATGTGTCATATCGTATTTTACTACTATGCATAAGATAAACAGGTGGTAGTAGTAACATTCCGGTGTAATCATAAACAATTTTTATTTGTTATGTAAGTTGATCCTCAAAACATTTGTGAGCGTATACTGTATTCTTACATAATTTATAAACGATTTGCTAACGATAGAAGTAAGATTTAGGCAATAGAAACAAATTTTGATTTGTTGTGTTTTTAAACGTAGTGCGTTAATTATGTAATAAAAGTTTATGATACCAATAGTATGTATAGGCGTTATACGTTTCCAAATTTAAACATTTTGGCAGGGTGGCAAAATTTTTGAAAAAATTAGATACAAAAAAATTTTGTAGAACATTTTACAAGAAAATTTAAAATTTGTAAGACTCAACGGCCAATTATGGTGTGGAGCGATCAAAACAAAATAAATTTACAAATTAACGTAGTTTTTACTTATTTTTTAATTTTAATCCCTTAGTATAGGTAAATATAACGGTCGTTGCCGATGGAGCGTGATCGAAACGGTCCTATAAGACAAAGTATGATGCTTCTTCTGGTGTGGCATGTATTGTTGGTGCTAACACTGGTAAATTATTATTTGTTGCCGTTAGGAACAAATATTGTCCTGTGTGGGAAAGGGCAAAACCAAGAAATACATATTACAGTGGGCGAACACAAATGTTACAAAAACTGATCAAGAACATCTAGGACAATGGAATCTGACATTATATTAGAGGGTTTTAAGCGTAGTGTGGAAATGCACGGCTTAAAGTACACTCAACCTGTTGAAGAAGAAGACGTAGTGTCTACAAAACTTATGCGCGAATAAACCATGCGGGAATGACATTTTAATTAAAAAAATTGAATACAAGAATCATCTTTTCAATTGTACAATTGTAAAAACGATTTCTGCTCCGGGCACACAGCCTTAAGAATGTTTGCTGTAATAAAAATCCCTTGATAAAAAGCATTTAGCTTACTAACTGATAAAACTATCGCAAAAATGATAGTTGTGCGATAACGAACATTCTCAAGAGAATAATCGCAATTATTCCCACCACTAAACTTTTATAATTTTGCGCCACCTAGCTTTCAATAGTGTAACTTCTTTATTTGTAAAAAATTGCAGCTTTTACACATTTTATAATACTTTTTGTTGCGCTACCTGGCTCACAGTAGTATAACTTTTTAATTTTAATTACTTCACCGTTAAAGCAGCACCTACTAGAGATTACACTCTAAGTGTAAATATGGCCGACGAGACCCCGCTCTTAAATATCATCCGCGTAGAAATATCGTGCACCATCGTGAAACAAAAATGTTTGATTGCGGTGTACATTTATCCATTCTTAATACAAATGCAGTACAAATGGTGTTATTTCACACCCAAAATTACTTTTCATTTATACACCGCCAACTGGTGTTAAAAATAATACAAAAATTACACCATCTTCGCACCATACTTCGGTGTTCAAGGTTACACCGTGATATTTTTTACTGTGTAAGCACAATTCAGCACACTAGTAATTTTTGATTGATAGTCTCCGTAAAATAAATAAGGAAAAAAAGAAATTGTTTTTAGGGCACAAGATAGCACATACTGAACACAATTCAGCACAATAGTAGTTTTTTAGTTTATCAAAAAAAGTTGGGCTAACAACAAGCAAGTAATGGATATTTGCATATCTAGTATATTAACTTCTAAAAAAAATTTAGAAAATGAAAGTGATAGCGTGGAATAATTTGAACAGGAAATTACCATCTCAACATTTCAAGAAATCTTGTATATCGAAAAAATAAGAACTTTATTGAATCAAGAGAAAATGTGCTAAATACGTGTTTTCTTATTATACTTAATGTTTATACTAGTAAATTAATGACAAATTATTTTTTCAAAAATTAACAAATAGTTCCGATATAATTATACATTTTTTGACATTTGTGTAACTTTCGTAGATTTAATTTGATTATCATTTATATATACTTATGTAAGAATTATAATTTTATAACTGAAGCACCTTAGGTAAAATGCGTATTTGTCATCATAAAATAAGAAGCGTAAAAAACATCGTGTATACACTTTCCAGCAATTGTACGTGCTCCTTGTATAAACAAATGCTGAATTCGATATACTTACAAGATAACGAAAAATAAGATAAGACCAGTGTTGCCACAGCTACAAAAAAAATCGTACTAAAATTCAATCGAAATTAGCACTAGATTTATAACAAACAATACTAAACTGGAAAACTAATATCAACATTTTTTCAATATCACATTTATTTACCTAGATAACATAACACTTGCTTAATACAAAAAAACAAAGATAAAAATACACTCTCAAAATAAGTTTAATCAAAAAATACATCGTTTTCGTCTTCTTCTGTTTCCCCACAATTATCCGTCTCTCTAAACATATATACAGGTACATCATTGTTGGGGTTCCATGTATAACAAGTTACATTATTAAGATTCAAATGCTCTTTGCATAAAAGTAATGCATTACATGTATCCGTTTTTGTCAGCATTCTCGACAATCGTAGAATCGGTACATTGGTTAATAATTTTGTTACCAGAAGTTGAAGGAGTTGAAACAACTGATTTTTTAATAACAAATCTATAATAATAAGTATCAGTACAACTTTTGGTGCGACACATTTATTATTCCGCCCCATTATGGGATAAAATATAATACCTACCTGTCCATATTTTTAAATGCACATTTCAAAACAGCACACCAGCTCGACAAATAAATAACCACAAAAGACAAAAAACCTTATAGCGACGAATAATTAATGCAGTGCGTAGTGCCAAACCATTGATTATAACGTAGTGCATTATATGAAAAAAGACAAAGAATGCAGTTAATGAAGTTGTCATTCTATCATTTTAAATTACACTACCGTGTCACACCGTGTCATACGAACTACTACCTACTTACAGACCTACTGACATACAGCCTACATCTACCGTCATTGAATTTTAATAGCATTTGCAATAGGTACCTGATAATAAAATAAAACTTAATTATTGTTTTATATTTGCTTTTAAACTAATTGGATATCTTCAATCAGTAGTTCTACTAAAGACAAATGTGTACTAGATTAACGTTCGAAATCACTTTTGCACTAAATCTTTTCAAATTGTACTAGATCTAGTACAATAGTACTAGCTGTGGCAACACTGGATAAGACTGTCACAATCATTAGAATATAACCATTATATAACGATATAAATACAAATATTTAGCCATCTGCAAACAAATAGATGTACCATAGTTACAAAATCTCTACAATTCATTTTCTGACTATTCTTTGGGTAGCGCTATTACAGCGCTAATCTCACAAGTGTGTTGCCGCCAAACTAATTTCATTTGGCCGCCAGAAAACTACATTACCACAGACATTACAAAGTATATTATTTTTACAAATATAAAAATTATAAAAAAACAAAACTAAAATAAAAATTTGTTACTTTTAAAAAACTATCTAGATAATTTCATGATAGATAACAGAAAAATCATCTAAGATAATCATCTAGATAATATTCAATACTATTATCTAGATAAGAAAAAGATAATGAAAAATTATCTAGATAAATTATCTATATAATTTCATCTAGATAATGCACAACACTGGCAAATGGTGGAGCTAAATTATACCGCTTATACAAGAACCAAGAACTAGTGTTGGGAATAATGGATATATTTCAATAATCGAATTAATCGAAATATCTCGTTTTGCATAATCGAATGATCATTCGTTGTTTCGATTATGAATAATGGCGCGTCCACAGTGTTATCGATCATATGTTTCGATTTGAATCCGAGTGAAAAACTAATTTGTAGGAGTAGCAATTTAAATTTATCGCGCTTAATTGCTGCCATCCTATAGGCCGAATAGTATCCTCTTACAAATCGCGATTTTTATTTTAAACCATTTTTAGTTTTTTTAAATTTCATTAAAAAAAGTTTTCTGATTACAATACTTTACTACATCTACAATTTCTACATCTTATCATGGATAATCATGAGCGGCAAATTAAATAATAATAATAATCAATCTAAAGTTAATGTTCTTTAGATTTATAAATTAATTTCAGTCATCTACTAATTCTTCAAGTAGTTAGTTTAACATTTTCACTTTAATTATTAACAATTTCGGTCATAATTAAACGTATGATTATTCATCAAAAAGTAATTTATAATGAAAGTTTCCAATATTTTGAATCATTCGAATGATTCGAGACGTGGTCTAGAGTTCGGTTCGAGTCGTGTCGATTTCGATATATTTGTATTTCGTTTCATTCATTTCGGTTGTTCCAATGACAGAGTAGACGAGAAACTTCAATTGAGAGAAAAGGAATAACGTTTTAACTTTTCCCCACAACCGTTAGAGGCCACTATGTAATAATTATCGGTAAAAAATACAAATACAGCAAATTTTATTTCCCTCGTTTCCCTCTTTTTCGTACTACCTTGAAGGCTAAAAACGCTGAATTGCATTTCTCGAATAAAATCGACTAAATAATGCAACTTATTTTTACACGTGTTTGATTCTAACGTTTATTACTATTTAAAAATTGAAGGTTTTCATATTCGTTTTAAAGAAAAGTTGTTACAATATTCACACGGTGTTGATTCGAATGAAACTGGAAGTTATTTATATTGTATTTGTGCAAATAAAAAATGTTATATAAAATAAGTCGGTTTTTTTAACGTATAATTATAAAAAAGTGACAATTTTCATAACTATTCTTTCAAAAACAAGAAAACATTCAAAATAAACCATTGCAATAATAATGGGTGCTACCATTGATTGTGCTACCACACCCACACATTAAGTTTAAAATTCGCGCTATTTGTTTTCCCCACAACCGTTGTAGGGCGCCATAAACTGTGTTCCAAGTTTATATACAAGAGATTCCCCTCTATTATGTCCAATGAATTATATTTCGATTATTTCCAATGATTCGAGACTAAGATTCGAGACGTGGTCTAGAGTTCGTTTCGACTCGTGTCGATTTCTATATATTTGACATTTTATATTATTCGTTGCATTTATTAGTACCGCTTCTCGGTTGTTTCGAATGAATGATATTTCGAAAGTATAATCGAATAATCGATTATTTGGCTATAATCGATATATCTCGATTATATCATTCATAATCGCCCAACACTACCAAGAACTATACTCGTTTGTTGTTAACGTTGTTAAATTGGTTGCGTATGCGCAGATTAAAAATTATGTTACAATTATGGATTATGTTACATTATTATTTAGAATTATTTTTGAAGAAAAAATATGTTACAATTCGGTGTTTATACGTATATGTACAATTCGATAATTATGTTACTAGCAAGTTACAAGTGGCAACGCTGATAACAGGAAACGAACAAGCCTATGGAACAAGCAAGCATAAAAGAGTATCAACTCTGTACAAATTTTTCGGACGTTACAACGCCCCGAAGGGCGGTTTTTAGAACTAAAACGGTGTCAAATGATCATAAATAATTGTACTTTACCAGCAAACAAAAGCGCGCGTTTCCACTTTAATTCAAAAGTAGATATTAATTTATATACAAATAAACAAAAATAAAATTAGTAATTAACAGTTTACTACATACAGAAAATAGAATGTTACATTTAAAAACAATGAATAACGAATATATAATCTACAACAAACATTTCCTGATCAATATTATGCGAGTGTTGTCTTCGGGTCATATTAAATGTTGTTCATCATTGTTGGTTCTACGATCTTTTTTGAATCTTAGTGAATTCATGTTTATATTCCCTCCTCTTTCATCCGAGCTTGGGACCGGCAGTGATGACTCCAATGCTAGTTGTTCACCAAATCGTCATCACAGGCAGAGTTAAATTAAATATTTTTTGAATAAATCGTGTTGAACAATAGGACGATGTATAATCTATTGGAATCGGAAACATAATTTAAATTAATAATCATATTTTACAATAATTATAAATAATTAACATGGGTATTATGTGTAATGTCGATTAAGGTTAAGATAATTGAGGGGGTCAGACGTAAAAGGGTTTAAGTGCACTTTTTTGTCAAGTTGCTTTAAGTGCATATTCCTACAGTTAAAGGTTATTATTATTTGATAGTAAAAGGATTTAAGTGCATTTCGCCTCTTTAGTGCCATCTATTGGTCTGCTAAATAATGTTACGCAAAAAAGGTACGATTTGAGTTAGAAGTAAAGAGGTTCAAGGGCACTTGAATCGTTTTACTTCTGACATTCTTTTACTGTTCTTTAAGTGCTGTGTTGTTAATAGTGTAGTGTGTTATTATTATTCGCTTAATTTAGTTTATTTAAATCTAGTTTTCAATGGATAGTGACAAAGAAATTGGTGGTAAGTAGACAATATCAAAATACATTAAAAAATATCCAAATTACGTCAAATTAGGTATGCAAACATAAAGTTAGGTTAATTTCTTCGATTTGTTTTCTTTGCAATCGTATGGCACCTGTAATGTATTAGATTATGATTAATGTGACAGACTTAAATAACATTAAAAATGCAATATTTTTCTTTTTACAGAAATATCAGACCCTTATCAAACTGATGAAGATTCGGATTATATACCAGAGTTAGATGGACAAGGTAAAAGTGACGAGATTGTAGTTAACGATAATCATGCCGGTGAAGAAGATAGTCAATCCAGCCAAAGCGAGTCTTTCCATGTTACACCTTTAAAAACAAGACAGCGTAAACGGCGCCACCAGACCTGGAAAGACAATTTTGCCAAGAGACTGCGAACTGAAGGAAAAAAGTATGTTGGTCGTAAGAACAAGTCACAAAAAGGTAGACAATTAAAAGAATACAATCATGTGTGTCGATACCATTGTAATCAAAACATAAGTGAGGCTGAAAGACATCAACTATTCAAAAAAATTTATGAATTACCATCGTACGATCTACAAACTTCATTTCTATCTTCACGTATTAAAAAAGTTAAACCTAAAAGATGCAAATCAGATTCTGCTAAAAACAAAAGTTATAGCACACTCATAACATTGTTACGACACCGCGTGTGCAAAAGTTTCTTTCTGCGCACGTTTGACATTACTGTGAGACGTTTTCAAGTAGTTTGTTCAAAAATAACAGAACTAGGAATAGTTGAAACTGATAAACGGGGAAAGAAAGAACCTCCAAACAAAATTAAGGAATCCTGTAGAAGAAATATTATTACCCATATTAATATGTTTCCCAGATATAGCAGTCATTATTCAAGAAGAGACAATCCAAATGCTAGATACCTTCAGGGCGATTTGTCTATAAGTAAGATGTACAAAATGTACAAGGAGTTTTGTAATGAACAACATGAGGAACCCGTAAAAGAATCATATTATAGGTTTGTTTTTAACACGGAATTCAATTTAAGATTCCATAAGCCTAATAGCGATACGTGTAGCCGTTGTGACAATTTTCAGAACTGATAAAATATTCTGAAAACGAGGAAATCGTAAAAAATGTCAAGCGCGATTTAGAATTACATCACAGAAAAGCCCAGAAGGCGAACGATGTCAAAAGATGTGATATCGAAGCAAATAAGATTCAGAGAATACTACTGTAATTTGCTTCGATTTGCAACAAACCCTGCCGACACCGCACTTAACTACATCGAAAGTATTTTACCTTCGTCAGTTATGGACGTACAATTTTTGCGTGTATGACTTACTGAGCGAAAAAAGCCATATGTTTGTTTGGGATGAAACGATTGCCTCACGAGGATCGCAGGAAATAGGGTCATGCCTGTTAGAGTTTATTAAACGTCTGCCTCCACACATCACAAAACTCATTGCATATAGTGATTCATGTGGGGGTCAGAATAAAAACAAAAACATTTGCAAATTGTTCACTTTTTTAGTACAAGCCACTAACTTGACTGATATTCACCATAAGTTCTTGGAGCCTGGCCACACTTTCATGGAATGTGACAGGAGCTTTGGTTTAATAGAAAAAAGAAAACGACAATATCCACAAGTTTTTATCCCCAAACACTGGCAGGAAGTAATACAGAATTCTTCAACAAAATTTGTCCTATACAATATGGCTACAGATGATTTTTATTCTTTTTCACCCCTCCATCAAATGATGAAAGATTCTAAAAAGAACACGACAGGGCAAGTTCTGAAATGGAGAAGCATTTCCTGGCTGGCGTATTTTAAATCAGAAAAGTTTTCGTTTAAATATAAATGTACATTGAACAACGATTTTGAGTTTTTGGCATGTTCAATCGCAGCATTGCAGGTTGGACGGCCATCTCTGCAGCTATCTATTTTGCCCCCTGAACGACACTACATTAAAATTAAGAACGGCAAAATATAAAAATCTTCAGTCTCTTGGAATTCGTTCCTCCACTTTACCATAAATATTATAAAAGTTTAAAGCATGAAGGGAAATCTTCAACCAGTACCGCAGTCAAAACGGGATCAGCAACAACTACTACAGGCAAGGAATCTGATGACGAAGAAGATAGCCTCTTTCTGGAATCAGACTATGAGTAATACGAATATTGTACATTTTGTACTTATTTTTATTATTATCTTTTTTTTCAATATTTTATAGTAAGGTAAATAAAGTTCAAAATAAAATTTATTAGAATGCGTGTTTCCTTTCACTATAAGTATTAATAACTTCACTTGAACCGTTTTACGCGTTTCAAACGGTAATTTTAATTCAAGTACATTTTTATTAAAAAAAAGAGGCAAAATACAGAAATACTCTATTAGACAGGATAGTTTCAGCGATACAGATAAGATTTTTCACTAGAAATAATGTCCCTAACCATTGATTCGAATTTTCAAATATCAATAACTTTCAAGCTAATAATAAAGTATATTTTAGTACAGTAATTGCACTTGAATCATTTTACCACCAATTTTTTTTTACATGCATAATGATTCAAGTACATTTTTGCAAAAAAAATAAATAAAAAAGCAAAATTAATAAATTCCTTCTCCTTGGTAATGTTTTTTCACCTTTAAACAGTGTTGGGATGTACCTAGGTAAATGTACCTAGGTACAAGTACCTAGGTAATTTTTGTGTACCTATGTACCTAGAAAGGTACTTTTTAATTAATGTACCTTTACCTGTACTTAGGTACTTTTTAGAACGTACCTTTGTACCTAAGTACCTAATAAAATAGGTACTTTTAAGCGTATATGTATTGTACGCTTTATATATTTGTTTCGGACTTAATCACATTTAAAATTACTAAACTTCCAAAAATAATACATGACCTACGCAATTTTTTCTTAATGATGCCCGAAGGGTACCGTTAATGTGTATAAAACTTCCTTGTTAAAAGTGCAAATGTAGGCAGTGACAGCACACTAAAAGACAGCCCTCGGATGAATTGGGATGAATCATTACAGCAACGCAATCGGACTGTTAACATGAGTAGCCAGGGTATCAAACCGAATGCGATAAATTTCGAAACTTACAAACTTAAATAATCTATATAAAATAGAAGATGATTTTTAGAAAAAGAGTTGTGGAGTTCTAGGAAAAAGCAAACAACTATAACTGATTATATAACACAGTGACATTATAATAAAATTTATTACGAATCGTATTTCTGCTTATATAAACAATACGTGCTTAATGACTTGTTCTAAAAACGACATATTTGACTTTGTATCATACTAAATTACATAAACATAGCCGAGACGGGTATAACCAACGGTATAACATAAATGCTGTAAAAGCACGACCTCAATGAAAATTAAGGTGTCGTGTACGTCGAATAGAAAGTCTTCTCGGATAATAAGTACAAAACGATCGGTCCCTTGAAGTACTTACTAACCGATGTTAACTGTATCACTAAACTGCCATGCCTTACCCATCCCGTTCAGTTTCTTATAAATTAGTCCTAAAACCTTAACAGGTAACTTGTGTGTGTCATCAACAGTGATTAATATATAGTAATCTCAAAAGTAGATGAATGCCACGTGACTTCAAATTTATGACGTCAGAATAAGTAATGTTGCCAGTTCTTATGTTGACATTTTATTGAGGTTAATTTAAAATTGGTTATGTTTTACATTCTTTTAAATAATTTTATAAGCTGTTTGTTCTATTAAAAATCTTTAGTTATACACAAATTTATATTTGTAAGATTGGCAGAATTAATATTTCAATCATCCGATTTGATACTTGATTTGTTTAATTAACTTTCGACTTTGCATTAAAGGTGAAATTGTTTTTACTTTGGATTAAATCAATATCAAATATTAATTTGGTTGATATTACAATTATTTGAGTTGATTGTAGAAATGTTTTTTATCTGAATTATCCCGACAGTAGTTATTTCATCGTTGTAAAATAATATTTATCATGGAACAACCAACAAAAGCAGAAGCTACATATATTTTGTGAATAATATGAACAATCAGTACTAGCTACTAGCAGTTTTGGAACACGAATTCAATAAATTGTTTGAATGAACAAGTCGTCTGACAAATAAATTGCATTTATTTGAATTATTCCAACACTTCGATGTTTTATATATAATCTTTTTTTTTTGTTACATTACTACATAGGTATGGAATATAATTCTTGGAACTAAAAAACAAAACAGTTTAATATAATAGTTATTTCTTCTAGCAGCGACTATTTATTAAATTAACGAACAATGTTTGCACCTTGGTTCTGTTTCTTACTCTCAAGTCACCAGGTTCTCCTGCAATAACTTTGACCCAGACATCCTCGTATAAACTTATTAAACCTTTTTTTTTTAAGAAATACTAGATGAAAAACAGAACAATGCTACTGAAGACACAGAGAACATTGTTAATGCCAATTTATTTATAACGAAAATAATAAAAACAGGAAACTAACATTAACAATTATTTTACATGCTACATTGAAAAACAAATGTGCATATTTTTTAACAAAAATTTGAATGGTAGACAATTTGCATTTTAAATAGGGCGTCATTAATTTATATAAGTTTTAATCAGGCAGGGTGACTATCATCATTTAAATTAATAATGAGCGGCGCCACGTCCCCGTCGTCGAAAGCTACTTCTCTCTTCCACCAATCTTCTATTATCTGTTCGCAATGTCGAACAGAATTTGCCCATGCATCTTCTGGCACCGCCATTAAAGCTTCTTTCCACATATTTAAGCAGCTTTCAACTGATTTTCCATCCCTTCCTATATGTTTATTGTAATAAGTTTTTGTAATTCCCCATATTAGTTCAATTGGATTGAATATACAATGATAGGGAGGAGACGAAGTACCTTATGGTTATATTTTTCAGCCAATTGATCGGCTGCATACATTTTTCAGGTTTATTCCTATAAATCAAAATTTTAGTTTATTCATTAACAGAAAAATATTAATTTACCTTTCAACAATGTGTAGTAACTCTTTCTTTAAGCAATTGATTTCAAATGAAACATGTTGTTCTTTTAACCATTTCTGGATATCTTCTTTTTTCCATCCACTATTTGGAGTCTTCGTAACCAAAGTACTGTGGTATGGAGCATTGTCCATTATAATTGCAGAAGGTTTAGTTAAATTTTTCAGTAATTTATTCTCAAACCAATTCAAAAAATTTGCTTGATTCATTTCCCCGTGGTAATCTGAGTTTTTGGTCGAGGAACTAAATACCAAGTCTGCACCAGGAATAAATCCATTCTTATTACCGGCATGAAGTACAATATACCTATTTTTAACAAATTTTAATAATAGGCATAAGAAGAGTTTTATCTAAGTTACCTTTTGCCATCGACTTTGGTAGTTTTTACAGTTTTTAAATCGTCATCCTGCCAAGAACGACCCACTGTACCATTTTGAAAAATCCAGGTTTCATCCAAGTAAACAAATTCGTAAGTTTTTGCTTTTTGAATTCTTAAATACTCTTTTAAGAATCGAATCCGTTTGATTACAATGTTTGGTAATTCCATTAAACCTCGTCTAGGATTATCTTTTTGGTACTTAAATCCTATGTTTTTGAGAACAGTATTTAATGATGTTTCACATCCTTTAAAAAGTTCGTCAGCAACAAGTTTCTGTCTCAATAATTGAACTGTTACAGGTTCATCTAAATTAATTAAAATTGTTAAATTGAATTTTTACTAATTTTACAACTTACTATTTTCATACATTCTATAAATTGTGTTTCGAATAGCAACCTTGGCAAAATTATCAATGTTTGTTACTGGCCTTGGAAGTTTTCGTTTCAATTGAGAAGTACTCGGGATACTTTCATCGTTAACTTTCTGGGATGCTCGGTTTACGGTGGAAATACTTATCTTTAAGGCAACTGCTACACGCTGTAATAAAACTTAAAAAGTAATTTTGTTCTTAATTGTAATTAGTTAAACATACCTCTCGAACATTATTCAAAGATAAAAACGGTCCACCTGCATCACGTTCTTGCTCGAAAAATTCAATTAACGAAACTATCAACTCATAACCACGTTTTCCTAATTCCGTACCAGGCATATTAATAAACTAAACTCGCAAAATAAGTAATCAAGAAAATTGTTCTGAAAAGAACAGTTTTAATATAAATAAGAAACCAAAACGAATTTAACCTAACTTGACAATAATAAGTACGCGAAAAAGTGACAACACCGTGTTGTAATACCAACCTCTTTCTTAAAATTCATGCGAAAATAAACACAATCTTAAACTGTTTAGTGTGGTATGATTTTGACGTCATATGTCACGTGGCATTCATCTACTTTTGAGATTCCTATAGTAGCATATCGTTGATTGATTTCAATCATTTAATGCATATTATAGCTGTAATTATTTCTATCGTTTTTCAATGAGATCGCATAAATAAGAGTTGGCTTACTAAATTTGTATTTGCTATGATCATAAATAAGTAACTAAAAAGTACCTGAAATTTTAAGGTACATTTTTTTTGTACCTGTACCTGTACCTAGGTACGTTTGCCAAACCTGTACCTACACCTGTACCTAGGTACTTTTAAATAAATGTACCTGTACCTGTACCTAGGTACCAAAAAATGAGTACCTGTCACAACACTGCCTTTAAATAAAGCTTAAATATGAACACAGTTTTCCAAACTTATTGTTGGAATTTTGAAATTCAAGTTAACTTTAAAGCCATTTATCTCATAACTAACACAAATGCACTTAAACCATTTTACTTCTTGGCCCCTCAATTGTAAATAACAAACTTGAAAAATATTAGAATCATTGCATGTTGATATTCATTTGCATAATTACATATTAATTTTGATTAAGATTATACTCAAAACTAGTAAACATTATAATATATTTATTTAATAATTACATTTAAACAGAATACTCACCCGAACAAGGTTAGAAACATGCTATGCTCACTCCGCTCACTCCTTCTATTAATACAGAATATAGTGTGGTTTCGAACCGAAAAGTACTGTATTACATCGCATTGTGCGCTAGTGTCTCAAAATTTAGGGACTTTAGTTTCTAACACACATTTTCTAATTTTGTCTAAATAAGGTCTAAATTAACCGAATTAACCTCATTTTATTTGTACGTTAACGTTATCGGCGTTTTTGTGTCCTACCTGTTTTATTCCAATCTTAATTCTTTTCCGATTTTAATTATTAGTTTTGCTTTTATTCCATTTGTTTTGCATTATTTGTTTTCTATTTTTTTTAGTTTTTCTTACTATTATTCTTCAAAAACAAATCAGTCTTTTTCAAGACTTACTTTTTCCTAGTAGTAATTACTTTTATTTACTATTATTGTCAACCTTAATTGTACTTGTGCACTATTATTTTTGCAATGGGTTTCAAGTGCTTAGTTAGAAACTGCAATAATACGCAGGCTAATTCTAAAATGCATGTGCTTCTCAAGGATCCTGAGGTAAGTGATAGTTAATTTAAGGCAAAGGATAATTCTTATAGTTTGTGATCTGTTCTGCCTATAAAACTACATATATGACTGAGCACTGTTCTAAAAACGGGGTCAAGTGTTGCACAGACTATAAATACAAGCATAAGAGTTTTTGTTATTGACGTTATATTCATATTTATATTCTAGCTCTTCATGTTATGGTTAGTGGCAATTCATCGTGAAGGCTTGGACATATCAAAGAGAAAAAGTTATCGGGTGTGTGACATCCATTTCTCAGACGATATGAAGTTTGATCAACATCGGAATCGAAGCAATCTGGTAGTATGTGCTGTTCCCAATATCTACTTAGAAGGTATTACTTTTTATGTTACATATTAGGAAACTTGAACTTGAAATTTTTGCCATAATTCTAATGTTTATATTTATAAACATTCCAGTTTCATTACAGAAAACTATTCAATTTGATTGAATGTCTTCATTTTAATATGTTTATACATATATGTATATATATATTTTTAAACTGAAATGATTGAAATACTAATTCTTTTTTTTTTATAGATGTGCCACAAGATCCATGTCCTGATACATCTAAGGATGTGCATATGGAGGTCATTTCGGAGCAACAAATTATAACAAGTTCCAGTACTACTGACATGTTTATTCCTGAAGAACCCAACCAGCAAAACTTAACTTTCAACAAAAGAAAGGGTATTTTAATTTGTTCTATTTTATATAGTTGTCCTAAAAATTAGGAAATCATTGCTTTTGATATTTTCTTCAACTATAAAATTATTCATATTTTCTTTAGTTGTTTCAATAACATTATTTCATGAAATGGAATTCAATGTAACATAAATCATAATTTTCAGGATTGTCTTGTGATGTCACACCAAATTCTCCAAGAACACCCAGATGCCGCAAAGGTAAGATTATTATCGGTAAGTGGTGTGCGAACTCTTGTTTCTTCGAACTGAATTCGAGCTGACTATTATTCGACAACATTTATACGAACTCAAACTATTATCGAACTATTGTTTCCCTTTAAGCCATGTGTACTTAGGAGTCACGTTTCTCACTAAGATTTGTATTAGTAATAATTTAAATTTAATCATAAATCTGTCATTTTAAATGTAGTTTAAAAATAAAGAATTTTTGCTTTGTGAAGTGATTATGGTATAGTAAATTTTACGCAAAGTTCGAAATAAGGTTCGAAAATTTCGAAAGTTCACTCATCCCTATTACCAATTCGTTGCCTTAATTTTAAATTAATGTTATTTTATAATACTCTAGTCTTCTTTCTATAAGTTTGTTTTGTTATTCATTTCCTAATTTTAATCTTTTTCGAACTCTTCCATTCTTCTGTTATTTTTGATCCCAGAAGCTTTTTTTATTTATGTTTTAGTTTTTATCTTTTTACATATTTTCTTCTTTAATTTTTATTACCTTAGTCTTTCTGATTTATTCTTAATTTATATTGTTCTTCCATTTTTAGATATAAGAAGTAAAATGAATTTGTTGAAGAAAGGAAATGTTTCACGGCAAAATCAACTGAGTCCAGTTGCAAGAAAGTATTATACAATAGCAAAGAATATGGTTAAGGTAGCACGAAGATTGGATATAGACGATGTTTCTAATAAAAAACGCCTCAAAGAGTTAATGAAATATACAACATCTGAAGAATTTCATAGCACAAATATCAACGCAGCAACATTGAAATTTTTTAATTCGCAACTAAAGCATCAGGCGAAGAAAAGTAGAGGACGCCGCTTTAGTATCGATGATAAAATTTTTAGTTTATCACTATTAAAACAAAGTCCGAAATGCTACAAGCTTCTTAAAAAAATATTTGCATTGCCGTCCCGAAAAACGTTAATGACATTATTAAACCGACTGCCTTTTTTTATGTGGTATTAACCCACATGTAATGAGTAGTTTAAAATTGTCAGTGCAAAACATGAATGAATTAGATAGATATTGCTGTTTAATGTTTGACGAAATGTCGCTGGAAGCAGCATTGAGTTATAATAAAAAATATGATTGCATTGACGGATTTGAGATCTCTGGTGGTAACACACAAATGAAATTTGCAGATCATGTTATGGTTTTTATGGCAAGGGGTATAAGGAGAAAATGGAAACAGCCAATATGTTTTTCTTTACTGAAGGAGGTATGAATGCTATCGAATTGACACGACTTTTAAAAGAGATTATACTGTCTCTTCATAACTTAGGACTAAAAGTTATTGTAACTGTGTGTGATCAGTTATCAACTAACGCAGCAGTAATCAATAAATTAAAAGAGGAAACTAGGAGATACCATTTGTTAAAACAAATTGAAAATAAAATGTACGGTTTTACTGTAGATGGAAATGAAATAATTCCATTATTTGATACCCCACACCTTTTAAAAGGCATCAGCAACAACCTACTTGATGCGAAAGCAAAGTTTACGTGGAAAACAGGAGAGCAAATTGCAGCATGGGAAGACATCAGGACATTATATGAAATGGACGTAGGCGACTATGACACTAAAATGTGTTACAAGCTAACAGATGCTCATATATATAAAGAAAAGATGAAAAAAATGAAGGTGTCTCATGCAGCCCAGGTTTTTTCACATAGAGTTTCATCTACGATGAGAGGATTGATATATCACAGTAAGTAATTTGTATACAACAATAATATTAAAGTGAATCATGAAATTGTTAAAGGTGGTATTTACTACAAAATTTCAACTTTTTGTGTTATGACTTACGTTTTGATGAACAAAAGCAATACTTCATTTTGAATAGGAAAATACAGTAAGCATTGTATGAAAAGTAACCGAAAACATTATATTAAACTAAGTACTGCTTTTGTTAAACAGAACGTTTAAGCAGTTACACGGAAATTCAAATTATATAGTAATCCTATTAGTGTTAACAAAAAAGTTGTGAATTCAATTAAACAAGATTCTTAAAAAAATTTTATCATAACTTTATTTACTTTAGGTGACACGAGCTATCTTTCAAAATCTGCTTTGGGCACAGCAGATTTTTTATTATTCATAGACAAGCTTTTCGATAGCTTAAATGGCTCACTAATTAAACCAGTGCATGGTAAAATATTGAGATGCGCAGTTAGTTCATCTACCCCACATGTGGAATTTTGGTATGAAGCAATAAAAGTATTGCAAACGGTAAAATTTTTTACAGATGGAAAACCTGAAACTGTCCCTCCAACTTTAAAAAATTTAATTTCAACAATTCGTGGTTTTATATACATCTGGAAGAAACTTGAGGGTGAAGGTTTTAAATTTCTTTGCACTAGAAATCTGAATCAAGACCCCCTTGAGAATTTTTTCGGTTGTATTCGAAGCCACGGTGTTCGAAATATAAATCCTACATGCAGTGCTTTTGTTGCTTCATTTAAAAGTTTACTGATAAATAATTTTGTATCAACGCATTCTCCCGGTGCGAATTGTGAACAGGATGAAACTGAAGGTGCACTTAATTCGTTAAAACATTTTATTTACGAAGAAGTTGGCAGTGAAGGTTTAGAACCAATTCAACATTTCGAACATCAACAAGAAGTAGGAAGTTTTTCTTTTAGTGATAATGACAGTGATCTGATCAAAAATCATAGTTTTATTGCTGGATATATTGCCAAATCAATTCTGAAAGTTGTAGGCAATTGCATGTACTGTAAAGAATATTTAATTTCCACATCCTCTGAGCCAGAACATCATTTAATTAACTATAGAGAATATAATTTTAGAGCATTGGTACGTCCAAATACCCATTTTATTAAACTGTACGGCAAATACGTCGATGTTTTACACTATTATTTGCCAAAACTATGCACAAGTAATAATCTTACCAAAATGTTGCATGATAAACTTAAAAGTTTAGTTTATATAAATTTTGCATGTTTCAATCACAATTTGCAAACAATTTTTATAGACAAATTTATAAAGTTTTATGTCCATACGTGGATAAAAAATGTAAATAAAATACTCAGAGGAATTGATGTAACAAGAGAAAATATAAACGATTTTGTTAAACAGAAAGCTTATCAACGATACATAAAGTATAAAACTAAGAAGCATAAAGTTTGTAGTATGAAGGGGCTTCAGTAAAAGATATTTATTTATTTTTACTATTCTTATATTAAACTGTATTGTATTACTTACTTCTTGTCTTATTAAATATACTTTTATATTGCTGAAATAACTTTTATTTCAAGTACACATGTATTGTATAAACCGTATAAATTGAAGTTTTTAGAAATGAGCATGAAAGGTCCAGGTATTTTTAAATTACCCTCCTATTCTACACTAGCGCTGTATGCGACGTAATACACAACTAACAAGACACAGTTGAGTCGACTATAGTCCTCGCAATTTTACTTTCGATGCACGTCATTAACGTCAGTGACGTAGTTATTTAACCATGTTGTCGGTATTATCATGTAAACTTACTGTTTTCGTACATTCTTAATATTACATTGCGTATTACGTTTTCATTAAATGTTTCTACATTCGTAACAGTTGTACTACGCTTACGTTTTGAAGAGATCTAAGAACCTCGTTGTAAGGAACCGTTGTACATACAGAAATAACTGTAGAATATATGTATGTATTACCACAATTTAAATATTAAGTAAAAGGGTACTTCTCGCACAGCATTTACTGATATCAATGGACCACCATTATCTCGTTCAAGCTCAAAATAGTACAGTTTTGTATCAAAAATAATTATAAAAAACAATAAGCACTTTGACATAAAAAACACAAATTTAATTTGACAGATGTCAACAACGTTGCAACTGTAGTAAGCACACCAACAACGTGATAAAAAAAATTCCATAAGACAATTCGGTATTTATTTAATTTTTGCTATAAATAGGGTGGTATGAATTTTACGTCATTAATGACGTGCATCGAAAGTTAAATTGCGAGGACTTTATCTATAACTATTATTTTATGACAATTTAGCGGGAAACTGAACCAATCTTATTAACGTTGCGCACCTACAAAATTGCCCACCAACGCCCCGAAGGGCGGTTTTTAGAACTATCGGGCACATTTGTCTTCCCCTTATGTGTGTATCTTGTTATTCTGATTTTGTTAACAATATGTTTACATTAATAAATTGTATTTTAAATTTAAATAATTCTTTTATTTATAAAATTTAAATGTATATATTTATGTTAATTAATATAACCTTGAGATGACGCTACGATAGTATTGTGTAGATTTCTATAATTTAAAAAAAATAGGTCTTGGGTCAAACATAGATGTCGATAGTATCTGAAAAATCATACCATTTTTTATACACGGAGTGCTGCATCTTTCTTACATTTTATGGAACTAATCATAACTTAGAATCATAAGGTGAGAATAAATAATTTTGTTGAAGTTGGTATTCCTGTTGTTATAATATTCATTTAAATTTCTCATATAAAATTACTATGCATATTGCTAATTATTATGCGCATCAGTGATGCGTAATGAGATCAATAATTAAAACCATTAAAACTTGAAAATTTTTATTTTCATAAGTTATTACTCTTTGGATTTTCAATAAATAAAAAATACAATAAATAAGACGGCGGCATCTATTGGTGTTATTAGATACTGCACCAAGGAGTTACAATAGAAAGGTTGTTTGCATGTTATTTGTAAGATCAATCCTCGTCTTTCATTTATGCTTGCATATGATCATTTATTGGAAACGTGTAATGCATTTCTGACGTAAATACTTTGTCGTACAAATTCCAATGTTCTTCTGAATTGTGAACCTTGTCTATGTTGCACATTTTATTGTTACCTACACATTGGTGTTGCTTGCCCTTTAAAAGGTAATTTTAACAATCGCTAATTACTTTTTTTTAGTCATATACACGTGCATGCTATACATAATGCGCTATGGTGTCTTTCAGAAATGTCCATTTCAAGGATTTCAGTATTTTTAACTAACAATTTAATTTATACTCGAAAAAAAAGTTTTAAAGACGTAAGACGACATTCATGTGACTATTGTTTTAATAGCTACAAGGGTTTTAGGCAATCATGACTCACATAAACAAAAGAAACTTTTCCACTGTACAAATCTCGAAAAACCTAGAGTTAATTAGTAAAAACAAAATACCGGAAGTATCTAATTTTAAAGTATGTGGTAACTTTGATAAACCATTAGTTATTTTACTTTCGTGGATGTTAGCTAAACGTAAGCACATGTTTAAATTTGCTGATTTCTATATGGAGCACGGTTTTGATGTTCTTAGCATCAACATGACACCGTGGCAGATGTTATGGCCTAGAAAAGGATCTCACGTAAGAATGAACATATATTCAAATATTATAATTTTAATATTGTATTTCTAGGTAATTGCTAATGAAGTTGTTACATTTCTTGATGTAAACACAAGGTGTACTCCGTTAATAGTACATGGATTTTCAGTAGGCGGTTACCAATGGGGTGAAATCTTAGTAAGAATATCACAGGATCAACCTCAATTTCAACACATTTTAAATAGAATTTCGGGACAAATATGGGATAGTGCTGCTGACATATCTGAAATTTGTTATGGATTTCCTATGGCATTGTTTCCAAAAAATCTAGTATTACAAAATGCAATGAAACAATATATTTTGTAATTTTCTTTGAAAATTTATAGATACATTTTGAAAAGCGCATTTTAGATACCACATGAAAACCTTTGATAAAGTAGCAACTTGTCATTATGTTCGGGCAAGTCAACTATTTCATAGTGATATAGTCAAAGCTCCTGCATTGTTGTTTCTCAGTAAAACAGATCCAGTGGGAGCAGAGAAGTCCAATTTACGTTTAAAAGAGAATTGGGGGAATTCTGGAATTAAGGTAAATATGTTACCAACGTAACATACATTTCAGCAATAGTTGTAGGTGTACTGGCAATGTTGGGATAAATCACCTCATGTGGGACATTACCAACGTCATCGTACTGAATACATAGAGAAATTAGAAAATTTTTTAAATGATGTTGGTGTCATTTCCAATAAAAATAAATTACATGCTAAGTTATAATCAGGAACACTCTGAAGTACTTAGATATAAATTTCTGATTTCTCTATTAATAAAGACTGATATTATAGAAACTCGGAAATTATACTGTATTCTGTTTTTACACATCTCATGTTTTATAATGATTGTTTAAAGTTAATTGCACTTTATATTTATTTATTCTTCTTCTAGTAAACTGTAGGTATTTCTAAAAACATATAAATATTTGTGTACCATTCTATAAACAATTTTTTTAAATAAATCTATATTCTGCCGAAAATAAATAATCTTAAAATTGAAAATATCTTAATATGAATTGCAATCACAGTTGTCACCAATTCAACAACACGTCATACGAACGCACACGATACTGCGAAGTTGTTCGATACGGGCGCTGTCGATTCCACTTCCTGTCATTGAATACTCATGAGAAGTTAACGCCAAAAAAATGCTGCTTATTTGAAATTAAAAATAACGTAAAACGCATAATCGTTATTACTTATCGCAAATTACCTTGTATTTTATATTATGAGCTCAAATTAGATTAGATAAATGTCTGTATTCATTATCAAGAAATATCTGCCAGATGTACAGTGGATATTCCATAACGACAATAACAATATATATTGTAACCTGCGTTTGGAATTTTAGCAGTGAATCTTTTATGTAAGACCCCGTAATTAGATTCAGCTGGCTGAATTTTCTGTTTTCTTTTTTTTTCTCGATTGATTAGTTCGATGTTAGCATCGAAAACGTTTTATTCGTTATTTTATTACGTCGGATTTAAGTTTATTTGTATTTCAAGTTATTTCACAATTATTACTGGTATTTTTTTTGAATGCATAAAGTTCCGTGGTTTTGATTTTGATTTAGTGTTTTACTTGTTTATCTCAGTAAAATAACACTGCTAGATAATTTACGACTTCCTTTTCGGAATGTAATTCGATCAATTTTTCGTGTTATCTTTACTTTGTTTATGTTGAGCTCTTTTACGAGCGCGATTGGAACCACATGATAATTCAGCGAAGTAAGCGTTTTCGGTGAGAAATGTGTCTTTCTGTCGAGGGTCTACGTGACAAGATGCACATAGCCAATTATAGCTTTCATCTTTGTTAATTTAGTTCGTTTAGTGTTCCATCTTTTACAAAGATTTTACGGCGCAAGTTCATTGAATTAAGTGGGAATACGAGGTGTTAAAAGAAGTAAAATTTTGTTTTTGGGGATTATTGTTTCGGTGGCAATTAAGAAATACCGGGTACCGTGATGTAGTTGAGTGGTTAGGGTACTTTTACCCTATCGTATTGTAATACCGCGGAAGTTAGTTGGAACCGTGAAAATTAAGTGTAGTGGTGGAAAAGTTTGATTTTCCAAATTTCGTAATTTACAGTTTAAGTAGACTTCATGGTTTCCAAAAATAAAAACTCACGTTTCAAGTTGGATATGCAATCGTTGGGTTGTGCTACATCCACTCTTCGCATTTGTGCGGATTTTATTTAAGTGTTAAAAAGAAAATTCTTCCGCCGTCATTGCAATTGTTTGGGGTACCTTTCAACTGGTCACTAAGAACTAACCACAGGTTCTTTCCTGAAGTTACGACGAATTCAAGGTATTTATGTTGCACCATTTATTTAATCGTGAAGATATTATTTACGTGATTAAGTGTTAAAAGCTTTGAATTTCAAGTAAAAATTACAAGTGTCTCGAATTGATTTAACGTTAATGTAACTAATTACTGTCCGTATTTATCGGAACTGTAACTTATCCCGAGTTAAAAATTTATTAAACGGGACCGAATTTTCGATTCAAGATTTATATATATTAGTTTTATATTAAATAAGTTTATTTTTTTTTGTTTTGTTGTAAATGAGTAATTTCGACGCGCACACGGCCGTGATAAATTAAGATTTATAATTTGTGCTTGGTTTTATTAAATTCTGTATTTTGTATTATTTTGTTATTGAGCAGTTATTCAAATAATTTTAAATTTTGTTTTTATCAAACGTTCATTTACGTACCTTTTGTTGTTTTGGTTAATTTTTGTTGATTACTTTACTTTTGTGTCATTATTCATTTTTTTTTTGTGTCTTCAAATAAATGTTAAATTGTTAAATGTAAAGAGTTTTTAATTCCGTCGGCCTCCGCGTGTGTAACTTTATTAATTTATTACAGATTTTAGTGAGATACACTCTATCAAGGTAAGTCCGTTTAGAGTGTATCCCTCAGGAGCGGACTTGTGGTTGGCAAGGGCCAGAAGTCCATTAAGCTTTACTCCTTCTTGGCGCCCTTTGATTTCGACATTATTACTTTTCGATTTTGTGTTTTCGTCAAGCTGATCCAATTCAATCACGAAACTTTTAAATCTTTTAAATATAACCCACCCCGTCTCCACTGAGCAAGCGGCACAACATCGTTTATGTTACCTCATTTCAGGCAGTGACTTTGTTTTAACTTTGGCATTATATATATATATATATATATATATGCATTTGTATCCTCTTCGTCTCCGCATATCTTTAGGACGCCCATCCATCCGGTAGAACAAACTATGTTACACAAGTTTTTTCCGTATTTAAGGGGTCAGGTGTTACACCATTTTACAGGCAAAGGTAGAGGGGTAATGATATCACATGTTTTTTTCATACAAAATACAAATCTGTATTTAGTACTACCCTATCTCCATATGGGATTACGACGCTTTCGCCTCCTTATGTATATAATTGTAAAATGCTACGGTTGAGTTCACCTCCAGCGGCGCTGCCAAAGTTTAAAAATATTTTCAACGCATTTCACAAAACAGCTTATGCACGCTGTGATAATACAGCATCATATTTTGTACTTGTGATTTAGTTTTTACAGTGGTACAACTTAATTTTTAATTATTGTGTGCAGACAGTGTATTAACATTGTTGTTGAGTATTGTGCAGTTAAAGCAGACTGCTGCAATAAATACTTGTTCGCAGTAAGTAAAAGTTGGTTTTATTACAAAATAGATGTATTGGCGTATTGCTGAGAACTCAAAATATTCTAATAACTGCTTAGGTACGTCTTTTCAATTACTGTGGTGTACAAAATTCTTGACAACGTTTAAATGTTTTATCGCCAAATTCATTTTTTATTTTGTATTATTTTTATGATTATAGCTTGCATCTTCAGAGTGGCAAATGTCACTGAAAGAAAAAGTGTAGCCAAGATTTGCTGAGTCTTAAACCGTCTTCTCGGTTCATATTACATGGATGTTTTTCTATTTCCACAGCTTCGCGGATTAGTCTGGGAAAGTAGAAAGGAGTTCTAGCTAACACTTTAGTTTAATCAAAGTTCAGCGTGTGTCCTTGGTTTCACACGTGTTCTGCCACTGCTGATTTAGTAACTCTGCGGTGTGTGCAGTCAGCCATATGTTCTTTTACTTTACATGTATTTCAGTTATAAACCAACGTGTTCAAACAAGTAGAAGGAGCGGCCTTGCGTTCACCGCTCTCTCCAGTTATAGCCAATTTACATGGAATATTTTGTAACTGATATTATGAAAAATGTTGAGTTAAAACCAAAAACTTGGTTTAGATATGTTGATGATACGTTTGTTGTATAGCCTCATAGCAAAGATAAACTAAATCAGTTCTTTCAACATCTAAACTCTGCACATAACAGCATTAAATTTATTATAGATTTAGAACACAACAACAGCCTAATCTTTCTTGATGTACTGGTGAGAAGGTAAAATAACGGAAAATTGGGGCATTCAGTTTATAGAAAGAAAACGCACAATAATAGATACTTAAACGCAGAGACTCTGTTTTGCATACTTTAGCCAAAAGAGCTATATGTGTGTCAGATAATGAAAATCTACAAAAAGAAAAAGTAACACTGTTGGAATCCCTAGAACAAAATGAATACGGGTTTAAAGATATCCAAAACGCATGGAAAAGAGCAATAAATCTAAAAGTCAAAAAAGACTTATCACCTCCTACTAGCACCGCTTATTTACCGTACTGTATGGGTTCAACAGGCAAAATAAACAGGGTGCTAAAGAAATATAATATTAATAATAATAATAATAATAATAAGTGTTTTACGACTAAGGATACCCTGAACACCTGGTTTACATTTGCTAAAGACAAACAAGGGGCTCTAAAACATGCCGGAGTTTACAAAATTCCTTGTTTCTGTGGATCAAGTTATATAGGATAAACGGGACGCTCTATTGAAGTTAGAGTAAAAGAACATATGGCTGACTGCAAACACCGCAGAGTTACTAAATCAGCAGTTGCAGAACACGTAAGGAACCAAGGACACACGCTGAACTTCGACCAAACTAAAGTGTTGGCTAGAACTCCTTTCTACCTTTCCAGACTAATACGCGAAGTCGTCGAAATAGTAAAACATCCATGTAATATGAATCGAGAAGACGGTTTAAGACTAAGCAAATCTTGGCTACCAGTATTATATCATCTAAAACAAAGATCAACCTTCTTGGAAAGGACACAAACACTTACTTCAAGTAATAACGATGTCAGTCAAGCGGTAACGGAAAGATAAGATCCGTTAATCACGCTAATCGCTATTGGTGTACATATTGTCATTTACACTTTTTCTTTCAGTGACATTTACTACTCTGAAGATGCAAGCTGCAATGTCTTGCGAAACGTCAGTTTGTTTGGGTTCACGAACGACAATACTGCAAAGGCCAAGTTCTACTTCTTGTTTTGGCTGTCAAGAAGAGCCTAAGACCAAGCCTAAGTCTGGATGTTTAACTACGACGCGGTCTAAGCCAAAAGTCGCTTATAATCATAACAACCGCGAAAGCTTAAGATTTTTTGTTTAAGTGCAAAAATACTTCTAAAATTGGCGATCAAATGTAATCAGCGAAAGCAAAATTCTCAAGAAATTTGAAAAAGCTGAAGTTGCGTACTTGATACTTAATAATAATGTGTTTGACTATTTGTTTTCTTTTTTTATTCTCTCTACTCTCTACCGGCTATGAATCGTTAGATCCGTTTTACTGCAGCCACAACTCCGATGAAGATCCGACCTTTCATTCAGAAAAGCTGCGCTTAAAACTAACTTTAGTGAATAATCTACTGTTAAAATTTTTTTCTTTAAAAGCAAACAATGTTGCAGATAAAATAGCCCTTTCTAAGTGGATAGACCAACCAATTAAGCATTATTACTAAAGAACGGAAAAGTGCATTTTAATTTTTTTCTTGTTTTTTGAACAAAGTGCATTTTTGTAAAATGACTACTCCAAGCTAAAAACACATTCCTCATACTTAAAAAGAGAATTAAGGTAGTTCTCTCACGTCGCTCATTTAGTTTATAGCTTTGTTCTCACGGTTTGTAAAAATTTCCAATATTTTTTCTCTTATAGTAGCTAATGCTAAAACAAGTCTAGCGTCGTTTTTTAAAATTTTTTTTTAAATTAAAGCTTGATTAATTGGCCAAAACATAACTAACATTATCTGTGTCGTGCAGCAGTTATTTTTTATTTTTTTTAAAGTTGTAGTTTAAAAAATGTAAATTTATAGCAAAGTAAAATTCATAATATGGTTTGTTTTTAACTATAAATACTGGAAAATAGATTTAAAAAATTATTTTTTACTACCTACAAATTTGGTAACGACAGAGTGGTAAATCCCTACCGCATTGCTGTTTACATTTAAAATCACGCTATCAGCATTTTGATGTCGTCCACTACTGGCTTCATAAGTAGATGCTTTTTTAGACTTATAACTCTTTGTTTCCGCCAAATGTACAAGAATTTATAGACTTGTTACTTGAATTAAGAAGTGAAATGATGCCGCAAAAAACAAATATTTGTTTATTTGCAACTCTGATGCAGTTAGTAAAAATCAAAGTGCCCAATTTGCCAAATTCATGGGTCACACAGTAAAAACTTACCATAAATTTTACGAAATAAGTTAAAAAGCGTACTAAACGGTTAAGGTTGCAACATTGTTAACGTTATTTGACAAAGGGGACCAAATTGAATCCAAAAAGAAGGCATTAACTGTCATTAATATTAATTCTGATGAAGAGGGTATGCTACCGAACTCACCACTGGCACCCGTACAAAAAAACAAACCTTCGACTACAAAAGACTGTGCAGGAGAAAAAAGTTGCAGTTTATCAAGTTCTAAAAATGTTGCAAAAATAGAAAAGAAGCAGAATAGTTAGAAGAACAGAAAAACAGAAAAAATTGGTATCGTCACTTTAAACAGCATACTAAAAAGAAGTAAGCTCTAAAAATGCTTGGGTGTATGAGCCTATAAACCAACAGAAAGTGAAGACTTTTGTTTATAATATATACACAACAGCAGAAAAATAAAAATACGTAGTCATTTTGACATAATGTCATTATTTTATTATTTGTATTGTATTGTTTTCATTTTATTACTTTTATAATCTTTGTTAAATAAACTTTATAACTGCGTGTTATTTATTTAATTGTAACTAAACAGCTACCTAAAAACAAAATTTTTTTTTTATAATAACATTTCTACAAAATATAATGAATTTAAATATAAGATCAGAGGCTTCCATGGCCGAAGTAAAGTGAAAACGTTTTTTTGGGTTTAAACCGTTTTGAAGTAGAAACCGAAGTTGCCAACGTTTCGTTCAAAGTCCAAAACAGTGTCCCAGATCTAACAATTAATTAATATTATTTATTTTTGCATAAAGATTTTATTCTGTAGATAATGGCATTTTTTCATTTGTAAGAGCATAAAAAGAAAATTTAAATTTAGCGGCTTGTTGGATCGCGCATGACAGGATATAGAGTAAGAGGAAGTGGGAGATTATGTTAGAACCGGGTTGTGTGCATATACACGTTATGTTCTTATTTTTTAGACAATAAATATTTAATCTTTTTACGGTTATTATTAAATTTATTCTGACGGCCTCTAACACATTTAAACTTTTTTATTTTTTTCTAGGTGTCACAGTAAACTTTTTCGTAAAATTAAATGGTTTATCCTCTTGTAAATTTGATCTGGAGATATACTGTATATATGTATAATGACTTGTTTTATATTAGTTCATATCAATATCATACTTACCTTACTAATCTGTAATATAAACAAATTAAACAAAAATTGACTGGAAGAAAATACGAGGTATGTAGGTACGACTAAATCCAGAAAAGTAATTATATCCATATACGTCATGTACATATATCTTTGTATCGTTTTTGCCTCTAGCGTTGTTGCCAATATGATGAGGCAAATACGTACTATTAGCATAAGGAGGTGGTTTGGAACTAAACACATCATGAATATAAAACAGCAGCGCCCCTAGTGAATAAGTAGTAGAACTATATTGTATTTTTGTATGGATATTTAGATCGTTTTCACCTCCGGCAAAAAAATCGTCAAACGATAGAGAGTGTCTCAAGAAACATAATACAGATGAAAAATAGGAAAAACGTCTTCGGCTCCGAAAACGGAGGCAAACACGTAAAAACGGAGGCGAAATCGATCTTTTCATATAGCATTCGGAGGTGTATGAGTACTAAATGCATATATATATATATATATATATATATATACAGTGGCGGCTTCTCTATTAGGTCATTTGGTCAATGACCCTCCAAAAATGAATAAGAAAGATATTTTATTTGCTTTAAAATTACAGAAAATTTGCGTTTAAATCAAATTATCAGCGTTTAAATTTCTTGCGTTTAAATAATTGTCAATTTAAACGCAACAGATACGAAAGCTTGCGAATTTATCCGAGGCTGACACGAACTTTTGCCCGCATTTATTATATTACGATGATAGTTATCCTAATCAAGAGTGAGACACACATAATACAATTTTATGCGAGTTAGAAAAGAAGATAAGTAAATGTTAAAATTCGTTCGCTGGGTTCTCAGCCGGCCGCCTACGCCAAAGATAATACTCAGTGCAATTATCTTTGAGTGCAATGCTATCATTGCTTACGTGACTTACGTCATCTATCGTTATCTTCGCAGCACGTGTGTGTTAAATACAGATTTCTTAGCACATATGACAGTAATTTTTGTTTCATGATAACTGTGGTACAAGACGTTAAAAAATGAATAGCTAATAATTGTTTACACATCTAGAATTTATATTTAATGCTTGTCCTCGGCCTTTACTTCAAATTCGACCAACCAGTAAACATAAAAATAAACAAGTTTACAGTAATTCAAGGAATCTGTGTATGGATTTGTTAGATTGGATTTTGTGGAATTGAAATAAATAATAGATTTTTGTGTTTTATATTTACTGTTTTTAGATGATGTATTAATCATTATGTTGTAAAAATAATGTTACGGATTTATAGCATTTAAAAGAAAAAGTAAAAATCAATTGTGAAGTCAATTAAAGACTATAATCAAAAAGTTTGTAAAAACTAAAAATAGATACATATGTATATTAAATAAAACAATTGATTGACTTTACAGAAGACTACAGTGGAAAGAGAGCGATATTTCTCTATGTTAAAAATTCAAACATTTCTACGCAATTGGCAATACTATGAGACAAGAAAGATGTGCATTTCTATGCTAAGCATTGAAAAATCATTGTAAATTTTAATGAGCTTACTATTGATTATGTTGGTAATTGTAATTATAGACGAATATCTTAAATTTTAAACATAATTGATCTTAAATACAAATCACGTTACTGTAAGAATGTTCTTATCCTTTTTGCGATCATTGCGTTTTTTTAAATGACCCTCTTGTATGATTGACCACCAGCCGCCACTGTATATATATATATATATATATATATATATATATATATATATATATATATATATATATATATATATATATATATATATCCGGTGCATACTTCAAGGACAAAATTTATGTCTAAAGCATACTTTGAAGACATTTGCATTCTTTGAGGTCGGACCTCGAAGTATCTTTATGTCGAGCGCATACTTTGGGGACATTTCTGAAATTATTTATCAGGTGTATATTTTGAGGACTTTTATTTTTCGAGTGGTAATGGCAGTTCTCAACGCCATAACATTTTTATATAACTATTGTTTAAAAAATCACACGTTACTATTATTTTCAAATCATCACTAATTCTAAAGAGTTTATGTTTTTTTTCTAAAAATGTCTTCAAAATATGCATTGAGTACAATATACATACACACACAACACATTATCTGTAAGTACAAAATGATAATTTTCTGTATAATACATTTGATGTGGACAACGTAGAATATGTAGAAAATACAAATGTGTTGCCTTTTCTTTTTCTTTGTTTTTTTTTTTGGTTTCAGTAAATCAACTGTTCAATTAGAAAACTATAAAGTTATTTACACAACGCAACAGGAATTACGGAACGGTTACTTTAATCTATAGTAACAAAACTCCGGTTTTTTGTTTTGAAGACGTTTGCATATTTTAAAGTCAGACATCAAATTATCGTTATGTCGAGCGTATACTTTGTTAATTTTTTTTATTAGGCGTGGGTATAGTTTGAGGACACATCATTTTCAAATCGTAATTGCATCTGATATCAGCGAATTTAGGAGCTCTTGATTTCTTTTTGAGAGAACACAAAAATGCTATTAGAACCTTGCGGTAGAAGCTAGAAGCTTTAAGAGGGCCATGATTATTAAAAGTTTATGAACCGCTGCCTTATAGTATATTAAATAATAACGGAAAAAAAGTTTAGCGTTCAAAAACAATTGTTTACATAAAGAGCGAAGCTACGACCCCAATTATTGTCTGAGATCGATAAGCGTCCTTAATGTTCTTAATACTAATGACGTTTTTTGCCTGATTGAGTTTATTAAATCTCCTCCTTAAGGAAACGTCGGCTACGACCATTGATGTATCGAAGTATTTTGATATTCATTGCTTTGTTGAAGAAAAAGGATCAACGTTTTCATCGTTTCTTGCGAGGTGTTTGTAAAGTTAAAGTTTGTTCACATGTTGTATATACGTACTTAATGTTTATTAATGTTCTTAATAACAGTTTGTAAGATACCTACAAGATGGTAGTCATCAATTAAGAAAAATAAAATTTTTCCTGTTTTACAAATGGCCGAAATGTGCGTCATCTTTTTATATACAGCTAATAATTGAGTTAACGATTTAGTGTAGTAGGTAGTCGAGAAAATCAACGTACTTAAACATTAAAGTAAAACTAAAATAAACAAACTCAACTGGAAACCACTGGAAACAAGTACTACAATAAAATAGTTCTCCTGATCAAAACTGAATAAAATTTTGAATATATACTACATAATGATCAACTATTTGAGCATGTGCCCTTTCAGCCTCCCCTTGACGCCGTCACTAATCAGCATGTTTCCTATAATGGGTCGAAAAATTTTTCCTCAATCTATGAAATTTTACATTGATTTCTGCTATGGTCACTTGTCGATTTACTGCATGTAAAACTAATAGCTTCCAAAGTCTTGTTACGGACATGTATATTTTTAAATATTTTACATTTCACTGAGTAAAGACATCAGTGTTGATGATTAACTTGCAAATTGATTTTTTAGTAACAATATGTAAACGATGATAGAAGTCTTGCAACTGTTGGAATCTTCTTGTTTAAAAACTGAACAATCAATACATCTGTCAGCAGTTTGTCAAATTTTGCTATCAGCCATGGAACAGTGACTAGAAATTCACTTTTGCTTTATCATTTCGATGAGGTTTTAAATAATTTACAAATGAACATAAAATATCATGTTTTACACGGTGGTAAATTTTCAAATAAAAAAATAATAAAATATTCTTTTTTCTGTAAAATTGAGCTTCGTGTCATACGGCTTTGAAATTAAATGTCAAAATTTTAGGAGAACTACGCAGATAAGTTATTGCACCTAAACGTCCGTACTTTGGAGTTTTTCTTGTACTAAACTAATAGTCAAACTTCTATGTTGGTCATCTAAAAATATTTATTATTATAATTAACAAACAATAAATACAATAAAACGGAATTGAAAAACTTGTCTTCTCCAAATATATAATTTAATTAAACTACAATTGTTTCGACTTTCGTACAAATACCTGAAGATGACTTAAATTGTATTAAAGTCAAAACAATCACGCTAAAAATTTATAAATGTGGATTTGGTTTTAGAAAGCATGACTAGTTGAACAATATATAAATAGCGTTTGTGTCAAAAAAGTAAGTGAGATCTGAAAATATTAGATGTTTAAAAAAATAAAAACTACTACAAATATATCTCCTCCGATCTCCGAGGGAAAAAATATTGGAGGGTGCCAAATATTCTAAGTAAGCTTGTAAAAAAATCAGAAAAAATACACTAAATAACTTGTAATCTGCAGCAATAATAAATAACATTTTTTTGCTTGAAATCGTTTTATTGTCTCTCATAGTACTCGTTTTTAAGATTTATACACATTCATGCATGCGTTCGAACTAATTACCAATTTTTTCCCCACAACCTCTGAAGGCAAACAAAATCGCTCTCACACTTTTTGTTCGACATTTGACATGGAAACCGTTTTTTTCTTTTCCGCTTTGATTTTGCACCGTTATTAAAGAATTTAGTTCAACAGTAAAATTACATTGTAGCACCTGCTACTAGAAATATTAAATTACTTTCAGTTGATAATACCACAGATAAATACGGTATAAAGACAACCGACCACATGCATTAAATTGGACGGTACCTCTCTGGCGGCCAAATGAAATTAGTTTGGTGGCAAGACACTTGTGAGATTGGCGCTGTAGTAGCGCCACTCAAAGAATAGTCAGTAAATGAATTGTAGAAATTTTTTTAGCTATGGTTCATCTATTTGTTTGCAGATGGCTAAATATTTAGATGTATATTGTTATGATTAATGTGAAAGTCTTACCTATTTTATTTTTTATCTTGTTGTATTTGTTGATACAAAGATCACGTATTTTACCTAAGGTGCTTCAAGTTATAAAATTATAATTCTTACATAATTTAACAAGAATGTTAACATAAATTATATCTCAAATTAAATCTACGAAAGTTACACAAACATCAAAAAACGATAAAAAATGGATAATTATATAATCAATTTATTTTTATTGCATAATATTTACTTGTTCTTCACTTAGGAGGGACAAGAAAACCACTTTATACTATTTCTAAGGCTACTTCGTGCTACACGTGAGTACTTCATCAGGCCAAAAAATAGATTACAGTGGCACTATCCACAGGGCCGGATTTAGGGGAGGGCAAGCGGGGCTACAGCCCCAGGGCCTCCACAAAAGAGGGGCCCCCACAATAGAGACTTCGGAAAAAAAAATTTCAAATTCAGACTAGTAAACACCAGTAAACAACTTTTCCTTTCATATTTTATTCATTTAACATGAAATATTAACAAAAATCGTCGATCTATATTTGTTTACTCCAATCAGGCAATCAGTAAAATTCATTTTATTTGGAAAATAATTTGGGGCTAAGGGGCCTCCACTCCTTTGTTGCCCCGAGGCCTCCAGACCTTTAAATCCGGCCCTGACTATCCAACAAATTCTGAACATGAGCAACTACGTACTAACTTATACACGAAAAAAATCACTAAAAATAAAACATGAAATTGTCAATCAATAAAGATTTATTTAAATTTTAGTTAGTACGTAGTTGCTCATGTTCAGGAATTGTTTTATAGTGTAATTTATTTGTTGACCTGATGAAGTACGAAACGTAGCTTTAGAAATAGTATAAAGTGGTTTTCTTACCCCTCCTAAGTGAATAACAAGTAAATATTGTGCAATAGATATAGAGGATTAAGAATTTTACCAGGTTTACTTTTATTGTTTGATTAAATTAAACTGAAATGTGTTGTGTGGCATTTCAACACTAATTAGTCAACCGAACATTATTTGAACAGTGAGTGATCATCTAACCACGATTTGACAGCGGCGTATGGGCCCGATGCGCACTGCCCGGGAACTGTACACACAAAGGGGCCCCGTAGGCCTATGACTGAAGAAACGACATTATAATTAAAATCTTATTTATTTTACTAGAAGTAAAAGTATATATTGCACATACTCTATAACGTGAACTAATACAGACCAAGTTTCTAATAACACATAAAACAACAGAACAAGTAAATACTAATACAAATGCAGTGGAAGCTTCCTTAGTCAAATCTACAAAAAACTGAAATTCATTACTAGTAAAAGCGTTATAATAAAAAAAAACACATATTTCTTAAAAATAATCATTTATTATGTATAGAAAAATATTCTCTTATTTTTCTTTCTGTGTTCTGTTCTGTTACACCACTTTTATTTTTGTATAAAATTTTCAAGTTAATTTTACAGCTGTGTAGATATGACTAGGCACATTTTCTCTTGATACAATAAAAGTTCTTATTTTTTCGATATATGATATTTCTTGAAATGTTGGCATGGAAGAGTTGCTGAAAGAGTTCAAATTATTTTTATTTATGACCCCCAAAACGAATGTGCTAGATTTTAATCATATGCATCTAGATAAGCATTACAGAGTTTGTGCAAAAACTTAATGACACGCGATCGGTAGTATATAAGAGAAGACATGGTAACAAAGTGACAAATGAAATGGCTCAAATTGAGATAATAAGCAATTAAGGCTTTGCTCCAGACTGCTGAAGCTACTGAGTGTTCATATTCAGCAGTTCGTACAGTTACAAAAGTTCATAAGTTGGTGAAGATGATTAAGAGGGATGAATAGTTTTGTGAGACTATGTCGAATTTATTCACTGCAAGCCCAAACTTTGTAAAACATGTCTGCTTCAGTGATGAATGCAGCTTTACTTTACATGGGCCTGTTAATAAACACAATGCGCGTTACTAGAATGATAAGAACCCCCATTTTGTCAGGAAAGGTCATACTTCAAGCTTTCCAAAAACAAAACGTTTTTTCAGAAATTCTTGAGGATGCTGTCATTGGACCCATATTCATAAATGAAACACTAACTAGTGACATTTATTTGAATATGTTAGAATACATCGTAGATTCTTTAATAACCGTAGAAATAAAGAATCAGTATGATTTCAACAAGATGAAGCTTTTCTTTCAACAAGATAAAGCATCACCACATTATGTCTTAAACGTTGGTAATTAGCTTAGCAACCGATTGCCGAACCATTAGATTGGCAGACGTGGTGTAATTAAGTGGCCATCACGTTCACCAGACTTGATTTTTTTTCTCTGGGGTCATTTGAAATCAATGATATACAAAACACAGCCGGCTAAACTGGAGGACTTATGACAACGAATTCTTGATGAATGCAGGCAAATTCCGAGAGAAACATTTCAAAAAATGAGACAAGAATTTGAAAACTGGATCTACTACTGCTTTGAACAAAACGGTGCTCGTTTCAAGCATATCTTGTACGCTTCAACTGCTTTAAACGATAAGATTTGTATTTTTGAAGACAATACATTTTCATTATTTATGGTGAGTTTCTTTACTTAAACCCTTAACGACGTTGGTGGGGTTATTCCTGAACCTATTACGTTTTAGGTTACTATTTTGTCGCTAGGGCTTTATAGTACAGAACTGCCGCGTTGTGTAATCTTAGTTCTAGCTAAGCAGCGTTAGTGTACGAGTCGGCTGGGCGTTTTATCGAGTTGCGATATCCAGTGCGCTTATGGTCTCATTTGACCCCGCCAGGGTAGTAGTATTACTATTAACTGTGATATGTTGTTAGATTTTGAGTATTTTTTTTTTATAACATTTACTGGAGTGTAATCGTATCTATGATTTAAAGAACAAAATAACATGAGTAGAAGAGAAGATCATGTTGGGCCTGATGATATATTAGACATTTTACATACAATTTTTAACGTAAATATAGTGTGTTCCGATTATTTAGAAAAAAAGCGACCATTATACTGACCCAGAAATCTTTGGTGACAATTCGGATGATGATCCTGATTATGTTCCAGAGTTAGATGTACAAAACGATAAAACTATTCATGAAGACGATCCTGGAAATAAAGTAGCTAAAATCGAAATGGTGCTTGGATCCTCCTTCTGCATCAAGAACTCGTGTTCATAATACTGTTACCAAGGTTCTAGTTGTTGTAGAAAATGCACGTATAAACAAACCACAGACCCCATTAGACTCATGGCGTTTAAATTTGCGTTCTGACTGTATGACAACAAAACGATCTACTAGCAGCCATTTCAAGCAATTCCAATTTGTTTGTCGAAAACTCAAAATCTAACTACTCATGTGGCGATTACATCACGGTTGATGAAATGCTGGTTCCTTTCAGAGGCAAATTTAAATATAAAGTCTATATGAAGAGTAGGTCTGCAAATCGTTAAGATTTTTATATTATCTGACGCAAAGATTAGCTACTTTGTCAATGGTTCGATTTACTGTGCAACCCAATATCCTAATCTAAAAAAACTACTAAAGCCCAACTTTGGAAGTTTTGAATCTTACTCAGCCTATTGTGATATCGAACAAGAACATCACAAAATATTATTTTTCATCTATTGACTTGAAACGAGCTCAAAGAACAAAGTCTTACCTATGTGGGGACTTTGAAATAAAACAAATTAGAAATACCAGAAAGCTACTTGCCTTCTAAATATAGAAAGGTGCATTCAACTAAATTTGCTTTTACCAATGATAAGCCTTGACTTTCTTATGTATTAAAATACAATAGGGCAGTTGTAGTAATACCTTCAATGCATTATAAAAAAGTAATTCTAGAAGACCGTAAGGATAAACTACAAATGTGATTAAGTTTTACAACATCACTAAAGTAGGAGTGGATGCATCAGACCAGAAATGTGCCCAATTTTCTATATCACGTCGCACTCAAAGATAATCTATGGCAGTTGGGTATGCTATAATGAACATTGCTGGGTCAAATCCTAATTACTTTAGGAAGAAGCCTAATCGACAAAAAACTAACAAGACGAATGCTGACGACTAATATACTTAAATAGCTGAAATCTACCATAAAACGAATATGCAACGTGGAAGATGAGCCTCAGCCACGTAACAACCAAGAACCTCATCGACTGAAGAGACAAAGATGTCAAGAAGTCGTTTGTGAAAGCTGCCAAAAATAAGAAAAGTAAATAAAATTACATTTTGTAAAATTTTTATAGTTAATATTTCACATAAAAATTTCAACAAATACAGTTTTAAAACTCATTTTAGATGGATAGGACCATGCCAGCAAGAGTGAAAAACAAGATCAATGTAAAGCTTTAATAAAAATAAAAATCTTTTGTACTTTTGACACAAATATTCAAATTTAGGAAATTCGTATTTTTATTTTATATTTCTAAGTTCTAATTATTTTATTTACCTTTAAAACATGTTTATTAGACTTGTATTAAATATAAAATAAATATTATACTTCGAAAATCAGGCTAAGTATTAATTAACCGTAAACAAAATTGGGGCCAAAAAAACCCCGCCAGGGTTTGAAGGTAACTTAAATTGATAAGTTAACGGTTAATTGAGGTGTAATTAGTTACATAGTTAAAGTTAAACTCGAAAAAGTGATTCAAACATTAGTTTAATCAAAACATTCATCTCATTAATACTTGACATTGCCAAGTGTTGATTCTATTAACAATGGGTGCTTAAAATAAAAAAGTAGCAAAGAAACAAATTTATCGCGAAAAAGTTTTCAATTGAACATAACGCTAGTACAACGTTTGGAATCAGTTATTACTAATTTTAGGTACATAAACGATGAGAATTAAGTAGTAAACCTCGTTTAAAACGATCAAATGTGAAAAATTTCATAAAACAAATACAGCGCCTAGAATCATTTAATTTCAGTAGCAAAATCATGTGGTTTTTTTGTTTAGCTTAACTGATGTCAATCTGCACGAAGTAATTCAATATTTCGCTAAACTTTAATGTACTACACCTATTTTAATAAGAAAAATTATGCAAGCTGTTGCAACTTAAACACATATGAAATGCATGGGAGTATTATTTATATCAGATAAGGCACGTAAATTCGTAGAAACTCTCGGTTACATTAGCAAGATAATAATTTGACTGCAAATTTGTTTATTTTTTCTTTTACACTTTTATTTTTACAACAAACGAAGTTTATTACAATTATTAACAAACAATTTTGAAAAATTTTGTACCAGCGTGATTCTGAAATTACAATTACTGGCAGTAAATTTTTGTTTTTCATTTTTAAAAACATTACTTAGTTTATAGTTTAATAATAATTAATAGTTTAATAATATAATTTCCTTTTTATTTCTTTTTTGGATGTTTTCATATCGATCTCGTGTTTTTGTTACATCTGATGGAGTTCAACTACGATATTTACCAAAATAGTACTCGATTATTGACATAGCAGCGGTTCACTAAATTATGCGACAATTGTAGTGGTTAAAGGCTTAAAATTCGACTTCATGATGACTAGTCCGAGTTTAAGATGTAAACATAAGGCAAACAATAAGAATTTGTGTGTTCGTAGGTAGCGCATTGTGATTTTAGTTTTTATGATATAGTTACAGTAACTAAAATGTTATAATAAAATCGAATGAAGTACACTACAAGCAAAATTATTATTTTGCTTCTTTTCAAACTGGGATTAGGCTTACCAACATTTCCATCGTTTCGCTTTTTCAACAGTGAGAATTTGGTCATATTTAAACATAATTGTACAATACTATCAACCGTGATTTCTGCATTTTGAATCATTAAAGCGTCATGTACATTTCAAACAATAACTCCTTTTCTAATCAGTGGCGTAGCGCAGCGTTGGGAACTTTCGAGGGCGGCAAAATGTTTATTTTATAATCAAAACTAAAAATTTGAAACATATCTTTCCATGTTTTGTCGTATTTACTATTCAGACGATTAAAATGAGCACGAAACATTTAATTTTATTTAAGCCTGTTTCTTTAAATGGATGTGCTAGAAAACCATACCATAACGCTAATAAAAGTAATTTTATTTTGATTTGGTGGATTTGATCTTAAAATGCCATCCTGTACTTTGTGAACATCTAAAATGAGTAGTAAAGTTACTTATGTTATTATTGCAATTTTGTAGTTTTTAACATATCATTAGACAAGTAAAAAACTCCAGATATTACATATTTGATTATATTTGACGGCTTTTCGAATATTTCTCCCAAAAACCAAAACAAATTTTAAGATACATAGTGGTTGAAAATTAGAAAGTGAAGTAATGGTATCTTTTGTAGACTTAACTGAAATCAAAAATAAAACTGTTTTCGGAATTTTAAACATGATTTTAAGCAAGTTCAAAGCTGAGCAGTTCAGTAAAGAATAAAAAATAAAACCTAAAGTTGAGTTGGTACCTTGCTCAAACCATTCATTAAACCTGATGTGTTGTTATGCTGCCTCAGTTAATGCATTGAATCATATTCAAATGATTGGCTCTTGTTTTTAAGAATGAATAAGTACCTACATACAGAGAAAAATAAATATTAATATTATTAATTCAATTATTACCTATATTACAGCATAATTATTACATTTTCAATTATATCACTTTTGGTTTTCGAGTTATCTGAAAACATAATTGAATACTGTTTAAACTTTCCGAAATTAGCACCTTTATGAGTTGTGCTGCATTGTGTTGCTTTCTTTTGAGCTGTATTATGCTGCTAATCGCAAATCTCCAACAGAACGCAAGATAATAATAGATAATAATAAAATAAAAAATTATAAGTTTTGATAGTCCCGCCGTTTTGGAATTTTGAGGGTTTGTTTATTGTGCCATATTGTATTACATTTGTGCTGAACCAAAACACTACATCGATAATATCAATAATATTTGAAAAACCCAAATCAGAATTAAATAATGCTCCGCACTTTTGCCGGAACAAACACATTTTTAGTAGCTTTTTTCTTTTTTTCTTAGTTTTGAGTTTAACAATAAAACAGCTACAGTGTAACTATAGTTTTATCGGTTGAAAAAAAATGATCAATAAGGGCAAAAATGAAAAAAGTTTGTTTTTAATTTTTTTTTCTTGTTGTGGCGATTTTTGCTGAACGAGTGCCTACAATATAAAAAAACTGAGCATGTCTTTTTACAAGGAATAGTTATTAAAGCACAATCTGGCGTAACTGTTGTTATTCTATTTCAATCCTTACAACTTTTATTACGTTGTTAGAGGTTTTGTTGTTGCGCTTAATTAAGCACACTGCTTACAAAGATTTTATAAAGCAGTTCTGTATAAAGGAAATAAAGAAAAAAATAGTGTGTGCTTACCAAAAAATAATTTTTATTTATTGTTCTAATTTTTATTGATGTTATCAATCTCTCGTCTTTGAAACAAGTTACTACAAATATAGAATAATATGGCACAATAAAGACCAAATCAAGATTCCAAATATGCGAGACTATTAAAAATGTTTTTTTTATTTTTTTGAATATGCTTACAGTTACATAGTTATGGTTAGCACCAGATTTGTTTTGGGAATCATAAATAAATTCATCTCTTTCAACAACTGAGTACACCATTTTCACCCGAACGTGTGCAGGTTTACTTTAAAACTGAATAATTGTTAAATGTATGCATAAGAAATAGTTTTTATTTTAGAAAATATTCCCTATTTTGAACTTCTGTTTCTCGAATAATTCTTTAACTCTCTATCAATATATTCTTTAAATTTGTCCCCCTAACTCAATTTTTTCCGGAATTCGAACAAAAATGGAACGATGCAAAATCCGTTGTTCTTCGATTCTCAAATCTTACTTAAAGTAATTAAAAGCACGCTGAAGATGAACTTTTCTTGCAGATAAGATAAGGATATTCTTTAAATGTTTATTGTTTTCCAAATAAATTATTGGCATTTAAATTAAAAAAATTTTTGGTGCAAAAGCAGTAAAGACATGTTTACTGTAAATAGTTTATTGCTAATTATTAGAAAAGCTAAAAATCCCAGATGCTTAAAAAATATAAAATCACTTGAAATAAACTACAAAAGTAACAACTAAGGATGACAGGTGAAATTAACTAAAAGTGATTTTGAGCTTAGACAATACGATTTCTCGCTTTTCCTTTAATATGACCTTAGTCATCGATAGACTAGGTAATCATAAACAATTTCATACAACATTATAAAATAAGAATTGTCAAGATAATTTTAGTTGATATGAAGAAAGATGCTCGCCACTAGCATAAATTTACTGAACGGCAAGAGAGATCTAAGCAAAATATGGAATATCAATGTAAAACATCAAACCATTATCAATTGTTTTCGAAACACAGTATTGTTACAAATGATTTGCAAGAAAGAAAAGTCGTTTTTGATTGGGATGAAGATGGTTTGCTTCCACTATCTCAGTTAACATTATTTTGCGCTTCACATGCAATTTTAACAGATATCAACGATATGTCATTTGAAGAATTTTGTACAAAGCAACATTCCACAAAGGAAGAAATTTTGGAGAGCGTTATAGAAAATCAAATTCCTGAACAAGCAAATAGTGGATATTTTAATATTTAGAAAATGAAAGTAATATTGAAAAAATAAGAACTTTTATTGTATCAAGAGCAAATGTGCCTAGTCATATCTACACAGCTTTAAAATTAACTAAAAACCTTCATAGAAAAATAAAAGTGTTGTAACAGAACAGAACACAGAAAGAAATAAGAGAATATTTTTCTATACATAAGAAGTAATTATTTTTGATAAATACGTGTTTTTATTATAACATTTGATGAATTAAATTTTTTCAAAAGTTGACAAATTTTGTATAATTCGAAGTTTTAATTAATCCAAGTTTTTTTCAGTTTCTTGTAGATTTGACTAAGAGAGTTTCCACTGTATTTGAATTCATATTTATTTTTTCTGTCACAATACGTTTTCTTGTTTTATGTGTTATTAGGAACTTGGTCTGTATAAGTTCACGTTATAGAGTATGTGCAATATATACTTTTACTTCTAGTAAAATAAATAAGATTTTACATTTAATGTACTTTCTTCGTTCATAGGCCTGCGGGCTCCCTTTGTGTGCAAAGTTCCCGGACAGTGCTCATCGGACCCATACGCCGCTGAGAAGTCGTGGTTAGATGATCACTCACTGTTCAAATAATGTTCGGTTGACTAATTAGTGTTGAAATGCCACACAACACATTTCAGTTTAATTTAATCAAACAATAAAAGTAAACCTGGTAAAATTCTTAATCCTCTATATCTATTGCACAATATTTACTTGTTCTTTACTTAGGAGGGGTAAGAAAACCACTTCACTAGTCATAACAATGTTTGGTTGAATAACACTGGTCTGCATGAAAATCGGCCCTGATACCATTCTTGACGATTCTAATGTAAAATGACCTCCTGAATCCAAAAATGAGCTCCGTTTTTACCCATCACCCACCTATTTTGGGGGGACCCCATTTTTATTTTATTTTTGCATTTTTTTTAGAATTTTAACTTATAGCCGTTAAACATCCCAAAGCAGGTAATAAAATTTATACCAAAGTATATGGCAAAAGTTTTGCTATAAAATGTATATAGAAACAACAATAAAATACAAATATATAAGAACAGTAAAAATATCAATAAACAGTTAGGAAGATTCACTGCACGACGCTGGCGATCTCAATACCACATGCAGGTTTGAACAGGAATTTTCGACAAGCTTGAACTTGCAATACTCTTCTTATTATAGTATATTACATTGTTTGCTTAAAAAACGTGCTGAATTTTGTGTTGATTTTTGTTCATTTGTGTAAAACAGTAAAACTACGTTGACTCCGGATTTTTTCAACTGACTAAGTGTGATTTGTGGTTAATGTCGGGCGTTGAATTACTGTTTAATTATGCCACGCAAGTGTAAAAATAATCCCGATAGCTTCTGCTATGTCTGCGGGGAATTAACTTTAAAAGCGCAACAAAAACCCCTTTCTCCGTTTGTTAAAACAGCTTATAAATTGTACTTTGATTGTCAAGTTGGCGACCAGGACAAGACTTGGGCTCCATCAGTTTGCTGTACGACTTTGTATCAACAAATGGTGAAAGCGAATTTGATATCCTTACAAGATAAAACATAAAATATGTAAGACTTTTACATTAATCGTAAGAATATACATTTAAATATTTAGCCATCTGCAAACAAATAGACGAACTATACCTAATTGTCCAATAGTCCAGTTTGCATGTGGTTGTTATCTGTACACCTTGTTCATTTGTTCTTCAATTTTAGTAATGATGCGTATTCGTAAACGACACAAAAATATAATTTTCCTGATTTGCTTTTAAAAAACTAATAAGTGAAAAAAGTACTACCAGTTTGCTTATTTAATTGACTTCGTAACTTCAATAATAACAAATTAGCAATATTACCGACTTCAGTTTGAAAACCCTGTATTCTAGTATAGATAATTGTTTCTACGGACAAAAAAACGATGCTGTTGCTTTCCAACAAGGAAGTGCAATAAAAGTTTTACGAATAATACAAGTCATGTTTTAAATATTTTTTCTACGACTATTTGGTAATACGACAGTTCGTAGTACATAATAATAAATTATGAAACCATAATTTAGGAGGTTTATACAAATATTCTTTGCATCACAATTATAAGATTTGAAAACAAAACCATTGAGCATGTAACAAGCGTTAGTTTTGACGGTACGTATAGAGTAAAAAATATTTGGTTTGTAAATTAAATGTATAGGATATGTTGGCAAAGGTCGGTATTTAGCAACTCGCAGAGTTTTTCTTTGATGTAACAGACATTTATAGCACGCAAGAACAATACGTGAATTTTCTATAATTTTTTGGTTTATAATTACTATTACACTACTATTTCCATATTTAAAAAAATTTGTGAAAATAATATATTGTAGGCATAGAACGAGGTCCGTCCCCAAAGTATACAACACGTCTCTAAAAATCGTATACCCCTATAACTCAAAAATTATTGCCATATATCGAATAATTGTAATTGTTAAGGGTTACAATTAAGTAAAATAAAGAACGTATACAATAAAAAACGTACGTCCCAAAGTATGCACTGGACATATATATATATATATATATATATATATATATATATTGCGGTGTTATTAAATTGATATTTATTAAAAATAATTTGATTCATGGGAATTCTCACCGATAAACCAAATAATAAATCGTTAACCGCATAGTTCGCTAACTCAGTTGTTTTTTGGTTCGAAAAGTAAGAATCAACTAGTTTTTGACTGTTATTTAATATAAATTTAATTGAACATTATAATCAGTACAAATAAAATAATCAAAAGAAACTGTTAAATAAATCACATGCTACTATTTTACATTCAAACTTCAAACAAAACAAAAGAAAAACCTTAAAATAAACTACATAAACTTAAATGATACCTTATCGCTACCGTCACTAATATTTATCGGGTTTTATCACCTCTTCACTCTTCCATCATGGTAAATAGCACAAATACTAGTTTTTGGCGCGAATGTTTAGTAATTTTCACCTTTTAAAGTTGGCAGTCATAGCATTACATTTTATTTTTTTATTAATTTTTCGACGATTTCCAATTGTCTTCCTTATGCCATTTTGTACATCTTTACACTTTTTTAATTATTAAATACTGTTAATTTTTCATATTTCTTACATAACTGTAGTGTATTAAAGTACCGGGGGCGTGGGGAGAGCCACGACATTGTAGATATGGCCGCTGAGGAGGGACCATACACAGATTGTAGTAGCGTTCGTATATTGTGTTTGTTTATATATATAAAATTTAACGATAGTCTGTGACTGTATTAATAAACGTATTAATTAGTGAAGGTTTATTAATGAAAGTACACATCGGCTAACCTCGACATAACAAATTGGCGACGATTCTGAAAAAAAAATAAAACGTGGGACGACAAATATCCATAACGAAAAGAATACTACAATGGCATTAATTGGTTCGATAGATAGCTTCAATCTAAATGGGAACAGGGGGATTATATATCAAGAGCAGTTAGAGCAATTTTTAACATAAATGGTATAAAAAAGCATGCTACTGTTGCATCTGATAATCAATCAGCTGGAGAATTAGATAAACGTGTAAGTGCATTATTAAGTCTTATTGGTTCCGATACTTACAAGATACTCAGAGATTTGTGTACGCCAGACCTACCGAGTACCAAAGCATATGAAGACCTGTGTAATCTTTTAAAAACCCATTTTCGCCAACAACTTGCATATTTAGAGAACGTATAGAATTTTACAATGCAAAACAAGAAGAATATGAAAATGTTAACGATTGGTATGCAAAAATACATAACTTGTCAACTAATTGTGAATTTGGTGTGCAGTTACAAAACATTTTAAAAGACAAATTCGTGTGTGGCTTAAAACAAGGAAAAATAAAGAGATAGACTTTGTGAAGAAAAACCTACAACAACCTTGAATAAATTACTGGAGATTGCTCAAGCAAGGGAATCGAGTATTCAAGCTGAAAGCAAAGACGTGCATTTTTACATAAGAAGAAACCTGTACAACAGCAGAAGTATGAAAAAGCACATGGTACAGCAAGGAATTTTTTCAAATAAGATGGATCAAGGAAATAGTTCCAGGTCAGGTAAATGGAAATGTAAATGCTGTGGTAATTTTCATACAGGAAACAAAACTGTAAGTACAGTAACTACACATGTAATAAATGTAAAGTGATAGGACATTTATCAAAAGTCTGTAATAATACTAAAAGCATTAGACAAAACACTTTGGATGTAGAGTTAGATAATGATTGTGTAGATATAAATAGCATATATATTACCAATGAAAAACCTTTATATTTAAATGTAAATATAAATAACAATGATTACAAAATGCAAGTAGACACGGGGGCAGGTTTATCAGTAATAAGTTATGACTTCTATGAGAGACACTTGTCTGAGTGTGAGCTGAAGCATTCTTTTATAACATTGCGTAGCTATTCTGGTTGTAAAATAAAGCCAATTGGTTGTGTAATTGTAAACATTAAATTTGAAAATGTTATTTGTAAAAATTTTATGTTTCAAGTTGTTAGGAACGATACGCCAACTCAAAATTTATTGGGCAGAGACTTCCTGGAAAAATTTAATTTTAAACTGACTGCAGATGTGTTAGTAACAACTGTGAACAACAGGGAACAATTATTTAACGAGTTTGCAAACATTTTTCAAAATAAGTTAGGATGTTACAAGTATAAACAAGTTGATTTGCAGGTAGCTGAAAATACCAAACCTATTTACTTTAAACCTAGACCTATTCCTATCGCATTTAGATCTAAGGTGGAACAAGAGCTAACAAGATTGGAAAAGGAAGGGGTTATTTCAGCAATTGAATCATCAGAATGGGGAACTCCAATTGTACCCATAATAAAACAAGACGGGAATTTGAAAATTTGCGGCGACTATAGAGTAACGCTAAATAAACATTTGTTAAAGGTTATGTACCCATTGCCAACCATGGAGCATATCTTTTCATTGCTCAATGGGGGAGAGTCATTTACAAAAATCGATTTGAGTAACGCCTACAACCAAATATGTGTAAATGAAGAGTCTGCAATGAAGCTAGCATGGAGCACACATAGAGGTATTTTCAAACTGAATAGATTACCATATGGCATTACACCTGCAAGTGCAATTTTCGAAAGAGAAATGGAAAAATTGTTTACAAGGATGTAATGGTGTTGCGAATTTTTGGACGATATCATAATAACGGGCAAAACTATAGAAGATCACAAAGAAATATAAGAGAAGTTTTCAAGAGATTGGAATATGCAGGACTTCAATTAAAAAAGAAAAGTGCATTTTTTCAAGATGAAGTAAGCTATTTGGGATATACCATCTCGAAAGAGGGATTAAAAAAAAATTCAGATAAGCAAAGGGCAATTATTGATGCACCCAGACCAGAAAATGTTACCCAAGTTAAGAGTTTTATTGGTATGGTGACATATTATGGAAAATTTGTTCCAAAATTATCGATAATAATGAAGCCAATTTTTGAATTATTAAAAAAAAATAACAAGTACATATGGACTGATGCTTGTGGTAAGGCATTCGAAGAAATAAAACGAATAATAGGATCGGATGAAATACTAGTTCATTTTGACCCAAAAATCCCAATAATTCTGCAAACGGACGCATGTCAAGATGGAATAGCAGGAGCATTACTGCACAAATTTCCAAATGGACAACTGAAACCCATTGCTTTCATATCAAGAACGCTAATGCCGGCAGAAAAGAATTATTCGACACTGGACAAGGAAGCGTTAGCTATATACTGGTCAGTAAGGAGATTCTATCACTACTTAATGGGGCAAGAGTTCACGATACAAACGGATCATAAACCGTTGACATCAATCTTCGGAGAAAATAAAGGCATTCCGCAAATGGCAGCGACACGATTACAACGGTGGGCATTATTTCTGTCAGGTTTTGCATATAAAACGGAATATATAAACGGGAAGAACAATCAAGTTGCAGATATGCTTAGCAGACACCCAATTAAGGTTAAATATATTTCAGACGATTATAACGCAAAATCGACGTATATCAACTTAATAATTTCGGACAAAATACCGGTTAATTTCAAAAGTATCGCTACCGAAACAAGGAAAGATTTTCTATTAAGCAAAGTAATAGAATATATCATGACAGGATGGCCTGAAAGGATAGAGAGAGAAGAGCTCTTACCATTTTTCAGAAGACGATTTGAATTATATAATGAGCAAGGATGTATTATGTGGGGATACAGAGTGGTGATTCCGAGGAAATTTCAAGATCAATTATTAGAAGAATTGCATTCAAGTCATATGGGGGTGGTAAAAATGAAATCCATCGCAAGATCGTATTTCTTTTGGCCCAAAATAGATAAATGCATAGAAGAAATGTGTAACGCATGTACTCCATGTCAAACAATTTCAAATAACCCAAGTAAATCCATAACAATCCCTTGGAATAAACCAGAAGGACCATGGCAGAGAATACACATAGATTTTTAGGACCTATAAATAAATCACATTATCTGATTATTTTGGACGCTTATTCTAAGTATCCAGAAATATTCAGAATGAACAACATAACAGCGGAAGAAACAACTCAAAAATTAAGGGAATCATTCGCGAGATGGGGCATTCCAAAAACTGTTGTTTCAGACAATGGACCACAGTTAGTATCAAGAGATTTTAATAACTTTTTATTAAAAAACGGAATCAAACACATTACAAGTGCACCATATCACCCTGCCAGCAACGGAGCGGCAGAAAATGCGGTGAAAAGTTTCAAAAAATGTTTAAAAGCATCATTATTAGACAAGAGAAATAAAGACATATCTCCAGATATAATAGTTTGTAGATATTTAATCAACTATCGTAATTCGGTACATTGTACAACAAACAGAAACACCTTCATTCATGATGATGGGTAGGAAAGTGAGAACTCTATTTGATTTATTGAAACCACACAAGAATGAAAAACTTGAGGGAAAAGGAAGAACTCAAACACTTAAAGAGGGAAAAGGTATTAATTAAAGACTACAGAAACAAGAATAATCCAATATTCATTGAAGGCATAGTTAAAGAAGCACAGGGAACAAAAAACTACATATGTGAAACAAACGAAGGACACTTATGGAGAAGACATATAGATCAAATAAAAAAACTTAACATTCAAGCTTCAACAGAGAAAAGGGAAGATAAGGAAGTTAGAAGATTCATTCCCAAGACTCCGAGCATTGCCATAACGACGATACCTATCTCACCTAATCCTATTGACAACACTAATTCTGAATCGATACCCGAAATTGCAAATCAAACTGTAATTGTAAATACTTCTAATAAGTCTAATAACACTGTAACTCAAACTAGATCAGGCAGGAAAGTCTCAAAACCGGTAATCCTCAAAAATTACTATACAAATATCTAAAATTAAGTTTTTGTATTATGTATTGTTTATTTTATTGTATTCTATTTTAAATTGTAACTTAAAGAGGAGGAAATGTAGTGTATTAAAGTACCGGGGGCGTGGGGAGAGCCACGACATTGTAGATATGGCCGCTGAGGAGGGACCATACACAGATTGTAGTAGCGTTCGTATATTGTGTTTGTTTATATATATATAAAATTTAACGATAGTCTGTGACTGTATTAATAAACGTATTAATTAGTGAAGGTTTATTAATGAAAGTACACATCGGCTAACCTCGACATAACAATAACCTTACTTAATCCTTAGTTCTGTTTTTAAATTAACTTGTTTTATGTTACAAGTTTTTTTTATTACACCTGATAAAAAATAAATATGCACTTAAACGAATGCGCGTGACCCTGAAGGCAAGTAGTAGGGGTCGAGGCAGATCGCGAGCTGGCGGTCGGCATTCGATCGTGGGGAATGTTGAGTAAAGCTACGATTCAATAAATGCCTAAGTTTTGTGCTTAAGTTTGAGTAGTCTTATTTTAATTAAAAAGTCCTTATTAAATTCAGAAGTGGGATAAGCATATCGACAGTTGCAAAAGCAGCAGTGTTGTGTACGTACCTGAAAGTTAGGAATCGATTTGTGTTTGAAAATCAAAAGGAAGGTGCACGTGCACGTTAAGGAACCATTGGAGCATTGCGTTTTACCGTCGAGGAACGTAAAATCGTGGGTAGTGTTTGGATTCCTAAAAGCAAAGGCACATTTCGGTTTTCGAAAAGTTACAAATCTAATATCCCAATCAACAAGGAAACATTTTTGAAATGTTTTTTTCAACATTTTACAAAAGATATATTTACATTTTTAAAAACATTGCAAAAACGTCTTAATGGCCAGAATTACGTTGCAAAGTCAATATTAGAAAAACATTCAAAAAATGTTTAAAAAACATTATTTATAATATTATTTATATATATTTATAATATTTTACAAATGTTACATTAATGTATAAAAAATGTATAATCAACGTTTTTTTTTAATATTGCAATATGCTTAAGAGCAGTTCTACAATCATGGTATAAATGTAAGTTTAGTTATTCTTGCTTTAATTTTAAAATACTGACATATTTGGCTGTTAGTTTTATTTATACTAGCCAATAACGACAGCATTTTACAATCAAATTAAGTATAACTTAACTGACACTTATACCATTATTATAGAACCAGCTCTAAAATGCTTACAAAAGATGAATAATACAATCTTCGTGTAGTCTAAATACAATTTCATGTGGCTGTAAACGCATTTGGTACCTATAACAAAAATTAACACATTAACATAAAAGTAAAACAAACATTATTCATGTAATTACTTTATAATAATTGAAATAATTATAATAATCCTCACAAAAGTTTCCAATTAATTAAAAATTTTTCTATTTTATGGATAGGATCCTTCAGAGTGGAAAAACGACAACAATAAAAACAACCATTATCTGTTGTTAAGGCCTGAACAATAAAGGTTGTTTTTATTGTTGCCGTTCCTCCACATCGAAGGATATTATCTATAAAATAAGAAAACTTTTGACTACCTCTTTGTGTAAAAACGAAAACCAGAACAACTAACAATTCAAGATTTTGAAATTTGTACACACAAAATAATGACTACGTTTACACGAACACATAACACAGGTTTTAATAACACCGTTGTTATTAAAGCCCGTGTAAAGTAACGAGTAAACGAGACTAACACCGGTTTTATTAAAACAGGTTTTAGTAAAGCTACGCCTGTTGAACAACAGCCTAGCGTTACTAAAGCCTATGTTAAAAAACGTGTAAACACTCTTTGATCATCGGCTTTAATCGCCATACCAACGGAATCGTTATTGCTTTTATTTTGTATATTTGGTTTATTTTTGTAAAAATGAGTAGTAAGCGTGAATCGTGGTACATGGATGAAACTGGGCACTCTAAAAAAACGAATTGCAACAACAAAAAACTAAAATATCGATGGTAAATTTCGTTATTTACTATTGGTAGTAGTTTTGTGTTAATAACGCCGTTTTACGTCACAGGCTTTAAACCGGTGTTAATAATGCCACTTTGTTTCGTTTGTGTAAATAGCCATTGGAAACCGTTATTAATAAAACGGACGTTGTTAAAACCTATGTTATTTTTTCGTGTAAACGTAGTCAATGCTGAAAAAATTACATACCAAGATTAATTGGTTATTGAGCACGTTCAAATCTCCCATTTGGCTAACATCATATCAATTTGATAACCTTAAAACATCACATAGAATGGAAATCATGAAGTACATAGAATGAACGTTTTAGTGTACCACTGCTGTAACAAATAACATTATACTTCAGAAAATTTTCTTGCAACAAAAAAACAAAGAAAAACGTACCATAATAAATGCTGATATAAACTAAAAGTATCTATTTGAGTTTCACTAGAACGCAAATTAGAACGATTAAACTGACGCTAACAATACATTACACAGCATAGCGAGTAATACCTTGCAGATACCATGGAAATTGTTGATTCGTTGAAGCTTAAAATATAATGCAATTATAATATACAAAATCGCCATCTTTTCACGCAGATATTGGTACTTTGCAATTGCGCAAACGCGGTTATTAAGTACTTAATTCAAATTTGCAAGAAAGTTTTTAGAAAAACGAAAAGGTTAATATATATTTATTAATAATATGTAACAAAATTTTATATAATTGTGTTTTTGTTACAATATATAAAAGAAACAAGTGTATAGGTGAAAGCAAACTGTTACATGCAAATTTTGCGTTACATTTTATTTAATTTTGGTTCAAAAATTATTATTTATTCAATTCATGACCCTGAGGTATTTCCCGTGTTTCGCGCCGCTTTTGGCGATAAGTCTTTCGGACAGTGTGGGCACTTCGAGGAGACGATCGTGAGCGGTCATTTGAGAAAGTTACCTGGATATTTTCTGGAGCTAATTTTTGCTTAAGGTTGCAAAATTCGGGTTTTCGAGATTTTTGCTCCAGAGAAGTAATTAAAGTATAACTATTGGGAATTTTGTTGGAATTAGTATACTTACGATTTATTCGGATTTTTTATCCAGGATTTAACTTATCCACCACTCGGTAAGAGTTATTTTTCTCTTCTTATTTTATACTGATCCTTGTTTTGTTTCCGCAGGTCAGGCTGTTAATTACTATACAGTCCTAAGGGTTGTTCTTAAATAACATTTTTATTTAGTTTAAACACCGAAATTTCTCGGTAAGGTTTGGTAGCGTATCTTTGTGAATATTTTTTATAATTCGAAAATTCTTGTAGGTGTTTTACGTTCGGTTTTCTGTTGCCCTCGATAGCGATTTATCAGAGCGGAGTCGTCAAGAGTTATCGACAAACGCATACGATTCCTGTCTTCGAGGTGATGACGTTTAAGTACAGGTTTTATTTTATTTACGTTTACGGCCTAATGTTATATTATGTTACTATAATTTTAAATTGCAATTATCGTTCTTTTGTAACCCTGATGAATCGATTCTGATCGGGATTAATTTTTTGTTTAATTAATTTGGATAAACATTAGTAACCGTAATCTTTTTTTTAAATTTAATTATTATTAATTTGTGTTTTGGGTTCTACTACGTCTGTTACGTTTCTTTTCTGAAATTATATTTTTAGTTTCGAACGTATGGTTTCTTTTATAGTTTGAACCTGGGATTGTTACGTCTGTAGTTTAAGAAATTTACGTAACAATATTTTGGGGGCTCGTCCGGGATATAAAAGATTTTGAAAGCATAGAAATTTTTAGTCGCGTGCTGCTGCAGTATCCTCAGATTATTTTAGTTTTGTGTAATTTTGTTTTACAATTATTTTCTTGATATTATTGTTCATCATGGCCGCCAAGTATAAAATTGTTGCGTCACATTTAGAATTAGATGAGTTAATTTATGAATTAGAATATCGTGGTTTTCCTACTAGTTGCGATATAAATTGTATGCGTAAAGAACTTAGAAAAATTTTAAACTTAGAAAGAATCGGTCACGGAAGTAAATATCCCGAATGTAACAAAACATTTTCCGACGAAATACAAGCATGCAATGATAAAGTTTCCGTGTTGTCAGAAAAGATTTCCGAGTTCACGGCGCGATCTGATAGGAAAGAATTTTTGATTTTAAATAGTCGTTTGTCACATCTTATGGCTAGGGCCGATCGGTTACCAATGACTAATGAACAAGAAAAGGTTCAAAGGGCTAGCACTATTACTAAAATTCTAAAAATTTCTGAGACACTTAACGAAACTTTGAAATTACGCAAGTCGCATAACGATACCGTTTCATTTTTGCAATCGGATAGCGGTTCTGATGAGGAAGACATTGGTAACGCGCACGCTAGTACTCCTTCGCGGTTAGTCGAGGTTGTTTCGGAAAATACACATAGTAATCGCGCGGGTGTTTTGCTTAAACCGGTACCTGTGTATAAATGGGGTTTAAAGTTTTCGGGCGAACCGAAAGGGTTATCGATCGGAGCTTTCTTGGAAAGAGTAGACGAGTTACAAATAGCGCGTGGCGTGTCGGAAGAGGAATTATTTTTATCCGCTTTAGATTTGTTTACTGGCAGGGCGTTGAATTGGTTTAGAGGCGTACGTACAACTATAAGAGGTTGGCCGAAGTTAAAAGCAGAACTCCGTATGCAGTTTCAACCCCCGGATTATGACGAAAAGTTAATAGAGGAGATTAAAACACGCGTTCAGGGAAAGGAAGAATCAATAGGAGTTTTTCTGGCGATTATGAGAAATCTATTCGGTCGGTTATTAATGCCTCTTTCGGAAGAAGAGAAATTAAAAATTATTGTTAGAAATATTCATCCATCCATTCAGGATAGATTGGCGCTTGTAGAAATTAATTCTGAGCAAGAGTTACTTAAATACGGAAGAAAGATTGAGGAAATAGAAGTAAGAAAAAGACATGTGTCGGAAGCGCGCGGGTTACGAACACAATTGCATCTTGAGCCGGATCTCGCGTATGTTGAAACCTCGTCAGAGCGACGTGGACGCGGCGATGTAAATATGTCTCGTAAACTCGAAAACATTACGTTAGTTCAAGCGGTAGAGAACAGGAAAGATTCTGCAGAAATTCTTGTCGAGTCGAGTGCAAGCACCGTACCTGATTTTCGTTGTTGGAATTGTAATCTTCCTGGGCATTCTGCTCGTGGTTGCAAGGCTCCGCGTACGATACATTGCTACCGTTGCGGAAAACCAGGGATTCTTACTAAACAATGTTGCAATTCGGGAAACGGTCCAAGGCGACATTGAAGTTCCGGTCAACGTCTCCTGATATTTTAATTCCGGACAATACCGTTTTTAAAAGCACCGAGCTTGATGACAAAAACAAACACTTGCTTGATTTTATATTTGCATATGTAAGGGACGATGAGAGGCCATATTTAGATGTGTCGGTAGTTGGGTTAAAAATTGTCGCTTTGTTAGACTCCGGAACTATCTTAGGCAGTAAGGGTTATGAGTTGATTCGTAAATTAAATTGTTTTACTTTGGAAAAGGCCGTTGCGCCTAGTTGTACAGTTGCTAATGGACAAAGATGTGAAAGTATTGGTACAATTTCATTGCCTATAAAACTGATTAATAAAACTGAATATGTTAAAGTCTTAGTAGTCCCTTCGCTACCACATAGTTTAATATTAGGACTTGATTTTTGGAAAATAATGGGCATCATCCCCAATCTTAGAGATAACGTTTGGCAGTTTGCGAAAAGTGAACCAGTTCATGTTTCGTCAATTTTACCCTATAGAAATTTAACTTACGAGCAAACGTCGCGTTTAGATTCTTTAATAAAGTCTAAATATTCACGTATGAAAGACGGTATAGGACGAACCCATCTTGTAGAACACACTATTACTACCACCGGTTCACCTATCAAGCAAATGCCTTATCGCATGTCTCCTTATGTACTTAAGGATGTAGACAGGGAATTGGATTATTTAATCGCTAATGACATCATTGAAAAATCAAATAGTCCGTGGTCGTCTAATCTTATTTTAGTTCCCAAGAAAGACGGTACTAGAAGGGTAGTTGTCGATTTTCGTAAGGTTAATAAGGTAACAAAAAAAGATAGTTACGCGGTTCCCTTTATAGCTGATATTTTAGATAGTTTACGCGACGCAAAATACCTTTCATCTTTGGATATTAAGAGCGCTTACTTTCAGATACCGTTGTCAAAAGAAAGTCGCGAAGTAACAGCATTTACTGTCCCTGGTAGAGGTTTGTGGCAGTTTAAAGTGCTTCCTATGGGGTTACATCATGCTAGCGCTACTTGGCAGCGTTTAATTGATCGTGTTTTGTCTGCAGATCTACAACCATATGTATTTTGTTATCTGGATGACATTATTATATCAACTAACACGTTTGAGAAACACTTAGAGGTTTTGGATAATGTTTTCGAACGATTGATAGCCGCCGGTTTGACATTAAATAAAGAAAAATGCGAGTATTGTCGTTCAGAGTTGCGTTATTTAGGGTACGTTGTAAATGAATACGGATTAAACGTGGACAGCAGCAAGGTGCAGGCTATTTTAAATATTCCCACTCCCACTAATACCAAGGAAGTTCGCTCTATAATTGGTTTAGCTGGCTGGTATAGACGTTTTATCCCCAATTATGCTACTACAGTAGCGCCTATTACAGCTTTACTTCGGAAGGGAATTAAATTTTGTTGGAGTGACGACTGCGAGAAAGCGTGGATAAAAATAAAGACTTTTTTTGACTAACGCTCCTGTGCTCTCGTGTCCAAATTTTGAGCTTCCTTTTTATGTTCAAACTGACGCATCCGGATTTGGTATTGGCGCAGTTCTCTCTCAAAAAGTTGATGGTGGTGAGCACGTGATAGCATATTTAAGTCGTTCCCTGACTAGATTGGAACGAAACTACTCAGCTACGGAGCGAGAATGCCTGGCAGTAATCTACGCGGTTGAGAAATTCAGACCGTACATAGAAGGAGTAAAATTTTTTGTCATTACAGATCATCATTCTTTGGTGTGGCTACAAAACCTCAAGGATCCGGCAGGGAGATTAGCACGCTGGGCTATACGGTTACAAGCGTTCGAGTTTGAGATTATTCATAGGAAAGGCTCAGAACATTTAGTTCCGGATTGTTTGTCTCGTAGTGTGCCGGTACTGGACGAAGTTACTGTTTCTAGCAGTACCACCGATAAATGGTATAAGGAGATGATCAATAAAGTTACAGCAGATCCACTTAGATATCCGCTGTGGAGAGCAAAAGATGACCTTCTGTATAAGTATGTTAGATTTAGTGAGCTTAGAGTATCGGACGAAGATGAATGGAAGCTGGTTGTTCCCAAAGATAAACGTTTGGAGTTATTAAAACGCATGCATGATGATCCAAGTGCAGGACACACAGGCGTGTATAAAACTTTTAATAGGCTCATTCAAAAATATTTTTGGCCGAAGATGAGGTACGATGTACGACGTTACGTTAAAAACTGTACGGTATGCTTAGAGCATAAGCCTTTACAAAAAGCACCTCAAGGACTTATGGGCAGTCATCCTAAAGTTGATAAACCATGGGAATTAATTTGTTGTGATTTGATAGGACCACTTGTACGTTCATCACAGGGATACAAGTTTATACTAGTTATTGCCGATACATTTTCTAAATTTCCAGTTTTGTGTCCTTTGCGTAGCTCAACGGCTAATATGGTATGCAAGCACGTAGAAGAAGATGTTTTCTTAACATACGGCGTTCCCAAATATATGATTGTAGACAACGGAGTTCAGTTTCGTAGCACTCAATTTAAAAACCTTTTAAACAAATACTCAGTTAATCCCATCTTTACTCCATTCTATTCGCCACAAGCTAATCCTTGCGAAAGGATCAATCGAGTAATTAAAACAATGTTAGCTTCTTATGTTAAAAGCGATCATAAAACTTGGTGTAAAAATCTCTCGGCTATTGCTTGCGCGATTCGGACTAGTAAACACGAGGTAACGGGATACTCACCGTACTATTTGAATTTCGGTAGGGAAATGGTTTTATCCGGAAATTTGCACGGTTTATCTGTACCAAAAACGGGTATTGAGTTCGAAGAGCGGGATGTTTTAGGAGGAAAACTTGAAAAATTAAAACATATTTTTCATTTTGTTAGGCAGCGTTTAGAAAAAGCATACTCGCGTAGTAAATTTTATTACGACTTGCGTAGAAGAAACGTTAAATTTAGAGTTGGCCAAAAAGTCTGGAAAAGAAATTTTGTATTATCTGACGCTAGTAAAAATTTTGCAGCTAAATTAGCCAAACGATTTATAGGGCCTTATAGTATTAAGGAGGTCATGGGGAATAATACTTATCGATTATTAGATGAGTATGGTAATGATAAAGGTTGTTGGCATGTAAAGGATTTGAAAAGCCATCCTCCTGAGGATATTGCAGAAGATTAAGTAAAATTTGTTGGTTTTCTGGTTTTTGCTTTCAATTTGTTTTATTGTTTTATTTCTATACTTTAGTAGTTTTCTTTTTAAGAATATTCATTTTTCTAAAATTTGAGAAATTTTCTTTTAGGAAGGGGGTGTTGTTACATGCAAATTTTGCGTTACATTTTATTTAATTTTGGTTCAAAAATTATTATTTATTCAATTCATGACCCTGAGGTATTTCCCGTGTTTCGCGCCGCTTTTGGCGATAAGTCGTTCGGACAGTGTGGGCACTTCGAGGAGACGATCGTGAGCGGTCATTTGAGAAAGTTACCTGGATATTTTCTGGAGCTAATTTTTGCTTAAGGTTGCAAAATTCGGGTTTTCGAGATTTTTGCTCCAGAGAAGTAATTAAAGTATAACTATTGGGAATTTTGTTGGAATTAGTATACTTACGATTTATTCGGATTTTTTATCCAGGATTTAACTTATCCACCACTCGGTAAGAGTTATTTTTCTCTTCTTATTTTATACTGATCCTTGTTTTGTTTCCGCAGGTCAGGCTGTTAATTACTATACAGTCCTAAGGGTTGTTCATAAATAACATTTTTATTTAGTTTAAACACCGAAATTTCTCGGTAAGGTTTGGTAGCGTATCTTTGTGAATATTTTTTATAATTCGAAAATTCTTGTAGGTGTTTTACGTTCGGTTTTCTGTTGCCCTCGATAGCGATTTATCAGAGCGGAGTCGTCAAGAGTTATCGACAAACGCATACGATTCCTGTCTTCGAGGTGATGACGTTTAAGTACAGGTTTTATTTTATTTACGTTTACGGCCTAATGTTATATTATGTTACTATAATTTTAAATTGCAATTATCGTTCTTTTGTAACCCTGATGAATCGATTCTGATCGGGATTAATTTTTTGTTTAATTAATTTGGATAAACATTAGTAACCGTAATCTTTTTTTTAAATTTAATTATTATTAATTTGTGTTTTGGGTTCTACTACGTCTGTTACGTTTCTTTTCTGAAATTATATTTTTAGTTTCGAACGTATGGTTTCTTTTATAGTTTGAACCTGGGATTGTTACGTCTGTAGTTTAAGAAATTTACGTAACAAAACAAAAGTATGATTTCTAATAAAGTAAAAACGTTTTTTATGTTACTAAAAAATGTTTTAGAAAACATTTTTTAAATATTTCAATATCAATGTTTAAATGAAATATTTTTAAGACGCAACATATATATTTTTTTGAAAAACATTTTTTATTTCGACTATTTTAAAACGTTGTAACGTTTTTAAAACATGAAAAAAACGTTTCCTTGCTGATTGGGATGGCGCAGAGTCGAGGCATGGTATCGGAAGTAGATGGCGCTGAAAGAGTTGAATCAGAGCCGATAATGCAGGGATTCGATTACAAGCAACCGCCAAATCCAGAAATCACCACGCAGGCGTGCGCAGGGAATATTTTCCCGACAGGGCCGACAGGTTACGATTCAACAGCGATAATGCTGTCGCAAATGGATCGAATGCTTCGAATAATCGAAAATCAGCAGGATCAACCAAAGCAGCAGCTTACGCCGATATTTAATAACATGATTAGAGATTTTAATGGAGAAGTTCATCATGTTGAAGCAGTGGATTGGCTCGAGCAGTTAAAATCGAGCGCATCAATAAACAATTGGTCAGACCAGTGGTTGTTGGAAACGGCAAGACTACATCTGACGGGAGCAGCACGTAGTTGGTATGCTACACGAAGAGTTAACATTCACAATTTTGGAGATTTCGAGAGAGCATTTAGGCGCACATTTGTAGATGTCTTCAGCACGACTGAAAAATGGGAGAAAATGCGAAAAAGGATACAGGCTGTCAACAAATCAGTGAGTTCCTATGTACACGACAAACACATGTTGTGCAGTTCGTTAGGTTTGTCTTTTTCGGAAATAAAAGAACAGATTTTATCCGGCATCGCGTGTGCAAATACTGTAATAGGATTAGCGGGAAAAGATCATGCGAATATCGACGACTTGTATAGTGACATATTGATTTACGATAGGTTGAATATCAGTAGAAAAGTTCGGTCAAATAATTATAACAAACCGGTGGACCGCAGTAGCGTGACTAGTGCTAAGTTTTCGGGACAACCGAAAGAAACCACCGAAAATTCAAATAGCGATAGCGTAAAACAAGTTGTTTGTTTTAAGTGCAAAAACGTAGGTCACAATTGGAGAAAATGTTCGGTGAAGAAATCGGAACTACAATGTTTTAACTGTAAGGAAATAGGTCACACAAAACGCGAATGCACCAACCGTAAGATGATGGCGGTCGACAGCGCTTCAACTACAGGGTCAATCGACAAATATTTGCGCGAAGTTTGTGTGAATGGTTACAGTGTCAATGCGTTAATTGATATGGGTTCTAGCGTGTGCACTATCAGTCGGAATGCATTGCAAAAGTGTGGTCTCGAGTACGAAAAATCAAACATCGAATTATTTGGATTCGGTAGCGGAAAAACACCGACGGTTAATTGTGTGGGTGTAACGCATGCAAAGCTTAAGCTTGATGAGATCGAAGTCGTAGTGTCATTTTGTGTGGTACCAGAAGGGGTGCAAAATGTAGATGTTCTAATTGGGCGAACGTTTACCGACCTAGAAGACATTGCGTACATCAAAATAGGAAACACGCTTAAATTCGGTTGGAAACATGAAATGCCTTTTAGAAATGTGGATTTAATCAATACGAACAAAGGAACTGTACATGTAACAGATAAGACAATTTTACACGCGGGTGAGGTGAATTTAATACGCGCACGATGCTTAGATAGTGAACTTGTTGTGCCGATTTTGAACACTAATAGCGAAGATACTGAAATACAAGAGGGAACGAAGATTGGACAGATTAAAACCAGTAATAATTCAGGAGCGTCTTTAATTTATACGCCGACAAAACGGGAGGTATCTACGGAAGACATTAACGTACCAGATGGCACTGAAGAATGGGTGCGCGATAAATTGAAAAACTTATGTAATAAATACTGTGAGTGTTTTGCTTTTAATTTAAGAGAGCTCGGATGCACTAACTTAATGGAAATGGACATTAGAGGGGCTGAAGTACCGGTACGAGCGAAACCGTATAAGGCGTCCGCAAGTGAAAGACGGGTGATAGCAGACATTGTCAACGAGTGGAAACTTCACGGAATTGCTAGTGATACGACGTCGTCGTACGCTTCTCCATGCCTACTAGTGCGTAAGAAATCAGGAGAACCAAGATTAGTGATTGATTATCGGGCTTTAAATATGCACACTACAAAAGTTAATTTTCCTATACCTACCATAGAAGAACAATTTGAAGGACTTATTGGCTGTAAACTATTTTCAGTTTTAGACTTAGGAAGTGCGTATTTGCAAGTGCCGTTGGCGAAGGAAGCACGACACAAAACAGCTTTTATCACAAACGATACAACAGGCGAACTTAATCGAATGATGTTTGGTTTATGCAATGCTCCATTCGAGTTCAGTCGTTTAATGGCGATCGTGTTGGGTCCTTTAGGTAAGGATATTGCTAAATGGTACCTAGATGACGTGCTTGTAGCTGCCAGTGATTGGGCTCAAATGTTTCAAAAACTAGAATGCGTTTTTAAGGCATTCAAAAAGGCCAATCTAACGATAAAAATAAGCAAATGTGAATTCGGCAAACCGGAAGTGGACTATTTGGGATGTTCGTTAAGTGCAAACGGAATTAGACCGGGAGATGTAAAAATACGCGCGGTAAAGAATTTTCCATGCCCAAGAAACGTTCACGAGTTACGCAGGTTCCTTGGTCTAACCAGTTATTTCCGCCGCTTTGTAGAAAATTACGGTAGACGAGCCAAGGCCTTAAGCGATCTAACGAAAAAGGAAGTACCGTTTGTGTGGAGCGAACTACAACAAGCTTCGTTTGAAGACTTGCGCCAGACACTGTGTACCAAACCCCTATTAAAACTATTTAATCCGGCGGCGGCCACTACAGAGGTGCATACAGATGCGTCAAAGGAAGGAATTGCAGGTATTCTGCTACAAGCAGATAAAATTACCTCACCACTTCAACCGGTTATTTACGTATCGAAGAAGACATCGGACGTGGAAGCAACATATTCTAGTTGTAAACTGGAATTGATGGCGTTAGTGCATGTTGTTGATAAGTTAAGAATTTATTTGATTGGATTAAAGTTTACGTGTGTGACCGATTGCGAAGCCCTGGTGCACATGAATGCACAAAAAACGAAAAGTTCACAAGTTGCACGATGGTTGCATCTACTCCAGGATTTTGACATGGAACTGCGACACCGGTCGGGACAGAGGATGGCTCATGTCGATACCTTATCGAGAGCCCCCGAGGAAGCCGCGGACGATATTATGGATAGTGCGTGCAAACGATTAGACATCTTTTAAACGATAAGTGAAGAAGATCAGATTCTCATGGTGCAGCGAAGTGACGCGGAATTAAACACGTTGATTAATATTCTATTAAAAGAACCGAGTGATCGCGATCGAGCTGATAAACTGAGGGTGCGTGGGTTCAAATTAACACAAGGTAGACTAATGAAAATAGGAGGCGAAGAAGATGCTTACGCGAATAGGTACGTTGTTCCTAAAGGAATGCGGAAGGCGATGTGTGTTCGTGCACACGATTTGTCAGGGCATTTTGGCCTTGAACGAACAATTGCAAAAATAAAAGACAAATACTGGTTTAGTGGCATGCGTCGATACGTTCGTAAACATATTAATTTATGTGTGGAGTGTTTATTAAATAAAAACCCTTCGGGTCGACGACCAGGATTATTACATAATCTACCAGTACCACGAAGACCTTTTGAGAGGATGCATCTAGATCATTGTGGACCTTTAGTTAGAAGTAAAAGGGGAAACATGTATATTTTAGCGATCATCGATGCATTAACGCGATACGTTAAATTATTTCCTTTGAAAAACACGTGTACAAGCGGAACGATTAAGAGTTTGCAAAAGGTTTTAGACACATTCGGAAATCCCGTAAGAATCGTCACCGATAGAGGAACGAGTTTCACGGCGGCGAAGTTCAAACAGTTTTGTGCGGAACGTGGGATTCACCATACTTTGAATTCAAGTCGGCATCTACAAGCAAATGGCCAAGTTGAAGTAGTAATGCGGACATTAATTCCAACTTTAATATCAAAAATTAACGAAGATAATGACTGGGATAATAAATTAAGCGCAGTCGAACGAGGTTTGAATTCAGCTGTGAACGCGAACACCAAAAAGACTCCGTGTGAAGCGCTGTTCGGTTACCGACCGAATTATGATAACGTGCTGTTTGAAGAGCTCACAAATGGCATTAATTATACAGAACCAGTCGACAACCAACAGAAGGTGCGTGACAACGTGGTAAATGCCCAATTGAAGTACAAGCAGAGATATGACTCAAGGCACTGGGTTGGGAATCACTACGAAGTAGGTAGCATTGTTTTGATTAAGAGTGCTCCGGTGCATACAGGTCAATCTACAAAGTTACAACCAAAGCACCGCGGACCGTACGTGATAACTGAAGTGTTACCTAGTGATACGTATAGGATCAGCGAGCTCAAGGGTACCCAAAAAAAGGAAATTTTCAACTACCGTACACGTTAGTCAGATCAAGATATACCGTAATCACGACGAATCGGACACCGACTGTTATACTATGTTATAATTACATACTCGTACTCCTGATACTTATGCAACTCTGAATGCAACCGTGTATGGAACCGGGCTGAGAAAGTCAGTCTGCTGTATCCATCCTCGGTGGCAACACCTCGTTTGTTTGATGTTAAGTTTTAGTGACTATAATAAAATATTGCTCTTCTTTAAGTTATTTAACGATACTATAACATCAGAAGTGGGATTCGCTCGCGTTTGCCCTCAAGTAGAATTCTTGAACTAGTTTAATAAAGCAACAGTTAAAAGTTAAATTAAAGAAGTGTTGTGTAACAATATGGCGGAACCACCGTTTAATGTTAGTGATGTAAATTGGTGCAGAATCCGGAGCTGTGCCATCGCCCACAGCTACTGTAAACCCGGAGCCGCCGCCATGGCTTGCAACCTTTGACAGCCGTAGCAAATTTTAATAAAAATGTTTCTGCTATGGAGTTTCCTAAACATTTTCATACTCAATTTGCGTTGCCGTCACTGGATCCGTTGGTAGATGATGTAAATCAGTGGATCGAAGGGGTAGAGGATGTCGGTTCTGCTCAACGCTGGTACAACACTATGAGACCACCAACTGCAGAACGTAATTGGTCTGAGTTTAAATTTGCTATTACAACAGCTTTTCCGCGCGACGAAATTCCGGAGAGCTGTTAAAAGAAGCTGTCTTGTATACTTCTGGATCGGAAGCTACGTACGATGAATACGCTCGCCAAAAGATTGCTAAGTTAACAAGAATCCACCGATCGTGGATTTGGCTAGATCATGTTATGATTAAGTGTGTATGCGATGGTATTGCAGATCCTACCGCTGTAATGAATAGTCGTTGTACAAAAAATTGACCAATTAATTGATTTATTGCCGGTTTTTGTAAAATGTTGAATTCGAACGGCAATATCTCTATGCGTACAGCCAGTAATGTGAACGATTCACGCCGTGTTCTGAATAGTCGCAAATCGTGCTATAAGTGTGGGTCTTTTGAACATTTACAAGCTAGTTGTCCCCGTAAAATAGTTTACAATAATACTAGGGAGTTAACCAACCCTGCAAAAAGAGCTAGGAACGATATGTTTTGTACCTTCTGTAAGAAAACAAACAACAACATTGAGAAATGTTTTGCCCATCAAAAACTTGAACAGTACAACCGAAACGTAAATCTTTGTTCAACAAAGTTTGGGAACCGCGATTACGTGATAGTGGGTGTAATAAAAGGTAACGCGGTAAATGTTTTAATAGACACGGGGGCGCAAGTATCACCGATAACTGAAGAAATGCTACGCAAAACAAACTTTCAGACAAGACCGTTAATCACTCGCTTAACGGGATTAGGGCGCAAGGTCGTCTTATCTACTGCTGGTGCAACATTTTTCTTGAACTTCAAGATGTGACGTTGGAAATACTTTTTCGAGTCGTTTCAAACAAAGCTTTGCACGTGCCGGTAGACCTTGGAAACTGAGCTGCATTCTGACGCGTCTGCAGTTAGTTATAGTGCTATCCTATTTCAAAAACAAGATAAAATTCTTACGTAGTCGCTTACTACAGTCGCGCTAAATTACCATTCGTATCAATTAGAAACGCTAGCTGTTTACAACGCGTTAAAACATTTTCGGCATTATTTGATTGGTGTTAATTTTAAAATAGTGACAGATTGCAACGCACTTCGTGCTACCGTTAAACGTGACTTGCAACCTCGAGTAATCCGAATGTGGACATATTTACACGACTTGAGTTTTACAATTGAATACAGAAAGGGTGCTAAACTGGGACATGCCGATTATTTAAGTCGAAATACGTTACAAGTCAGTTTAATTAAGTAATAATAAGACAAACTGTGCTACACCTGAAAATTGGCTAAGTAGTGGTCAAGTAGAATGTTACACATGCGTACAATTGCAAACTTGCTTCGCGTTGAAGGTGCAAGAAAGTCAGAATGGACGAACGGATTATGGAAAATCTAATTAATTATCAATACCACACCAAATAAAACTACCGGAACATCACCTTTGCAACTGTTATTAGATTGCGACAATACCATTCCGTTAATACGATCAGTTCTTAGTGATCTTAGAGACGTAAAACATCCGTGTACCGTTCTTCCAGGTACCACTCGTCAAACTCGCCGTCAATTGGTATCTCGACGGTTAAAAGAAAATGCGAAAAGGCAAGAAAATCGCACGAACCAAAGGAGTAAACCAGTACAACAATTTCAACGTGGTGACTTTGTACTGTTATACCGAAACATAAGTTCTAACGCAAAAATGGATTCCGATGTAAAAGGTCCTTATCGAATTGTAAAATTGCCTAGGACATAATAGATATACCCTAGAGAAATTAAATTTACATTCTCGAACGACTGCTGCTGCAGAAGATTTGTTGTTATGGCCAGTAGATTGGACACCGGACGATTGTGCTTTTCTATTTTCGGAAGACGATGAATTGCAAGGTAAACAAAACAAAACTCTGCTGGTTACTTAAATTTCAGTCAATTATTCATGTTTTGCTGAACTTGCACATTTTGAAACTTGAAAGAGTCAGCATAACATAAACATATTGTGTTACAAGAAAATATTCAACTTATGTATACAAGGTCGTACAACGGTCGTACGTAATTTTATGTACGTTTTATCGACACGATAACGGCATCACGAAAAAAAAATTTATTAAATACCTAAATAAAAAAAAAAAAATTAAAAATATAAATTTAAGCGTCGATTACAGTCTGATGCGTTCAGCTGTAGGTTTTGAATTGGTACAAGTTGATGAGTTCAATTGTACAATTTCAGCGTCGATTACAGTCTGATGCGTTCAGCTGTAGGTTTTGAATTGGTACAAGTTGCTGAGTTCAATTGTACAATTTAAGCGTCGATTACAGTCTGATGCGTTCAGCTGTAGGTTTTGAATTGGTACAAGTTGATGAGTTCAATTGTACAATTTCAGCGTCGATTACAGTATGATGCGTTCAGCTGTAGGTTTTGAATTGGTACAAGTTGATGAGTTCAATTGTACAATTTCAGCGTCGATTACAGTCTGATGCGTTCAGCTGTAGGTTTTGAATTGGTACAAGTTGATGAGTTCAATTGTACAATTTCAGCGTCGATTACAGTCTGATGCGTTCAGCTGTAGGTTTTGAATTGGTACAAGTTGCTGAGTTCAATTGTACAATTTAAGCGTCGATTACAGTCTGATGCGTTCAGCTGTAGGATTTGAATAGTTACAAGTTGAGTTCAACTATAAGTTTGTTGTAATTTAATGCACTGCTTACTACGAAGTATTTGATGTAACGTAAGGTTGTTTCATTTACGGAGCGGGTTGCAAATAAAATCTGGTATGATAAATAGTTTTTGTTTTGTATAATGATTTAACATAAACGTGCAAAAGAAAGAGTATTGTTGTATTTCAGAGCCTGTTGAAGAAGAGGTTCGAAGAAACCTCGAGTTGGACGATGTTCCATTGGAACAAAGTCATAAAAATGCTTAAAAATAGAACTCGTAATGAGGATGAAGCTTTGCTTGATAACATGTTAATACAGCGCCTTCAGTTGAAAAAAAAAATTCTCAAAATTGATTGTAAATGATTTTTGTATTAAATTTTGTTTTGTTTTTTTTGAAGTCTCGTGGGCGAGACAACGGTCAGAATGGCCGTGTTATACTATGTTATAATTACATACTCGTACTCCTGATACTTATGCAACTCTGAATGCAACCGTGTATGGAACCGGGCTGAGAAAGTCAGTCTGCTGTATCCATCCTCGGTGGCAACACCTCGTTTGTTTGATGTTAAGTTTTAGTGACTATAATAAAATATTGCTCTTCTTTAAGTTATTTAACGATACTATAACACCGACTCGGAAAGCGAAGACGAGGTGAACAACCGAAATCAACAGATAATAAACGAAGGCGAAAATGAGACGTTAAAGAATGTACCTGGCGGCAAAGAAGAAAGCGGAGTTTCAAGCGGTACCACTGATAACCAGAAAGGTGAAGTCCTCGATAAGGTCGGTGTATCGGATTACTCTCAGCGTACAGGTGCAAGAAAAAGGAAATCGCCACGATATTTAAAAGATTACGAATTATAATAATGTTTATTTTGTTTATTATTGTCTGTGTTGATTTTTTTTGTTTTTTTAGAATAAGATTTTTGTGTAAAATTTAATTATGATATTCAGGAGAATATGTCTTCAGGGTGGCCGAATGATAAAAAATAAATATGCACTTAAACGAATGCGCGTGACCCTGAAGGCAAGTAGTAGGGGTCGAGGCAGATCGCGAGCTGGCGGTCGGCATTCGATCGTGGGGAATGTTGAGTAAAGCTACGATTCAATAAATGCCTAAGTTTTGTGCTTAAGTTTGAGTAGTCTTATTTTAATTAAAAAGTCCTTATTACACCTTACAAACTAAATACAAACTTATAACTAAAGTGAGTACAATTGATTATATAATAACAAAAATAACATTCCTCACTTTTCCAGGAACGACAACGTTTTATTAGATCAAAACTAGTAACTTCTTTTATTTATTATTACCTTTAGTATTAACTATTACGATTAATTTTGACGTGACAATTCCCATTATCAAATATTACTTGATTTTGATTTATTTGCTGTTTGTTTTGCCTAACTCACTGGACTAACACATTACATCTTTACCCCTCCTTGAAAGTGAAAAAGAAATAAATATGTCTTATTGATATTTCTTTTAAGCTTTAACCAATATGGTTACTCATCACTATTTTCTAACTACACCTATTCTTGTTCCTATATAACTTTGTTTCTTTTTTCATCATTATTTTTAACCTATCTAACCTCCCCTCCTATTCCTTACTTATCTTTTAGCTATTTTTTCTTTATGACCAAAACTACTCTAAACTTGAAATGAACTAAATATTATTTTATGTACATGTATTTCTGTGCTACATCTTAAATTTAATCTATTATTTGATTAATCTTATTACTCAACGCATATTTTATTCTTGGCTGACATAGGGATACAAAAGATTTATGTGAAATTTTCCTCTAATGCTACCATCATCTGGATTCACTAACTCATATGTAGTTTCGTTTATAATTCTCTCAACTCTATAAAGTCCCTCATATGGATTTTGTAGTTTTGCACACATAAATTTATCTCTTCTTCCCACTCTCAGATTCTTCATAATAACTAAATCTCCTATTTCAAATATTACCCTTTTCTTAATTTTTATATTTGCCTTTTCTTCATATCTTCTTAAACTTCTTTCTACACGTATTCTACTTTTGTCTAAACTTTGGTAGTAATCTTTCTCTTCACATTCCCACGGTCTTGGTGGTTCAATTTTCTTCCTTAAATAAATGGGCGAATATCCAGTTCTAATGTTTGGTGTCCAGTTTATGTAATTTTCTACTTCTTCTAACTTATTTTTCCATAGTCGATGATATTCGCTCACTAAAATTATTAAATATTTTATTACCGCTTGGATATTCGTTTCTGCAGGGTTTCCTTGCGGGTGACGTATAGAACAAAACTTATCTTTTATACCTTGCTCCTCAAATTGCTCTTGAAATCTTGCATTATTAAAGTAAGTAGCATTATCAGCTAAAATTCTTTTTGGCTTCCCATCCACACTGATTAACTGCTCCATATAACGTATTGTTTCATCGGTTGTACATTTTCTTGTAGGAAATAATCTAGTAAATTTTGAAAATATGTCGTATGTAACCAAAATATTAGTAAAACGATCAGTTGTTGGTACTAAATTGCTTAGATAATCTATGGCTATTAATTCACCAGGTTCGGACACTTTTATACTTTTAACAATGTTGTTGTTCGTGTGATTCCTATTCTTTGCCAAACAACATTTCTGACACCTATTAATTACTTGTCTTCCTAATGTGTAGATCTATAATGAATTTCTTCAATAATTCCTGTCCTATCACATATACTTCTAAGTCTTCTATTCTTTTAACAATAAATCCATCTTTCCAAAAACATCCTTTATATTCATCTCTATCATCCAACTGTCTCCTTACTTCCATTTAATTCATCGGTCGCTTGCGATTCTAACACATTATCACCTGTATACAAGTCATTGTCAATCAGCAATCATTTTATCCTGTGAATATCCCTTTTCTGGTTGATATTTTCTGCTAATAATGTCTGCCACTAAATTCTCTTTTCCCGAAATATGTATGATTTTAAATTGGTATTCTTGTAAAAGCAATACCCATCGGTAGATTCTGTTGTTATTAAATTTAGTCTTCATCATGAATGTTAGTGCTGAATGATCAGTCTTTATAATAAATGGTCTTCCGTATAAGTAGAATCTTAATTTGTTCACTGCATATACCACCGCCAACATTTCTTTTTCTGTCCCCGTATGTTTTAATTCAGCATTCTTTGAAGTTCTAGAAACAAAGTAAATTGGCTGTTCTACCCCATTCTTGATCTGGATCAACACTCCTATCCTATCCTATTTTTATTATTAAATAATGCAATTCATACAATAAACAATGACATCATTGCTCAATAAACTGCAATTACAAAAGTGGTATAAATTTTAATATTTTTACTGAGGTTCACAGCAGCTATACTGCGTGTCTCATCAACAGTGATTAATATATAGTAGCATCGTTGATTGATTTCAATCATTTCATGCATTTTATAGCTGTAATTATTCTATCGTTTTTCAATGAAATCGCACAAATAAGAGTTGGTTTACTAAATTTGTATTTTCTATGATCATAAATAAGTACCTAAAAAGTACCTGAAATTTTAAGGTACATTTTTTTTGTACCTGTACCCGTACTTAGGTACGTTTGCCAAATCTGTACCTGCACCTAGGTACTTTTAAATAAATGTACCTGTACTTGTACCTAGGTACCAAAAAATGAGTACCTGTCACAACACTGTATATAACGTAATAAAGGTGATCTAGTAATGTTATAGTAGTTTACGTAACAAGAGTCGAAAGTAAGAAATAGCATAACGAACGTTAATGCGACGCGAGGCTGCACGGCCGAGCGTTGCATGTGAGTGAGTTATGCTATGATTCTTTCGACGAGAGTAATGTACATTATTTTTTGTGTTGCCTTTTATAAAATCACATTTTTTTTTGAAAAAATAAAAAAAAATTAACAGAAATATAATGTTGGTACTACATTTATTACTAAATCTGTCACATTTGACATTAACTTTAACATCGTTTTTCTTCAATTTTAACTGAATTTCAAGATTTTTAAAATGATTTTTCCACCTGTCGCATACTCGTTCTAATACTTATATTAATTGACTTTGAACACTTAATTTTATGTGGATTCCTAGTTTTCATTTTGCCACCCTAGAGCTTTTTTCGTTCATTACGTAACTACACTAACGAACGAATATTGACGTTTGCGATGTTGGCAACACAAAAAAGTGATTTAATAATAACGTGATCTAGTCGTTACGTGGGAAATTGCCCGTCTCGTGTGGATAAGGAAAAAAACCTTATAGTTCAATTTTATTTAGCGTACTTATAAACAAAACAATTAAACAACAGCTAAACAATTTCTAAAAACAAGTAAATTGAGAAAATTATACTATCAAAAAAGAAGAAATAGATATATAAAGCAATAATCATAGGCTTTAATTTTGTATGTATAATTGAAAACAAAGCATTGCAAAGGATTCTATTTATGTATTTTTTTAAAGTATGTTTCAATTGTTGATGTTATATATAATATACACTTTCACGAACTTTTTGTCAAATAATTTAATTAATGTTTTACAGTTCTTGTGTATTTGTATTTAATAGGTATATATTAAAAAAACTGTAATGTTCTTATACACTTTTAATATAAAAGTAAATCAAACTCTGGTTTTAAACGTTTATTGAAGAACGTGCTTGTAGTACGTGCATTTGTTAATAATAAATGTTGTTGTCAATCAAACCACTCGTACTATATGCGCAGCAAATATCGCTATTTTATTACTATCAACATAACACCACCTTCCCCTAAATGAAACAATTTCTTTTTTAACAAGAAAATTAAATTACAATTTATCATACACTAATCCATCTACTGGTTTAACTATGCGTTTCGGTCTAGCACTAATCTCTTCAGTTTCTATCGTTAAATCAGCATCCTCGATCGGTGTATTATTAGAAGTATCATTACTACTATTAGGTAAACTGGTTTCAACAAAATGAAATTTTTTAATTTGATTAAGGTGCCTTTTCCACCGCATATTAGAAAATTCTGGTACTTCAACGATGTACGTTGATTTACCAATTCTTTTATAAATTTTAGCTCTTATCCAAGTAGGTTTATTGGGCACTTTATAATTCTTTACAATTACACATTCACCAATTTCAAATTCCATAAATCTATTACCTCTAGCATACCTTCTTTGCTTACCCTGATCTATAAGGACTCGATTTCGAACGGTTTTTATATCAATTGAATTTGAATTACTCGGTAATAAAGCATCAAAACGAGTTAAATTTCTTCCATACATAAGCTTAGACGGAGTTACCCCCGTTGTACAATGCGCTGTATTACGGTAGTCAAACAAAAAATTAAAATTTTGTTTAAATCAAAACATACATTTTTACCTAATGCATTTTTCAAAGCGTTTTTTACAGTTTTTACCGCGTTCTCGGCTGCTCCATTGCACGAAGGTTGGAAAGGAGGAGACGTAACGTGTTTAATATATTATTTAAAATCAAAAAACTTTGAAATTCTTTAGAGCAAAACGTTGGTCCGTTATCGGTAACAATTTGTTTAGGTAACCCAAACCTTGCAAAAGTGGACCTTAACACTTCAATCGTGAGTTTTGAAGTTATAGAGTGCATCGGAAATACTTCGATCCATTTAGAATGAGCATCTAAAAGTACTAAAAATTGTTTATTCATAAATGGTCCTAAAAAATCTAAATGTAACCGATACCACACTTCCTCAGGCCAAGGCCACAAATCTAATTTAGCTTTTTCAGGAGATTTCTTATTCATTACACAATTAGGATATGTTTTGCAAATTCTCTCAATGTCTTTGTCTAATCCCGGCCACCAAAAGTAAGACCTTGCTAAACTTTTCATTTTAACTACGCCCATGTGCGATACATGAAGCTGATTTAAAATCGTTGCTCGTAAAAGCGAAGGAATTATTAAACGATTATTCCATAATAAACAATGTGATTCGACGCTTACTTCGTTTTTTATTTTATTATATAGTTTTAAATGATTAGGAATATTTTTAGGCCAACCTGTACGAACAAAATTTAAAATGGTAACTAATTCTTTATCTTTTAAGGTTACCTTACTAATAACTTTAAAATTCAAAGGAAAATCCTCATTATTTGAAAAATAAGAAATAAAGTTAATGTCGACATCATCCCAAAAACTATTTTGATCCATAATCGGCAAACGTGATAAAAAATCTGCCCGATTTTGTTCTGATCTAATAAATTGAATGTCGTACTGATAATTTGAAAGTATGACGGCCCATCTGCGAAGTCGATTTGCCGAAAATTGCGGTATACCTTTTTGAGTATTAAAAATAGAAATCAACGGCTTATGATCAGTTAACAACGTAAATTTTCTACCGTACAAGTATTGATTAAATTTACACAAACCAAATATGATTGATAAACCTTCTTTTTCAATTTGTGAATATTTCTTTTCGGTATCCGTCAACGTACGCGATGCAAACGCAATTGGTTTCTCGTACCCGTCAGGCGTCACATGCGTGATAACAGCCCCAATACCCACGTCTGACGCATCGGTACTTAATTTGATAGGCAAATCTGGATTAAAATGTGATAATATTTCAGCAGAAGTTAATATTTCTTTTATTTTCTTAAAAGCATTGTCACAGTCTGGTGTCCAATGCCATTTGACCTTAGTTTTTAGTAAATTATATAACGGATATAACACTGTTGATAAATTTGGCACAAATTTACCATAATAATTAATTGTTCCGATAAACGATTTCAGCTGTGTTACGTTTAGTGGGATTGGCGCGTTTTCAATTGCAACAATTTTATTTCTATCTGTGTGTAATCCATTTTTATCAATGGTAAAACCCAAATACGAAATTACTGGTTGGAAAAATTTACATTTATTTAATGATATTTTTAAACCGGCTTCTTGTAAAATAAATAAAACTTTATTTAATTGTTTAATGTGTTCTGTTCTGATTCTTCCTGTAATTAAAATATCATCTAAAAACACCACTACCCCATCTAAACCTTGCAATAATGAATCCATGATACTCTGAAACCTTGCGGGAATACTAGCAATTCCAAAAGGTGCGCGATTATATTTAAAAAGACCTTTATGTGTTGAAATGGTTACTAAAGATTTTGAATTTTCATCTAAACAAACTTGTTGGTAGGCATTAGACCAGCGGTGCCCAACCTACGGCCCGCGGGCCGGATCCGGCCCGCGAAGAAGCTCAATCCGGCCCGCGAGCTCCTTTCAAAGGTGTTAAAAGGTGTTACTAAGATATGCAATTATAAAAAATCCGGCCCGCGAAATCGTATGTCATGATGAATCCGGCCCACGGACAAAAAAAGGTTGGGCAACATTGCATTAGACAAATCTAATTTAGAGAATTCTATGCCTCCTTGTAATTTAACAAACAATTCCTCAATTCGAGGAAGCGGGTAACGATCTACCTCAATAAATGGATTAAGAGTGATTTTAAAATCTCCACACAATCTAATTGAACCATCTTTTTTTAATACTGGTACTATCGGTGTACCCCACGCACTGTAATCAATAGGTTCTATGACTTGCATTTCAACTAACCGTTCCAACTCCGTTTCAACCTTTTTTTTAATTGCAAAAGGAGGCGGACGAGCCCTATAAAACTTCGGCGTTACATCAATTGTTTTCAATTTAATAGAAATTACCCCTTTTTTAAAACAGCCTAAACCAGGCGAAAAAACGTCTTTATACTTTTTTACCAAGTAATCTACGTCATCTGATAAATTAATATGATTTATCTGTGAAATTTCTAATTTAAAAGTATTGAAAAAATCGCGTCCTAACAGAGGAGGACCTGTATTAGTTTTGATTACATAAAAATCTAAATAACATTCCTTATTTTGATATGCAACTTTACAATGTAAAAATCCTAAAGGTATAATTTTATCACCATTGTATAAATTAAATACTTTATCAGTTGCATACAAAATTTCGTTATTAAAGTATTCTAAATAAAAGTTTTCTGAGATTACGGAAAAACTAGAACCAGTATCTAAACTAAAATCTAATAATTTATTATTTATTATAAGCTTGATACTAATTGGATTAATCGTACAATCTAAATTAAATAGCGAATAATCAGATTCTAAATAATTTTGCGAAACTTTATTATTTACAAAATTTTGTTTGTTTTTGTTATTTTTTTTATTTGGACACATTGGCGCTAAGTGCCCTTTTATATCACAAATGTGACAAATGCATTCACGAAAAGAACATTTATCTGTAAAATGGTTTTTACGTCCACATACATTGCATTTAATATGAAATACCTGCTTAGACCGATTAATATTATTCGGGCGCTGTGGATATCGATAAAAAGCCTGTGACGTTGATGGTTTTGTTCTATCTTTGTTTTTTACATGAAAAAGTTCTGGTTCTTTCTTGATAGACATTTCTCTTTCTACCCCGGGTGGAAACGTCGTCGATTTTGCGGTGGCGATTTCTACTGCCGCTTTGAAAGTCAAGATTTTCTTCTCCTCGAAAAGTCTATCTTGAACACTACCTTTATCGTAACCAATTACAAAATGATCTCTTAGCACTAACTCCAATTGTTCGTCATCAAAATTACATAATGCAGCCAAATTTCTAATTCTGGCTGACCACTCTCTTGCGGATTCATTTACATTTTTCCGTGAATTGTAAAATTTATATCTCGCGGAAAACACAGACACGCTTGGTTTGAAATGTTCAGATAATAATTTGATTAACTCTGAATATTTACTTTTTTCTGGTTCCTCTGGTAAACATAAATTAAACACTAATTTGTACGCATCTTCATTAAGCACGTTTAATAAGATTGCAGCTTTTCGATTGTCATCTTTGATATCATTGGCTGCAAAATAATTCTCAATTCGACGTTTGAAAATTGACCAGTCCGAATTTGCAGGGTCAAATTCACGCAAATGTCCTACATTGCCACCAGAAACTGCCATTACTCAAATAGTCAAATATTAGTAATTAACACAATAAACACAAATCCTCGTCGCCACTTGTAATGTTCTTATACACTTTTAATATAAAAGTAAATCAAACTCTGGTTTTAAACGTTTATTGAAGAACTATTTTATTACTATCAACATAACAAAAACTTTCAAAGAAGTTTAATTAAACTTTTTGTCAATAGTTTTTTCTTTGAACTCATTCTGTATATATAATGTAACCAAATAATTCAAAAATAAAAAATAATGCGCATGCGCACATGTGTATCTAGAAAATTCTAGAATAGGGTAAAATATATATTCAAGTTGGCTGTCCCTTTCTAAAACAAACTTCACTTGACAAGGATCATAAGAACCGGTAGAGCACATTGTGTTAAATTATAAAAAAAAAGTAATTAATTAAACATATTTTTTAAACAAGTGTTATTAGTCATTCCAAACGCATTTAATCGAAATTGGTGCTTTTCATTTATATTGAAAGTTCGTTTTGTGTAAGAAAATTTAAACAATTGTCATGGCTGCAATGTCTGTAATTGGTATTGACTTTGGAAACGAATCATGTTATGTAGCAGTTGCCAAAGCAGGAGGAATCGAAACAATCGCCAATGATTACAGTCTTAGAGCTACACCGTAAGTATATGTGGTATAACCTTTCTTATTGATCAATCACACTTCTTGCTTACATGTGTATGAACCCTTATATGGTCAAAAATTTTAGAGTATAATCGGTGATAAAATTTGACTATTTCTTTTTTTTTACCAGGTCTTATGTAGCTTTCTCAGGTAAAAATCGCATCTTAGGCGTTGCTGCTAAAAACCAACAAGTAACTAACATGAAAAACACAGTATATGGATTGAAGCGGTTATTAGGTAGAAAATATCATGATCCTCAAGTCCAAAGGGAAAAACAATTTTTACCATTTAAATTGCTAGAAACGTCTACAGGGTTTGTTGGAATTAAGGTAAATATATTATCAAGGAAGTAAGCTGTTATTATACAATTTTTGTAGGTAAACTATTTAAACGAAGAATACACATTTTCACCTGAACAATGTTTAGCAATGTTGTTAACAAAACTTAAAGATATTTCTGCAACTGCTTTACAAACACAAGTAAATGATTGTGTAATTTCCGTACCTTCTTACTTCACAAATAATGAACGCAAAGCGCTCTTAGATTCTGCTAGCATTGCTGGTATGTGCTAGTATTTCCATATTACATTTATTAGAATTTTTGACTGTTTTTAGGTTTGAATGTTTTAAGATTATTTAATGAAACTACTGCAACTGCATTAGCATATGGTATTTATAAGCAGGATCTACCAGGACCAGATGAAAAGCCACGAAATGTGGTTTTTGTTGATTGTGGTCATGCATCTTTACAAGTAGCTGCTTGTGCTTTTCACAAAGGAAAACTGAGGATGCTTGCAACTGCTGCTGATTCACATCTAGGTGGTAGAGATTTTGATCTTATTTTGGCTGAATATTTCTGCAAAGAATTTCAATCTAAATATAGAATTGATGCCAAATCTAATGCAAGGTATTCACAACATACAATGCAATATTGCATTTTTCTATTTATGATTTTTAGAGCATTTATACGTTTATTAGCCGAGGTGGAAAAGTTAAAGAAACAAATGTCTGCAAATTCTACAACTTTACATTTAAATATTGAATGTTTTATGGAAGATAAAGATGTACACAGTGAAATGAAGCGTGCTGATATGGAAGCATTATGTGATTCTTTATTGCAACGAGTCGAAAAGACTCTACATCAATGTTTAGAACAAAGTGGATTAGCACTTGAGGATGTTCATTCTGTCGAAGTAGTAGGTGGATCTACAAGAATTCCTGCTCTTAAAGCTTTGATAGAAAAGGTATTTCATCGTACACCCAGCACAACTATAAATCAAGATGAAGCTGTGAGTCGAGGGTGTGCCCTTCAATGTGCTATGCTTTCGCCTGCTGTTCGTGTACGGGAATTTAGTGTCACTGATACACAGGTACTGTATTGATAAGTTTTCTTTCAGTGATTAATGATTTCGACTTTGCAAAGGTTTTCTTTGAAGATAAATATTTAATAACTTCAACCTTTATAAACATTTCAGAGTTACCCTATAGCTTTATCATGGGATGCTAGTGGTGATGGTGAAGCTCCTGGTGAAATAGAAGTGTTCCCTATGAACCATGCAGTACCATTTTCAAAGATGCTCACTTTTTATCGTAGAGAGCCTTTTTCAATCTGTGCTTCATACATTGGAAATGTACCATATCTTGATCGCAATATAGGTAATATTTATACTTTTTCAATTGCTTCTGTAATTTAAATAATTGCATAATCTTAAATCCAGTTTTAAAGGTTGGTTAACCAAGTGGTTAAATTTAAAAGTATTATTTAGAATAAATTGAACAGTTTTAATGTATTTGTCTATAATTTTAATTTTGTTATCTTTAGATAAAGTATTGTAGAGACAAGGATATAACCCTCTATGGCTCAATTAATGTATGCATATTATGTGTATAATAGATTACACACCGAGGCGGAAAGTATTCCATTCCTGTCGAGAGTACTAGTTCTCCAGACAGGAATGGAATACTTGTGCCAAGCTTTGTATACTATTTTATTCACACTCGGTTAGTAACGTACAGCTTTTCGAATCTCTTAAACGTTGGTAAGTGAGCTGGTTCCATGGCTCAAAAACGCGTATGTAATGAAACCCCGCGGTCAGTAATGTACACTTTCCGAACCTGTAATTTGTGTGTGTTTTGTATTAACTAATTTGATAAAATTTCAATCATAAATTAAATACTTGTATGTCAATCGTGAGATGCCTACTATGTGTTAATATTTTACCGGAAAAAAAACGATATTTTGAAAGCGGGTTTTTATTCATTTTTTATTAGTATGTTATTTATTTTATTTAATGGCTGATTGTGAATAAAATAGTATACAAACCTTGGCAAAAGTATTCCATTTGTCGAGAGAACTAGTTCTCGAGAGATGGTATACTTTTTGCCTCGGTATGTAATCTACTATTATTCACAATCAGCCATTAAATAAAATAAATGATATTAAACTAATAAAAAATGAATGAAAACCCGCTTCCAAAATATTTATTTCGGTAAAATAGTAACACGTAGTAGGCACTTCACGATTGACATATAAGTATCTAATTTATAATTGACATTTTTTCAAATTAGTTAAAACAAAACACACAAATTACAAGTTTGGAAAGTGTACATTACTGGCCGTAGGGTTTCATTAAATAAGCGTTTTTTTAGCCATGGAAACCGCTCACTTACCAACCTTTAAAAAGTTCGAAAAACTGTATGTTACTAACTGAGTGTGAATAAACATTGTTACAGACTTGATTAGTCTATGGCTTGAATTTTTTTTTCTTCTATAATTATTTCTTAGATGCCTGTCTACTGATTACGTTTCATATTACATATTTTTGTTAGGTCTTCATCTACTAAACCAACTTAATTTGTTTTGTTGCACTTCTGTTGTAATGTTATTTTCTTGATATATTCCTGTCAGATTGATATTTCTTTTTCTTTTCTTTTCTTTTTTAAATTTTACCAGTAATTTTTCTTGGCATTTTTTCTTCATAGTTTTAATATAGGCTTGTTTAGGTGTCATTATCATTGGTTTCCACAATGGTCTAGATTACGGGATAGCTCACCTGTCATCTCTGTATTCAAATGCGAGAGTATATTTACGTAGTATCAGAATCAACTAAAAATAATTAATAAATAACAAAAGAAATAAAGTTTTTTTATATGCAGTTTACTTCATCCTTCATTTTCACCTTATTCTGATCCGAAAAATTTGCAAATCTTTTATTTGAACTGTCTAAGCAATTTTACTTGAAAGTGTATCGTGTATTTTAAGATTTTTACTCTTAAATAATTTGTTCATAAAATTACAACTTTTGTACACAACTGTTAAAAAAATAAATAATAAAACGATATCAGTAGCATAAAAAAAGTTTGATTAGATAGCGGCCACGGGTTGAAGGAAAGGGTGTAGCAGATAATTGTAATGTTGATAAGCTCAATCGCTTTTTTAGAATCTTGAAGATTCAGTTGTTTCATGCTTCTTTTAATTTGAATAGTTTAACTAAAACAAAAAAGTAACAGACCATATTTTCTCCACGACCCAAAACTGTACTAGTGTATTAAATTTGGTTCGTAATTTTTTTAAAAATTATAGTTTAATTATATCTCAGTCAAAATTATATATATTTGACAGTTTTGCTATCCATAGGTATCTAATTTTGTTTGACCAGTGTTAGAATATTTATCACTTGTTATAGAATGAAAATGTACACGTAAAGTACGTGTGTTTTGAATAAATATTCTAACAGAAGAGTAAGAATGTTTACATTCCGTTATTACATTAGGTAATGGTTCTGGAAAAAACAAATTCTCACATAGTACTTATATTTTGATTCTGGTTCTTTATCTTATGGATTTCCTCTATTAAGCATTGAAGTTTCTTTATTAGTAGCGAGATCAGAGAGGATGTGTTTGTAGAACTGAACTCTACTGTTGAAAACTTTATTTCCAGTGACTTTTTTCACACACGGTAAGCGTGTCGGGAACATTCCTTTTTTCTAGTAATATACTTTTCTCGGCACTAAAATAAGAGATAAGTTGTAATGCTACAACCGCGTGTAAACCCTTTGAATGACATTTTATGTGATAATACTAATAGCTGAATTTTTTAATATGGTTTTTGTCTTACGTGTCTCGTAACTGAAACGTTTTGTTTAGATAAAATTAAAAACGATACATCAATAAAGATTTTTAATTTTGTACCAATACTAAAAAATACTTTGACAATCTACCTCGCCGCTTTCTTCAGTGATATTTTTTTCTTTCAATTAAGCATGTTTTGTTTTCTTGTAATAATATGTAGTACACTCTAGAGTAATTTACTTTAATCGTTCATTTTAGTACCTAATAAGCATTCTGAAGAGACTGCAAGAATCATTACTTCTAGCCTACGGCAATCAAAATTGGATTCTCTCGTTGCTATAGGTTCTTAATAGCCCTATTAAAATATTTTTTAAAATCTTTCAAAAAAAAATCTTGCAATGATCGCTGTTCTCAAAACTTTTTACTGAATTAAAATGATATAGAAACCGTAACGCTATTTTCAAGTATCATAAGTAATACTTGAAATTATAATAGTCATATAGTGCTATAGAGGGTTAAACAAATTAGCTTTCATGATGGAAAATTTATTTTCCAGTGTGATTTTTATTCATTTCGGTCTAAATAGTTTCTAACAAATTATTTTAGGTATGTGGACTGTGAAAGATATCCATCCTACTGCTGATGGTAAATCGCAGAAGGTTAAAGTCAAAGCTCGTATAAATCTACACGGCATAATGAATATTTCCAGTGCGTCCTTAATTGAAAGTAAAGAATCGCCAGAGACCGATGGACCTGAAGAGAATCAAGAAAAATCTAATGAAAACTCTGAACCACCTCAGAACGAAACAAGCAATGGCCAACCTGAGGTAGGATCATCGGGCTGGACGAAGAAAATATCGGCCTGGTTCAGCCGGGTACGCTTATTGAACCTGGCGCTGGCCTGGCATTTTTCAGTCCCACTTATTTTAATTTATCGCTTTTTTATGTGTGCTGTTTCTTTGTTGCACTTTAATCCCGTTTCATCCACCTCATTTTGTGTGAATGTAACGAATTTGTAATAATGCCTTATAACTATGCATTCATTATTAAGGCTTTATTTCAAATTACACGCTTATATAGTACATAAACCGTTTTATTCGTTAGTTTAATGTTAATGTTTGTATAGGAAGAAGAGAAAAAGGAGAAAAAGAAAAAACAAGTTGTGAAGAGCACGGAGCTTCCTATTGAATCGCTTACTGTCGGATTTTCTCAAGTAGAAATCAATCAGTATACTGAGCAAGAGTTTAAAATGATCGCAGGTAAGTTGATTTTTTATGTAAACTAAGTTGATTGGGATTCACAATATTTTAAGTGGTGATCTTAATTTGTAGCTGATAGGCAAGAAAAGGAAAGAGCAGATGCCCGCAATGCACTTGAAGAATACGTATATGAACTTCGTGGAAAGTTAACGTCCGAAGATGATTTAGCAACTTTTGTGCTGGAAAGTGACAGAGATAATCTTGTAAGGCAACTTGATGACATGGAAAATTGGCTATACGAAGAAGGAGAGGACTGCAATAGACAAGTATATCAAGATAAATTAACTGAACTAAAAAATAAAGGCGAGCCTATACAAGTAAGACGTTTAGAATTTGATCTTCGACCTACCATAATTGAAGAATTTTGTCGGACTTTGCAATTGACTGATAAAATAGTACATCAATTTAGAGCAAAAGATCCCAAATACGCTCACATTACTGAAGAAGATATGAAAAAAGTTGATCACGCTATATCACAGAATCTGAAATGGTTAGAACAGATTCGTTCTCAATTAAATAGCACTCCAAAATATTTACCACCACCAATCACAATAGCACAAATAAGACAAGAAAGATCTAATTTTGAAAATACCGTTTCTCCAATTATAAATAAACCCGCACCAAAACCAGAATCACCGCCTAAAGACGCAAAAGAGAACGAGAAAGAAGGTGGTGATAATACAGAACAAAAACAAGCAAATGAAAACAATGAATCTACTCAAAATAATGTGCAAGATGAAAATATGGAGTGGTCAACTACATAATTTATTTGATCGCAAACGAGTTTTGTTGACTTTTTGATTATCCGTCGTTTTTGAGTTTTGTATTTGCCCAGTAAAATAATGTGATATGTTTAATATTAAATTAACGCATGAAGCAAAAGGTTTAACAAAACTCTACACTTTGTTTATTTACAATAACACTTAGGTAATGTTCTACAAATTGAATGCAGTAATTGACTATTTAAGAATGTATTGAAAATGTACATTTAGTTAGATACAATTTATTTACACGCTTCATTCCAACTAAAATTGAATCACATTACGTTTACAACCTGGTGTATTCTAGGATTAATAAATCTATACCCTTGATTTATTTCAATTTACTTTTAAAATGCGGATCTTTTATTTAACGTAATTAAACTACTTATGCTATAAAACACTTCGCCTACTAACATGATCCCTAGAATTGAATCTAAAATCATTTCTAATTTCAAAACTGGTTCTTGTATGAAAAATATGTAATATAATCCAGTTACAGAAAGCAAGGTAAAAAGTAACGCAATAATAATTGGGAGCTCTAAAAAGATGTTTTATTAGATCTGAATAATACGAATAATGCAATAATACCTTTTCTATGTTCACGTAATTTATGAAAACTGGTTAATTTAATTAATTCCGAAATTAAAATAGCGCCTTGTACAATAGCATCTGTTTTAATATTTGGTGTGTCTATGATGCTTCCATATTTGGCTAACGTCATAATCGTGCTGCATATGAAGTACAATAAATAATAATACAGGTTAATGTACATTAATAAGTCTATAACTAAAACGTCCATAGTAACACCCTGTACTGCAGTTTTATTGATTTTTTTAACTTTCCTTAAAATTATTGATCACATCTAAAACTTTTAACTAACGTTTGACTACTTAACATGTTCGAGCATTTTGCATTAAAAATAACATATTTTTACAAACCGCCAATAAATTATATTATCATTTGTCAAATTTATAGTCGCATTTCTTTTAAATGTAGTCATGATCCAAATATAATCTAATGAGCAAATGCAAAGAGTAGACAGGTTTCCGAATGTATGAGTAATAGCTTTATCTATCAAAAGTTTGGTATTATTAACAAAAGTTTTTTAAAATACGTTTTGATTTTACTAAAATCATCAAGGGCTTTCATGTTTTTTTTGTTTAGATATACGATCTACTACGATTTTTTATTACCGTTTGAAAATTTAACTTTTCGTTTTCGTCCCGTAAGGAATAAACAGTGGTTTCTCTGTGCGCGTTGACTTTCTTTAGTCTGTATAACTGATCTCACGTTTATACGGGGCATGACCACAACGGCACCCGGAACTGTGGCCGTTGTAGTCACGACAACAACGGCCACCTATCAACTTTAACCACAACGGCCACCTATTCTGTCGACCACAACGGCCACTTGCTTTTTTGACCATAACAGCCACCGTGACAACAACGGCCACTTATCTTCATGACCACAACGGCCACCGACGCCTGATCTGAAAATCGACTGCCGACGCCAGTTACAGCGACCTATGTGACAATAACCACCTCTGCTCGTAACCACAACGGCCACTTATTTTGTCGACCACAACGGCCACCGCAATCACAACAGCTACCGCGACCATAGCGACTCAATCATCATGAGTTTCGATGATATTTAGTTTGCATTTCTAGCTTAGTGGTGTCTTTTTTTATTTTCTTTTGTGGTCATCCATTGTCAAAATGGAGCGTGTTAGCTAGTATTTCAAAGCTTTGTATTTGTGCTTATTGGATATATAAAGATTTTCAGTGTTGTAAATTATGTATATAAAATCATATAGATAAATTAATCTAGATTAATATTTTTTATCTATTTATATGTATCTAGATACAATCAATAAATATAGAAGTTATATGTATCTGTATAGGTTTAATTTTTTTATTTAAATTATTTAAATAATATTTATAAAAAATGCAGTGTAAAATTCCAGTTACAATATGTATGTTTTTCTTCAGTACTTTCTCGCATTCCATAGTAGTTCTTCAGATGAACCGCGTCTATCGTTATTACCGCCTAAACTATTTCATCTATTATCCGTGATCTATATAAAGTTTGAATAGTTTATCTATTATCTAATACTAGATAATTTTTGAAAGAAAAAATTTATCTATATCTATATAATTTAAAAATTATCTATTTACAACACTGAATATTTTTTATTTTAGTTCACTATTGGAAACACAGAATTATACTAATTTGAGTTTTACACTATGTCGTAATACATGAGAAGAAAAAAAATAAATAAAAGATTAATAGAAAGAATGGAGGAAATGTACGAAAAAACGAGGAGCAGGGTGAAAGTGAATGGAGAAGAGAGCGAAAAATTCGTTACAAGGAGAGGGTTGAGACAGGGATTCCCACTGAGCCCAAGTCTGTTTGCAGTATATACGGAGGATTTAGAGGATACAATAAAAGGACAACAGATAGGAGGGATAGTAGTAGAGAAAGTGAAGGTGTGGTCGTTGGCGTATGAGGATGACACAGTGTTGGTGGCTAAGGAGGAAAAGGAAATGATGAAAACGTTGGAAAAATACATGATAAAAAAGAAATAGAAGAGAATAGGAGAAAACAAAAATAATGGTATGTAGAAAAAGTGGGAGAAAAAGAAAGGACTGGAAATGGAGGGAAGAGAAAGTGAAGGAATTCACATACCTGGGTTGCACGATGAAGCAGGATAATGAGGGGGAACACATAAAGAAGACTGATGAAGGGAAACAGATTAGTAGGACAAGTGCGGAGTGTGGAGCAAAGGTTGTTTGGGGTGGACCTAGAAAAAAGAAGGCTGCTGTTTGAGAAGCTAATAAAAAGTATTTTGATTTATGGGGCGGAAATATGGGGGTAGAAAGAGTATAAAGAGGTAGAAAGGATACAAGAAAAATACTGGGAATGGGAATTAGGGCTAGCCAGAGGAACACCAGGGTAAATTATAAGAGAGGAAATGCAGGCAAAAAAATAAGAGTAGAAACAGGAAAAAGGGCTATAAAATACGAAGAAGAACTGAGGGAAAGGACCGAATGCAAAATACTACAGGAATGTTGGAAAGAGATGGAATGGCCCAGGTAACATTGATTCACGAAATCGTAACAAATGAAGTGACGTTTTCTAACTCTCTTAAAATTTCGTGTGTTTGATTTTATTTAAAATCCGTAGCTGCAGCAGTTGCAAAACCGCTTAAAATTTGAGTTACTTAGGACGTCACGGTTGGTCGTAAAAAAAACGTCGCGTTTTCGTTTTCATTTGGGTTAAAAAAAACGTTACAGATTTAGTCACAGTAAATCGTGAAGATAACGTGGGATTACCGTTGTACTTTTTAGATTATATAGTGACTCCATCTGCAGCTTTCCTTACAGCGATTGTTACGGATCCGCGAGTGACTATTTTTAATAATAATAGTAATAATAATAATGACTTTATTGAAACATACCTATTACATTAATATAAACTCAAATAATATAATATAGTGTAATGCCTTAAGAAAAATTTATAAATGTATTAAATCATTGAAAGATAAACTAAATATATATATCACTTTTTTGGTTCTTCTCGCTCAACTGAAAAATTGAAAATATATTATAAATATTGATAAACATGTAAACGATTCTTTCAACAATAGAAAAAGGGTGGAAGTAGTTGACCTTGACCTCGCTTTACCACCCCACAAAGTTCACGCCATCACGAATGTGGTACGCGTGGAAAATTTTAAGAAAAAACAAAAAAGAGATGTTTATGAAAATTGAGAAGTTTTTAGTTAGCTTTTTACTTATGTATCTACATACCATATGTTTTTGCATGTCATATGTATGCTGGAGGACATACTTCATGTGACCTTCGGCTGCCTCATATGTACAAATTTGTTCTTCAACTAGTATATCCATAAGTATTTTTGATAAATTACTTCCCTGCCCGAGCAGGAGCATCACAAGTAAAGGCGTTTATTTTAATTTTATATGTGCTTCCATTCACCTGCACATCGTTTTTCAATAAATCAAGCAATGCATCTACAAAAGGAGTCATAAACTCATTCATATCCTTTGACTTACCTGCAGGTCCTACATAAATACTAACAAGAAATGGTTTGCTACTTTGAAGGTTGGATATTTGACACAAAATGGGCTAAAAGCACTTATTACTGTCATTCGTAATTGGCAACCCATCAATATTAAAATTCAGTTGCAATTTTCTTAGTTGTGGATCATTGTTTAGGCAATGAGATAAACCTTTAGCAAGACCGGTGAATAAACTTTCCGGAGACATATCAACAACTGTTACAGATTTAGGCGATACAATAGTGTTCTAGCATCTCTGGGTAATTCATGTCCGTTTCTCCTTAAAATTATTAGTAAATCATTCAAATGGTTATGTTTAATCTGGTTTCTAATTGCCCAACCAGCTATCTCTTCTTTGAAGCTTCTTGGGTTTTATTTTTATCATTTTTTCTAAGTTCATTGCACTACTTACATTCTCTGTCGCTCTGTCATCACAATATCATTCAAATCATTGGATTCGGTACCTTCTGTTGAGTTATTAGCAGCATGTATGTCTAATTCTCTAGCATTATTATTAACAACCAAGATTTCATGATGATTCAGCACATCTGTAGGACTCGATGTATAAGTACTCGAGGCAGCTCGGCAAAGACTGTTGTAGAATTTGCTTGAAGAAATCTTAATAATTTCATTACGCCTTCTTTCTGATAGTCGCTTTTTTTTAACACCTTAGACATTTTAGGGACAACTAGAATAAACATTTTTGACTTAATAAAAATAAAAACTACATGAGTACAATTCTCGTAATCAATCATTTAACGACAAAATGGATTATTGTTGAACGTGTGTGGTTAACACTTGACAAACTTGTTATTTAAGACATTTACAGTTTACTCAGGATAGTAAGTATACATCTTATTCATCTTGCCCTTAACCTCAATAATTATTCTACACACCATTGCTTTATTTCCTTTAGTGGCGGTTGCACAAAGTTTACCATTAACATGCACTCATGACAAAAATGTTATGACGCATTTATTTTACTTTTTTTCCAACATAACTATTATAACTACGTATAACATTGAATTAAAACAGCTTACCTTAAACACTTCAAGGAAAAAAGCACGTTTTTTTCCAAATCACAGCACTAATTAATGTATCATAAAAGATAATTGAAATGTGTTAAAATGTATCATGGTCATCCACCATTGACTTCGTTTTCGTATATGTCCGTGGCTTTTGGAATACGTGAACAATCATTCATCGCTACTTTAAGAAATACATAGACAGTCCATAGAAAAGAGAACGAAATCTTCACTTAATGCATGTCACCAATTTTACAGCGGCAGCTTGACGGTATAGTTAAAAAAACCTTTACACGATCTTAGAAGATTTTTGTTAGATTTCGTGACGGTATCTAATGATGTGACGACGTTGTCGTGACTTTTACGTGAAAATGCGTCTATTAAAATTTATATAATAACTAAGTGAAGACAATAAACAGAATCTTTATAAAATTAACTTTATATAGACAAATAGTGACGATTCCGTCAAACATGAAATATTGTCGTGACGAAATGTTACCTGGGGGATTGGAATAAAAACGGAAGAAGATGTATGGAAGTACCTAAAGAACAAGAGGAAAAAAAACAGGACGGCAAAGGGAATAAAAATTAAAGAATGGGAGATATATTTTCGGAACCTGTTGGGAGGGGAGGAACAAAAGCAGAAAAAAGGAAAGACGCTGTAGTAAGATAAGAAGAAGGAGATAGGGATAGAATAAGGGAGGAAGAAGTAATAGAGGCGATAAAGAATATAAAAAAAGGAAAGGCGACAGGAGAAGATCGGAGACAAGCAGAAGACTGGATATCCGGGCGAGAAAATGTAGTAAAAAGCATGATGGAAATAATAAACAAAATATGGAAAGGGGAAGGATTCCCAGAGAGATGGAGAGAGGGAATAATATGCCCAATACATAAAAAAGGCGAAAAAAGAAAGTCGAGAATTATAGAGGGGTAACATTACTGAGCTCGGCATACAAATTGTACGCGACAATACTGCAAGAAAGATTACAGAAGGAAATAGAGGAAAGAAGTTTGGTACCAGACGGACAAGCGGGATTCAGAAAAGGAAGAAGGGCGATAGACAACATATATATAATGAAACACTTAGCAAATAAAGAACTAGAAAAAAAAAGAGGGAAAATGGTAGCACTATTCGTAGACCTAAAAGCTGCTTTTGACAAAGTGAATAGGGAAGAGCTGTGGGAATATATGAAAAGAAAAAAAATCAATGGAAGATTAATACAAAGAATAGAGGAAATATACGATGAAACGAGAAGCAGGGTTAAAGTGAATGGGGAAGAGAGTGAGAAATTCATAACAAAGAGAGGGTTGAGGCAGGGATGTCCACTGAGCCCAAGCCTGTTCTCGGTATATACGGGGATCTGGAAGAGACAATGAGAGGACAACAGACAGGAGGGATAGTGGTAGGGAAAGCTAAGGTATGGTCGTTGGCGTATGCGGATGACATAGTGCTGGTGGCTAAGGAGGAAAAGGAAATGAAAGAGATGATGAAAACGCTAGAAAAATATATGAAAAAAAAAGAATTGGAAGTAAACACGGAGAAAACAAAGATAATGATATTTAGAAAAGGAGGGGGAAAAGAAAAAGAGAGGAGTGGAGATGGAGTGATGAGAAAGTGCAACAAGTGAAGGAATTTACATACCTGGGCTACACGATGAAACAGGATAATAAAGAGGGAGAACACATAAAGGAAAGGGTGAAGAAAGGAAACAGGCTAATAGGACAAGTATGGGGCGTGGGGGAAAGAATTTTCAAGATGGATATAAAAAAAAGAAAATTGCTGTTCGAAAAATTAATAAAGGGGGTGGTAATGTATGGAGCGGAAATATGGGGCTGGCAGGAGTGGAGGGAGGTAGAGGGGCTACAGGAAAAATACTGGAGATGGGTGTTAGGATTGGACAGGGATACACCGGGGTATATTGTGAGAGAGGAGGTGCAGATAGAAAAAATAAGGATTGAGACAGGAAAAAGAGCAATAAAATACGAGGAAGAAATGAGGGAAAGAACAGATTGCAAAATTCTGCAAGAATGTTGGAAAGAGATAAAGGGAGGGAAAGTGAAGTACGGGCAGGAGGGCAGAGAAGAGTATTACAAAAGAAACGGGTACGCTAGCGAAGAAGTGGAGAGATTAAGAGAAGAGGGGTAGGGACAAGAGAAGAAATAATAAGGAGAGATAGAGACATAGAAAAACAAGAAAGATGGACAAAGATAAAAGAGAGCAGATATAATAGGAATTACAAAGATATCAAGGGTGAAGGGGTGCCGGAATATTTAAAAGACAGTGAGATTAAAAGCAACAAAAGGAAAAAAATGGTGGCAAGGTTCAGATGTGGCAACGAGGAATTAGGGAACAAATATTCGAAGGAAGAACCAGAAAAGTTGTGCAGGCTATGTGGAGAAGAAACGGAAGATCTGAACCACATGAGAAAGAGATGCAGGGAACTAAGAGAAGAGGTGATGAAAACAGTGGATATCTTAGATGAAAACGGAAAAGGAGCGGAATGGATGGAGAAAGTATGGAGCAGGAGGAAAAAGTTAAGGGGGGAGAAGGGATAAGAAAATGTAATATATATGTATAGACAATTCACGACCAAATTTGTAAGCCAAATGGCAATGAATAAAGTTAAACTTATATACTTAGTTGTATATAAAAACAATGGTTGTAGCATTGTGTCGACAGTAAGCAGCAAGAAGTAACGGTAACAAACATTATGTTAAGGATTACCAATGTATCATTTGTAGTCACTAATCGGCAAAAATAAGCAGTAAGAAATAAAGAATCGGTTCAATTTCAAACATTCCTATAGGTTGTGGGTTTATGCAAAACTATATTGTTTATGTTCTGATAAAAGACGGCTGATATCAAAACAAAATAGGTGTCAAACGGTTATTAAAAATGTAGATACAATAAAAAGAATTAAATACAGATAACTATTTTTTTATTCTAGATGATATAATTACATTTGACCTCGCAACTTAGTTTGGATCTTAGCATAGGATATTAGTGTCATAGCTTAGTGTTGCCAATTGGAAGGAAATTTCTCGTTTTGCACGATATTGCAAACATTGCAGCGAAAAAGAAAGAAAATGTCAGAAGAAAGGAAAATTATTTGAATGCTAAAGTTTTACAGTTCACTATTATACATTTGTTGTTATAAATAAATTCGATTCAATTGGAGCATAATTATTGCAGAATTGCTATTTTGAACCAAACTTGCAATGTTTGGAATTTTCAGTACAAATGTACCATGAAAATGTAAATAAGTAGTTATGTTACTTTACTATAAACACATCTACTGCAATAATTATTTTAATTGCATGTATATTTGCAAAGGGATTTTTAGTTAGAAAAAGACAATTTTTCGTATCAAATGAGGGAAATTTGCTTTCAATTATTTGGCAAAACTGGTAGAACTACTTATAAATCACTTGTGTGTTTTGTTTTTGTGCGTTTTTTTTACATCGACCTGCCCACACAGCATCAAACATCTCAAAGATGTCTCAAATCGAACTCAACCAGATCACATATTTTTTACAATCTTTTATGTATAATAACATTGCTTATTTGATTTTTTTGGTAAATTAGTAATTAAACTACGGCAAAGAATTTTTATTATAAAACTTTTTAGTAGTGTTTTAGTTAAAGTACTTTTTTGTACAAATACTTTTAGAAAAAATAGGCACACACAGTACGAAACACTCATTTAACCTGCATTTTACTATGAATGTTGCCAGGTTAATAATTGATATTAAAACAATCTGGCAACACAGCACATGAATTGATCACGTGCTCGTTGCGTACATTTTGGCCATAAACTAAGTATTTGTACACGAGTAACTTCAATTGAGAGAAAAGGAATAACGTTTTAACTTTTCCCCACAACCGTTAGAGGCCACTATGTAATAATTATCGGTAAAAAATACAAACACAGCAAATTTTATTTCCCTCTTTTTCGTACCTTGAAGGCTAAAAACGCTGAATTGCATTTCTCGAATAAAATCGACTAAATAATGCAAGTTATTTTTACACGTGTTTGATTCTAACGTTTATTACTATTTAAAAACTGAAGGTTTTCATATTCGTTTTAAAGAAAAGTTGTTACAATATTCACACGGTGTTGATTCGAATGAAACTGGAAGTTATTTATATTGTATTTGTGCAAATAAAAAATGTTATATAAAATAAGTCGCTTTTTTTAATGCATAATTATAAAAAAGTGACAATTTTCGTAACTATTCTTTCAAAAACAAGAAAACATTCAAAATAAACCATTGTAATAATAATGGGTGCTACCACACCCACACATTAAGTTTAAAATTCGCGCTATTTGTTTTCCCCACAACCGTTGTAGGGCGCCATAAACTGTGTTCCAAGTTTATATACAGGAGATTCCCCTCTAAGTATATCTTCCATAAACAAAGTATTTGTAGACGAGTAACTTCAATTGAGAGAAAAGGAATAACGTTTTAACTTTTCCCCACAACCGTTAGAGGCCACTATGTAATAATTATCGGTAAAAAATACAAACACAGCAAATTTTATTTCCCTCTTTTTCGTACCTTGAAGGCTAAAAACACTGAATTGCATTTCTCGAATAAAATCGACTAAACAATGCAAGTTATTTTTACACGTGTTTGATTCTAACGTTTATTACTATTTAAAAACTGAAGGTTTTCATATTCGTTTTAAAGAAAAGTTGTTACAATATTCACACGGTGTTGATTCGAATGAAACTGGAAGTTATTTATATTGTATTTGTGCAAATAAAAAATGTTATATAAAATAATAATAATAATAATAATAATAATAATAATAATAATAATGCCTTTATTCAATAAGGTACATTAAAAAATTATAAGTATATAATGGGTACAACAGGGCGAAGTTCAGTATGGTAGTAAACTACCGACTGCTCTTCCACTTAACCCCGTGTTTATAAACTTAGTTTTATACTGAATAAAAGTAGCAAGTGCGTTAAAAGAAAAATATATGTAAAGTGATAAAAGCAAACGTTATACTAATACAGTATTAAACATAATATTTAAGTATTTTTTATTATTGTTAGGCCGTTTTGCATCGCTATTTTTAAACTTTTTTTAAAATGGATGATAGCTAGTGATTTCATAGTGGCTCGATACGTTGTTATACAGTGTCACAATTTGATAAGAAAAAGATCGTTTAAACAATTCTATTTTATGAGAGGGTGGAGTTAGTGACCCCTTATGCCTTAAATTTAATGTATGTACATCTGTTCTATACGAAATTTTGCGATACAGGTATTGTGGTTGTTTGTTTACGAGTATATTGTGGTAAAGGCAAGCAGCATGTAATGTTCTTCTACCGTGCATGTTCAACCATCCCAGTTCTTTTAGTTTATGTGTGATTCTGTCATACTTGCGAATTCCAAAAATATACCGCATGCAAGCATTCCCCAGGAAACACAAACCTCTATAAGAGGTTTTGTACCTTCTTGTACAGATTACATTGAGATGTACTATGTGGAACTGGTGGAACTCCTCACAACTTCTGTGTGATGTTCATAAACCAATTTTTATGAACATCCCACAGAAGTTGTTAGGAGATTAACTTCTATCATTTTAATCGCATTCTACCTTTCATAAGAATTGTTCAAGAGTTACAAAACGAAGTTGTTGCTATTTGGTACAAGAGAGGACGTTAACCATAGCATCATCCATTAAAAAAAATATATTTGGCGGCTTTTTTGTTACTGTTACTGACGCTAACATAACCACGCTTTGTTACGTTTACGGTTAACCTCGAAGTGTTTTTACTTTTTATTCATTTTTAATTATTATGTTAATTATGAGTGTCATTTAGTGGATTATATAGTATACATTAGTTAAAAAACAAGTTAGTTTAGTGTTATTGGTGTTATTTACTAAAGTACCTAGGTAAGCAGCTTATATTTTACTGAGGTGTTGCTGTTCCTGGACATGGGTGCTTCTGGTGCAAAGATACATCGGCAAAAATTTTGGACGCATTATCACAGCAAAATATTTTGCTTAGAGACTTGATCCAAAGAGTTACAGCTCTAGAATTACATAAACCTAGTATTTCCACAAATTCCAATTTTAATTATTCTTTGCCATGTCAAAATTTACAAGATCTGGAAAATTTAGAAAAATACATAACTAAGAAAGATCAATACACATTGTTTGTAAGTGGCAATAATCATGTTTTGAAGCTGTTTATAGCAGAGTATTATTTTAGTGCGAGTACATTCGTAATATTGGGGGCAGCGGTGGGAAGGATTTTGTTGTACGGTTTATGAAAACATTGTTGACCAATGCTACAGGAGAATTATGTTCGTGGACTGGAGCCAAAAATAATTTCAAATTAATGAATTTGAAAATAATGAAGGCTGCTTATGGTAATTTATTAATAGTTCTGTATTTGTGTATTAATCCATGTGCTTATTTTAGAAACCATAAACTCTGGGAATAAGCAGGTTACTTTCAAAGAATTTGAGATGTTTATTAAAGAATGGTTACGTCACTGTAAACAGCGGAGAATGAGAGAAGATTTAAAATGATTATAATTTAGGTGGTGCTACATTTTTATACCTGTATATATGTAGGTAATTACGTTTTTTTCGATAATATATATAGTTTTTTCTATAGTGTTATTTGTATTAAATAAGCTCTCATTTGACTAAATAAGAAGCTAATATATGTGTTTGTTTTGTTACACCAAAGCATATTTACTTTTTGTAGTAGACAACTTCAATGCAAAAAGTTTTAGATTGATGCGTTACGTTGTTTATAAATGGTCCACTATAAAAACTATAAAAAGTAACTCTTGACTTTGGTGTAACAAAACGAACACGTCAGACATAATTGTGCATTCCTTGGAAGTGACAATTAGAATTCTACAAGACTTCGCAATTGAACATTCTATGGAAGTACCAAACAGAATTCTTTAAAACCTCTTCGTGTGAACATCCAATGGAAGTAACACGCAAACGTCTGTAAGACGTTCTATACAATGTCTTATGGTAGTAACATGAGTAAATCTATAAGATCTCCTATGAATGTGGTTATGTGGAGGACATTTATCCTCTTATGGACAGCAATATTTGCATCCCATAAGACATCGCAGTAGACATCTGACTTCTTAATTTAACATCCATAATAAGTAACTATTATGTTCTTGTGTTTCTTGGGTCTGTAGTTTTTGTATCTTATTTACATCCACCTTATCTAAGCAAGGTCCATATACAACATCACAGTGGCTAAGTTTGGAAAGTACAAGAGCATTACAGAGTATGGTTTTTGTTTTTGTATTTAGAACCTTTCTATGCGGATAAATTTGTTTGAGTATGCCATAAGCATTTCCAACACATTTAGAAATGTGTGCTTTAAAGCGTAATTTTGAATCCAGCAGTAAGCCAAGGTTTTTGACTGTATCACGAAAAGGTATAGTTTCGTTGTTTAATTTTATCTCCATATTTAGAGAAGCTAGTATTCTATCTTTGTTATTGCCAAATAATATTGCCTGAGACTTTTTTTCGTTAACTTGTAGGTAGTGAATTTTTGATATGTTTATTATTTCATTTAAGTCTTTATTTATTAATTCACACGCCCGACCAAGTTCTTTTATAGGAAATGAATAATATAATTGCGTATCATCGGCGTAAAAATGCGCTTTGATGTTTTTAAGTGTCTTTACAAAACGACAGGTGTAAATATTAAATAATATAGGTCCAAGTATTCATCCTTGAGGAACTCCTTTTTTTACAGCAAGTGGATTAGACATATTTCCATTTAACACAACTGTTTGATATCGTCCTTTTAAGAAATTAGAAATTAATTGAATAGAATTAGTTGTAAATCCAATTTGTCTAAGAATTGCACATAGTAATTCGTGGTCTATAGTATCAAAAGCTTTTGAATAATCTAACAATACCATGAGCGTGATGTACCCTTTATCAGTTGCATGAAAGATATCATCCGTGATAGTTAACAAAGCTGTACTACAACTATGACCCGATTTAAAACCTGACTGTATACTTGGAATAATTTCGTTAGACAGAAGATAATTTTGAATCTGAGAAGCCATAATCTTTTCTAATACTTTTGATAACGTAGGCAATATACTTATTGGACGCAAATCTCTAAACTCGATTGGATTGTTTGTTTTTGCTAGTGGCAATACATGTGCGTGCTTCCATGCATCCGGAAAAACAGCATTTAATAAACAAAAATTCATTATGTGTGTTATTATAGTCAATAAAAAAGGAATGCAAAGTCTTAGTACTTCGATACCAATTTTGTCAGCTCCTACTGCTTTTGAAGTAATTTGCTTCAGTATTTTAAATACTTCATTTTCGTTTGTAGAATAAAAAGCAAACATTTTCTGCTTTGACAATAGTAGTGTAGTGTCATAAAACTTATGTGTTGCTTTTGAATCACAATCTACCTTGGGTATAGAGTTGACAAAATAATTATTGATTTCTTGAACATCTGATAAATGTTGCGGAAGTACATTAGTTTTATTTTTAGTGTTGATGTTAATTTGTTTTAATTTTTTCCATAGTAGATTCGGATCATCTAAACCTTGTTGATTAAAGTATACTTTCTTTTCTTGCCTAACAGTTTTAGTAGTCAAATTTCGTAATTGCTTGTAATACATCCAGTGATCTTGACATCTAGTTTTTTTAAATTTTTTATATGCAACGTTTCGCAGTTTTATCATAAATTTTAAATTGTCGTTCAGCCATGGCGCTGCAGTTTTTGTAAATCTGGAGGTTTTGATTGGTGCATGGATGTCCAAAAGAATCAGAATATTACTATTAAAAAAGTTAATTTTTTCATTGATGTCTGTAAGATCATATATATTTTTCCACGGTAGCGATTGTAAATGATACTTAAATTGTACGTAATCAAAGTTTCTGAAATTTCGGTATGTTCGGAAGACAGGTTCTTGAGCAGCGTTTGTTAATTGCAAAATACAATACACTAATTCGTGATCCGAAACTGAGTGTAGAGAAGTAGTGCCATAATCATTTATTATATTTTCATTAGTTGTTAGTATTAAGTCTATTAGAGACGATGAAGTGTTTGTTATACGTGTTGGATAATTGTTAATTTGCTTTAGTCCTAAGCTTGTACAGAAGAGGCTGAAATCTTTTGTTGGTTTACTTTCAAAATTTATCACGTCGATGTTAAAATCGCCAAAACAAAAAATTTCACTTACAGTAGGTAGTATATTTGAGATAGTGATTTCTAACTGGTTTAGGAATTCTGTATGATTTAAACGTGGTGGTTTGTAAACAACACCAAAAGCCCAATGTAGCTTATTGATGGATACATCAATCCATAATTGTTCGATTGTTGTATTTGAAGTTATGACTTTGTAAGTTAAATTAGTTTTAAGATAAAAGGCCACTCCACCCCCTCTTGACTTTCTGTCACATATGACAAGGTTATACCCAGTAATAACAACAGCATTTGTTGTAATGAATTCATTTAGCCAAGTTTCACTAAGAGCAATAACATCATAATTATTAGATACAACATGGTCTTTAAAATCTGAAAAATTAGCAGCAAGCGACCTAACGTTTAAATGCCCACATTTTAACTTGTTTATCCTGTTCATTAGTTGAAAGAGTGTATTAAAACTTTAATCTAATGTAAGTATATTTTCCAAGTGTATAGGTGCATCTAGCATTAATAAAATATAAGAACTTAATAAAAAAAAATGCTATTAACTAAGATTTAAATTATACATGTAATTTCTAACATAAACGACTATAACTATATAAATATATACATTATTGGTTGTAAGTTCGTACAATAACTAAAAAACTAAACTAAACGAGATCATTTTTATCTTTGATAGAAATGATAGATTTACTTGTATTAACTTTAATAATTCCGTCATAAGTCCACACATTCTTAATACCATACTTTTCACGCGCCGATTTGAAAAGATCATACCTGTTTTTAGTTAGATCTTCAGTAATTATAATTTTAGTACCTTTAAATAGTTTCTTATTTTTAAATACTAATTCTTTAAATTTATAATTGACAAACTTAACAATGATAGCTCGCGGTTTATTCTTATTCAAATGTCCTATTCTGTGACAACGGTCAATCATATGACTAGTAACATTCACTTTATCTTTCATAGCATTAATAACACACGCTTCAATGTTCTCACCTGCGACCTCGTCCAATCCAAAGATTCGAATATTAGTTCGTCTGCTATATTGTTGAGCTTTATCTAATTCGTTAGATAATGATTCATTTTCTTTAATTAAATGCGCAACAGAAGCTTCCATTTCTTGCAAATGTTGATTCATTTTGCTTTCTATTCGTTCGAACACTTTATCCGCTATTTTATTGATGAATCTTTCGTCGTTTAACAAAACAGATACTGTTTCTTGGATTATTTCCGTAATTTCAATTTTTTGATCTCTTGTCAACACCATGATTATATGATTATTAGTTTGGAATTACAACACAGCAGTTTTAAATTAGAAATTTTAAAATTGCTAGAACACGTTACACACACGTCTACTCGCTACGAACGTATAACATTATAATAAGTCGCTTTTTTTAATGCATAATTATAAAAAAGTGACAATTTTCATAACTATTCTTTCAAAAACAAGAAAACATTCAAAATAAACCATTGTGATAATAATGGGTGCTACCCACACCCACACATTAAGTTTAAAATTCGCGCTATTTGTTTTCCCCACAACCGTTGTAGGGCGCCATAAACTGTGTTCCAAGTTTATATACAGGAGATTCCCCTCTGTGCTCTAAGTATATCTTCTCTCTGATATCTTCTCTCTGATTTTGGCGTACGCGTACATCGCCTCGCAGTTATAGGTTAAAAAGACGTTATTTTTGATTTTCAATACTAAAACCGAAGATTGAAAGTTTACGCTGTTGTATATACGTATATTATAATTAATGTTCACTTATTAAACAGGTAAGTTATTTATGTTTGGATTTTTAATCTTCATTAATTTCATTATGGATTTCTAAAACTTAGAACAGCAGAAATCGAATCTGAGTACATACTACAGATGTGGAACAAGAAAAAAAGAAAAGCACCAACAATTTCGTCAGATTGTGATAACAAAGAACATGCTCCACTTCCTAAATCAAGTACGTTATTTGTTGTTGCTAAATTTATAGGTTTACACTGGGTATGAAATATTTTACCTGTATAATTTTAGGTGTTAGTGATGGGGTGTTATTATTTTCCTTATCACCACCCCTTCTAAGACCTATACCGCATGTTAAAAGCACATAGCAACACAACAGGAAAAAACTAGTAATTTTTTTGATTTTGTTACCGTTATTGAACAATAAAATATTTTTGGTTTATAGGTTCTAGTAAAACGTTGAAAATTTTAATTGTCATACAAGTTGGTGTTTTCTCTATCGTTCTTGCAACAAGAAAATTTAGGAAAACTCTTACAATATCGAAAATGTGGTTTTCTTAAATGCATATATAACCCAAAAATCAATTTGTGAGGCGTCTTTAGAAGAACAACAGTGGTTTGAATTGAATTCCTATACAAACAGTAACCGAAATGGGTAGGCTTTGGGCTCTTGGGTTTCGAGCGATTTGAACTACCGCAACGTACTTTTAACTACAAGCTAGTAACGTATTATAAATGCACGCTTGTAATATAGGTTGCCTATATACATGCGTTTTCCTATTTAAAAAACTGGAAATTACTATAATAACGTGCATAAAATGTATTTATTTGAATTTATTTTGTCATTTTAATATAATTTAACTTCCATAATTTATTTATTTGTAATAAATAATATAATTAAAATTAAAACTTTGATATTAAAAGTATGAATATTAATACAAAAATAAGTGCAAGATAATGGGACGAAATTTGGTAAAGTAATTAAGTATAACGATTAAAATCGGCGTGCAAAATTTCAACGTTGAAAAATAAGTGCAAGTATGAAAACCCCGGATCCCAAATGCTCACGTTTCTCGATAAAAATTTTCTAAGTTCCAATGACATAATTTTTGTTTTTGAGATAAACGAACGTAATTTTACACAACGATCAAGTTTAAAAAGTAGAGCTTACATACAAAATTTCAAGCTAAAAAAACTAATAGAAGAGTCAAAATTAGCGATTTTGTAGGTCAAATTTGACGAACAAATTTCAAAGTCCTAAAAATGTCTTCTTTTGTAATTTATTAATTATCGTCGTTACGGGGATAACAAACAAACAGTCGATTTGCTAGACATGAAAAGCTATATCGGTAACAGAAAATAGGCGCAACCAGATGGTGGAGCAAACAAAGCTCTAACATCGATTATAGACTACGAATCCATGAAGGAGGTAATTTTTAATTCAAGTTTAAGCCAGGTGGCAAATCACTTTTATGTGTTATTAGACATTAATGAAGCAATTTTGAGAACGTGTTCACAGCATTTGCAATTATAGATTTGTTTATCATAATGTTGTGATACCTATGTATAGGTACAAGTGTCCGGCGTTGCATTTAAAAGCATCAAATCTTTTTAATAAAGTTAAATTCATTTAACACGTCGTTTTTATTGACAACCTCAGACGAAACGATCCCAAATAATCGTAGGATTACAACAATAACGTCCCCTGTTTTTCTTTATCTATACAGAGCAAATCGCTTGATTATGCAATAGCATGGAAATTAGTAGACGCTATGTTCAAACAACAAACAAATAAATAAGAAAAGAAATGAAACCAATTTTGATAACTTGTTGGATTTATGTAAAACATACACTCAGTAAATCCAAGAAACTTTTCTTGAGCTACACTGAAAGAAAAAATTTGTAGTTTGTAACTAAAAGTTTAGATATATATTACGTAAAAATTGTGACTACTGAACAGTTTGCTGCCATACCAAAACTTATTTTGCTATTTTAGTTTAGGAGATTTCAACAATGGTTTAGTTGAATATGATTAAACAGATTTTGTAACAAGTAACCACACTGTTGAGTAACATCAAGCAATCTGTTTTGTTAATTTTTGTTAATAGCAACAGAAATTTAGTATATCTCAGAAATTCAATACGTGTAAGTAAAGAACGCATATATGCTTATCAAAAAACAATAACACATAATGATACGCACTGCGCAGCAAATCCTGCCTCAGTTCGGGAAATCTCAACGAACTTTCATTTTTTATCATATCAACACTAAAATGTTGTATCAGTGATTTGGGAAAAAACTAAACTTACTTTATTATAGGCATATTTGTGTACCTAATTTTACCTATTACATTTGTTTTTATTTAACGTGCTGCCATTGAACATGACGAATTTAGAATTTTGTTATTATTCATGTTTCACATTCTTGTATAAATAACTAAACTAATCTTGAAAACTTGATAAATTAATTGAGTTGAATTTTACTAATTCATTTAGTAAACTTAGGCTAGTTTTACACCCAATAACTAAATATATTTTCTTACGTAACTGTTGATTAAAAAACAACAAAAACATTTAGCAATATTACCTAAACAATCTTCAACTAAATATGCTTTGTCTACACAACCTAACAAGTTTTGGAATTCTAACAAAACTTTATTTTCCCGCAACAAAAGTTTTTTTAAAAGTGATGTAACAAAAGTAGTTGGGTAAAACATTTTTCTCAGTGTAGGAATTGAGACTTTCTAATAAAATAGATATACATGATAATAGAATAATAGTAGTTACGTTAAAATTGTTTTACTGTTTTCGTGTGAGCGTGATTGATTTACTTTGTCTTCTTTAAATGTAATAATAAATCAGTGTCTATAGGTACTTATGTTTATATGACTAAAAGTGGTATAACATAAATCGTCTTAAAACTCCTTTTTCTACAAGTAGTTGAAAAAAAAACTTATATTTTAGAATACAACTGTTGAGTAGTTAGTAACGTAACTACTTTTCGATTTACGGTAGTTAGTAGTTAGTAACTTCCCACACAGCATCAAACATCTCAAAGATGTCTCAAATCGAACTCAACCTGATCACAATGTCTCAATTTAAAAATCGCAAATTTGTATATTTACGAGATATTTCAGAGAGATGACAATTTTAAATAATAACACGTTTTATAAATACAGAAAAGAGGCACCTCTCTGATAGATCTTATACTTGTCTCAGAAACATCAATTGATTTACAATTAAATATTTTTTTTTGGATGTTTTTTACCATCGACCTGGCAACATCGGAAAGCTACGCTTCCCTCTGGACGAGTAATCTGTATACTTTTGCAATGTGTTTGTTTGTCTCAAACAGTGTTGTGACGTATCTAGATACAAGTATCTAGATACAGTATCTAGATACTTTTGGAGTATCTAGTTACATATCTAGATACATTGGATAAAATGTAACTGTATCTGTATCTAGATACATTTTTCGTAGTATCTGAGTGGTTTAGATACTTAGATACTTTTTCTTGCTCAAATTGTAAATTATACAAGTTTTTAGTAAACACTGCGGTAGTTTTTTTCTGTCAGTTCATCATGTACATTACAATTTAAATTTTGAGACTTTGTATTCAGTGTTTTACGAGTGCAATTCATTCCGCTTCGCCAATTCTAGTGGAATTCTACCAAATTTGGAGATTTTATGTAGTAGCGGGTATTTTGTGGGTATTATAAACTGTTGCGGAATTTTGAGGAAAACAGTGTATAAACTTACACTTTATATAATCTAGCATTACTTGAGAAATGTGACGTGTTAGCATTTATGCCAACAAACCAAATTCATAATAGGTACTTTAAAAAAGGAAAACAATTTTCAACTTTGTAGAACTATGAGTACAATTGTGGTCATTGTCGAACTTTTATAGTTTATGCAAGGAATCGCGAAAAAGTCAATTGGCAACACTGAATTTCTTCATTAGCTCAAATAGAGCAAAGAAGTGGAGAAACTTTTTAGTGTTAGTAGTTTACTATTAACTCTACGTCGAAATATAATGACAAGACATTTAACTTGCTATTAATTTCAAAACAAAATAACCTTTATTGTAAATTTGTGTTGTTTTATGCAATTAAGGTTGATAAGGTAATGTTTTGCTTAATGCCCAGGCAGCACACTGATGTCAATAAGACGTAATGTGCTGCCTAGGATACTGTTATTGTGTTTTTAGCTGAACCTTTGTTTTAAATTTTATTTCAAGATTTTGTTAAAAATGTATCTGACATGTATCTAGATACTCTTTTAAAGTATCTGTAACTGTATCTAGATACTTTTTTGAAAAAGTATCTTATCTGTATCTAGATACAATTTATGAAAAGTATCTGTATCTGTATCTAGATACTAGAAAAAAAGTATCTGTTACTACACTGGTCTCAAACATGTAGAAAAGGAAGTACATTTGTTTATTGTTATGGTACGCACTACTTGTCAGTTTATGTTGACATACTTATAACCTCAAATTTTAGAATCGGTTCTAGCAGCATTATTTGAAGTACGTAGATAGTAAAATGAATTGAATCAAACTTTAAACATGAAATATAAATACAATGTATATTTAGCTTGAAATGGGAATATGTAAAAGTAAAGAAATACAATTGTCGTTTGACAAGTAGTGCGTACCGTTTGTTGACAAATACTATTTCTATCTCTTACAATGTTGTGTACACTTTGCAGCCTGCGATTACTCGTCCAGAGGGAAGCATAGCTTTCCGTTGTTGCCAGGTCGATGTTTTTTACAATCTTTTATGTATAAACATTGCTCATTTGATTTTTTTGGTAAATTAGTAATTAAACTACGGCAAGGAATTTTTATTATAAAACTTTTTAGTAGTGTTTTAGTTAAAGTACTTTTTGTATAAATACTTTTAGAAAAAATAGGCACACACAGTACAAAACTCTCATTTTACCTGCATTTTACCATGAATGTTGCCAGGTTAATACTTGATATTAAAACAATCTGGCAACACAGCACATGAATTGATCACGTGCTTGTTGCGTACATCGCCTCGCAGTTATAGGTTAAAAAGACGTTATTTTTGATTTTCATTACTAAAACCGAAGATTGAAACTTTACGCTGTTATATACTTTTATTATAATTAATGTTCACTTATAAAACAGGTAACCCAGATAGCACAAGACGTCTTTAAGATGTCCATTTCACGTCTTCAATAGGTCTGAACGTCTGAAGACGCAACAAAGACATTTTTTAGATATCCTATTATAGACGTCTTTAAGATGTACATTGTTATTGTCGTATAGACATCGTAAAGACGTTTGTATTTGTAAGACAATATGTTTCAAACATTTGTATGTGGGGAAGATGAAATATCTATATAACTTTGCAAAGAATTTGAAGATAGTTTGGAATCAGTAAAAAAAATTATTGTTTTGAATTTTTTTATTTTTCTTATACCCGTTATCATAATATGAGTTTTTATTTCCAATTAGTTATATCAAGCAATACCAAAAAACCGAATTCGTATAATTCTATTTAAAATAGTAACCAATAATAGCGGTTTATTGTATCTTTATGTACGTTCCAATAACCTGTGCGCGATGCAAGTGCGCGTTCGTAAGTTCAATTACAGAATTCTGTAGTCAAATGTGTGTTTTCTTCTGTGGTTGCTCATTTCTTTTAACACGTGTATTTCTTTTTTTTAAGTAAATATATACATTTTTACCATATAATTAGGTAAGTATATTTATGTTTTAGCAAGTTTAGTTAAACTTTAATGCATTATTTTACGTACAGACTTTGGACTCTTTAAGACGCTTAACCTAAAAATATGCACGTACAGGTTTGTTTGTGTAATCAATAATTTAGTATACATAGACAATGAACTCTTCAAAAAGCATTCAGAAATATTATATGCGTGCTAAAAGAACAGAATTTTTACAGAATGCTTTTGCTTATAAAACAGATAGCTTACAGGGAACAGAAAATCTAAATAAAGTTCAGATCCATGAGCATGCAAATAATTTATCAGAAGAATTACTTAATATTGATTTAAGTCTTCCAAGTACTTCAAATGATTTTAGTAATTACAATGACAACAATCATATGTCGTTGTCGTCAAATTCATGTGATGGTTTTAGAATTCAATTACAAAGTTGGGCATTACGCCATAACATTACTCATGTTGCCATTAATGATTTATTATGTATTTTGAAAACGCCAATTCCTAATTTGCCATCAGACGCACGAACACTGTTAGGTACAAAACGTACAGTGGTTACGACTAAGGTAGAGCCAGGTCTTTATTATCATTTTGGTTTGGAGTATTGTCTAAAAAAACTTGTAAATAATTTAAGTGATTCTAACATAACATTAAATACTATAGAAATAAACATAAACGTTGATGGTTTGCCACTGTATAAAAGTTCAAATAGCCAAGTGTATCCGATTCTATGTAATATTGTTGGTAATAGTACTGTTGAGATGGTTGGAATCTATTATGGCTGTGAAAAGCCAAAAAGTTCAAATTCATTTTTAGCACAGTTTGTGGATGATGCAATAAATATAATTAATAATGGTATTATCATAAATGGAACATTTTATATCATTAAAATAAAAGCATTTGTTTGTGATGCACCTGCTAAAGCCTTTATTAAGTGCATAAAAAATCATACAGGATATTCATCTTGTAGCAAGTGTTACATAGAAGGTGATTATATTGTTAATCGCGTTTGCTTTCCTAATGTTAGTGATATTAAGTGAAGAAATGATCCAGAATTTAGGTCTAAGTTAGATGAAAATCATCATAATGGCACATCAATTATTGAAAACATTCCTAGAATAGACATGATTCATAGTTTTCCCCTAGACTATATGCACTTAATATGTTTAGGGGTCGTAAAGAAACTATTGTTACTTTGGTGCTGTGGTAAACCATCAACAAAACTTTCTTTTCAAAAAATTACAGCAATATCTGCATTATTAACTAAATTGTCGCCAAATGTACCCCGTGAATTCAATAGAAAGCCACGAAGTTTAACCGAAATAAAAAGATGGAAAGCAACCGAGTTTCGCCAGTTTTTATTGTACACAGGCCCTATAGTTCTTAAAAATAATATAAAAAAAGATAGGTACACGAATTTTATCGTTTTGCATGCTGCTGTAACTATTTTATCTCAGCCCCGATTTTTAATACAAGTCGAGTATGCTTCTGAACTTTTAGAGTATTTTGTGAAAACGTTTAGAACTTTGTATGGGTATGAAAATGTGTCCCATAATGTACATAATCTTCTCCACTTAACGCAAGATGTAAAAAATAATGGCGTACTAGATAATTTTAGTACTTTTCCATTTGAAAATTTTCTTCAAAGTATTTTAAGATCACTTCGAAAATGTGACAAGCCGCTGGAGCAAATTATTAAAAGACATTCTGAGATGCTAAATGAAAATTACAATATTAAAGAAAAGAAAACTTATCCAATTTTCAAAAATGAATATTATGCTACCTCGTTATTAATGAACCTTAAAAACACAAAACATTTTAAAACTGCTATTTTTAAAAATTTTACTTTACACATAGAAGCACCTGATAATTGTTGCTGTTTGACAAATGGAGATGTAATTATTATTAAGGAAATAGTTTTCTATCAAAATAAATATAACTTTGTGGGTATAAAATATTTAAATTTAATTCCTTTATATGAGTCACCTTGTAAATCATCAGATTTTGGGATCATGAAAGCAAATGACAACGATTTAGATACACCTCAAATATATGATATTGAGACTGTGGATTATAAATGTGTACAATTTAAATTAAATGGCGAATCTATTATTTTTCCACTGATGCATACGAATCAGAAATAAAGGTATACGTTTATTGTTAGTTTTCGTACATAATTTTTAGCAGGAATTTATCTTTGTAATACCTTTTTTTCAGCGATGTTAACGCAATTTGCATTTTTCTTTTTATATTTTATTATTTTAACTATTTTCTCACTATATCCAGACATACTAGACTAATAAGACTATTATATTACCTTGAAAATGGAGGAAAAGAGCTGGACCATTGTTTCGTTTATTGAGGATAACAGCGTTGAAGCAGTTCCATCCCATTGGATTCAGGGAGGATTATGTCATTGGCCCTCATTCGCAAAAGACAAATTACTGTATGCTATAAGAAAGTGTGAGCCATTAAATACATGCTGGCCAACTCATCGGGTAAAAGTTTTCCGAAATGCTACATTTGGTATAATGAATTTTGAATATTAATTGGATATTTAATAGAAAACTACTTTCAGATGATTATGGGAAAGCCAGATTAAAAACAATAACTGCTGAGGAAACAAGTGATTTAAATACTGACAGGGAAGAAACTAAACGTAAACGAATACAAAAAGTGCTATCCAGTTCCGAGTCGGACCTTAGTGACACAATTTTGCCATCACCTCCAAAACAAAAAAAAACACGCCAAGGTAAATGGTAATCAAAGATTATTGTTGTGGACTTGTCTTCTTTTGTTTACAGATATCAAAAGTAGTTATAGTAACGTTGACGAAACACAAAGTAGCACAGTTCAAATCGGTATGTGTTAAAATGGTACCTATTTGTCTGTATATCTGTATTAATTTTTTGTTTTAGATGTAATCCAAGGGGAATTAATAGAAAAAGAAAATCAAAATGTTGCCTGTACAGTTTGTGTAGAAAAGGGTAAATTTTTGTTACTATTACTAAAATCTATTTTGAATTTGCACTAATTTATAATTAGTTTTAGAATATATGTTTTTCCGTTACTGACTGAACATTTTTAATAGGTTTAGAAACTCAAAATAGTTTTCTTACCCTGAATGTAACTTGTGATTCAAATAAAATTGCTTAGAAAATAATTTGCTTATGAAATTTCATAATGATAGATTGTGCTTAAAGAATAGATTACGATACTTTGCCAATTTGTTATAAAAATAATCAACTTGCTAAACAAACTTAGTTAAGTTAAATTACTTAGCTGTCTTTTTTACAGATAAGTACCTAAAAACTCTAGCAGAACAAGTACATATAATTCGAGGAGTTACAGTTGACATTATAGCTGAAGTCAAAGAAATTAAAAAACAAATTAACTCAGGAAATACTCAGGAGCAAAAAGTAACCTTTGCAATGAAATTTCCAAACACTTATTTTCCAATAACATCGGACGAACAATTTGATTCGTTGGAGCAACTACTAAACATTGAGGATGACATGCAGTTGTTAGTATGTATTATCAAATTGTTAAAATTTGCAAATGTTATTTTTTTATTAATAGTTTTTAGGAATTGTTAATAAAAATAATTTTTTTGTTTTAGGTTGAACAAATTTCTAAGATTGGTGGTACAAATATTTATAATTTTGTAAAACGGGTGCTTAGTACTTTAATTACAAATGAAATGGCTTTAAAATACAGTTGGTTAGGTCGAAAAGGAAAAAAAGCATTTTCAAAACTAAACATGGCAAAGCTGGTAATTGGTAAGCAGAAAGAAATTTTTACAATAAAATATATTCAAGGGTATATAACGTTTTGTTTTAGATGCGGGGGAAAGAGTTGGTCTTGTACGAAATAGAAGTGATGCAGAGGTTGCCATTCAAACATGGTTGAAACGCGCAAGTGACAGAAAATCCAGTTCTATAAATAAAAAAAATGCTTAAATGTACATACTTATGTAAATAAGTTGTTATTATTATATATAGGAGATACCATTATAAATATGAAGTTTGAAGGGTTTTTATATTTTAGTTTTAATACCGACATGTAAATTCCTGCAAGAGAACAAACACATTGATTCAATACAAATAGTAGTATTGATTTCAACTTGACTTTACCGATTGTAAAACAAATGACTTCTCTTACTGATACATTTTCAAATGTTGTGGTAAATGAAGATGTGTATTAAAGACACATTGAAAAGGTCTATAAAAACATTTTCATGAGGTCTATAAAAGACACCTTTAGAACGTCTATAAATTTCATCTTGAAGATGTCTATACAAGATATCTTAAAGACGTCTATACAAGATATCTTAAAGACATCTGCATTTGTAACATAAGCTCTAACTAAGATGTCTTTAAGACGTTTGTAAGGCGTAAACAGACATCTTTAAGATGTTTCCAATGTTTGGCGCAGACATCTTTCCAACATCTTTACGATGTCTGTGTGCTATCTGGGAAGTTATTTATGTTTGGATTTTTAATCTTGATTAATTTCATTATGGATTTCTAAAACTTAGAACAGCAGAAATCGAATCTGAGTACATACTACAGATGTGGAACAAGAAAAGCATCAACAATTTCGTCAGATTGTGATAACAAAGAACATGCTCCACTTCCTAAATCAAGTACGTTATTTGTTGTTGCTAAATTTATAGGTTTACACTGGGTATAAAACATTTTACCTGTATAATTTTAGGTGTTAGTGATGGGGTGTTATTATTTTCCTTATCACCACCCCTTCTAAGACCTATACCGCATGTTAAAAGCACATAGCAACACAACAGGAAAAAACTAGTAGTTTTTTTGATTTTGTTACCGTTATTGAACAATAAAATATTTTTGGTTTATAGGTTCTAGTAAAACGTCGAAAATTTTAATTGTCATACAAGCTGGTGTTTTCTCTATCGTTCTTGCAACAAGAAAATTTGAAAAAACTCTTACAATATCGAAAATGTGGTTTTCTTAAATGCATATATAACCCAAAAATCAATTTGTGAGGCGTCTTTAGAAGAACAACAGTGGTTTGAATTGAATTCCTATACAAACAGTAACCGAAATTAATGAAGTTATAAAGAAATTAATGACAATGAAAAATTTAAGAAATTCTTGGTTAGTATATGTTCAATTCTTTAACTATAGTTATTGAAATTAATTATTTTACAAATCAATATTAATTAGTTTAAGTACAGTGTGAGCGTATATATTAATGTTTTTATAGATTCCCCAGGGTCGACTTGTGATGTAAACCAATCTATTGTCAACATTTCTGAAAACTATTTACCATTGTTGTGACTTCAGAGTACAGTTTGAGTTGGTGCAAAAAGATATTTTTTGTGGTCTAGAAATTGTTGTAATTGAAGGTAAGATGTTTTAAAACCCTTAACTGTTTAAATTTCAGTCAGTGTTTGTAGTCAAAATGGGACAGAAATGACGACAGATGGTGAAATTGCAGAGACTATTAAGAATTGGTTAACCTTGGCGAAACTGGGATTGCAGAGGGAGGAAACAAAGGATGCACAAGAAAACACTGACAAATTAATTAAATGATGGTAATTCTTTACTTCTCGTATGTTATGACTTGTTTTTTTTAAATTTTTGTAAATTAGATTTTATTTTTAAATTTCAATTAATATTTGGTGATAGATGTATGTACATATAAATACATGTATAATAAAATATATGTCTCAAAAACGTCGCATTTTTAATTTTGCACATCTCTGACATAATATATATGTGATATATATGTGATATATATATCCGATATGTTTCATAGAAACATACTTGAGATGTATACAGGGCGGACATTAAGATATCTGAGAGACGTTTCATTTATATATACGAGACAAAACAGAATGTCTCTCAGATATACTTCATCTCAATTGATATATTGCTGAGATGTATAGTAAATGTGATTTTGCTGTGTGGGTTACACTACTTTTAAAAAGTAGTAACTTTAGTTAGTAGTTAACTACTTTTACAAAGTAACTTGCCCAGCTCTGTTTTTAGTTCGGTTATTTATAAAAGCGTGTTTTTTTAGTTTTTTTAAACTATTATTTTTTGAATTTAGCGCCCAGCGCTCTTGTTTCGGGTTAGCTCTGGTATTGCCGTTATCTTTTCTCGTTTTATTCTAACAAAATTGATGGGTAAGAATACCGTTGTTAAATTTAACTGTGCTAAAGTCTGTAATGCGTTCATATACTCAGTGAATCAGTAAATGCAATTTCGTATAGTCGGTCTTGCAAAAGATTTAACACGTGTTCCAGCGGCTTCAGGAATTATAATTAACAAATTATTAACAATAAAATCCATTAAAAGATTTAGGAATACATTTGTTAAAACCATTTTTACTCTGGTAATAAGATAATTAAGCTGGAGTTCAGTTGTCATGTTATGTTTTGCAACACGAATCAAAGATAAATAAATGCAAAGATTCAAATTCTTACTCCTACCAACTACGCTTACGCTATTCATACCACATATCATAGAGATATTTAAAAAGCAAACCGTTAAAACTTTTAAACCCTTTTTTAGGGTTGTTTTTACTTTCCTATTAGAAAAGTATAGCACTCGCAATTTTTTTTCAAAAATTTTTTTTGCTCTATTTTACGTTTCAAGGTCTCCTGGATCAGAAAAATGTATTTATGCGAAAAATCCGTACTCAATCGGTTAATAATTAAGCTGAAAAATTGGTCTACAAGAATGACAAACGTATGTTTAAATATGTGTAGGCGTTCAGGAATACTATAGTAATATATCTATAATGGTATCTTAATAGAGAGAACAGTTGGTGATTGTTGAAATACATTCATGATCAACTTCATTTTATTGTTTTCTTTTCGATACAACTGGAATGCGATATTTCTATAGAAAATAAGTGAATTTAAGTTTAGTATTAACACTTAAGCTTGTTCAAATTAAATTTTAATTGTAACTTTATTCCAAATTTTTAGTTTCTTTTCTTTATCTTCTTTTACATCGCCAATAATTTTTCGCGCGACTAGTATGGTACCAACATCTTTGTTAGAAATACTGCATTAGCTATCTTTTATCTCCACAGGATATTATTATTTGTAACATGAACGTGTTGTTTGTCGGGACAAATACACGTGCTCATCACATTAAATATATGATATCGTCGGTTAAGACAGTAAACCTGCTAAGTCAAGTATATCTATTTTTTCAGGATGTGATTTAAACTTTATAAAACTGTTATTTGCTAAGGGATTGCAGTTTGTAAAATCTAAAAAGCATTTCTAAAGAAACAGGAAAATCGCCCAACAAAAGTTGCATCAGGATTTACTTTGAAGTGCAAATCCTGATTGACATGCTTTACAAGTGATTAAACGGCATAAGCATTTCTAGAAAGTATAAGAATGCTTCTAAAGAAATACTAATTACATTCTCGTATTAGAATAGCTCTTTTTCGTTTACGTTACACTCAACCAAATAGTAGCATCAATAGAAAGAATATAAACATTGTTTCAATGAAAAATTCATCAAAATTGGTCCAAAATATTACATCATTGTTACAATGAATTTAACAACACTTTAATCGATCACTAAAATCATTGTTTATATGAACAGGTTCATAACTGTAACGCTGTACTATCCATGGTTTTAATCTCTGCCATACGAAACTGTCGACATGCCTTCCAATAAGTGTCAAATTGTTCGGTTACAAACGTGCAGATATGCAAATGCGTCTACTTGGCGTCCACTAGCATATTAAGATCAATATAACCTTTGAACATAACTATAAAATTTAGCTGTGCAAGCCCTCCACAGTTTCATACATTGATAAAACGAATTTCTTTGCTATTAAGATTATAAAGTGCTTACTTTGAAAGAAATGTTGTTCATATAATCATCAACATTAATGTTAACACCGATAAATCCATCCATTTATTTTATCTATGTTTAGTAAAAGTTTTGTCAATTAATATTTTCTTATAATCCAACATAATTTTCATTGAGACAACGAAATGCAGTAATAAATTAAAGAATTTTTAAAACAAATTTAATGTTTGTCAGATTTATCACTGAATGAAACCTGATACATTATATTTATGATAACTGTCTTTAAACAAGTAAGTTTGATATTTTTTTTTACATAGCAATAATGAAAATCTTATTAAACCAATGTAAATCAAACTGATGAAAGCCATTCAGCTTTTTCTTTCAACTAATTTAATTTATGATTTTAGAAATCAATATCTACCTATGTCTAGATAAATATAATTTAACAGTTATTGAAATTAATAGCAAATACTGTAAAAGCTGCATTTGGCTTTTCTTTTTATGTTACATCAACGTCACACGGATGGTATAAATTTAGTAAACACTTATAAAATTTAAATTTAATTTTTTTAAAATAACTTTTGCAATTTTCATAAATCCTGCATTTTAAATTTTTTTAATTTAAATTAGAGATGTTATCCAATACGCTTACAATGTTATTTGATAAAAAATCCAGTTTTTTCTAAAGTACGCTTGCAAAAATAATTATTTGTAAAGAGTGTGTTTAAAAGAATCCTATGATTTAAATTTTCATATAAATTTTTATTTATTTGTGAAAGTTTTCTCTCGTTTGCAACATCTGTAATAATACATACAAGATTTTAGTGAGCTAAAGGGTATAATCATTGGTATAATCCTTTTTAAGTTTATGAGCATAACCAGAAACGCATTTATTGGACTACAATATATAGATACCAGTTTTCTTCAAATATTTTAAATAAAAAAAGTTTTGTATTTTTGCATTTCTGTGAATATGCGTTACCAGGTAATTTTTATACTCCCAACGACAGGATACCTATTGTATAATCGGCTTAAGGATTTAGTTATCGTTGACAACTTTGCGCTGTAATTTTTGCACTTTGTATTTACCCGCTCACTTTAATTTTCCACGATATTTTCTTTCTTGTGCCGCATGTCCCCACTCCTACTCCATTAGCAAACAGCATATATAACATCAGCGATAGCAACTAGCAAGTGTTTCAGTACTCGAATTTTTTATTCGTTTACGTTTACTACTTTTTGGCTTGCGATATTTACAGTGTAGTAGAAGTTTTTTGATTATGCGTTTTTGAATATTGTACGTTTTAGTTTGTTTTTATAGAGTGTGTTTAAATTTCTTCGTTTTTATTTTGTTTTGTGATGGATCGTTTATTGAACCGTGTTAATGTCTCCATGTATGATTTTGGTCTGTATTTTGGTTACAGGGATACTCCAGACGAAAAAGAAGAAGCCAACCGACGAGGGATTGAACTGTTTCAGCACCTGCAAGTGCTTCCAGATCGCCATACTCCGAAGATATGCCCGGTGTGTGAAGTGGAAATGGGAACGAGTTCAGACAGGACGAGAATGCTGGGTTGGCGATATCTGTAGCCAATAAGGTAGCCTGGCACGAGTTGGGACGAATTGGAGGACCAGAAGACGTCGTCGAGATAGATGAGACGCATCTCTTCAAGCGGAAGTACAACGTAGGAAGAATAAATATGTGCCGCCAGTACTGGCTGTTTGGAGGCATCAGTAGAACGACGAAACGACGGTGTGGTGTGCTTGTTCATCGAAGGAACGCGGATACTCTCTTACCGATTGCCCAAGATTGTATCGACCAGGAATCCGTTATATGCTCGGACGAGTGGCGAGCTTATAATCAGCTAGGAGAAGTTTTTGCAGCACACTTAACGGTAAATCACTCGCAGCATTTTGTAAACCCTCCGCAGGATGAAGACTCTATATGGATTCCTATTGGAAGACTTTCCGAAGAATGTGTGGACAAGACATGGATTGGCCCTCCGCCACGGGCAGGTGTTGTACCATTCCGTATTCACACCAACACTTGCGAGAGGTCTTGGCGGGAGCTAAAAAAGACTCTGCAGTCCTGCAACTCAGTGGATCTCGCAGAAAACTATATCGGAGAATGGATGTATAGAAAAAACATTTTGGACAACATCCAAGGAAGAACCGCAAAATTTTTAAGATTTATGGAAGACGTCCGAAGAGCGTATCCTGGAATTGGAAGAAATCCTATGATGGCAGATTTGGCAAATTGCAATTGCCATATATGTGTAGATTAGGTTCATAAAATGTTTTAATGAATTTTCTGTTTTTTTCAGCTTTTTTATCATTTTTCTTTTTTTTCTTAGGTTTTAGTTTAATAAATTTAGATGTTTTAATCATTTTTCTTTTTTTTTCAGCTTTTTAATCATTTTTCTTTTTTTTTCATAGTTTTTTGTTTATTAACCATAAATGTTTTAATGAATTTTCTGTTTTTTTCAGCTTTTTAATCATTTTTCTTTTTTTTCTTAGGTTTTAGTTTAATAAATTTAGATGTTTTAATCATTTTTCTTTTTTTTTCAGCTTTTTAATCATTTTTTTTTTCATAGCTTTTTGTTTATTAACCATAAATGTTTTAATGAATTTTCTGTTTTTCAGCTTTTAATCATTTTCTTTTTTTTTTTTCTTAGGTTTTAGTTTAATAAATTTTGATGTTTTAATCATTTTTCTTTTTTTTCATAGCTTTTTGTTTATTAAATTTAAATGTTTTAATGAATTTTCTGTTTTTTTCAGCTTTTTAATTATTTTTCTTTTTTTTATTAGGTTTTAGTTTAATAAATTTTGATGTTTTAATCATTTTTCTTTTTCATAGCTTTTTGTTTATTATATTTAATGTTTTAATGAATTTTCTGTTTTTTCAGCTTTTTAATCATTTTTCTTTTTTTTTCTTAGGTTTTAGTTTAATAAATTTAGATGTTTTAATCATTTTTCTTTTTTTTCAGCTTTTTAATCATTTTTCTTTTTTTTCATAGTTTTTTGTTTATTAACCATAAATGTTTTAATGAATTTTCTGTTTTTTTCAGCTTTTTAATCATTTTTCTTTTTTTTTCTTACGTTTTTGTTTAATAAATTTAGATGTTTTAATCATTTTTCTTTTTTTTTTCAGCTTTTCAATCATTTTTCTTTTTTTTTTCATAGCTTTTTGTTTATTAAATTTAAATGTTTTAATGAATTTTCTGTTTTTTTCAGCTTTTTAATCGTTTTTCTTTTTTTTCTTAGGTTTTAGTTTATTAAATTTAGATGTTTTAATCATTTTTCTTTTTTTTTCAGCTTTTTAATCATTTTTCTTTTTTTTCATAGTTTTTTGTTTATTAAATTTAAATGTTTTAATGACTCTCTGTTTTTTTTCCAGCTTTTTAATCATTTTTCTTTTTTTTTTTTAGGTTTTAATAATAATAATAATAATAATAATAATAATATAGAGTTTATTTAGCATCGCTATTTTATATACAGTTTTTATACATGGTAATTGTACATTTGTTGCTTAAATAATTATTCCTAACTCAATGTTTAAACTTAAATTTTGAACATATTTAAAACATTTTGATTTAAATTCTTTACAATTATTTGTATTTTTTATATTTTCAGGCAGGTTGTTATAGTATATCAATCCTTTATAAAATAAGCTTTTAGTTTAATAAATTTAGATGTTTTAATCATTTTTCTTTTTTTTTTCATAGCTTTTTGTTTATTAAATTTAAATTTTTCCAGATTGTACAAAGGGGATACTGGCGCAATCGCGTAAGAAGAATGAGACAAAACAGACTACCATCTTATGAAAACAAATTGAAAACCAACAACGTCTACCGGAATGGCCACTTCTACCTCTCAAGAATATTAAATGTGCAGTGCAAAGAAAAAGAAGATACTTTCCTTTTTTCTCAGAATTATAATAGTTTTTAATGTATGTTAATCACATTTAATTCATATTTTTGTTGTATACTCACTGTTATACCGTAGTTGTTAATAATTTTTGTTTGCTGCAGCCTAAGAGTTTTCTTTTACGTTCTTTCTCTGTACACATAGACATTGTGAACGTAGTGAACTTAATAAAAAACATGATACTATGTTTCGATTTTTATTTAAGTACCCAAAGCTAGTTATGCTAAAACTATTGTAGCTTTTTCAATCAACGCTATTGCATAGCGTAATTTGTGAATATTCACTATTAAGATACTAAACGAAGTGTGAAATGCAATAATGAGCAGTAATGTATATAATGGTAAAAAAGACCATGATTATCAAAATTAACGACTTTATTTAAGCACGCAAATAATAAAACATATGGGAAAGGCATAAACTTAATTATTTAAATTAATTATAATTTAAATCAAATTTTGTGTAAAAAAACTTTAGAATGAATGATACAATCTTGATTTAACTATATGTACCCTTTAATTTTCGTCTTTTTAGCTTAAAAACTATCGAATAAATAATATTATTCGGACATACGAAGTAAATTGTTAGATTCAGAATTTAAAATTTAGTGTTTATCACATCTCCGTTTGCTATGTAATTGAAAATTATATTTTATTAAAATAGCAATATAAATTAACATTGGTCTATCTTGTATACATAGGCAACCCAAATAACAACACTACATTTACAATAACCTTCTAGTTGGTAGTTAAAGTACGCTGTAGTAGTTCAAATCGTACAAATCTTCCGTGACCCAGGAGTCCAAAGCCTACCATTTATGGTTAAGAACGCAAAATAATCGCTGAATAGGCTGCATTATGGGCGGAATAAACGCAATAAACTGAACGCCATCTGAACGCAAATGACATCATTGAAAGGTTTTTATCTTAGCTGTAAATGTCAAAATAATTCTTCGGCCAATCATAGATGGCTCAAAAAATCGTGTTGTACATAAAATTTGTATGAAGCAAATACCCCCGGTTGCATTCAGAGTTGCATAAGTATCAGGAGTACGAGTATGTAATTATAACATAGTATAACAGCGCAATTGAGTACAAAGCAAACACAATTAAAGAATCAAAAAAAAGGTAAAAAAAAGTGAAAAAAACGGGGAGCGGTTACGTTAACCCCCGGATTTGTTATATTAATTTAAAGTTAAGCACAATTAAAAATAATATTCGCACAAAGGGAGCACAATTTATTACACTAGAATATTATTTAAAAAATGAGTGCGGGGCTAACTTGACCGAGCTAAATAAATTGCTTATTTGTAACATTTGAATCTATTAATAACAGATTTTAATAAATTATTGTTTTTTTTTTAATTAGTCAATCTTTTTTAACAAAGCAGAAACAGATACAAATTATGTTACATCTCTTACTTGTTCTGTCTAAAGTGCTCATACAGTTTCTTAAGTATACCAAAGAGAAAGAAACATTCAATTTTAGGCCTTCACAAAAAGGTGTATCTTACGGCAGCGTCTTAAATCTGTTTAGAAATAATACATAGAACAAACATTACAAAAACTAATTATGCTCCTATTTAACTGTATTTTACGAAGACGTAGACGGCCACTAAAAATATTTTTTTCAAATTCCGAGTTCGAACTCAGAATTCCGACTTCCACCACGAAATTCTCAGTTCGAACTCGGAATATCGCCAAAAATTTGTAATATTTCGTATTAAAGCAGTTGGAAACTGAATTCATGTCCATCATAATATAGTTAGATGTGGTGCTGACTTTTGGTGTATTTCTAACTCTGTAGACTACAATTTCTTAAGTAAAAGCGACGTTTAAAAATTTCAATTCCACGGTTCAGAAAGTTTAACTACATTTTATCACAAAGTCTCTAAGCGTGTGACTAGAACAGCGCACCGATCATTGCGCTGACTATGGCCTGGCACTCTAGCTTCGCAAGCATTGTATAACCCAAGCATAGTTGAAGTAATTAACAAGCGTCGAAAGTACATCATAGTATAACGAACGTTATTATTTTTTGTATTGCCTTTCGTAAAATTATATATTTTTTTATATTTAAAAAAACACCAGAAATCTAATCTTGGTAATATATTTATTACTAAATCTGTCAAATTTGACATTAACTTTAACATCTTTTTTCAATTTTAATTGATTTTTGAAGTGTTTAAATGACTTTTCTATCTGTTACATACTTGTTCTAATATAATGATTGACTTTGAACACTTAGTTTTATCATTGGTTTTACGTAAAAGTTTTCATTTTGACACGCTAGAGCTTTTTTTGCCCATTACGTAACTACACTAACGAACGAATATTGACGTTTGCGAAGTTGGCAGCACAAAAAAGTAATTTGTGTCTGGAAACGTTTTCCTTTAAATACTAGTTACTATTTTATAAAGCGCACTTTTTGTATATAAGAGGTTGGAATTTAAGAAATAATAAAAGTGGTAGTGCTACTATGTTTATTATTTCCAACCTTCCAGATGGGGCAAAACAACCTCGCCCAACATAGGAATGTGATGAGGCGATGTCTTTTCCGAAGGCCTAAATACTTTTCTGCTACAGAACAGAGTGATACATTTAGTAATGTAAATCAGTTTGCTAAAAGCATACGTATGAAAGATTGCATACTGTTTAAAGGAAAGTAAAGTTTAAGTTGGTAAAGAAGATGGGAAATATATTAGTATAAAATATGTCTCCTTAGACTAATCGCCACTCTTGGATTCAGTTCGTTAATGGTGGTTCGCGAAATGGCGGCCAGGATATGTTAGAATCAAAGCTAGAATAAACAAAAATTTTGTTTTTAGACTTTTTGCTATAACGATTTAAATATCTTAGACATTAAAATTAAATAAACGAGAGTATGAATCAGAAAGGAATAGTATTTAAACAAAAAGCGTCGCAATTGAGTTTCATTTCCAAATCAGAAAATTTCCATCCGCTTAACTCTATTAAAGCTAAAAATTACAATTCATAAAAGATATGTTTCAGTATTATTCTGAGTTCTAAATATAAGCCTACTGCATCATGGGGGTCATCTTTAAGAGACAAATGATTTTCCAACATTAATAGATTGCACAGACGATAAAAATCTTCATCACAAGGATAATTGATGTATGTACATTCCTAGTGCTTCTAACGCAAAATTAGGGATCTGTATCAAACAATGTCCTGCGAGATATAGAGTCGGCATTTCTTACATAATACATGGCCAACCGGCGCAATGCTGTTTTTAGACGGTCGAATCTTATGAACATTCCATTCCATTGCAATTTATATTCTTATAAAATAAAAAAAACATTCATATATATATATATATCATAAGTGTTTGAATGCAATGACTAGGGTTGAACCAACCAAGAAACTTCCTGTTCTTCAACTCCTACATTTGCGTAGAGGCGGAAAGAAAAACCACAAAAAAATCTCAACGGAATTGAGTTTGTTTTCAGTAGGTAACTAATTTAGAACAACAGATGAGAGGAGATTAATTTAATAGAAACGTTCAAGTCTTGGGAAACAACAGTCGTCCCCAACAATGTCGTGAATGATTTTATTATCAGTTCCACATGCACATAAAGGTCTTTCCACTGCTCTCCATTTAAAAAACATGTCATTACTAGTCCAGTTCTCATGCGGTTAATTTGACACCATATATTTTTGGGCTCGTTAAATCCTGCTACTATTTTGAGTGCCTTGCATTAACCCTTTGTTAAAGATAAATAATTTCAAAATACTAAATGAATTTGACTATGTTTGTAGAACGAAAATTGCTTATTATTTAAAATCATATTAAGACGTTTATGTTTTTGTATTATAATTTGTTGTATATGTAGAAATATATTATTTTAACACTACTTACTTGAATTAATCTTAACAAACAAAGTTGAATAAGAGATTTGCCCAGAAAAGTGCCATCAAATACACCATCATCCTTGAGAATTTGAAATTAGTTCATCTAAAATTAACTGTTATGTTTTAGAAGAATAAACTATCATGTTTAATTACGCTGGTTTTGCGTACAACCCATTCTGAGAACAAAGCCCTTCTACGCCTTCGTAGTATTTGTTAAAAATACGTTTAAACAAAATCTTCGAGCTAATACGTGAATTTTGACAACTCGTTCCGTAAGTGGTTGAAGAGTAGACTGTGAGATTGACTCAACAGTGTTTGTTGTAAAATAAAATTCAAAAGTACGCAATTAAGGATTGCAAATTGAGTATTCAAATCAAGAATGCATTTGAAAAAAAAGTTGATAACGGTGTAAAAGCAATTGCAGAAAAAATGTGAAGTTCAAAAATGTAGGTAATTAGAACGCCATTTTATTATTGGCTATTAAAAACCATCAATCAATATGTGTTTAAGTTTAATGTCCGAATGTCGAACGGCAATTAAAACCAAAGATAATATAAGTGTAGCAACTGTAATTGCATTTTGTCACGTTTTGTTTATATGTTTGCATATTACTGTTACTGATAGTAAACTGACAGTATAATATCTTTGTGTACAATTTTTAGGTTTAGTGACATCTAATGTTGCATATCATTATTCAAAAATTTTATATATTAGTGTTTAATTTTGCTAAACTTTTGAATTTGAAACAGGCAGTGCAATCTTATCGGACAAGTCCACCCTATCTCGTTTGCAATTGGAACTCAACATAGTCCGGACACCGCTTCAATGTGAAAACCGGTTGAAAACCATTTTGAAGCGGAAACGTGTTGCAGTTTCCAATAACTCAAAATCCGGGAACATAAGAGAAATAGTCAAATTTAAAGACGAATTAAAAAAAACTGCCAGTCTTGACGACAGTGTTCAACCGGAAATTCTGAGAAGTGCAAACAAATGCATAGTATTAAAAGAATCTCAGAAAAAAAGTCAAAGAGCCAGCTTGCAAAAACTATTTGGAAAATAACACCTCAAAAATAGGTATAAGCACTCAAATATTTAAATAAATAATAAATATTGGCATTAGATTTAAGATTGTACTTACACTATTATGAAATTAGGTTTACCAATTTGTAAATAAAAATTACTATATCTGCATTGTAGCCTTATTGCTGTTTTTAAAATAGAATACAATTTATAGTTAAAATTAAATGCTAAAAATAAATAAAAACAAAACATTTTACAATTATGAAAACTTAAGAAATATTATTATATTAAGACTGCGTTTTAAGTATAGTGGGTTGCCTAAAATATAGCATTTTTATGCAGTCGCCGTTTTATAGCTTTTTCAAAATTGAAAACGAATATTTATGTTTTTATTAATGAAAACTATAAAAAAACATGTTATGCCATCGCGTAAGCTAATTTATTTCTTAAAATAAGTTAAGATTAAAAAGTTATTGATACTCAAAGTTAGTCAAGAAATGACAGTGTTATAATGTGGTTTTATAATATTTATAAAAAGATCATCGATATTATAATAGCTCAGTACGATGAAGTAACACATCAAATAATAGTACATACTTTTAATTTTCAAAAAGCTATAAAACGGATTTCACTCCATATACCTAATGTAAATCGCATCTAAATTACAGGAAATGATAATTTTTTAGTTCATCATTTATCCAATAGGTGGTTAACATGCGCGCATTACGTCATTACTACTTATTATCTTTATTGTTTTACGAAACACAATATGCTTGCAAGCTTGCAACAACAAAACAAAGATAATTAATTCGTACAAGCTTTGGTATACAAGATTTAAACGAAACACTATCACGCAACGCAACGGTTTGAAAAAAAGACCTATTCGTCTTTTCGTTTTTATATAGTTATCTTCTTTGCCGTGTAATAATAATAAGGATAATAAGTAAATTGTGCGTTTTTTCGATTGAGAAAATTTTTGAATTGCTTACAATGAAATCAGTATTTCCCTGATAATAATACTAACCTACGCTTTGCATTTTTTTAATTGAATTAGGAATAAAATTTCTAAAATTCAGCTTGACAGTGGAGAAGCAAAATTTGTAAATCTGTCTTCCACACTCCAGTGCTAATGTTGAAAAAATGATTTCTCAAATAAATTTAAATAAAACTCAAATTAGGAACTGCCTAGAATAATTTCTTATAACAAAAGTTTGGTGGTTCAAAAAGTGGCAATTGTTACAATGTTAAAATTACCCTAGATTTATTAAAGAAAATTCAATTCAAATGTACAATTTAGATGATCAAGGAGGTGTCAAGATATAAAATAATTGTAATAAATTGTAAATATTGTAATGAAAGTTAGTTTTTTTTTAAATTTATTTAGTTTCAGTAACAGTCCAAAAAATATTTCAGCTGCATTGCAGTCGGAATTTGACTATAAATAACCAAAAAAAGCATCAAATTTAAATTTTATTTGCTCTAATTTCCAATGTCTCACGATTTTTTTGTGGCAACTTAAAGAGTTTTTACAATCGATTTTTCATTATACATTCATTTTTTCTAATCGATTAATAAATTTAAAAAAATCGACCGAGAATCGTGAACAGTGGACAAATTTGTAACATAATATTAATGAACATAAATTAATTGTAAAAGAATCCGTAAGTACACATATAAATATTCTTTTTGTGCTTCCGTCCGTTTTGACGTATTTTACAAGCATCATAATCGGTCGGAAATTTTACTTTTCCGGCCTAGGCCGGTAAAGTGTAGTAGAATTTTATAACTAAACGTTGGCATTAGTAATCATTAATTAAATAAACGTCAAATGTCAATATGTCAAATTTATTAACATACACCATTATCTGGGTTGTTGTTGTTTAGAGTAGCACTAACAAAAATTGTTTTAAACAAATATAACAAATTTGCTTATATCTTACAATTGGTAAAAACAACAATGGTTTTTATTTTCATATAAGTGAAATTGTAATATTATTATGTAATTGTCAAATTAATTTAAAAAACAATTGTATTTCGTAATTACAGATTTCAGTTTTATCAACATATGTTATTAAATTTTATTAAAAATAATACTTAAATAACTGCTTTCAATTAATTTATACTATAAAGGTCAGCACAAAAAATGTTATGTATCACACGTCCTAAAAGTATTTTGCAAGTATTTGCTTTTTGTAGGCCTCGGCTTCACCTCGGCCCACAAATAAGCTCATACTCGCAAAATAGCACTTTCTGGAGTAGTGATACAAATAACTATTTTTGGACTTGGACTTGATGTATTTTGCAGGCATCATAATCGAATCTTTACTTTTCCGGCCTAGGCCGGTAAGGTGTAGTAGAATTTTATAACTAGATCGAAGTTGGCAGTAATAATCTTTAATTAATTAAACGTCATCTGTCAATCTGTCAGATTTATTAACATACACCATAATCTATGTTACCATTTGGAATAATACTAACAAAACTTTTTTAAACACATATAACAAATTTCCTTATATCTTACCATTGCTAAAAACAACAATAGTTTTATTTCCTTTCAGTCGGTCTACAAACGAGGTCATCGTGCGGCAAAATGTCTCATTGTGACATTTGTTATTTAATATACTATTTTCCATATACGTATTAAAGACTATACCGATACCATTACATTGCTGCAATAAGTGTAAAGTGAAGCAAAGATTGTGAAACAGAGATATTAAAATCGCATAAGTTCATGTCTTAATTTCCCAATATCGTTTATGCGCACACGCAAAATATTTTGTTGTTATTGGTTGGTGTTTCGCGTCATTTACATGCAGTTTACACTAACGGCGTCCATCTTGCATCGAAGTGATTGTTATACTTTGTAGACCATTATCAGGCTTAATTTAGGACCACCTACATGAAATCAACGAATTATACAGAACATTTAATTCAAAAATAAAAAGTTGATAAGACAAGGGATTAATTATTTTAACCCTACCCCACATTGAAGTGGATTTTCTCATATGCCTATAATTTGTTTGTCATTTATATAATTATAATAAACTTTTAGAATATAATGAAACAATGTAAGATACGAATGTAATGGTTTTATTTTTTTTAAATATATAATTTCATTGAAATAATTCGTTTATTTTGTATTATTCTAATTCTATAACATGTATGATCTTACAAGTTTTCTATTAAGAAATTACTTATAATAACCACTTAAGTTTGTAAATCCTCCTTATTTAGTATTTTTAATTCATGAAAATAGCCAATCAACGTTCAAGTTTTTACATTTGCGCTTTAAATGCATTGAGTATTAAGAGACAGACTTATGCAAGATGTATATAGCTCCGTTTCAAGATGTTTGCTTCACTAATTGTCATACATGCTCGGTATAGTCTTTAATACGTATATGCTATTTTCGCTTTCATAAACCGTTTTGACAGTTTTTGCGCAGTTGCCAACAAAAACGTCAAACTGTTTTTGTGAGATTTTGAGAATTTGGGGGCTTCGCAGTTCATGTTCGAGCAATAAAATATTGTATTCAATTCGTTCTTGTATAAGTTGGGCTTTTTTTCCTCGTGGACTTTTAAAACCACCGTTTCACTCGGGTTTAAAAATGCCTACTCCGGAAAAAAAGGTCAATTTACACAGGATTACGTTAAATAAATAACCATTTCTCATTCAAACTTCGTAGATTCATTTTGACTAAATGATTATTTCTAAGTTTAGTGTATATATAAGTTGCAAAAAAAATCAATTTAAAAAAAATATTATTGTGCCATCAATTTTTCTCTAGATTGATTTTTGACGCATCGATTATAAACGAATCGCAAAATGGATCTCTTTCAAGAAAAACTACAATATCATTAGTTATTAGTAAAATTTGGTTTTTGGATTTGGAGTTTAAAGAAATTAGAGATTAAATGTAGTACAGTAGCCTCCCGATTATCCGGATCCCGACTAACCGAAACGTCGGATTATCCGAAAGAAACTGAACTTTTGAACTCGCTGTTTTAACCGAAACAAATTTAGACGAAACATCTGGTCGGTCATTTCGTTGAAAACGTCGGGAATCCCAAAAATATCTGTTAAGTTTGTATTCTCTTTGCCTTGATATCAAGGTATTAATAAATTAGCTGTATATTTATCCACGGCAGTGGTAGGGTGGTTGGTATCTTCGAGCTTGCGATCACATAAAAAAAATAATCATACCATTTAAAGATTTAATTAAGGCACATATATATAATAATATGTACAATGTTGCAACGGCAACTTCTACATTTAATCTTTAGGCAGCTATTTGGATTAACCGCTATAATGGTACTACCCATACAACTCTGAAATCTTTTCTTTCCCCTTATTTTAAAATCCTCGACACGCCCAGATCGAATTCAAAGCTGGCACATATATAAATATCGAAATATGTATATACAGAGACTTACAAAATAAACTTAAAAATAGATTATTAATTATTACTAATAAGAAGAAACGATGAGTACAGATAACGACAAAACAATATCTAATAAAAATTTGCCTGCTTAGATGAGGGTCAATTGTACTTGGACTTTATACAAAAGGTCTTTGTAAATGCTTTATTATTATTAGTTTTCTCAACATTTAGAACAAAACATTCAGTTTTAAATACGCCACTGTCAACATGAGTAACATAATAAAAAAGCAGAAACGTGTTGTTGTTACTGTGCAAGAAAAATTAACTGTAATTAAACGGTTTGATAAAGGAAAATCCTTAAAAAGTGTTGCCAAAGATTATGGTGTAGGTATAGGCACGGTATCCAACTAGAAAAAAAATCGATAGAAAACAATGGTGTAGTGTTCTAGCATTCTCAACATCAAAGCCAGAAGTCTATGAAACGGCGAATACAATAAAATTGACGAGACATTGTATTTGTGGTTTACTCAACAACGCGACCGTGGTATTCCAATCTCGGGCCCTATATTACAGGAAAAAGCAATTAAAATGATACATTTATAGCAAGCGACAGCAGGTTATCGAGATAGAAAAACCGCCACGACGTACGTTAACTAAATATTTGCGGTACAAAATTGTCTGCTAATCAAACCGAACTTGAAAATTGTAAACAAAAGTTTAAGCAACTTATAGAAGAAGAGGAATATACGCCAGATCAAATTTATAATAGTGACGAAACTGGTCTATATTACAAAATGTTACCAAAGAAAACTTTAGCTGAAAGAAATGAACGCGCTGCCGCCGGCTACAAAAAAAATAAGGACCGGATAACAATTCTTGCCTGTTTGATGTGCATTAGCAAATCCGCAAAGCCAAGAGCAAAAGAGTAGACATTGGTAAAAGACTCATGGATTGTTTAGAAATAATAAATATAAAGAGGTAATTTATTTTGCATGGAATAAAGTGAATAGTACAAAGTTACAAAAATCTTAGGCAAAGATAATACACCAAAAAGAACTTCCTGCAGACAATGATGATGAAGAAGAAGCTTCGCTTCATGAAACGATGAGAGATTTAGATTGGGAAGATATTGGCGCAGAAAAAATTAAGGAGTGGATAATATTTGACAACAAAGAACAAGAAGAACTAACTGACGTTAACTTTATTGAACTTGTTAATGAAAGGGATCGTGAAAAATACTAGTGATAATGAATCAGAAGAGAATGAAGAAAGAGAGAAGAAAATTTTGCACTTTTAAGCTTTTGATGCGTTAAACTGGTTAAACACAGCATTATTATATGTAGAGCAACAGCCTAATACCACACCAAGTGACATCTTTACTTTTAGCAAGGTGAAAACACATTGCTTCAAAAAAACCGCTTGGATGCAAAATTTAAACAAAGATTGATTCTTTTTTTTACACCAAAATAATATACCAATGTATATATTGTAGTACATTTTTTTAAATAGAAACTTATGTATTTTATTTCAAATATATTTTTTTGTTCTTTGAATAGATACATATTTATGTACCTACATAAATATTTTACGTTATTACCTCTTTTAGTAAAAACTCCGTATTAACCAAAATTTCAGTTATACCTTAAATTATTACTCAATGGTTATACGAAAAAGCTTCGGTCCCGACTTTCGGATAATCGGGAAACTACTGTACTACATAATGAGAAATAATTTGGAATGAACCTCCACAATATGCTTATAATTTTATTTATTTTGTTTTCATACATAATTATTTCATTCATGTTCATTCAAATTGAATCAGCAATTTGACCGCTATTTTTAAATTTGCTTACATTAGCACATTCAAAGATAAAAATAAAACCTTCAATGAAATTTGATGAAACTGAACCAACAACTTTTAGTGTAGAGTTGGGTATAGTCACTATACGTCTTATTACTTCTATATACTCATTTTGTAATATATTTAAAACAATTAGTTCTTAAAACAAAATTTAATGTATGCATTAATTTTCCAATTCCTTTGATATTTCTTGGAAGCAACTACTGAGAAGATTCTAATAACAACTTCTACCCATCTCTAATTTTCTTTATGCGTCATGCGAACAGTTTTTTACTTTATAACTAAGCTGACATCTGTTTTAAATATTTTATATTAGTACTTCTATTAACGCTCACTACGTATTTGGAATGTCGCATTCGAACGCGCCCTTAAAATGAAATGCTAAAAATAATTACAGATTGCAAAGTTGACACAGATACTGTCTTTTCACCTCTCCACGTTCACGCTCTTCATGGTCACAAACATCATTTGTGCCAGCATTATTGGTGCTACTATTGTCACCTGCACTTTCTTGTTCTTCCTCGACCCAATCATCCCCTTCATCAATGCACATATTGTGAAGCACACAGCAAGACACAATAAATTTAGAAGTCATTTCTACCGTGTCAAAATAGGTCCTTATTAATTGTCGAAATTTTTGCTTTAAAAGACTAAATGCATTTTCAATCTTAAGTGATTAGATGAAAGTGATTTTTTTCTTGTTTTTTCAATTAATTTTTTTTGTTTCAATAGAGTTTATTTCTTTTATTCTCAGATATTGTTTTTTTCTGGCTTTCAGCGCAACATAATATCCCTATCTCATTTTACAGATACGTAATATCCCATTTTACCTGCATGTGTCCCTAAAATGGGATAATTGCACTTTAAAGAAAAAATGGCGTATAATTCCAAAACTTGTTTCTGGATTTAGAAATCCAATTGGGGTATAATAGAAGAATATTTGAGGAATGTATACATATATTTTTTATGGCACTAATACAACTTTGAGTATTTCTTTATTACCATCAAACCTTAAGTATCCCGTATTAGGCGAACCTCCCCTATGTCTTTCTCTAAAATTGTCATCTTTTTTAGGACATGGCAAAAATAGATAATAACTGTTACTTATAATAATGTTAGATATATTTACTTAAATAACACATTTTGTAACCAAATAAGAAGTATTTTTGGTGCAAAACAATTGGGTAATAAAATCTGGCGCATTTAATTTCAAATAATTCAATAAAAGTGAACTTAACTGACCTTTTGTGTTAATAAGTTATTTTAAGTTACTCGTAAATAATAAAATGACAGTCGAAACGATGCTTATGTTAATTACGAAAAATAATAAAATAATAGTCTGACACTATTGCGAATAAATTAATTGAAATTGAAGCTAACGTAAGTAAATACATAAGCTACATTTAATTATGATTCGTAATTTACTTAAAAATATTTTGTGTCTATTATGTTTCATCGTAAAACGACGACAAAAATCCAATTCATTCCAAGTTAAGTTTAAATGCAATCCGAGCTGAAGACAAAACAAAACAATTCTGATAAGGCGGAGCGTATTATTTTCAAGTTTAAAAACGATACTGTTTCCATCTAGCGGATCTCATTCAACACAGAGCCGAAGGAGGCCAACCTTAAACGGTTTGTTCGGGCGATAAATTTCCATAGTCTCGGTATGGGGTGATAAGAAATTATTTCAGAAGGTATGCAGCATCCCCTAAAATATGAAAAACTACCCCTCACAATTCCCTTAATTTATTACTAAGATTTGACAGCTTGAAAACTCTTGCATCTGGAATTTTGCTAGATACCCCCATGAATAAATCTAAAAATCGTTTATCACTATCACATATAGCTTGTAACGTTAGAGAAGGGAAATCGTGTCTATCAATGCTATTTACATATGTGCTTTTTAATTTATGAACTGGCGTTCTTATCGGTATGAACGTACCATCAATTCACCCCATAATTCCAGGTATACCACTTATCTATAAAGTTCATAATATTTATAACATTAAAACAAGAGACCAAACAATACTTACATCTTCAAATTTCCTGCTTATATGTAACTTTCCTTCTTGAGATGTTGGAAATGAAACAAGTGTAGGTGCAATGTCAATCAGATATTCTAGAACTCTTTTTAAACATATGTGGAAAGTAGATTCGGCGATGCCAAACCTACCTGCTACATCACGCATACAACACTTGTTACCAGCAAACCTATTTCAATTTTAGAATTTAACATAAAAAGAAGTCAAAGGTAGTTGACACATACCATAAAAAAGATAATACATGATTTTCCGCTAACTTAACCTGAACACCTCGTTCTCCAGTTTTGGGGAAAAATTGGGAATTCTATCATTCTTGTACTGGTGCGTCGCCGAATACGAAAGTTTTTACAATACTGCAACGGGAAGCTATCAATGTTAGTCTATTTATTGTTTTCCAATTTCTCACCGATTCATCGTCAAACTACCGTACAATATTTATAAAATTATTTATTTTTGGTTTACTATCACGAACATGCCTTAATAAAAGATGCAGTTCGTCTTCAGAACTACTGTCACTGCTCTCAAGCAGCATATCAAATAAATATAACATTTCCGCCATTTTCAAATTCAAAACAGCTGTACTATACCAGCTTGCACTGTTGAAAATAACGGTGCAGTTTTACGTGCACCAAACAAGTGCAGTGCAACTATCCGAATACGACGACACATGCAAGAGTGCAGTGCAATTTCTTAACCCAATACGAAATACTAAGTGCGCACTGGCGCGACTATCCGAATACGCTATTAGAATTAGAGTGACACCAGCCACGCCTCTCCAGGGACTGTTTATTCAGCTCAACTTTTTGGCTCAACTATATAACATATATTTTTTGATTGTATCTAAATACATATATATAAATAGATAAAAAATATGAATCTAGATTAATTTATCTATATGAATTAATAAACTGATAATATGTATGTCATCATACTGTGTGCGTTGCTTAATTCTATGACGCACGTACTAAGTACCTACATGCATAGTACATCGGTGTGCTATATGGGTAGGTTCAATTTTTATTATTGAATTCTGAATTTGCATAAGATATCGTATTGTTACGTATTTTATTACTAAAACTATTTATTTAAACGACTAAAAATATGTTTTACTTATACTAGAAATATGTACACTTTTAAATTAACCCAACTAATTAAATCTAATAATATTTAATAAAACACTTACAGCCTTACTAATAAACATTGTATAAACCTTATACACGGCGTATACAACGTTGTATAAGCAAACTTTACCAACAAACCATGTATACAGCCTACTCTGTATAAGCACAGTATAAGCCTGTAACAGCTATTCACAGATGTACTAATAAAACGTGTATAGATATTGCATAAGTAAACGTTACTAATAAACTGTGTATAGCATTTAAGTTTTTGAAGTTTACTATTAAAGTGACAGCAATTTTTATACAAAGCTTAAACGAGCGAGATACCTAGTTTAGCGATTGTATAACTTTTATAAGATACTTTTATATTTTATAAAGATGGATGTATTTGATGATTTAATGGATTTAGTGGAGGATGTTGAACAAATATACGATTTATATGACTTACATAACGTAAGAAAAATAAAAAATTATAAAACAAGACAAGATCCCTTCCAATTAAATGATGCGGATTTCAAGAGAAAATATAGGTTCAGCAAGGAATACGTCAAGGCTATTGTTGATCTGGTTAAAGAAAATATAGAATTAGATTCAAGAGGTGGATCTATTTCCTGTGAGCTGCAGGTACTTGCAGCACTACGTACATGGGCCAGAAATGAAGCACGTTTAATAACTCTTGTGTGTAAAGAATTATCAAATAATACTTTTTGAGGCAATTAATTACATTTGCTAATTTTGTTTTTGGCAGGTGCAAGATGATGCCGGCGATTTGCATGGCTTAAGCCAACAATCAATATCGAACATTTGCCATCGGGTGGGCATTGCTTTAGCTCGAAAATCGCGAGATTACATTAAAATGCCCACCTCGAACAACGAGCAAGAAACGGTTATGGCTCAATTCAGAGGAATATGTGGCTTTAGAAATATAGTAGGGGCCATCGATTGCACACATATTCCAATTAAAAAGGTTCCGGGAGCAATATCACAGTACTATGTGAATAGAAAGGGATATTTTTCTTTAAATGTTCAAGTAGTATGTGATGCTTCCTTGCGTATAAGAGACATTGTTGCTAGTTGGAGAGGCAGTACGCACGACAGCAGAATATTTAGAGAGAGCTTAATTAAGCAACGATTTGAAAGAGGCGAATTTAATGGACGTTTGCTAGGAGATTCGGGATATGCATGCACCCCTTATTTATTTACTCCTCTATTGAATCCTACTACCGAAAAAGAAGTAAGGTACAACAGAGCACACGTGCAAACCCGAAATGTTGTGGAACGATGCTTTGGTGTTTGGAAGCAACGATTTAGGTGCCTATTACGTGGTTTTACTACAAGTTTAGAAAATACCAAAACTTCAATTGTGACTTTAGCTGTGCTACATAATATAGCAATACAAATGGGAGAAGACATTAATTTTATTGTAAATGACGAGAATCCGCCTGTGCCACCCCAAGATTATCTAGTTACACCAGCAGATATACCGCAGGCTCATAATAATTGTTTACAAGGAAAAGCTGTTAGAGCTGCTTTCATTAACGATTTCTTTTGATAAAAAGAAACTAACTTTAAATATTAATTTATTGTGATAACTGTTGCAGCAATATTTGTTTTTGTAGTTCTAACACTTCACAATCTAAATTTAATTTTTTTTTTCTAATTTGCATTTCTTCTTTTTTTAGCTGCATTGTTTCTTTTTTCATCTGCATTTCCTCTTGCATATGGGCAATTTCTAAATTATGTTTAATTTTTTTTAGTTTTAAGTCTTCCTCCAAAATTTTTAAATTGATATCGCTTCTTCTTAATGCCGTGTCGCGTATTTCCTGGACAGCTTGATTTCTATTTTCCTACAGCAAATGAAAATTAAGAATTTTTATGAGAAAACGAAGTGTCACTTGAATGTTACAAAAATAAATAGATACTTATCTTTAAGAGTTTCAGATGTTTTATTTAGTTACCTCGGAAAGTGGTAGTTTTCTTTTCAAACTCTTTTTTTCGTCAACAGACGTTGTGCAAGAAGGGGTTTTACTTTGTATGACCTGCAATAAAAATAATTTTGAGTTTTTTAAATTTATGGTTAATTATATTGTTTACCTTAAAGCAAGAGGATTCTGGTTCAACCTGGTTGCTCTTAATATCAACGTTACCAGAAAAACATGGTTCTACTTCCTTCGACTCAAGAATGTCAACAGTATTGTCCTAAAACAAACAAAAATATGTTAAACTAATAATTACATAGTTTTTGTTTTGTTATTAATTTTTAATGTTCATATTCAAATCATCTCGAGTAGTACTTACAGATGGAACTACAACATAGTTTGAATCGAATTTGTTCTCATCTGTGGTAAATTCATTGGGAATCATATCAACAATCTCCAGAATTTCTTGATTTGGGCTCGGCGGTTTAGGTCCACCGCCTGTTTTTTTCAATTCATGCTGGTAGGTGGATATGCACTTTTTAGTTTCTCCCTTGAGAACCCTCCATTGCTGTTTTAACTCATTCAAACTCCTTTCCCTGCTGTTCAATTCGTTGAATCTATTCATAACAAGCAGTTTAGTCGAGTATAATAACAAAATGCATGTCTACATTGATATAACACTTTTTTATTACCTATTTCCCAGGTAGCACAGTACGTCAAATTACGTGGTTATCACGTAGGTATATAGTGTTTCTTCGTCAACCACGTCGAACGACCAATTATAGACGTGATATTACGTGTGGTGGATCACTTGGTAACGACGTGATTAAAGTACGTTGGGTACACGTATATTCTAAGTCTTAATTTTTTCATTTTTTTTCTCAAAAATATAACATAAAAACATTATGAATTTGGAGAGGACAAATCTGATTTATTCAACAGACCGACACGTTCAAATAAATAGTGTAAGAAAAGTCCGTGCAATAATTAATTAACCGAACAGATAATTTATCATAAATTAGCTTTTACTTGAATTTTACCACCTTTTATTTTGAAATTTATAATTTAAATTACCCGCTTTCCTAATTATACCCACTGCGCATTTAAACGTATCTGCGTATCCTAACCTCAACAGAACCTCAATGTGCTGATGTTTGCTATCCCCGGCTATCCCGCTCTATGATCCCGCCAATCGTTTGCTGTGACAGTGTTCCAATTTTCAATTGCAATTTATTGCCCAGGTAAGCATCTACCTACTTAATTCAAAATTGTTGAAATATTATTCTCGAGATCAATTATAACTAAATCATTGGATTGATAAAATCAATGATAAAATCACAAAAAGCGTGCCAAATTGATGTTTGAGTTGTTTTATTAAAGTTATTTGACTAATGTTTTTGTTTATTTAGTCTATTGAGCACAATTAATGTAGTTTGTATTTTAGTTTTCAAGAGGTTATTAATATCTAACACATGGCTTTCGTGGGTATAGAATTTTCAGAGGAGTCTGGAGCTGGAGTCTTTGAATTGGTTCATTCTTCTTGGTTAACTCCTAAGAAGCAAGAAGTTTGGTGGCCTCCTTTAAAGCATCGAGAGGCCTTTGACAAAGCACTTCGTAAAGGAGATCTTCCAGAAGAAGAAACCTGGTCGATTTACAAAATAAAAAGATGAGTTTTCAAGGAAGGGAGTATACGAAAATATTTACTAAAATTAGTTCTCTTTTCTTTTTTGTTGTTAGATGATTTCTTTAAAGTTAAAGAAAAATGTAAAAAATGTGAATTCACATCTGATATACAAAGTGAACAAGAAGAACTTGAAGTAGAAAAAAAAAGAGGCGTTTGAATGCAAAAAGAAACTTTTCATCAAGTGATGAGGAAGATTGTAGAAATTCCAGTAAGCTTCCTATGCCTCCAAGAATCAGAGATGTGTCGACAGTTCTAAATAATAGTGGAATTAATATTATTCCTTTATCTAGTCCAGTTTGTGAGTGAAGAAATTGAAATAATTAGTTAAAGTTAAGTTTTTATTTTTCAGCAACTAGCAGTCCTGTTTTTTTAAGAGTACATGTGCTTCAAATACCTCCCGCTTGAGACAATCGTTTTCATGTACATCAACGCCACCCACATCCAAAACTGATAAAGGTGACATCAATGGTGACGCCCAGTTTGGCTTTTCAACTCCAACATTAACTAAAAGTAGCAGTGAATCAAAAGGTAGTTTTATAATTTATATGCGAAAATTTAAATTTTATTGCCCAATTACAGGTTTCTGTGATCAAGTATTGGATTATTTAATTACAATTAGGACCCAAAACAGACAAATTTTAAAACTATTAACTACCAATACTCACAATAACTCTATAAAAGCCTTTGAATTACCTGATGACTTAGAATTGACACTTCCAGTTTCAAACCTGACTGATTTAAGAAGATTGGAGGAGTATCTTAGTAATAATACTAATCTGTCTGCAGTGGTAATTAATTGTTTTAAAATATTTTTGCTGTGTTGCATCTACTCATGTTTTAGGCATCATATCTGTTGAAATATTATTCTCGAGATCAATTATAACTAAATCATTGGATTGATAAAATCAATGATAAAATCACAAAAAGCGTGCCAAATTGATGTTTGAGTTGTTTTATTAAAGTTATTTAGTTTTTTGGGAATTCGTCAAAAAAAAGGAGCGTTTGTAGAGTTAAATGCAAGGAAAGTTCTTATTCGTAAGTTTTTTTTTGATTTTTGAGAATTGTGTTCACTAAATCACATGATTTAGGGGCAATTCAACTTGCTTGCAAGGAAATTACTGAAAGTAACATTGACAAATTTACCAAGGATTGGTTAAAACATGCACCAAAGCGTTTTGAAAGTGAAATCAAACGGAAGCATGCTCAAAAGCATCAAGATTAATTAATTAATACGTGAGTTTGTTTATTTTAAGTATTGCTAGTTACTAAATTGTTTAACACCTACCCACTACCGTGATTTGCATTATTATGTCGATTATGACATTAAACATCAAATAGAGCATGATTTTGGACCTATTGCAACTAATTCTAAATGCAAACAATATACAAAAATTTTAATGCAGAACTGTGTTTTAGTTATTAACTCATACTCAAAATCAGATTCTTACTGTTTTGTTTCAGATAACATTATAATTCAAACTTTTAACGATAGTGAGTGGGTGGCAGCACCATTGTTTCATACCTCAGAATAGTGTTTGTTATTGTGTATTTTTTGTTACTTGTTACTTTATATGTAAATGCGACACAGAATTTTTTACGTTTTTTATTTTCATTTTGTCTATTTTAGAGATAAATGTTAATTTGTAATAAAGAGATACTATGATATTCATTTAGTTATTTTTAGCATATATAATGCTAATTACCTCCCTTCCCCCTGGTACAAATAAATAAGTAATTCGACGTCTATAGGACGTCAAAAGAAGACGTGAAGTGACGTGATTTAATTACGTCAATTCGACTGTGACAAATTCACGTCATAGGACGTCTCCTTTACGTCGTTTTTGTGGTGAAGTCGACGTAATTGGTCACCAAAAAGTCACGTGGAATCTACGTAATGTGCTACCTGGGTTAAAACATTACTCCAAGCATTGACTTTTGCTTTGTTAGTGTTCGTATCTGTATTTTTATTTTCTATTACAGTAACCTCATCCTTCATCAACTCTCTGAATAAATTCTGAAATTAATTAGTATAATTTTGCTTATTTTATAATTTTTAAAATTATGAGTACGTATTATAATAATTACAAAATTACAAATTACTTACTTTTTCCGTTTGTTCCCAATTTGGTGCCCTATTTCTTTTTACTTTTTCCATTTTATTAATTTTAAATTTTTTATAATTTGACGTTGCGTAAAAAGCTGCACTCACAAACGAAAAATGACAGTTCGAGTGTGTAACATAGTTACAACTTATACAACGCCTACACAACGTTTTTTAAATATATATTATTTAAATACTCCTTATACATATCTTATGCAGTGATTAGCTATACACTTGTTCAACGCGTGTATAAGGAATTTTTATTAGTACAACTTTTACAGTATAATTTATGTATAACGAACGCTATCACTTACACGAAGATAAGATAAAGTCTGCGGATGACTTCACACACTTGTTTACACTAAACTCACGTACTTCGTAGATTTATTTATAACACGCGTTAACGACTTATTTATTTAGACTTAAATAATCTTCTTAACACTGCAGGCTTCACATTATGGAAATAACTGACCTACGATTTGTTTCTTCGGTATTTATACACATTTGGAAATCCTTCTCGAGTGTTCCCTATCTTTCGGTACATCTTCTAGAAGATGGATAACAACTTCCAGAAGGCTTTTGAATTTGCAAATAACTTCTCGAACGTTTCAGTATATTTCCTTTGCTTTTTCCATAGTTTTTTCATTAGTTTGAAGGTCAACAACACATACAGGCATGGGCATCTTGTCTATAATATAATCTTACTACTTTGTTAACAAATAATTCTTGCTTTTCTAGTTCAGTAAGAATATCTTATTTTAGTAATGAAGGAGGAACATTCTTAATGCTGAATTTTGAATTTTAGTACTTATGAAATTGAATTTTATTATCCAAATAAGGTTTTGATAGTTTCCTGTAATTTTCAGATGTTGGATCCAAAGTTTTAATATCTGTGATTACTTTTTTGTGATTCTTCGAACCGTGTAAAAATATTGGTGGTATCTTTTTAGTTTGAGTGGGCGTTGTATAAGCACAAAATGGATTTAGGTTCTCATTGATAACGCTTTTGTACATCCCTTATCGTTGACGATAAATGGTCAGATGTGTTATTTGTCAATGTTAAGATTGAATTAATGAGCACAAAATAATAGAATAGGTACTTATCAGGTTTAATGTTAAAGGTGCATTATAACCTTATCGCGCACGGCACTATTTTCAATTCGTGTTTACGCTTTGAGTATTTATACAATATATCTTTGATATATATTATTTATACCTAAGACTTTTTAGGTTAGTTACTGAATAAAATTTCCGGTCAACAATGGGTTACGATCAAATGAGTATGTTTAGTAATAAAGCATACAAATATTTTACGTTTTTGTCAATAAAATGCATATTATCAAATTAATTGAAAGTCCAATTTGAGGTTACATAAAAATTTGATGTAGTAAATATATTGATTTGCGTATGCGCGTAAAATGTATAAAAATATGTCGTTTTTGTTTATAAAAAATAATAGTAAATAACTTTTTGTCTTAAGATAAATGATGTACATATAAGCTAATTTTGTGAATGTGAATGTAAACATATCCGTCCAGATGTCTGGCGGAGTACCTCCAATCAGTATGGCACCCCCTTCGTACCACAATTTTTTAAGTTCAAATGTATCGTTTAGTGAAAGGGGTGAACCACCTTCGTATGAAGAAGCAATAGATCCCAATGGTATCATTAAGTATTAAATGTTTAAATAAGTTTAAACCTTATTTGTAGCACCTCCACCATCTTATGATTCTTTATTTGGTCGTGTTAGAGAAGCAAGGAGAACAAGTAAAGGAGTTTTTGAGTTTCTTAAGAACATCTTGATAATACTTTTGGGAACGAGTAAGTTAAATAAATGCTGCATTAGGGTACATCAATAAAATGGTTTTAGTTGGATGTACAATTATCTTAGGAGTCACTATTGTTATTCCAATTTGTATGATTGTAATGGGGTCTATTTACCTTTACGAATGTCCTCAAGGTGAATACATACCTATATATCTACTAGTTGGAGGTTCGTTTTTAAACATAAATTTTATGCTATATTGATTTGTGATTAATGTCCAGGCATTTTTGGTATCTTAAAACAGTTGTTACACTTGTCATCGAGAGTTAGACAAACTGATGTTGAAAGAGAAGAAGAACAACTGCGCCAATCACCAACGCAGACTCTGTTAAATTGTTTTATGTTAGGATGGTTTATAATTGGTAAGTTTCTACAAAATGTGAGTCGATAAACACTTTTATTTTTTAGGGTCAGTATGGGTATATAAAGAATTTGAACCTAATTATGATCCAAATATTGGTAGTGGCAGATACTGCAACAAGAATTTATATTTGTTTGCATTTTGGTTGATTACTTCTATATACATTCTATTAGGGATTATTTCTGTGTGTTTATGTTCATTAAGCATTGCAAGTGTTGTGTTTAGTAGTGATCGATGCGAACCTGCTTATGAAAGGTCTGGTGCAAGGCGCTGAATATATAAGAATTATTGTTGTCAGTCATTTTCCAAATAATCTGTGATATTTACAGAATTTTTTCATACATTATCATTCTTTGACTGAAATTTTGTATATAGCTTCTTAATTTATATCTCGTATCTTTCTTAGCTTTTAAAATGTTACAATAAATATTTTTCTTGAAATTTAATTTCATATTGATGTTTTTATATGGACTTCTATATATATACCTATATATACTGTTATAAGTTATATAATATAAAGTAGTAACGTGTAGTTCTTCGAACTAATAGAATAAACTGTACTTGATGTCTTCGACACAGTTGATAAAGATACTTGTGTAAATATCTCAACAGTCTGTACGCTAATCGCAAATGCACTTTATTCATGCTTAGTATTGACACAAAATTTACATATAGGTAAATATTTTTTTTGAAAAAGGTTTCTTTCAGTTGTTTTTTAATCAAGTTTGTATTAGTTAAGAAGGATTTAGAAGGTTCAACTTTGCTTGGGTTTTTAGTCATCATTAATTGAAAAAGTGGTTAGTTTTATGTAGCGATTATAAGTTATTAAAAAAAAAATCAGATACACAAGAAACTATTTGCTATTTTCGAAGTAAGTAACTAAAATAATAGAACCCATTAAACTGCAATTGTAAAAACTACTAAGAGGTATGGAACTGTTAAAACTCTTCTCTTGAGTTCACTGTGGAAACTAATGGCTAACGTCAAGTGAAGTAGTAGAACTACTCTGTTAAGCACAATGTGCAGTAGAATATTTTTTTGATGGGGTTGTGTATAACTCTGAACCGCAATGGCGCTAAGATGCATCGAAAATAAATGTTAGGAAAAATACCAAGATTTTTTTTTTGTAAATTATTATTTTCCCGAAAGCGTTTGATATACTTTAGCTATATTCAAGTACGTGTGTCGGTCTTCTATACCTACGCACAGACCTCGAGCTATACCTTCATTGTTTCTTTATTTCCTCGTTGGGGTGTGTCGGTACTTCTTCAACCATCTTCTGTATCGTCTCGCGGAGTAGCTCCTTGATGCCGGACACTTGTAGATCCCTCTGCAGCTGATTGTTTTTTTTGGTTCGCTGGATCTTCTCGATGTACCTCTGCCGTGTAACAATGTTGGCGTAGGTCAGGATGAGTCGTATCAGCGACTTATACAGTAGCAGTTTGTCCGCGAATAAAATGCTGTTCTTCCCCATACAGCTTGGCCATGACTGCGGATGTTCTCGCTGCGACGCTGTAGAGATGTTTCTTTTGTTCATGTTTACGGTGATTCTCCAGTCGACGTACCAACTCGGTAGATGATACATGGCGATTTGCAACCAATCGACGATCTGTTTAAGGGATCTCGAACTTACCATTACTGCTACTACTACTTACGCTCATGAGTGCTTTGGAATGTCGGAAGTGAAGTTGTACAGCAGAGGACCCAGGACTGACTCTTGGAGTACTCCGGTTTGGATTCATCTCGGGTTAGACTTGGATGTACCCGGCTTTACTCGAAACATCGGTTGATGAGGTAATATCCGATAAGCTGCACCTGCGAAATGCTGTTGTAGAATAGCTTTAGTAGAAGTCTTTAATGACAAACCTTGTCGAATGCTTTTTGTATGTCCAGATAAACCACTCCCGCGTGGAGCTTTTCGGTGACTCGCAAAGCCTGGTGCGTCGTCGCGTGTGATTTTTGAAAGCCAAACTGTTCTTTCAGAAATACTCGTTGGCGTCAAGTTTTCTCTGCAACCTAGTAACAATTAGTCACTCCAACTACTTACTTCATATCGACAGTAAACTGATGGGAGGGTGATTCTGCGGCATAATCTGTTTTACTTTGTGCGTAGGACTGAATTGTTATTGCAAGGTGACTGCAAACAGTTCTGTCTTATCGTCGTTAGGGTTGGCGATACCATTAAGTCCTCGTAGTGTCCTGATCTTTGGCAAAACAGAATTCTTCAGCGCCTTTACCAACTTCCAGGAGCTACTGTCTTTGGACTTGAGCGACTCGATTTTTCATGTTTGATTACGATGTTTGGCAATATCCGCTTTCTTTGTGGACTGAATTCGGTTGACAGTTCTGCGGTCCTCGGGATTTCTAATGCTTTGTCATCTACAACGCTGTCGATTCTTTTCGGGTATCACCTCTCAAATCCTTATAGGTAGTTGTTACGGGTTGGTGCTGTCCTTAGTGGCTGTCTTCGATGCACCTTCCACGGCACTTCGAATAGATTAGGTTAGAACACTTACCGCTTGTTTTAGTCGAAATTCGCTTTTCGGATCGAGCTTCCTGGTGATTTGTAGGCCGCACAAAGTAATAATCCAGCGATTTTTTTCGTGTAGATCGCGGTTCGATCGTTTCGTTACATTACGTAGTTGCGTATCTTTGAATCGCGACACATTGGCCCCCTGCTGGCTATAGTATATATGTTATACCGTCTAGTCGGTACTATGCAATATGTCTTTTGGGCTGATTACGGTCCGTTGCATCTGTCATAAGTTGGCCGGCTTGTGTCTTCTATTGATGTCGGGCCAACATATTTTGATGGCACAGGCCCGACGTTACTAGTGACGGGCAAACTCTACTATGCCACTTACGGCCCGTCACAAAATGTTTGCTGGGGTGAACTGTTAAAATAATGTTACAAAAATGGACTTCTTATTTACTGTTTAATATATAAATTATTATATAACTCAATAAAAAACAATTTATCTATTGGAATCGATTAAGTAAATCTTCGGTTAATTGGGCGGCATTATTCTGTAATAAGTATTTTATTGTTAATTGGGTCTAAACTGAACATTATAGGAATAAATACCTTGTTCGCCCTATCTGATCTTCCACCACCTTGATCCCTTCTACCAATTACTTGGAATGTTGCACACTAAAAATCCAAAAAAGTTTTAATTTTTCACATAATAAATTATAACTACACTGAAAATATATTATGTGTACCAGTATAAAGACATGTTTTGTTTATTAAAATTATTTCAAAATTTAATCTTTTGATGCCCTTTATTTTAAACAATACAAAAAGAGTTTATTAAACGTAAAAACATAAAAAATGAACTTCACACGTAAATCGCCATTACTCATTACAGTCTCTACAACAACTACTCTGCTTCTTCTGTCGCTTCCTTTCGCTCATGCGCACTTTACTCGTCTCCATTCCATCTAACGGCACGTCGGAGTGGCCTTGACACGACAGTTCGGCCCTTCCTGACTCTTCATCGTCCTCGATGATGGGATCTATCGGTACGCCGGTGTTAGCTTCAGCTTGTTTATTGTTTTCATCATCTTCCGTACCATCACTGTCATCTCCATATGAATACAATTTGAGTCTTTCCGGTGGTAAAACACTTTTATACGGTTTTTGCGTTACGCGATGACCAGGTATGTCACTCACTACGTATCTATCTTTATCGAGAACAGTTTCAACACGATAAGGTCCCACAAAACGTTTAGACATTTTCGCAGATCCGTCTTGCGCGCTCGGCACTTTTTTTACCATAACTAAATCGTTCACATTATAACCGATGGGGTTGCGCCTATCTTTGTTATAACGAATACATTCCGATACTTGCGCTCGTTTGATATTGTCACTCGCTGTTTCACGGTTTTGTTCGCGTACCACTATGTGTTGCTGAAGTACTTCGTCTGTTTTTAAAGTTTCTTCCAGAATGTCATTTGTATTCCTGATTTTTATTCCCAACAATAGTTCTGCAGGAGACATCTTGGTGGTCGTTTGCTTAGTTCCATTAAGTGAAACTTAAATCTTTGATAATGTTTCGTCCCACATTTCAATAAATTCCGTTTCCTTAGTATTGCAGACATGATCGTAGCATAATATCTTTCTATTTGACCGTTCGCTTTAGGAGTTTGTACTGCGATCCGCACTAATTTAATGTTTTGCTCATTACAGAATTTATTAAATAACTCGCTAGTGAAGGCAGTTCCTCTATCTGATATTATTCGTTTTGGCACTCCAAAAATTTTAAAAATACCTTTTAATTTTTTTAACACTTCGTTCGTAGTCGTACTTTTGACAGGTTCCAAAAATAAAAATTTTGTAAATGCATCAATGATACATAAAATATGTTTATTTCCCTTTCGTGATTTTTCCAAAGTACCTAAGTGATCAATATGTAGCGTTTCCCACGGTCTATTGCCTTTGTCGATAGAATGCAATAGGCCTTCTTTCATACCTTTCTTATAATTGTATTCCATACACTTGATGCACATTTTTAAACATTTATTTACATACTTTTTCATGTTTCGAAAGTAAAAGTGATTTTGCATTTCGTTATAACTTTTTTCAATACCTACGTGAGAATATTTTTCATGGACATGTAACACCAATGTTTTGTTATTGACATTTCTCATGACTTTGTCGTTTACAATTTCATATTCATTGTTAAGTTGTCCAAGTAAAATTTGTTCCTTTAGTTTTTTAATTTCAGGATCAAGATCTTGTGCTAATTGAAGGTTTGTGTAAAGATGAGTATCTTCAGCTTCTATTTCTTCTTCTATAATGTTAACTTGTTCTTGTCGACTTAAAAAATCCACGTGTTGCATATATTCACTTTTCCTATGCTCAATTGTATATTCGTACTCTTCTAATTTCAGAAACCAACGATATATTCGTGAATTCATGTCTTTTTTCTGTAATGTTTGCTTTAACGCATTACAATCAGTAACAATCCGAAAATGTTTTCCTAGTAAATATGGTCTGAATTTTTCTAATGCTTTGATAATTGCTAACATTTCCAGCCCAAAGCTATGATACTTTGCTTCAGTGTCACTAGTTGTCGCACTAAAATAATATATGGGATGCATTTCATTGTCTTCAAATCTCTGCATTAATATTTCTCCATATCCAATACTACTTGCATCTGTGTGTAATTCGGTATAATTATCTGGGTTGAATATTCGTAAAACAGGCTCACTCATTACATTAGTTTTCAGTGTTGCAATTGCATCTTCATGCTGCTTTTCTATCTTAAATTCGGAGTCCTTTTTCAAAAGCGTTGTTAACGGTTTTGCTATGATAGAGTAACCTGGGATAAATCTTCTAAAATAACTGGTTAATCCAAGAAAACCTCGTAACTGCTTTAAATTTTTAGGCATTTAGAATTCTCGAATTGCATGAATTTTTCGATCGCTAGGGGTAATTTCTCCATTATGTATTGAATACCCTAAATATTCAATTTTTGTCATTGCAATTTCGCATTTATCCATTCTTAATTTTAACCCAAATTTATGTAATCGATATAAAACTCTAGACAAAACTTCTATATGTTCTTCTAATGATTCTGTAGCTAGAAGGATATCATCTAAATAAATTTGTACTAACTGTTCTTTAATGAAATTTTTGAAAATAAAATTTATGAATTTTTGGAACACCAATGGGCCATTAGACAAACCAAAAGGCATCTTCAACCATTCATATTGTCCACTTGGAACTACAAATGAAGTAAATTTTACAGAATCTTCCGCTACCGGTACTTGGTGGAAAGCACTTTTTAAATCGAGAGCAGTATAATATTTGGACTTGCTTAAGTTGCTCAACAGATCATCTATATGTGGTAATGGAAATTGATCCTTGACAGTTTCTTCATTTAAACGACGGTAATCGCAGCAAAGTCTGAATTCGCCATTTCGCTTTCGAACCATCACAACAGGGCTTGAATACTCAGAATTGCAGGGTCGAATAATTCCATCTTTTAATAGAGTACCAATAATTTCGTTGGCTGCTTGCATTTCTACACGTGCCATTCGTCGAGGGTTACATGAAATTATTTTTTTGCTTTTTAATTCAATGTGCAATTTTACACTTGATTCATCATTTACATTTACAGGAATCAAATTATTCAACTCACATTTTTCGTAATCTAGAATAATGGCTGTTATTCTTTTTTTATAATCATACGGTATATCAGGATTAACATTAATTACTGGTTCAATTACATCGGATGTCGGTAAATCAATTTGTAACATTTCATAAAATGGATCGTCATCGTTAAACTTTGTAAATAATATTTTATTTCGAGTTATTGTACAATTTACTTTGCTTAAAAATTATTGACCTATAATAACATCATATTTCATTGAGTCATCTGGAACAATAACTGCTTTCATATCAAGCATTTGTTCGTCGATTATAGTTGAAAATTCGGTGATTTCATTACACGTTATTTTTGAATTATTTAATCCGGATAGAATAATTGTTGAATTTTGTGTATCTAAATTTAATTCTTTAACGCATTTATCTTGGATTAAATTTAAACCACTGCTTGTATCAATAAGTGCAAAATATAATGTGTCACCTATCTGAATGTTTTTATTATACTTTGAAGTTGCAAGGTCAACGTTCATCATTTGTTGTTCTTGCTTAGGTGGCGAAAAATTTCTAATCTCTCTTCTTTCATTACATTGACGACTAATGTGTCCCGTTTTATTACATTTAAAACAAGTAATGTTTGTTTTAGTTTTCACCTCGGGTTTTGTTTCAGCATTTGTCAATTTTGGTGGTTCCTTTTTAACAGTTCTCAAAGAGTCGTTCATTTCTACTTCGATTCATTTCATACATGCTAAGAGATCTTTTGTTGTTTTATGTCTCGCCGTTATCATTTGAGTTCGAATAGAAAAATTTTCGATTCCTTTTATGAGGTATGATAAAATTTCAGCTTCACTTAATTTTGCTTTCTTTCCTAAACATAATTTGTCATGAAAGTAATCTGAAAACGTTTCATCTCTTCACTTTCGTGCACGGATTTTTTCCATTAAAACAGTAATATTGTCTACCGGTTCGAAAACTTCCTGTAACTCGGTTTTAATTTCACTCCATGACTTTTTGTACATGTTGAATCATACCAGCGTTTGACATTACCCGTGAATTTATTCGTTGCCATTATCTTAATCATGTTATCCGATAATTCGTATATTATTTGAATGTCATTTAAACGTTGTATCCATACGGTAATATCTAGCCATTCATCCTCCTTCCCGCCAAACTTAGGAATTTGCGCCCCAATTTCACCGTATGGTACATTTAAACTTGAAAAAGTGGTATTTGCGCTTACCTTCTTACATTCTGTTTCCTGTCTGACTTGACGCAGTTCTTCATCTTTATCTTCTATAATCCGGACAAGCCTTTCGATCAAATTCATATCGAGACCTAGGGAACTTGTACTTGTGGAAGGCACGTTTGAAATTTCGTTGTCACACATGTTGGAATAACGAACACAGGAGTATATTAACGATCAGTACGTCGACCCGTAAACACAACACACTCGTCGTTACCTTTTAGGTGGTGTAGAAAAAAAAAACACAGAAATAATAAGCACAAAGCAGTTCGTCGCCACGCACTTTACATTCGTTCTTTTTCCTATCTCACAATCGCCTAACCAACAGCAACGCCAAACCGATACCCGAACACGTTCCTCGCTATCTCAATATCGATAATCTTATCTGTGTGATCTCGTGTTATCCCACTTCTGAACCTTGATGGCCTTTATTTTAAACAACACAAAAAGAGTTTATTAAACGTAAAAACATAAAAAATGAGCTTCACACGTATATCGCCATTACTCATTACAGTCTCTACAACAACTACTCTGCTTCTTCTGTCGCTTCCTTCCGCTCATGCGCACTTTACTCGTCTCTATTCCATCTAACGGCACGTCGGAGTGGCCTTGACGACAATCTAGTATTTATTTATAGTATTGTAAACATGGATGAACCACAAAAAATTACAATTAAAAATTCTTCTAAATAGTTGAGTATTCTGCACAGTATAGGCCAAAATGACTCATTGGTACTTTTATGAATTGGCAGATCATTTACTTTGAAATCTAACTCTAATACATCTGGGTAATCACCATGAAATTAACTATAATTGTTGATTGTACTAAAATTTGGCAGTGGCAACCAAGCGGTACATCAAATTTTGTATAGTTTAGCGTGTATTGGTCCATCATTGGCATAGCATTAGTTTTCTGCATCCAACGTTTTACCAGCATAAAACCGCCAGTCAGCCAATACTTGCATGTTTGTTGGGGGTGTATTATTCGTATTTGACGTTTGTACGCTTTGAGAAATGCGACAGATTTAATACAAAGTTCGGATCTTCTTAGGTTGTTGGTGCGGTTAATATGGTTTCTGTCACTGGAGTTGGTGCTGAAGTAACTTGTGAAGCGGTAGCTCAAGTAAAGCCTATTACTTGGCGTACTTGTCTTGTCTGAACTGAGGACCTGTGTTTCGAATGCGCCAAACATTCAATGTAATTGGCATGATGCAGCACTTCGCCGTATCATTTTTGCGGTTCTTTCTGCAGACAGTTGTGAAATTTTTTTTTTTCATATTTTACACATCTTGGGCGTAACCGAAACGCTGGCATCGGTCTTGTTGGATGATTGTATAAATACGTCGACGCGTCTGTTTGAACCAAGTCTATAGGAAGAAGAACCTTGTTTATGGTTACTTACCTCGGATGATGACTTTTAATGATTTCTTGAATTAGAGCAGGGGTCGGCAACCTTTTTCGGACGGCGGGCCATTTTCAAAATAAATTTCTCATACACTTAGTTGTAACTTAAATAGTGCTTTTATATCATGTACGAGTATAAAGATTATTAAAAATAAATATAGAAAAAATTTAATTTTGTATTGACATGCTATAATAACAATAATGTCAGAGAACAAAAATTTAACAATTCTTAAAAGGGAAAAAAAGAAAATACAATTCCAATTACGTATGTAATAAATATATAAATATAAAATATCAAGGAAAATAGTTTATCTTGTTTTTTTTTCCTAAAATTATATTGGTGCTTTGGCGGGCCGCGCAAAAAGTTGCAAAGCGCCGCATGCGGCCCGCGGGCCGCAGGTTGCCGACTTCTGAATTAGAGTATGAGCGTTGACTGAAGAAATGTATAAAGACTCGCAGCCCTATGTAAAAAATCGTAGTCACCGCAGGATCCGAGAGATAGGAGGCGCCATCGTATATTTAGGATCCGAGATTTCACTATTTCAGTTCACTGCTAGCAGTTGTAGAGTTTGCATCGTACGTATACGCATTGAGCAGTGGCTACGCTTAGTCATACCGCTTCTCTTTGCAGTTCAAATGACGATGTATTGGTGTGCTACACCTATTTATAAGCAAATCAAATCAAAAAGTTTTAATTATTTCAGCGTCCCCTCGCGTTACAGCCAGGCCGGTGAACCCCACCGTCTCGTTTGCCCAGGTGACGAGACCAGTCGAGCCCACCGTCCTCGTTCCCGCGCCACCCATGTCCACCGAACAGACGAAGAAGCGGCGATTCGTCCAAACAGAAGTTACCAGGGAAGAAAGCCGCCTCATCAGGGTATACCTCATCCAACTTCGCTCTCGAAACTAGTAAAATGGCAGCACAGAAAAGAAAACCGAACTCCCTTCTCATAGCGATTTGGAACGCCAATAGTCTCCTAAACAAAAAGCTCGAATTTCAAGAACTCCTCCATCGCCGCAACATCGACGTCGCTCTCGTTTCCGAAACTCATCTTCGGAACTGCGACAACCCCAAAATCCGGAACTGCACCTCGTACAACACAAACCGAACGACAGGTCGCGGAGGTGGTACAGCCGTTTACGTCAAACGGTCCATCTCTCACCACCACGTGCCGACGCCACAACTCCAAAATTTAGAAGCTACCCAAATTGTCCTTAACACGGCAGCCAACGGAGACATTGGTCTCTGCGCCGCTTACATTCCGCCAACCAAAGACGTCTTACCAGCAGATTTAAACGCGATTTTTAACGCCAGAACTCCCACTATTCTCGCAGGAGATCTCAACGCGAAACATCCAGACTGGCACAGCAGAAAAACGAACCGCAATGGTCGACTCCTGCATGACCTCACCAGCATCCGAAATTTTGTCGTAGACGGACCCTACGAACCCACCATCCATCCTCACAACGGACTTCCAGACGTTATCGACGTAGCAATTTTCAACGACGTTAGGTTACTTCACGATCTAACAATGGTTACTGACCTCAGTTCTGACCAGGAGCCCGTGCTTCTACAACTCGGTGATCATGCTGACAACGACAATCTCTAATTCGAAAAGAACATTACCCTGTGGCCATCCTTCCAAGGCCAGCAGACTTATCACGAAAGTTCCGGTCATCGAAAACGTCCCACAACTCCAAGCCGCGGTTGACAATTTCACCGAAGTTATTAAAAGATGCATCCCAAAAGCTACCAAATCCATCACGAAATCCAAGTCGGATTCCCTTCAACTACCACTTTACATTCGCGATCAGATCACCGAGAAAAACCGCCTAAGACGCAGATGGCAACGCACCCGTCATCCAGACGACAAAAGAGCCCTCAACGCAACTCAAACCGCGATTCGCACACAAATCGAGCAACATCGAAATCTTCTCTTCAGCGACAAGCTCCAGTCTCTAAAAGCACAAGATAACAGCGTGTGGCAAATGGCCAACATCCTAAAAAACAGGAACAAGCCCGCCATTCACGGTCAAAGCCGAAGCTTTCGCCGACACGCTCGAACTCCAATTCAGAGCAAATCATCCAGACGACGAAGACTTCCGTCGCACAAACGCAATTCACCGCGAAGTCAAAAGCATCCTGACGGCCAACCCAATCGAGCCCATCAGGCACACCACTCCGAAGGAAATCGAAGAGGTGATTAAAAATCTCAAACAGCGCAAAGCTTCCGGGAACGACGGCATTTCTAACAAAGCCCTCAAACTTCTTCCCAAAAAGGGTATAGCCACCCTAACTGCAACTTTCAACGCATGTCTACGACTTCGACACTTTCCACGTCAATGGAAAACCGCGGACGTCATACTAATCCCCAAACCAGGAAAAGATCACGTTATGCCCCAAAACTACCGTCCAATCAGCTTACTACCGACGCTGGGTAAATTATTGGAACGAATAATTCTCACTAGATTACAGGAACAGGTCGATACCAACCAAATCATCCCCCACGAACAGTTCGGTTTTCGCAAAAAACACTCCACTGTCCATCAAGCCTTACGCGTCGTTGAGCAGATCACCGACGGTTTCAACCACCGCGACGTCACTCGACATCGAGAAAGCATTCGACAAAGTCTGGCATCGCAGGCTACTCTACAAGATGTATGGTCTAGGCATCAACCACTCAATGGTCCAGCTCATCGGATCCTTCTTAAATCGACGTTTGCGTTTGCGATCAACCTTTTCACCGCCAAGTCCACTCCACGACACATAGAAGCCGGCGTCCCTCAAGGATCAACGCTATCCTCACTCTTGTACAACATTTTCACGTCAGACGTCCCAAAAATCGACGGACTCACTTACACATTCTACGCCGACAACACCGCTGTTTTGGCAACATCCGCTCACCCGCTCAAACCGAGAGAAATCTTCAAATCGCCCTCACGTCACTGGACAACTGGTACGATGACTGGAGAATAGAAGTCAATCCCACCAAAAGCGCCGCCATCCTCTTCAACCGAAGGAACATCGCTCCCACACGCCGCCTCCACATCTAAGGCAACGAAGTCCCCTGGGTAGACGAGACTAAATACCTCGGTCTCACCCTAGACAAAAAACTTTTATGGAAATCCCACATCGTCCAGAAGCTGGCCTCTTCCAACGGCCTGCTGGTAAAATTATACCCCATGTTGTGCCGCAACAGCCGCCTCGACATCGACAACAAGCTTCTCATGTACAAGATGATCATCCGCCCTTCCATGACCTACGCAGCCTCAGTATGGTTCTACGCTGCCAAAACCCACCCTACCCGAATTCAAAAATTCCAAAATAAGATGCTCCAAATGATCGCAGACGCCCCATGGTTCTTCCGAACAGACCGGCTCCACCAAAAACTCGACATCCCGATGGTCGCAGATTTCATCCGTCAATCCGCAGCTGCGCTCCATGCAAACCACGCGGCCCACCCCAACCCACTCGTCCGAAGGCTTTGGGACTACGATCGAGATGACATGCCGAGGCACAAGTGGCCGAAGTGTGTCATCCTAAATTAAGTTAGAATGAAATGTACAACCCAGTGGAAAAGTTCGAAATCGAAGAGGCAACTCGGAGGTGGAAAACCGATCCAACGGGGCTATTTAAGCAGACAATGTTACCATTTATGATTAGGCTTTAAAAATGTATCATTGAAAAAGCAATCAACATGTATGAAATTGAATTGAAAGTTTTAATTGAACGAAAAACCGATTTGGTAATTCCTTTTTAGTCACCTTTTTAAAGAATATTATCAACCGCAAAACACGATAAAACAGTTATAGACATTTATAAACATAACAAAAATTCTGTTTTGCTTCTTGTGGAAGTATCAAATTACCGGCGCCGGCGGTTTTGAATTTGTAATCTGCTATTTTAAACTATTGTTCACTTGGCGATTTGATTATTTACTTATGAGTTTTTTGTTTTTACATTCTAATTGATTGTAGAGTAATTATAGTTCCATCAAGTTCGCGATGTTTGATCGATTTCGTTTTTAAATCAATTAATAAAAGAAAAATTGGCCAGAAAAATTATTCTAAAAATCGCTTTATTACAGTAAAAAATCGATTTTTAATGATTTAAATCACCATTCCTACTTTATATTAGGCCTGGGTCGTCTATCGATATATCGATACGTATCGACCCATATAGCACAAGTACGTACCATGTACATACAAAGTACGTACTCTTCCGGACATATGTACGTACACAGTACGTACACTTACAACCAACGTACGAACAATGTACGTACATAGTACGTCCTTTTGTCACTACTTTGTACATAACAGGTACGTACAGTATTGTACGTACATTAAACGTACAGTGTTGTATGTACATTAAACGTACATAGCTGTATGTACAGTACGTAGGCGCACTTTAAAATGAAATAAATATCTACTGCATAAAACGTAATGAAATGCAAATACAAATTTAATAAGAATTTAATAATAAACAGCAACATTACAACAATAAATACAAAATATGTAATATTTTATTGTTTAATTTCGGATTGTTGCTTTAGCTCTTTCAGAGCACCTCCTAATCCACTTTTGGGTGTTTAATTCCACCTCCTTGATAGTGGCATTCTTGAACAATTCCATCGATGACACTAGGTAAACATGTAATATAGTTAGTTTTATTCATTCACAAAAATATGTCAATACATACTTGTTAATAGCTCGTTTAATTTTAAATTACGGAAAGCATTCTTCTTCAATTTAACAGCCCATTCGGCAAGTAATAATGGAAATGCTTTTGTTATGTAACCTGTGATATTTGACCGTTTTACAGGATCTTTGATTACTTCTGAACTACCAGTGCTACAATCGATATTCAAATCAATACCCATATCAAAAGATTCATATGTGATATCGTGACTGTAAAATCTAGAAGCACAAATTTCGGGCTCATCATAATTGCAACTACTTGTACTTGCATTTATACTGCTATTATTTACAACACCAATTTCACTCAAATTTGTAACCTCAAAATCCGATAATTGTTGAGCTTGTCTGTAATGGTTCCGTGCTAATTTGTATTTAGGCATGATTAAAACTAAAGTTAAATTCCTTACGACTAACTTATAAGATTTAAATATATAATTAATGAGGTTATAATTGCACGTAAAGCGCGGTCTCTACAACTTTTTGTGTTATTGCTGAAACGTACGTGTAGTAGGATAACTTACTTACCAATGTCCTGCACTTATACACCCAAAAAATACACAAATGGCCACAATTCACAAATTACAAAATACGTCACATAATTTTAAGTAACTAACCTACAGGTGAAACGCGCATGATCAACTCATATTCTTAACTGCGTTGCCAATAGATGTCACTTATTTGTACGTACAAAGTACGTACAGTGTATGTTGGCAATGTACGTACATAAACTTTGTACATTGTACGTACATATTTTGTACACGGACGAACGTACGTAAAATGTACATTAAATGTACGTACAAAGGACGAAGCGTGCTATATGGGGATATTTCGATACGTATCGAAATGTCGATATTTCGATAGGTATCGATATTACGATATACGCAATTCGTATCGATATATCGAAGTACCTATTGATACGTATCAGAATATCGAGATTCCATTCGATGTATCGTATCGCCCACCACTATAAATATAGAACTAGTACAATTGAACTAGTTTGTTTAGGAACTACACGTCACTATAGTAGGATTAATATTGGAAGACACCAAGCTGCGCGAGAAATGTGACGTCAAAGTGTAAAGCTCAACTTAAAAATATAAGTTTCAAAAAATTTAAAAAAATAATTTTAGAAGATTATTTTTTAGTTTGTTGTCTTTGTGTTTTATTTTTAAGTTTGATTTGGAACTGTAAAACAATTTTTTCAAATCGTATAGTAAAAGTTAGGTTATGTCATTTTATACTCACTTGCGAGTAGATTGAACTTTGAGTAATTTAAACTATGATTAATCAAACTTAGAACTTATTTTATTAAAATGATTGTAAGCTTTAGACAACTTATATGCAGAAGTATTTGTGAATATTAATATAACGAAAAAATACAGTACTTTATTTAAACAGTACATCAATAATAAACAATTTAAGATTTGTTAGTATAACATAATTACAGTTATTTTAGCATCCTAAAACTATAGAATTCATTTATTTCAGCTCCATAAATTAGAAAATACATGTTTTATGCAGTTAATATGTTTCATTAACACTCATAATCAGACAAACTGTCAAAATCTTCATCCGAAGTATCACCAGTCACTTGTATTATAAATTTTTCAAACTCTGTATCCATTATATGTTCTTTCTTCATGTAGTCCTCTTCAATTTCTTTTACGTGAAAACATACACTTTTCCATTCATTTGCACAAACATTTGCAAACTTTTCTCGTGCTAGTTTTTCTATATCGTTTAATTTAAAGGTAACGTTTCTCGATGCAACCCATTTATTTACAATTGCCCACACCTTTTCTATTGGGTTCAACTCCGGATGGTATGGTGGCAAGTGGCAAACGACATACAGTGTGCCCATTCTTTGCAAATATTGAATCAACACTGTATATGTGTAGTTTGGTTTATTCAATTTTATTAAGTTATATAATTCTGGTTTTGTTAATTTTTTATCGTATGAGATGCCACGTTCCATTAACCAAGTAGTCATCATTTCTGCCTTTCGACTTGTTGAAATTGGATGCTTCACAGCTAACACGTTATGGTAACTTGCATTATCCATTACAATTACAGGATTCTGTGGTAAGTTGGGTAGCAATTGGTCCTCAATCCACTTTTTATAATTTATGTAGTTCATAAAACAACAAAATAATTATAATAATCCTCACAAAAGTTTCCAATTAATCAAATTTTTTTCTATTTTATGGATTGGATCCTTCGGATTGGAAAAACGGCAACAATAACAACAACCTTTATCTGTTGTTAAGGCCTGAACAATAAAAGTTGTTTTTATTGTTGGCGTTCCTCCACACCGAAGGATATTATCTATTAAATAAGAAAACTTTTGACTAGTTGTGCATGTACTTCTTTGTGTAAAAACGAAAACCAGAACAACTAACAATCCAAGATTTTGAAACTTTCTACACACAAAATAATGCTGCATCAATATCAGAAAACATTATATACCAAAATTAATTGGTTATTGTGCACGTTCAAATCTTCCATTTGGCCAACATCATATCAATTTGATAACCTTAAAACATCACAAAGAATGGAAATCATGAAGTGCATAGAAAGAACGTTTTAGTGTACTACTGTTGTAAGAAATAACATTATACTTCAGCAAAATTTCTGGCAACAAGAAACCAAAGAAAAACGTACCATCCTAATAAATGCTGATATATACTAAAAGTATCTATTTGAGTTTCACTAGAACGCAAATTAGAGAATGATCAAACTGATACACTAACAATAGATTATACAAGCGAGTAATACCATGGAAATTATTGTTTCATTGAAGCTTAAAATATAATGCAATTATAATATACAAAATCGCCATCTTTTCACGCAGATCGACGCAGATACTGGTACCATACTGGTACTTTGCGCAAACGCGGTTATTAAGTACTTAATTCAAATTTGCAAAAAAGTTTTTATAAAAACGAAAAGGTTTAATATGTATTTATTAATAATATGTAACAAAATTTTATATAATTGTCTTTTTGTTACAATATATAAAAGAAAAAGGTGTATAGGTGAAATCAGGCAAAAGTATAATTTCTAATAAAGTAAAAACGTTTTTTATGTTACTAAAAAATGTTTTAGGAAACATTTTTTTAATATTTCAATATCAATGTTTTTATGGAATATTTTTAAAACGCAACAAAAACATTTTTTTGAAAAACATTTTATTTCGACTTTCAAAACGTTATAACGTTTTTAAAACATAAAAAAACGTTTCCTTGCTGATAGAAACAGAAAAACAATTAAGAAAATCAATCTAAAATTAATCGTCTCTATCCTTAAATATTAATACTTATTGTTAAACAAAATGGATTTTTTAAGCCCAGTGAGCAAGTTGTAGCTAAAACCGGCATTTTTATAACTACTTTAGCTTTTAAAGTTACTCTTTAGAACACTTTTAAGCGGCTTGTGGAAAAACTGACGCTTCCACAAAGCGTTTAAGTAGCTGTTACGAAGCTCCTTTAATGCATTAAAATCGGGTTTATATAGCTCTTTATGGTACTAGCAAAGCTTTAAAGTAGCTGTACAGCTTAAATAGCTTTATTTTTACTACCTTTAAGTAGCTTAAAAATTAGCCAAAGAATAAAATTGATTTTACTTATTGTAACTATTTTACTTCTTCGTTTGCTTACGTGTTTACAAGTATTTATTATACATGTATATTTTAAAAACGCATATTTACACACTTAAATAATGGTTGCTTGAATTTTCCCCGGGTCAGATTTGAACCTACGATCTCCTACCTGATGGATTCGTCATTATTTGATATTCCAACTGAGCTATCGTACAACACACATGTTGCGTTCACGGACTGCTTAATATTTTAATAATCTTTGATTTTAAAATACAAAAATATGGGCGTTTTAGATCATAGTTTTAGATTTTGAATTTGAAATAGATATCTGTGTTTAAACCAGTACTTTTTATAAGAAATTCATGTAATTATATGTATAATTGATAAATTTTTGATATGATTTTAATAAGTTGATTCTGTATTCGGCATTACACCACTTGCATACGACTTGTCAAAAAAAATCATTTACAATATTGACAACCGTGTAACATATGTTTTTGAGATCTTTTAAGTATTTATTTTTCTGTTTATGTGGATTGTTTGCTTATATTTATAAGGGAATTATATTTATAAGGGAATAATGCAAAACAAGGATTAAGTGTGGTTTAATTGGTATGTGCTTCAATGAATGTATGTTGTTTTTTTTACTCCGTTGCATTTAAATTTTAGCAAAGAAGGCATGTTACATGATTGTACTGTTGTGAGGTACGGTAGTTATATTTGTGCATAAAAATGATCTCTCACAACAGCACAGAGACTATGCTGTAATTTAAAGAGAAAGTTTCACAAAATCGAAATATCGAAGATAAACCAGAAGTATTAGAAGATGTTACCTATCTAGACTGGATACCATCTCAACATATGGGATACACATGGGGTGTGATTTGTTAGAATATTGGAGATGTTTTGCATGAAAGAACGGATACGGAAAAAAACAAACAAAAAATTGAAGTAGTACCTAGTACAATTAGTTTTCAAATAATGTAGGTACTTATATACTAAGTAAGTGATTAAATAAATAACCATTTAATGTTTGATTATGTGAAAACTAATCGTACTCATACATATTTCTTACATAATACTGAAAATCGACACGAACAACTGAATTAATAAAATAATTGACCTTCCGCTTCTTTTCTTTGGAAAACTTTCTCAAATATCTTTTTCGCTGTGTAGCAGTAGACCATCTATTACAAATGAATCCTTTTTATGAAGTCACAGCACAATTTGCCAATAAGGATTCAACATTGGTCATCGACTTTGTGTTGTCAAATAAAAACCTCACTAAAAACAAGTCTAAGATCACAAAATCCTACGAAAAAAGTAAAAAGAGTAGGTTAAAGCTAATGAAAACAATGTAACAGCTGGTTTTGTTTGCCCCAATTTTTGTAAGCTTTCCATTTTGTAAATATGAATGACAATAAATGATTAATAAAAAAACAACAGCTCCTTTAAAGTAACAAAGTCGACTTCAAGAAACAATAATACCATAAAGAGACATTGTTGAAGGCTTTTGAGAAGCTGTCAATGAAGTAGCTGTTTAAGGGTGGTAAAAAACTTTATAAATTGTTCTTAAGTAACTTAGCAATTTTATATTGGTACTTAAGCGCTAAAGAAGTTTCTTAAGAGCGCGATCGAAGTAGTGAGGATTTGATATTTTTTATTAGGTGCATCATAGATGCAAATCAAGGTCAACTCTTCATTCATAAATGGCACTCAACATATAAAAACTGAAATGAAATTAAAAGCACCATTATAGTAGTTGGAATGCGATAGTTTTATAAGTATCTTAGAAGTAATACAACGTCAACTCATTCACAGAGGGCATTAAAAATTAAAAAAAAATTACAGAAAATAATATGTAACCACTATAAAAACTTGAGTGCAAAGTTGTTTATTATTTTAAATTTAATTCTACTGTTAGTGTTTTTTTTTTGTATCATTTTAGTCCTATTTTATGACGAAACGTAATTTAAAAATTCATAAAGACAGTATTTATAAAACTTTGAGAAGACATTTGAAATTAGACAAATTTTGAATATCGATTTTCATATAATTTAAAAAATAATTTAAAATGTTTTTTCAATTTGTTATAGGAAATGTAAAATATTGGAAAATAAAAACCGAATTTTTGCTACTTCTGATTATCAATTGTAGCTTTTCTGTTAGGTCATTTGCCAATGACCCTCCAAAGAAATACTAACAATTACGCTAGTTTATATTAAAAAGATTATAAACGATAATAATTATTTTGCATATTACAAAGATAGATAAATTAAGCTTAAATATAAATCTTTGATTAAATAATAATGCGTTTTTAAAGTAATAATGTTGAAATGCTCTTTTGCACCATTGACCAGCAGCCGCCACTGCAGATTTGATTACTAAAGTATTTCATATTTTCAGTGTGTATGTAGTTAGTAAAAACAAATGTACAAATGTTATATTTAAAGGCTCATAAGGTAAGTAATTGCAACGGTAATTGTTAGCAATTTTTTTATAGTTGGTATGTCGGTAGTAATCTAATCAATTTGCAATTATAGAACACAAAAGTTTCGTTTCCAAAAATTCATAAAAAATACACCACATTTGAAGATGTTGTGTTTTTACAATAGAATTGTTTTGGAATGATAAGCTGAATCATTAATGGGTATCATTTTATAGTCAAAACCCAATACATACTTGAAATACATATAGTAGTATACTTAGATTTAACGATTGAATTTAATAAAAAAAATTGTATTTTATATTCATTATTTAAAATTAAATACTTGTAGTAACAAGAAGAAAAAGAATTACAATTATCTATCTTTCGACTTGCCATTAGCATGTGTATTTAAAACAGTGTAATTTTCGTTAACTAAAAAACAGGGAAGTGCGGGCTTACTTATATGACAGTTGTGTTATAATTTCAATATTAAAATTTTACTTTAGATTTAATTTTTAAATTAAAATAAAAATGCAGTTTTGGTTAAAGATAATTGACAAGTTTTTCTTATCTAAAATACTTGACCAAACAGATTCCCATTAAATGGGAATTTCATGCCAATGTCTAATAAAAAGTAAAACAGTTTGCCATAAATCTATAAGAAGCTTCTTGTTTAAAAGAATTCGATGATTTAAAAGAATGCGATTTCTAAATACCAAGTAATTTTAGTTAGGTGAAAACAATTAACGTGTAAATAATTATTTCTTTGGAAAAATTTGAAACGTTACAATAACTTTTAAAGATACTTTCGGTACATCTATACATTCTTGAAATTTGTTACATCATGTAAACAATAGATCTTTGAAATATTCTACAATTAACTTTTGTTTGCAAATTTGAAAAATAACAAATTTTTAACGGTTTGTTGTAAAAAATTGTTAACTTAATGAGCTTGATATTGCCAATAGCTTTCTAGATATGTAATTAACTTCAACATAATAAGGTTCATTACTTGTAAAAACAATTTGTTTTCTTTATAATAATTTTTAAAAAAATATTTACGTTTTCTTTCTATTTATCTTTTAAAAGATTTTTCTTAAAACGTTAGATATAATAATTTGCAAAGTGTTAAAATGTCTTTAGCTAGCAAGAGGAAGTTTTTGAACAACAGTACTTTATGGAATTTACACTAATTACATGTCATTGGAAAAATTCATTTGTTGAAACAAGTAGCGACCTGTAGATGAATGGCAGGTATGTATCATAAAACTTTAACTAATAACACTTTATCGTAGCAAGCGGGTTTAGTTCAGTTTTAGCAAAGAGTATATAATATAGGAAGAGAAACAACCAAACGCATTATAACGTGTCTATGAAAAGTGTGTTGCCTATATAGCAATATTAAAATTTATTACTGTCTGTAGTTTATGGAAAAGAGACAACTGCTTACCACATGATGTAAGAGAAAGATATACAATTTGGGAAAATTACCTGTAACTTGCTGTAACAGTATAGATACAAAGGATAAATCGCAGTGTTGACAAACTTAAAATTACAAGTTTACATTACCTTGACAATGAATTTTTCGTTTAGGTTTAATACCTGGTGGCTATTGAAAGTATTTTTGACCATGCATTTATCGTAAGTAACATTTTTAACCACTACCAAATAATTCTATAAATTACATACTAATGTTTATTTATTAATTATAGTCGGTAAAATTTAACTTTTTCAGTTTCGGATTAGCGCTTTATTTCACTAAGACGTTTCCATTTCTTTCTGACATGTACAATTTACAAGAAATAAAGTAGGAACATACATTTTTTACCTGAGGTATTAGAAACTTAGGTAAAAAATTTACTTTGTAAATTGCACAGGTTAGAAAGAAATGGAAACGGCTTAGTGAAATAAAGCGCTAATCCAAAATTTTACCGGTTATATCAAAACTCATTAATTGAACTTGTACCTTTTGTAAAATGCAACAAATTATATGGGTACTGTTAAATGCAAAAGTTTTTAGTATTTATTTAATGAAAATTATTATGTAGTTAATTAAGTACTAACTAATAAATAATTATAGATTGTTATTTTTAATTGAAAACTAATAATACTAAAAGTATATAAACAGTTATTTTAAATTTGAATTAAAATATTGCACAATAATATGCAAAAAACACCAGGATACAAATACATTTATTTTCGCGTCCAAAATGACCTCAAAACCCTCAATTAAATCCTGTGTAGAATTGTAGTCGACACTCGTTTAATACTCATTTCATCCATTAATAAAACACATTTTCTTTCATTGGGAGTCATCGTCTCCACTTCATTATAAAGTTTTTGGAAGAGTTCGGTGTCCGTTCCTATACATAACTGAGCCATACGAAGTTAAGACAGATATCCCAGAATGCAAAAAAGGGGTAATTTTACTTTTCCTCGGGCGGATTAAGGGAACCTGTCGTTGAAAAATGTACAATATACCCATCAATTGTATGGGGAGAAATGAACGTTTTGTGACAACGTAAATTGCATTATACAAAACAATTCATTATTCATAAAAATTGAAACAGTATTTAATTACTCAAATAAAACTGATTTTTGCTAACACCTAAACACGGAACTTGGAATTTTTTATACAGCAAAATTATTATTTTTTTTTTAAATAATTATACAAATAAACTTTTAAATGTAATTGTTACAATAAAACCAAAAGAAGAGGATATGTTTACATCATCATTCAATTAAACAAACTTTAGTATAATTAAATCTATATTAATTTGTCATAACTCATAATACTTGTGTAATATACTGTTTGCTTCAACAAAGATGACATGCCATAAATCTTAAAAATAACAAAGACAAATTGTAAAACATCATAAAACGATTCCAGGTAGTTTTAGAAGTAATTATGTGACAACACTGTAAGGAACACATTGACAGTATTCGTTCGAAAATAGTTTGAGTCTAAAGTGAATTAGTTTGGTTAGTCGAATACCAGATGGCCGATACTAGCGCTTTAAAGCGGTCGACTAACTTTAGAATACACGTTATTTAACACGTACATTGAATCTCTTTCTATATTATATACTGTTTTAGCTGCGTACTAGTAAGAATGTTTTAAATTAAAGTGTTTCTGTGTATTACAATGGTAAGTGGTTTTAAACGCATGCAATCTTATACCTTTCGATTAAAGTGTTTACCGGATTAAAATTTAGATTAAAATGTAAAAAAAACATTTTTTTTAAATTTTAGTGATTTTAAAGTTTGTTAACTATTAATTAACTTCCCCTCGTTTAAAAAGAAGCAGTTGATACGTTCAAGTAACATTAATCTTTCTTAAGGAGGTTGTAGTTATTTTCTTAAATTTATTTCTTTTTTTTGGCTAATTTGCAAGCAACAGTTTTTGTGGTACTTTTCTTATAATAAACCGTATCTTTTTAGAAACGAATTTTTAATTGGAGATTTTTTTACAGAGTACTGAGAGTAAGAGAGAAAGACTATGAAAGTACTGACCACTAGAGATGTTCCGAATAACCCCAACACGAAGGATGCTGTAGAAAAAATGATATATGTTAATAAAATTTAAAAATACATTGCAATAAATTTTACAAGTCCATCTTGTTGTTCAGTAATTAAAAAACCAATTGTATACAATTCGAATCCGAGTACTGGTACTATTTTTTAATAAACATACTTGCTTTCTTACTCAAAATGTCAGTCTTTATGACGCATAAAAAATTACCGGTTATGCGATGACGTAAAATGAAAAAAGGAGAAATGTGAAAAAGAAAAAAAACTCACGAAAACAACATTCACGTTTCCTCAGAGGTCAATGCTGAGTAAATCAGAAAGTTTTCTTTATGACGCATAAAAAATTACCGGTTGTACCATAATAAAAAGGGGAAGAAAATGTAAGAGAGAAAAAAAATCACTGTGGGAGAGAAAAAGAATGACTGTGAGAGAGAAAAAAAACTTTCCCAAAAGTAACTTGTCTACGTTTCTTCCGAGGTCATTAGTAACGTCAGCGAAAGTGGTGGGAGAAAAGTGTCGAGTACTTCGGGTATATTTTGGTAACGTGTGTGTATATTTTCGCATAATAAACAATAGTATATTATATATCAAGGTTGAGAAGTGTATGATTGCAACCTAAGCGATAGATTATATCGCAAGACGCGAAGCGTCGAGAGATATACACCGCGCAGGTTATAATGAACTTCTCAACCGTGGTTTGTATAAAAATTTTTTCACTACTAAAATTATTAAAACCTTTCTAGCTATTACTAAATCAAATTTATAATTTAAGATATTCATTTTAAATTAAAACTCAAATCACTAATTCTGACAGTTCTCATTAGTTTAATAGAATTAATTTTGACGTAATTCTCAATTGTGATTTTAAACACAAAAATACCCAACAAACACTGCAGCAACGGGCCGGCGGCATATCGACGCTTGATTTAATTAGATGAAGTGCTGGCCCAATGCTTGATATCTGCACAGGTCCTGTGCGCCAGTGTCACTACGGCCGTCGTGCGGTTACGGCACGGCGAGCAACGGTGGACCAACATTACTTCGGCAGTTTACCAGCGCCGACCCAGCACTATAACAAACACTGCAGCAACGGGCCGGCGGCATACCGACGCTTGATTTAATTACATGAAGTGCTGGCCCAATGCTTGATATCTGCACAGGTCCTGTGCGCCAGTGTCACTACGGCCGTCGTGCGGTTACAGCACGGCGAGTAACGGTGGGGCGATGCTAGTAAAGTCTTCCTATACACCAAATTTGAAACAAAAGTACTTCGCGATTGGACTAAAAATTGAGAAATTGAATAAGTGAACAGTTAAAATAATCTTACAAAAATTGACTTTTTATTCATTGTTTAATATATTAAATAATATAAAACTAAATAAAAAACAATGTATCTATTAATTGAAATCAATTAAGTAAATCTTCGGTTAATTGGGCAGCATTATTCTGTAATAAGTGTTTTATTGTTAATTGGATCTAAGCTGAAAATTATAAGAATAAATACCTTGTTCCTCCTATGCAATCTTCCACCACCTCGATCCCCCCATTTGTAAGCGATAATTTAATTATACTCTCCACTTCTTGCTGTGCAACATTTTGGGTTAATGGGTTTCTTCTTACAGCAACTGAAATAAAAGCATGAAATGATTATTGAGCAACTAAAATTATACACAGTAATTTCTGAATTCTCAAGTTAGTATTGCAAATGCTACACCCTTACCAATTATCAATTCTAAAATATTTTTATATTGTTAAAACCCATGTTTTGCTTTTCGTCCTGACGAATTTATTTCAACAGTTACTTGATGGCTCATTATCCTAGAGTAAGTTCATCGGGTACTGTCGTGACATCCCTTCTGCCTGTTACTTGAAATGTTGCACACTGAAATTCCAAAAAGTATTAATTTTTTGCATAACTACACTGAAAATGTATTATGTGTACCATTATATAGATGTTTTGTTTATTGAAATTATTTGAAAATTTAATCCTTTTTTTTAGTATTGTAAACATGGATAAAGTTAAAATAATGAGTAATGAACTATATTAATCATATACTTATCATCCAACATTAAAAATGACTGTTTTTCTAAATAGTTTTGTATTCTGCACAGTATAGACCAAGAGGACTGATTGGTACTTTTACGATTTCGCTTTAATCTTACTCTGATTATATTTTCTACATTGCGCTTAAGGTGATGATAAACAGTTCACTTCTTTTGATTTTTAAAGCATGTTAGTTTGCTATTATTGTTTTTAGCACCAGTATGTTTTATTGTAGTTATTGACTTGCAAAGCTCAAATAAATAGTTATACGAATATAATGCAACTTATCTAATTACGTACTAACTTTGTTAAGTTGTCCATGATCACCGAACTTAATATAAATGAGTTATTGCTTCCTTCACACAATTACACACAAACAATTATTTGTTTTAACACTTACATTTGTTTTAACAACTTATATATTTAACAACTCAAATTTTGAGGTTAGCTCAGGTAAATGCACGAAAACCATAGGTAATATAAGTTGACGAAAACAAGACGCCAACATTTTAATTTACTAATACTATGCCAAGAAAGTTACTAACAGCGCATTCAGTGATTCATTGCAAACTAGGCAACCAGCCGAAATTCTGGATGGACGTTAATGGGCCAGCAACCAAGCGGCACATCAAATTTTGTATAGTTTAGCATGCATTGGTACAGCATTGGCATAGCATTAGCTTTCTGCATCCAACGTTTTACCAGCATTACCAGCATAATACCGCCAGTCGGCCAATACTTACATGTTTGTTGGGTAAACAGATAACGTAAGTTTTTATTGCTAAAGTTGTTTAAATTGTTCTAAAACATTATTATTTTAAGCATTGATTGTATCTAAAATATGTTTAATTCAATAATATTCACGTATTCACGCGAACTTCAAATAACTTACATATTTAAAATGAAATTAGTTTATTAATTGAACGATTTGAAAACTTAAATTAATATTAAATAAATTCTCTTGCTTTTGGTAGACAGTTTCGTAAAGTATTTTTCTTTCAAACTGTTATAGTATTATTAGAAAATGTAAAATGTTCATTATTAACCAGTAGTTAATAATGAACTACCTATTATTTACTTGCGCTTAAAAAAGTACAACTTTACAACCTACTATTATACGTAATAATGAAAGCCTATACAACTAGTAGTGGAAAAAAGCATTTATTTGAGTATCTGTACCATCAAATAACGGTATCGTATCAAATTCTGTTTTGAATATTTGATAATTGACGATTCTAATGAATTCAATAGATCGTTTTGGTGTTTTTAGTATTTAATTTTGCAAAAGCAATTTCCAATTAATGGAGGATATAACAAAGTATTTTAAGGAAGTACCTTATTTGTTAAAATTAACAATGTGAGAACTAGCTTTCCTACCTTTTTGTGTGTGCGTTGTCTTTGGACGTATCCTTCAACCGATGCTGCGATGCACCTGGTTGTGGTCACTTTTACTGCGTTGGGGACTTACACTTGTCGTTGACTTGTTGGGTTGTTTTTTGTTTACTAAGAAATTGAAATTCGCCGGCCACGTCACTGTTTACGATAAATACTTTTTCTACAATTGACCGTGTAAACTTTTCCGTTTCGAATAATAATTAATATTTTTGGAATCCTACTGGTAAATAAATTTTGCTTTATACACTTCTGTAATGCGCAGCCGCATGACTAAGGGTGTTTTTGAGCGCATAAGCGCCATTGTTGTCACGATACTTGTAAGAAATGCATTATGTATTTCAACTTCTAAGTTAATATAAAACAAAATAATTTCACTTTAAACATTTTTGAGTTTAAGTTTGTAATGTACGTATTTACATTACCTTGATTATATTGCCAGTGTAAATAAAGTTATAGTTAACTACATCTGCTTATAAATGATCTACAAAAATTACGAAGAATAATACCCGTATATACCGCCATTCAAAACCATTTTGGTCAGCTTCGAGACCGATTGCATCGAAATAATGGGGATATGGATCAGCGAAATTCAATTTAAGTTTGTATGGTGATTGATTAAGTAATTGGGAACGTTTACATTCTTCAAAGTAGTTTGGCGTCATTAAGAATATTAGAAGCCGCCGCCCCTAAAGAAGGTCACTTGTTTGCAGATGTTCAATTCAGGTACTTACCTACCCTTTTTACTATCCTTATTTAGCACGTAGCTTAAGGCGTTCTATCTTACTCAGTGGCTTCACATGTGAAAGTAAAATTAATTTAAAATAACGATTTGTTATTTAAGTATTGATGCATTTTTTTATTGTTGTTAACTTTCAAAATAGTTATTGCACGTTTTGTGTATTTTAGTTGTCTTAGTTTTAATTAAATTTTTTAAAATGGCAACTAAATCAAAAGACAATAAGTCACTGTTAGTAAGTAGCCAATTAACAATACAAAAGCTGAATCGATTTGAAAATTTTTTAAATACTACTATTGCTGATCAAATTGATCAACCATTTATAGATGCTTTGTCTATAAGGTTAGATCAAATTAAGTCGATTATTGACAAATATGAACAATTATATGTTCAAATTCAACTTTCAGGAATTGAATCAGATGATTTATGGTCGTTTGACCAATTCGAAAATAAGTATTACGACCTAATTACACGCGCAACATCAATTTTAAAAAATCATAATTTTATAAATGCACCTAGAAATGAGCATAATAATTCATCAATCCAATCCTCTAGAAATGCAAATGAAAATAACGTTAAGCTCCCAGGTTTATCTGTACCAAGTTTTTCAGGTCACTATTCTAATTGGAATAGTTTTTATGAAACGTTTGTTGCGTTAATTCATGACAATGTAAATTTGTCCGACGTCGAAAAATTCTTTTACTTGCAAAACGCATTAAAGGGATCGGCCAAAGAACTTGTTAATGAACTGCCAATAACTGCTGGTAATTACCACATTGCGTTAGATATGTTAAAGGAAAGATTTATGAATGAAAAATTAATCATTTTTTCGCATTTAGAAGGAATTTTTGAAATCAATAAAATGCATAAAGAAAATACACAAGAATTAAGAAAAATGTACGATACACTATTTCGTCATTTGCGAGCGCTTAACAACTTAAATGTAACTGACCAACAATTTAAGGCGGCAGTAATTGCTTATATATTAAAATCTAAAATGGATTCAAATACCGCGATTGAATTTAGTAAATTAAAACTAAAAACAATACCAAAATTAAATGAAATTCAGGAATTTTTGTCTAAAAGATGTGAAACATTAGAAGAAGTCGCGTCTAATAACAAGGTACAATCTAGTAACGTACGTAACCCTGGTTCACAGAGTAAGCCGATGCTGTTTAGGTCAAATCTGCCGAAGCAATCGTTCGCTGTAACAAATACTTGCTCTTGTCAGTTATGTAAAGGTAATCATATAATATCTGATTGCACATTATTTTTAAATTATTGCGTCAGAGATAGATTTAACAAAATTTCTGAACTAAATATTTGTAAAACTTGTTTAAAGCATACAGTGCGTGCAAATAATAAATGTAATTCAAAGATTAAATGTACACATTGTCAAAAATCCCATAATAAACTTTTATGTTTTCAAAATGAATCCCAGATGGCAATTAAGGATAATCCTAGTACGAATACTAACGTTAGTCCTTCATTTAATTTAAATCCAGAAGCTGAACCACTGATTCCTAGAGCAGCACTTTCTTGTACTAACTCTAATTACGATCAGGTGTTGTTATCGACAGCTATTGTAAAGGTATTTTCAAATAATCAATGGGTTCCTGCACGTTGTTTGCTTGACTCAGCTTCGCAATCTAATTTTATTTCTGAGGAATTTTCTTACCGAAACAAACTTAAAGTGACTCCAACAAGTACATCTGTTTATGGAATAAACGCCACTTTAACCAATTTGAAGGGTTCGGTGAAAATAAAAATTGCATCTTTACAAGATAATACTGAAATGGAGCTTTCATGTCTGGTTATTCCACAGATAACACAGAATATGCCATTAAAGAGTTTTAGTAAGTTTCATTTAAATATACCTCCATTCATTAAATTAGCGGATGAAAATTTTAATACCTCTGCACCTATAGATATTTTAATAGGCGCATCTTGTTTCTATCAGTCATTATGTGCCGGTCGTATGTCATTAGGAAAGAACCAACCTGTTTTACAAGAAACCTTATTTGGTTGGGTTCTTGGTGGGAGTATCTCATCTTCTAAAACCGCGAACATATGTAATGTGAGTACGATTTGTGCTTCTTCTTATTCTTATGAGGATCTTAATGATTCCTTATTAAAATTTTGGCAGTTAGATGATGTCAAACCAAATTATAAAGAATCTCTTCTATCTAGAGAAGAAAGGTTTTGTGAACGACATTTTGAAAAAACCATTAAGCGTAATCATGATGGGAGATACACTGTTTCTATTCCATTTAACTCTAATTTGATTCGTCTAGGAGAATCCCATAAGTTTGCAGAAAAACGTTTTTTCAATTTAGAGAAAAAATTGCAAAACGATCCGGGCCTCCACGAAGAGTATTCAAAGTTCATAAAAGAATACCAAGACTTAGGACACATGACTCGCTTAGATGCTAATAATTACAACCATCTTGGCACAATAGAAGCATTAGATTTAGAAATATCTCTAGACTCTCTTCCATATTACTATCTGCCTCACCATGCCGTTATAAAAACGCAATCTCTAACCACCAAGCTGCGTGTTGTTTTTGATGGTAGCTCAAAAACCGATTCAAACCTTTCTATAAATGATACACAAATAGTTGGGCCGGTTATCCAGGACGACTTGTTCTCGATTTTGTTAAGGTTCCGACAGCATAGTATCGCTCTTACTGGTGACATTGAGAAAATGTACCGGATGATACTAGTTAATCCACTGGAACGAAAATTTCAGTGTATCTTGTGGAGAGATAATCCAAGTGATGAAATTGTCACATATCAATTGAATACAGTCACTTATGGGACTGCTTCAGCTAGTTATTTAGCTACGAAGTGCCTGCAGCATCTGGCGCATTCATATTTTGACCAGTTTCCTCATGCATGTGATGTAATCCTAAAAAACTTTTACATGGATGATCTTTTATTTACAGCCGACACAGTCGAGGAAGTTATTCTAATAAAGAAAGAATTAATTTCTATTTTAGCCAGTGCAGGTTTCTGCCTTAGAAAACTCTTGTCTAATGATCCTCGCGTGATATCAGATCCTACTTCGTTAGAGTCTACACTACTTACTGTACCTTTAGGAGAACGAGCAAGCGCTACAGCATTGGGTCTTTCTTGGAATTCTATTCTAGATGTTATTTTTTATAATGTAAACCTAAAGGAAATTAACAGCATAACTAAGCGATCCGTTCTGTCCACAATCTCTCAGCTGTATGACCCTCTTGGACTCTTAGCTCCTGTTGTGATAAAGGGTAAAGTATTTATTCAAAAATTATGGTCTCTAAAAACATCTTGGGACGAACTTCTCCCATTAAGTATGAACACTGAGTGGTTAAAATTCAAGGTTGAATTAGAGTTCATTAAAATTTTAAAAATTCCACGATGCGTCATGTCTCCCAAACCTCTTCTTGTAGAGCTTCATGGGTTTGCAGATAGCAGTTCTACTGCGTTTGGAGCTTGTATATATGTACGTTCTTTAGGTTGTGATAAAAAATATACAGTGAGATTGTTGTGTTCTAAATCTCGGGTAGCCCCTCTGCGCACTAAATCTATTCCTAGATTGGAATTATGCGCTTGTGTGCTGTTAACCCAATTAATGCGCAAGGTGCAGAAGTCATTAACCGTGAAATATACTGGTACGTATTTATGGACTGATTCCACGGTAGCGTTGAGTTGGATTAGTTGTGCTCCAAATAAATATAAAACTTTCGTCGCCAACCGCATAGCCTATATTCAGGAAAACTTTGATTTTCATTTTTGGCATTATGTGAAATCTGTTCTTAATCCTGCTGATCTTGTCTCACGTGGTGTCTCTGCAAAGGATCTTTTATCCAATCAGCTTTGGTGGCATGGACCTTCGTTTTTATGTTCTGATCAAGATTTTTCTTATTTTGTGGCAAAAAACAATGAAAATGTCTCAAACGATGAAATTAAATCTACTATTCTAATAACATTCATTAAAAACTTTAATATATTTGAGAGATTCTCGTCATTCACAAGGTTACATAGGGTTGTAGCTTGGATGCTTCGATTTATTTATAACACAAAATGTCCTGTAGTTTCAAGGAACACTGGTCCGCTGTCATTAGGCGAACTCCAAACTTCACTAAAAGTACTAATAAAAACCTGTCAAAATGAAAGTTTTTATGACGAAATAAAAATGTTAAAATCAAACAAATTTTTAAACTCCCAATCAAAAATACTTCCATTAAATCCATTTTTGGATGAGAATGGCATCTTAAGGGTTGGCGGCCGTTTAAAAAATTCCACATTCAACTATAATAAAAAATTTCCAATACTTCTCCCGAAGCGTCACATTTTCGCTAATCTTATAATGATACATTTTCATCATAATCTATTACATTGTGGAGCCCAACAATTATTGGCATCTGTTAGAGAACAATATTGGCCTCTTAATGGCAAAAATTTGGCCAAAACCGTCATCAGAAATTGTATCAAATGTTTTAAGGCTAAACCTAATTCAAGAAATCCGTTAATGGCTGATCTACCCTTTAAACGCTTGCAAGCTAATACACCTGTATTTTACAATACCGGCCTTGACTATGCCGGACCAATTTTAGTTAAAGACAGGAAAACTAGGGGATCAAAGTTAATAAAAGGATATATTTGCCTATTTGTCTGCTTGGTTACAAAGGCAATACATCTGGAGTTAGTCACTGATTTAACATCCGACGCATTTCTAGGGGTTTTAAAACGTTTTATAGGCCGTCGTGGTAAACCATATTCTATATCATGCGATAACGCAACAAATTTTAAAGGTGCTTATATGCATTTAAAAGATTTATATAAATTTTTACAGTCCACTGATACTCAAACAAATGCAATCAATTATTTAAATAATGAAAATATAAAGTGGGAATTTATCATTCCTCATGCCCCTCATCAAGGAGGCCTTTGGGAGTCTAATATAAAGATTGTAAAAGGACACTTAAAAAGAATCTTAGGAAACACTAATTTAACTTATGAAGACTTAAGTACCACCTTAGTACAGATAGAATCGATCTTAAACTCTCGCCCCCTTTCCCCCTTGTCCACTGATCCTACAGACCTTCAACCCTTGACCCCTGGTCACTTTCTAATAGGCAGACCGTTAACTGCCATACCTGAACCTGATTTAACTACTACCAACCGACTCTCATTGTATCAACGCATAGAAACAATCAGCCAGCATTTTTGGAAACGCTGGAGTGCCGAAATTGTCCCAGAAATGCAGAGAAGAAATAAATGGTTTGAGCATCTTCCAGATCTTCTCCGCGAGGGAGCTTTGGTACTCATAAAAGAAGAAAATCTTCCGCCTCTGTCTTGGGCATTAGGACGCGTAGTAGAGTTATATCCAGGATCTGATGATGTTGTTCGATCAGTGAAATTGTTAGTCGCTAACGGAAACTTCTTAAAGCGTCCTGTGAATAAAGTGTGTGTCTTGCCTTTAACTTAGTTAAGTTAGTCAAGTATTTATATTGCTTTTTGTAGTGTTAAGAATTTATAAATTTGTAGTTGTCCTGTTGATTTAATATTATATGTTGAAATCTAGGATATTTCAAGGCGAGGACTTATGGTAAATAAATTTTGCTTTATACACTTCTGTAATGCGCAGCCGCATGACTAAGGGTGTTTTTGAGCGCATAAGCGCCATTGTTGTCACGATACTTGTAAGAAATGCATTATGTATTTCAACTTCTAAGTTAATATAAAACAAAATAATTTCACTTTAAACATTTTTGAGTTTAAGTTTGTAATGTACGTATTTACATTATCTTGATTATATTGCCAGTGTAAATAAAGTTATAGTTAACTACATCTGCTTATAAATGATCTACAAAAATTACGAAGAATAATACCCGTATATACCGCCATTCAAAACCACCTACTAACTGCGCCAGTTTTATTTGGTACCAAATAATGGGTTTTTAATAAAATTTATTTTTATTTGAACAAGAATTTTATCTACATTGATACATTAGTAGCAAAAAAATAGTTTGATTAACAATTAGAGTTCATTTGAAGACTAAAGAACCGCTGCACAGAAACCAGTTTTGTTTCGAATATCAATACATTATCCGACTTGAAAACGTTTACACTATTCAGGCGGCTTTTGCGGTGTGCGCACTATTAAATTCAAGATTAGCCATTACATTGATTAAATTGTCACATTGTTTACAGCAGATGTTTTTAGTTAGAATTTATTTCGCATGATCGTCAAATTCCGAATTTATCTGATGCGCACTTCACGATTCTTTAGCCGTGAAATGATCTCTACTGCTATTTATAAGCTACGTTATCTAAGTAGTATAGTAGGGCCGGTTCTGGATTACTCGGGTAAGATCGGTAAGAGATCGTGGAATTTCGTTTCGGTTATGCTCGAGTTGCATTCGTATTTGGTAAATCGGGATAGATCGTATTAGTAATGGGGGAATCGCAAAACGTCGTAGGAGTCGTTTCGTTTCGGGTATGCTCGGATGTAGGTCTGTCGAAGAAGTTCGTAGTGATGGTGGGGATACTGTTGTGTGTTTATAAAGGGGAAATTTGTGAAGATTTAATATTAGTATTTTAATAACTTTTATTCATTTTAATAAATTTAAGAAAAAAATTGAGATGGAACCATTTTTTGCAAACTTGAACGAAACCTCTCATTTAGTTCCTTATGTGAGTGCAAGAAGTCTATCAATAAATGAGCAGTATAAAATTAAGTGTTTTAGTAAAATAGATGGTAAATTTGGGGAGCAAGTGATTGTCGAATGTCAAGATTTTAAAGTACCTCTGCCACAAAGATTTATTAACAAGTTTTCGATTGAAGACATAAATCATATTAATAGCGTGTGTGTTCGGGAAAAAACATCTCTCTTGTGAGCCGAGGAGCTGTTGGTGAAACAACAAACATTGAATTTGTTCTAGAGTGAAAAATGAATCAAAAAGTTTAGAAAGATTATCGACTAAAATTAAAATGTATGAAATCACTAAGAATTTAAAGAATGTAAAAATAAAATGAACAATAAATAGTACCTATAATAGTGAACGATTTATTAGCAAAAATGCTACATTTATACATATAAATATAAACAAAAATATTACTACATAACCACATAATTACAAATATAAACTACAAAACTATAATTAACGTAATTAACATTATAAGATTTCAGCCACTTATTTGTCTGATGTACTCCTTATGTATGACAAATAATTTTTTTTTAAATTCTTTTATAGTTTTAGATTTTTTTATGTTGTCTGGTAATGCGTTATCTGTCAACACACCCTTGTAAAAAATGGAGTTTTGTGTTATAGTTTTTAATGAGTGTTGAGGTCTGATTTCATTTTGTACGAGTTGAGTGCGAGTGAAGATGTCTGTTGCGTGTTAATATGAAATAGGTAGGCAATAAATTATTATTTATTTTATATATAAAAATCATACATTGCTTATCTATAAAATCTTTTATTTACATCCATTGCAGTGTTTCGAGCATTACCTGTATGGGTGTGTATTTATCACATTTTAAAATAGCGCGCGTTGCTTTATTTTGTATCTGTAAAAAGTTTTTTTGTTCTTTGCTAAAATAAAATAAAATTGTGCAACAATATTGAATGGAAGGTAAAACTAATGTGTTGTATATTGTTATTCTAGTATTAATTGAGATAAATTGTAATAATCTTCTTAAATAAACTATATTTTTATTTAGTTTATTTCGTAGCTGTTCAAAATATTGGGTAAATGTTAGATGCTCGTCTATTGCAATTCCGATATAAGTAATACTAGGTACTGTTTCAATAATTTTATTATAAATACTGGTTTTTGTTCTTTTATAATTTATGTTTTTTTTATTAAATTTTGAACAAAACACAATTTCTTTAGTTTTTTCTACATTTAAGTATATTTGAGTTGCTTGGTCCGCTACTAAATTATTAAATGCGCATTCATAATTTGGACTTGCTGTGTAAACAAGAGTATCGTCGGCGAATAGGTTAATCTGAGAATATTTAAGTATATGGTAAATGTTTAAGTTTTTTTAATAAAATTTGTCTACTAATTGTTTCGAAAGCTCGTTTAAAGTCTAAAAATAGTGAAATTACATATTTATTATCATCTAAGTATCTTTTCCATTCATTTACTACTAACTGTTACGCTGTTTCACAAGAATATTTTCTCCGAAACGCAGATTGTCGTGAATAAAGTAATTGATTAGAATCAAAATAATTAAGTGTTTGATCATAAACTATTACTTCAATAATTTTCTCAACATTCGGCAGCACATCAACAGCTCTATACTGTTCGGGATGCACGGACTGTTTATGTTTTGGAATTGGTATTATTTTGGGGACTTTTAGTTTTGTCGGTAATGTACCAGTCGAGAGAGAACAATTAACAATTTCAAGTAGCTGATACCCTATAACGTAAAATATTTTTTTAGCATTGTTGAACTTAAAAGATCGTTATTTTTATTCTTCATCTTAAATAGAGAAGTTTTAAGTTAGTGTATAGTTATGTTTTAAAACGATTCTAAACTACTAGTAATAATTGGTAGTTTCTTTAGATTCCAGCTATTTTTGTTTTTATTTCCAATTAATTTTATTATGCTGTTTATAAAGTATTCATTAAAAATTTCCGATAAATTTGATAAGCTAGAATCAAAAGAAACTGAGCAACGGCGATCGATTATTTTATTGTTTATTAGCTTTTTTAAAGTTTTCCACATTTCAGCAGGATTATCCTTATTGCTATCAATTTTTAGTTCAAAATATAATCTTTTAGATACCGTATAGTAGCTACTACTTGATTTCTTTTTATCTTGTAGTACAACGAATTTTCATGTAATTTATCTTTTTTAAATGATCTATACGCATCATCTCGTTCTCTGCGTGCTTTAATTACATCTAAATTAACCCACGGAGGTTTAGAATGATTTTTTTGCTTAAATGTTTGTAACGGACAATATTTATTAATTGCAGATGAAATGTTTGTTTCAAATATTTTATACATTTGATTATATCTGATGAAATTGACCACCGCGCATTAAGTAACTCTAGGTTAATTTGATGTACGCTAGCGTCTGTAATGTTTCTTTCTTAATTATTTTATTATTAAAGTATTTTTGAGGTTTGGAGAAAAAAAAATTGATAGCAATAATGTGATCAGATATTTTTTCATTATTGTGTATGTTACCAGAGATGTGACAATTATTTGTAATAATTAAATTGATGGTCGTTGCACTTTGGTTAGTAATACGCGCATGGCTGTTTATTAACTGCTTTAGACAACATCGTTTTGTTATATCTTTAAGTCTATTAGTAAACTTGTTGAGTTTGTTATTCCAATTAATATTAAAATCATCTATTATTATAAATTGTATTGAATTATCGCAATAAAGATCACATATTTCCTCTACACAATCCAAAAATAGATCGTGATTAGAATTAGGTGAGTGATATACTGTAACAATATAATGTTTGTTTTTGAACAAACTCACAACAACAGTAACAATCCAATAATTCCTAGATACACTAGATAGGCTGACAATTTGAAATTTTATATCGCTTCTTATATAAACTAATACTCCACCTGTATGTCTGCTATCAGAGTTGCATCTTATACAATGATAATTATTGATGTCTAGTTCTAAGTCTAGAATATTTTCAGTAACACGGCTTTCTGACAAACATAGTAAATACGGTTTATTTTTATTAAGAAGTAGTTCAACTTCGGTTTTGTGTGCAAGAAAACTTTGTATATTTACGTGCATTATAACATTTGAATTAATTACAATATTTTGAAACCGGTCGTCGTTGTTATTCAAAAAAAATTTTTTAATTGAGTTTGACTAACATTTGCGTATTCTACATATACGCTTAAATCATTCAAACAGTTGCACTTATAATATGTATCATTTGATTGCTTACCATTACTAGTAGCCAAAGAAGGAACTATTGTTTTTAAATTATTATAATTTATATATTCACACTGTTCATAATATTTTTTGTCGTACAGTTTAAGTTGCTGTAGAATTACGCCACTTACATATTTGCAGATTTTTTCTTTACCATGTACATTTAAATGCAGTCCATGTCTAACGTAATTTTTTGGAAAAATTATATCATTTACGTCGATAAAAACATTACTGTATTCGTTGTTTAAGTGATAAACATTTAAATTGTAAATTAACTGATTTAAAATGTTTATAATAATTATGCTTTTTTCATTCTACAATTATAAGTGTGACCATACATTGATAAATATATAACTTATTTACATTGTTTACCATTTATATTAGTGAGTTTGGTTTTGAATCTAAAATAAATTTTTAATAAAGCAGTATATGAAATCAATATTAAGTTCATCAAATACAATAGAAAAAAGTAATTAAGTAATGCGAGTAATAAACTTTGAGAAGAAATTTAACACATTTTAGTAAATATATAAATACAGTAACTGACTAAAGCGGGTTAAAAAATTTCCAACTACACTCAAGCCAACATGCCTATAGTTGTAAGATTTGTTTGTCCAAAATGTAAAGATGAGACGGACATAGAGGGTACTCGATGTATACTATGTTCCGTTCACGATATAATCAGAAGTCAAAGAGGTAAACATTTTTCACCAAATTACTGCATAAAAGAAGTTAAAAGGCAAAACAAACGATTTGTAAATAAAAATTATTTTAAGGATGTTTGTAAAAACAATAATGAACAAAAGTATCTTTTCAAACGGTGATGATGAATAACATCGAATAATGTTTTGTAAATATATACTAAACTTGACAGAGATTATGTATCAAATTTTAATTAAAAAGAATTCTTTATTTCGATTGATAACTATTATTATATGACCTCAGCTAATAAATAATATAAAAAATTACTTTAAACTGAAACACTACAGTTAAACTTTGGTAAATGATTGAATTATTGATTGATGTTTTAAATTCATAAAGTTTTTTGAATATTTATTAAACTTAATTCTAAATCGTTTTAATTTTAAAGTTTATTGTATTTTAAAAAAAGTTAAACAGCAGATTTATGTTAAGAAATCATAGAAAATTTCATTTGCAATAAAAGCCTAAAGTTTTTTTAATTATGTTTTATTAAATATAAATACAAACTAAACTAACCTAAATCAATATTTACAATTATACTAAACTAAAACCGTACTTACTACTATATTCTTTACATATTCTTAAGTCACTAATCAATTGTTTTTGTTTTCTTAAATTACCTCTATACTGTCTTTCCGCTACCACTAAATCACTCTTAAGTTTTTCACTTTTTCACATTTCTACTACTGCTACAAAGTTTTTCATTGTTACTAACCTTAGCCCTCATTTCTTTATAATTTTTTTTTATATCACTAATAAATTTTTTTTAAATGTTTATTATTTTTGATGCATTACTTTGTTCTACACTAAATTGGCTGTGCCTATCCAATATTGAAGTTTCCTCTTCTTCGTCCTCCGTATTCGCCTGGTAGAGGCTTCTTAACCTTCCCCAATACTTTCCTATTGGTGGGAGATGAATGTTGAGCCCCTCTGCAAGATGTTCTTCCGGCTCAACAAACATACACTCACTGTCGCTGGAAATCAGATCTTGCGACTGAAACAAAATACACACGTAGGTGGCCTCGGAGAACTAAGATTCGGAAACTTCTGAAATGACAATACAAGTTATTGATTAAAATGAATTTTATAACGCAAACAAATTAGCTTACTTGGTCGTCCACAAACATTTCGTCTAACATCATGTCAATCTGTAAAAATGTTGTTAAAATTATTTATAAAATGATAAAACCTATTATCAATTAAAGCAAATTTCAAACTGTAAACAAGTGTAAAAATTATGTTACGGAATTGTTGATTGGAAGCAACGCCGGCATACCGGGCTGGACACAGACACCACTCTATGAAAAAAAATGCATTAGACTTGGATACAAAAATGATCAATTTATATATCTGTTTTTGTATCAAGTCTAGATACGATTAAAATTATGACAACCCGAGATCCGCCACAAGGAAAAAATATAAGAATTTTTTTTTGCCTTAATACGTTTATGTGAAGCAACAGAACCATTTTTCCTTTAGAGGGGAAAAGATTTTGCAAATTGATAAATCAGTTACAAAAGTACATCCTTTAGAATAAGAGTTAAGTCAACGTATATGTTTGTTTATTTAGAGATACATGAGTGAACGTGAGATCCAGCAGCGTTGTCAACTTCTGGGATCTCACGTTGAACAGAATTTAACTACAATAAGATACGAATAATGACGGCGCAATTTAATTCTATTAATAGACCTCTCATTATACAGAATCTGCTGTGTGACCTTGCAACAAGTTTCAGTTCAGTGTGATTATAATATTGTATTAAGTTACTTCCTATTAAACAAAGTTATCTCTGGTTTTGAATTAATTTTTAACTTAGCAGCAGGTTGAATTTTACAACGTTTTCAATGGTGGACTTTTGATTCTAATTTTTTAATTAAGATTGTGTACAAACATAATTTTATTTAAATTAACGTTACTACACAAATATTAATAACTCAAGTTGAAAATAAATACTTATTGTTTTACGTTATAGTAATATATATAGTAAAAACATTCTAAATATAAAAACTATTAGTTTTGTACTATTAAGATAAGAAAGAAATCAGTAATGTAAAATACAATTTAAAATCAAACTTTCCAAGTTTACATCGACATGAAATTTTATAATGATTTTTTCTGTTTGTTTATATGTTTTTTTTTAGTTTTTAATTAAAGACACTTAAGGCATAATGGTTTGGTGTGTTTTATGTAGTTGTAATAGTAGAAACGGTGTAAATAATAAGGTTTAATTAAATAGTATGTACACTCATTTTGAAAATAATCGAGACAAGAAATTTTTACAAGTCCAAACAGTATATCTGCTTTAAAGAATTGTTTTTGTAAACATTGCTAGAGGGAACATGGCCATTGTATGTATTGTTTGTAATTTAACAAAGAACATGGTTTATTCATTCCTTCACTCAAAGTCTAAAATTATTTAAAGTGTAGTATTTTCCGATTTTAATAAAATAATTAATAGCAGAGTTGTATTTTTGAACTCAGTTTTAAAAAATCTTTTGAAATAATTCCATACTAATTACGACATAAATATTTTATTAATGTAAAATATGAAATGTAAACTGATAATGGATATGATTATTTATGCATTCTTGCAATCGGGCGGGTACGGATGCTACCCGGGGGGTCATACCCATTATTAGTTTATATTTTATAATAAGTGACTACTACTTTTGTTTTCAAAAAACTGTATTTCATTAAAAAGCTATATCAATTATATTGTAATGATTATTATTTTAATTCCCCAACGTCATTTCTTTACCATATTATGCAGTGTATGAGAAGAGAAAATTATCTTAAAACATCTGCGTCTTAAGATGCCCAAACTGTCTTTCTTTATGTGTCATCCTAAATTAATTTCTTTATTCGTTAAAAGGTCGGATGAATTAGAAAATGTAAATACTTTGCTTGCTATCATTTTCAAGTAAATAAAACCCTTTACTTAAAACTGTCCCATATTATAAGATATTATTAGTAAGCGGGTTACCTATCTGATATTAATGTTAGAATAATGTTTACAGAGCAAGTTTTCTTTGCATCTTACATTAAGCGTCAACCTGTAATTGAATGCAATTCAAATTAATGGTAATTATGTCTTACTGTTGATTGAAAGAATGGTGCTTTGTTAAACATTCTAAACAATATTAATCTTTTATCAGTTCTATTATTAAATACACTTGGACTTAATCGTTTCCGGAATTTCGCTAAGGTATTTGGTCAATAGTTACTTAGACATTCACGCATTGAATTTATTGTGCTAATTCTAGTTTTATCGTTTAAATTACATCAAAAATTTTTAACGGAAATATAAGAAAATGCTCTTTTGTGAAAACAAAAGTAAGTAATGCAATAATGTTCGTGTAATTAAATGACAATGACAAATTACAATATAGGTGTCTATTATTGTTCATATATGTCGTAATTAGTATGGAATTATTTAGAAAGACACTTTAAAACCGAGTAAAAAATACAATTCTGCTATTAACTTATTTATAGAAATCAGAAAATACTACACTTTAAATATTTTAATATTATTGAAAACGTTTCGTCTCAAGTCTTACATCCAATCAGGAACGAACAAGCACCACTGCGTTCAGCTAATTGTTGCAATTTAAGATGATTCAAGATGCGTATAATGCTATAGACCACAATTACCTTCAGGCACTGGTAGCATCCGTACCCGCACGATTGCAAGAATGCATAAATAATCATATCCATTATCAGTTTACATTTCATATTTTACATTAATAAAATATTAATGTCGTAATTAGTATGGAATTATTTCAAAAGGTTTTTTAAAATTGAGTTCAAAAATACAACTCTGCTATTAATTATTTTATTAAAATCGGAAAATACTGCACTTTAAATCATTTTAGACTTTGAGTGAAGGAATGAATAAAGCATTTTCTTTGTTAAATTACAAACAATACATACAATGGCCATGTTCCCTCTGGCATTGTTTACAAAAACAATTCTTTAAAGTAGATATACTGTTTGGACTTGTAAAAATTTCTTGTCTCGATTATTTTCAAAATGAGTGTACATACATTGACGTTTCAATTACCCTTACATCTGTTATTAAGAATCTTTTTCAGTTAAACTTAAATATTAAATCACTGTTTTTTAATTCACTTTATTTGATTTGTCACATATCTTTTATTGACATTTTTAAAATTTACTTATTAAACCATTTAGATAACTTTTGATCTTTATTTTGCACATTATTTTCTTTTAGAATTTCTGGCCATAAGTACATTGATTTCAAATGTTGATGTTTTACGTATAATGGAACTAAAATTTCTAAGTTTAATCGAAAGAACTGTATTTAGTATACTACAACTGATTATAAAGTAAACAATAGTTTCCAACGAGTTTCATAAAAATTGTTACTAAATTTACTATAAGTTTTAGTCTTCTTTTTTTTTTTAGCCAATTACAGTATTTTAACATTATAATTATGATTGTACGTCTAAAACATTGAAATTAGAGCAGTTACAATTTTTTTCTAAGGATAACCTTATTTTAAGTTTGTAAATTAACATATAACTTGTTGATCTCAAAAATTTTCAATGTACGAATAATGTCAGAACTTCAATTTTTACGTAACTCAGGCCTAGCAAAGTTTCTATTTTGATAGTAAACTAAACCACGGTCAGTGGTTTCACTTTATACATAGAAAACAGATGCTTTATGTTATCTCAAACTGATGTTTTAAGAGTCGATATAAAAGCTTTTGTTAAGGTAATTTAAAAAGTACATTATGTGTTTAGCTTTTTTGTTTTTTTTTGTTTGGATTATTAGCGACTTGCGGCTTAGAACGCGTTGTAATAAAACCATTTTGAATTTATAGGTTTGATCCTAGTTTATTTTTGTCAACCAACAGAAAAAACTTGACTTTTGCGGCTTTGTTGTTTGTAAACTCAAACAAACTGACGTTTTAGAGGACTTTCCAGCTTGCAACTTCAGAGTGCTAATTGCCACTGATGAAACTGAATATGTTAGTGACGGACGGACAAGTTTAACTTATTAGGAACCATCAAAGTTTAATTGTCTGGTTGTTCTATTAAGTTAGACGAACATCGCTTATAATCAAATCAAGAACAGTCAATGGTCAATTACAAATCTTTAACCTATACAATTATTTACAAAATAAAGTACTGGTATTTTAAGATAAATTCTTTTTGACAAAAATCAATATTTCTTTTACACAGAGCTTTAAATCATATTTTTTGTAGTAAAAAACATTTCAAATACAATCGTAACTTCAATTTATTATACTGTGTAGCTAAAAAAGTAATACAATTTTTAAATAATTAGTAAAGAGTTATGTCTTGTACATACATATAGTTAAAAATTTGTGTAAAACTAGGAGAATTTTTAGAGCTGTTATGTTAATTTGTAAATTTGTGCAAAATACAACAGCTTGTGTATGTCCAAACTTTTTTTAGAGTATTTTGACTTGTTTCTATGTCTCAATTACATAGTTTACATAAATGGCATATCTTTTATGCAGCCGCAACACTTGTATAAAAAACGTTATGAACTCTAATTGTGTCTTAATTTTTTAATAGTATAACAAACAGAAAGTGTAAAACTGTCTTAACATATTTTGTTACGCTTAGGCCTGATTTCTTTTTCCTGAGCAAAGTTGGAATCTCACCAATATTGTATGAACGTTGTATTATGAGTATTTCGGCTTAAAACTAAACAACATATATAAATGATGGGCATTACATAAAATATGCCATGCACGTATTGAGCATCCTAAAAAATAAAAGTGTGTTTGTTATTTGTTTGTTTTTACACTTTGGTGGAAATCAGTAAATAATGCTAAATGCTTCTTTGGTGCCACGTTAAAGTTACAAAATACCATCTTTCTAAATCTAATCCAATAAAGTAAAAACTCATAAAATTAGAAATGTATAATGTGATCAACCAAGAAGTGTTTTAAAGTCGCAGCACTAAACTCAAACTTAATAAAACAATTTAATGTAAATTTAACTATTCTAAAGGATTGACCGTTACGTGTTACAGTAATTTTTTTTATATACCTTAGCTTTAATGTTTAAGTTATCAAAAATCGCGCGAATTCTGTAACAAATGTAATTCAACACACCATCAACTTCGTTTTATTAGGTAATTAGGAAAAATAGCTACGTTGAAAAAAGAAACCAACATAAATATTTAATAGAAGAATCCGTTGTTTTTTTTTGGTTAAATTGAAACTGCATTTATGACGTACATTTATATGAGTTTTATTTTAAATTCTTAAGCTTTCGAGGTTGATATGTTTATGATTATAAACAACTTTCGGCTTAGACCGCGTCGTACACAGTAAAAAATATTTTGTTAATTTCACTTTTATTTAACAACATTTTAATAGTTACTTAGTTAGAGTAAATAGCAACTGTATTTTTTAGTTACTTTTACTGATGGGATAATGCTAGGTGAATAAGCAGTAAATTTACAAAACACGTTGTAGAAATAACTCATATAATGTCAATTATTGCAGTTTTAGATAATCATGTATCAAAATGTTGTTGTTATAACAATAAATGTAGTACAGTTTGACAGTTATGCTGTTGTTGAAGTTGGTTCCATAGGTTTTGATAAATTTACTAAAAATAGGACCTGTTGGAACTAAAAATTGTAGTTAATTTAACTATATATTTTTTACTGTGTAGTAAAACACCTAGACTTAGGCTTGGTCATAGTCTCTTCTTGAGAGCCAAAACAAGAAGTAGAACTTGGCCTTTGCCGTATTGTCGTTTGTGAACCCAAACAAACTGATGTTTTGCAAGACATTGCAGCTTGCATCTTCAGAGTGGTAAATGTCACTGAAAGAAAAAGTATAAATGACGATATTTATACCAGTAGCGATTAGCTTGATTAACGAACGTTATGTTTCCGTTACCGCTTGAAAAGTGAAAAGATAACATAAAAATTTAACGTAACGTTTTTCTCTTAGTAATAATTAAGTAGTTGTGTTACACCTTCAGGTAGGAGAAGCAAAAAACCCTTCCTTAGTAGATTTTTACAGGCGACGTTTCGTGGCGTTATTGTGCGCATTTCATCATGGCCAATAAAAAACGAGCTCAAGGTGAACTGTCCGATGAACTAGTCACAAAATTAAAATTCAATAAATAAACAAACAATGACATTAACAGTTAGTGTAGAGATAAAAATATAATAAATTACAAACAGAAAACATTTACATAGACAAACATCATCTAACTTATTTATAGTTAGTTCCAATTGTTTATTTATTTATTGAAATTAATTTTGTGACTAGCTTATCGAACAGCTCATCTTGGGTCCGTTTTTTATTGGCCATGATGAAATGCGCTCAATAGCGCTACGAAACGTCGCCTATAAAAATCTACCAAGAGTGACTTTTTTGCCTCTCCTACCTGAAAGTGTAATACAACTACTAAATAAAAATGTATCTTACCACAGAATAATTATTGAAAGAATTTGTAAAACACATTCCTTACGAATTATATGCTATACTTTTTCTACAACTATAATCTGTTTAATTATTAATCAAAGTCAAGTTAAACTTTTTACAAGAACAAATAACGCAAAAAATAAATAATCTGAAATTAAAAATTTGTGTTGGTAGTATACCTGCAGTAATACCTAAAACGACAATTAAAAATTATATGTCGAAACCAGTCCAAACTGTATTTATTTTATGTAAATTATAAGTGTAACTATTATTTGAGTTTTAGCTATTTACCTGCATTTAGAAAAAAATGTAATTATAATTTACTTGCTGTAAATACATTTTAGTTAACTTTATGAATCATTTACTAGTTTAATTTTTTTAATACATTGATTTTAAGCAAACGTTAATATGAATGAGCTGTCAGTTTAAAAAATATCGATTGTTTACAACATTTTGCTTTTACAGCTAGTAAATAAAAGAAATGTATTTATGAGAAATGTAAATGTAATTTCTTACAAGCTATAAAGAATAAGATGTGAATATGACAAAGCAAATAAGGTAAATTTGTAAATATTTAGAAATAATTTGTAATTAATGGGTGTTATTATTAGGATTGGAGATTCACAATCTAAAAAAGTAATAAGAAAATTAGTGGTTTTAATAGCATTGTTTTGGAGTAAAAACTGTTTTAATCTTTTTATAACGAACATTTAGAAAATGCAAGAAAAGATTAATTACCGCAATGAATCGAATATGCTACAAAAATCTACTGTGAATTTAAATATAAGAAATATTGCAATAAATAGAAATTTTAAACATAACAAATCTATTGCAGCTTAACAATCTCGTTACTTAGAAAAATGATACTGTAGAAAAAACAAGAAGACAATTATAACAGTGAAGATAACAGTGATTGTTTTCGCTAATAATTACTTTTAAATACGTAATTTTTTCAATGTATAACCAGTGATTTGTACTAGTTTTGTAACCATTGATTGTTCTTGTAGAATTTATCTTATGAAGAAAGGTTTTACTGTAATTTTTAGTCTAAATGCTTGTAAACTTTCACAAACAACTCGATTACAATTTTGTTTTATCTAAGTGAACATGTGTAACTTAAACGCACATCGACTCGGTAGGAATGTATGCAAGATAAAAATAATGCTATCTTTGCGTATAAATAGCTTTAAAACACATATAAAACGAGATCCGACAGGTTGCCAAATATACCGGATCTCGACTTAAGTCTAAAATTTAAATTGAAGTTATATACAATAAAATTACTAGGGCGCCCTCTTCAGCTTAAACAGCTGAACTGCTCGTGTATAAAATTGGTCAAAAAGGGTAAAAAGTGAGCTCCAGGCAAAAATTTGGAATTTTACCAAGCTGCAATGTCTTGCGAAACGTCAGTTTATTTGGGTTCACGAACGACAATACTGCAAAGGCCAAGTTCTACTTCTTGTTTTGGCTGTCAAGAAAAGACTAGGACCAAGCCTAAGTTTGGGTGTTTAACTACGACGCGGTCTAAGCCGAAAGTCGCTTATAATCATAAACATAACAACCGCGAAATCTTAAGATTTTATATCGTACTATTTTTGTTTAAGTATAAAAATACTTCTAAAATTGGCGTTTAAATGTAATCAACGAAAGCAAAATGCTCAAGAAATTTGAAGAAGCTGAGGTTGCGTACTTAATAATTAATAATAATGTGTTTGACTATTTGTTTTCTTTTTTTATTTTCTCTAGGCTCTACCGGCTATGAATCGATAGATCCGTTTCACTGCAGCCACAACTCCGATGAAGATCCGACCTTTCATCCGGAAAAGCTGCGCTTAAAACCAACTTTAGTGAATAATCTGCTGTTCAAAATTTTTTCTTTAAAATCAAACAATGTTGCAGATAAAATAGCCCTTTCTAAGTGGATAGACCAACCAATTAAGCATTATTACTAAAGAACGGAAAAAATGCATTTTGCATTTTTTCTTGTTTTTTAGACAAAGTGCATTTTTGTAAAATTACTACTCCAAACTAAAAACACATTCCTCATACCTAAAAAGAGAATTAAGGCAGTTCTCTCACGTGGCTCATTTAGTTATAGCTTTGTTCTCACGATTTGTAAAAATTTCTAATAATTTTTCTCTTATTGTAGCTAATGTTAAAATAATTCTAGTGTCATTTTTATTTTTTTTAAATTAAAGCTTGATTAATTGGCCAAAACATAACTAACATTATCTGTGTCGTGCAGCAGTTATTTTTTATTTTCTTTTTTAATGTTATATTTTAAAAAATGAAAAAATTATAACAAAGTAAAATTCATAATAAGGTTTGTTTTCAACTATAAATATTGGAAAATATATTTAAAAAATTGTTTTTTACTACCTACAAATTTACAAACGACAGAGTGGTAAATCCCTACCGCATTGCTGTTTACATTTAAAATCACGCTATCAGCATTTTATTTTAGTCGTCCACTACAAGCTTCATAAGTAGATGCCTTTTTAGACTTATAACTCCTTGTTCCGCCAAATGTACAAGAATTTATAGACTTGTTACTTGAATTAAGAAGTGAAATGATGCCGCAAAAAACAAATACTTGTTTATTTGCAACTCTGATGCAGCTAGTAAAAATCAAAGTGCCCAATTCAAAAGCGTACTAAACGGTTAAGGTTGCAACATTGTTAACGTTATTTGACAAAGGGAACCAAATTGAATACAAAAACAAGACATTAACTTCATTAATATTAATTCTGATTCCGTACAAAAAAACAAACCTTCGACTACAAACGACTGTGCAGGAGAAAAAAGTTGCAGTTTATCAAGTTCTAAAAATGTTGCAATAATAGAAAAGAAGCCGAATAGTTAGGACAGAAAAACAGAAAAAAATGGTACCGTCACACTTTAAACAGCATATTAAAAAGAACTAAGCTCTAAAAATGCTTAGGTGTGTGAGCTTATAAACCAACAGAAAGTGAAGACTTTTGTTTATAATATGTACACAACCGCAGAATTATATTGACACTCAATTTTTATTTGCTTTTTAGTTCTTCTTTAACGCTTCATACAAAAAAAATCCTTTCGTAAAATTAAATGATTTATCCTGTTGTAATTTGATCTGGAGATATACTGTATATATGTATAATGACTTGTTTTATATTACTTCATGTATATATTATACTTACCTTACTAATCTGTAATATAAGCAAATTAAACAAAAATTGACTGGGAGAAAATACGAAGTATGTAGGTACGACTAAATTCAGAAACGTAATTATATCCATATACGTCATGTACATACATCTTTGTATCGTTTTTGCCTCTAGCGGTGTTGCCAATATGATGAGGCAAATACGTACTAGTAGCATACGGAGGTGGTTTGGAACTAAATACATCATGAGTATAAAACAGCAGCGCCTCTAGTGAATAAGTAGTAGAACTGTATTGTATTTTTGTATGGATATTTAGATCGTTTTCACCTCCGGCAAAAAAATCGTCAAACGAAAGAGAGTGTCTCAAGAAAGATAATACAGATGAAAAATAAGAAAAACGCTTTCGGCTCCGAAAACGGAGGCAAACACGTAAAAACGGAGGCGAAATCGATCTATTCATATAGCATTCGGAGGCGTATGAGTACTAAATGCATATATATATATATAATATATATATATATATATATGCATTTGTATCCTCTTTGGCTCCGCATATCTTTAGGACGCCCATCTATCCGGTTGAATAAATTGTGTTACACAAGTTTTTTCCGTATTTAAAGGATCAGGTGTTACACCATTTTACAGGCAAAGGTAGAGGGGTAATGATATCACAAGTTTTTTTCATACAAAATACAAATCTGTATTTAGTACTACCCTAACTCCATATGGGATTACAACGTTTTCGCCTCCTTATATATAAAACTGTAAAATGCTACGGTTGAGTTCACCTCCAGCGACGCTGCCAAAGTTTAAAAATATTTTCAACGCATTTGACAAAACAGCTTATGCACGCTGCGATAATACAGCATCATATTTTGTACTTGTGATTTAGTTTTACAGTGGTACAACTTAATTTTCAGTTATTGTGTGCAGACAGTGTATTAACATTGTCTTTGAGTAATGTGCAGTTAAACTAGACTGCTGCAATAAATACTTGTTTGCAGTAAGTAAAAGTTTCTTTTATTACAAAATAGATGTATTGGCGTATTGCTGAGAACTCAAAATATTCTATAATTGCTTAGGTACGTCTTTTCAATTACTGTGGTGTACAAAATTCTTGACAACGTTTAAATGTTTTATCGCTAAATTCATTTTTTATGATTATAAGCGGTTTGTGGCTTAGACCGCGTCGTAGTTAAACACCCAGACTTAGGCTTGGTCTTAGTCTCTTCTTGAGAGCCAAAACAAGAATTAGAACTTGGCCTTTGCCGTATCGTCGTTCGTGAACCCAAACAAACTGACGTTTCGCAAGACATTGCAGCTTACATCTTCAGAGTGGAAAATGTCACTGAAAGAAAAAGTGTAACCAAGATTTGCTTAGTCTTAAACCGTCTTCTCGGTTCATATTACATGAATGTTTTTCTATTTCCACAGCTTCGCGGATTAGTCTGGGAAAGTAGAAAGGAGTTCTAGCCAACACTTTAGTTTTGTCAAAGTTCAGCGTGTGTCCTTGGTTTCACACGTGTTCCGCCACTGCTGATTTATTAACTCTGCGGTGTTTACACTCAGCCATATGTTCTTTTACTTTACACTTATTTCAGTTATAACGACAACTTGTTTAAACAAGTAGAAGGAGCGGCTTTGCGTTCACCGTTCTCTCCAGTTATAGTCAATATTTACATGGAATATTTTGTAACTGAAATTATGAAAAATGTTGAGTTAAAACCAAAAACTTGGTTCAGATATGTTGATGATACGTTTGCTGTATGGCCTCATGGTGATAAGGTAAAATAATCGAAAATTAAGACATTCAGTTTATAGAAAGAAAACGCACACTAAGAGATACTTAAACGCAGAGACTCTGTTTTGCATACTTTAGCCAAAAGAGCTATACGTGTGTCAGATAATGAAAATCTACAAAAAGATAAGGTAACACTGTTGCAGTACCTACAACAAAACGAATACGGGTTGAAAGACATCCAAAACGCATGGAAAAGAGCAATAAATCTAAAAGTCAAACAGCCTTATCACTCCTACTAGCACCGCTTATTTACCTTACTGCATGGGTTTGACAGACAAAACAAACAGGGTGTTAAAAAAACAATATTAAAACTGTCTTTACGATTTAGGATACCCTGAACACCTGGTTTACATTTGTTAAAACAAACGAGGGGCTCTAAAACATGCTGGAGTTTACAAAATTCGTTGTTCCTGTGAATCAAGTAATATAGGACAGACGGGACGCTCTATTGAAGTTAGAGTACAAGAACATATAACTGACTTCAAACACCGCAGAGTTACTAAATCAGCAGTAGCAGAACACACGAGGAACCAAGGACACACGCTAAACTTTGACCATACTAAAGTGTTGGCTAGAACTCCTTTCTACTTTCCCAGATTAATTCGTGAAGCTGTGGAAATAGAAAAACATCCATGTAATATGAATCCAGAAGACGGTTTAAGACTCAACAAATCTTGGCTACCAGTATTATATCCTCTAAAACAAAGATCAACCTTCTTGGAAAGGACACAAACACTTACTCCAAGTAATAACGATGTCAGTCAAGCGGCAACGGAAAGATTGGTATAAATATCCTCATTTACACTTTTTCTTTCAGTGACATTTACCACTCTGAAGATGCAAGCTGCAATGTCTTGCGAAACGTCAGTTTGTTTGGGTTCATGAACGACAATACTGCAAAGGCCAAGTTCTACTTCTTGTTTTGGCTGTCAAGAAAAGACTAGGACCAAGCCTAAGTTTGGGTGTTTAACTACGACGCGGTCTAAGCTGAAAGTCGCTTATAATCATAAACATAACAACCGCGAAAACTTAAGATTTTATATCGTACAATTTTTGTTTAAGTACAAAAATACTTCTAAAATTGGCGATCAAATGTAATCAAGGAAAGCAAAATGCTCAAAAAATTTGAAAAAGCTGAGGTTGCGTACTTAATAATTAATAATAATGTGTTTGACAATTTGTTTTCTTTTTTTATTTTCTCTAGGCTCTACCGGCTATGAATCGATAGATCCGTTTCACTGTAGCCACAACTCCGATGAAGATCCGACCTTTCATCCAGAAAAGCTGCGCTTAAAACCAACTTTAGTGAATAATCTGCTGTTCAAAAGTTTTTCTTTAAAAGCAAACAATATTGCAGATAAAATAGCCCTTTCTAAGCATTTTGCATTTTTTCTTGTTTTTTGGACAAAGTGCATTTTTGTAAAATTACTACTCCAAACTAAAAACACAATCCTCATACCTAAAAAGAGAATTAAGGTAGTTCTCTCACGTGGCTCATTTAGTTATAGCTTTGTTCTCACGATTTGTAAAAATTTCCAATATTTTTTCTCTTATTGTAGCTAATGTTAAAATAATTCTAGTGTCGTTTTTATTTTTATTTTTTTTAAATTAAAGCTTGATTAATTGGCCAAAACATAACTAACATTATCTGTGTCGTGCAGCAGTTATTTTTTATTTTCTTTTTTAATGCTATATTTTAAAAAATGAAAAAATTATAACAAGGTAAAATTCATAATAAGGTTTGTTTTTAACTATAAATATTGGAAAATGCATTTAAAGAAAGTACATTTAAAAAATTATTTTTTACTACCTACAAATTTACAAACGACAGAGTGGTAAATCCCTACCGCATTGCTGTTTACATTTAAAATCACTGTATCAGCATTTTATTTTAGTCGTCCACTACAAGCTTCATAAGTAGATGCCTTTTTAGACTTATAACTCCTTGTTCCGCCAAATGTACAAGAATTTATAGACTTGTTACTTGAATTAAGAAGTGAAATGATACCGCAAAAAACAAATACTTGTTTATTTGCAACTCTGATGCAGCTAGTAAAAATCAAAGTGCCCAATTTGCCAAATACATGGACCACACAGTAAAAACTCACTATGAATTCTACGAAATAAGTCAAAAGCGTACTAAACGGTTAAGGTTGCAACATTGTTAACGTTATTTGACAAAGGGGGCCAAATTGAATACAAAAACAAGGTATTAACTTCATTAATATTAATTCTGATGAAGAGGGCATTTTACCGAACTCACCACTGTACCCGTACAAAAAAACGAACCTTCGACTACAAACGACTGTGCAAGAGAAAAAAGTTGCAGTTTATCAAGTTCTAAAAATGTTGCAATAATAGAAAAGAAGCCGAATAGTTAGGACAGAAAAACAGAAAAAATTGGTACCGTCACACTTTAAACAGCATATTAAAAAGAACTAAGCTCTAAAAATGCTTAAGTGTGTGAGCTTATAAACCAACATAAAATGAAGACTTTTGTTTATAATATGTACACAACAGCAGAATTATATTGACACTTAATTTTTATCTGCTTTTTAGTTCTTCTTTAACGCTTCATACAAAAAAAAATCCTTTCGTAAAATTAAATGATTTATCCTCTTGTAATTTGATCTGGAGATATACTGTATATATGTATAATGACTTGTTTTATATTACTGCATATATATATTATACTTACCTTACTAATCTGTAATATAAGCAAATTAAACAAAAATTGACTGGGAGAAAATACGAAGTATGTAGGTACGACTAAATTCAGAAAAGTAATTATATCCATAAACGTCATGTACATACATCTTTGTATCGTTTTTGCCTCTAGCGGTGCTGCCAATATGATGAGGCAAATACGTACTAGTAGCATACGGAGGTGGTTTGGAACTAAATACATCATGAATATAAAACAGCAGCGCCTCTAGTGAATAAGTAGTAGAACTGTATTGTATTTTTGTATGGATATTTAGATCGTTTTCAACTCCGGCAAAAAAATCGTCAAACGATAGAGAGTGTGTCAAGAAAGATAATACATATGAAAAATAAGAAAAACGCTTTCGGCTCCGAAAACGGAGGCAAACACGTAAAAACGGAGGCGAAATCGATCTATTCGTATAGCATTCGGAGGTGTATGAGTACTAAATGCATATATATATATATATATATATATATATATATATATATATATATATATATATATATATATGCATTTGTATCCTCTTCGGCTCCGCATATCTTTAGGACGCCCATCCATCCGGTAGAACAAATTATGTTACACAAGTTTTTTCCGTATTTAAGGAGTCAGGTGTTACACTATTTTACAGGCAAAGGTAGAGGGGTAATGATATCACATGTTTTTTTTATACAAAATACAAATCTGTATTTAGTACTACCCTATCTCCATATGAGATTACGACGCTTTCGCCTCCTTATATATATAATTGTAAAATGCTACGGTTGAGTTCACCTCCAGCGGCGCTGCCAAAGTTTAAAAATATTTTCAACGCATTTGACAAAACAGCTTATGCACGCTGTGATAATACAGCACCATATTTTGTACTTAGTTAAACCAAACTGCTGCAATAAATACTTGTTTGAAGTAAGTAAAAGTTTCTTTTATTTCAAAATAGATGTATTGGCGTATAGCTGAGAACTCAAAATATTCTAATAAATGCTTAGGTACGTCTTTTCAATTACTGTAGTGTACAAGATTCTTGACAACGTTTAAATGTTTTATCACCAAATTCATTTTTTAATTTGGATTATTTTTATGATTATAAGCGGCTTTCGGCTTAGACTGCGTAGTAGTTATACACCCAGACTTAGGCTTGGTCTTAGTCTCTTCTGGAGAGCCAAAACAAGAATTAGAACTTAGCCTTTGCCGTGTTGTCGTTCGTGAACTCAAACAAAATGACGTTTGCAGCTTGCATCTTCAGAGTGGTAAATGTCACTGCAAGAAAAAGTGTAGCCAAGATTTGCTGAGTCTTAAACCGTCTTCTCGGTTCATATTACATGGATGTTTTTCTATTTCCACAGCTTCGCGGATTAGTCTGGGAAAGTAGAAAGGAGTTCTAGCTAACACTTTAGTTTAATCAAAGTTCAGCGGGTGTTCTTGGTTTCACATATGTTCTGCCACTGCTGATTTAGTAACTCTGCGGTGTTTGCAGTCAGCCATATGTTCTTTTACTTTACACTTATTTCAGTTATAAGGACAACGTGTTTAAACAAGTAGAAGGAGCGGCCTTGCGTTCACCGCTCTCTCCAGTTATAGCCAATTCACATGGAATATTTTGTAACTGAAATTATGAAAAATGTTGAGTTAAAACCAAAATATTGGTTTAGATAGTTGATAATACGTTTGTTGTATGGCCTCATGGCAAAGATAAACTAAATCAGTTCTTTCAACATCTAAACTCTGCACATAACAGCATTAAATTTACTATGGAGTTAGAACATAACAGCAGCCTAACCGTTCTTGATGTACTGGTGATAAGGTAAAATAATGGAAAATTGGGGCATTCAGTTTATAGAAAGAAAACGCACAATAATAGATACTTAAACGCAGAGACTCTGTTTTGCAAACTTTAGCCAAAAGAGCTATACGTGTGTCAGATAATGAAAATCTACAAAAAGAAAAGGAAACAATGTTGGAGTTCCTACAACAAAATGAATACGAGTTCAAAGAGATCCAAAACGCATGGAAAAGAGCAATAAATCTAAAAGTAAAAAAAGACTTATCACCTCCTACTAGCACCGCTTATTTACCTTATTGTATGGGTTCGATAGATAAAGTAAACAGGGTGCTAAAGAAATATAATATTAAAACTGTTTTACGACTAAGGATACCCTGAACACCTGGTTTACATTTGCTAAAGACAAACAAGAGGCTCTAAAACATGCCGGAGTTTACAAAATTCCTTGTTTCTGTGGATCAAGTTATATAGGATAGACGGGACGCTCTATTGAAGTTAGAGTAAAAGAACATATGACTGACTGCAAACACCGCAGAGTTACTAAATCAGCAGTTGCAGAACACGTGAGGAACCAAGGACACACGCTGAACTTCGACCAAACTAAAGTGTTGGGTAGAACTCCTTTCTACTTCTCCAGACTAATCCGCGAAGCCGTGGAAATAGAAAAACATCCATGTAATATAAATCGAGAAAACGGTTTAAGACTCAGCAAATCTTGGCTACCAGTATTATATCCTCTAAAACAAAAATCAACTTTCTTGGAAAGGCAAAAACACTTACTCCAAGTAATAACGATGTCAGTCAAGCGGTAACGGAAAGATAAAGTCCGTTAATCACGCTAATCGCTATTGGTATAAATATTGTCATTTACACTTTTTCTTTCAGTGACATTTATTACTCTGAAGATGCAAGCTGCAATGTCTTGCGAAACGTTAGTTTGTTTGGGTTCACGAACGACAATACTGCAAAGGCCAATTTCTACTTCTTGTTTTGGCTGTCAAGAAGAGACTAGAACCAAGCCTAAGTCTGGGTGTATAACTACGACGCGGTCTAAGCCGAAAGTTGCTTATAATCATAACAACCGCGAAAGCTTAAGATTTTATATCGTACTATTTTTGTTTAAGTACAAAAATACTTCTAAAATTGGCGATCAAATGTAATCAGCGAAAGCAAAATTCTCAAGAAATTTGAAAAAGCTGAGGTTGCGTACTTAGTAATTAATAATAATGTGTTTGACTATTTGTTTTCTTTTTTTATTCTCTCTAGGCTCTACCGACTATGAATCGTTAGATCCGTTTTACTGCAGCCACAACCCCGATAAAGATCCGACCTTTCATCCAGAAAAGCTGCGCTTAAAACCAACTTTAGTGAATAATCTACTGTTAAAAATTTTTTCTTTAAAAGCAAACAATGTTGCAGTTAAAATAGCCTTTTTAAATAAGCATTATTACTAAAGAACGGTTAAATGCATTTTGAATTTTTTCTTGTTTTTTGGACAAAGTGCATTTTTGTAAAATTACTACTCCAAGTTAAAAACACATTCCTCATACCTAAAAAGAGAATTAAGGTAGTTCTCTCACGTCGCTCATTTAGTTTATACCTTTGTTCTCACGGTTTGTAAAAATTTCCAATATTTTTTCTCTTATTGTAGCTAATGCTAAAACAAGTCTAGTGTCGTTTTTTAATTTTTTTTAAATTAAAACTTCATTAATTGGCCAAAACATAACTAACATTATCTGTGTCGTGCACAGAGCTGGGCAAGTTACTTTGTAAAAGTAGTTAACTACTAACTAAAGTTACTACTTTTTAAAAGTAGTGTAAGTTACTAACTACTAACTACCGTAAATCGAAAAGTAGTTAGGTTACTAACTACTCAACAGTTGTATTCTAAAATATAAGTTTTTTTTCAACTACTTGTAGAAAAAGTAGTTCTGAGATTTTATTACAAATTCTCAAAAAAAAAAAATAATAATAAAGCAAGCCTTTAAAAACAGAACTTAAAGTAATAAACTTATTCTGGTATTCAATATCCATTTCATTTTCATAAAAGTAACTTTTCAAAAAGAGCATCAGCCAATGCATTTCTTTTGAGCGAATTTATGAGTGAAAAACGAAAATAATCGCTCGACAGCAGCGAAGATTTTTAAATTATGTTATAATCATCTGACATCGATATATGAATTCTGTTATCTTCCCGGTGTTTTAACAATTCTAGTTCTATTCTTCTTGTTTTGTGAGCATGTTCATTCTCAGTATCAGAAGAAATGTGTAACTTTTTAGACAAACCAGGTTCATCAAAATCAAAAAAATCTTCATTTTGTTGAAGTAATACTTTGTTTACGTTTAGATCAGTGGCATTTAACATTTCAAAACCAATTAGGTTTGCTGCATTTATAAAAATTTTTTGAATAGTCTTTACATTCATGTTTACTTCTGCGTTACTGTTCATCACTTGAAGGACGCGTTTTAACCTGCGAAACTGCAATGCAAGCTGAATACTTGTAGCCATTGCATGTAATTGAAGCCGCTAATAAAGTAGTTTAATTATTAGTAAAGTAGTTAAGCTATTAACAAAGTAGTTTAACTATTGTTGTAGTTAAAATAGAGTAGCTAACTACTTTTTAAATACGATTACACGAAAGAGGTAATTTATTCCAACTACAGTTACATCATTAAATTAAAGTAACTTGAATATATAGAATGCAACTATCGTCAACAATAAAGTAGTTAGATTAGTAGCTTAACTACTTTGTAATTAACTACTGCCCAGCTCTGGTCGTGCAGCAGTTATTTTTTATTTTATTTTTTAAAGTTATATTTTAAAAAATGTAAATTTATAGCAAAGTAAAATTCATAATATGGTTTGTTTTTAACTATAAATATTAGAAAATAGATTTAAAAATTGTTTTTACTACCTATAAATTTGCTAACGACAGAGTGGTAAATTTCTACCTACCGCATTGCTGTTTACATCAGCATTTTGATTTAGTCGTCCACTACTGGCTTCATAAGTACATGCCTTTTAGACTTATAACTCTTTGTTTCCGCCAAATGTACAAGAATTTATAGACTTGTCACTTGAATTAAGAAGTGAAATGATTCCGCAAAAAAGAAATATTTGTTTATTTGCAACTCTGATGCAGCTAGTAAAAATCAAAGTGCCCAATTTGCCAAATTCATGGGCCACACAGTAAAAACTCTCCATTAATTTTACGAAATAAGTTAAAAAGCGTACTAAACGGTTAAGTTTGCAACATTGTTAACGTTATTTGACAAAGGGGACCAAATTGAATACAAAAACAAGGCGTTAACTATCATTCACATTAATTCTGATGAAGAAGGCATTCTACCAAATTCACTACCGGCACCCGTACAAAAAAACAAACCGTCGACTACAAAAGACTGTGCAGGAGAAAAAAGTTGCAGTTTATCAAGTTTTAAAAATGTTGCAAAAATAGAAAAGAAGCAGAATAGTTAGAAGAACAAAAAAACAGAAAAAATTGGTATCGTCACTTTAAACAGCATACTAAAAAGAAATAAGCTCTAAAAATGCTTGGGTGTGTGAGCCTATAAACCAACAGAAAGTAAAGACTTTTGTTTATAATATCTACACAACAACAGAAAAACAAAAATACGTAGTCATTTTGACATAATATCATTATTTTATTATTTGTATGCTTTCATTTTATTACTTTTATAATTTTTGTTAAATAAACTTTATAACTGCGTGTTATTTATTTAATTGTAACTAAACAGCTACCTAAAAACAAAATTATTTTTTTTAATAATATGATTAAAACATTTCTACAAAATAAAATGAATTTAAATATAAGATCAGAGGCTTCCATGGCCGAAGTAAAGTGAAAACGTTTTTTTGGGTTTAAACCGTTTTAAAGTAGAAACCGAAGTTGCCAACGTTTCGTTCAAAGTCCAAAACAGTGTCCCAGATCTAACAATTAATTAATATTATTTATTTTTGCATAAAGATTTTATTCTGTAGATAACGGCATCTTTTCATTTAAACTTTTTTGTTTTTCTCTAGGTGTCACAGTAAACTTTTTCGTAAAATGAAATGGTTTATCCTCTTGTAAATTTGATCTGGAGATATACTGTATATATGTATAATGACTTGTTTTATATTAATTCATATCAATATCATACTTACCTTACATTTCTGTAATATAACCAAATTAAACAAAAATTGACTGGGAGAAAATACGAGGTATGTAGGTACGACTAAATCCAGAAAAGAATTATATCCATATACGTCATGTACATATATCTTTGTATCGTTTTTGCCTCTAGCCGTGTTGCCAATATGATGAGGCAAATACGTACTAGTAGCATAAGGAGGTGGTTTGGAACTAAATACATCATGAATATAAAACAGCAGCGCCCCTAGTGAATAAGTAGTAGAACTGTATTGTATTTTTGTATGGATATTTAGATCGTTTTCACCTCCGGCAAAAAAATCGTCAAACGATAGAGAGTGTCTCAAAAAAGATAATACAGATGAAAAATAAGAAAAACGCCTTCGGCTCCGAAAACGGAGGCAAACACGTAAAAACGGAGGCGAAATCGATCTATTCATATAGCATTCGGAGGTGTATGAGTACTAAATGCATATATATATATATAGACATATAAACCGGTTGCTGTTGAGCCCGTAGAATATATAAACGTTACGCTCTGTAGCCCGAAGAAACGCTATTAAGCCCGGTTTCGGGCTCATCTACGTATCCATGTGTATATAATCAAAATACGATTATATAAGCATCAAAACGTGTAAATCCAAAAATTTGGCCGGGCTTCATATTGTACCGTTTATATCTTCATTATATATAAAATAGTTCAGAGTTAGTCGCTGCAGAGGTCGCTTTTATATACAAACTGTCTACAGACACGGACGGTACGTTGTGTAGCCCAACATGCGACAACGTTGGACGGGCTTAATAACAAGCAGTAAACGTATAGTCTAAGTGTATTTTACTTTAGTATGAATTTTATGCACTTTTTGAGTATCATCACGTATAATTTTTCACAATAACAATACAAACGGTTTTAGTCAAAAATCGGAAGTTGATTTTTAAAAACGTTTGCAATTTCTACGTGATGCTTGTACGTACTTATATAGAATGTGGTACTTTTATAACTATTAAATTAAATTTAAAAAAAGTATTGAAAAAATTATTTAAAAACCTCTAAAGAGATTTGGATCAAAAGTACAATATAGGTAGCTAAGAAACTTCAAAGTTATAAGAATGATTTGTTGGTTCATTCATGATGTGATACCTATAAAATAATTTGAAACATAAATACATACATTTAATAAAAACCATATAACGAAAAAGGTATGTCTTAGGATATGATATTAGCATTTCTCATATATTTTTTTTTCTTTTACTAAAAATCATTAAAAACAATGTAGGAATCTTGTTTTGTAGTGTAAAAATTCTTAGAAGCATGGAAATTTTTTAGTAGTCTGAAAGAGTTTTGTAAAATCAGTTGGAAAATATTACTTCTCGTGAAATAATTCTGGAAAGTTATGATAATTTTGCAGATAACACTGTACAATTCAAAAAAATTAAATTTGGTTTTACCAACACAAAGCTTTTACAAACAAAATTAAAAAAAAAAAAAATAGACCTAGCAGAAAGAGAAACAAAACTTACAGTCATAAATTTACTTAAAAGTTAGAAAAATAATAATTAAGACAAACAGTTAATCCACTTCTTACAAGAAATAAGATATTTTTTTAAAGTTTGAGTTATTTCATATGAAATCGTCTAAAAGTAAAAGATGACTTATTTTAGAGTCCTAAAAAAGAAATCTGCGCACATTTAGTTTTGATGAACACCCGTTTTCACCTGACCGAATTGAAAAACATAATTTTTATGCTTTTTTTGAGTGCACAACGAAAATTTATTCAATACCGATCAACAATGACGCGCTGCTAAAAATACGTTTTTTAACTTATTTTCAGTGATTTTTAACTGACTCTAGTGTCTATGTCGTTTAATGTAAGCACCTAAAGTTATTCAGAAATTAAGTTTAATTATCCTAAAAAGAATAAACCCAACAACTGATCAAAAAAACCCACTTTTAGTACAAAAAAAATGCTTGAAATTCAATGAAATCGCGTTTTTCAGGCTACATTGGTCGTCTTGTTGTTGTCACATTCTTAGTGTCGATACACTTTTTTTAAAGCAAATATCTAAGTAATTTTATTAGGTTAAAAATATTATTTGCAATTGGTTACTTTTTTGTGTAGTTTTATCTATTTTGTTTGTATCTTATAGTATAGCAAGTAGGTTGAATGTTTTTTAAACGTGATATTATGTTTTTATTTTCATTGAAATTGTGTGTATTTTAAGTGAGATTTATTACGTAAATATAACATATGATGGAATATTGAATTTTTTGAAACAAAACATTATATTTTCTTAGAAGGTTTAGCTTATTGGCTTAACGATATTGACAGCATCACAATTATAGAAAACTGAATACCTTTACGGTATCAACTAGCTGTAACCGTGAGAAACCTAAACTATATTAAATTATTGTACCTTTTTATGTTATTATCTTATTAATACATGTGTTACAGCAGCTTGAACATTCACACTCGATACAAAAAACTAATTTTTATGCCAAGAATTTCGTTAGAGCAGAAATCCAACATTGTTTCTGGAGTTACTATATGATGATCTGCAGTTCGTTCTAAGCTTTTTTTTAATAGTTTGTGACGGTCCGATTAATGATAAATCTGTTACTTTAATCGGCATTTAACGTCCACATTAAGGAATAAATAAATTGAGTGAAAATGTTTCAGACTACTTATTAGAATTCCTCAAGTTCGTTATTTGAAACAGAGTATTCTATTTACTATCACATACATATTTTAATTTCAACTAAAATTTCATGATAATGTTGTATGACATACTGTATGCCCAAAACTAACCTTTAAATTTATTTCCGATTTATTAAAAAAACTTTGTGTGCGTAAATAAGAATATGTAGGTACAAACATGTAAACAGGTTGTTGTTGAGCCCGTAAAACATATAAACGCTACGTTCTCAAGCCCGAAGAACCGTTATATATCCCAGTTTTAGGCGCATCTCTGTATATATGCGTATGTCATCAAAATACGATTGTAGAATCATTATTTTTTTTATTATGCGGTATATTGTAAGTTTGATTTAAAAATTAATTTGTGCTTGTCAAATGACGACAAATAACACACTCTAGGTTAGTCGTGGTACTTGCGGCAACGGTTAAATTTAACATTTCTTTAAAAAAGTTGCCAAAAACAGAGTTACATGCGGAATTTTAAAGAAAATTATTTAATTTGATGCCGTTTTGAGTAGGATTTTTTCAGATAAGAATTTGCTAATACACAGAAGTTATAGCCTACAATTTTGAATTATATTTACAAATAAAACAAACTTTGCACCAATCATAAAAAGAGTTTAATGCTTGAATACAGTTTTTATTTTAAATCTGCAGAAAGTTTATTTGTTACGTCAATATTAATCAAGTTAAATTTAAAAAAAAAATTATTAGATCACAAGATGTTTAAGAGAGTTATCTGCAAAGACTAAACGCAAATGTTAAAATTTCAAATCATTCGAATTTCGCTTAATAACTACGTTTAGAGCGTGTATAATATTGGCAACACAGTCGGGGTTAACAGCGCGCTAATAACGTCGTGTAGAAAGGCGTTACCGCCCGGGCTCATCGGGCACCTGTTTACATATCGGGCTCAATTGCGTGCAGTTTATACCTATATATATATATATATATATATATATATATATATATATATATATATTGCAACGGCAACTTCTACGTTTATATCTTTAGGCGGCTAGTTAGATTAACCGGTATAATGGTACTACTGATACAAAACAAAACCTATTTACGTGGGATTTAGCATATTAAATATTTCAAATTTTTTTTTATGAATTTTATTATGACTACTTTTGGAGAAAACGTCAAATTGTTATATACAGACACCGATAGTTTGATTTATAGTTTTAAAAATATAAACAGCTATGAGTATATTTAACAAAACAGTCATCGTTTTGACACTTCTGATTATCAAGATTCTGATTATGACATTAATAACATTTATCAAATAAAATTAAAAAACAAAAAACAACCGGGAATAATGAAAGATGAAAATAATGGAATGATAATGCTTGAATTTGTAGTGCTTAGATCAAAAATGTACTCTTACATTGTTGATGACGATTTTTTTTTAAAATTAATTAAAAAATTTAAGGGATAAAAAATCTATCAAATCAATTACCTTTGAAGATTATAAAAAATGTTTATTTGTTAAAAAAATTTTTGAAGCTGATCAACGACTTATTAAATCTAAGCAACATAATGACTTTTCAGTTAAACAAAGTAAAATTGTTCTTAGTCCTTACGATGACAAACGCATGCTCAGTTTTGATAGTACCGATACAAGACCGTGGGGGTATCTATATCAACCGTTTGGAGGGGATTAAATTATAAAATCGTTGCTTGTAAAATCTTAATTTCATACGTTCAGTTGCGATTCGAAGGCTTACAACTTTAATATGATGATTGTCGGTTTACAAATTGCTTTAGAAGCACAACAAGCTAAAGAAAAAGTTTACGAAAAATATCTCAAAAATGCAATTCGTTTTAATGTAACAGATTCTGCAAAAGAAACTCTAGCATTTTTGTTGAAGAAAGAAAACTTTGTTGTTCCAAGCGATATTATTTCTTTTGCCCCATTGTATGGAAATAAATTAAGAGTGGATGACTTGTGTCAACTTTTGGACAAGAGACGAAGCCTAGACAATTATGTCAACAACATTGTGTCTGTTTGCAGAATAGAAAAATGTGAATCGATAAATTTAAATAAACTAGACGATATATTAGTTCTACATAGTTTAGAGCGCAATATTTCATTCAAATTGTATATTTTGAAGTTACTATCTAACTTTAACATTATCAATGCATGTCATTTAAACTATCCTGTACAAAATATTTTTAAAAATCATAAAGTTATTAAATCGTGTATAGACGAATGCATTTGCAATGCATCATACCTTACTGATGTTCAAATTCTAAAAAAAATTATTACCGCTCTTATCTGTCGAAACATATCTTTTAAATTTAATCCTTTAGAAAACGAGAAACGTGCGGAAATATTGTTGTAGATACAGAAAAATATAAGTAAAGGAGCACATCATCCAGATGCTGTATTAGGTTGGACATCTGGTCCAGATTCGGCAAAATGGCCTTCTACTAATTTAGAAGATTACAAAGAAACGTTATCTTATCTAATGTTAATTACACATTAATAACAATAAAAAACTATTATTTATATTTTGTTTTATTTTAAACCTTTTGATGTACATACTATTTTTACTACCTATCGCAAAATCCTTAAATAATAATACATAAAATTTACCTACATGATTCACTATACTAATGATATATTTTTTATTGGTACATATTTCACAATCCTATCGTGAAGTATTAAACAATATGCAGTTGTTTTATCTGGAATATTTACATTTGTTTTAAATTCAATTTTAATATCTATAGGAACTCTTTTTAATTCCTCCCTTTGCTTAGAACAGTCTATAACTGCGATTGAGGCATATCTTTTAAATTATTTTCTGGTGTAAATTTCGGCTCGCTATCTTTGTAAAAGAACGAAGTTTAACATTCGGTGAATAATTCGTACAACAAAGCATACTGGTTGTTTGTAAAATTTAAATTGAAATGGTCGTAAGGATATACTGCTTCATTAAGAAAAACTTTAATATTAATCAAATTGCAATGATCAAAGCGACTGCAGTCTTTATTTATTTGATTTTTTCTATTGGTCTGAAATCCAAAGATTATACATTGAGGCTTCTCTACTGAAGACTTAATAGCCCACGTATGTTTTTGTGTTTGTGGTAATGATGGGTATTCGTGTAATTCTCTACTTCTGAATGGAATGTATAATTTTCTTCCACTTTTAATAATATCGAGCAGTTTTAATTGTTCTTTAATTGAAACCGATATGTGTGGAACTTGCCAACTCGCCTTACGTAGCTGAACTTTTATAGTTTTGATATTGTCATCAACTACTAAAGCGGTATTATCGGTATTACTGCGAAGCAACACCAATTCTTGTCTACAATTGATCACTACCTTTTTAAAATCTTCGCACGATCCTAAAATCTTTCGAAGAGGTATAACCGCATCAAAATTTCCTGAAGATATATCCAATAATCTTGAATTGCCTAATAAAAACCAACCACCGTTCTGAAGAGTTTTGCTTTCTTCTGTATTGTACGACACATAATCTTTTAGAACACACATAATTCCCGGATTTCTAATGCGATCGATAACTTCTCCAGAAATTTCTAAACGAATCTTCTCAAATAAAAATAAGATACCCATATTTACAAATTGAATATTGGGCGTTTGAATGCGTTCTTATCATCATATCCTTCTACCTTTCCTTGTACATGAAGAGAGCTATACCAAGGTAACGTATATAATTCTTGTTGTTGTATAGGAATTCTGATTTCATCGTTGTTGTTGATGAAGGAATTTGATGTATAAAGTGGATGACTTCGTTTTTCTGCATATGCTATTGTGGTATCAAAAACTGGTGGTTTACTTTTAAAATTTCATAATTCATTTTTACGTTCGTAATTTTACTCTTAAAGATTCGAGAAATTTTTGATTCTTTCGTGTTAAGCGATTGATTTTAGCAGACCCACTGAACAGTTGAGCTTTCTTTTTTGGGTTCATAAACTTTTTTATTGTCTTTGTAATATTAATAAGTTTACTCCAATTTTTATTTTTATTAAAGACGATTCCCATTATAATAGTTTATTGTATTTTTTAAGATGCAATCTAACTGTTATTACTTCTCTTCTAAAATCGACCAAATTTTGATCTTGATCCGTTATTTTTATAGTAATTTCGTCTATTTGCTTCGTGTTAATCGGTAAATAAATTACGTTAGTTGGAGTTTCTATAATTTTGTATCCTGGTAAGACTGTAGGAAAAAACTCATGAATCACATGTACTGGCTCGCCGTTTCTGAATGAACTGGTGATGATATTACATTCTACACATAACGCGTTTAATTTAAAAATTTTACAAGGAAAATCTGATGTGTTTCTTCTATTTGCTTTCAGGATTTTTGTTTTGCAGCCCAATAAACTACTGATGGAACCTTCCTTAGAGAAATCAATATCCAAAGTGCATATAAGTTCAGATCGTAAAGTATTATTATTTCCTTTTATGGTTATTGTAGGAGCAGACTGAGATTCATATGTATCTTTGTTTTCGTACACAGGGTATTTTAAAAGTTGTTTACCTAAATAATTATTCAAATCATCAATTTCATAAGAACCTTCAGGAATTGCCAGAGTTCGGTGCCATTTTGAAGTATAAAATGACATTTATTATTAGAGCTGTCTATATTCATGATTGAATTAAACGTTTCTAAATTTATCAAACCCAAAACATAATCTTTATCTTCTAATATGATAGGAGGATAATAATTGTAGCTCACTAAACTGTTAACTCAAATGTATCAAGATTATATACTAATCTTAAAGGTTAAGCATAAACTGTACTACTTAATCATGTTTGCATCTTATTACCTGAAACTTTATTCAAACTCGGATTTGAACCCGGGGCTTCTTGTTTACAAAGCGAACATCTCCCTAGATGAGCCACCGAGAAACCTATCATGATTATATTTATCTAAAAATTTTAAACACAAATGTCCACAGTTGACAGTATTAAAAGATTGGAAATTATTGTGATCGTAGGTTATATTACAAGGACCGTTACTCTTTAAGTATTGTGTTAATTCCAATGGAGGCTGTAAGTTTCCAAAACTATCAAAATATACTGCGCGTGTACCAATTTTTTTATAGGCTGTCCAATGTGTTCCAGCTCCATTTTTATCATCCAAATTTATTATACTACATTCAACGGCACTTACTCTTGATTTAGGTAGTTTATCTTTCATAAATACTCTGCGAAAGTTTCTTATTTCTAATTTTTTTGCATACTTGTATAAATCTATGTTAGTGAGCGCTTGTTTTGGGAGTTTTATCGTTAGTTTTTTTGTGTTTTTCGCCGTCCTTAAAAAAAGACCAAATCCTTTTTTATATGGTTGTAAATATAATTCGTTTCCAGGTTTATTTAGTGCTATTGCTTCCATAGTTTGATTATGTCTTTAGTTTTCTTTAAATTTTTCTTTGGCATGTTTTGTCGCAATTACTGTTTTGGCAACAGCAGCGGCGCCGCCACTTAACAATCCTAATACGCCAAGAGCAGCAAAAATAGGGATTAGCGGCAAAAACCCACCAACCTTTGGCACTAGTATTACACGAACAGGTTTTACTTTTTTTCGTTCTTTTAATGACTTTACAGCAGTAATTTAGATTTAGCACTTTTTATTAAATCATGAAATTTTAATCCTTTTCTATGCTTTCTTTTTGCACTCCTTGTTTTTATACAAAGTCTTTTAGTGCCAGATTGATAACTCATACCAAGTTTTATTTTAGCTTTCATAGCAGCTGTTACACCCAACGCAACTAATTTTTCTCCTAATGACTAATCAGTAGAATACAATCTCTTTTTAGCTATTTCTAATAATAAATCGTCAGCTTCATGTCTACTTTCTATATTTTTATAATTGTTATAAGCTATGTCATGCTCCTTACAAGCTTCATCTAATTTATTAATATCTCGATTTCCTTTTGCAAGTCGTTTTGTTAGTTTAGTTCCCGGTCCACAAAAATTATATCCAGGAATGTGTAATTCAACTGGTAGTTTATCAATAACTGAATTTATAAGACTTTTACCTTGATATTTATTTTTTTTGGGGTCGTTGGTTAATAATTGACTTTTGTATTAACATGTCAAGGATTTATTTATGAGCTGGGATACACGCACCAACTAACTGATTTGAAATTTAGTTATATTTGACAAACACGTTTTTTTTTAGTTTTTATCAAAATGCGAATAGTGCAACAACCAATTACACTAACAGTCGCAAATAATGATATAAAAAATTTGGAAAATTATCAGAGACACGGTCAGTTATTACCATCAACTATTCGTGGTATTATTGTTGGACCATCAAATTGTAATCAATGTAATGGTTAGCTTAATTGAACACATTAATGGATTGCGTTTTAAAAACGTTTATGTTTATTCTAAATCTCTTTTTCAACAAAATTATTAATATTTAGAAAAATTGCTAACGCCTATTGAGGGTATAAATTATGTTTCTTTTAGTAATTTAGAAAGTAACATGCCTCCACCATCTAAACCAAATTCCAATTCCCCATACAGCACAAATACATCCAATGTATGTACAGTGAATTCACGTCCTTGGACGTAGCTATAATCCACTGGATATCCAGATCACGTACTTGTACGTTCAGTGGAATTACGATGGATTTACAGATGGCACAAAAGTGGACGTTAACAGAACGTCCGATAAAAACATATAGTGGACATTCATTGTTATATAAGATCTGTATCTCAGCCTATAATGTTAATCCAATGGACGTCCAAATTTTATGGAAGTACATTCAATGGACGTTCAGTGTATGTATATTGTCGGTATTTAATAAATGTAGGATGCTGCGGCATTGTAAGCGATTACATAAAAGAGGCAAAAAATTACGCTTTTACCATAAATTGATTACACAATTAAACCAAATTCACTTGTCAATTTTTTAAAATTTCCTAATCATGAGTATAGGATTCTGATAGCGTAAGCGTAGATGCTATTATGACGACGAATTAATAAATGCATTTTATCAAAATATTTTATTTTGATAAACATACAAAACGTATTTACAATAGCATCTTTACTTTATCCTTTCTTTCTTTCGCCCTCCTAAACCATTTAGCAATACATTGTTCAAAAACTACATAAGTTTTTTGCGGAAAAGCCATTAGTCCGGCTTCTAAAAGTAATGCAGTTTACTATATAAAATGTTTAAAAAAAACTTACTCACTTAATATGATTTGATAAAATAATAAAACGTTGAAAGCTTTTTTTTGCTTTTTACCTAAATAACTATAATGTGATGCTAAACTATTGGTTATAATTTTCTCCATAATTCTTGAAACAAAATGATATTCATTAGACACTCGTAATTTTAAAAGCACCTTCACCTAAAATAAATACAACATAAAATTCTGTGCAATAGAAATCTAAGATGGTTGTTCTTTAAGTATACCATTAAGATACCCGCCGTTTTGTTAAATTCATTTTCATTCTTAAGATATTGTTCAAATTCAGATAATATAAAATCGCTATTGATAGGAAAATCAAACTTATTAAAAATCGAATCCGTCATTTCAAGATCCTGTTGTCCTGACTGACATTTATCGTTTATATTTTTAATTTTCTCATTGATGCTGCTTAAAACCCCAGTAATTATATTTTGTTTTTGTAATTCTGCAATAAATCTAAAAAATTACACTTATAGCAAGTACTTCACATTATAAGCTAATACCTCTGTCAGTTAGTTCTAAATTTCGATTTGGTATTTCACACACAGCGTTTCGAAGGGTTTCTTTAGTTGGAAATGGAGATAAACTATTAACCATTGGTTGTTCTACATTAGATGAAACCAGTGAAGGCTGATGAGTAACATAGGTTTGATACATAAAAGTAGTATCAGATTTCGTTCTATAAAAACACACATTACTATTTTTATTACAAGTATGCAATCTAATCTTACCGTAACTATGTTGAAGATTAATCTTCAATTTACACTGTAACGAGAAATAAGTTGTGAATTCGTTGATTATGTAAACACTAAATTTTGTGTACATACCTTAAAAATATTAACTTCACACGAGTTTAAACAGCAAAGATTAAACAAAGTAGATTAAACGTAAAACACAGCCGCAATAACTTATTACTATTGCGGTTAAGTGGTAACCAGTGGTAGCAATGGTAACAATGGCGGTAAAAACTTGGTAAAAACGGCGTTACATCGGTAAGTTAGGTAAATGTAAGTAAATTAATATGGTGTGGCGACCTCTGCGCGTATAGCGTAGCAACAAAGCTGAATTGTCAAATTTCAAGAAAGACAGACACGAATGTCCACTGGATATACAGTGTATTGTATAAAACGCACGTCCATATAAATTCCAAATGTGGACATACAATGAATGTCCATATCAATGTCATGTACTTATGGAAGAAATATGTACCAATACCGGACGTCCATTGTTGGTTTTGTGCTGTACGGGTCAGTATTTATTTTTGATGATGTGGCGTGTGATAAACAAAATCTAATAAGAAAATATTTTAGCATGGGTCGTCACAATTAACATAGATTGTTTTTACTTATGTCAAACCTATAACCGCATTCCAAAACAATTAATTCGCGATAATGCCAACTTTATAATAGTGTTTAAACAAGATGTATTAAATCTACATCATATTTATGAGGATAATGTCAGTACCGATTTAATATTTGAGGATTTTAAGAAGATGTGTTCATTTTGTTGGAACGAAAGTTATGGTTTTTTAGTTATCGATAAAGAAAGAGATACTAACTCTGGCAGATACAGAAAAGGATTTGATTCTTTCATTCAATCCATTCCACAATAAAAAAAAATATAAACCATTATATTAATTAAGTTATTAATACGTCCGCATATTTATTCTCAATATATTTATAACAAATCACCGCATGGTTTATATATAATTTGCTTGATTAACAATAACAAAACCGCTATAGTTTATGCGCAAACGGTTTTACAAACCGTCTACATTGAATGTGGTTTGCTTGAAACCTACTTAATACACCGATTATTTTATCTATGGTTTGTGTGCAAACCGCTTTACAAACCACCTAAATTGAATGTGGTTAGTTTGCAAACTGATCAATAAACAGTTTATAGTTTACTGTTGGTTAAAACTCTGCTATGTTTGTAAGCTATTCCGTTTGCAGATAATTCTTTTTGTTAAAGGTTTATAAGGAACTGTAGAAGCATATTTGATTAGTAAGCAAAAAAATAAACGTAGGTACGTTAAGGTTCGTCCAGAATGCAATCGTACCATAATTTATCAAATTTATCGAATGAAGAAGAATTAACTAAAAGGTTAATTAAAAAAAGAGAAGAAGTAAAAAAAAGTTTGAATTACTAAAACAGGGCAAAATTGCGAAGGACAAAGCATTTTTTCCTATAACTAACCGTTTGGAAACTATCCCAGATCAATTAAATGCTAAAAATACAAATTTGTCCTTTGTTAACAATAAAGATGAACAAAATCTAAACTCAAGAAACTAAAACATGAAAATACTGTTGCGGAATCTACCCCCATTCAAGCATGGAGTACAAAACTTTCAAATCTTCAAAAAAAAAATTCAATCGTTAAAAGAAAAAAAATTATATGAACCGAAAGATCAAAATATTTTTGATTATAATGTTGCTACAATTTCGAATTTAAAAGAAGACGTTATAATTTCAGAACCTTCAGTTGAGGTAGACGATTATGAATTAGATGATTTAATTGAACATTCGGTAGAAGAAAGTAATCAAAATATAGAAAACATTCTTGAAAGCAATATCTATAATGAATACTTAGCAGAATTTGATGAATTGTCTAGAAGATATATAGATGCTATGGTTCATGATAAAAAAAGACAGTTTGATCACAGAACTGGAATAAGGCATGACAGTTTTTTAGAAAAGTTTTTCATAGGAACATCAGCAGTAGAATTTATTGGATTAGATATAAAAGTAGATGGAAAAATATACAATGGAACCCCTGGACTGTATGAATTATTATTTAAAAACGCTCCTGTAACGTATACTGAAGGAGATTTGCATATATACAAAGAAATTTTAGATATTAGTAATGCTTGCAGAAGTAACTTTGATCCTAATGGTCACATACAAAGAACACGATCCGACAATTATAAATCTATTATTGCTCCTCTATATTTTGTATAGCCTGGGTATTTAGAAACGTCAAATAGATTTAAAAAAATATTAAGAAAAAGAATGTTTAAAGAAGTTAACAATCATTATACCGATTATGTTTATTGGGATGATGTAAATGAATTAGTTGACAGATTAAGGTTGTTAGTAGCATCCGAAACAGCAGGCCATACAGGTCACACGAATGAAATCGTCTCTATTATAGAAGAACTACGCGAAGCACAAATAATTGAATAAGACAATGACTTTAGATAAATTTGGTCGCCATATAACTAAACATACTCAAATATCTGTTGAAAAAGTGCAAAATGATACACATAAAACAATTCCTAATATGTTTTACAACCATATTTTATTATTTCAGACAAACAGACTTCTAGATAATAAATATCTGATATGGTCAGACAAAAGTGCTTATTCATTCCCATTGGAAAATAGTATTATTGATAATTTATCTATAAATCTTGAAAACATTAGACTAAAGATAAATGGAAAACCTTATACAAGCCAGCAGGTTACTAATCGTCGACTTAAATTAGGGGACAAGATATCGTTTGAAGTACGTAATCACGAAAATCAAACTCCTATAAGATATTTAAAAACGTTATATGTTGAAATAGTAGTTAAATGTCCGGTTAAGATAGAAAGTGCTTCAGTGTAAAAAACGAAAAACAACAAGAAAATCTGTTTTATATTTTATAAAAAGAGATATATATAGTTTTAGAATTGCATAAACCTGCACGTAGAAATTTCAAAAGACGTAGGGTTATGATAAAAGGTATTAATAAAACTTTGCAAGCTGATCTTGTCGATATGGTTTCGTTTTCAAAACAAAACAACCAATTTAAATACATACTTGTTGTAATTGATTGCTTTTCGAAATATGTATCGACACTTCCTTTAAAATTAAAAAATGCAAATCATGTTACTAACGCAATGGAAAAAATATTATCACGTTTAAAACATTTACCAAAAAAACATAAAAACAGACGAAGGATTAGAATTTTACAATAGTACATTCAAAAACTTGATGAAAACGTATAATATTAATCACTATAGTACGTTTAGTACAAAAAAAGCATCAATTGTAGAACGTGTTAATCGAACTTTGAAAAACATAATGTGGAAACGATTTAGTTTACAGGGTAATTACAAATGGATAAACATATTAGATGATAATACAAATCTATACAATAACACTTTTCATCGTGCAATTAAAATGAAACCATCGATGGTTAACAAAAACAACGAAAAATCTATTTTACAATCTGCACACTCACACATAAAAATAGCAAACAAAAATAACAAATTTTCGTTGGGGCATTATGTAAGAATTAGCAAACACAAGAATGCATTTAAAAAGGGTGAGGTGTTTCGAGTGGTAAATGCAAGAGATATTTCGAGATTAAAAGTATTTATTCAACCTTACACGTTACATTACAATGTGGGACAATACATATGATGGATACGATACAATTGACAATGCCCCATGTTGTTGGTCTGAACTTAGCTATTACACTTACAATACAATGTTGCCACAACTCTTAATTTACCAAACCAGGATACAACAAAAGGGTATACTCCTAATTGGTCTAATGAAATTTTTATAATTAAGAAAGTTAAACTAACTAAGCCAACTACCTATTTGCTAAAGAACATAACAGGGTACAATATTTTAGGAGGTTTTTATGAAATGGAATTACAAAAAGTTAAACATCCGGATACGTACTTAATTAAAAAAATTCTACGAAAGAAAGGTACTAAAATGTATGTAAAATGGTTAGGCTTTGATGAATCTCACAACAGCTGGATAAACAAAAACAGTATTGCATAAATAACAATAAATCAAACTAAAATACATCATTTAATTCGAATCAAAATGTTATAAACTTTCTATTTCTTCCCTACTATCATCCACTGCCTAATATATTTAATAAGGTATGATAAATCCTGTAATACTGAAATAAAAAACGTATCATTAATTCAAACATTTATTGTTTATTTCAACTTTACATTTTTTAGGTATTTACATATGTCATACATTATAACTCTATTTTATTTTTAAATAAATTCAATGTTTGTTGTTTCACCAACAGCTCCTCGGTTCACAAGATACATGTTTTTTCCCGAACCAATCAAGCTATTAATTTGGTTTATGTCTTCAATCGAAGACTCGTTAATAAATCTTTGTAGTAGAGATACTTTAAAATTTTGGCATTCGAGAATCACTTGCTCCCTAAATTTACCACCTATTTTACTAAAACACTTTATTTTATACTGCTCATTTATTAATAGACTTCTAGCACTTAGATAAGGAACCAAATGAGAAGTTTCGTTCACGTTTACAAAAAATGATTCCATCTTAATCTCCTTCCTAAGTTTATTAAAACGAATAAGATACTAATATTAAATCTTTACCAATGTTACCGTTATATACACACAATACTCTATCATCACTACGAACTTCTCCGACAGACCTACATCCGAGCATACCCGAAACAAAACAACTTCTACAACGTTTTGCGATTCCCCCACCACCAATACGATCTATCCCGACTCACTAAATACGAATGCAACTCGAGCATACCCGAAACGAAACGATAGCAACGAAACTTCACGATCTCTTACCGATCTTACCCGAGTGATCCAGAACAGGCTCTACTAAACTGCTTATCTAAAATGAAATAGTTATATTATCTCTTACGATGTCTGCAAGTCCTTGAATATAACTTAGGATTTGAGTGAATACTTAACACCAGCTTTCCGTAAAAACATAACAATTTTCAAACTGCCACCACATAGTAACTATCTTCTTCAACCGTTAGATTTATTCGTATTTAAATCTTTCAAAGACAAGTAGGTTGCTTAGTTAGTATCTTGGCAACGCTAACATATTAGGGGTAAATTTCCAAAAACATTGTTCTCAAAATTTGTAACCTACTTTCTAAAGTAATTAAAAGTGGTTTTATCAAAAGTGGGATACATCCATTTGATAGAACAGTTATTCCCTGTGAAAAATTATGTCTAGAAGCTTTACGTCATTGGGGTCTATCATAAATACATATGTTCATATGCTTCTATTTTACGGAAAAATCAGTTTCTTGAGTTTCTAAACATCAAAATTCCACCATACTGGTCTCAGAACCTAAGCCATCCACATTATTTAACAAAGATACCAATATTGAATCTTCGATCTCAAATAATCACAGTTCTTGCAATTATATCTTCAGAAGAGCAACTAACATCATCACACAAATGTTCTAATTTCGATTGTTTAGCTTCCAATCCTAAGCCAACCGAAACATTTAAAACTTTCCTCTTGGAAATGGTCCATCTGAAATTTTAACCAAGGTTAACGTGCTAGTAAAGCTTAAGAAAAATAAGGAAGAAAAGAAACAGAAAAAGGTAAAATCACAACGTCAGAAAAAAAAATTAAGTATAAGTATTCGGACAATAAGGAATTTTGAAAATGTTGAACAAGAAATGAAAATGTGGAATCAGAAAGAAAATGATAATATGAATCAAACTCTTTATAAAGATGAGTTTTGCAAAGAAAATTTTCAAACGTGTTGTAGGTCAAATGACCAGTTCGATCAAAGAAGATTATAAAATAAAGTTTCTAAAAAAATTGTTACTAAACGACAAGTCATGTATAAAGTTAAATAGCTTTCTAGCTCAAATTTAGATAAAGGCACTGAAAACATCATAGTATCAATAGAAAAGGGTATTTTTATTTTACTTTAACATTTCTTATATATCTCTCATGCTTTTGTATATATCTCAGTAGTATAGTAGGGCCGGTTCTGGATCACTCGGGTAAGATCGGTAAGAGATCGTGGAGTTTCGTTGCTATCGTTTTGTTTCGGATATGCTCGAGTTGCATTCGTATTTGGTAAGTCGAGATAGATCGTATTGGTGGTAGAGGAATGGCAATACGTCGTAAGAGTCGTTTTGTTTCGGGTATGCTCGGTTCTAGGTCTGTCGGAGAAGTTCGTAGTGATGGTGGGGATGCTGTTGTGTGTATATAAAGGTGATATTTGTGAAGAATTAATATTAGTATTTTAATAACTCTTATTCGTTTTAATAAACTTAAGAAACAAATTAAGATGGATCAATTTTTTGCAAACTTGAACGAAACCTCTCATTTGGTTCCTTATGTGAGTGCAAGAAATCTATCAATAAATGAGCAGTATAAAATTAAGTGTTTTAGTAAAATAGATGGTAAATTTGGAGAGCAAGTGATTGTCGAATGCCAAGATTTTAAAGTACCTCTACCACAACGATTTACTAACAAGTTTTCGATTGAAGACATAAACCAAATTAATAGCGTGATTGGTTCGAGAAAAAACATTTATCTTGTGAGCCGAGGAGCTGTTGGTGAAACAACAAACATTGAATTTGTTCTAGAGTGAAAAATGAATCAAAAAAGAGTGCACATGAGAAAAATTTATAAACTAAAGTTAAAATTATATTTGGAAAATTTAGAAAAATTATCGACTAAAATTAAAATGTATGAAATCACTAATAATTTAAAGAATGTAAAAATAAAATGAACAATAAATGTTTATAATAATTATGCTTTTTTTATTCTATAATTATAAGTGTGACCGTACATTGATAAATATATGACTTATTTACATTGTTTACAAGTTATATTAGTGAGTTTGGTTTTGCATCTAAAATAAATTTATATTAAAGCAGTATATGAAATCAATATTAAGTTCATCAAATACAATAAAAAGTAATTAAGTAATGCGAGTAATAAACTTTGAGAGGAAATTTAACACATTTTAGTAAATATATAAATACAGTAACTTACTAAAGCGGGTTAAAAATTCCAACTGCACTCAAACCAACATGCCTATAGTTGTAAGATTTGTTTGTCCAAAATGTAAAGGTGAGACGGACATAGAGGGTACTCGATGTATTTTTGTTCCGTTCACGATATAATCAGAAGTGATGGAGGTAAACATTTTTCACCAAATTAGTGCATAAAAAGAAGTTAAAAGGCAAAAAAAAACGATTTGTAAATAAAAATTATTTTAAAGAATGTTTGCAAAAACAATAATGAGCAAAATTATCCTTTCAAACGGTGATGATAAATAACATTGAATAATGTTTTGTAAATTTATACTAAACTTGACAGATATTATGTATCAAATTTTAATTGAAAAGAATTATGTATTTCTATTGATAACTATTATTATATGACCTCAGCTAATAAATAATATAAAAAATTATTTTAAACTGAACCACTACAGTTAAACTTTGGTAAGTGATGTTTTAAATTCATAAAGCTTTTTTAATATTTAATAAACTCAATTCTAAATAGTTTTAATTTTAAAGTTTATTATATTTTAAAAGAAGTTATACAGCAGATTTATTTTAAGAAATCATAAGTTATTATATGACCTCAGCTAATACATAATATAAAAAATTATTTTAAACTGAACCACTACAGTTAAACTTTGGTAAGTGATGTTTTAAATTCATAAAGCTTTTTGAATATTTAATAAACTCAATTCTAAATAGTTTTAATTTTAAAGTTTATTATATTTTAAAAGAAGTTAAACAGCAGATTTATGTTAAGAGATCATAGAAAATTTCGTTTGGAATAAAAAGATAAAGTTTTTTAAATTATGTTTTATTAAATATAAATACAAACTCAACTAACCTAAATCAATATTTACAATTATACTAAACTAAAACCGTACTTACTACTATATTCTTTACATATTCTTAAGTCACTAATCAATTGTTTTTGTTTTCTTAAATTACCTCTATACTGTCTTTCCGCTACCACTAAATCACTTTTAAGTTTTTTTTACTAAATTTCTACTACTGCTACAAAGTTTTTCATTATTACTAACCTTAGCCCTAATTTCTCTATAATTTTTTTTTATATCACTAATAAATTGTTTTTCGAGGTTTCTTATTTTTGATGCACTTGGTTCTACACTAAATTGTTTTACACTACATTGGCTGTGCCCATCCAGTATGGAAGTTTCCTCATCTTCATCCTCCGTTTTCGCCTGGTAGAGGCTTCTTAACCTTCCCCAATCCTTCCCTCTTGGTGGGTGATGAATGTTTAGCCCTTCAGCAGGATGTTCTTCCGGCTCAACCAACATACACTCACTATCGATAGAAATGAGATCTTGCGACTGAAACAAAATACAGGATGCAATTAAATAATTGAAAATTATAAAGAAAAAATTAATTTACCACATTTCTATCATCTCCACATGTAGGGGAAGGAGGCGACGGAGAATTAAGATTCGGAAACTTCTGAAATGACAATACAAGTTATTGATTAAAATAAATTTTATAACGCAAACAAATTAGCTTACTTGGCCGTCCACAAACATTTCGTCTAACATCATGTCAACCTGTAAAAATGTTGTTAAAATTATTTATAAAATGATAAGGCCTATTATTAATTAAAACAAATTTCAAACTATGAACAAGTGTAAAATATTTTTACCGAATTGTTGATTGGCACCAACGGAGGCATACCGGGCTGGAATTAAGTTGTTTGGAATAACTTGGTATTAAATAATTCACTCTCGGTATGATTATTATATTATCAAAAATAATTATTATAACACAACAACAAGGTTTAAAAGAAACACTTAATTACAAATGGCGACTAACCACTTCAGTAATTATATTTCTAATGCGCGTCTTTACGCGGTCCTATAAATATATTAGTATTATCGGTTATCATATTTGCTAACCAATGTACAATAGAAATTCATGTTTTTCCATTATAGCATTGTTTACGATTAATAATTATGTTTATAATTGTATTGGTTAAATATACTTATTCTAATTATACGTTTATCTTATACTATGTGTACATTATTATTTATTATTAGATTTATCTAATATATTAATTATACATATTTTTATATGTTCTTTTAGTAATGTATTTTAAATACATAACTCTTCCCTCCCTAAGTCAGAAAATGAGGGTTCTGAAATTTTCTGTTTCTTATCACGCATTTTATTTTTTTGTTTAATGTAAATGACTGTTATTATTCCGACTAACAGGAAACAAATTATTAAGACACTATTAGTCCACTGATGATGTGGCTGAACTTGGTTATTTAATACGTTGTCGTTGATGATTTCCATCTGTTTGATATTTACATCTTGCATGTCATGTAACTTCCATGATTTTCTTGAGAAGGTGCTGGTCTCTTCTATGTTGATGTCTAATTTAGGTAAATTGAAGACGTATTCTTCATGTAGACTTTCTTCCGGTTGATAACGCTTATTTAACACATTTACACTACAACCTTCTAAAGACACTACACTTGGTTGCTGGATATTATAAAGTCCGTTTTCGTTACACTCAGTTTTTAGTTTAACTATTCCCACTGGTATAATTATAATTTGACTTGATGTTATTTGTAAAACACTGGTTTCTTCTAGGTGAATTTGTGTTGTTGCGCAGGTGTTACTTCCGTTTCTTATTATTGTTGCTAGGCATGGTTGATTTTTCTGGAGCTTGGTTTCTATGCAGTAGAAAAAATCTTCTATTTCTGGACATTCTTCTGATGTTGTCCAATAGTCAAGGTCGTTGAGTAAAAGGTAAGGATGTTCCGGAATTATCGCATTATGTAAGATAGGTATTGGATACAATTTGAAATGTTTGTAAGGTAAGGATATGATAGGAGCGTGAATTTTGAACAAAACTATATTATCCCTTATTATAACTTGGCTTAAAAACAGAGTATAGTAATTAATAAAATTTTTTAATATAGGAATTTTTCTTACTTTGTAAATTGAATTAATTTTAGTTATTGCCTTTTTCAGTTGTTCTGGTTTTATAATAGATATGTGTAGTACATTCAGGCGAGCAAATGAAATGGCTGTTTCTATATTATTTATAAGGTTTTGTATGGATTGAATTTGTAATAATAGATTATCTATTATATTGGATAAAATAAAAAGTTTTTCAATTTTTAGGGTTGTCTCTAGTTCTAATGAAACTGCTTTTAGTTGAATTTGTAGTAAGTCTTGATTTTGTTTTAATTTTTTGAAATTAGAATTGTATTCTTTTGTAATTTTTTTTAATATGCTTTGCTGTTCCTTCATAATTTTTTGGTCTTGTTCCTCTTTCTTTTCTATCATTTCGAGATGTGAGAAAATATGATTTCCATCGTCCGAATCTAAAGTTCCGAACAACCACTTAGAAATTTTGCCTATACCGTTAATAGCCCCTCGTTTTGATTTGGTATTATGTGTAAATAAGGTTAGTTTTTCTTTAATATTGTTAAGATATGAACATGTGGCATTTAATTTATTTAATAATATGGTATTGCTTTGATTTAGATTGTTAGTGATGTTAGTTTGAAGAATTATTAGTTTATGTTGGAGAACGTTTATGTAATTTATTGGAATTGTTAGATTTATATGATAATTAAACGTATGTTTTGAAGAAATAATGTTAGTTTGTCCTAATGTTACAGGTAAAATGGGGTTTTCTATTTCTTGGATTTTTAAACTGGTGCATATATTAAGGATGGTTGATAGGATCAGTAGACTTAGTATCATTTTGTTTGTCTGAAACAAAACGTTGAGGTTTTATTAAATTTAGACGATATGTTTTATTTTGAACATTGATTTTGTTATCGTCAATTAATTTTGAATTCCATAATCGGACATAGGGTTGAGCGACCTTTTTTGAGGTGGTAAACCGAGTTTCTTTGCGATATAAGGGTTGATCTAATATGATTTGTTGATGTTTTCTATCCTCATTTATCTTATCTAAATTTGTCTGTTGTTTATTAATTAGTTTATTGTGAATAAATGTATTGAGTACTTTAAGGTTTTCCGCGTGTTCTTGTACATATTGAGACACTCGAGATTTTTCGTCTAATTCGAATGGATTCTTATAATTTAATTTTCCTCGAATAATTTGAAAAGGTGTATAACCTGTTGCACTATGTATGGTATTATTATATAAAAGAATAGCGTAGTTCATTAGGGCTGCAATGGTTTCACGAGGTTTTTCTTTTTTTAAAATGCGTAAGCTTTCAGCAATGGTAGAGTGAAAACGTTCTATTGGGCTGTTACTGTTTGGGTTGTAAATGGTGGTATAGTGTAATTCAATTTCATGAATTCGACAAAGATCTTGTACTATTTCGTTTCTCCATTCGATTCCGTTATCACAAGTTATTTTCCTTGGTATCCCAAAGTGGCTTATAAACGATATGATCTTGTTAGCAGTTTCTACAGCGGTTGTACTTACAATTGGATAAGCTTGGCTAAATTTCGAGAAACTGTCAGTAATGGTAACAAAGGTTTGACCAGAAAATTTGTATGTATCTGCATATAAATGGTCGAATGATTCGTAACCAATAGGCGTTGGTTTGTAAATTAGTTTCGCGGGGTGACGTTCGTATTTTGATTTTTGACATGTACTGCAAGTATTTATATAATTTTTTACATCGTTGTCAATATTAGGCCAATAATAGGACTTCTTTATTGCTTTTAAATTTTCTTGTATTCCACGGTGACATGTTTTTGTTTCGTGATAATGTTTTAATTTAATTTTTTGTTCATCATCTTCAAGTACGTCTGTGACGAATGAATTTGAAATTATTAATTTAAATGATTTATTTTTAAAATACTGTTGAACTGTTTGAACAAATGGTTTTTCGAAATCTTTATAACAAAAATGCAGACAGTAAGTCTTGTTTGGTTGAGTATATTCTTTTATTATTTTTAGGAAATAATCTTTTCGTTTGTTTCGAGGGACTTTAAAGTGAATACGATTATTATCAAATATTTTTTGTATATTTATCTTAAATTCTTGATTTCGGTCGGAAGCTGAAATGATTATTTGGTTTTTGAATGAATTTAAGGTTTTTTCTGTATAAGGGATTTCTAGAATTGGATTTTCTATGTTACTATGCATTGTTTCGTCATCTTCATGTGTATCCGGGTTGTCATAAGATATCACAAGTTCTTGTGATGTTTCTTGTAGTACATCCTTGAGGTTTTCTTTTTGATCTCCGGGGTTTACAATTATTGAAACGTTGTCTTCTTCTGTGTTGTAAATTTCGACTCGTGATAGTGCGTCTGCGTTTGTATTTAATAAACCTTTCTTATATACAATGTCATAGTCGTATTCTTCAAGTTTTAAACGCCATCGTACGAGTTTTGAATTTGGTTCTTTTAGTGAAAATAACCATTGAAGCGGTTTATGATCAGTAACAATATTAAATTTGATCCCGTATAAATATGGGCTAAAGTATTTTACGGCCCATACTATTGCTAGTAATTCCTTTTCAATTGTACTGTAGTTGCATTCCGAAGGGTTAAGTGTACGTGACGCATAACTTATGGGTAGGTCTTTTCCTATTGGTCCTTGTGATAAAATTGCGCCTATCGCAAAGTTTGACGCATCCGTAGTTAAATTGAATGGTTTTGAAAAGTCCGGGTATTGTAATATTGGGTCATTTGTTAATAATTTTTTGCAATTTTCAAAGCAATTCACAAAGTTTTGGTCGTGTTTGATAACTTTTCCCTTTTTTAAACATTCTGTTAGTGGTTTTGTTAATTTAGCAAAGTTATTAATAAATCTTCTATAGTATCCTATGAGTCCAAGGAAGGATTTAATTTGCTTGGCTGTTTTTGGTATTGGGAAATTTTCAATTGCTTTTAATTTTTTCGGATTTGGTCGGACTCCTTCTGGGGTAACCACGTGTCCTAAAAATTCGACGTTTTTCTGTAAAAATTCAGATTTGTCTAGCTGTATTTTAAACCCTGCGTTTTTTAGTTTGTCAAATACTTGTTTTAAATTGCTAATATGCTCTTGTAAGGAGGTAAAAAACACAATTATGTCGTCCATGTAAACTAAACATATTTTATTTTGAATTTCTTTGAGAACATCGTCCATAACTCGTTGGAAAGTGGCGGGTGCGTTTTTCAATCCGAACGGCATTCTGACATATTCATAATGACCGTTTTCTGTGTTGAACGCCGTTTTGCTTATTGAATTTGGGTCCATTTCAATTTGGTGGAATCCTGATGCTAAATCGAGAGTCGTAAAATATTGACAGCGTCCTAGTTTGTCTAGTATCTCATTGATATTTGGTATAGGATAGCGATCGTTGATTGTTTTTTCGTTAATTTTCCTATAATCGATGACAATTCGCCATTTTTGTTTACCGCTAGCGTCCAGCTTCTTTGGAACTATCCATAATGGTGAACTCCATGGGGAACACGACGGTCGAATAATTCCATTTTCGAGCATGTTATTAATTTACCTATTCACTTCTTGTTTATGGATGTAAGGATATCTATAAGCCTTCGTGTAGGTTGGAATTTCATCAGTTGTTATAATTTCGTGTTTTACTTTGTTTGTAAACGTCAGTTTGTCATCTGGATTGTGAAATATAGGTTGGTATTCTGTGATTAGTTTTTCAAGAGCCGATTTTTCTTCTCTGTTTGAATGATCTGTTCTTAGGTCGGAAAACTTTAAAATTTTATTAGAATTATTAGGTGGAAATATTTGTTCGCAAGTAAAACAATCTACTTCGTTGTTTAGGAACGGGGTAGAGACAGATTTTAGAAATGTGTCTTTTATTTCAAAAATTTCTGGAGAAGTAGATGAATTTATCATCTCAACCGTTGTTAATCCGTTTTCTACTTTTACTAAACTTTCTGGTATAGTAATGGTTTTGGCTTTATTAATTAGTTTTGGAATGAGTACGTCACCGTTTGGTAGATTAGTTTTTATTTGTTTAAGTACTGTAGAAAGTGGAGGTATTTCAATTTTTTGTTTGTCGAAATCAGTCCTATATTTAAGAGGAATAGTTATTTCGTTATTATATAACACCTTATTTTGAAGATCAATATTTAAATTTAATTTTCTTAAGTCTCTAATTCCTAAAATACCGTCAAAGTAGTCATGAAAGTTAAATAATATGAATTCTAAATCATCTTTAAAAGGTTGAAATTCGTTAAAAGGTGGAATGTTCGTCTTAAATTGTGCTTGGCATGTACCCGCACATGTTGATATGGGAGTATTAGATTGAAAAATTTTGTCTGGATAATATTTTTCAACAAAGTATGGCCTAATTATTGAAGGATGGCATCCCGTGTCTATTAACAGTTTTAATGGAGGTTCTTTTATTTCTACGTACGGTAACGCGTTTGGCATTATATTATTTAGGTCTACGGCGTCCCATCTTGAGGCCATTCTAACTGAAAATTTTCGATTTGTTCTATTTCACTCGTAATGGGGTTGCTGTCCTCAAGTGATACGTAATTTTTTGTTTCTTCTTGATAGTCCTCGACTTCGGTGTACTCTGGGTCGTATGATTCGATATTTGTTAATTCTTCGGACACGAAGTTTCTTGGTCCAGTAGCGTAGAATTGATTTCTGTTGTTGAATCTTGAGGAAGGTATCCGCGATTGAATTGACATTGGTTCAGGTTTAAAAGTTGGTTTATATGAAGTTTGAGGCTTAAATACATTTGGGGGTTTTCCAAATACTTGCGAATTCGATGGGAATTTTTGATTAATAGGACGTGTTTGTATATTAATGGGTTGACTTGGAAATTGAGGTTTATAATTTGGTCTCATATGAGGAGGCAAATATTTTTCGCGATTTTCAGTATACAATGTTTGTTTTTTATAATTTTCATTGCTGTTGTCAAAACTAGAAGAACTATTATTTTCAAAATTATGGAAATTATTATATTTAAATGTACGCGTTTGTGGCGGTTGCGGCGATAATTTTTGTTTTGAAAAGTTTTGTCGATATGTGTGTTGTAAAGAGCTTATACGTTGTTCGTTATAAAAATGCCTACTTACAATCTCACTAGCTTCCGATAAGCTTTTTGGGTCTTTCAAATCCAGCTTCGTTCGTAAAGTATCATCCGAATTTGCAAGCAACACGTCTAACGCGTTTCCTTCATTTTGTTCGATTAATAGCGATTTTCGAGTACTTGGAATGCTCGAGTCTGAATTAATTTTGATTTCTAAACGTGCTTTAATTTGTTTAATTTTATCAAGAAAATCTAGGATATTTTCGTTTCTTTGTTTAGTTAGATGCAAAAATTCCCTCGTTAAAGTTTGCCTATCTATTCTATCCCCAAATTGTTCTCTTAAAGCTACTTTAATTAAAGTCCAGGTGTTAAGATCTGGGCGGCACATAATATAATTAGCGGCATCGTCCCTAAGTTTTGACCTAATAACGGTATATACAAAATGATTTAAGCTATTATCAGTTGTGGAACCGTAGTTTTTATGAAAATCGTCGCAACAGTTAATGAAACTTTCTAATTGCATCGAATTACCCGAAAAATTAGGCAGAAAATCAGCAATTGCTTTAGCAGCTTGAATAGTTGCTACATTTCTTTCAAGAGACATTTTGTTTAGGTTGTTACAAATTTCTTCTATAGGAAGTGTATTAAGATTCATAAAAATTAAATAACGTTATAAGTAATAATAAGGTACAATATTAGACTTGTTTAGCATTCACAAATTAATAAATATTAGGAAAAATAAGTATGGAACTCAATAACTTACTACTTGCGATTCTCCAAGTATTCTTACACGTAGATTCGGATCCCGAATTAATGGTTGAAACCAAAGGTAAGTGCTGGATTTTTCTTCCTTTCTGGATCCTACCGACTGCGCCAATTAAGTTGTTTGGAATAACTTGGTATTAAATAATTCACTCTCGGTATGATTATTATATTATCAAAAATAATTATTATAACACAACAACAAGGTTTAAAAGAAACACTTAATTACAAATGGCGACTAACCACTTCAGTAATTATATTTCTAATGCGCGTCTTTACGCGGTCCTATAAATATATTAGTATTATCGGTTTTCATATTTGCTAACCAATGTACAATAGAAATTCATGTTTTTCCATTATAGCATTGTTTACGATTAATAATTATGTTTATAATTGTATTGGTTAAATATACTTATTCTAATTATACGTTTATCTTATACTATGTGTACATTATTATTTATTATTAGATTTATCTTTAAACAATATAAACAAAAAATATAAAAATTAACTTACCTGTATTACAATATCTTGAATGATATTTATTTTTGGCTTGCTGATCAATGATAAAGACATGATGATAATGATGCTTTGTGTTTCAGAAGCAGCTGAAGACTAAGTTAAACTAATTAAGTATGAGTTTATATAATAAAAAATTCCATGAATTCGCAAAAAGTATTTTCTTTTCAAAATCAAGGTATATGAACTTTGTAGTTAAGTCAGCATTATAATGGTGGTTGAACTTTCAAACGGAAATGAAGTAGACACCATAAGTTCATTGTAGAAAATTTGTTAACTCATCAGAAAAATGAACGGTACACCATAAGTCATGAACTCGAAAAAATTTGCTGACAATGCACTACAAGTTGAAATTTGACACCACAAGTTGAAATTTGACACCAAAAATTGAAATTTGACACCACAAGTTGAAATCTGACACCACAAGTTGAAATTTGATACTAAAAGTTGAAATTTGACACCACAATTTGAAATTTGAAACCGAAAGTTGAAATTTGATACCCAACATAGAAATTTGACACCGGACGTAGAAATTTGACACCGGAAGTCCTAATGCGACACCGGAAATAGAAACCTGACACCGGAAGTCGAAATTCGGCACCGGAAGTAGAAAGTTGACACCGGAAGTAGAAATTTGACACCGAAAGTTGAAATTTGATACCAGGCTGATATGATACTCCAGAACAAAATTTTGCACCGAGGTTGACATCCGGAATTTATTGTTAGGTTAGAACATACATAATAATGTAAGGTTAAACATATACATGTATGTAATTTTTTTTTTTTTTAAGTTCAAGGTATTCGATCGAACATCGAGACAGTAATCGTTGAACTTACTATGATAAAAAAATCCACCCTTAGTTTTTGGTGGGGCGGAAATGATTTTTTTTTACTCTATTGGTTGTTAAATACTATGTGATTATATATGTATATTTATTTTTAAATAATACTAATATTTTACAACTAACATTCACATTGCTTTTTAGTTTTGCGTCATTGTTTAATAATTTTTTTTTAAATACTATCACTTGCAGTGATAGAAATTTTTTTTAACTCTGCCAAAATGATATACTATATTTGTTATATACTTACAAAAAAAAAACAGATTTTTTTCCTCAAAAAAAAAATTAGGGTAGTTTTTTCAAACTTGTCAGAATCCTGTCTAGTTTTATATCAAATTTCATGGTTTTAAGTGAGGAATTCAAATATGTAAAATAAGTTAGGTAAAATATTTTGTTTTGGCAAATTTACGAAATTCACCCCTTTATTTGCAAGTTTTAATGTACGTTTCAAATTCAGTCGCATATGATGCATATTTTTTCTCATAAGTAAAATTTTGATTTGCTCTTTAGTTTTAAAGATATTGGCACTACTTTATAAATAATTCTTTATTTGTATTTCATCGATACTAACAAACGAAGAAGTATTAATTAAAACAAAGTATAATTTTTTGTTTATTTATTAATAAATGTACATTATATATACATATATATTTCATTGTTGACCTGCGACATAGGTCTAACTTCGAAGTTCATCATCATGCATTGTTTCGTAGGACCACGGCGGAAACAGTACCGGTGGAGCAGTCACTGGCATGGGCCGTCGGGTTTTCTGATCTTGCTCCCATTGCAACAACTTCTTCCGGTATTCCATATCACTTTGTTGTTTTGTTTCCACCGGGTGACACTTCCACAGATGTTTTGCCAACCTATGTCGCAGCATCACGTGAAATTTATTGTATGGGCAAATAACCATATCTATCACAAAAATGAACATATTTAGATTTGAGTTTGTAGATTAAAATTTTTATTTTACCTGCTCCCAATATATTTTCTGAATTCATATTATTCTTGATTATTCTTCAATAAAAATATTATTGAAAATGATAAATCTTCGCTAATTCGTATACTATCGTGTAGGCTCGTAAATCTTTAAAAGTTTATACTTCGCATCTCTTGCATTATTCATTCGTGTAAAATGGATACCGTATCTAAGTTGTGTAAACGATACTTGACCGTGACGCGTGTTTATTTCAAAAACATAAAAACGCTAAACGAAATCAATAATCTTAAAGCTTATATTAATAGTGCAATACAAACTGTTCGTAAGGCAATTAAAAATAAAATACACAAAGAAAATATATTGGAATCCCCTTTCTCGATTGAAACGAGTTTAGCGTATTTTAAATTTTATCGTTTAAAACTTAGACAACTTAAAAAAGCTTTAGTGATCAAATCAGGTGAAGGGTTATCGACAAATTTAAAACGAAATAAATGTAAAGTTATTTGGGAAGATGTGGAATCGTGTTTCAACAACAGAATTCGCACCGGTTTTATATCAAATCTTACCATAAAAGACCCTTTAACTTTTTAAAAAAAATCTTTTAAATGTTTTAATATAAAAATTAAAAAATGTCTTAAAGAATCTCTTCTTAAAGTAAATGTAATTCTAAGCGCCAATTTTATTAAGCCTCAAACAGGCAAAGTAGATTTAAAAACGTTTTGTACTAAAAATAACGTTATCGATCGTACTACTAATTTAAAACGGTGGTATCAAGTACATGTGTTTGATAAACTTGCAACAAAATTTGAAGAATTTGCGGAAAAAGACAGCGGCTGGGCTTTACACGAACTTTTGGGACTTAAAGTGAATGTTAACAAATATGATCCTCTTAAAGTAGGTTATTCCACTTTTGTATCGGTTCCGAACTATATAAAAACGAAACACGCTGTTGTAAATGTAAAGAACGACGATCCATACTGTTTTCTTTGGTCTGTAGTATCTGCTTTATACCCTGCCAAGATAAATTCTAATAGACTATCGTCGTATCCGCATTTTCATAATGTTTTAAATTGCGATGGTATTAAATTTCCTATAACTATAAAAGATATAAGAACATTTGAAAAACTTAACAAACTATCCATCAATTTGTTTTGTATAGAAAACAAAAAAATTTTACCTTGTTCTCTTAGTTCTATTTCCGAAACAAATGTTAAAGTCATAAATCTACTTATGCTTCCTTTGAGCTCCAAACCACAGGTGGACATAAACGATGTATCTGAAGAACAGCTATTATTTCATTTTACTTAGATCAAAAATTTGTCCGCGCTTTTATTAAAACAACTATCGACTCGTAATCATAAGATTTTTATTTGTGAACGATGTTTAAATTACTTTAGAACTCGGGACATACTCGAAAAACATAAAACTTACTGTATGAATTCTAATAAATGTTGTGTGCGATTGCCTAAACAATCTGAGAAATACTTATCATTTAAAAATTATCGTTATCAGGAAAAAGTTCCTTTTGCTATTTATGCTGATTTGGAATGCATTCTAGAAAAGTGCAACGATGTAAACTCAAATTTACTTAACACTAAATCGAAATCATACCAAAAACATATACCGTTTAGTATAGCATATTACTTAAAATTTTGCACATATCGAGGAATCGATTGCATCGATTGGTTCGTACGTGAATTAAAAAATATTGTTGATATCTGTTATGAACAACTTAACATGATTGTTCCGATGGGAAAACTGAATTATCAACAACATCAAAGTTTCTTAATTTCTAAAGTATGTCACATATGTAAACAACCTTTTAATGATGATCAAGTTAGAGTTCGAGATCATAACCATCAAACAGGGATGTTTAGGGGAGCCGCTCACCAGAGTTGCAATTTAAACTATAAAGATGAACACTGTATACCTGTAGTATTTCATAACATGAGTGGATATGACGCACACTTTATCATTAAAAAACTAACCACATTATTTGAAGGAAACGTTAAACTATTGCCAATAAATAAAGAAAAATATATTTCTTTTACGAAATCGATACCAAATACAAATATTTCTCTTAGATTTATAGATTCTTTCCGTTTTATGTCGCAAAGCTTAGATCGTCTTTCTTCTAATTTGTTAGACGATCAAAAAAAGATTACAAAGTTTTATTGTAATACTGAAGAAGAATTTCGTTTATTAAACAAGAAAGGAATATTTCCTTACGATTATGTAGATTCTTGGATAAAGTTAGAAGAAACGTGTTTACCACGTAAAGAAGATTTCTATAGTCAGTTAAATGATGAAAATATTAGCGATGAAGATTATGCTCATGCTGTAAATGTTTGGAAAGTATTTGGAATTCGAAATATAGGCGAATATTCTGATTTGTACTTAAAAACGGATGTACTTTTACTAGCTGACGTGTTTGAAACTTTTCGCGAAACTTGTTTAAAAACATATACTTTAGATCCGTTACACTATTACACTGCCCCCGGATTAACGTATGATGCTATGTTAAAAACTACAAACATTTCATTAGAACTTCTCACCGATATTGATATGGTTATGTTCGTTGAGCAAGGAATTAGAGGAGGCGTTTCTCAATGTTCCAATAGATACGCTAAAGCAAATAATAAATATATGAAAAATGGTATTGATTCTACTAAAGATAGTACGTATTTAATGTATTTTGATGTAAATAACTTATATAGAGCGGCCATGTCTCAATATTTACCATACGGAAATTTTGAATTTATGGAAAATTTTGATGTTAAAGAAATTTTAAATACTCCTGATGACTTTTTCGTTGGATATATCGTTGAATGTGATTTAACTTATCCAATTCAGTTACATAATTTACATAGCGATTTGCTATTGGCACCTGAACATATGGTTCCTCCGACTTCAAAAACTAAACTTAAAAAATTGTTATTAACTTTGTTTCCAAAAGAACGATATGTCGTTCACTATAGAAACTTAAAAATGTATTTAAGATTAGGTATGCAATTAAAAAAAGTGCATAAAGTGCTCAAATTTCATTAATCTTCTTGGTTAAAACAATACATAGATTTAAATACAAAATTACGCCAACAATCTAAAAATGATTTCGAGAAAGATTTTTATAAATTAATGATTAATGCGATTTACGGCAAATGCATGAAAAATGTTAGAAAGCATAGAGATATCCGCTTAGTAACAAAATGGAACGGACGATGGGGAGTGCGATCTCTTATCTCGAAACCAAATTTTCACAGCTCAGTTGTATTTGATGAAGATATGGTTATAGTAGAAATGAACAAATTAGAAATATGTATGAATAAACCTATTTATGTGGGATTTAGCATATCAGATATTTCAAAAATTTTTTTATACGAATTTCATTATGACTACGTTATAAAGACGTTTGGAGAAAACGTCAAATTGTTATATACAGACACCGATAGTTTAATTTATAGCTTTAAAAATATAAACATCTATGAGTATATTAAACAAGACAGTCATCGTTTTGACACTTCTGATTATGACATTAAAAACATTTATCAAATACAACTGAAAAACAAAAAACAACCGGGATTAATGAAAGATGAAAATAATGGAAAGATAATGCTTGAATTTGTAGAGCTTAGATCAAAGATGTACTCTTACATTGTTGATGACGAGTTTACTAAAAAATTAATAAAAAAATCTAAGGGATCTAAAAAATCTTCTATCAAATCAATTACCTTTGAAGATTATAAAAAATGTTTATTTGATAAAAAAATGTTTGAAGCAGATCAACGACTTATTAGATCTAAACAACACAATGTGTTTTCAGTTAAACAAAGTAAAATTGTTCTTAGTCTTTATGATGACAAACGCATGCTCAGTTTTGATAGTACCGATACAAGACCGTGGGGGTATCTATATCAACCGTTTGGAGGGGATTAAATTATAAAACCGTTGCTTGTAAAATCTTAATTTCATACGTTCAGTTGTGATTCGAAGGGTTACAACATTACTATGATGGATGTCGGCTTACAAATTGCTTTAGAAGCACAACAAGCTAAAGAAAAAGTTTACGAAAAATATCTTAAAAATGCAATTCGTTTTAATGTAACAGATTCTGCAAAAGAAACTCTAGCATTTTTGTTGAAGAAAGAAAACTTTGTTGTTCCAAGCGATATTATTTCTTTTGCCGCATTGTATGGAAGAGTGGATGACTTGTGTCAACTTTTGGACAAGAGACGAAGCCTAGACAATTATGTCAACAACATTGTGTCTGTTTGCAAAACAGAAAAATGTGAATCGATAAATTTAAATAAACTAGATGATATATTAGTTCTACATAGTTTAGAGCGCAATATTTCATTCAAATTGTATATTTTGAAGTTACTATCTAACTTTAACATTATCAATGCTTGTCATTTAAACTATCCTGTACAAAATATTTTAAAAAATCATAAAGATATTAAATCATGTATAAACGAATGCATTTGCAATGCATCATACCTTGCTGATGTTCAAATTCTAAAAAAAAATATTACCGCTCTTATCTGTCGAAACATATGTTTTAAATTTAATCCTTCAGAAAACGAAAAACATGCGGAAATATTGTTGTGGATACAGAAGAATATAAGTAAAGGAACACACCATCCAGATGCTGTATTAGGTTGGACATCTGGTCCAGATTCGGCAAAATGGCCTTCCACTAATTTAGAAGATTACAAAGAAACGTTATCTTATCTAATGTTAATTACACATTAATAACAATAAAAAAACTATTATTTATATTTTGTTTTATTTTAAACCTTTTGATATACATCCTATTTCTACTACCTATCGCAATATCCTTAAATAATAATACATAAAATTTACATACATGATTCACTATACTAATGATATAATATTTTTTATTGGCACATATTTTACAATCATATCGTGAAGTATTAAACAATATGCGGTTGTTTTATCAGGAATATTTACATTTGTTTCTAATTCAATTTTGATATCTATAGGACCTCTTTTTAATTCCTCCTTTTGCTTAGAACAGTCTATAACTGCGATTGGGGCATATCTTTTGAATTCTTCTGGCGTGAATATCAGCTCGCTATCTTTGTAAAGGAATGAACTTTGAAATTCGGTAAATAGTTCATACAACAAAGCATACTGTTTTTTTGTAAAATTTAAATTTAAATTGTCGTAAGGATATACTGCATCATTAAGAAAAACTTTAATATTAGTCAAATTGCAATGATCAAAGCGACTGCAGTCTTTATTTATTTGATTTTTTCTATCGGTCTGAAAACCAAAGATTATACATTGAGGCTTTTCTATTGAAGACTTAATAGCCCACGTATGTTTTTGTGTTTGTGGTAATGATGGATATTCGTGTAATTCTCTACTTCTGAATGGAATGTATAATTCTCTTGCACTTTTAATAATATCGAGCAGTTTTAATTGTTCTTTAATTGAAACAGATATGTGTGGAACTCGCCAACTAACCTTATGTAGCTGAACTTTGATAGTTTTTATATTGTCATCAACTATTAAAGCGTTATTATCGGTATTACTGCGAAGCAACACCAATTCTTGTCTACAATTGATCACTACCTTTTTAAAATCTTCGCACGATCTTAAAATCATTCGAAGAGGTATAACCGCATCAAAATTTCCTGAAGATATATCCATTAATCTTGAATTGCCTATTGGAAACCAACCACCGTTTTCAAGAGCTTTGCTTTCTTCTGTATTGTATGACACATAACCTTTTAAAACAGACATAATTCCCGGATTTCTAACGCGATCGATAACTTCTCCAGAAATTTCCAAACGAATCTCGTCAAACAAAAATAAGATACCCATATTAACAAATTGAATATTAGGCGTTTGAATCTTTGCGTTTTTATCATCATAGGCTTCTACTTTTCCTTGTACATGAAGAGAGCTATACCAAGGTAACGTATATAATTCTCGTTGTTGTATAGGAATTCTGATTTCATCGTTGTTGTTAAAAGAACTTGATGCATAAGGTGGATGACTTCGTTTTTCTGCATATGCTATTGTGGTATCAAAAACTGGTGGTTCGTTTACTTTTAAAATTTCATAATTCGTTTTTACGTTCGTAATATTAGTCCTAAAGATTCGAGAAATTTTTTATTCTTTTGTGTTAAGCGATTGATTTTACCAGACCGACTGAACAGTTTAGCTTTCTTTTTCGGATTTATATACTTTTTTATTGTCTTGGTAATATTAATAAGTTTACTCCAATTTTTATTTTTATTAAACACGATTCCCATTATAATGATTTATTGTATTTTTTAAGATGCAACCTAACCGTTATTACCTCTCCTCTAAAATCGACTAAATTTTGATCTTGATCCGTTATTTTTATAGTAATTTCGTCTATTTGCTTCGTGTTAATCGGTAAATAAATTACGTTAGTCGGAGTTTTTATAATTTTATATCCTGGTGGGACTGTAGGAAAAAACTCATGAATCACATGTACTGGCTCGCCGTTTCTGAATGAACTGGTGACGATATTGCATTCTACGCATAACGCGTTTAATTTAAAAATTTTACAAGGAAAATCTGATGTGTTTCTTCTATTTGCTTTCAGGATTTTAGGTTAGAAACCCAATAAACTACTGATGGAACCTTTCTTAGAGAAATCAATATCTAAAGTGCATATAAGTTCAGATCGTAAAGTATTATTATTTCCTTTTATGGTTATTGTAGGAGCAGACTGAGATTCATGTGTATCTTTGTTTTCGTACACGGGGTATTTTAAAAGTTGTTCACTTAAATAATTATTCAAATCATCAATTTCATAAGAACCTTCAGGAATTGCAATACAGAGTTCTGTGCCATTTTGAAGTATAAAATGACATTTATTATTAGAGCTGTTTATATTCATGATTGAATTAAACGTTTCTAAATTTATCAAACCCAAAACATAATCTTCATCTTCTAATATGATAGGAGGATAATACTTACTAGAAAGAATGGATTCCCTCCAGTCAAGGTAAATGTGGAAGACATTATACTGCTTGTAGCTCACTAAACTGTTAACTCAAATGTATCAGGATTATATAGTAATCTTAAATGTTAAGCATAAACTCTACTACTCAATGGTGTTTGAATCTTATTACCTGAAACCTTAAAACTCGGATTTGAACCCGGGGCTTCTCGGTTACAAAGCAAACATCTCCCTAGATGCGCCACCGAGAAACCTATCGTGATTATAATTATATAAACATTTTAAACACAAATGTCCACAGTTGACAGTATTAAAAGATTGAAAATGATTGTGATTGTAGATTATATTACAAGGACCGTTACTCTTTAAGTATTTAGTTAATTCCAACGGAGGTTGTAAGTTTCCAAAACTATCAAAATATACTGCGCGTGTACCAATCTTTTTATAAGCTGTCCAATGTGTTCCAGCTCCATTTTTATTATCCAAATTTATTATACCACATTCAATGGCACTTACTCCGGATTTAGGTAGTTCATCTTTCATAAATACTCCTCGAAAGTTTCTTATTTTTAATTTTTTTGCATACTTATATAAATCTATGTTAGTGAGCGCTTGTTTTGGAAGTTTTATCGTAAGTTTTTTTGTGTTTTTCGCCGTACTAAAAAAAGGCCAAATCCTTTTTTATATGGTTGTAAATATAATCCGTTTCCAGATTTATTTAGTGCTATTGCTTCCATAGTTTGATTATGTCTTTGGTTTTCTTTAAGTTTTTCTTTGGCATCTTTTGCCGCAATTACTGTTTTAGCAATAGCAGCGGCGCCGCCACCTAGCGATCCTAATGCACCAAGAGCAGCAAAAATAGGGATTAGCGGCAAAAACCCACCAACCTTTGGCACTGGTATTACACGAACAGGTTTTACTTTTTTTCGTCCTTTTAATGACTTTACAGCAGTAATTGCCGTACTGAGAGCATCTTTAGCGTTTAGAAATTTTTTTTTTCAATGCAGATTTAGCACTTTTTATTAAATCATGGAATTTTAATCCATTACTATGCTTTCTTTTTGCACTCCTTGTTTTTATACGAAGTCGTTTAGTGCCAGATTGATAACTCATACCAAGTTTTATTTTAGCTTTCATAGCAGCTGTTACCCCCAACGCAGCTAATTTTTCTCCTAATGACGAATCGGTAGAATACAATCGCTTTTTAGCTTTTTCTAATAATAAACCGTCAGCTTTATGTCTACTTTCTATATTTTTATAATTGTTATAAGCTATGTCATGCTCCTTGCAAGCTTCATCTAATTTATTAATACCTCGATGTCCTCTTGCAAGTCGTTTTGTAAGTTTAGTTCCCGGTCCACAAAAATTATATCCTGGAATGTGTAATTCAACTGGTAGTTTATCAATAACTGAATTTATAAGACCTTTACCCTGATATTTATTCTTTTTTTGAGGTCGTTGGTTAATAATTGGCTTTTGTATTAACATGTCTAGGATTTATTTATGAGCTGAGATACACGCACTAACTAACTGAATTGAAATTTAGTTATATTTATATGTTTGACAAACACGTTTTTTCTTTTAGTTTTTATCAAAATGCGAATAGTGCAACAACCAATGACACTGAAAGTTGTAAATAACGATATAAAAAATATGGAAACCTATAAGAGACACGGTCAGTTATTACCATCAACTATTCGTGGTATTATTGTTGGACCATCAAATTGTAATCAATGTAATGGTTAGCTTAATTGAACACATTAATGGATTGCGTTTTAACAACGTTTATGTTTATTCTAAATCTCTTTTTCAACCAAAATATCAATATTTAGAAAAATTGCCAACGCCTATTGAGGGTATAAATTATTTTTCTTTTAGTAATTTAGAAAGTAACATACCTCCACCATCTAAAGCAAAATCCAATTCCGTATTTATCTTTGATGATGTGGCGTGTGATAAACAAAATCTAATGAGAGAATATTTTAGCATGGGTCGTCACAATAACATAGATTGTTTTTACTTATGTCAAACCTATAGCCGCATTCCAAAACAATTAATTCGAGATAATGCCAATTTTATAATAGTATTCAAACAAATGTATTAAATCTACATCATATTTATGAGGATAATGTCAGTACCGATTTAACATTTGACGATTTTAAGAAGATGTCTTCATTTTGTTGGAACGAAAATTATGATTTTTTAGTTATCGATAAAGAAAGAGATACTATATCTGGTAGATACAGAAAATGATTTGATTCATTCATTGAAGCCATTCTACAATAAACTATATAAACCATTATAATAATTAAGTTATTAATACATCCGCATATTTATTCTCATTATATATTTATAACAAATCGCCGCATGGTTTATATATAATTTGCTTGATTAACAATAATAAAACCGCTATAGTTTGTGCGCAAACCGCTTTACAAACCGCCTACTTTAAATGTGGTTTGCTTAAAAACCCCTTAACAAACCGCTTATTTTATCTATGGTTTGTGCGCAAACCGCTTTACAAACCACTTAAATTGAATGTGGTTAGTTTGCAAGCTGATCAATAAATTATTTGTAGTTTAGTGTTGGTTAAATTTCTGCTATGTTTGTAAGCTATTCAGTTTGCAGATAATTGTTTTTGTTAAAGGTTTATAAGGAACTGTAGAAGCATATTTGAGTAGTAAGCAAAAAAATAAACGTACGTTAAGGTTCGTCCAGAATGCAATCGTACCATAATTTATCAAATTTATCGAATGAAGAAGAATTAACTAAAAGGTTAATCAAAAAAAGAGAAGAAGTAAAAAAAAAGTTTGAATTACTAAAGCAGGGCGAAATTACAAAGGACAAAGCATTTTTTCCTATAACTAAACGTTTGGAAACTATCTCATATCAATTAAATGCTAAAAATACAAAGTTGTCTTTTGTTAACAATAAAGATGAACAAAATCTAAGCTCAAAAAAACTAAAACACGAAAATACTGTTGTGGAATCTACTCCCATTCCAGCATAGAGTACAAAACTTTCAAATCTTCAAAAAAAAATTCAATCGTTAAAAGATGAAAAATTGTATGAACCAAAAGATCAAAATATTTTTGATCATAATGCTGCTACAATTTCGAATTTAAAAGAAGACGTTATAATTTCAGAACCTTCAGTTGAGGTAGACGATTACGAATTAGATGATTTAATTGAACATTCGGTAGAAGAAAGTAACCGAAATATAGAAAACATTCTTGATAGCAATATCTATAATGAATACTTAGCAGAGTTTGATGAATTGCCTAGAAGATATATAGATGCTATGGTTCATGATAAAAAAAGGCAGTTTGATCACAGAACTGGAATAAGGCATGATAGTTTTCAAGAAAAGTTTTTTATAGGAACATCAGCAGTAGAGTTTATTGGATCAGATATAAAAGTAGATGAAAAAATATACAATGAAACCCCTGGACTGTATGAATTATTATTTAAAAACACTCCTGTAACATATACTGAAGGAGATTTGCATATATACAAAGAAATTTTAGATATTAGTAATGCTTGCAGAAATAACTTTGATCCTAATGGTCACATACAAGGCACACGATCTGACAAATATAAATCTATTATTGCTCCGTTATATTTTGTACAGCCAGGGTATTCGGAAACACCAAAAAGATTCAAAAAAACAATAGGAAAAGGAATGTTCAAAGAAGTAAACAATCGTCGTATTGATTATATTTATTGGGATGATGTAAACAAATTAGTTGATAGGTTGAGGTTGTTAGTAGCATCTGAAACAGCAGGCCATACAGGTCATCGAAACGAAATTGTTTCTGTCATAGAAGAACTACGCGAAGCACAAATAATTGAATAAGACAATGACTTTAGATAAATTTGGTCGCCATATAACTAAACATACTCAAATATCTGTTGAAAAAGTGCAAAATGATACACATAAAACAATTCCTAATATGTTTTACAACCATATTTTATTATTTCAGACAAACAGACTTCTAGATAATAAATATCTGATATGGTCAGACAAAAGTGCTTATTCATTCCCATTGGAAAATAGTATAATTGATAATTTATCTATAAATCTTGAAAACGTTATACTAAAGATAAATGGAAAACCTTGTACAAGCGAGCAGGTTACTAATCGTCGACTTAAATTAGGAGACAAGATATCGTTTGAAGTACGCAATCACGAAAATCAAACTGCTATAAGATATTTGAAAACGTTATATGTTGAAATAGTAGTTAAATGTCCTGTCAAAATAGAAAGTGGTTCAGTGTAAAAATGCCAAGACGAAAAGCAACAAAAAAATCTGTTCCATCTTCTATAAAAAGAGATATAGTTTTAGAATTGCATAAGCCTGCACGAAGAAATTTCAAAAGACGTCGGGTTATAATAACAGGTATTAATGAAACATTACAAGCTGATCTTGTCGATATGATTTCGTTTTCAAAACAAAACAACCAATTTAAATACATACTTGTTGTAATTGATTGTTTTTCGAAATATGTATGGACACTTCCTTTAAAATTAAAAAATGCAAAACATGTTACTGACGCAATGGAAAAAATATTATCACGTTTAAAGCATTTACCAAAAAACATACAAACCGACGAAGGATTAGAATTTTACAATAGTACATTCAAAAACTTGATGAAAAAGTATAATATTAATCACTATAGTACGTTTAGTACAAAAAAAGCATCAATTGTAGAACGTGTTAATCGAACTTTGAAAAACATAATGTGGAAACGATTTAGTTTACATGGTAATTACAAATGGATAAACATATTAGATGATATTACAAATCTATACAATAACACTTTTCATCGTACAATTAAAATGAAACCATCGATGGTTAACAAAAACAACGAAAAGTCTATTTTACAATCTGCATATTCACACATAGAAATAGCAAACAAAAATAACAAATTTTCGTTGGGGGATCATGTAAGAATTAGCAAACACAGGAATGCATTTGAAAAGGGGTATACTCCTAATTGGTCTAATGATATTTTTATAATTAGAAAAGTTAAACTAACTAACCCAACTACCTATTTGCTAAAAGAAATAAAAGGGGACAATATTTTAGGAGGTTTTTATGAAATGGAATTACAAAAAGTTAAACATCCGGATACGTACTTAATTGAAAGAATTTTACGAAAGACAGGTACTAAAATGTATGTAAAATGGTTAGGCTTTGATGAATCTCACAACAGCTGGATAAACAAAAACAGTATTGCATAAATAACAATAAATCAAACTAAAATATATTATTTAATTCGAATCAAAATGTTATAAACTTTCTCTCTCTTCCCTACTATCACCTACTGCCTAATATATCTACTAAGGTATGATAAAAGCTGCAATAGTAAAATAAAAAACGTATCATTAATTCAGGCATTTATTGTTTATTTCAACTTTACATTTTTAAAGATTTACATGTCATACATTATAACTCTGTTATTTTATTTTTGAATAAATTCAATGTTTGTTGTTTCACCAACAGCTCCTCGGCTCACGAGATAGATGTTTTTTCCCGAACCAATCAAGCTATTAATTTGGTTTATGTCTTCAATCGAAAACTTGTTAATAAATCGTTGTGGTAGAGGTACTTTAAAATCTTGGCATTCGACAATCACTTGCTCTCCAAATTTACCATCAAGTTTACTAAAACACTTAATTTTATACTGCTCATTTATTGATAGACTTCTAGCACTTAGATAAGGAACCAAATGAGAAGTTTCGTTGAAGTTTACAAAAAATGATCCCATCTTAACTTCTTTCAATTTATTAAAACAAATAAAGGTTATTAAAATACTAATATTAAATCTTCACAAATATCACCTTTATATACACACAACAGCATCCCCACCATCACTACGAACTTCTCCGACAGACCTAGAACCGAGCATACCCGAAACAAAACGACTCTTACGACGTATTGCCATTCCCCCATCACCAATACGATCTATCTCGACTTACCAAATACGAATGCAACTCGAGCATATCCGAAACAAAACGATAGCAACGAAACTCCACGATCTCTTACCGATCTTACCCGAGTGATCCAGAACCGGCCCTACTATACTACTTATCTCCTATGCTTTTGTATAAAATGAATAATAAAACATCTGATGTGTTTTACTACAGTCCATGTATAATTTTTTTCATGCAATCAAAAATTGCGTTAAATAAACATAAATCTTGTTTCTTTATTTCTTTATTAATCTTATTAGTTCAATAATAATCTTAAGCGAACTGCTTTTATTATGTTACATGTCATTATTTTGTCTTTTTTAAAAGTATTTATTCTACATTAAAATTAACGGCTGCACTGTTTATACGCCGCTACTGCTTCTTCTTTATAAGTGGAGATAAGCGGTATATTTCTGTCAAGCGTCTATTTTACTCATTATTACGCTTCCTTTACCGTTTGGAAATCGCTGTTGAACCTCGTATAACAAAGATAGTCCGCTTTTGTAAGTAGTTTTTCTTTCTGTTAAATTTTCCTTATTAGTTATTTTGATTACGCTTTTAGTAGATGTGTTGGGAAAGATTTATTCAAGTATTAAGCAAACAAGCGATTTGATTGATTGCTTGACGTTATAGGTATGAAGGTAATCAAAATGGCGTCGTCACGTTATCTTTTACACCTTTTTAACAATAGGGATTGCTAATCAATGCCGATACACGGTTGTCGTAGCGAGATAACTTGTGCGGTCTTCCTTAATAATTCCGAAGTGACGAGATATGACTAACACTTTTGTTTGACGTCTCAGGATCGTATAATTTTAATTACTTATATAAGTAGACAGTCAGTTTCATTCCCGATTCTTAGCACAGCGTATTTTGTGATTGTGGTGCATTCGTCAATTAATCATGTTAGGTTTATGAGTACTACTTAATAGTATCGTATGTTATTTTTTTTTTTACTTAATTGTGTCAATATTATCACCTAATTTAATTTTACTTTTAGTCGCAAACTTTAACTCATCTTTTACTTTATGTATTGTCGTATGAATGCATTGATGTGACATCCGTTCAAGTTTTTCGAATCATTTAAACGCAATCAAAATTAAATTGGGCATAGAAATATAATATATATATATCACGCATATTTTTTTTCGTAAATCAAATAAAAAGAAAGTAACAAACGTTACTACTGGTGTCAAAGAATTTTTCGGTTGGGTACGTTTTTGTGTTTTTATCTTGTTTTGCAACTCAGTATCATAATTATCGATTATCGATTCGTTTTGCGATTGCAAGGTAGAAGAAGTCATTGTTAGAATCATAGCTAACTTTCATTGACACCAATCACTGAAAATTTTTGTTAGTAATTACATATGATTAGTGGTAAGGTATGTTGCTTGATCGATGGGGCTCTCATTTATATTATAAATGTGATATTAATTGACAAATCTAATCTTATTTAATTTGTTGTTGGTCTATTTTTTTTCTTTTATTTTAACGCATATCCTCTCTTTTCTGTTTTGCTAATTTGTTCCTTTTCGTGATCGGCAGTGTAACAAAGCGTTACTAGTGGTAGTTTAGTTGTTTTAGTAAACCGTATATATTTATTTTATTTTTACATTACCGAGTTAAGTTGTTTATTGGTATTTTTGATATTATTTATTTTGTATTTACGAACCGCCATTTATTTAAAATGATGTATAACAAAGCTGAATGTCACTTTGATGCCAAAAGCATATCTTATAACATGATTATTTCATGATTCCGTTATCAAATTTGTATTAATTAAATTATATGCTACCATGTTGATTAATAAAAATATGCACAGTATAAATAATGTTTATATTGTTTAACTTTACTATGTTTAGTGAAGGTCTAAACTTATGAAAAAACACTAATTACAAATTACATATTAGAATACAATATTTTAAATTTTTACATGGTAGTAGACATCGGTTTAACAATCATTGAAAGTAATAAAAGAACTAAGGTTATACCACCTGATACTTCATGTTTAAACTATACAAAATCTGACAAAAACTGACATTCTTAGTAAAGTTTCGGTGCGTAGGAGGATCTTTGTCTTACATTAGACCGTTGTTAGACCTTGTACTTCATGCGGCAAATTCTGCTGATTAGTTTATGACACCGCCAAAATAATTATATCTAAATAATTTATCTTTCTTCACAAATTTTTTATGGTGGTGTAACGGAAGTTACTATTGTTGATTTAAAACTTTTAAGTTTGCTGTAATATTTGGTGAGTCGCTGTTTTTAAAATTCTTTTGTCGGTAGTACTAGTGGACTTACTTTTAGTACTTTTTACTTTCTTGGCTAGCTCAGTATAAAAAGGGTTAATTAGAAAATAGTTAAAGAACTTTATCGATTCATTAAAGTTAAAATATTTCTAATACTTACTAGTCGAAACAATTTTGGCAAATGCAAAATGTTTTTTTTTTTTCATTTGAATACTCCAGTAGGTTTGAAAAGGTTACTTGACTTTCATTTGGCGTCGTTTTGAAACGAATTACGTTTTTACTTATTACAAATCCGTGAGAATCAGAAATATGTATAAAAGCAATCTACTTAAATTCGTTTATTACAGTTAATATCTATAAGTTCAAACAATTTAATTAATACCTACGTACACATTTAATTCTTACAGAAACAAAAACAAACAAACTTAAATGACCATTTTAGCAAAATTCTATATTAAAATATCGAATTAAATTCAAACTCAAATTTTGCGCAACACAATCCGCAATACCTTTATTTATTTTATTTTTCACTGTTAATTTGAAATGCACACGAGTCACACTTCACAACGAGTTTTAAGCCTAGTCTTCTTGTACTTGCAGTTTCAAATCTAATATTCCCGTCACACGTTTTGCACTTTACTAAATTCGAAATTGCAGCAAACACAGTCAAAAAGTTTAAAATGCGATATTCAACATTACTATTGCCGCCGAGTTGTGTAAAAGTTTGTGGGTTCCTAGAATTTTCGGTGCCCACAGAAATGAAAAGTTAAAGTTTTTACTCAAAAGTTAGTCAGTTTAAAAATCAATGATCTTAGTATGTTTACTCTTATGACATAAGAATAACTATTAATCCATATATTAGTGATGTAGCCAGAAGAGAGGGAGGCAGAAAACAAAAACTAAAGGGTAAAGAAAACGTTTGTTACATTATTTAGTCGCGTATGAAATAGTTTCAGTAGTATATGTTGAAACGGACACAGTTAATATATAAACCGAATCAGCTTGTAGAACTCTAGCAATAGTTCTTTCAGTATAGTTTACAAAAAGTTTTTTGTTGACAGTTATCCAAAACTTTAAAAACGAATCTTGTTTTTTAAAAAAATCCATTAGTTTTTAAAGATACAAGCATAGTAGTTGAAACGACAATTTTTTTTTACAAATAGTTTTAATTCGTATATAAATGTGATAGAAAACCATTTGCCTCAATTTTAACCTTTTTAAATTTTACCAGTTTTGGCATCGAACCCACACAAGACTCAAATAATTTAGCATAATAGAGGTTATAGACGCGTGGATGGTACCTATAAATTCAAATACTTGAGACGAACCAAAATCCAGTCTGGAAATGAGCAGCAGCATTTCCAGTACCTAGCTGAAGCACATAGGAAATGATTCTGGACTCGTTCAAGTAAGGACAATGAAGGTCTCGACTGCAACAGTGTTAGATAGTTTCTATTTTGCAATGGCAAAGGCAATGGAAAACCACTTCATTACAACTCTCTAGTACAATAAGCATAAAAATTCCAAATCAAATGGACCTAAGCCCCCGGCAGACCTTAGATGGGCAAAGGCTGCTAAAAGTCTCCAGGTTATCTATGCGAATTTGTACGTGGAATGTTCGTACAATGTATTAAACAAGAAAAATAGATAATTATATACAGGAGATGAGATGAATAGGCTAAACATCGATATAATAGGAGTAAGCGAGATAAGATGGCCTAGTTCCGATAATTACACAATTAGTGAGCACCAGGTATATTTCTCTAAAATTAATGACGGGAAACACCAAAACTGAGTAGGCTTCATAATTGACAGCAGATTATATTGATCAGTAAACAATTTGTGGTTATTTCTGACAGAATACTTTTACTTCCACTAAACACCAAACCTGTACAAGTCAATATCAAGCAGATATATGCACCTACGGCTGACAAACGTTATAATGGAGCGGAGAGTTTTTACCATGACCTCCGAAAGGTAACTAGGTAATTAAACAAAAAAGATATCACAATTATTATAGGCAATTTTAACGCCAAACTGGCAAAGAGAACAACAAACAAGCAAAACAACACATGTCTAGAAAACTAAAAACCAACAACACTATTGAGGACGTGAATAACAAAATTAATAAACTAAAATCTGTTGTAAAATCTCCAAGTGATATTATTCTTAAGTCTGACAAAAATTGAAAAAAAAAATGGATGACCCTTGAAATACAAAATGTAATGGAAGAACGCCGGATAGTAAAAGACAAGAACAAGTGGAATATAAAGAATTTTAAAAAAACATTTGAAAGGAAATAAGACAAGCTAAATAAACATGGGCTCTAGAAAAATGTCTAAAAATATAAGACCTTGAAAAAAAACATGACAGTTTCCACATACATTGTAAGATCAAAGAAGTAAATGGTATATATAAAACGTCTATAGTTGGCCGCCTGTTAGATAAAAAAACAATATGATCATATATAAAGACAAGATAATTTACAAGAAGCATATCAGCGCCCTGTTCCAGAATGACGTCCCAGTAATTAACGCTGATGTTGGTTCATGTATTACCGTTAATAAAATGTGCAAGTCAGCTGAACAACTAAAGAATGGAAAGCTCCTAAAGCAAACGATCTTCATGCTGAAGTTTAGAAATTACTAGACGAGGACGAAATAAAATTACTAATAAAAATATGTAGTCATATTTACGACACCGTAGATATCATAATAAAATGATAGAGGTACTAAAAACAAGCGGTAACGACGAGAAGAACTTATGTCTTATAATAAATCTTTAATAGCACCAAACAGCAAATATCAAAGTAAAGGATGGTTACTCAGAAGAAATTAATATAAGACGCGGTGTTAGGCAAGGTTGTGTTTTATCCCCTACTCTATTTAGCTTATACTTGGAGCATACATTTAACATGGCACTAGAGAATACAGACGCTGGAGTGTCCATCAATAGAGATTAAACACTACGTTTAATGAGCAATGTGATCACTCTGTAGAAATGCCGCAAATAAAAAAGCAAGACCCACTTTCACTAAAATGGAAAATCTATTTAAAAGCAGAGACCTTAATTTACACATTAAACTAACACTACTTAAAAATACTGCAGTTACGTCATCCTTTAATATTGAATTAATGACTATATTGTAGAAAGTTCTTCACTAGGAGGGCAATTAAACCACTTAAGATTTTATTATTTCGTGCAGAAGGCGTGCGCACATCCAACAATTCTTTAAATGCACGTACTTAATACAGGCTGATCATGCCCCTTTTAGCAATAAGTTAGATAGATTAATTATTAACTTCAAAAAATCGATTATCAACATTGAAATCGGTATAACGTATTGGCAGATACATAACCTTACTAAAACAATCGAAAGTCTAAAGGTCAATCTATACAGTGTACTCCACCAAACAGATTTCCAGATTCTGCTCAAAATATTAAATAATAAACAATAGTACTTTACGTAACAAGAGTCGAAAGTAAGAAATAGCATAACGAACGTTAATGCGACGCGAGGCCGCACGGCCGAGCGTTGCATGTGAGTGAGTTATGCTATGATTCTTTCGACGAGAGTAATGTACATTATTTTTTGTGTTGCCTTTTATAAAACTACATTTTTTTTTTAAATAAAAAAAAACCAACGGAAATATAATGTTGGTACTACATTTATTACTAAATCTGTCAAATTTGACATTAACTTTAACATCGTTTTTTTTTTCAATTTCAAGCGAACTTCAAGATTTTTAAAATGATTTTTCCACCTGTCGCATACTCATTCTAATATATTAATTGACTTTGAACACTTACTTTTATGTAGATTCCTAGTTTTCATTTTGCCACCCTAGAGCTTTTTTCGTTCATTACGTAACTACACTAACGAACGAATATTGACGTTTGCAATGTTGGCAGCACAAAAAAATATATTTCTTTAAACGATAAAAACAAACTAAAAAACAAATTCCAGAATCTATTCACACGACAAAACTTTAATTTAAATATTTTTAAACAGGGTTGTATATATAATTTAACGAATGTACAGTTGCCAGAAAAAGTAGCACAATGTCTGGTTTTATACCCGAAATTTATGTGCAATTATTATAATAAGGCACCTATTATTAGTTTAATCAAAGATACGGAAGACATACTTACTTACCATCATGACGAGCAACCAGAGGGATTAAGAGGGAAAATTGTCATCAATGTGGTTACCAACTTCGTCAACAATAAAACTAACAAATGTCAGACACCACAAAACTTTTACATTAACAATCTAGTGACATCTACACGAAAGTTTATTAAAACACACAAAGACATTCTTATTACAAAATCCGACAAAGGCAATGCTACAGTTATTATACATAAAGACGAATATAAAGAAAAAATGTTGACTTTGCTAAATGACGAAAACATCTATAAAAAGACAAACGTAGATCCTACTAACAAATATCAAAATACAAACAACAGACTATGTAGACAGCTATATGACAATGGACAGATCGACTTTATTACTTATAAAAGACTTGTAACGTACACGAGTATACCTCCTAAGTTATATGGTTTAATTAAAATACATAAAGATGAACATCCGGCCAGACCTATTGTTTCTTGTATAGGAGCTCCCACTTATGAATTATCTAAATATGTTTCTAGTATAATTCAAAACATTTCTTACATATTTGATCGTAACATAAGGAGCTCCTACGAACTTATTGAAAAAACCAAAAGTACTACTATACCGAATAATTATAAAATCGTATCGTTTGATGTTACATCTTTATTCACTAACATTACTAAAGATCTTATTGTTGAATTAATAAATAAATATTGGAATGATTTGAAGAGCCATACAACTTTAGAATTAGTTGATGTAGTCTATATTATCGAGTTTCTTTTTAAGTCAAGTTATTTTACATTTGATGACAAGATGTATACTCAAAAATTTGGTACTGCCATGGGTAATCCTGCGTCACCTATATTGGCTAATCTTGCTATGCATGACCTACTTAAATATGTAAAAAACAATTTATCATATACACCGGTCTTTTTATTTTGTTACGTTGATGATATTGTTGCTTGTATACCCGAAACAGAAATTCATAACACTTTTAATAGTTACAATCAACATTTGAAATTCACGTATGAAGTTGAACAAAAAGGCTTATTACCGTATTTATATGTTAGACTTAGTAAGGATATTAACACGGGTTGTGTAGTAAGTGAATGGTATACAAAACCCATAGCCTCTAACAGAACGTTAAATTATTTTTCGAAACACCCACACCATCAAAAAATTAATACGATCAAGGCTATAAAAAATAAAATATTAAGTTTAAGCAGCCCACAGTTCGTTACGAAAAACCTTAACTGCTGAAAAAACATATTAAGGAAAAACAACTACCCTAATAACATAATAAACAGAATACTCATGCATACTAACACAACTAATAATAATAATACTCCACCACCAATAAACCCATCCGTTAGTAACCCTAATACTAACCTTAACACTAACGTTATTTACACGAAAATAATAAATGTTCAAAATCTAACAAAAAGAATAATTCCGATTATAAAAACTAATCATATTAAAATAACAACTTATAACACTAATTCTATTTATAACATGCTGTACAGTGGAACTAAAGATAAAACTAATATAACTGAAAAACATGATGTAGTGTACAAGCTAGACTGTATGGGATGCCAAGCGTGTTACATAGAACAAACGAAACAGAAAATAAAAAATCGGATCAATAATCACATGTATGATTGTAATAATAAAAAAGGTGAAACTGCGTTATCGTTACATCATATCAATACGGGACATAATTTTGACTTCAACAATCCCAAAATTTTAGATAAAGATTGTAACTATAAAGAGCGATTAGTTTCAGAGATGATATTCATCAACGTTTACAAAAACTACATTAATTTCAATACCGACACTAACAATTTAAGTAATGTTTACAACAATTTAATATCAAAGATTGCTTATTAGGTTTAGATAGGTCTATTAAATTCGCGGTATTTTTCATTCTTATCTTTTATTGATTACCTTGACATTGCAAATAGAATTTTTGATTATACATGTCGTGTCAATTGTTTGTCTTTCACAGTTAATTGTTCATTCACAACTATTTTAATTTATTTGACTTTTTAGAAATATTTTAACAATTGTTTATGTTAATTTTAATTATTATTGTGTAATAGTTTCATGTCGTTTGGAGTTAAGGACTATTCCACTCTAACGTTTTAGTGTAAGTTTCTACGTTGTTTGTACCTAAAATGTATTATTTGTTATGTAAAAAATAATGTGTTAGCTTACTCACAATATATTTCAGTGGTCTGAAGAAGTGCACGCCTTGTGCACGAAACGTCGCCATAATAAAATCTTAAGTGGTTTAATTGCCCCTCCTAGTGAAAAACTTTCTACAATATAGTCATTACTACTTAAAAGTTATATCTTGCCCGTGCTCTTATATGGTGTCGAATCCTAGACTTTGACGGAAGCGTCCATAAAAACACTTGAGACTTTAGAGATGTGGTTAATACAGAAAAAAAATTTTAGAATTTCCTGGGTTGATCGCGTCTCCAACAAGATGGTTATATAAATGATTCAAATAGAATATTTCGGACACATAACACGGAGAGAAATATTATGCTGAATTTAATCATTACAATTTCATATTTAAAGCATTTGCTTTTTTTCTAAAATTGATTCACATTCAAATAAAATTAAACCTACATGTTCTAAAACTTAAATTAAATTTCTTATTGCAATCCAAACATGTTTTTATTAAATCATTCATAATTATAATGATACAAGTAAAAAGTTTTTGTTAAAATTAAGACCACAAATTGAAACTAACTCAACTAATTATTATAAGAAATCATATCAGCGATTAAAGTACGTAATAAATTACTATACGAAACCACAAGTAGGCATTTCAAGTAAGCATTTATGTTATCACTATTTGTTCCACGCTGGTCTAAAATAAGGTATCAGCAATTTAATTTACGTTAAGGTTTGCAATATGTGCTAAACTTTTTGCTAAAGCTGTGGCAAAGATAAATTAACGTGTACCGTGACTCCGACAGTTTTTTGTTTGGAACTATACGACATGGATCCATCATTTTATAACAAATTGCTTGCAGCATATAATCTAACTCACTACAGCAATTAGTAAATGATTGGAAACTATCAGAAACTTACAAGTAAGTATTGACTCTGATTTTGAATATTGTTCACTGTCGTTATATGTTAGAATTATGTCGCAAAGCTTGTACATTTTTTGGCATGTATAGCTTAGTTTTTTGCAATGAAATGAAATTATCGTGCATTTGCTTTTCTTTTAGAACAAGAAATTGATGTTACATCCCTTGTGTGCCTAACGGAAAATGATTTGGACATATTTAAGGAAGGTGAATTTGGATTGATTGTAAAGTTTAGTAGTTGGAGAACCCTTTGACAAAAAAAAACTTTCCAAAAGTTACAAGAAGATTATTTAACTCGGATGGTTAGATTCGACTAATATTCTAAGTGTAACATACTATTAATGCTGATGCGTGTACATATTGGTGTCAAGGACAGTATTATTTGGATCGGTAATATTGCCAATAATTATAAATTTTAATGTAATCTAGGATTACACCACAAACTGTAGTGATGATAAAATATAACATATTTATTTTGAATTTTGCAAATAAATACGTTTAAACTATGTGTATATTTACTGAAATCATTCATACCCTGAAGCTGCACAAAAGCAAACATTATATGACACCGCGTGCTTAAATTAATACGAAGTGTTATTACTATTAAACCTATTTATGATAAAACGCAACAATCAACAGAGATAAGAAAAAGCAGTTCTTGTCATAACTATAGTTATTCTCTACGATCACATTAAGCAACTTCTGAATGATAAAAGAAAACGATGTTTTCTTAAATTGATATATTATAAAATCTATACAATTCTTTTTCAAAATATTTGTTGTAATAAAATGAAAGCTTTATTTAAGCGTACATCGGCTTGACTCAAAACCAACAGCCTATTTGCATGAAATATAGCTGTTTTTGCTTTATTACAGTTAACTTTTCTATCCGTGAATGAAGAACCAAAAAAGATATGGCCTGCTCTAGTAGATACTCCATGGAAGGGTTTTAGGCATAAGAGGACCGGAATCTCTTGGTTGAAAAATCTTAGAACTTAGTTTTCTATGTCTACACGAGGACTGTTTAGAGTAGCAGTTAGTAAAGTTCAAATTACTTTGCTTGTTGCCAACATCCGGAACGGATAGGCACATTCAGAAGAAGAGGTCATAGAAACATATCTGATTGTCTATTTAGTTGGACAAAAAAGACAAATGTCATCACTTTTGTTTTCTTCTTCAATTTTGAAATTTGTAAAATATCTGTGTCGCTTCACAAAACTTTGCTAAAGTGTTATTATTTTTGAAGCAAAGTTCAAAGCGTTTTGACATCTTGTTTGAAGTTAATCACTATACTGAATAACTAATTAAACAAACATAGCTCTAGGTGCCAACGTAACAAGTTGGGTTTGCACACTAGTCACTGCACCAGACGTATTATTCTTGTTTTATTAATTTATGTCTGCGGGTGACAAAATATTATTATACTCAACATCCACGATTTCTAGAAACATTAAGGAATTATAGTAAGAACTCATTAAAAAAATTATTGTGGGTTCAAAAAGTAGCTCGAACCCACAAACTCGGCGCCTATGCCTGACACGCAATCATATTAACATTACCTATTTCGAGTTAAAAATATTCTTCCTTTTTTTTGCTCGGGATTCCCCAAAATCTTCGCTTCTTGATCTTCGCGAACCTTTTCTGGGATCCATTTATTTATATATAATAAATAAAAACTGCGGTTATAATACAATGAACGGCGGAAACAGACACGTCTCGAGTTTTCGAACAAAATGATTAGGAAATCGGTTTTCCGTTCAATTAAAACTTTTTAACTAAACTTGCTAATTAAGATTACTCCAATTTTTAATAAGATTGTGAATTTCAAACGGCGTTTCAGTTTTTAATTTACTAGGCGCCAGCACACCAATGCATCGCGCGTTGGTACCCTAGTTGAAATACGGAACAAAATACCAGAGTTAAATGCAAATTGATCTGCACCACAAAGTTTCTTTTACGCATCCCTCGGTGTGTTGTCTTAAATGTCCTAAAGAACTAGATTGAGAACTACATTGTACTAGTTCAGTTTTTTGAATGAGATCTGGTGAACTAGTTCATAAAAAAAAACTAGACTTCCCATCACTATGACAGATGGTATTGTATTATTAAAAATAACCGCAAACAAATCTCGAACTTTTCTGAAACTAGCGGCACCATAAAAGGTTTTCACTATAAAAACCCTTTCTTCGTTTGTATAATTATTCATTATTACAAGCAGTACAACAAACATTTGCTGTCAAATTCTAAAATCACGGCTAATGCTATTTGAAAATTATCATATTTTGAGTTAGTGTTTTAAATAATATAAATGTAATTGTATGGATGAATATGAACCAATCAGGTAAATAATATAAATGTAATTGTATGGATGAATATGGATAAATCAGGTAAATAATATAAATGTAATTGTATGCCATCTGACGGTAAAACTAAAGACGAATAATTCCATGGAGTATGGATTGATAGAAATGTGAACAATTTACATAACAAGTCCAATACTATTTAAAAATACTTATTCTGCCTGCTTAAATTCAAAATTGAGGTTTGGATTTCCTATGTCAAAACAGATACGATTTCATTTTAGATTTTGTCACCAAGATACGTGGGCATTTTTTTAGCTTGTGAAGTAGCACGTTGAATATGATCACTCATTATAGGATCAAATTTACTTACTATCTGAATATACTTCAAAAAATTTCCGTTATTTGAAATAACATACTGTCTTGGCCTCGAAAAGCTAAATTTTGGCGAACTAAAAATTGAATAACATATACTATTGTTTTAATTATATTATACTATCGTTGTTTTTAGTTTGCAAAAAGTTTTTGATTGACACTATCAATTATAGTTTTATTTTTTAATGCTTGACATAGTACATTTTTGATAGTTACTAAAGTGAGATGAATTTTTTTCATGTCTAAGATTCATTGCTAAATGTAACCAATTTATAGAAGACGGAAGACGTCTCTCATAATAATGTAATCAAGGATTAAACTATAAACTGTAGTGATGATAGAAATATAACACAGTTATATAGCATTTAGCAAATAATTACGTTTAAACTATGCATATATTTACTGAAATCATCCAAGTGTTCTTAAAATTCCAAATATTCATACCCTGAAAGTGCGCGGAAGCATACATTATGAAACTGCTTGCTTAAATTAATACAAAGTGTTAATCCTATTTATAATAAAACTGATAATGAAACCAGTACAATTATTGAACTAGTTTATTTAAGAACTACAAATCACTACTTTTTATACATTTACGCAAAAGACTAGGTAGAAAATGAGTAAATAACCACCTCTTTGTAATTAAAAACGGAGTATAGCAATTTTTAAAAAAAGTGTTTGGTTCGAATTATGTTTTGTTAAACTTAAAAGAACAAAATGGTTTATAATTTAAATTACTTTTTGCAAAATTTAGACATTGATAACTTTCACAACATTGAATCCAATTTTATTTCAGATTATACATATAAGTAATAACAAGAACTTGAAAATATTTCGGTACAAAGTAAAGAACTTAATTGTGATAGTGGCTATTTGGAAATTGTATTTTCTATTAATTTATATCAAGAAAACTTACGTAAATTTGATTATACTACAACTGTTTTGATTTTTAATGATAATCTTTGACATTACAGTCAAAGATTATCATTAAAAGTTATTTATTTAAATTAAGCTAGTACGAAACGAATTATTAATTAATTATTGACAAGCTCAACGATGAACTCCTACAAAATTAAAGATTTACATAATTTATTAAAACAGTATTTTAAAGATGAAGTAAAATTGGTGCATTACGAAGCAAAACCATTGACTTCGAAAGGTGAAAACTTTGGAAGTGAAATTTTAGATTTGGAAATTAAGTTACAGTATGTTGATAGTGAAAAAACTTTAAGGCTAGTCGCTAAAATGTGTCCACCTACCGAGATCTTAAAAGAAGTATTTGCTACTGCAGTGACTTTTAAAAAAGAAATTTATGCCTACAATATAATTCTACCTACTTTGTTAAAATTTCAACAAGAAACTTGTGGAAGAAACTGTGAAAAACTGTATGCAGAGTGTTTCGGTACACGCTTAAATTTAAACTTAAATATGGACACTATAGATGATGACGCTGTAATACTACTAGAAAATTTGAAATTATCCCAATTTGCAGTCAAGGATCGAATGATAGGATTTAATTTGGAGGAAACTGAATTAGCATTAGAAACACTATCTACGTTTCACGCGATTGCTCTTGCATTCAAAAATAAACATCCGGATATTTTTTTTCAAAGAATATTGCCCCACTTGACTCGCAATACCATTTTTGACATTGTTGATGAGAAATCTGAAAAAATGGATTTAGATTTTGTTCTGGATACTGCGAGTATGAACGAACAATGTAAAATACATATCGATGTTATTATTGAAAACATGAAAATAGGTTTAGAAAATCATCGCAAAACTTCAGTTAGAGAATTATTTGCAACAATTAGTCATAATGATTTTTGGGTTAACAACATTTTGTTAAAATCTGGTGAACGCAAATGTAAAATTATTGATTTTCAATTGATGGATTATGGATCTTTAGCTAACGATTTATTGTTTTTTTTGTTCACTAGTGTTCAGGAAGACGTTTTAAATTTGCAACTTAAATACTTGATTAGTTTTTATTACGACTCGTTCCTACGTACTTTAAAAGAAATGAATTGTGATATGCAACAGTTCACTGTTGATTCATTTATGGAAGAGATTGAAATATGTGCGAAAACGAAACAATTTTATCATATAATGGTTATGCTAAGAATTATTTTTGGAGTTAAAGAAAAAATGAAAGATTTAAATGAAATTACCATAGACGATCTATCGTCAAACGATTACGTTTCTCCAGAATGCCAACAAAGAGTTATCACAACAATCTTACATTTTGCAAAAAATAATTGGATTTAAATATTGTTTGTTCCTTACTGTATTTAGTTTAATAGTTTATAGACGTTATTTTCATTAACTCGCTTTAATATTTTAGAAATATATTATTTTTTTTATTAAAAAACATAACTGTCATTAAATTATTATTGGTTCCATTATTTTATTTAAATTGCATTTGATGCTGAACGTCTATACTCAATCCTACTATTTTTCATTTATTCCAAATAATCAATGCAGCGACGGTGCCCGGGGGAGCTGGATCGGGCACCCTGTTTACCAGAGTGCGCACCCGTGTGCCCACCCATTAAAAAAGTTATTTTTACGCAAATGAATGTACTTCTACCTTCTACGCATAATTAGGAACATCTGAATCCCGAATGACATTTATTTCCCGCACCCAAACGTCAAACAGCGTGCGGGAAAATAGAAAAAAACACTGGCATTTCTACAGTATTAATTTAATAGTTATTTACCTTAACTCTTTGTTTGTTTATTCAAATATAACTTACTCACTTAACTTAAGCATTCGAACTTATCGGTACTCAGTAAGTAATTAACGTATTTATTATACGGACCAACTTATTGTCTATGGTCCCACTTATTACTTTTCCATTTAGCTCGCATCGCTTCGGCCAACGTTACTTGCGCAAGGAAACTACACCGAAGGATAATTATCAATGTAAGATTGTTTTTTTACTTAGTTGCTTGCGCACCTAGAGTAAATCGAATCCTGAATAATTGGCAACTATAACATAACTGACTCTGAATATTTTGTTTAATATTTTCAATAAGGTAAATTAGATTCTGTTGAGGAATTGGTTTGGATTGATCGCTGATTCTTCGTTTTATATCTTTTCTGCAACTTGACACCACGTGGCACCATTTAAGAATGATTTTGCTTCTTTTAACTCGTATTATTACGTAAATAAATAAGACGCTACTTGAGTGTAACAGTGCACTTACTTTTATTTCATTATTTACACTTAGTTTAATATAAAAATAATAACTTGCTTTCGCTTTTTACATACATTGGAATGTAATGTCGTGTATGATAAGCGATGGACCAAAGGGAAGTGTTGGATTTTTACCCACTGGCATCCCTTGCGTTCTCATACGAACATGCGCAGTATAATTGCATTAACACACCGGCAGCCTTGAAATCTCATGATTTCAAAATAATATCTTAAAACTAATCATAAATAAAGATAATAAATTGTAAAAGAAAAAGACATTTTACACTTAAGCTAAATTGGTAAAACACATAATTGATGAACAGATCGCTTCAAAACATGCCCGTTGGGCAATCGAACAGTCACTGAACGTATTACGCTGTCATCATAGGAATGAATATGCACAACTCTTGCCATGCACCACTGCAACGGAGTTGCATTCTTGTCCTTTAGCAAAACCAGAGAATTTAATTTTATAATTTCTGGTAACCGTTGAAACCATTTGACACGCCTTTGCAATTACGAGACAACTTCAAGACTCCACCTTTTCCAGAATAACTGGACTTGCTTCTGTATTTTCTCATATATTACAAGATGATTATCAGAGATGGCGGCCAGATTTGAATCAGGTATTTGATATAAAGGTTTGCCAATAAGAAAATGGGCTGGAGTTAAAGGTGTAAACTCAGACGGATCGTTGGAAAGAGGTGATAGGGGTCTGGAATTTAAAACTGCCTCTATCTGAATTAATAAGGTGTTAAAATCTTCATAATTTAAATGCACGTTTCTTAGTAATTTACCTAAATGCGTTTTTACCGCCTTGACGGCACTTTCCCACATACCACCTTGGTGTGGATTTTGTGGTAATATAAATTCCCACCGAATACCTTGATCTGTAGAAAAATTAACAAGAATATTCTTTAATTCTTTTGATTTTAGAAATAAGTAAAGTTCTTTTAATTTGTTTGCAGCACCAACAAAATTTTTTCCATTGTCCGAAGAAAAGGAAATCGGTTTGCCTCTACGGCCAATAAAACGTCTTAGTACTGCAATAAAAGCATCAGTAGATAAAGATGTAACTAGATCTAAATGAATGGCTCTAGTTACCATACATACAAAAACGCAAATATACGCCTTTATTAATTTAGCCCCACGTAATTTTTTGTCTTTTATTAAGATAGGACCAGCGTAATCTACGCCTACGTGCGAAAATGCGGGATTTTTGAAATCCAAACGTTTTTTTGGCAAGTCGCCTATTAGAGGTTCATATGATCTGGGTTTGGCACGAAAACATTTAATGCAGTTGTGGACCGTGTTTTTAGAAAGAATTCGACCTGAGATCGGCCAATAACTACTTCGTATAACCGCCAATAACTGCTGTGGACCACAATGCAAAAGTGTGACGTGGTAATGTTGAAATAACAAATTGGTAAGATGATGTTTTTTAGGAAGAAGAATAGGAAATTTATTGTCGTATGAAAAGTCGGAGTTTCTTATTCTACCACCAACTCTTATAATTCCTTCATCATCCAAAAATGGGTTTAGAGATATAATGTTAGATGGAGAAGTTAATGGTTGACCCTTTTTTAGGAATTTTACTTCACGAGAAAACGATTCTCCTTGACATAACCTTATCAAAGTGTGTAAAGAATTATTAAGTTCCAAGCTAGTTAAACCGCTGCAACACCGTGACGACATTAGCATTGTACAATTTTGCTTGAAACGAAAAATCCAGGCAACTACACGTATTAGTCTTGTTAAAGAAGAGTATTTGTCGATAAAAGTAGAATTTTCAATGTTTAATAAAGTTGAAACAGTACCAAGCTTTGATTTAAGCTCCAAAACAGAAGAATTTTCAGAATGTTGATTTGAATTTTTTGGCCATGAATCCTGAGAAAAATTTAAAAACGATGGTCCATGCCACCAAAGAGAATTTGACATTAATTCTACTGCAGATATCCCACGAGAGATTAAATCTGCAGGGTTTTCCTTGGAAGGAATGTGACGCCAGTTTTCTGGGTTCGAAAGCTCTTGTATTGCAGCAATTCTGTTTGCTACGAAAACATTGTATTTGTTCGGCGCGGAGTTAATCCAGTTTATGGCTATAGTCGAGTCTGACCAATAGTATATATTTTGAAAATTAATGGTAATTGAATCGGTAACTTTTTTAACTAATTGCGATAATAATAGTGCAGAACATAACTCTAGCCTTGGAATGGTTGTAGTACGCAATGGAGCTACACGTGATTTGGAACATAGTAACTGAGTACAATGATTAGCCTTACGATCTGTAGTTCTAATGTAGATACAAGCACCAAATGCCTTAGAACTACTATCACAAAACCCGTGCAATTCCAAATAGTCGACATTAGTTTTAATCACACATCTTGGAATTTGCAAATTACTTAAGATAGGTAATTCTGTTTTATACAGTTGCCATTGAGAATTGACATTTTCAGGAATGCTTTCATCCCAAGACAATTTTAATTGCCATAATCTCTGAATTAAAATTTTTCCTACAATAATAAATGGAGCCAGTAACCCTAAGGGGTCAAAAATCTGAGAAACCATTGAAAGAATTGCCCTTTTGGTATTGTTGTAGCAATGAAAATTATCAGGAACGTTGTATAATAGATAATCTGAGGTAGCATTCCATATTAACCCAAGAGTTTTCGCTTTTTCACGCTCGCCCAAAGGAATAGTTTGAAAATTCGAATTATCGTTGGTTTCCGTAACTATAACGTCTACACCATTGGATAAAAATTTTCTTATTCTTAATCCTGCGGTATTTAAAATGGTAATTAATTGTTCCTTGATTTTTATAACTTCTTCGATGGTATCCCCTCCAGTTAGAAGATCGTCCATGTAAAAATCGGATTTTAACGCTAAAGAACCACTAGCAAATGTACCGGAATTGAGTTCTGCAAGATGTTGCAAACATTTGGTTGCAAGATAGCTAGCGCTAGAAGTTCCGTATGTAATGGTTTGAAGTTCATATGTGTCTATAATAGTATGTGAATTATCTCGCCAAAGAATCCTTTGCAATTTTCTTTGCGGAGGATGTATTAATATTTGACGATACATCTTTTCAATATCGCCCACTAAAACAATCTTGTGCTGACGAAATCGTAATAATATCGAAATTAGATCATCTTGCAGTATAGGACCCACAATTTGGGTATCATTGAGAGAAATATTTGAGCTAGACTTGGCACTACCATCAAAAACTACCCTTAATTTAGTAGTCAACGAATCATTTTTAAGAATTGCATGGTGAGGCAAGTAAAACGGAGTTACACTTGAAAGAGGAATTTGAGTTTTAGCACCGTAAACTGTAATCAATTCTGATTGCTCGTCTTCTTTTTCATCAACTACCTTTCTCATGTGTCCTAATGCAATATATTCTTTTATAAATTTGCTGTATTCGGAATGCAAACTAGAGTCTGCTAGAAACCTTTTTTCAAGTTTTAGAAAACGTTCAGTGGCGAAGACCTTGGAATCGCCTAATAACGATAGAGATGAATTGAAAGGTATCGAAACGGAATAACGACCATCGGATGTTCGAGAAACAGTACTTATAAAATGCTCCTCACAAAATCTTTCCGTTAAAGATAACGTAGATAATCGATTTTGAAGTTGCACTTCCTCTAACTTCCAAAACCGCTGAACGCTGTCGTCCAAAGAATCACTTATTTGACTATAATTTTGATTTAAAAGATGATACGAACATACACTGCTAGAGTTTAAATTGTAACGCAAAGGACCAGAAACTACCCATCCTAATAAGGTTTTTTGTAAAGTGGGTTTATCTTTACCTAAGGCTATTTGACCGATGCTTAATAAGTTGTAAAAATTACTAGCACCAATAAGAATATCAACTGGCTGCGATTTATTGAAATTGGTGTCAGCCAATCTTATGTTTTCAGGAACACATAGTTGTGATTTGTCGAATGAACTAGCAGGCAGATTTTCGGAAATTTTTGGAATGACGAGACACTGCAAACAAGTTTGAAAAGAAGATGTTAATGACGATATTTGAATTTGTACCATAAAGTTTGATTCGACTGCACAAGAATTTATACCTAAAATTTTAGTATGCGTTGCATATCTTTTGAGTTGTAATTTACCAGCTAGCTCTTCTGTAACAAAATTTACGTGACTACCGCTGTCTAAAATAGCTCGAGCATTAAACCACTTGTTATTAGCACCTCTTATCTTGAGATTTGCTGTAGAGAGAAGAACGTCCGGAAGAGCAGGGCTAAATTGCGAAACGGAGAGCGATGTGTGTCGTGAATTTTCGAGAACTACGACTTCGTTAGAAGTTTCACTATTTGATGAAGTTTCTGCCCTTTCATTAGATTCAGAACTTGTATTCGAAATTTGAGTAAAATGCAAAAGAGTATGATGCCTCTTACGACATATTCGACAACCATACTTAGAATTGCAAGTATTTTTGTTGGAATGTCGTAAACAATTCTTACAAAGACGCAATGCACTTGCCTTGTCGAATTTTTCTTTAACTGAAAGCTGTAAAAACTTAGGACATTGCGCGATAAAGTGATCGCCGTTACAATTTTGGCATAAAGTTTGTGAAACAATTAAGGAATGTGGTTGCTGTAATTTATTAAATGCATTAGTATTATGACTGCTACCATGTCCTTTTTGATTTGCTTCTATTTCCTCTAAAAGTTGACAATGTTGTTTTAAGAAGTCATTTATATCGTCCAGCGTCGGAATAACATTAGATTTAAATTCGGTAAATTTTGATTTGGTTTCCGCGTCAAGCTTAGACATTATAATATAATAAATAAACGATACACAATCATTTACTGGAACGGATAAATTTTGCAATGCACGTATGTGTCTAGAAAATTCGTCATAAAGTTTTCTCAGTTCTGCCCCGTTAGGTTTTATTATAGATTTTATGTTAAAAATCCCCTTGATATGATTAAGAATAATTAATTTAGGGTTGTCATATCGTTCGCAAAGCAAATCAAACGCGATTTTATAATTTTCGGCCGACGGTTGAATATTTGAAATTGTATGAGCCGCTTGACCTCGAAGACTACCCTTCAGGTAGAGAAATTTCTCAATGTCGTTCAATCGTGCGTTATTGTGAATAAGCGCGATAAAAGTTTCGTGATATGAATTAAAAGCTGTATAATTACCATCAAATGATGGCAGCGAAATTTTTGGTAATTTTGCATTTGCACCATTCCCGTTATAAGAAGCATTTAAAAATGTGGTAGGTGTAGAAGTAGAAATGGGTTCAGAAATTAATTCAGCTCGTGTAGTGAGATCAACGTACCTGTTGTAAAATGTTTCGTACTCTACTAAATCTTCCATATCTGCAGACAAAACTTCGATTTTAAGACAAACATCGTCGTATTTTTCAGGCAAATTTTTAATACCTTCTATATGAATTCGTAATTTTTTAAGAAATACTGTGTCCATTACAACTTCGGACAACGAGTTTAAAAATGATTCAAAATTATTTAATTTTGCTAAAAGTGCACGCCCACTGGCTAATAAGAGTTTGACTTCCTTTTCTTTTGCCATTGTAAAATGAGTTAAAATACGTAATAACAATACAAATGTACGTAAATATTAGATTTGAACGTTTACTCACTTCAAATCAGTAATTGAAAGAATACCCGAGAAAAATTGACATTTAAAGTTTTAAGAAAATGTGGCAAAATGCGCAATTTAGCAAAAACACCATTAAGTAATTACTTTAAACGTCTGATACTTTGTGGGTTTTCAGAATGAAATATTTTTTTTTTTTTGTAAATAAATGTACGATTGCAATTATAGAAATTATAATCGTAAAGGCAGTTTTAATTGCATACGAACAGAAGAAGGGATGGAACGTAAGGAGTTTGACTCACCCTGGCCTTGTCGTGTGATTATCGTTGATTCAATCAATATGGCGTAGTTACTGGTAAATAATATTGATTTTGATAATCTTCAATCCAAATCCGGCTTCTGAAGGACCATATGTTGAGGAATTGGTTTGGATTGATCGCTGATTCTTCGTTTTATATCTTTTCTGCAACTTGACACCACGTGGCACCATTTAAGAATGATTTTGCTTCTTTTAACTCGTATTATTACGTAAATAAATAAGACGCTACTTGAGTGTAACAGTGCACTTACTTTTATTTCATTATTTACACTTAGTTTAATATAAAAATAATAACTTGCTTTCGCTTTTTACATACATTGGAATGTAATGTCGTGTATGATAAGCGATGGACCAAAGGGAAGTGTTGGATTTTTACCCACTGGCATCCCTTGCGTTCTCATACGAACATGCGCAGTATAATTGCATTAACAGATTCAATCATCCTCATTATATTTCGTTCCTATTGTAATAATTGTTATATTACCATACACCCTCCGAGTACATATTTTATTTGTCCTGCTTATATTTATGTTACCATTCAGTTTGTTTTTTTATTATAACCGTTTATAACTTAATTAACCCTATTTTTGTGTATTTATTTCGTCGCTCATTTCTACGCTATCAGTTGTTTCGTACTTGCGACTGAACACTTTACTCAACCAAGTACGTGGCGCCCATTCTCTTAGCTATTCTTTACGTAATTATTGCTTACCACCTCATACTTAAAAATCTAGACTTATTAGCCCACCCCCAATATTTGCCTACTGGTACTGAGCCACCGTGCCTTAGCATTTTAAATTTTGTTACCACCAAAAGTTATCGTAACAGACTATAGACTAGATACTAGATAGTGCACATATAGAGCAAATAAGTATTAGCATACGGTTTGTCCACTTTAACACCTGTTGTAAATAATTTAAAATACGCGAACCTTTTTTAACTTTTCGCCCTATTTTTGATACAAATGGCTATGGTTTGAGTTTCTTTATAATAGAAGAATTTAAAAAAATTGATTTAAATATAAATAATGTGAAGGGACAGGGCTATAATAACGGTACCATATTGGTGGTGGTAAAAATTGCGGTTTGCAGAAAGTTCTTTTAGATTTGAATCTAGAATCGTTTTATAAGCTCTGTGCCACTCACACATTAAATTTAATAGTAATCATGCTACACAAGTTAATCACGAAACAGTTAGTTTTTTTGAGTTTAGTTCAAGAATTATATAAATATTTTTTTGCGTCTACTAAAAGTTGAAATATCGTCAGACAACACTTAGTTGATTTTACTTTAAAACCATTATCTGACATGAGATGGTCAAGCAGAATTGATGCAATTAAGCCACTGTTTAAAAATTTACCAGATATATTGGATCAGGAATCAAAATATCAAGCTAGGTCTTTTGGAGATAAAATATTGAAACGTTCGAGAAGTTATTCGCAACTTAGAGAGCCTTTGCGAGGTTTTCTAGAACGTTCGCCGAAGGATGCAGAACATACGGGAACGTTTAGTCACAGTGTATAAATACCGAAAAAACAAATCGTAGGTCAGTTATTGCCGTAATGCGAAGACAGCAGTGTTAAGAAAATTATTCAAGTCTAAATAAACAAGTCGTTAACGTGTGTTATAAATAAATCTACGAAGTACGTGACTTTACTGTAAACAAGTATGTGAAGTTATCCACGGGCTTTATCTTATCTAAGTTACATAAATTATAGTGTAAGTGTTTTTATTAAATATTATTAGATTTAATTAGTTTGGTTAATTTAAAAGTGTACATATTTCTAGTATAAGTAAAAATATTTTTTGTAGTTTAAATAAATTAGTTTTAATAATAAAATTCGCTACAGTAGTGTCACGGTGTCGGGTTCAAAATTTTTATTAGTGTAATATCGCTCCCGTAATAAGAACATTGATTGTATAAATAATTAAAACTTTAGTTTGCGTGTTTGTTTATAGCATTTAATCTTAGCTGTTTGTTTCGTTAAACTAGTGTCGGGCTTTATTAAAATTTAGTGTTATTAAATTCTGTTTTAAAGTAATATTCGTGTAATATTTAAATTTATGCCGGTGACGCGTTTGCAAGCAGTTAAAATCGATTCAATAATATTTGAAATTCTTGAATCGACGAATAAAAATATGGAAGAAAATAATAGAAAAATGGGCGAAAATTCTCAGAAAGTTGAAGAAAAGTTTTACGAAACTTCTCAGAAAATTAAAGAAAAATTATTTGAAAATACCCAGAAGATAGAAGAAGAATTGATGGAAAATTCTAGACGTTTAAAAGAAGAAATACAAACGAGCATATAAAATTAAATAAAAATTGTTCAAGAGGAAACCCAAACAGATATATTAAATTTAAAAGAAGAACTTTGCGAATCTATGAATCACAAAATAGAAGCAGTAGGGGATAGAATGAAACTGCTTGGTGAAAGAAGCGTCACAAGCAAAGATTTAATAATGGACCATCGGGAAGAAACCATTCACAAGTTTAAAGTTGCACCTCCAAATTTTGATGGTAAAGTTCTATGGTCCACCTACTACAAGCAGTTTGAAGCCGCAGCTACAGCTAATGGTTGGAGCAACAAGCAGAAAGCGACGTCTTTAATTGTGTCCTTACGCGGAGAAGCGCTTGGAATTTTACAGACTGTTCCTGACCACCTGCAAGAAAATTACGAACTTTTAATTTCACGTTTAGAAATGAGATATGGAGATGCTCACCTTCAACAAGTGTACCAAAAGCTGCCGAAAGTCTTCAAGAGTTTGAGACTGACATCGCCAGATTAACACGGCTTGCGTACCCTACAGCGCCAGACTCTTTCTTGGAGCAGTTGGCTATTCAGACCTTTGTAGACGGCCTCCGAGACAACAACACGCAGCAGAGTCTCCGGTTAGCTGGACCGAAGACATTGGATGACGCTTTGGTGCATGCTTTGTAGTTTGAAGCAGCAAAACAAGCATCGCAACGAGACAGTCATAGACTTTGCTGTGCTGCAGAAGTACCCGCGCAGACACTGGAAAGCATCGAAGAGATAGCGCGACAAATATTTTGGGAAAGAGGAGCTTTGAACTGCGGTGAAATAGACCATGTACGACGGCATCGTACTAAACCTAAGAAGAGCTCGAGAAGAACGCTAGAAAATTTGGAACGAAGCGACCAAAAGAGGCAAAAGATAATCTCGTCTAATCAGGCTCCGGAGATTACAATTCGAATGGCGTCGCCTAGGGAGCAGTTGCATAGCATTTATCTCGATAGCAAGATCAATGGAAGAAGTGTTCAGTTACTGGTTGACACTGGAGCGACGAAGACCATCATTCGTCCTGACATGTTATGGGAAAACGAGAAGACATCACCAGTAACAGTACGACTTCGAACGGCGACGGACGACAAAATACCTACTCACGGACAAGTCAAAGTAACCATTGGTTTGGGAAATAGAGTACTCGACCATCAAGTACTGGTAGCCGACATCGAGGAAAAAGTTATCCTGGGAATGGACGTAATAAAGAAGTACGGGTTCCATTCGGATATGAAAAACGATGTCCTGAAGATCGACAATGAAGAAATTCCTTTTTATTCGTCAGAGAAGGCAGCCGTGCGAGTCTTATTAAGTGAAGACGTGATTCTCCCTGCAAGGACGGAAAGTGTGGTGATGGCACGCCTGGATGGAAATCTCCGGGAAGGCTACATACGCGCGATTGACCCAATGAAGAGCGGCTTAGTTGAAAAGGGATTACTCGTTGGCAGAACTTTAGTACGAGTAAAGAACACGATGCCAGTAAGCATCTTAAACATCAACTCGGATCCTGTAACGTTAAAAAAGAAAACCATGGTAGGCCAATGCACGCCAGTATCACAAGGCGTGATTGAACCTTCAAGTAGCCCATGGGCATCCCCAGTGGTATTCGTAAAGAAGAAGGATGGATCAACAAGATTTTGCGTAGACTACAGACAGCTAAACGACGTGACCAAAAAGGACAGTTACCCTTTACCTAGAATTGACGATACGTTAGACACCCTGTCGGGATCCCAGTGGTTTTCTACGTTAGATTTAAAGAGTAGATACTGGCAGGTAGAATTAGAACCCAAGAATCGTGAAAAACAGCTTTTACAATTGGAACTGGGTTGTGGCAATTCACTGTGATGCCCTTCGACCTGTGTAATGTTCCTGCAACATTGGAGCGTTTGATGGAGACCATTTTGCGCGGATTGTCTCGGAAGACGTGCTTGGTTTACCTGGACGACGTGATCGTGGTTAGAAGGTCGTTTGAAGAACAGTTGAACAACTTGAAAGAAGTGTTCCAGCGACAACGTGGGGCTAACCTCAAACTGAGCCCAAAGAAGTGCCACGTATTTAAGAAAGAAGTGCAATATCTTGGTCACGTCGTATCTAGAGATAGAGTAAAAGCTTACCCAGACAAAATCCGAGCAGTGCAAGCTTGGCCAAGACCAATCAACAAACATCAAGTCCGAAGTTTCCTTGGGTTGTGCGCCTATTATAGACTATTGGTACCCGTATTTGCTAATATTGCCAAACCTTTGACGAAATTCACGGAAGAAAGAGCAGAATTTAGATTGAATAAAGACTGGAAAAATTCTTTCCATCAACTAAAACAGGCCCTAGTCACTTCGCCGATTTTGAGTTATCCAAGAGAAGATGGAAAATTTGTTTTGGATACCGACGCAAGCAATCTGGCCATAGGCGCGGTCCTTTCCCAGGTTCAAGATGGACAAGAAAAAGTTATCGCGTATTTCAGCAAGGTTTTGTCCAGGTCAGAAAGGAATTATTGTGTGACTAGGAGGGAGCTGTTAGCAGTCGTCAAGTCCATTGAACATTTCTACAAATATTTGTATGGACGAAAATTTTTACTGAGAACAGACCACGCCCCTTTAAAATGGCTACTGCAGTTCCGTAACCCAGAAGGAGAAGTGGCAAGATGGATCGATGCCGATTGCTGTTCGCGACTGTAGGAAAAAGTTGAATGCCTCCGGAGAACTGCTATGGTTGATGATGAGTGGGAACATGAGCAGTTACGTCGCGAACAAGAAGACGATCCTGAAATAAGACTACTTCTAGACTGGAAAGAAAGCGGCCGACAGCCAACCTGGGAAGAAGTGAGAGCTTTGGGCAAAAACATCAAAGCGTTCTGAGCGCAGTGGGACTCCTTGATAGTAGAAAACGGTCTTCTTAAGCGATCCTTAGAAAGTGCTGAGGTCACGGGAAACAGACTACAGTTGGTAATGCCAAAGAGCAGGGTGTCAGAAGTGTTGAAGCATCTCCACGATGGGACGGCAGGAGGACACTTTGGCATTAAAAAGACGTTGGGTAAAGTGCGAGAACGATTCTACTGGATGAATTGCAAAGAGGACGTCATGAAATGGTGCCGTAAATGCACAGTTTGCGCATCAAGAAATGGTCCAGCGAGAAGACGCAAAGCACCCATGAAGCAATACAACGTAGGCAGCCCTTTGGAAAGAGTAGCGATTGACATCGCAGAGCCGTTCCCAGAATCCGATTCGGGAAATAAATGCATCCTGGTGGCGATAGATTTTTCACGAAATGGACGGAGGCTAACGCCATACCCAATCAAGAAGCAGCTACAGTCGCAGACGTATTAGTTAAAAAAGTTTTTCTGTCGGTTTGGAGTTCCGTTAGAATTACACTCCGATCAAGGCCGAAATTTTGAATCTGGGCTGTTTCAAGAAGTTTGCCGGCGGTTGGGAATTAAGAAAACTAGGACGACGCCTCTCCATTCTTAATTTGATGGTGTGATTGAGCGGATGAATCAAAAAATGGGCAAGTACTTAGCCAAAGTAGTGTCCGAACACCAAAGAGTCTGGGATCAGTACTTACACCTTTTCCTAATGGCATACCGATCATCCGTTACCGAAAGCACAGGCCAAACACCATCCTGTGTCATGCTCGGTCGTGAAATACGATTACCATGCGACCTTCAATTTAGACGAAGACCGAAAGAAGAAGTTGCTGGAGAAGATTACGTCAGCAAGTTGGCCAAGAGGCTAGGCGAAGTACATAAAGAGGTCCGTAAAAACACACAAATTGCCAGCGACAGGATGAAAACTAGATATGACGTCAAGGCACAAAATGGTGGGTTTCAACCTGGCGATATGGTCTGGTTGTGTAATCCTCAATGGAGACGTGGTTTGTCGCCGAAGCTGCAAAAGCAATGGGAGGGCCCCTATGAAGTCATGCAGCGTATTAATGACGTCATATATCGCATCCGAAAACCGCCCAGAAGCAAGCCAAAAGTGGTCCACGTCGATCGTCTAGCCCCGTTTGTTGGCGATAACCACAATACGCAAGTTCAGGTCTGAACCAGAGTGATAAGAAGCAGAACCAGGAATCAAACCAAAGAAATGGAGTTCGAGAAGTTTATGAACTTATACGGAGGTTCTGGAAAAGCTAGGTTTGGAGTTACCACCGAGGAACAACAAGACCTGTTCCAGACACAAAAAGATTACGCCATCGCACATTGCGTGAGCGAGGATCTTGACATGTCCAGAGGGTTGCAGTCGCGTTTAAAAAGAAAGTTTTAGGACTACGTGGTGACAGACGCTTCGTTTTCTATTTGGTCACCAAGAAATACTCACGTACCAAGCCGTTATACAAAAATCTGTGGCTAATCTTATGGAATCTCAAGAGAGAAATGGAGTTCCATCATGTTAAAAAATTGGCAGTACCTAAGCTAGTGGTTGTGACTTAGATCAACTGAATTGGAGGATAGTTCGAAACATGTTGGAGGTCGTCTTCCGAGGAACAGGCATTCAAGTGTTGGTCTATAGTTACCAACCAAGAAGAATATCGGGGCAGGAAAAGTCCATTGACTGTTACTTTTATGGTCAAGGGAGTTGCCGAAATGGAGGAAGCTGCCGCTATCGCCACGATCCTTTTTACCGGTGTCGCATCCAGTCTCCTGTTCTGGGACAGAACATTCCTAAGAAGGGGGCAGTGAAACGTTCGAGAAGTTATTCGCAACTTTGTGAGCCTTCGCGAGGTTTTCTAGAACGTTCACCGAAGGATGCAGAACATACGGGAACGTTTTGTCACAATGTATAAATACCGAAGAAACAAATCGTAGGTCAGTTATTGCTGTAATGCGAAGACAGCAGTGTTAAGAAGATTATTCAAGTCTAAATAAATAAGTCGTTAACGCGTGTTACAAATAAATCTACGAAGTAAAAAAGTGTGTAAAGCTATCCGCGAACTTTATCTTATCTTCGTGTAAGTTATATAAATTATAGTGTAAGTGTTTTTATTAAATATTATTAGATTTAATTAGTTCGGTTAATTTAAAAGTGTACATATTTCTAGTATAAGTAAAAATATTTTTTGTAGTTTAAATAAATTAGTTTTAATAATAAACGCTACAACATCAACATTTTACGTTTATATGTTGAGTTCACATCTAGTATGAAATTTTAGTGCACGTCAATTTTGTTAGTAAAATTTTACAATTAGAAACTATGAATATAAAATTGTCTCTAGAAGCTTTACAAAATTTTAAAACAATTTTTGCTCGAATTCCGTATAGAAAATTAAAGGCATTATTACTGCAGCAAAAGAAACAGCAAAAAGTTAGATGTAAAACCTAATTTTCAAACAGTCAACCCTTTACGGCGTCGACAAAAAACTAAACAGTTTCACTACGAACATAAAGATGAACAAACTTCAAATCCTATAACATTATACAAAATTAACTTTTTGTACTGCATTTTCGATCAAGCATTGTAATGGTGCACTTCCTAAGCGATGCTTAAATTTATTTCTGTAGGCACTGCATATGTGGAAGTGTAAATCGGACTTTGTTGTTTTAAGTGAGAAAGCAAGTGCGCAGGTAGGAAAAAAATGCGAGTTAGAGGGGTTGAAGGAAGTGAGCCGGCACCAACCAAGTGAAAAGCACGAAAGAAAAACCGTACGTGCATAGGGTGCTTTTGCACCTAATTTTATACGCCAGTATTTAAAAAACTAGACAGAGTCGTCGTTGAAACCACCTGAATAAATGTGATCTAAAGTAATCCGGATCTTCGCCAGTGCTGCAAAGTGACCATTTTCTATTAACCGTAATGCAATTTGTATAGAAAATACGAATCAAAGAATTGGTTATTAAAGGCTGTCGCTGTCATACATCTTATTACAGGACATGCCTATGTTGTTTGAATCGATGGTTGATATGAAAAGAAGTATCGAAGATTAAATGTTTTTAGTCGTGAGATACTGAATTACTGCGTTTGCTTTGGTCAGTACCTGCTTTAAGCGCGATTTATTCTATATATTTCATTGTGACATTTGTTTTTCAATATACTATTCTGAATGTCACTCACACTAACACTCGATCCTGGCGCATTAGAAAAAAGTTGACGGTGCGAGGTCAAGTGCACTTCTCCTTGCTTTTTTGAGTGAATGTTGACAACTAGTTATACTCTCCGATTTGAAACTTTTTGTAGAAAGATTATATTCGTTTCATGCTGCATTATTTTCAAATGGATCACATTTATCGTCAGAAAAGAATTGTGCTCATAGATTTTCCAAATGTTTTTGATCTGTTATGCACGACATCTTTATAAGGCATACTGTAAGTTGCGACTCAAATAAAATCAGATAAACTTGCTTGTTTTGTAAGTAAACTTTCTGCAGGTCTAAACTTGTATTTATGTTGAGGCATCGAATTAGAGAAACCTGAATCATCACACGGTAGGTAAGCACAGGCTGCGTCTTAAATTGAAAATACTTTTTAAAGAAGTGTAATCTATCTATTTTGAAGATTAATATCCAAAATACTTTTTAAGAGGTTTTAAAAAAGTTTCTTAATATTAAAAGAGTAAGATATTTCAAAGATGTCTTTAAAAAATATCTAAAAAAACTTTTTTGAAAGTTGCCGTTGCAAAATCTTCTTTGATCTTCTTTAGGAGGTTTAGAAAAAGTTGAATATCATTAAAATCGTAAAAGATTTTACGGATTTCTCTAAGAATGATTAAAAAAACTTCTAAAATCTAAACTAATTTAAGAGCTTTGTTCTAGTACAAATTAATACCACATCAGAGTCATATACAGTATTAAGGAAATGTCGTCGACTCACTCGAGTATGCGAATTTCCGCATCTACAATTTACAAGTGCAACGGACAACAGGTGTTACTGTTATCCATGTTATTCTTATGCTAACGTGTTCGTGCGAACTGATACTAATATTATTGTATATTATCCCACTGAATCTGAAAATGCCAATAACATCTTAATTGTGGTGCATATTATACAATGAGTATAATAAATAAAGATATGTTTTGTATAAGTGCATCTGAGATTAACTATCTGCATTCACAATACATTGCACGCCATTGATTGGAATCGCTTATAATGTTATCAGTCGGGTAATTTTATCACTTTAGAAAAACGGGCGGGATGTATGCTACTATATAGAAAAACACCGATTATAGTAATCATAATTTTGGTTTGTTATCAATTTTTTTCTCAGATCTGCTTCTGTACATAAACAATAATCTATTTTACAGTTTGTTCCGGCTTTGAAGATGTCTACTGTGATGTGTGACGAAAGCTTAGCTTGTGTAAGCACGACAACACGAGAATTATCCAGACTGGAAAATTGTATTAATAATGCAACCCGTGGAAATCTGAATTCTACTATGACATCTATATTTTCTAAGACAAATATTATATAAATCTTTATAACCTCTACAGTAACTTTTTAATATATCTTCAAAAAACGTTTTTAGAATATTTTGAAGCGTTTGAAAGAAAACTTCTAGAGTTCTATAAGAACACTTTAGGAGGTCTATAAAAGAACTAAAACCTCTGGGTGAGAAGTCTTGTAGGGCGGACAATGCACTGTTTTCAGTGGCGTGTATCTAGGGTAGGGCAGGCAGGGCACGTGCCATGGGCGCTAACCTGAAAGGGGCGCAAAAGAGGCTCGGTAAAAACAAAGCGGTTTACCTATTTGAGTTACATACGTTGTATTTGGTTTTTTAAAATTCTGTACTCTATAAGTTATAATAAAGCATTTGTGTTATTGCTACGAGTGCTCGCTTAGTAGACCTAGTAGACGAAATAAGTGTAGTTTTTATCACTGGCTGTTGATACTGTTTATTGTCTGGAAGTTAGTTTGTTTACGTGCTAAAACCATTTAGTTAGCAAACAGAAATGTCTTTGATAAGTTTATCAAGTGTTTTAGAACTGTTTTCGGACGAAATAAGTGTTTTTCAAAAGGGCGAGAACTCTTTAGAAAGTGGTAATGTATTAGAGATACATTTTGATGGTAGTTTAGGAGTGATAAGAGGACGCGTTTTAGCTAGCATGAAGAAAAAGTCGTATCATGTGGAGGTAGTTTTTGTCTTTTGTTAAACTAATCATATACTATAATAAATTGGACGATTTTTATTCTTTCGTAATAAATTATTTCAGATATATATAAATCAGTCGTCTATCCAACGATTTCAATGTGATTGTGCAAGAGGACAGTTCAAATGCCATCACATTTGTGCTGTTTTGCTGTATGCACATAAGAATTTTAGCAAGACTGATACCATCTGCCAATGGAAAGCTCCGTCATCTTTATCTGAAGGGACTGCTACAGTGCGGGAATTATTTTCCAAAACTACGTATCGTGCAACCAACAGGAGGGTAGATAAAGCTGACAAGGAGTTTTTTTATAACAAACTTAAATCGCTCAATACTTAGGTAAAAAAATGGGCAAAATGAAAATGCTATGTGGCATCAAATGCGTCTAGGTCGGCTCACAGCAAGCAATTTTGGAGTGGTTCTGAACGCTTGTCAAAAAAACAGGTAATGTAATTATTAATTATTTTGCAAAATAATTAATTTTTTTGTAGATGTCCACCTTCCCTTTTTGGAAGATTGCTTGGCAAAGCAAACTTAGATGGGGTCAAGTCTATTCAGTGGGGTTTAAACCACGAACTCACTGCAATTAAAGAGTTTGAACAAAACGAAAAATTGCAAGTTACCCCAACTGGGCTCTGGCTCCACGAGTGTGGATTTATAGGTGCCTCACCTGATGGTTTCGTTGGTGACGATTCTATTATAGAAATTAAATTTCCATTTAGTCATAGGAATTCATCTATAGATGAAATAAAAAATGACAAAAACTATTGCTTTAACGAAAATTTAAATTTAAAGCAGTCACACGTTTATTTTCATCAAATATAAGGACTTCTACACATTACTAAAAGATCTATTTGTCATTTAGTTGTGTGGACTCAAATTTGGTAGTTTTAGAAAAATTTTATATTTCTCATCTTTTAGATAAGTTTTTAGAATAACTTTAGATATACATGTCAGAGACGCATCGAAAATAAAAGGGGCTCCGCTGGGCGTTTGTACTGGGTTAGACTGCATCGATAATTTATTACAAGTGAATAACGCACGACACTGACCGTTTACGCAATTTATTTACTATAGCAAAAGTTACGATTACAAATTTCAAACAAAGTCATTAACACAAACAAACAAAACTGATTTCATTAATATAAAAATTAAATTTATAAACGTTTAATAATCAACACTGGAACAAACGATCCGACACCAGCTCTTTTATCTTATCAAGTTGTCACCACCAAATATCCTTTCAATCTGCCCTCTTACAAGTTACATTTTCTAGCTGCGTGTCGTTCCGTCCGCATGAATCATAATTTCACGCGCGTTCCTATGCCCATAAAAGGCAATATCACAAAATATCAAATCCTTATTGGTTGATTCTAAGTTATTAAGTTACAAAGACTAAACATTTGAAACATAATTTATGGGAACACAAACAAATGAGTGCACGTGTATGCTGTTCATAGAAGTAGTTAAGATTATATTCAGTGCCTCCGACACGGCCATTCTGACATTTTGCACGTCCTCGGGCAATTGTAAAAAGGAAGTTCCTGCAACGCAAATAACAATGCCATTTCAATTGATACCGCTCGTCCATTCTGACGAAATAGAAAACATCAAGAAGTAGATCAAGTAACAATTTTAAGTTACATCAAACAAAAAAAATCTAATTTGGCAACAGGGCGGCATTATTGCCTCATCAGGTTGTACAAACCAGGATCAACACAAAAAGCGGCACAACTCCTTATCTGGTAATACAAACCAGGATAAACACAAAGCGGCACAACTTCCTCATCTGGTTATGCAAACCAGGATCAACACAAAGCGACACAATTGCCTTATCTGGTTAAGCAAACCAGGATGAACAAAAAGCGACACAACTGTTTCATCTGGTTATACAAACCAGGATCAACACAAAGCGGCACAACTGCTTCATCTGGTTATACAAACCAGGATCAACACAAAGCGGCACAACTGTCTCATCTGGTTATACAAACCAGGATCAACACAAAGCGGCACGACTGCCTCATCTGGTTATACAAACCAGGATCAACACAAAGCGGCACCACTGCCTCATCTGGTTATACAAACCAGGATCAACACAAAGCGGCACAACTGCCTCATCTGGTTATACAAACCAGGATCAACACAAAGCGGCTGCCTCATCTGGTTATACAAACCAGGATCAACACAAAGCGGCACAACTGCCTCATCTGGTTATACAAACCAGGATCAACACAAAGCGGCTGCCTCATCTGGTTATACAAACCAGGATCAACACAAAGCGGCACAACTGCCTCATCTGGTTATACAAACCAGGATCAACACAAAGCGGCTGCCTCATCTGGTTATACAAACCAGGATCAACACAAAGCGGCACAACTGCCTCATCTGGTTATACAAACCAGGATCAACACAAAGCGGCTGCCTCATCTGGTTATACAAACCAGGATCAACACAAAGCGGCACAACTGCCTCATCTGGTTATACAAACCAGGATCAACACAAAGCGGCACAATTGCCTCATCTGGTTATACAAACCAGGATCAACACAAAGCGGCACAACTGCCTCATCTGGTTATACAAACCAGGATCAACACAAAGCGCCACAACTGCCTCATCTGGTTATACAAACCAGGATCAACACAAAGCGGCAATTAACTGAACCAAGCTATTATCATCACGTTGTTGAGAAACTTTCAACCAGTCGAAATATAAGTCGTTAACCTGAATCATATAAGTTGAGTCATTTTTAGATTTGGGTGATGATAAAGTAGACACTTCTTTACTTGATGTAGCTGGATTTCGTAAAAAGAAATCAGCATGCTTCCTTCGCAATAAAGAATGTCGAAGTTAAAGGCCTGTAAAAATGACTACCAACGATGGGCTCGTGGTGTAAAGTCCTGTTTTATACGAGATGATTTAAGATAGTTCAATCTTGAATGACTGTAAAATAACGGCCTGAAAGATTTTGACGAAAATGCCTTGCACCTTTGACTGCTAGAGTTTCAAGCTCATAAGAATTGTGTCGAGATTCTAAACCAGTAGTACATTTACTAAAATACGCAACAGAATGAATTTTAGCTTCTCTTTTTTTTTTTTTGAAAAAGTACAGCACCATAACCAACTGAGCTAGCATCTGTATGCAGTTCTATCGGTAAGTCCAGATTAAAAATAGTTGAAACGGGTCGGACGTTAGACAGGGAATTACTTTATTATTTGCCTCATCGCAGTACAGACGTTGTTTGAAGATTAACGCAATTTTTTTAACTCTTACAGAAGCAACATAATCGACTTTTTAATTTAAATTTTACTTTTGTTTACGGTAATCCAAAAACTTGCTTTAACAAAAGTTTTCACGACAATTTAAATGCGTTTTAAAAATTTAGTCATACAAAAGATGAAAAAGAAATAAATCATCCTTAATGTAAATAATTTCAATGTTTACACCGGTTTACACACAAAATAGTATGCATTGTGTAAGCAATAATTTGATTTCTAATTAAAGGTGACGGATATTTTTCTGGTAGACACTTATTGTGTTAGAATTAAACTTCCTGTGATTAACACAAAAACAGTATGAACAACCTTTCTTTTTAATTCAAAATTTGCATCTTCATTCAGGTAAATTTAAATGTTTAATCAATAAAATCAGTTCAATTAATTTTCAAATTAAAATTTTGTTTTATCAAACTTTTACTAATTATAATGTTTGTCTGTATAAAAATCATTTGGCAATGTAATAGTGACATTTTTTTTAATCTAAGGTAGTTATGTCGTTCAAACATTTGCCACTTCATAAACGGCAATATTTTTGTTTATAAGAATGACAATCCAAATTAAATAAACAGGAAAGATCTCACCAGATTTTAACTACAGCATTCGGAAGCATGGCCTGGGTTGCCACAGGGTCACGAACCCCTATCGAGTTTCTAAGTGGCGATACACTGCGGTGTCTTCATTGAAGTTCAAGACGTCCAGCTCCTTCATTTTTAAAAGACGGTGACAATACTCGACGCTTCGATCTAGTTTGATGACCAGAAAGAAATAGCGCCGGTCGCTTAGCGAGTCTTCTTTGTAATATGGTACACGTGCCCTTAACGTAGCGGATTACAATTACGCCAAATAATAAATCACTTTTTAAAATGGGAATACATTCTGAATATTCTGTATTGTCGAAAGCGTTTCATCAATTAATTGGTTGTTTATGGCAACACTAAAATTTCCATTTACGGTTTCAGAAAACAGTTGAATTAAAACAATTTGTTTCGGTCACGTAAATATTCCATCCAAATCAAAAATAGTGCATCAACTTTCTGCATTTTTAAAATACGTTGGCAATTTTACATTTGTAAAATTTATTGAACTTGGTGACTTGTAAGATAACTAACAATAACTGTTGTAGCAATTTTACTCTTTCTAGAGTTGCACTACAATTTTCACTTTACCTTGCACTTTTTCGTAACGGATCCTCATTATCATTTTGCAGTCCTTATCCCACTTCTGATGTCAGAGACGCATCGAAAATAAAAGGGGCTCCGCTGGGCGTTTGTACTGGGTTAGACTGCATCGATAATTTATTACAAGTGAATAACGCACGACACTGACCGTTTACGCAATTTATTTACTATAGCAAAAGTTACGATTACAAATTTCAAACAAAGTCATTAACACAAACAAACAAAACTGATTTCATTAATATAAAAATTAAATTTATAAACGTTTAATAATCAACACTGGAACAAACGATCCGACACCAGCTCTTTTATCTTATCAAGTTGTCACCACCAAATATCCTTTCAATCTGCCCTCTTACAAGTTACATTTTCTAGCTGCGTGTCGTTCCGTCCGCATGAATCATAATTTCACGCGCGTTCCTATGCCCATAAAAGGCAATATCACAAAATATCAAATCCTTATTGGTTGATTCTAAGTTATTAAGTTACAAAGACTAAACATTTGAAACATAATTTATGGGAACACAAACAAATGAGTGCACGTGTATGCTGTTCATAGAAGTAGTTAAGATTATATTCAGTGCCTCCGACATACATATTTTGATTTAAGTACATATTGCGATGTTTTGGGACGTTGATTTATTTAAGTGCATCGGAGTATTGTTGGTTGCATAAAAATATGAGCTACAATCGTTCGATATTATTAACAAATATTTTATTGATACTAACGTTTGTGCACTAAATTATATTAGCAATTATTGAAAAACAAATGTAGTTAAGTACATGTAGTAGTAAATAAGTTAGTTTTAAGACAAAAAGAATTTATGCTAAGAATAATATTTAAAAAAAAATTCAAACTACCGCCAACGGATGTGCGACAAAAGGGTTAGTTCGGAAAAAAGGTAGCGACAGTGGGGGGAGATAAGGAACAAGAAGGTATGGAGATCATGAAAAAAGTGAAAGAAGAAAATCTTAAAGTATAAAAAAGAAAGGAAAAGACATCAATTATAAAAATATAGAAAATTAATTACTAAATCTAAGAAGAATTATCAACAATCTAAAAGTTAATAATTAATAATAATAACTAAAATAAAAAGTGTTGTAGGTATGCACGTGGATAGGACAAAAATGAAAAGAAATTAAAACTAAATTAAAACAAAAACTTATGGTGAATGTGTTGAAACTGAAAGGAAAAGTTAACTTCTATAAATTATTAATACATTTGAGGGACTTATGTAGTCTTAGGGTTGTAATAATTATGAGAGATATATACAAACAGTTTTAATAACAATGCGTTCACAACTTATAAACATTTACGAATGGAATAGAATGGAATTAGTAATCAGTAATTAGTTATTCTTATAATATGCGCTGTTCTCTAATATATATATATGATTCCCACACTCTTAAGTCAGGATTCCCCGCTACAACAATCCATTGGCGTCCGCACGGCCGATTGTTATTTTATTTAAAGCTCGATAATCCACTACTAATCGTTTACTCCCGTCTTTTTTGTTTACAAGCAACGCAGGACTTGCATAAGGAGATTTGCTTTCCCGAATTATGTTTGCGTCTAATAAATTTTTTATAAGTTCTCGAAAAAGAATTTTATCTTTCTCAGCGTACCGATATGCTCGATGGGTAACTGGTTTAGTAGTTGTAAGTTCTATGGATAAAGTTACTGAATGAGCCCTGCCCAGGTTATTTAAATTTTGATATACGCAACATTCGTAATTCTGTAATAACTTATATAAACGGTTAGTATCGTCCTCGGAAAGATTTCCGTGAAAAATATTTTGCAACCATTTAGGAGTACTCGCTTTGTTTTGAAACGATAAAGTGTCGTCAATGCGATAATATATAATATCTTTATTTTCGGTAAAATTTCTACCAATTAAAACATCAATGTTCCATTCAGGATCGTTGATTATATAATAAATTATTGATAATTTGACTTCATCGATATGAGTTATGGCTTCAATGTAATGAGTCACTACTGTTCCGGTTCCCAAAAATCCGAATAAAGTGATATCACAGTATAAGTACAATACAGTAGGGACAGCTTGGGAAAATTACGATGTCAAGTTTTGAATGCGCATATTCAAACTCTGGCACTGCTTGCACATTTCTCTACTTGGTGGCGCTACGAAGTTTGACATTTGTAAACATACTTCGTTGTTTATAACCATCGACCTGGCAACAACGGAAAGCTATGCTTCCCTCTGGACAAGTAATCGCAGTCTGCAAAGTGTACACAACATTGTAAGAGATAGAAATAGTATTTGTCAACAAACGGTACGCACTACTTGTCAAACGACAATTGTATTTGTTTACTTTTACATATTCCTACTTCAAGCTAAATATACATTGTATTTATATTTTATGTTTAAAGTTTGATTCAATTCATTTTACTATCTACGTACTTCAAATAAGGCTGCTAGAACCGATTCTAAAATTTGAGGTTATAAGTATGACAACATAAATTGACAAGTAGTGCGTACCATAACAATAAACAAATGTACTTCCTTTTCTACATGTTTGAGACAAACAAACACATTGCAAAAGTATACAGATTACTCGTCCATAGGGAAGCGTAGCTTTCCGATGTTGCCAGGTCGATGTTTATAACAAAGGTTTATAACCACATTATAACCTTATAATTTTTATTGTAATTTTATGCGTTCAGTATTTCATTTTATAAAATAAAGGCGAAAAAATAAACAGAAAAAAAAATAATTTGGCAACATTAATTTTAATTATAATTTACTAATGTAGAACCTCTTTAGTTTTAAGATCATGGATTCTATTATTGTTTATGTTTATTTAGCATTGTCAATATAATAAAAGAGTGCTTATACGAAGTTTTATTTATCTACGATATTCGTATTGATAGAAGTACATAAAAAATTTTAAATTTAGTAGTTACTACCATATTTAATTACATATTTGCAAATCCCGCCATTAATTACCATTAGTGACATCTATTAAGAACTCTGAGAAATAGTGCCAGAAGACGCCATTTTGATTATAATTTTAACATTCAAACATCAAAGAAGCCGATACAAGCTGTCCCTACTGTATTGTACTTATACTGTGGTGATATTGTTTTGTAAAAGTTTTCTTTCTAAACAAAAATTATGCGCAATAGTAGATTTTATTAACGAACATTCACTACCAAAGTCTATGAATGCTAATATGCTTTGGTTATTAAGAGAAATTTGTTTATAAAATTTTGATGACGCCTCAGTGTGTTTTATGAGATTTACGCGTTCATTTCGACTTTGTTTAGTTATAGATGTATACTTAGAATTTTTCACATTGTTTGATTTATGATGTCGTAACTTACTTAAACAACTTCTCTCAATATGACCTTTTGTGTGACAGAAATTGCAAGTTTGTTTTCGATGTGGACACGTCGTACGATCATGACCTATATAACCACAAACTACACAATTTAATTCGTAATGGATAGGTTTGCTAACGTAATTTTTAAAATTATTATTACTGGAAGTGTAACATTTTTGATTAAACACGTTTCTAGATGGGCCTTGAGAAATTTCTTTGTTTTTACAGTAAATTTTATTTTTCAAATAAACCCCTAACACATTGGGGTCGGTAATAGTTGAAGCTTCAACGGCCGTACTTATGTTGCTATCATTGATAGCACCAATAACTAAAGAAACTTTATCGGCGTCAGTAAAATTTAATCGTAATTTATTAATTTTGGCTAAATGCGCAAAATGAAAATCATATAATGAACAGCCTTCCGTCGGTTTATGGTTGGTAATATCCGTTAATAATTTATACGCGTTACGATTTGTTTTAAATGTATTTTTGAGGATTAACATCCACTGTGCCCAAGTAAGCTTAGACCAACCCATTTCATTTTCAATATAACTATCATACCAAGCTTTAGCGGTCCCTTTTAATTTATTTAACGCTTGATATACAATGAAATTTTCGGACCATTTATGAATCTGAGCATTATGTTGGAGTATGTCTAGCCAATCGTCAATATCTATCGATTTAGGATCAAATTCTGGAATTATATTAGAAAGTGTAATGTTGGGATTAAAATAAGCATTGTAGGACTGGTATGAGCTAATGTTATCGCTTACGTTTTTATTGCGTTGAGATTTTGCATGTCTATGCCGTTTGTGCCTTGGTATCGTTCTACTTGCATCTCTGTTAGAAGACGAAGATGAGGAGGACGTAGAGCGAACTCTTTTACTCCTTTTCTTTGGTGGTGACATTCTGATTTCTGAAGCCTCTTTTAACAGACACACACGCACGATTCACCCACTTCTGATGTAGTCTTAGGGTTGTAATAATTATGAGAGATATATACAAACAGTTTTAATAACAATGTGTTCACAACTTATAAACATTTACGAATGGAATAGAATGGAATTAGTAATCAGTAATTAGTTATTCTTATAATATGAGCTGTTCTCTAATATATATGTCAGAGACGCATGAAAAATAAAAGGGGGGCTCCGCTGGGCGTTTGTACTGGGTTAGACTGCATCGATAATTTATTACAAGTGAATAACGCACGACACTGACCGTTTACGCAATTTATTTACTATAGCAAAAGTTACGATTACAAATTTCAAACAAAGTCATTAACACAAACAAACAAAACTGATTTCATTAATATCAAAATTAAATTTATAAACGTTTAATGATCAACACTGGAACAAACGATCCGACACTAGCTCTTTTATCTTATCAAGTTGTCACCACCAAATCTCATTTCAATCTCCTCTCTTACAAGTTACATTTTCTAGCTAGTGCCGTTCCGTCCGCATGAATCATAATTTCACGCGCGTTCTTATGCCCATAAAAGGCAATATTACAAAATATCAAATCCTTATTAGTTGATTCTAAGTTATTAAGTTACAAAGACTAAACATTTGAAACATAATTTATGGGAACACAAACAAATAAGTGCACGTGTATACAATTCGTAGCTGTAGCCAGGCTTATATTCGGTGCCTCTGACACGGCCATTCTGACATTTTGCACGTCCTCGGGCAATTGTAAAAAGGAAGTTCCTGCAACGCAAATAACAATGCCATTTCAATTGATACCGCTCGTCCATTCTGACGAAATAGAAAACATCAAGAAGTAGATCAAGTAACAATTTTAAGTTACATCAAACAAAAAAAATCTAATTTGGCAACAGGGCGGCATTATTGCCTCATCAGGTTGTACAAACCAGGATCAACACAAAAAGCGGCACAACTCCTTATCTGGTAATACAAACCAGGATAATCACAAAGCGGCACAACTTCCTCATCTGGTTATGCAAACCAGGATCAACACAAAGCGACACAATTGCCTTATCTGGTTAAGCAAACCAGGATGAACAAAAAGCGACACAACTGCTTCATCTGGTTATACAAACCAGGATCAACACAAAGCGGCACAACTGCCTCATCTGGTTATACAAACCAGGATCAACACAAAGCGGCACAACTGCCTCATCTGGTTATACAAACCAGGATCAACACAAAGCGGCACAACTGCCTCATCTGGTTATACAAACCAGGATCAACACAAAGCGGCTGCCTCATCTGGTTATACAAACCAGGATCAACACAAAGCGGCACAACTGCCTCATCTGGTTATACAAACCAGGATCAACACAAAGCGGCACAACTGCCTCATCTGGTTATACAAACCAGGATCAACACAAAGCGGCTGCCTCATCTGGTTATACAAACCAGGATCAACACAAAGCGGCACAATTGCCTCATCTGGTTATACAAACCAGGATCAACACAAAGCGCCACAACTGCCTCATCTGGTTATACAAACCAGGATCAACACAAAGCGGCAATTAATTGAACCAAGCTATTATCATCACGTTGTTGAGAAACTTTCAACCAGTCGAAATATAAGTCGTTAACCTGAATCATATAAGTTGAGTCATTTTTAGATTTGGGTGATGATAAAGTAGACACTTCTTTACTTGATGTAGCTGGATTTCGTGAAAAGAAATCAGCATGCTTCCTTCGCAATAAAGAATGTCGAAGTTAAAGGCCTGTAAAAATGACCACCAACGATGGGCTCGTGGTGTAAAGTCCTGTTTTATACGAGATGATTTAAGATAGTTCAATCTTGAATGACTGTAAAATAACGGCCTGAAAGATTTTGACGAAAATGCCTTGCAGCTTTGACTGCTAGAGTTTCAAGCTCATAAGAATTGTGTCGAGATTCTAAACCAGTAGTACGTTTACTAAAATACGCAACAGAATGAATTTTAGCTTCTCTTTTTTTTGAAAAAGTACAGCACCATAACCAACTGAGCTAGCATCTGTATGCAGTTCTATCGGTAAGTCCAGATTAAAAATAGTTGAAACGGGTCGGACGTTAGACAGGGAATTACTTTATTATTTGCCTCATCGCAGTACAGACGTTGTTTGAAGATTAACGCAATTTTTTTTTTTTTAACTCTTACAGAAGCAACATAATCGACTTTTTAATTTAAATTTTACTTTTGTTTACGGTAATCCAAAAACTTGCTTTAACAAAAGTTTTCACGACAATTTAAATGCGTTTTAAAAATTTAGTCATACAAAAGATGAAAAAGAAATAAATCAACCTTAATGTAAATAATTTCAATGTTTACACCGGTTTACACACAAAATAGTATGCATTGTGTAAGCAATAATTTGATTTCTAATTAAAGGTGACGGATATTTTTCTGGTAGACACTTATTGTGTTAGAATTAAACTTCCTGTGATTAACACAAAAACAGTATGAACAACCTTTCTTTTTAATTCAAAATTTGCATCTTCATTCAGGTAAATTTAAATGTTTAATCAATAAAATCAGTTCAATTAATTTTCAAATTAAAATTTTGTTTTATCAAACTTTTACTAATTATAATGTTTGTCTGTATAAAAATCATTTGGCAATGTAATAGTGACATTTTTTTTTTATCTAAGGTAGTTATGTCGTTCAAACATTTGCCACTTCATAAACGGCAATATTTTTGTTTATAAGAATGACGATCCAAATTAAATAAACAGGAAAGATCTCACCAGATTTTAACTACAGCATTCGGAAGCATGGCCTGGGTTGCCACAGGGTCACGAACCCCTATCGAGTTTCTAAGCGGCGATACACTGCGGTGTCTTCATTGAAGTTCAAGACGTCCAGCTCCTTCATTTTTAAAAGACGGTGACAATACTCGACGCTTCGATCTAGTTTGATGACCAGAAAGAAATAGCGCCGGTCGCTTACCGAGTCTTCTTTGTAATATGGTACACATGCCCTTAACGTAGCGGATTACAATTACGCCAAATAATAAATCACTTTTTAAAAAGTGAATACATTCTGAATATTCTGTATTGTCGAAAGCGTTTCATCAATTAATTGGTTGTTTATGGCAACACTAAAATTTCCATTTACGGTTTCAGAAAACAGTCGAATTAAAACAATTTGTTTCGGTCACGTAAATATTCCATCCAAATCAAAAATAGTGCATCAACTTTCGGCATTTTCAAATTTAATTTTTATAATACGTTGTCAATTTTACATTTGTAAAATTTATTGAATTTGGTGACTTGTAGAATAACTAAGAATAATTGTTGTAGCAATTTTACTCTTTCTAGAGTTGTACTACAATTTTCACTTTCACTTGCACTTTTTCGTAACGGATCATCATTATCATTTTGCAGTCCTTATCTCACTTCTGATGTCAGAGACGCATGAAAAATAAAAGGGGGGCTCCGCTGGGCGTTTGTACTGGGTTAGACTGCATCGATAATTTATTACAAGTGAATAACGCACGACACTGACCGTTTACGCAATTTATTTACTATAGCAAAAGTTACGATTACAAATTTCAAACAAAGTTATTAACACAAACAAACAAAACTGATTTCATTAATATCAAAATTAAATTTATAAACGTTTAATGATCAACACTGGAACAAACGATCCGACACTAGCTCTTTTATCTTATCAAGTCGTCACCACCAAATCTCATTTCAATCTCCTCTCTTACAAGTTACATTTTCTAGCTAGTGCCGTTCCGTCCGCATGAATCATAATTTCACGCGCGTTCCTATGCCCATAAAAGGCAATATTACAAAATATCAAATCCTTATTGGTTGATTCTAAGTTATTAAGTTACAAAGACTAAACATTTGAAACATAATTTATGGGAACACAAACAAATAAGTGCACGTGTATACAATTCGTAGCTGTAGCCAGGCTTATATTCGGTGCCTCTGACATATATATGATTCCCACACTCCTAAGTCAAGATTCCCCGCTACAACAATCCATTGGCGTCCGCAATCCTTATAATTTTGTGGCCCACCGACATGGAACATTAGTAGTTTTCTACAAACTAAAAATTAGAACTGTAAGTTGTTAACAAAAAATTTTATATTTAAACCATTAGAATAAGGATTAATGAAGGCATCACTTACCTAATAAATTAAACAGATTTTAATGCAAACAACGCCTGAGTTCAGTTAAGAAAATGTTAGGTAACTGATGACCTCACAATTATACTGTAGATGTAGGTTAAAGTTTAAAGTAAGAATTTCATGCATCAGCATTTTTAATTATATGGGTACATTGCGTACAGCAAAGTTGCATACAGAGTGCACAAAAAAAAGTGATGTATGGATAAAATTTGAATACATTTGAATATTGATAGGACCTAAAATAAAGTTTTTATTGAATTTAATTATTTCCTTGCTACGAACCTATAAACATTGCAATATATTTAATAATATTTATTTATAAAGGTCTTATTAGCAATAAGAATAAAGCAGTTGTTTGTAATGTTTTACTTTTTAATATGTAAAATTCTAATTTTCTATTACTATTTTTTTTACATAGGAGGGAAATCTTATAAGTACACCTACTAACCCTTAGTTGTGCGGTGACTAGCTAAAATCAATCGTTTAAAAGATTAAAACATTATTCCGATTCTTTTAAAAGAGCATATTGTAAAGTAACGAGAGCTGCACATGTTAGTACAATTACTGTAGCATGCTCTCTCATATTTGGCATTATAAAGTCCAATACTCGGAAATTTTTTAATCTGTTGATCGCTCTTTCTATGTGGATCCTTGCACGAGCTATTTTTCTAGTGAACAATGCCTCTTGAAGTGTAAACTGGGGGTTATTTAAAAACGGTGGAAGGTTCACAGAAACAACTATTTCGTTACACATATCCTTAATCAAAAATCCTTTATTCGCTAAAACTAAGTCACCAGCTTCCATATGATGCAGCACCCTACTTTCTTTTGTTATAACTTTATCAGACGTAGACCCCGGAAACAGCTCACTTACAAATGTTATTGTTGCATTAGGAGCAATGCCAATCAAAACTTTAAAGGTGTGCCTTTGCTTATAATGTGAAAAAACTGCTTTTTTCAATTTTAATGAATGTGGTATTGCCACTTCTATTTCCGTGCAATCAAGAACCATCCTACAGTTTGGAAAATCTCTAAAGCAGGTATGTATAAACATAGAATTTTTATTTCTGTTTGGTATATATTCCATCATGCCCTCGTACAAAATTTCATGAAGAGCATATGTATAAGTTAAGATAATGTTCTTTACTGTCCCAACAAACACAAGGATGTCCCAAGGATGTCCCGGGGACATGATTTTGCGGATCACTGAATGTCCCAAAGTCATCCCATTTTGGTTCTGTGTACGTCCTAGGGACATTCATGGGACGTTCTTTTGTCACAAGTGTGTGCATCCCTACGATGTCCTTATAGGACATCCTTGCGTATCCGCAACGGGACGTCCCTATTAGATGACTGTAGGATATGTACTAGGTATATTATATTTTTAATAAAAAATAACTTTATCAAATAAAATACAAATTTTTATTACATAAAACTACATTTTTAAATAATAATTCAAATTATATTCCATTAAAATAAATTTAGATTATTTCATTTTTTTATCTTCTCGATCCCGGCGTTATTCTTTGGCCCTCCTTAGCGAGTTTTTTATACTTTCTTCCCGATTTTTTTAAGTGGCGCCTGAAACAATGCAACTACATAAGAGATGGTAATCGTCATGAAGAGTCGATAAAAAAGTTAATACGAAAAGCTTATTTTGGTTATGTAATCAGATGAATTTACATTTTACTAAATTAAAGAATTGATAAAGTGATACTTCTTTTGAAGAATTATTGATTGATCTTTTTGACGATTCTATTATTGATTAAATCATAAGAGATGATCGATTATAACCAGTTAAAAATTATTTAAATCGTTTTTTAAAAAAGATTTTGTAAACGCGTCAGTTTTGCAAATTCATTAAGAATTTTTATACGTTTCGTATTTACATTTCATCAGAGGAATGTGATAAAAACAAAATTATTTCTAGACGTATTTTTAACTACGAGAATACGCACACTCATCATAACTATGAATACCAAGAACGCGATAACGTTGTAGTTTCTTAGTTAGATTAGCGATTTTGTGCCTTATCGGTCATGTTGACATTTTTGGATGACTTATTGCGAATCGCGACGATAAAAGTCGTGAGATAACGTCACACTTTTAAACCTTAAATAATTTTTTGAGTAAAAAAAATTTTTTTTACATAACAAATATTTTCAATTCACCGCATAGGTATGCGCGCGAGATGGGGTTTTAAATCACCATTATTGATAATTGTGATCTTTTAATTTCAATAAACTTTTATTAATTTTTAGTAATTTAAAACAATAATTATAAATGATGATTTTTATACATTATAAATTAATACAAGGTACCAAAAACTTACCAAATAAATTTGTTTATGCACTAAAACACCCAAAAAACGTCAGATAATAAAATAAAGAACGGATAAATAAAGTAGTCAGAACACAACTAAAAACAAATACAGAGTGCAAACGGTGCAAACAGAGTGTACCACTTTGATATACCAAAGGAGCGTACGGATGTTGAGTAGGCACCAGAGAACAAGAAGGAAAGTGCGCACGCGTACTCAGATTGCATTTGTTTTTTTCCCGCATAGGACATCCCATCGTACGTTCTTCATTGACATCCTGAGGACGTCCTATTAAAGACATCCTATACAGGTCCGTTTTAAAGCCCGGGATGTAAAGACATCATTTGGACATAAAACGAACGTCCCTGGGACGTCGTGTGTTTACTGGGGTAGTGCTACTTATTTTAAACCTAAATGCCAGATCAAATAACTGCAGGTTAAGGCATAATTTCATTAATGTGCACAATAATTGGTCTTCATCATTAATTACATCAACCTTCCAGCCACTAAAATATGTTAGTGTAATAATAATATAATAATAATAATAATAATAGTCTTTATTCATTTTTTTTTACAATAGAAAGTTGCAACACAATACAGTGATCAGACATACTCATGGTCTAAAGAAGGCCGTCTGAGGAGTTGTCACAGAACTGTACCTATTAAATCAAATTAATTCACAATAAAAAATTATTATTAAATTATTCTGAAACCCAAAACCCAAAGCAAATTTTCAACAAAACATACTTAAACAAACCTAAATAGATACGTCTAATATAACCTAATAATTAAACTCTATAGCTAACAGATATCTATAATTCCATGCATCTTTGCAGTAATTAATTAAATTTATACAATTCCTACCATTTAAATACTCTTTAAATTCTTCGTAATCTAGTGCAGATTTTTTAAAGTATTTAACACGAAATTGTTTAAGAATGGGGCATGTAGCTACAAAGTGAAAGACATCTTCATTTTCTTGTTTGTTACATAGGGAGCACAATTTTACTTTTACCGTATGGGAGTATTTATTTAAATACAAAAGTTCACCTCGAACCTTCAATAACCAGCTTATAGAATTAGTATCCATACCAGAATATACAAAATTATTGCCTCTGTTTAATTGTTTGTATAGCGTGTGATTTGTACTATTTATGGCTTTACATTTATACTCATTAGTAATAATAATTTTTAATTTATTAATAACATCTGTAGTTAGTCTTCTTTCAGATAAATCTTGTACATTAACATTGCATTTATCGCATACCTCTTTTACATCGTTATACCAAAATAACTTACTTTTAATTATTTTTTTTGTAATAATATTAGGATATCTGCTTGAAGATAAATTTAAACATCTATTCACATAATTTAAGTGCCACTTAAAAGTAAACAAAAACATCGGATAAAGATTCGTCTCTAAATATATAAAAAAAATCTGGTGCACATCTTGGAAGCTTTAAATGTTTCTTAATAAAGTATTTAAAAACTTTTTCAACACTATCATACATACGATATCCCCAAATTTGCGCTCCATAACATAAAATTGCACGTGAAACTGCATTAAAAATTGTAAGCTTTGAAGCAAACGGTATCTTATTGTTAACCATTATTTGATTATACGTATGCATAGCGAATTTAGCTTTCACTGCCTTTTCTTTAAAGTGTTCCTGGAGTGATAAATTTGATGCTAATGTAATGCCAAGATATTTATATGTGTTCACTACTTGCACTTCGGTTTTATTGTAGACCCACTTTTCCTGGTCGCCCACCATTTCTAAAAACGACTATCTTCGACTTATTTAGATTAAGTTCTAGATTCCATAATTTACAGTACTGCTCTAGTGCAGTAATCATTTTTTGTAGGGTAAAGCCGTCAGATGCTAAGAAGACAAGATCGTCAGCGTATGCTAGCAATTTAATACACACATTTTCTATTCTAATCCCTCCATCTATATAATTTTCTATGTCATTTATAAAAAGCGAAAAAAGTAGGGGACTAAGCAAACAGCCCTGTTTTACGCCCATAGTCGTTTCCAGTGATTCAGTTAAACCATGTTGACACCATACCGAAGCCGATGTTCCTTTATACATATTTCTTAAAATATTAACCATTTTACTGGACATACCTAGCATACTGAGTTTATAGAAAAGTGAGTAGCGATCAATACGGTCAAATGCAACTGAAAAATCTATGAAAAAAGCATATACTTTTTGACGCTTACAACTCAGTTTAATTTTAACTAGACTCATTAAAGTGGCAATATTATCAGCTGTGGAGTAAGATTTTCTGAAACCCGCTTGAAATTCACCTAATATTTTTTGATCGCCTTCCCAAGCAGTAATCCTATCCAATAAGAGGCCAGAAAACAGCTTACTTATGGTGTTAGAAAAAGATATGCCTCTATAATTGGACACATTATTTATTGCTCCTTTTTTGTGAATTGGAAAAATGATTGAACATTTAAAACTGTTTGGCACATCCCCATTATCGTATATTTTATTAAAATAAACAAGCAGTCTATCTAAAAACTTAACAGAAGCGTTTTTGTAGAATTCATATGGGATTCCATCAAGTCCTGGTGCTTTATCGGATTTGGTTCTATTTATGACAATCAATAGATCAGCTATCGAGAAACGAGCATCTAAGATATCATTAGTTATAAAGGGTTCAGTATAAGCTATTCTTATAGCAGTTAATGGTGGATTTAATAACTGTTTAAAGTAATTAATCCATTTTGTAGTAGAAATGCTTTTATCAAAACAAAAGTTATCTGATCGAAAATATCGCGCTAAATTCCAGAACTGTTTAGCGTCATTCACGTTCCTCAATTTTGAGATAATATCTTCCGTGTATTGTTTCTGCTTCAAATTACATAGATTTTTATAACGTTTATTAATGTCTAAATAAGAAGCTTTGATTGGTTTAGAGTTAGTTTTTCTATATATATTAAGTAGTTTAAACATGTGCGTTCGAACTTTATGGCATTCCCTATCAAACCATTTAGTTTTATAGACGTTAGGTTTGTTTGAATAATACATGTTATATTTACGTGCAGTTTTTAACTATATCGGTTAATTGTTGTAAGCCTACATGAGAACTAACTAACTGATCAGAATTCTCACTTATTAAAAAGTCCATTTCCTTAAGATAAATATCTTTAAGTTGAGGTTTCCATTTTAATTTTGGTATAAATGGCCGTGCATGCTCATTTTTTTTACCAACACGACATGTTACTATAATAGGGAGATGATCTGAGAAATACTGCGTGTCTACTTTAAAAGAACGTATACACGATAACAGCTCATAACTAACAGCACACAGATCTATAACTGAAGAACCATTTGGCCCAACAAAAGTAAATTCGCCATTTGAGTCTTCTAATGTACGCCCATTTAACAATACAAAACTAAAATCTTCTAAAAAAGATAGAACCTGTTTCCCCTTTAAATTAACTATATTATCTTTAGAATTTCTGTTAGATTGTAACCAATTTAGACCATCGAATAAATTCGTCGAAACAACCTGACCAGTACTTATTCTACAGTTAAAATCTCCTATTAGTAAGAATTGCAAACTTTGATATTCTTCAAGAAATTTATACAATATTTTAAAATCTTCTAGCCAATGATTACAGTTTAAATATACAGGCACTATAAAGAAACGGCTTGGTTTAATTACAACTTCAAGTACAACATAACTTGAAATGTTGGTGTATTGAACATAATTGTTATCAATTAAACTATTTTTAATTCCTAGCATTGACCCCCCACTTGCTCTCCCGTATTTTGCTATTTTAACTGCAGGTATAATATATAAGTTATATTCACAAAAAAATTGCTTAACCTTTAAAATAATATCTTCTTCTGTTTAAAACGTTTCATAGAGTAAAAATAATAATCTTCGGAAACAAATATATTTGAACCTTTTAGTTTAAAAGCATTCTGTAATATTTTTCTTCTTTGTATATTCGAAATAAACGAAACTACTAAAATATGTTAGTGTAAATCTTCGTAATAATGAAGCTACCATTAAAAAATGAGCAGCTGATGGAAGACCAGTATATTTAAAAACTAAATCATCTTCCTCACTTATATTTTTAAAACTCATTCTATTTTCGTCCTTTTTTAGGTCTTCCTTGAGTTTCTTATTTTCTTCTTTCAGAAAATATAATTGGGCATTATCGAGTGCTGGAGAAATTGTATAGAAGTCGAAGGGACTGCATTTCATCAGGAATCTCTATATTTATTGGACGATGTGAAGCGAAAGAGTTGGCCTCTGGCGGCAGCTCTGGAAACACTAAAACGGTGACACTGAAATTTGTGACACATAGTAAGCATAGTAAGCAGCAGTGTTTTTCGACATTTTTGGTTCGTACTTTCGTACCTTTTTTGTTCAACGTGCATTGCCGCGTTAATGCAGATGCAGCGTACAAACATTTATTTGCATTTCGATCTTCGATAGAAATGAGCAGAGAAGAGCGAACTTCCAATCGTTATTGTTCCGTACCTCAATGCAGTAGCTACTGCACAAAAATGATAAAAATGCATGGTTTTCCAACTGAGTCTGTTTTAAAAAAAAGATGGCAAACTATTTTAAAAATCGGCAAGCCAATTACTAAGCATATGTCTGTATGTTCGAAACATTTTTCGGAAAATGCTTATTGTTTAGGTAAAGTCGTAAAAATGTAATTAACAATTGTATTTCTAAAATATTATGCACTTTTAGGTTCAGCAACAAGGCAGAGAAAATTTTTAAAGAAGGGTGCTTTGCCTTCTTTAAATCTACCCAAGGGTTCAATTGAAATTAATTAAGGCCGACGTTTGGAGTACAAGGCCAATAATGCATTGTCTTTTATTAGTACTAAACCCGCATGAAACGATATGGCTAGCACTTACGATTGCTTCCCCTTCAATATATGGTCTTTGTCGGTTTTGTATCTCAGCGCCAATGTATTTAACTAACGCCACGAGATGAGACACCGAACCGGACATTATATATTACTGTTACTGAGTCTATTATTCTACAAACAGGTAAAAAGATGAACACTTAAGTACATACACACAAATTTGAAGAATGTTTCTAATCTACCTTTTAAAAATAAAATAAAAAACGTATTTACTGCCTTCAAGAATATTCAAGCATACAACGCACTCGATCATATAAATGTTATCGTGGAAATGTAAGTATATCTCGCTAAAATTCGCTTTAAATTTTACTGAATTTTTCCACAGCTTAATTCATTGAATTGTTACAATGCATGAAGCTATGAATCTTTGCAATGAATATCACCAAAACGTCGCCATATTTGTATGAAAAATAGCGCCACCTAGTGTGTGATATTTTGCCCAATATGTGGTGTAAGGAATAACGTTTTAACTTTTCCCCACAACCGTTAGAGGCCACTATGTAACAATTATCGGTAAAAATACAAACACAGCAAATTTTATTTCCCTCTTTTTCGTACCTTGAAGGCTAAAAACGCTGAATTGCATTTCTCGAATAAAATCGACTAAATAATGCAAGTTATTTTTACACGTGTTTGATTCATAACGTTTATTACTATTTAAAAACTGAAGGTTTTCATATTCGTTTTAAAGAAAAGTTGTTACAATATTCACACGGTGTTGATTCGAATGAAACTGGAAGTTATTTATATTGTATTTGTGCAAATAAAAATGTTATATAAAATAAGTGACAATTTTCATAACTATTCTTTCAAAAACAAGAAAACATTCAAAATAAACCATTGTAATAATAATGGGTGCTACCCACACCCACACATTAAGTTTAAAATTCGCGCTATTTGTTTTCTCCACATCCGTTGTAGGGCGCCATAAACTGTGTTCCAAGTTTATATACAGGAGATTCCCCTCTAAGTATATCTTCTCTCTGCTCGTCTACAAATACTTAGTTTATGTGTTGTACATAAAATTTGTATGAAGCAAATAGTTAGTTTATGGGCGTTCGGTAATCAGCTGTGACACTTTAATCAATTAAACAATTTAAATTGTGAATATTATTTTCAAGTAAGTACGTACAATTAATAGTTACTTTAATCAGGTGCACGAATTCATATTAAATTGCGAGGTTATTGAACCTTAAGTGATAAAATGACAATTTTTGAATTGAATTTTTACATCATTTGTTTCTAACAAGGAATTATTTGCAGGATTCCTTAAAAAGGTTCTTCATAGTCAACGGATTTGTAAAGAAGCCGAAGGAAAACCGGAAGGTTTGTACTTTTCCATACTTAATATTCATTGTTGTTATATTGTGATTATTAGGATACAAGTTTGGTTGTTCACGAAAACACATTGACAAGCCGAAGACTAAATCAACTACAGACAAATGTGTCCAAGAGGTAATTCGTAGGATTGTCTACATCACATACCTACTGACATACCTACTGTAATAATGAAATTTGTGCTTTATTTATTATAAACTACTTCAAAAGGCTTTTTCATAAAAATAAAAAAATTGTTGTTTAATTGTAATTAAATTTAATTACAGAAAATAAATATTTTTTACTTTTTAATGAATTTTATTTAAATATTATTTTTGTTTTTATACATAGTTATGTATAAAACAACGCATATAGAAATCACTAATAATAAAATATGTTATAAGATTAGTATAAATACCTAACTGTAGTGGCCCAATGAGCACAATGGATTTCCCAAATTTCAGACCATTAAAAGACCAGGTTCGAATCCCAGAATAGACACGAAAGAAAACTAAAAATATCAGTGCACAACTAATTAAACCTACGTTTAAGAAATGTTGAGGACTGTATACACACGACAATTGTGATATAGACTACGCCTGCCTATAAAATAACTGTTTAAATTACAATTTAATTTTATATAAAAACACTATTTTGCAAAAAATTGCGTACTTTATTCTATCTTTATTAAATCTGGATTATAACGATATTTATTAGTATATATTTAGTAACTGTACGGTAAAGATTGTATACAGTACCTGTACTCCAGCGATACGTAAATATTATCGACCCGTTATCAATTAATACAGATTGCCTGTACAGAAGTACATATAGGCGTAAAGGTACTGTATAGAATCTATAGAGATATGTTATACGGGATGATGGCGCTGAAGCACAGAATACTATTGAAAAAGTTAATTATTTGAACTGTCGTTTTTACAATAGAATTATAGCAGCCAACACTCCCGTTTCATAGCTAGCAAGAGGCAACCAGACCGCATTTTTATTATATCGCTTTTACGTTATTTTAGTTCTCTTGCAACGTACCCAACATAAGCACAAGTACTTTTCCGTAACGAATTTGGGTATGTGAACCTCAACGTCAGCTGTCATAATTTTTGTGTATCTACAACAAGTTTGATTTAGTTATTAGTTACAATTTAATTGGAGAATTTACGTTTACACTATATTTTGGTTGCATACACAAATTAAATACAAGAAAAAAACGAAAATTATAATTACGATTGTAGCACAAATTACGTAGTTATTCCGACTGTAAAAAATGTAATGTGGTCATTAAGATGGTAGAAAATGAACGACCGTACTCTCAGGAAATAACAGTTACGTTTATTTAACGTCACTGGTCATTTTATAATTGATTGAAATACCACTAAATTTAACGCCGCTTGATTTTTATTTGTGGAGAACTATAAAAGGTAAGAGTGTACAAAACACACACCACCAAAAATATCCACACCGTGGGCGGCCATATTGTATCATCTATTTTTAGGAATATTAGGATGTTTATACAGGTTTAGAAACACCCTAGATCAATCAGTAGAAAAACCTGTTTATGAGTCAGTTTGGACTTTAGTATTCTTCGTACTTGTGTATTAATAATAAATTAGATTAGGTAATTGTTAATAGTTGTTATGGTTCCTCCTATTCATTCCAAATCTAGAAAAACAACACTGTTTTGTTCTAAAGTAAAATGAATGTTCGGATATAAATATTTTTAATTTTGAAACTTTGCACACTTAGAGACGTGCCTCAATTTAATATAACATGTTAAAACAATTCAAAAACTACAGAAATAAATCTCAATATCAATAAGAAGGTTCAATAAATATATATTTTGTTTTTAATTGATAAGTTGTATTTGCTTTGATAATTTCCTCTCTCAACAGATGAGTTTCACCATTGCTTTTACATTGTATGATTGGTTGATGGACGGTTAAACTCAGTATGGCTGCCGACTGGGTTCGGACAAAATTGTAATATAAGACAACCAGCATCTAGTTTTATTCAAGATATCTATAGAACAAAAGCAATAGAAATACCTTGCGAACAGTAACCGATAGTATTGTTGATTGCATTTAGTTAATAATGGCCATACTTGAGCGTTTGTTGTATATAGTTTAACTTTATTTGATTGCTTAGTAGCTTACAAATTGGTTCGTGTTTCCCCTATTTACAATTACTACATTACATTCTGTTTACATTTTTACATTATCCTTCCTCTCCTCTTAACTTTTTCCTCCTTCTCCATACTTCTTCCATCCACTCCAACCCTTTTCCGTTTTCTTCTAAGATTTCCTCTACTTTTATAACCTCTTCTCTTAACTCTGCATTTATCTCTCATGTGATTAAGGTCCTCCGTATCTTCTCCACATAGTCTGCACATTTTTTCTTCTTCTTGTTTCCAGTATTTATTACCTAACTCTTCGTTCCCACATCTGAACCGTGCTATCATTTTTTTCTTCTTGTTGCTTTTATTCCCTTTAACCTTTAAATATTCTGGCACCCTTTCCTCCTTGATATCCTTATAATTCCTATTATATCTGCCCTCTTTTATCCTTATACATCTTTCTTGTTTTTCGATGTCCCTATCTCGTTTGTTGTAATTTGTTGTTATAATTTTAGATGCTTAATTTGCTATTATTTGTTTGCAAAATAAAATTTACCTGCAATTTTGCTTTGGTACCTCTTTGATTTAATTTTAAATTCAAATAATTAATATCAAACACTAACAAAATGTTTTTAAACAACTATAATAAATTTGCTAATAATAATAAAATTGCTAAAAATAATAATAGTTTTATTTTCATATAAATTAATTAACTTATATAACTGTTTTTAGAAAATTTATACTATCAAGTTAGCATAACAATAACTTTCTAGACTAGTAGTACAAATAACTATTGTGCTACAAACACCACAAATTTAAATATTCGTTTGTTAGTGTAGTTACGTAATGGGGGAAAAAATCTCTCGAGTGGCAAAATCACAAATAGAAATCCACATAAAACTTCAATGTCAATTATTATATTAGAACGAGTATGTGACAGGTGGAAGTAATAAAAAAAATCTTAAAATTCAGTTAAAATTGAAAAAATAAACTATGTTAATGTTAAACTTGATAGATTTAGTAATAAATGTAGTACCATTATATTTCTAAAGATTTCCAAATGTCTTTTATTTTTTTTTTTCAAAAAAGAATGTTATTTTGCAAAGGGCAGCACAAAAAATAATGTATGTTACTCTCGTCGAAACTTTCATAGCATGTCTCACTAACATGCAACACTCGGCCCTGAGGCGTCGCATCGCATTACCGTTCGTTACGCTATACTTTACTTTCGACGCTTGTTATGTAAATTACTATTAATTATTATGTATCATACGCATAAGAGAACGACAATAAGGAAGAACATTAAAAGATTAAATAATTTCAAAAAGATTTATAATTTTTGTTCTCCAATTGTTTAACAAATTTCATACAGCTAAAAATGCAAGGTAAAATTAAGGATTATTAAAAAACGTTAGTAAGAAAAACTAATAAAGAGTAATGAAATATAAAACATATACTTATTATTTTTACGTGTAAAAAATAGCAACTTAAAAGCACTTAGTTATAACCCATCTACCAATTTCTTACGAATGTCCCACAAGCTTTGCAAGGAAACGTAATATTAATGAATAATTCTTGATTGTTCAATGGGTATTTCATCTTCAATCAGCTTATGATGAACAGCACTTAGCGCCTATGTATAAATAACAAGAATATATGTATTTAAAGATTAAATTGAAAAATACCTTGAAGTATTTGACAGTTTTCACTTTTAACTCTAACGTTGCATCCTCGTCACAAATAAATAATGTATGCGGATGTTGTTGAAATGCTGAAACGGTCCACATATGGTTTACACCCTCTTCTATTGCTTTGTATAAAGCGAAGGATTTATGGGTACCCGTTATTAAAATCATCACCTATAAAATTAAAAGTACTGAGTAAGGGATGCATACATTGTATAGAAACAAACCTCTTTAGCATCCATTACAGTGCCAACACCAACTGTAAGAGCCTGATGTGGCACTTTACTAATATCATTACCAAAAAATCGTGCATTGGCCTCTAAAGTATCTTGTGCTAAAGTTTTAACTCTGGTCCTCGAGACTAAAGATGAACCAGGTTCATTAAATGCTATGTGACCATCAGGTCCGATACCTGTTGATTATTATTAGGAAACATTCAAAACTCGTGTGAAAACATACCCCCAATAAATAATTCAATACCTCCAGCTTTAGCAATTTCATTTTCATAGTTATTACACTCTTCAACAAGATCAGAAGCATTTCCATTTAAAATATGAACATTTTTTGGTTCTATATCAATATGTTTAAAAAAATTATTCCACATGTAAAAATGATAACTTTCTGGGTGATCTCTTGGAAGACTTACATACTCATCCATGTTAAAAGTCTTTACATATTTAAAGGAAACTTTTCCGGCTTTATAATATTCAATTAATGTTTGATACATTCCATAAGGTGTGCTTCCTGTAACGTATTATTTGAAGTGTTTTTGTATGTTAAAGATAATCACCTGTTGGAAGACCCAATACAAAGTAGTTATTAGGGCCTGGCTTGAAATCATTTATACGTTTCAATACATATTTTGCTGCCCATTCTGCAACACATGAAGATGTATCTAAAATTACTAAACGCATCTTGAAATAAACAAAACACAGTGGTGTAAAATATAAATACGCCTTATACAGCGTATAATTGAAATTTGAACCACACTTGTCATTTATCAGGTCATTGACCTCATCTAGATTATTTAAACCATTGACAAGCTTCGTTTTTTTAATAATAATAAATTCTGATAAAACTAAAAATAGAAATAATTTACATATAATTTATTTTTGTTGATGTGTAGGTACTTGTTATGTACCAAATTAATTTGTTGAGTAAATTAACATATTATTAAAAAAACATTAATTAATAGTGTATTAATGAATATATCCTTAAGTTATTTAAAATTATTATATTAAAAATTATAGTCACTAAAGGATGTCGCTAATATCAGTGACAAAGAAAAAGACTTACAGCCCTTTACAGTGTTTATAGTGTTTATAACATCGACCTGGCAACATCGGAAAGCTACGCTCTCTGGCTTTCCGTTTTTGTCAGGTCGATGGTTACAATGACAGTGGCGACACTTTAGGGCTTCATTCAATCCGCCATGAAGAGGCTAATTGCAATATCAAAATTATGTACGGGATCAAAAATTTTACAGAAAAATGAGTTTTTGTATTAATAAAAGACTGAATTACATGACTAACTTAAATAAAACACGTATTTTAATAAATACGTAGCAGAATCAATCACCTTTATACATAAACAAAAATAAATATATAGAAATTTGTTTAAAACACAAAATATGCGTTGCTAATATAGAAAACCAATTGAATAACTATATGCAATTTTTATTCACTACTGTCGAATTTTCATTTTAATACATTTTACAAATAAAAATAATAGCTGTTATAATAAATCACGGTAAGACTGACTTACTGCCAAATGTTTATGCAGTTTTTTCAAATTGTTATTACAGTTGAGCTGAATAAACAAAGTCCCTGGAGAGGCGTGGCTGGTGTCACTCTAATCTTAAAGGTACACTCAAATTAAAAAGTATTTTGGTGGGAAATTCAAATTATTCATAGGTTACCTCTGTAAATAATCATTAGAGCTTGTTGAAGTTTGAGGTTATTTCAGATAAACACTTTATGACTTAATGATTATTAAAATAAATTGTAATTACACATTTACTTTTCTAAAAGATGAAGTATGGCATTACAAAATATTACATATTTCTAAAAGTAATTCTAAAAATTACTTATTTACATCAAAAAATACAATCGTAAAAAAAATAAAGCAGTTCAATCACTGTCACTTTCGTCTTCTCCACTACAACTTTCATCGTCGGATGATCCTGTGTTCACCATAAACGACAGGTTTTCCACCGTTACATCCAGCAATCCATCACGTTGCCACATTTCTTGCTCCAAGTGATTTACATGTCGACAATGTTTGTCCCAGTCAGATGCAGTTACATCAGAAAATGCCTTTCTCACTAAGGCTTCGATCTCTAAACCACTCTGTGTAACATTATTTATAGCGATCTTATGTTTCACTAAACTCCATATCAACTCGATTGGATTTAGGTCGCAGTGTGCGGTGGCAGGCGTAACACTGTATGCCGTGTTTTTAAGAAGTTAGTCTCACGTAATATGTTTTCGTATAATTAAATTGTTTCACTAACATTATTAGTTCCGCTTTACGCATTTCCATTATTTTCGAGCCATTGTCGAGTGCTTTCCCTACGTTCTGCTTGTGCTGGAGGTCTATTAATTTGTACATTGTGACACGGTGCATTATCCATGACAAAAATACCATTAGGAGGCAAATTTGGAATTAATTGTTTTTTATCCACTGCATAAAGTTGGCATGGTTGATGTCGTCGTGATAGTCTGCGGATTTGGTTTTAGATTTAAAGATTAAAATTATCAACTAAGTCATATGATTAACCTGCATTCACAATAATGCACCTCTGACTTGCTCTGTCTGTATGATAAACACCAGCCTCTTCATCAGATTGCCAGCACTTACTAACACCGTATGATGGATGACTGGAGGTCTCATCTAAATATGTTATTGGTTTTTTGTTTTCACTTAAAGCATCATTTTCTTCTTGCAACTTGCGTAAATACTTGAGAAGCGCCAAGCAATAATATCATCACGTTCCATCAATAATTTTCTTTTATTGTGGCATTTCTTATATTTAAAACCAATTTGTAACAAATACTTTCTTAGTGTATCTGCTCCCCCCTTGTAATTAATCTTTTCTTTCATTTTTTCAACTAAAATTTTCATGTTTGGAACTTTCTTATCAACCGTGTAAACTTCATAAACAGTTCTTTTTAAAATGCTTAAGTCGCAATTATCCAACTTCATTTTATTTGCACCACCACTTCTTTTTTTCTTTTCTTGAGGAGATCTTAAAAATACCATCACTGAGTCGTCACTCCAGTTTTTAATAAAGGTGGTTTATTTTACCGTTGCAGCAGCAGCTAGTTCACTTGCCTTCTCTAGAGGAAAGTCCATACGCCCGCAGCTTTCTGTTTATCGAAAAACTCCACAACATTTTTAATAATGTTTCTGGCTTGGAATGAATGGGTTTCTTAGACTTAGATTCCATGTTAGTAAATAACAGCTAAAACAATACAGAAAGTAAGTAATGTAAAAATCTCCATAGAAATTAGTTATTGTTTGTAGAATAAATACTGGAATTAAATACAGATTTTTAAATAATGAATACAAAGTAATAACTGATGTTGAGGTTATGCTACAAAAATTTGGGTTATACTTAAAACAAAAATTATAAATACACATACCTTGTTCACAAATAATGGCGTTTAAAAGAGTCTTTATAAAGACTAGTTGAATAACGACGAATTTTTAAGTAAAACAGCGAATTTTGATTGTAATTTAATTTTTCAAGCGGACGGTACTTTCTAATTGTGATTGGTTGAAACATTTACCGCTTTCAATTTTTAAAGTTAGTTGACATATTTTCCGCGGACTTTGTTTGCTTCGGCGCTCTGTATAATCAATTTGTAATTTAAATACCTCATATACTTATTTATTAGATTATTTGATAGCTATAACAATTAAGTAAAAAAATCTCATCTCTAAAAAAAATGTACGGAATTAAAAAAAAATTCGTTGTCTATCTACATTTGTCTTCGTTTGTAAATTTAGTAATCTATAAAAGCTAAAGATTCGCTATAACTTAGCTTAATAATGGATAACAAATATGCACCAATTTTGCTGTTTATATACTGTTTTTTACTCCTGCAGTGTATTAAAATTGTGAAAAAAATTATTTAGCTGCTCAAACCAAAATTTTCAAATCCTGCTTTCATAACTTTTTTATTATAAAATCTTTTATACTATAATATTACTACAGTCCAATGAGGTATAATATAATATTATACCTCATTGTTATAGTCTAACAGGTATTCAGTCCTATAATGATGCATTTATTTGTAGGACATAAAACCTAAATTTAGATTTGTTTACTTTAATTTTTAGAACAGATTTAATACACAATAATTATGTCTGAAACTATATGACTACGACTTACTGCAAATATATAAATAGTACCACCTAGGGTATAATATAAAAATTATGTTTTTAAAAAAGACAATCGAATACACAAACACCGCAATCCTTGTTTTTAATACATTCTATATCTTTATAGGTACGGGTATTTTATTAAAAAATGCTCAAATGATCAAACCTCCATGAGCGGTGGTGTCATTCTAAGTGGAACTCTCATTGTGCAGTATATTTATTTCTGTACCCAATTAAACGTTTCTTATTTTAGCATTGCTAATGTTGCGATTTTAACTACATGAACAAATCGAGGTGGTAAATTTAGAATTAATTGGTTTTCTAACCATTTAAAAAAAATACAGGTTCATTTTATTATGGTAATAACTACATTAGTGTATAAACATAACAAATAAAATTAAATACATATTTAGAAAAGTAATAATACATACTTGAACAAAAGATTGTTAATACCTGTGGTATAAATCCATTTTACCATTTGAATCAGTGATGGGCGCGTATTCTACATCATGTAGAAAATTGAAGTTTCTACACGTAGAAAATAACAATTTTCTACATGACACACATTTGATGTAGAAAATGTCGAGTATGTAGAATATGTATAAAATACAAATAAAATGCGGAAAATGAACTATTTAAAAGAAAAGTAAGTTCTGAAAGAGTAACAGGCTCCAAGAAAAAAAAATGGGTATTAAGTATTTACTGTGCTACCAAACATAAAAACATCCTGTAAAATATACCTGTCTAAAATTTTGTTCAATATTATTTAAAATTATGTTCAAAATCGTCAAATATTTGTTTATAAATTTCGTCGACGTTTTTAATCCATTTTACGTTGTTACTCGTTACAATTTTTTTAAGTTTTAAAACAATCTATTTAAATTTCCTTGTATAACATTTGGTAACTATTTTTAGGTTAGAATTGTCTTTATTTAGTTTATAACACAGAATAAGTTACTTATTGTGTTTACAGTAAAAACAGTATTAATTAATGATTAAAATGGTTATTTTGTATTACAGTATTAAATCATGGAAAACAGAAAATGAAAAAAATTGCTTGTTTTGAAGCACGAAACATTCATAACTTCATCGATTCTTTTTTGTACATAAATTGTAGGTGGTCAGTGGATACATTCAGCCAACAAATCTGAGTGGCAGCATTATTATTAGGTTCAAGTTAGAGTAAATTAAGCAAGCCGGCAATGCAGTCATAAAAACAAAAAAGTGGCAACACTGAAAAAAGAAAAATAACAATATGGCCATAGACTATGGGCACATAATAACAACCATAAGGGACACTTCTGTAGGCACCTTTGATATTGCAGTCCGTAAAATGAGTGACCCTCGGCCATTTTGAAAATAGTGTTGTAGCGCCAGATTTAGTTTCTTTTAGTAGAATGCATTTTTTTAGACAGCAAATCGATTATTTTAACTAACTTAGATATATAATTGAAATATAGTTTAGTTATCTGTTTAGGCTAACCACATTTGCAAAGTAATTCAAATGACTTTATCATCTTAATTATTATTTGTTATGCATTTAAAAAAACTCTGACGATTTAACAAATGCTTAAACTAGAGATCATTTCACGACTAAAGAACCGTGAAGTGCGCGTCGGATAAATACGGAATTTGACGATAATGCGAAATAAATTGACCATATTCAAGCGTTTTTTTGGACTTCAGGTTTAACATTTTTTGGTTGGTAAAACTGATGAATTTTAAATCGCCCTCAAAAAATAAAAACTTTTATTGGTTGTCAACAACGACCTCTCTGATTGATGAGTCATAATTAATTCCAGTGATTTGTCAAATCGGGTTAGTAGCAAATATGGACAAAAAGATTTGGTTGTTATCATGAGGTTATTGTTGCTACCAACCCGATTTGACAAATCACTGGAATTAATTATGATCCATCAATCAGAGAAGTCGTTGTTGACAACCAATAAAAGTATTTATTTTTTGAGGGCGATTTAAAATTCATCAGTTTTACCAACCCAAAAATGTTAAACTTGAAGTCCAAAAAAACGCTTAAATATGGTCAATTCTAACTAAAAACATCCTGTAAGCGATGTACATTAACTGTAATGGTTTACCTTTAATTGAACTAAAAAATAAATGCATACAAGACGATGAATATAATATAAAAAAATATAAAACACGAAGATGAAAAAGAGTTTGTAACAACTTGTTGATAAATGTGGACACTTCAAACGCCGTATGAAAAGTGCAAACGTTTTTTGGTTAACTAGTGTATTGACATTTGGAACAAAATTGGTTTCTGCGCAGCGGTTCTTTAGTCTTGAAATGAACTCTACAATTTTCTTATCGGCAAAGAATGCTGTGGTATTTAGTCTAGTCTATGTTATTGGTATTATTTATGTTTTTAACTCATTACACCGTGCAGCTAACAATACGAATTTTAACATAAATATAAATTGAGTAATGACGTTATTTTTGTCACTATAATTTTGAACAAACGAAATTGTTTATCATAAACGTAATTGTTTGTATTGCACTCAAGTACTGCATTTGTAAATCCTTACGTTTATTTATTATAAAAGATGTAAATACAAAAGAATTCCAAATATAACCTAATTTATCAGAAACAATAGATTCACCGCCATATTCTTATGTGTGCAAACTAGCACATGCGCTCTCAATTTCTTTGCGCGGGAAACTACAGAGTGTCCCTTATGGTTGTTATTATGTGCTATGGCGCTAACTGTCAATAACAGACTTCTTTTTAAATCGGAGAGAGAAGAAAGTTCTACCCTAGCGCTATTTTATTTTAACGGCATTGCAACATCAGCACCTTCAATTACCGTAAACTAACTAGTATTTTTGTAAATAGGGAGTTATTGCAAAACGGCTTCTAAGGTTGTAGCATCCAGATATTCCAGTTCAAATTTCACAAGTATTGTTGGTTGCCTGCACAGCTATTTGTCTAAGAAAACGTATCTTAATCTCGGAGAGGAAACGGGGGTGGGTTAGCGCTTGCGGAAAAAAATAGGGGGACTTTAAAATCCGAGGGAATGAGGGAGGTAGTTTTTGATTGCTGGTGGTCGTAGAAACAAAGAAATAGAGAACAAAGGAAAGTTACGGGTGAAAAAAAAAATAATAAGTAAATAGTGCTATTGCAATTGCAGGTATGAATTCATTCAATACATTTAAATTCAAAATAATTAAATGTTATTTGTAGCAGTTTAAAATTAATTTTAAAAGCTTTGATACATGTTTCTTTTGTTCACTTAAGACAAAGGAATTAGATTGCGCTGTCTTAGTTTTGGTGTTTAATTGTTGTATTTTTCTTTACCTTTTGTAGGACATTTTTTGTAATTTATTTAAAAGTAACGTAATTGGTTCTTTTGTATTAAATTTTGATTTAATATGTATTAGAATAATTGAATGGAATTTGCTATCGAATTTAGGTATGAATCTTGAGTTTACGCATCGATTTCTTTGTTCTCGCGGCTGAAAGAAAAGTTAATCATAAACGATTACGCCATCTACGTAGTTTCAGACGCATGTTGTTTTTTTTGTGATTGTAAACTGAACTTGCTGCGATTTTTGTGTGTATTTTTTTTTCTCACCTTAATTCTACGTTATGCTATGTATGAAATGCCTTGTTGATTTTACTAACGATTTTCTCCCGTGAATTCGAATTGCTAAAGTATTACCATCCCTTCTTGATTGTATTGTAAAGTAACCTAATGTGATTCATGTATGTAATGAATCTAAGATTAATTTAAAAAACCAATCTAAACGTTCTATGCTGAACGTTTTCTTTAGAACGGTCTATGATCGGCCTCGAAACAATGAGCCATGATTACCCAGCTAACGCACATATATTTGATACATAAATAAATGAGCACACAGATATTACGAGGTAATATTACAGTGTTACATGGCAAATACATTTTAAATCTATTACATATTCCAAGTTGCGACAATATTATTTTGTAATATATCTTATATATTATTTTATATTGCATTTTGTATCGTTCATATTACTTAGTTATGTTATTTTTAGTATCGTATTGGCATCATTGAAAATAAGAGAATTTCAATTGTATTATTTTATGCATCGTTTTATGCATAATTTTGTATTATTAGTATTTTGGGTTATAGTGTTGTAATTGCCGAAGAATACTATATAAATATAGGTAAGCGTTTACAAATGTAAATGTAAGGTTATATTATTTACATTAGATAAATTTCGCAGAAACAATGATTCCTGCATATCATTTTAAAGAAAATTAATTTAAATGCTATGCAAGTGAATGGTTTCGACTTAGTAACAAACAAGAAAACCTTATAGCATTTAGTTTTTAGTGTAGGAAATACTATTGTTTAGTTGCATTTTTGTTAAAATTATTAAGCTACTTTTTAATTATAGTAGATATATGCAGTACTTGTTAATATATATATAATAATAGTTATTCTTTTTATTTGTATTCTTATATAATTTAATGTTTATTATGTTGATTCTTATCAAGATATTAGCAATAACCTTTTAATAACAATTTAGTTTCTAAAGTTTCTTTTATCATTTTTCTACATGCTGTATGTGCTACAATACAAAAATAATTATAATAAATGAATCTAGTGTTTACCTTACCTTTTTTTCAATTTGTTAAATTTACGTTACTTTGATATTAGGTTAAAGTAAGTCATATTACATTTTAAGTACATTTATATTACATTTAGAGCATATTTATATTACACTGTAATGTAATTGATATATTATTTAGATGTTATATAGTGGCTGACATTTCACCTAATTGGCGTATTACATGTAACTTCCCAGCAAACATTTTGTGACGGGCCATAAGTGGCAAAGTATAGTTTACCCGTCACTAGTAACGTCGGGCCTTTGCCATCAAAATATATTGGCCCGACATCAATAGGAGACACAGGCCGCTAGGCGACCAACCTACGGCAGATATACTATTGCCAGCAGCGGGCCAATGCTGTATCGCATTCACACCATCAGCGGTTTTTATGAGATTTGTAGGGGCAGATTATAAAAAAAACAATATCGAATTCTCTAAAAATAGATTTAATGAAAAAAAAACAGGTTAAACGATTACATATGTAAATTAAAACAAAAAAAAACGAGTAATGTAAAATTACATATTAATGATTCATTTGTTGCTTCGAACGTCTGCTTCTCCCGCCATTTCTATCAGTTGCCGTTCTCAACCAACCTTTGATGATGTCTTCGACTTCTTTTTGCCTCACTGCCCCTAAATATATATTTGTAGCATTTTTTTTACTTTTCGAACAAACTTACCCAGTATTAAAAGAACCACGTTCTTAACCTTGATGAAAGCTGGCTTACTATTTTTTCCCGACCAATTACATTCGACAGCCAAATCTTGATGAATTATTATTCCTAAAATTGTTCTGGTTGTGTCAAACAAACCTTTGCCACCTAATACTTGGAGGTGAGTACACTGTAAAAATGAATTCTGTTTTACGACGAATTCCTCATTTCTTTTGTGATTGCATGAATTTTTAATAAAACTTTTTTGCCGTTAATGAATTTATTTTTGTAAAAACGTATGTACATAGTAATCAATGCACAAGTATTTGAAACTGTAAGTTTAAGAAATATTAAATAAGAAAAAAACCAACGAATTTTGAAAATAATTGTTCACATGATAACAAATAGGAATTTTAAATAAATTACTTACAACTTGCCCTATTGTATCTTCCTGCATAAGTTTCTCATTGAAACTTTCCAATTCCAGAATGGTTTTTGCCGGTAGCATCTCCGATAGCGCACGTTTCGGTACGCTAAAGAATTCAGATGTTGAGCTGTCCGTGATTCTTACTGATCGCTTAATCTCTTTGACATCTTTCTCAATGGTTACCAATTTTCTTAAGATTTGCTGTAACAAACCTACGAAAAAAAGTTAATACTAACATTGACTTGAGTTTTATTTTGCTCCACCCTCATCAGCATTTGCTCTTATCTCATCAAAGCAAGAAGCGTGTGTCTGAGGTCTTCTTGAGTTTCTGTTTATATCATATTCAGGCAAATTGATTCTCGTGCGAGGGTTACCATTGTTTTCCTGAAATAGAGAGTTTTGCTTAGTTGCACTTGACTGCGAATAAACGATTTCATTGGTTTCGGTGTACATACTGAATGGATCTTCAGTTATCAAATCTAAAATTAGAATTAACGAAAAAACGAGTTTTGTTTTAGACTAATTGTAATCATATTTGTACTTTACCTCTGTTTGCGTAGCTATTAACACAATTCATGTCTATGAATTTTGGCTTTTTCAAGTTACAAGATTTCGGACCGCTCTCTTCACGTGGAGACGCCAAAAACCGGTTAGTGTTTTCCAATTGATATATGTCTTCTGAAAGTCTCTTTGCTTTTTGCTTTGTGTAGTCTTAGGGTTGTAATAATTATGAGAGATATATATATATAAACAGTTTTAATAACAATGCGTTCACAACTTATAAACATTTACCAATGGAATAGAATGGAATTAGTAATCAGTAATTAGTTATTCTTATAAAATGCGCTGTTCTCTAATATATATATGATTCCCACACTCTTAAGTCAGGATTCCCCGCTACAACAATCCATTGGCGTCCGCACGGCCATCCTGCAACGTCTCTCGTCCTCGAGGGACCACCACCTGAACACACAAACTAGTATTAATATATTATTGGACTAAACTAGCCAATGAGACTAGTAATGCCTAAAAATACTTAGGTGTGCCATCGAAGGCAATTTTATGCCAGCGACGACAATCTCTATGTCAGCGAGGGCAGTCTTTATGCCAGCAAGGGCAGTCTTTATGCCAGCGAGGGCAAACTCTATTGCAGCAAGGGCAATCTTTATGCCAGCGAGTGCAATCTCTATGCCAGCGAGGGCAATCTTTATGCCAGCGAGGGCAATCTCTATGCCAGCGAGGGCAAACTTTTTGCCAGCGAGGGCAAACTCTATGCCAGCGAGGGCAATCTTTATGCCAGCGAGGGCAATCTCTATGCCAGCGAGGGCAATCTTTATGCCAGCGAGGGCAATCTCTATGCCAGCGAGGGCAAACTTTTTGCCAGCGAGGGCAAACTCTATGCCAGCGAGGGCAAACTTTTTGCCAGCGAGGGCAAACTCTATGCCAGCGAGGGCAATCTTTATGCCAGCGAGGGCAATCTCTATGCCAGCAAGGGCAAACTTTTTGCCAGCGAGGGCAATCTCTATGTATATTGAAACACTTACCTTACGATTTCTGTATATCAAACGGTGTCATGTGTTCTATACCAACGACGCCGTCATATGGACGACTGGATCGTTGCGTATGTCGGTTTTCTCTTACTCTATATCTGTCGTTTTCTAAGACCTCAACCACCTTGAAAGGACCTCGAAATTTTGGTAGTAATTTCTTGCTGTCGTTATTAGCGGGAAAACTGGAAATCTTTGTTAATACTAAGTCTCCCACTTGATAGAATTTAGGTGGCCCGCGTTTTTTGTTAAACGTAAGGTCTTGTTTAACTCGATTTAGTTCCAGTTTTTCAGCTGCCTCTTTACGAATTCTGGTGATATCTATGGGTAGTTCTTCGTGTAATTCGTGTTTGTCTGTATCTGTTCTCAGCTGGAAGCCGAAGAAAAGCTCTGCAGGCGTATATTGTGTTATTCTATGTTGTGTGCTGTTTAGGCCTTGTTGAATTTGTGTAATCTTTGTATCGCAATTGTCAGGAGTAGCGTTCGCTCCTGTGGTAGCCAACGCATCCAAAACCGTTTTGTTCATGCGCTCTACCTGTCCATTTCCTCTAGCCAGTCCTACTGCCGACACAAAGTGTCTAATCCCTTTACTCTCTACAAATGCTGTGAAAGCGTTGGAAGTAAATGCTTTTCCTGCGTCAGTTATCAATCGTTTAGGATTACCAAAAATAGTAAAAAGATCTTCTAAATTTTCTATGACATGTCTTGCGGACGTGTCTGGTACTGCCTTAAGATAAGTAAACTTGGAAAATCCATCCACAATTACCAATAAATATTTGTTACCGGATTGTGTTTGAATAAATGGACCAAGATGATCTAAATGAAGTGTATGATGAGGTCTAGCATACTTGGGGATAGCATGTAAAAACCCGGGCTTTTTACCGCCATGTTCTTTATAATATAGACAATGCAAACACGATCTAATATATTTTTTTACAAATCTATTCATTTTAGGGAACCAATAATTACGTTTAATGCGCTGTAGAGTTTTATCATAAGCGAAGTGACCAATTTCATCATGATTTGCTCTGACAATTTGCCACCGACAGTTTTTACGTACCAACCATTTACGACCTGTTGTGCTCATTTTAAATACCGCATCACCGCGCAAGTCATATTGATTGAAAATATCTTTATGATTTTGCTGATCGCCACTTAATAAAATCTCTTTAATAACTTTAATGTTGCGATCTTGATCTTGTGCTTCGCGTAAATAGTCGTTTTCGACAATTAATAATACCTGTTTTATTTTCGAGTCTTCACGTTGGGGAAAGTTACGACTTAGAGCATCCACATGTTGCATCTGAGATCCGGCTTTGTGTTCTATTGTGAATGAGAAGTCTTGTAAGAATAAGATCCAGCGAGCTATACGCGGTATAATCGTTTGTTTATTCCAAGCATTTCTAACAGCATTGCAGTCGGTAACAATTACGAAGTCAATGCCTATTAAATGATACCTAAACTTTTCTAATGTTTTCACAATCGCGAGCAATTCAAGCTCAAACGAATGGTAATTTTTTTCTGTTGATATTGTTTGTTTACTAAAAAATGCAATTGGTCTCTCTTTGCCATTATGTTTTTGAACTAAAATTCCCGCGTAACCATCCTGACTAGCATCAGTATATACGATAGTGGCTAGTTTAGGGTCAAATATAGCAAGAATTGGCTTCGAACAAATTGTGTATTTTAAGCTATCTATTAGTTTGGTATAATCAGTTGACCATTTCCATTTAGCATTTTTTTTTAAAAGTTTTGTAAGAGGAGCCGTATCCCGTGCGAAATTTGCAATAAACTTACGGAAATATCCGACTAGACCTAAAAATTGTCTAAGTTGATGTTGATTTTTAGGGCAAGAAAAATTAAGAACTGCTTTAGTTTTGGAGTCTGATGGTGAAATTTGATTGAAAGAAATTTCGTAACCTAAGTAAGTCAGTCTTGTGACCAAGAAACAGGATTTTCCTGTATTGATAGTAAGGCCATACTCTTTTATGACAGCGAGAATTTGTTTTAATAAGGTTAACCCTTCAGAAATAGTTTTTGAAGGAATTAGAATATCGTCTAGATATGGAATAACATGAAATACTCGGAATTGCTGTAAAATCGTGTTCATGAATTGCTGAAATACGGCAGGAGCGTTGGACAGTCCCATTGGAACCCGAAGGTATTCATAATGTCCTTCAGGGGTTACAAAAGCGGTGTATGGGATTGATTTTTCGTCCATATATAGTTGATGGTAACCGGCAGCTAAGTCAATACTAGTAAAATATCGATAACCCTGAAGATTATCAATAATTTCTTCAATAAGTGGCATTGGAAAACTATTTTTGATTGTTATTTTATTTAAAGCTCGATAATCCACTACTAATCGTTTACTCCCGTCTTTTTTGTTTACAAGCAACGCAGGACTTGCATAAGGAAATTTGCTTTCCCGAATTATGTTTGTCTAATAATAAGTTCTCGAAAAAGAATTTTATGTTTCTCGGCGTACCGATATGCTCGATGGTAACTGGTTTAGTAGTTGTAAGTTACTGAATGAACCCTGGCCAAGTTATTTAAATTTTGATATACGCAACATTCGTAATTCTGTAATAACTTATACAAATGGTTAGTATCGTCCTCGGAAAGATTTCCGTGAAAAATATTTTGCAATCATTTAGGAGTACTCGCTTTGTTTTGAAACGATAAAGTGTCGTCAATGCGATAATATATAATATCTTTATTTTCGGTAAAATTTCTACCAATTAAAACATCAATGTCCCATTCAGGATCGTTGATTATATAATAAATTATTGATAATTTGACTTCATCGATATGAGTTATGGCTTCAATGTAATGAGTCACTACTGTTCCGGTTCCCAAAAATCCGAATAAGGTGATATTGTTTTGTAAAAGTTTTCTTTCTAAACAAAAATTATGCGCAATAGTAGATTTTATTAACGAACATTCACTACCAAAGTCTATGAATGCTAATATGCTTTGGTTATTAAGAGAAATTTGTTTATAAAATTTTGATGACGCATCAGTGTGTTTTATGAGATTTACGCGTTCATTTCGACTTTGTTTAGTTATAGATGTATACTTAGAATTTTTCACATTGTTTGATTTATGATGTCGTAACTTACTTAAACAACTTCTTTCAATATGACCTTTTGTGTGACAGAAATTGCAAGTTTGTTTTCGATGTGGACACGTCGTACGATCATGACCTATATAACCACAAACTACACAATTTAATTCGTAATGGATAGGTTTGCTAACGTAATTTTTAAAATTATTATTACTGGAAGTGTAACATTTTTGATTAAACACGTTTCTAGATGGGCCTTGAGAAATTTCTTTGCTTTTACAGTAAATTTTATTTTTCAAATAAGCCCCTAACACATTGGGGTCGGTAATAGTTGAAGCTTCAACGGCCGTACTTATGTTGCTATCATTGATAGCACCAATAACTAAAGAAACTTTATCGGCGTCAGTAAAATTTAATCGTAATTTATTAATTTTGGCTAAATGCGCAAAATGAAAATCATATAATGAACAGCCTTCCGTCGGTTTATGGTTGGTAATACAGGCGCGGCTTCAAGGAGGGGGCCGGGGGGGCTATGGCCCCCCCCGACATTGAAAATAATACAGAAGTTTTACTCACTTTGTATGTAATACATTCGCTTTTTTTTATAGTTGTAAAATTTATGATGCTTTATCGCTTGCAAGTAAAAGCTTGGTGCATAACGAAGTGTTATTCAATTTTATATTAACGCCATATTAAATACATTATTTAAAAATTTGATGAGCCCCCCCCCCACCGCTTTAAACTGATGGAGCCCCCCCCGAAATAAACTGCTGGAGCCGCGCCTGTGGTAATATCCGTTAATAATTTATACGCGTTACGATTTGTTTTAAATGTATTTTTGAGGATTAACATCCACTGTGCCCAAGTAAGCTTAGACCAACCCATTTCATTTTCAATATAACTATCATACCAAGCTTTAGCGGTCCCTTTTAATTTATTTAACGCTTGATATACAATGAAATTTTCGGACCATTTATGAATCTGAGCATTATGTTGGAGTATGTCTAGCCAATCGTCAATATCTATCGATTTAGGATCAAATTCTGGAATTATATTAGAAAGTGTAATGTTGGGATTAAAATAAGCATTGTAGGAATGGTATGAGCTAATGTTATCGCTTACGTTTTTATTGCGTTGAGATTTTGCATGTCTATGTCGTTTGTGCCTTGGTATCGTTCTACTTGCATCTCTGTTAGAAGACGAAGATGAGGAGGACGTAGAGCGAACTCTTTTACTCCTTTTCTTTGGTGGTGACATTCTGATTTCTGAAGCCTCTTTTAACAGACACACACGCACGATTCACCCACTTCTGATGTAGTCTTAGGGTTGTAATAATTATGAGAGATATATATAAACAGTTTTAATAACAATGCGTTCACAACTTATAAACATTTACCAATGGAATAGAATGGAATTAGTAATCAGTAATTAGTTATTCTTATAATATGCGCTGTTCTCTAATATATATATGATTCCCACACTCTTAAGTCAGGATTCCCCGCTACAACAATCCATTGGCGTCCGCATTTGGTAAACGAATTACTGGTATATCTTCACTATTGTCACTACTTATATTGTTTATATAATCTTCATAGATACTGCGTGGGCGTCGAGCTCTTCTCTTAGGAGCATTACTGTCATGACTTTCATTGCTTTGCGTCACACTCGATACACATTCTAAAGTATTCATTTTTTCTACAGCTCTCTCATATGAAACTAAAAAACGTTACGATACGTCCGTAAAGTTAGCCTCGCGATATGACGTCAGCATACCAGCCACGATTGATGACGTCGACTTTCCGGATGTGATAGTTGAAACTCATCTCACCAGTTTGAAACCAGTTACACAAATAAATTATAATGTATTCGGGATATTTAGTGTTATTATTAGATAAAAAAAACAAACACATTTCACACAGTATATTTTAATTCTCTAAAATTACAATTTAAATACACAGAAACATAATTAAATTCTTCTTAAAGCATTTCCGTATGCAACTGTTGAAACTTAACTGGAATTAGATTCAGAACTAAATTGCTCAATAATCGCGATTCTATGGAATTAGATATCTAATAATAACACTAAATATCCCGAATACATTATAATGTATTTGTGTAACTGGTTTCAAACTGGTGAGATGAGTTTCAACTATCGCATCCGGAAAGTCGACGTCATCATTCGTGGCTGGTATGCTGACGTCATATCGCGAGGCTAACTTTACGGACGTCATGTGTGATCTTTTTTTGGACTTGAATGATTTTCTACCATTTTCATCCTTTCTTTGTCTGCCTTGGCACGTCCAGGCCAGAAGCATTGGTTTGCACCACCTAACCATTTGTATGAAACAACGCTTAGCGGTGTAATTCCATTGTTCTCCTCATCCGGAAATTCAACTACATAGTACAATGCAGACGACCTGTTAATGAAATTACGTATTATCATTTGCTTTTTATACCAATTAACTGTAGCACCTTTATCCGTTGAATTTAAATAATCGCGCCAATATAAGTTGAAACGTTTAATAGTTGTAATAAAAATAACAAACTTAATGTCTAAAACAAAATACAACAAAATCCAAACACCTTCCTCAACCAACACAAAAACGGAATTAACGGTTTATATTCTTACAACTAACTTAACGCTATTCCCCACCATCCTATTAGGCGGTAAATTTAAAATTTAAATTTTCAGTTACTACATAACATAAGAGGTTATACATAAAACAGGCAATCATGTTTTTAAGGTCTAAAACTCAGGAATTCATATAACACACCCAAAATATTTATATCTGTAACATTAAAATTACAACGCAATAATCTTTCTACAATACAAGTTTTGTGGCAAATGAAAGCAAAACAAATAAGACTTACTTGTTGAAATCAAACTGCGACTGTGACATCATGACTAATTCGAATTCAATTGCTGAATCATTTGCAAAATCATAAAACATATTCCTGTCGTCGAATTCACAAGCAATATAAAAATAATAAGTACTAAAAGCATTGACTAAAAGCAACAAACACACAATCAGCAGAAAATAAAAATCAAATAAGCTGATAATGCAGCATTTTTGAACACCTATCGATGGAATGTGAAAGCGCAGATAGTTCGTGAGCTGTTCCCGAGTATCAAATGCGCGCTAAATTTAAAAGATTAAAGTTTTAACAGAATAGGCACTATTGAACCGCTTATGCGCCAGTATTGGGCACAGGCTGTTTTTCTATCGTCGAAAAAACGTCGCGCCAATTATTCTAGACCAGCGTTGCCAGATTATTTGACGGCAGTGTCGCCACTAGTAGAATTCAAGGTAGCCAAAAGTAGCCATTTAAAATATTATTTGGTTAAAACCACTGAACTTTATTAGTTCAATGGGTTAAACCTTCAAATATTATGATAAATTATTATTATGTTGCAAAGTAATTTGATGGTTACAAGATTATTGTAATTACATCATTCAGTAATAATTGACATTTTCTTCGTTTAATAAATTTGTATGCTACATATTTAGAATTTGATTCAAACCTGAATATAATTAAACAATTGGCAAATAAAATCAAATGTAGATGGCGCGGTTATTAGGCAATCTGGCAATTAGCAAATTCCGGCGGTTTTGCCAACAGTTTATAGTGTCAAGACGGGTAGATATTTTAGAAAACAAGGAAAATAAAAAATAGCCAATTTTGTAGCCAGTCGCCAACATCATTTTTTTGGCGCCAAGTAACTTGAAAGATAGCCAAATTGGCGTAAACTAGCCAAATCTGGCAACTCTGTTCTAGACCCTTGCCTACATTTAACCGCCGATGTCGGCACTAAACCGTCAGTCGGCCGACGAAACTGTGTTTGCTGGGTTACCTGTTACATTACATTTGAACTTAAGATAACCACAGTTATGTAATATTTTTATAAATGATATATATTTGTGTTTGCTGGGTAGATTACTTTGGTAGCCGGTTTTACTAATGTTGCAATTTCGAAGCATCTTCAACTTTAGCCATACGTACTCGCAATCCAGAGACATTGGTACCTTGGACATGGCATGTCCACTCTTTAACGATTCTTGTGTTTTAGTTGATGATATGCGAAGGTGTAACGTAGCGATTGAGGTCCTTTTAATAATATGTTATGATCAAAGCAAGCTTCCGTATTCAATTTGTAGATTAGATTAATTATATATGAACCTCTGTAATCTATTGAATTTTTTCTACATTATTTGCATGTGTGTATTTTATTTTATTGTTTGTTAAATATTTTGGATATGAAAAGATAACGACTGGTGGAGGTTTCTTGCATGGTCTTCCTCCATCGAGTAATCGAGCATAGCGGAAGTCATACAATAAATCGACATTTTATTACAAGTGTTAGTTTTTTTATCTCTCTCTCACCTTTCTTATTATGGACAGACCTATTTCACGCATGTTAATGTCCGAGAGTAAAACAGAGTAATGAAATATAGTTTTTTTTTTGGTGTTGGGTTTAGCTTAAATTTTGTTTTGGCAACGTAGTTGGTAGACGATTTTACGCGAGATATTCTTTCTTTTTAAATACTCGCACATTACACTACAAGGTTAAGCGTTAATTAATACTACCTTACTTTATTACGGCAAGACCTTATTTTTGACGGTAACAGTTGAGTTATTGCACACCATTAGTTATCTACATTATTTTTAACCTCCAATTTGTTCCTTAAATTTTAGTTTTTTCGTTTTTTGTACTTGTGTTATTTGTTGGCGGTTTCAATAAAACCAAATTTTAGAACCTGTTATCAGTGTAAATTATCTATATAAATTTATATAGATAAGTTAATCTAGATTCATATTTTTTATCTATTTATATATGATACTATCAAAAAATACATAAGTTATTACTTGTATCTGCGCATATATATATAATTTTTTATGTAAATTGCTTAAATAATATATATAAAAAAAGTGTCCCGTATAATTTCGGTTACAATATTTATGTTTTGCTTCGGTAATTTTCCGCATTCCATTGTAGTTCTTCAAATGAACTTCATTGCTTATATGATTTCATCTGTGATTTGTTATCTTTATAAAGTTTGAATAGTTTATCTATTATCAAAGAGTATATAATACTAGATAACTTTTGAAAGAAAAAAAATTAACTGTATCTATATAATTTAAAAATTATCTATTTACAGCACTGGCTGTTATGTAGTCTCGCTATTTTTTCACTCGTACTCATTTTCTTTTTTATGTTTCCCACTAAAACTATCAACGTAAACAAACTTTGGAGGTTAAGATTATTATCACATGACGCTATAAGAGAAATAACGTCACCTTAAATTCTTTCCGTATTTGTTCGTAAATAAGGGAAGGCAGTATTTTATTAAGGTTCCCTTATTTAATAAAAACTTTTGCGCACGCGTAAATGTCAAAATAAGGTTTGCGTTAATAAAGGAAAGCGATTGTGGCGAATGCCAACATTCTTTGGCCAACATAACATGAAGGGTAGTTGTGATGGCCGTTTGTCACCGAGCTCTAATTCAGATATGAGTTTCTTTAGTTTTCTGGCGTGGGAGTCCGAGTGTATCTCAATCAACTTTGCCTTAATTTCATTATATTTGTTCTCCTTCGGTGGGTTAATAATTAGTTCCGCTATTTTTGCAAGTACCTCCGTTTCTATGGCGCTAACCACGTGGTTGAATTTTGTCTTGTCGCTTTTGATGTTGCCAATCTCGAATTGGGCCTCCAGTTGAATAAACCATAACCTGGGGTCCGTTTTACAGAATGGCGGCGGCTTGATGTTGATTCTGTCGACTTTTGCTGTCGACTTGTATCGGTTCGACGAGTTCGACCACGTGCTCTTTGCTCTGAGACATTTTTCTGCGATCACGCCGGGGTCGCCACTTGTAGGTTGCGTTACTAATTTGCAACTAATTTGTAGAAAATACAAACAATAATAATCGCAATCGCTTCTTTATTGTGTCATCATAGGATTTTACAATAATTTGTACAACGCTTGACGGAGATATGTTCACTGATTCACCCGCAGAACCGAAGTCCGGAAAAGAGAACATTCCTTCTCTTTCTCTGCCATCAACCTCAACTTACGTTTATGGTAATTTCCTACTGTTATGTTGGCATTCGCCACATTATGACCAGTGGTGCCAGATCAGAGAATTTTTCCCTAGATCTAGGGATTCTTTAATTAAATTGGGAAAAGAGGAATTTTGCTCAAAATTTAGGGAAATTTTCGACAATAACTAAATATTAAACATCAATGTTTTTATATTATACAAAAGTAAATAAATTTTTAGATTCCGAAAAAATGTTTGCGTTTCTTTATTTATCGAGAATTAAAGCTGGAATTCTGAAGAGAAAATTATCTCTTTATGTTGCATTGTTTTTTATAGTCCGATACGCGACTATTATGTGATATAGTAAAATTGAATTGTATCGTAAGTTTTGACTGAGGATACAAAACTTTATGGTTTATATTCATTACAGAAACGCATGACGTAGTTATATTTATTTGTACAAGTTTTAAATTATAAGATAATAAATTTGCAAGTTGCAATCACCAAGTCCTTACTACCCAATTCTAACACTCATTTTTATTATGATTTTAATTTTTGTCGTAAATTTTTTTTGTTAAAATTTCAATTATAAATCATTTTAAAACAAACAGTTAATAATACAGTGAATAATTAATCTACTTTATTCAACTTTTACTTAAGTCGTTATTTTAAGGTTAAGGTTAATAGATACTTTTATTGTCAGCATTTATTATGATAGTACGTTTTCCTTTGGTTTTTCTTGCAAGAAATTTTGCTGAAGTATAATGATATTTGTTACAGCAATGGTATAAAAAAAAATTCTTTGTACTTCATGATTTCCATTGTTTGTGATGTTTTAAGGTTATCAAATTAATATACTGTTGACCAAATGGGAGATTTGAACGTGCACAATAACTAATTAATCTTGGTATGTATTTTTTTCTGATATTGATGCAGCATTATTTTGTGTGTACAAAATTTCAAAATTTTGGATTGTTAGTTGTTCTGCTTTTTGTTTATAGACAGAGGTACATGCATAATTAGCATAATTAGTGGGTAGTTTAATTACTATTTGATTTTCCATTTTAGATTAAAAATCTTAGCTTTATTATGTAAGTTTCAAATTTAGTAATCACATTGTACATACCCAGCAAACATACATATAAATTTTCTATAAAATATATGTAAAATTTAAAGAAATAGTCATACATAAGCCTTTTTACATCTAGAATATATCAGTCTTCCTTATAAAATAACATCTATTTTACATTTGGGTTTATATATAAGAAATATATAAGTTAATATAAATAAACATGTATATTACATACAAGAGTTTACATGAATCGTACATATTAAGGGTAACATATTTCTTATATGAAAAATCATACGTATTAAAAACATGAGAATGTTTATATATATTTAATATGAAAAAAGGTATATACTGTTTATATAGCAAAATTTATGATTATTTTACATAAGAATAGAAATGTATTAAAAATATAATTAAATTCAGATCGGGTTAATGTGTATAAAAGGACGTATTGTAGATGTAAATCAGATTACATTTACTTAACATATACATTATATGCAGTACCTGTTAAACGCCAGTTATAACTTGTTACATCATTTTATTTACCTATCCTATACCAGAGCTCATTAATTACATTATGTTACTTGTTTGGCAATTTTTATCAGACCATTAGTTTTAAAAGGTAGTTTTATTGGACCAATTTTCTAATTTGTATCAGTATTGTTTTAATTTCAAGTACGGGCTCAGAATGGAAAGAACAAGTTAATTTTCCCCACGGTTAACTTTTCCAAAAAGTTAATAAGACGTATATCTTTATTGAAAAAAAATCAGTTATAAATATACATAAATTGGCATACTATTCTTATACATATATGTGCTGCGCTGTGGTTGTTGCTGTTTAGCTGAAATTGAATAACAACAACCTTTTTGGATTAAAAATTTACAGTTCTTCGAAAATGACCTTATTTTGTCCTTGATTTATCCTAAAATACTTAAAAACAGTATTCACCGACAACGATATTACGAATAAAAAAGATAATGGCGTTTCATGACTATTGAACTTCAAAAAATTAAAAAATATTATTTGGAATAATAAAGAACATTTAACAAGCACCATTCATTCACAGGTAGCAAGAATCGTTCAAAGTAATCACACGTATACGGAAATGTTTAACAAAATAAAAGTAAACTTTGTGCTATTTCTAGCAAGCATGTTTTGACTAAACAATGAATATAAATTAGAATATACAAATTATTAAAATAAGTCAGATTATGTTATAGATTTTTGGAATATCATTCGTTTAGAAATGTATGAAACTATCTCAAATCGTCGAATTAAGCCATTCTTAGAAATGTGTACAATGTCAAAGCAACCGCTGCAATTAGGTTTCCAAAAATTTTACAATGGCTGTCTTGCACGTGAGAGAACAATAGGATTTAAGCAATGTGCTGTATTTTACAACACTACCTCTCTCATCTGCAAAAACTTTCCACTTCAAGTTTGTGGATTTTTAGATTTTTGTTTATGCATTATTTCTTATTTACTATTTAAATGCAGTTGCAATTTGTTGTTGAAACTGAATCGAAACATTTATTACTCTTGTTTTTATTTATTCGGTGTTTTAAATTTATTTTGTTTAGTGTTCTTTTTATTATTATTTTGTGAATCTTGTTTGATAAGCTAAGGGGTAAGTAATGTTTGTATTAATCATATTCATATCCCCATATACTTTGTTAGTATTAATTTGAATAGGATTAGGATTTATTTATTAATTCTTAGAAAATTATCGAAGTTCCATAAAAAAACAGTATCTTTTTTAAGACTATAGAAAAAATAACAATGTTATAATTTAATTAAACTAACTGACTTCTTTGTAAAAAAAAAATTTAACTATTTGATAATGACGTGATGGTTTTTGAGTTTAAAATAAGATGCCATTGAATTATGAATCGGGAATTATACTCAAGTTTACAACGCAAACACCACATTACGACGTTATATAAAAGGAATACAACAATTTTTTTAATTAACATTTATACTTGAATTTGAAAAGTTTTAATAAAAAAGGCATTCTTTTTTAAAAACATTAAAATTTACATCAATTTATGAATACATTATTAGGTTTAAATCTTTGAAGTCGCATTAAAATATACAGATTTGTTAACATTACTAAAGATAGTTTCACTTATACAGGGTTACAACTAATTCGAGGGCCACCATGGGGATCTCCCAAACGGTAAGAGATACGAGGTTGGTTTAATTAGAGAAAAGTTGCACTATTTTATAACCTTTCATATTCCGCTAAAAAACAAAATTATCTACAGGGATTTCCGAAAAATATATGTTTTTGAGAAAGATCCCAGATTTTATGTGATGATTTCTAACTATCATTATTTTAAAATCAATCAGTCAATCAATATTACTTTAATCTAGCGAACGTGGTTTTTTACAGGTGTAATCAAGAATACATATAAGGACGTCACCGATGAGTTCGAGGTGATTGCGAGCGCTCTGTTTGGCGAAGTTGCAAATGAAATCAAATAAATAATGAAAATAATTCTTATACTATTAGTTACTTAGTGTTAGTTTCTTAACTGTATTTGCCTGCTAATACCATAAATAAATATCTAAGATTTACAAATTATACGGAGGTTACATTATTTTTAATTTAAGTATGGGTTTAAAATGTATATAAAAAAAGAAGTTTCTATATTCACAAACGTAAGTATCTATTTTTAGCTTTAGGTACTTAGAGTACCTAATTCTTATGAACAGGAGTACTGCGGGCATACATGCGTCAACTGATATTTTATTTCAATTATTTATCGGCTTCTAAGACATGCGTATGAAAATTAATTAATACATTTAATTAATTATTAATACGTATTTTAAACCTCTCCCTTATATAAGGATTATATAAATTTTGTATATTATCAGACATTAAATATATATATATAAAATTTATGTTTATCATACATTATTTACTTACATAGAATATACATAAAGCGAAGGGTAAAACTCATAATACTTTTACATGATCTATACATTAGTCGTCCTAGAAAATTGATGTAAGCTAGATGTAAACTAGATGTACAGATTTTACCTAAAATATCTGTAATTTATACATGTGAAATTGCTGACATCGTGACATGTAAATACACTAGATCCTTCTTTCCCATTTATATAAGGCTAACCTTAAATTATCTTAAATATACGTATATCTGATGTAGCAATGTTTGTTGGGTATAAAGTGATTTTCATTTTTGATTTATATAGTAGTTAGAAATATATTTAAATAATTCAACCGTATTCTAATTTTTAGTTATTCACTAACGACGGGAATAAAAGTGTGTTTTGTTTTACATACAATGTAATTCGTAAAAGGTTTATGTTTACAAATGATTGTGAGGCAGGACGTGTCTTATCGCTTTGAAGGATAGATACGCGCGATCAGCTATTTGCAAACACACGCGTCTACAACAGTATGGAGAAAATCAGTGCCAATTGTCAACAACGTGACGCCATTGAGTAATAATTTAAGAAGAGGCGCAAGTAGTGTGTTAAAAATCGTATCGTAGTTTTATCTCTGTTGTTTCTCTTTTTTTACCAGTTTGTACCCCCTCTTCTCATAAACTAATAGACTAAGACCTGCTGCCATCTGCAAAATCGAAGTTGTCATGTTGCGAACTTACTTATTTGTTAAGAAGTAGGAGTTGGAACCTTTTCTTACATTTGTGTTTACTTTACCGTTTACCTGTTCAAAAAAAGTCAATGTCAAATAAACTTAAACAATATCATGTTTTATATTTATGAAAATAAAAAAGTATGTATATTCAAATATTTATTTACTTTTTTAAAATATAAATCGAAAACATATAAATAGCTTAAACAATGCAAATTAAATTAAAACTAATTTTACATTTCTGTAAGAATAATTTGATCGATTCATCCTTTAAAAGATTTGACGGAGAATCCATTTGTATCACTCTGTTGCTTATTTTAGAGTCGGCACTTGACGCATTTGAGCACACACTTTGTGGTCGTCCTGGCATGGCAGGTTCCGGTTCTAGTATCTTCAAAATATTATAGGACGATACGTCTATAAAACATAAATATTAAAAAAAAATACTTATTACCCACACAGCACGCGAGATTCAATGGATATACATATTTATCCATATAATATCCATTGATGTACATCCGTAGTTTAATATCCACTGTATATGCACCGTATATACATTCATGGATATCTGTGAAATAGGATTATCTTAAGTGTTATGTTCGGAAACATTTTTTTTATATATCATGTTACATAATTTTGTGAGTTGCTATTTTTTATCAAAATTATTTAGAAATAATTATATTCTCTAAAATTTAACATTTGTAGTAAATATTTAACATGCAACAACAAATTTAATGAAAAATTGAAAAAGTAAAAAAAATACTTGGCGCGGTTTAATTTAAACTTTCTACGTTGTTCGTTTGTTTTCGCCAAGGTTTTCGCGTATATTATATTATCGCCACTTGAATGATTGCACACGCAAACGTTTTGGCTTTTTGTTTAGCTTGTATTTATCGTATGCAAACCATTTTGTGCTTTAAAATTTCGAAAAAATGTGTTTGTTTTTCATCATTTAGGATGGATGGGTAAACAAAATAAGTAAGTATTAAATTCAAATATAAATTATTTCTTAATAATAAATATATAACCTAAAAACTAACACGTTTTCGAAAAAATATATGATGACTTTGGAATTTGTAATCTAAGAGCCAGTTTGTGAGTTTATCTACAATTTCCCAATTCATTATTCTTATTGCTGAGTTTTATTTAATTGAAATTTTTTTTTAGATCGATTCAATCTACTTTGTTGGATGAAAAGATACAGCAAACGAGACATGTTTTAACCAAGTAATTGGTCTGGATCAAGCAAAACAAATTTGTAAAAATATTTTAAATTTAATTTATGGTAAGAGGCTTCAGAGTATTTTATAGTTTATAGGTTAAAACTTAAAACATTAACTTTATATGTATATTAACGTAATGTGATTTCAAGTGCATTACTGCCAAACTTGACTTTCATGTTGGATTTTATTTCACGACTATTTACAAAGCAATTCTTTATAATTACTTCAAAAACTTCAAAATTTAGTTTAGAAATTGCTAAAAAAGTGCATAAGTTATTTGAGTACCATTACAATGTAATTTTTATTTTACAGTATCCATAAGAAAAAATTCAAATTGTGGTGCAGCTTTACAACACGCAATAAACACCAGGAGTAGTGGGTACGAAAGACGCCAATAAACATAAGCACAGAATGAATGTAAATAGGTTTTTTATATTTTTTAAATTTTTTTCAATACATATATGGACATTGTATGTTAAGTTTCCAAATTGTTTTATTAATTAAATTAAAAATGATAATACCATTGTATGCATTTAATTTGTGTTAAGTTGCTAACATTGCCAATGCTTTTAAAATTGCGCACTATTTATGTGATGGCAAAGTACATATTATATTGCACAGATTTCACTGGCATTCTGCATTTAACTTGTATTAATATACATAACTTGCCGATATTGGTTCGATGCAATTTCTGCATTGGCAAGATTCATTCGGCAATATATTGGCCGGTGTGTCACCTGGTTACCGGCAGTGTACTTCATTTTAGTACATTGCCAACATTCTGAGTGCCGGCTAAGGAGTACATTGCCAGTACAGATGTGTTTATTGGGTAAAGACAAGGTATGTTTGCATATTTGAATTTACTTTTGCTGTACATTAATCTAGTAAGTATTTGGATTCCTATAATATAAATAATGGATAAAAGCTCTAGAAAAATGAGAGAATGTGTAAATAAAAAATTTCGATTGTGTTTGAGTGAAAATGAACAAGTGGTCATATTTTCTGTGGACCAACCGGAGTTGTTGCATCTGGAAAATATCACTATTGGCATTTTGTATTGACTTTATTTGACGTGTGGCCATATTTTTTGTTAATATATAGATATGCTTATAAAATTCTTCTATAAAAAAATGAATGTTTATTATACTTTAATTAAATGTTCATTGAACCTCCATATGTATGTATTTTGTACGTTCATATGACTGTTCAATATATCTCCATATGGATGTAAAATGTTTATCCACCTGGAGGTCCTATGGACATACTATGAAGATCTTTCCGTGACGGAATGATATATCCAATGGACCTCCATCCTTGCTTCATAATATTAAATATGGATGTTCGATGTACCTCCGGTATCCAAGGTTGGCGTGTACATTTCATATCCATTGGATATGCTTGTGCTGTGTGGGTATTGCCCAGGTAGCAAAAAGACATCTGTTAAACGTCATAATTTGGTCAATTGACGTACTTGCCCGTCGTCAAAAAGACGTCAAATATGACGGCCAAATGTCTCATCCTACTGACGTCATTTTAATAACGTCTGATCGACGTATTTAAAAGACGCCACTTTAAGGTTAAGAAGACGTCATGTATCACAGCCAAATGACGTCACTTTTGTGTTATATTAGCGAATGCCAATAACTGTAGAAATGAAAATGTAAATATTTATTGTACTGACATATACAAAACACTACTATAGTACTTACACCTAATGAGGAAAATAATAATACAGTTTAAATATGGAACACGCAAAATATGTTTGTCAATTATAAGATAAAGACAAAATTGGATAAATACTTTATCTTTATCTTATACATTGACAAACAGATACAACAGATGTTTCATTATTTTTATTCGTAGAAGCAGAATTATTTAAGAAAGTATCATTGTTTTTATCATTTATTAATTCTTTGCGTAATTTTACTACTCTACGATAAAACTGCCTTCTACCTACAATTTCTTTATATTGTCTAGAAATCATTTAAATTGCTTGTACTACAACGTTGTGACAATTTAACACGTTCTGGTGCGTGCTTCAGCCAATTTTTAATTGTGCTGTCAATTTCTTTTTCAGTTGTTTGGGTCGACACCCTCTTTATCGAATCTGTGATAAAATATAAATGCATCAATACATATTAATAATGAGAAACGCAATAAGAAATTCAGACACATTTATAGATATAGAAAAATTTAGCTATTTGTATTTGAAATACTTGACATTTTTTCATTATCTGTCAAGTTATCACGTTACTCTAACCTCGATGACTTAATTAATAAGTAATAGCGTTAATAACTTACCAAAAATAGCTTTTCTGAGATGTAAATCTTTAATAGCAGTCTTATTTGATCGCTTTCCACAAAAATTATAGGTGCTTGCTAAACGGTCATCAAATACATAACGTAAAATTACATTTACCCTGTTATTGACATCTCGGCCCCCTAAACTAGACAGGAACACTGCCTGCAATGATTATAATAATAAATCTCAAATAGGTACATAAAACAGTATAAACAATACCAAAGAATCCAAATTGTCCTTCAATGCTATATAGTTTTCCAATTTTTCGACATGACTGTTATTCCTTAAAGGAAATGAAACTGGAAACTTCTCAGGTAAACTGCGTGGAACTAGGGCTACAGTTGATTGAGAACGTATCCAAGCAAGGATTTGGTTGTTCTGCTCTTTTATTTGTAGTAAAAGTGTTGAAAGTTATTGGTGCTTACCTAAACAAGTGGTAAATACACAGCAAGCAAGCAAAGTAATTAACTTACGATCACACTGAGCTGTTGTGAATGTACTTGGCATACCACAGCTACTTGCTATATCTAAAAAAAAATTTATAAAAACTATAATACTTTAGATATTTATTTAAAAAAAAATAAATTAACTTTGAATTTGTTATATGCAAACCAGTAAATTGAAAATATAAATACCTCCACTGTCATTTTGGCTTTTTCTTGAGAGTGTAACTGAAACACATGATTTAAGTATATATCATTGACCGATATAATTATTCAAAAATTACCTAATGGTTCATTATTTACGGAAGTTGGAATCTCACTGTCCAAACTGTCCAAATTAATTCGTGGTGGACGTTTTAAGTTGGAAGATTTTTTTGGATTTACATCTTCATCTTCAGTACTACTCCCATGAGAAAATCGCAGAGGAGCAGTTCGCTTTCTTTTTAATAAACTACAATCTTCATCCGACTGTATGTCCGAGGTAAATTCTAGTTTTGTTATTTTTTTTCTAGCTACTTCAAAATTATCTAAACAACATTACAATAAATAGCTACATTAGAATTTAAAAATTACCTACCACTTTCAAAGTACAATTTCGAAATGGAAAATAACTGCCAGTGGTCTTTTGGCTCATCCTCACATTTCAGTAGCTTGTCGTAATCATGTTGTTGTTTACATGGAGGCCAATAAACCTCGGTTTTTCTAGGGGTTAACCACTTTTCATGAACTACTGCGAGTCCACTGTCTTGTGAAAATTGAACACCTACGAAATCCATTAGGTAGGTATAGATTAATAATGCTACAAACATAAAAAACAAAATGTGTAATCATTTTAAATGATCAAAACATAAAAAAAGATCAACTTAAATAAGTAAATACCGTTTGTATCAAATCTGATTAAATATGAGGTTAGGATCCTGTTTTGACTACTTCATAGATGAAAAACTACAAATTTGGTTAGTACACCTAATTTCTAATAAATGTATAGACTCGCAAGGCTCATGTTAAAAATCGTACCGTATTACTATCTCACTTTTGTGGCTCTCTGCACCCCGCTGCCTACAAAGTTCACTCTTGGATAGTCGCGACACTGTTGTTTTCAACGCAAACTAAAAAGATAACACTGGAATGCTTGGAAAGTAATATGATAACTCTTCAAAATAATCGTTTGTTGTATTTACTAGATACCGTTGACTGATATAAAATGTTTTGAGTAAACGGTATGTAATTTGACAAGTTGAATTTTTTTCTTCAATCTATACGTTTGCCAGAGTTTGGTTTTGTTTTTTCTCTGCTGTTTTAATTTACTTTACAATATTTTATACTTTTTTTTCAAAAAAGCTTTGGTAGGAGATTCCATTTATAAAATTCGATAACTTAGTTCTATATTATAAATAGTGGTGGGCGATACGATACATCGAATCGAATATGGATACGTATCGATATATCGAAGTATCGATACGTATCGGAATATCGATATGGATCGGAGTATCGCTACGATCGAAATATCAGTACGTATCGAAATATCGATACGTATCGAAATATGTATACGTATCGTAATATCGATACCTATCGAAATATCGACATTTCGATACGTATCGAAATATCGATACGTATCGATATATCGATAGACGACCCAGGCCTAATATAAAGTAGGAATGGTAATTTAAATAATTAAAAATCGACTTTTGTACTCTAATAAAGCGATTTTTACAATCGATTTTTCTAGCGAATTTTTTTTAATGAATTGATTCAAAAATGGAATCGATCGAACATCGTTTTATGGAACTATAATTATTCTGCAATCAACAAAAATGTAAAAACAAAAAACACTCCTAAGTAAATAATCAAATTGCCAAGTGAACAATAATTTAAAATAGCAGATTACAAATTCAAAACCGCCGGCGGTAATTTGATACTTGCACAAGAAGCAAAACAGAATTTTTGTTATGTTTATAAATGTATATAACTGTTTTATCGTGTTTTGCAGTTGATAACATTCTTTAAAAGGTGACTACAAAAGCGATTACCAAATCGGTTTTCCGTTCAATTAAAACTTTTTAACTTGATTTGCTAATAAAGATTACACCAATTTTCAATAAAATTGTGAATTTGAAACGGCGTTTTAGTTTTTTTTATTAGATGTAGCACACCGATACATCGCAAGTTGGTCCCCTAATTCATAAAAAAATAAACTAGAATTCCCATCATTAATGGTATCTTTTGGTAGATGTTTGGGTAAACCCGATTTATTTAAATCGTTTGTTAATTCATCGTCCTTTGAATTGCAAAGAGAGCGGCAAAAACACTACATCTAGCAATGAACTGAAATCTCGGCGCCCCCTATATCTCGGATCCTGCGGTGACTACGATTTTTACCATAAGGCTGCGAGTCTTTATACATTTCTTCAGTCAACGAATATACTACGAAATCCATTACATACCTCTTACTTATATAACGCTGTAAACCAAATTTAAAAATAACACTGGAAAAACACGAATTCCAATTCCTAAACATAAAACGTGTAGAGAAGCGCCGCGCGCAAACGTAGTATGTACAGTTTTTGTACGTATGCGCAAGCGATGAATAAGATGGACGATGTCTGAATTTAGCGCGAAAACTATACCTTGTATACACTAAACCATGAAAAATAGCTGGTTACGCGGAAAACTTTTTTGTGCCAGTCACCTTACATCTGCATACAAATTTTATAACGACCAAAAACGAACGTCTTTAAGACGTGTATTACAAGTACGTCAACTAACAGTTTGGTAACAGACGTCATTATCACGTTTCATCATGGTCACGTGTTACGGCCGACGAAATTAGTACGTCTTTAGGACGACATTGACCGCCTTATGACGTCTTTTTGCTAGCTGGGTGCTTGTTTTCTTATACCTTCGTTTAGTGAACTGGAGCTGTAAAAAGAATAAATTTATACATCTTCACGGTCATCAATAAATAACAATGGACGTTTTCTTCCGTTTATTTGAGAAACTGCTACATTTGAGTTTCTTAGGTTAATGTTCATATCAACAATTACAGCTTCTGTAAAAAAATATACTAAATAATCCCAGCACTGCCTCCTATACTTATCCCAGTAAATAAAAAATTTTTAAGTTAGTAGTTTTTGGAGATAAAATTTTGAAAATGTATTAGTATTTTCAAAATTATTTGTATTGAAGTGCTTTCACATGGTGCTAAAAAAATGCGGCCGTAACATTTAAAAAAACAATATTTTTACTCGACGTATGCCAACATTAGCAAAAAAACATTTAAAGCAATGGCCAGAACGGTCAATTTAAATATGATTGCAATCACGATGAATCGATCATTATGCAAAATAATAATCGCGATCATCGAGCGTCTATACAATAACGATCGCAATCATGGATGGCTTATAAAATAACAATTGGGGGGACTAATATAAAACGATTTTACCTATAATATTTACTTTAATAAATGTATAATAAACTTTAAGTATGTAGGTAGTTCAAGGAAAACCGTAAAATTTTGTGTAAGTAGGTAAATAACCCCTTTGATCTTTTCTTCGTAAGAATTTTAAACCACATACAGATTTTTTAATAAAAAAATAACATGCATTTAAACATTGAATTATATTTTTCTTGTTTGCAAAAATTTAACAATGCATTCTCTTCTAGAAAACATGTTTGTAAAATTTGTGTCAAACATTCACTATTTTGGGAAAAATACCTAGCTTTCTATAAACACCAAGGTAATAATCATAAATACACTGGAAGTTAACAACAATAAGCATTAACTAGAAATGATAATACATATTTGAAAAGAATTGCAAAGGTATTTTTAATACGTAAATCTTATGTTTGAGACAAATATCAATATGACGAGTTATGACTAATTACTCAATAATCTTTTCAGGGTTAATTTCAAATAGTAGTATTTAATGTACCAAAGAACAACATTTTTATTTTTTAATCTGTTGTTAATTAATGCTTTAAACTATTTATTCATAAATTTCCATCAAAATTAAAATACCACGTCATGTCGAAAAATGAACATCACAGTGGTCTCTATTTTCTGTGAATTGCTGTAAAACATTTTTTCTTAAATCTAAATATGAACAAATTGTAATTAATTTATTGTTTACAAACACTATTAAAAAATACTTAGGTATGTTGATTTTTACGCCAAACTCCATGGCTAGATTTATGACTACCTTTGCACGAGCGATTATTGAGCAACAGTCGATCACTACTTAATTCTGAATACCATGATTTCGATCATCGATCGTGGAAAATAATGGCAATCCCAGTCACTAATTTAAAGTAATCATTTTAAGTTATTGTACAATTAAGTGCAAGAAGAAGAATCCAGATAAGGAGATTCTCCGATACTCATTTAAACCATTTTTAAACATTTGATAGAAAACAAAATTAAAATTATTTACCTGATTGAAGGTGTAGTACAGGAACCGCAGTGTGTTTAAAAAGTTTTCTTTTGTTATTATAGATTATGTCCGAAGCTAGAAAATGCTTCTCACAAATCTTTTTTTGTTTTAAATCTTCCAAGTCCATTGTGGCAATGTTTATATTTCCACAGTATTTCTGCCTTCTTTAACAAGTACTTTATCACTAATGGGAAACAAAAAAACTAGTACTTTAAATATACATATATATATATATATATATATATATATATATATATATATATATATATATATATGTATGTAACAGCGGAACTTTTATATATAAAACGGTCATTGTTGCGACAAAAACGGAACTACTGCACCGGCGTAATAGTGCCACCCAAAATTATAAGTCCAATTATATATAAAGCCGGTACTATTACGACCGTTCAGAGACATCTAGTGCAGATCATAGTTTCTGGGTATTTGTCTTTGCTAAGTCTGTGTTGCGGGTCACATAGTACTTAGGGTTTCTAAATTAAATTAAAATATTATCAACAAGGTTGGTTGTATACTTGACAGACAGCCTTGATTTTTATTAAAATTTAAATTACATTACATGTTGCCTATATGATTAACAATATTAATTTTATAGTATATTATTATATCAAGGTCTTGGAGAATTTTAGTTTACTCTAATGCATTTTATGTTATCCATCTTCTATATAAGACGATTATTTTGCCGAAAAACATTTGTAGCCTTGAATTATTAAATTTTATATAACTACGTAAAATATGAAAATTACGTTAAAAATAATAGCACTGTAGTCCATAAAATACAATCATATTTTGCGACATAGATAACAGTCATTTTTTTTATGATTAAAATTTTCTAAAATGTTTGTAATTGCTATTAGTTTTTGTAATCGTTTTATGTCGATTATATTCTGATAGATATGTACAAAAGTGCTAAAATTACTTTAAATAAATGCAAACATAATAAAGTATTGCTATCATTTAAGCAACCTGAAAAACTTTCAAATGTTTACTAAAATTACATTTATAGAAACGACTTTTGTATATTTCAAGGTAAAAAGTTTAGTTAGTGTATATTAAAAAAGGAATGTAATAATATATTGCATTTACAAATTAATATTATGGCTCTAATGTGAAATGTCGCTGAAGCTACAAAAGATGTGCCATTTAGAAGGAAAAAATGTTTTCTTACAAAATTTAAAATAAATAACAAAAAGAAACAAAAGCAGGTATGCGATGTCAGGAAGAAATTCAGACTGAATTTATAAGAAAAATCTTCGATTGACACTAAATTTGGAAGGTGTAGCAGAAGCACGGTGGCCTATTTTTATCGAACTTTTAAAAACGGACCCAGAGTCAAGTCGAGAGCAAAATAAACGATGTTTTCAATAATCGATTTTTTCAGGAATTTATACTAAGCTTCACAATAAATCAATATTTTTTTCTATACAAGTGAATATATATTTATAATCAACATAAAAACAATAATTCTGTTTTGCTTATTGTGCAAATATTCAAATTACCGAGGGTTTTAAATTAAAATCTTCTCTCGCTATTTAAAATTTTTGTTCAGCTTGGTGATTTGATTATTTACTTATGAGTTTTTTGTTGTTACATTATAGTTGATTGTAGAGTGATTAAAGTTGCACAAGTTCGGAATTCTCGATCCATTCTTTAAATTTTTGAATATTAGTAAAAAAAAAGCTTTATTGAAGAGATAGAAGCATCATTGTATACAACATGCTGTATAATCAATTGAAGTTAATACATATTGCATTTCGTTAACAAACATGACCTTGCCACCAAAGTTCAGTCTCATCACGTCTCATTTCACTCACACTTTTGTAGGGCCGAATATAAATATTTTGGCTCCAATTTATAATGGAAATAAATGCTGCAATCAATTGAAGAATGCCATTCAACATTAAAAGTATGTTGTGTTTGGAAAAATCGACAACAAATCGCGTAGTTGGCGACCAAAGGAAACCTACGTTAGAGATGATGCTGTCTTAAGACGAACAAGCTTTTCAGATAGAGGTCTCAATTCTGCCCAATTAACAAACATATGGAGTGAAGCTACAAGTATAAGTGTATGCAATTCCACTATGAGGAGAAAACTGATTAGTTTTGGATTGAGAGGGTGTAACGCACGGAAGAAACCATTGATTTCCGAGAAGCAAAAGCTGAACTGTTTGAAATGGGCAAAGGAACATCTAAAGTGTACCACAGATTAGTGGCAAAAAGTATTATTTGTTGATGAATCAACTTTTAACATCAATAATTATGCTGTAAACACGTCCAACAATTAAGCTTCCAACCTCAGTTATCATGTGTGGTTGCATCTCCTCCCGAGGCTGCATATCATCTCTGGAACGATGAATGCCACCAAATACATCGAAGTACTACAGAATAAAATGCTGCAAAGTGAAGAAGATTTGTTTGGCGAAGAAAGCTTTCAGTTTCAAGAAGACAACGCACCTTGCCATAGAGCAAAGCTTGTTAAATCATGGATGGAGGTCAATGAAATTAACAGATTGCACTAGCCAGTGCAATCTCCCGACCTTAATTCCATCGAAAACTTGTGTAACAAAATATCAAAAATCATATCGAGAAAAAGCCAACGACAAAGGTCATTCTCATGGAATCTCTAATTGACGCCTAGAATCACTGTATCACAAGAGACGAACTAGGAAAACTGGTGAATTTCATGCCCAAGAGATGTCAAATAGTCTTCAAAACATGCTGTATAATCAATTGAAGTTAATATATATTGCATTTCGTTAATAAACATGACCCTGCCATCAAAGTTCAGTCTCATCACGTCTCATTCCACTCACACTTTTGTAGGACCCAGTATAAATATTTTGGCTCCAATTTATAATGGAAATAAAGGCTGCAACCAATTGAAGAATGTTTTGATAAAAAAAGAAAGAAATGAACATGAAATACAATACTGTATGCGAGTAATCAAAATATTTAAGTTGTTAGCTGATTTTTGTCCGTTACTTTGTTAATTTCGTATTTTTGTTTAAATATTGGATTCTTAAATACAATACACTTAACATTTTAAATTATTTTGTAGTGCTTTCGTTTCGGTTGCACATAGTGTAAGGAGAGATCAAAAAGAATTTAGTCAGAATTTTCATCGGCTTGTCATGTAGTCAAGTAATACCATTCGTATAATACAGTGCATAGAGCTTTGTACAAAAAATCTTAAAAACTCAAATATTCCGCAAAAATTCCAGTCCAACTAAACCTGACGTAATTATTAACATCATTTTTTCGCATTAAATAGAAAGTTTGCATTAAGTATCATATATATATAAGCGTTAGTACTGATTCCAACAATAAAAAATAGATTGAAATTTTTCTGATCGTAGCAAAAATACTTTTTCAAAATCAAGCGATCAAAACAGGGTTGCTAAAATGTGATGTTTTAAAAAATCAAACCTTTAAAACTATTACAAACTACATACTAAAAGCACTTAAATTGAATAACCTTGCGCCAAAAGTTCGTATGTGTTCTCGAGACAACATCGGTACACATTTTGGTAGACTGGCTCGTAACGTAACGAAACTGGAAATTTATTTAATCTGTTAAAGAAAATATTAGACGATTGTTGGTGTGGGTGTTTTGCACATTATCTATACGTTGTGTAATCATTCTACACGTAGACTATAAGAACACACCAGCTGTTGAATATCAAGGTATGCTAAAAAATACTAAGACGCAATGGTTGAGTATACTTCCTGCTGTTGAAGGAATATTACCAATTATTGAAATCTTAAAAAACTTTTTTTGATTTTGAAGGAACTCGAAAAAATATTACAATCCATACGTCAGTAGTAAAATGTAACCATTCTGCAGTAGTTCGGATCATTAAAAAGTCTCAATTCTACCCAATTAACAAACATATGGAGTGAAGCTACAGGTATAAGTGTATGCACTTCCACTATGAGGAGAAAACTGATTAGTTTTGAATTGAGAGGGTGTAAAGCACAAAAGAAACCATTGCTTTCCGAAAAGCAAAAGCTGAACCGTTTGAAATGGGCAAAGGAACATCTAAAGCGTACCACAGATTAGTGGCAAAAAGTATTATTTGGTGGCATCTCCTCCCGAGGCTGCATATCATCTCTGGAACAATGAATGCCACCAAATACATCGAAGTACTACAGAATAAAATGCTGCAAAGTGGAAAAAGATTTGTTTGGCGAAGAAAGCTTTCAGTTTCAAGTTTCAACGTACCTTGTCATAGAGCAAAGCTAATTAAATCATAGATGGAGGTGGATGGAATTAACAGATTAGACTGGCCAGTGCAATCTCCCGACCTGAATTCCATCGAAAACTTGTGTAACAGAATATCAAAAATCATATCGAGATAAAAACCAACGACAAAGGTCACTTTCATGGAATCTCTAATTGACACCTGGCATTACTGTATCACAAGAGACAAACTGGGAAAACTGGCGAATTCCATGCCCAAGAGATGTCAACTAGTCATCAAAACAAGGGTTGACCGATTAAATACTAAAATCAATTTTAAATAAGATCATATTTTGCATAATGCAATGTATGTATTTTGTCAAGTTTTTATATTTTGATTAAAGCTTTTTACTAAATTACTTCAACGTTTTTTTATTTTATCATTGTCATGAATTCTTTAGTTAAGATAGAGCTGATGTAGAGAATATGGTTGAAATGCATTTTAGTGAAGTACGTTAACCCCTTACGTTCTTTTTTGAAAAAAACCGACATATGATTTAATTTTTTGTGATCAAACTTATTTGATTTTGTCCCGATTTTACATAGTAAAAACTCTTCTGCTTTTTCTAAGAAGTGCCCTATTTATAGTATGTTCTAAAAAAATAACTTACAACAGCTAGTTTTCGACTGTCGTATACATTTCAACCGTTTCAACTGCACGTATACCGTTACTCATTGGCTTAACACGTGTACGAAATTTTGTCACATTTTCCTAGTTATTGTTTGATCTAAGCGCTCGGTTTTCGACGCTTGAGACATTTGGTACCGATACACTTGCGTCATTGTTTTTCTAACGATTATGTATTGTATTAGTGTATTATGTTATTGTTAGCGATTGGCGTTGTTGTTTTACTGTAACTGTAAGAGCATTCTTATATAAAAATTTGAAGCGTGTGTACGTTTTATTTATTAATATTTGTTTCTTTCTAAAAATTACACAAAAAAATTATAGATGATAAGATATTCTTAAGAACAGTCGTTACTGTTCTTTGTGTCGCTTATTTACAATTAGTTAACCTTGAAAACGCTAAACTTGCTCATATACAAAGATAATGACATTATCTTACGATTAAATAAATATAAACATTCTCACATTTCTCACTTTATGCGTTGACTGAAGAAATGTCAACGCTTTATCTTAGTACACAAGATAAATTTGATAACTTTGAAAAAGCTGTATTATAAGAAGCTTGTAAGAAAAAATTCATCAGAATTATTTCCTGTACTTTTTCTATTAATTTACCTAATTGCTTATTAATATTTGAAATTTTTAACAATCACATATCATCCGATTTAGCAATTGTAAATGCTAAGGCTTGTTAGAAATGCGTATATCTCATAATGCGTTCAAGGTTTTACCACATTTTACAAGCTTCTTAGCTTCTGATATGGTTTCTGTCCTTTTCTTTTTACGGAGCGGGAAATCACAGTCACATCGCTATTAGATAGACAAGGCAAGCTACTCAGCACGCAATATCCCTCTCGCTCACTCCTAGCGGAACGTTTTCAAACAATGCGCATATGGCATGGTTTTTCCCCCTTTGATAACATATAACCGATTCCCAAGAAATTTTGAAATAAAACATTATTTGTGCAAGTTTTGTTTTAATAAATGATAGCTATTGTCAGGAATTTGAAGTACTAAAAATTTTGAAAATACGCAAATTTTAAGCGTTAAAAATTATCAAAATAATCACCAAACAAAGAAAAATAATCGTTATTGGTTTAGTGTTATCGTTTTATTGACGTTGCCAAATGAATAATACAAAAAACGATATACTAATCTTACAGACTAGATAAAATATAACGACACTAGCATTAAACCAAATTCATTGAAACTTTTTGTATCTAAATTTTATTATCTACACCATAATAATACCAGAAGTGTTAACTATAATATCGGATTACAGTATTGTTGTTATTATACGTGCAACTATCATCACCATTACTGTAAGGAAGTATTTACAAAGCACAACAACCACAGTTGTAATATTTTTCTATGAATTAATTGTTCGTTACACTTTGACCTTTGTTAGCGAAAATCAAACGTTTTGAAGTGGACAATAGTTATTTATTTAACGAGTTTCTGTGTAAATTGGGCATTTTTTTTCAAAGTAGACATTTTAAACCGGAGAAGAAAAAACGCCCAATTTAGAAAGGTACGAGTTGAATACATTTTATTGTTCGAACAGACTACGAAGCCCCCAAAGTCTTAAAATCTCTCAAAAATTAGCATTTATGACAGTTAAGAACAATAAAACATACATGATTTTCCATGTGTTCACTGGGATTTTTCTATAATTTATTTAAATGTTTTTTTAGGTTTTAATTCTTCGTGTTATTTCAAGAGTTTGTCTTTCTGTTTTTTTAACCTGTAATAGTTTTTTCAGATTTTTTCTCCGAGCGTTTTTATTTTATTTTTTCCGTTTTTGTTTCAGATTTTCAGTTTTTTCCTAATTTTTTCTTGGTTTTTCTCCAAGCGTTTTTATTGTGTTCTTTTCCTATGCTTTTGGGAGTTTTCCAGTGTTTTCCTGAAGTTTATTTTCTGGTTCTTTGTTTTTCGTGTTTTTATCTAAGCGTTTTTAACCTTACGATTTTTCGTTTTTTTTTCAATTTCTTTTTCTCTGCTTTTTTTTGTTTTTTTTTGTCTTTATGTCAGTACCAAAAAAACAGTTTACACATAAATATTTGAAGCATATGTTTTAACAAAATTTAGTACTTGATGTTCTGTTTTTAGCTTCTTTTCTTCCTATCTCTTCCACTTTCAACTTGTAGCAGCCCCTTCACATTTGTTTTTTTTTCATTTTGACAAGGATGTACTCTGTTGTTTGAGGTTGTAGCAGACTAATGTTTTGTTTCAGTAATCCTGCAATGTTCAATGCCAGAGTAATTATGTATATAATGAATTACTTATTATGACTTCTTCTCTGAATTTGGTGATCGATATTTTATTATTTGTAATTTCCTGTAGCAAATAAGCATTTACCAAAGCAGAACCAGTAAGTAATTCGATTGCCAGTTTTTTGTATCATTTTACTTTGCAGAAGGAAGAGTTGTAAATCATCATTTGATCTAAGTAATATCTTTTATAAGAACAAAAAGTATAACATCTCTGTTGCTTGATGAGTTGTATTCAACAACTAGCTTTGACTTTTCCACATCTACGCCTCGTTTTCGAACAGAAATCATTTCGGGTATATGCTTGCGTTTAGCATTGTTACGTCTCGTTTGTCTTTCTATTTTCCTACAAACAATGCGATATTACTATCTTGAGCAATGAAATAATCTCTAATCTTCTTCAGTAAAGATCTAATTCTGTACACTTTATTTTCGTTAGTACTTACTGCCTTTTTGTCCACAAAATGTCAATTTTTTAGTAGAAGTTGGAACGGATTACTAGATAAATGTTTTAGATTATTTCTGTATAGAAAATTATTTGATTAATACGCACATAATAATGCCAAGAAATCGTTCTATTTCTTCTAAATCTGTATTTTTCCAATCACAAATATGTACATTTTTAATTTTTTTCTTGACTAGCGTATCAATTTGTTTCATTCGCGTATAGCTGCAATATATATTTATAAAAAATCGTAAGGAGATTTTGAATAGAACTCGTCAATAAATGTTTTAGTACCTTTGTTGGTTAGTCTTGTAAATCAATTTTTTCCTCGTTGTCATTGTTATAAGAAGTTTGAATGCCGCGAAGTGTTAGTACAGTGAAAACGCGAAACCTGGCTACAAAAGCAAGAAAGTCGTTTTGGAAACGTCGAAAAGTTTTAAATTTAATTAAAAACGCCACAGAAGATACCCATCTAGAATATTTTAATAAGTAAGGTTCTGAATCAGTACCTATCTAATACAAATTAATTAGAAATTTAAATCTTTATTTTAGATTATCTCATAAGTTGTAATTGTTTGTACAATCAGTATACTATGTATTACGTACTAGATATTTTGAAATGAATTTATTGTTTATGTGCGATTATAGTCTTGTACCAGAGAAGTTGCCCGAACTTCACCTAGAAAGAACTACAGATTCGCATACTAATCTTCACGGCAATCTGCTGGTTCAAATAGCTTACTTTGTTGAACAATTACGCCGACTAGGGATACATGACGCAAAATGCACGATGGGTAAAATGCAATTTCAACATGAAACTCGCAATGATTTATTGTCGTGTTTGACGTATTTATGCAATACATGTGGAAATGAAATAAAAATAAAAATCCCATAACGCGGACGACATAAATGAAACTTTTGTATGGGGTGGATCTGCATTTGGTTTGGGATATTCAAAATCATAAGAATTGCTGTCTGTTCTCAATATACCTATAATGACAAAAAAAACAGACAAAAAATTATAAGTTGGACTACACTACAAATGGCAACAGTTACTGGTAAAGAATATGCAAGAAAGTGCTACAGAAGAAAAGAAATTAGCTGTTAAAGCTGGAAACATAGAAGATGTTTTTCCATACATCGCCGTGGCAGTCGATGGGGGGTTGAGCAAAAAGGTCATACGGACATAGTTATTTTTCTTTATCTGGAGTAGCGTGTATTATTGGACAAAAAACCAAAAAAATATTATATATTGGGGTCAAAATAAATTTTGTCACATGTATGCCACTGCTAACCGCGAACATACATGTTTTACAAACTTTTGTAGATTATCAGCAATAATAGAACAAGCAGCTATTGTGGAGGGTTTTAATGAAAGCGAGAAAATGTATGGGCTTCGTTATAAGTATGTAGTTGGCGATGGAGATTCTAGCGTTTACGCCCAAAATAAAAAAAAAGTAACTTATGGGCGTAGTGTAATAAAATTCGAACGCGCTATCCATTGCGTCAAAACATATACTGCAGCTCTATAACGACTTATAAAGAACCGCCATTTCCAAATAGAGACCAGAAATATTTTAAAGAAGTATGTTGGGAAAATATCATCTTGCACAAGAAAAATAATTACTAAATCATCAGATCTGTTCAGTTTAAAGAGACAGCTAAAAGAATCTTTTGCTACCGTGATGAGCAATGATATTAAATTATTAGAACATTTTCTTCTATTTTTAGACATGGAAAAAGCAAGAGATAATGTAATACGAAAGGCAGATCGACTACTACATAATGTAACCACAAATCCAGCTGAGCGATAGTCAATAATATCCAAACTTACAGGTGGTAAGCTAACCCACTTGATAATGAAAAACACGTATTTTACCAGATGTACAGCAGCTGCATTATGTTGTAATATAGGGTCTTTTGGATTTGGATAGCAAAATTGAATGAAGATGATATATGCGATACAGAAGAGAATACTATGGGACAAAGTGAAAATTTGCGTTGGTACGAATCTCGTAGAAACAGAATAACAGCTTCTGTTTTTGGAAAGATTTGCCATCTGCGAGAAAAAACTAATCGCACTGCAATTATTACACAAATCTTTTATTCAACGCCTATAAACAGCAAGGCCATTTCATATGGAATAGAAAACAAAAAATTGTCATAAAGCGATTTGAAATTCAGTTAGGTGTAAACGTCGAAAGCTACGGTTTTTTTAAACAAAAGTAACAGACTTCCTGAATATTTCTAAAGAAGGATTACAAAGCTAATAATCCTTTTGTGTCAAACGAGACAAAAGTTTTGTAATTATTTCTACTTGAAAAATCAATTTTGCCTAATTTTTCAGTGTACTTTATTTAAAATTAGATAATTTTTTGTAACATTTTTAAAGCTGTCGGATTGAAAGTATCTATTTCTAGGAGTTGTGACAATTTACAAGTAACAAAACATTTGCACAACTCTTGCTTATCTTCAAAAACGCCGTGTTGTTCATAATAATGCACAGATGGTGCATTTGGAACCCGATCCTTTCCTTAATTCCAAAAATAACTAACCTTGAAAGTTCATGACATTATTTCAAAAATCTATGCACAGTACGTATAATCTCATACTCTGTGGATCTAAAATTGGGTATTGTAAAGGGTTTCAACCATAAAAGTTTCCTAATATAATATTAATAATAATAATATATAATATAATAATATACAGTCAACAAGCTAAAATCATTATATGTCTCCTGCAGGGTGGATAGATTGAACACACAAATTTATTTGCATGTGTAACAAAATGATGTCCTTGAACTTGTGCGATCAACAACCTACAAACGCAATATTTCAATATTAGTGGAGGGAACGTCGAGGAGGTTAACGGTATGATAATGAAAATGGGACCCATACATGTATTAAGCAAAATAAACTAAAGTGAAATTAAAATGCCTTTTTCTCAGTATATAAACAAGAGTAAGGAAATCAAATGTCGGGTTCATGAGTTACATATAATTTTTTTTCGTGTATTACTAAAATTATTTTTTATTGTGTATGTTTTGGCTACATATTAAAAATTAAATTCTTATTTTAGTATGTGGGCGATTTCAGCAAAAAGGTAAAATATACTGCAACCAAAGGATATCTTGACATCGCTGTATTTAGTTAGGAATTTTACGCATTGAATCATACCTGAAAAAATGAATTAAAGAATTTTGTTCGGTTATTGTTTTTCCTGAAGAAAAATTGTTAGAACTTATTTTATCATCGCCATGGATTGTAACCCACATGTTTTGACTATATTTCATGTATTGTATCTAGATAAACAACAACAGCCTCATATTACGGTTTTGTAGATTTAAAGCATGTTCATGGAGTTGATTAAAATGAATCTTATCATTGAAAAATTTGCATAGCTGGTTATTTTTTCAGTAAAATCAACAAACATAAAAAACGGAAACAGAAAGGAGACTGTGAAAGAAAAAGAAGAGAAAAACTTAAACCAAATCCAAAACTATATGAAAAATCCAAATAGAAGAAAGAGAACCAAAAACGTAAGAAAAAATGCAAAATTAAACCTATATCCAGTAGAAATGCTAGTCATAACGCGTTGCTGGAAGGAAGCATCTGCAAAATACAGAGACAAGTTCAAAAAGAATAAGAATGTCGTCACATTTTGTAGAATATCAGAATATACCTAAACGATATTTTAATCTGTAATACTGGCGTTAAGTAAAGTGTGTGGACGAAAAGGGGTTCTGCAAAACAGATCTAAAACTAATAATGAATTAGCAGAGGTAAAAGAAAAGTTAGAATGGACGATGAAACGTTCTATAAAATATAAAATACGTTACTACAGATTACGCGATAAGTGCTTGAAAGAACGGAAAAAAAACTTGATCCCGAGTCACAGGAGGAAAAAAAATTAAATGGTGAACAAGGACGGGATGGAACTAAAAAACTGGTATTTTCTAAGGCAATGAAGACGCAATCAGAGATTAACTTCAAAGAAAGGGTGAAATACAAGGATAAAAGACAGTTCGTGAAGTGTATATCTAGAAGTATCGTTATCATACAGATGTTTTAGTAACATGAAAAGTTTTGGATCTTATAAATTATTTTCTCCAATTGCACAACAATCAAATAAAAAAGCTGTAATTGCCAGGGAAATCAGGGTACAATTGGATAGTTTTACCAAAAAGATGAAAGCAGTAAAGTAGCTCTAAGTAAAAAAGATTCAAGCACTTTTCATAAAATAAAAAAACAAAAACGATTTCTCTACGGGACTCTAAAAAAACTATATAAGCAGTTTTGTCAAGAAAAAAAACGCTTTCAAATCTCATACACACTTTTTTATTAGTATAGACCGTTTTGGGTATTAACTCCAAAATCCTCGCTAAGTGAGACCTACTGTCTTTGTATTACTCTCAAATATAAGACTTTTGGTAACAACAATGAAATTCCTTGGAATAATATCATGGGCAAATTCAGATGCTGTAATTAAAGGTGTATGTTGTGTAAACCAACAACACAACTATGTCTGGAAAGATTATGCCAACAGTGTAAATGGAAAACTCTAATTTTTTGTGATTTTGTTGGACAAGAACAGACTTCATATAAAAAATGGATCGTTAAAAAAGAAACATGTATTGTTAAGGGGAAAGAGAAAATATGCAAAAAGACTGATAAGAAAGAGTTCTCTTTTACAAAATGTTTAGCAATTCAGTTGAAAAAGATAACTGACTATTATATACATCACATTTCTAGAATGAAACTTCAATACCAAGCAATGCATGATGTCAAATCGAATTTAGGCGAAAGGGATATTTTAATACACATGGATTTTTCAGACAATTACTAGTGTAAATGTTTCCGAGAAATACAGAGTGCTTATTTTGGCGTATCCAAATCTCAGATTTTCCTCCACACTGTAGTTTGGTATAGTAAGTGTGAAGACGGCGAACTACATTCACATTCTTTTGCAGTGTCTTAAATAGTTTAAGATATCATCCAGTTGCTATTTTGGCACACCTTCACTTTAGATACTATACATTTTGTTAGCGACGGGCCTACTACTCAGTATAAGAATAAAAATATGTTTTATATATTTGAAATATTGTTTTTCAGCATACTTGAAGCATCGTATATGACTTGAAATTTTACAGAAAGTGGCCATGAGAAAGAGGTCTCAGATGGTGTATGGAGCTGTGTAAAAAGAATAGCTAACTAGTTAGTAACTCAGCAGAGTCGACATACCATTTATCGATAGTTTCATTTCATTACTAAAGGCAAAACTGTCCATCCATAACTTTTAAAATAATAAAAGAAGATACTAATAAAAATTTAGATGTAATGATTCCTGTTAATCTTAAGCTTTTTAAAGGCATCATGAAAGCAAGACAAATTGTGTGGTCGTATGAGCATGAAAACCACGTACAAATTTGACGATTAAGTTGTCAAAGTTGCATACGTTCAAGCTTTTTGTATTCCGTATTATTTGGGTAAAAGACAGTGGTCTATTTTGACGATTCTAAAGAGGTTGAAGCAACTACTTTAGTTTTAGCATCATTAGAAATGATAGAAACGAGTCAAGAGTTAAATGTCAAAGAGCCTGGTCAATTTGTTTTGGTAGAATATCCTTTGTATTCTCAAATATTTTACGTTGGTCAACTAACAAATTTCGACACCGAAGAAAACGACAAGATTAATTTTATGAAACAGAAATACCTCAAGTAAAGAGAATTATGTTTTCATTTGGCCGGAAGTTAAGGACGAAGATATAGTTGAAATAAAAGCGGTTCAAAGAAAGTTACCTGTGCCAAAGGCTTTAAGAAGAAGACGCTTTCTACTTGGTGATCTTAATTTCAATCATACCAAGTTATAATTTTAGCTTAGGAATATTTCTTTTGGTATAAATCAGTTGTTACTTTTTTATTGTATTCTATTTTATTTATTTATTTTTTGTTATTATTAAATCCCGAGTCAGATGTTATTTTTCTAAGCTTTAGCAATTTTATTATAGTTGGTTATATTGTCTTATAGTAGGTATTCTATTTGAAAATGTGCACAGAACTATGTAGAAATCATATCCGTGGACAGGGATCAACTACATGGACGTTATATTTCCTTATTTCATTCTTTTTCATTTTTCGAAACTTATTTTTTACCATTTGGCTGAAATTGCCTATGTACTAGGCACCGACAGAAAATTCTAAATTAATGAATTCGGCATTCGCTTTCTTTATTTTTCTTTATATACCGAGAAAAAACTTATTCAGTTGGACCTATTTTATTTTGACCCTTAAAGACTAGTATACTTAAGGGTTACTTTTTTTACTAAAATTTTCGTAGTATGGACCACACCGTATGGACGCAAGTTAAAACTCGATGACCTAGAAGCAATACCTCGTATATCCATTTTTTTCAAAAATATCGATTTTTGCGCCAATATACTTAAGATAAATGACTGCCTATACTGACAATTCCTCGTATTTGTTTGACTAATACAAACGCTCGAATCAACTTGTGGCAATACCTCCATCAAAATATCTTAATGCTAAAAATGTCGATTTTTCTTAAATCTTGAACATTTTAGCATTTTGGACGTACGAGGTATTGATTCTAGGCCATCGAACTGTTTCATAATTAGTTGAAAAATTTATAAAACTAGGAAATCTTAAAAACATGAAACAGAGATATAATCGAAACTTAGCACAATAAAGATCTTGATATTTTCTAATCCTATAACACGGTTATTCTTGGAGTTTGAAACTCAGCTGTTGAGAAAGTCAAGGTTATTAACATTAAATCAGTCCTACTAATTTTATTTTGTTTTCCTTCTAAAGAAGAAAAATTCTATAAAATTATTGGAAGAATCGAGCTTAAAGAACACCGATACGCATAGTTCCCTAACGTGTATAAGTATATACACCAACGCTGGAGACCCGCGCGGTCGAACGCGGGGAAAGCTTAATCGAACGGGAATTAAGACAAATGAAAATTTATAATTAAACACAATTCCCGTATCTTACAAAAATACTACATTTTCTTTTGAAATTTATCTTTGTTCATATACAAACAACAAGTAGATGGTCCTTAATGGAATGTAATGTAACAAATTCATTATTTAAAACGTTTTTAAGAAAGCTCAAACTTATGAATTCGTTTTGGTTCTTTTTTGTGTACGAACTGTATTTTACTGTATTGTACAAAAAATAAATTACAACCATCTGGAAAACGTTTGTAGTTAGTTTTTATAGGTACTACAATACTTTTGTTTGCGTTTTCAGTAAATTATTAATCAACTTTTATTGTTATTCAAATTAAAATATTAGTTGCCCTATTTTAAGTTATAATCAGAAATTATATTAAAACTGTTATTGGTTTTTACATTATGAGATAATTACTAAAAAAATAGAAGTGAGAGTAGAAAAAAACAGCGAGGTTAGATAATGATTTCTTTATATTATTTATTGGCTAGCGTTTCCTGTTTCGTTGCGCGCTTATGATGCACTTTGAGGTGATGACCTTGTAATCGAGTCGCTGAAAACACAAATCTAATCTGTTCTGTGATCTGTCAGTTGTAAAAATGGTCGTGAACGTCGTGAAAGTTTATCAATTATCATTGTCTACTGTGCAGGATAGTTTCCGAAAAGTTATATTTAAATTAATGGTTTAATAACGATCTAGTGTAATACCACAGGTAACACGTACTAGTTAATGGTAAGTACAAAATCTCTTATATGCACAATTACATATTAATTTGACCTAATTTAACCTAATTTAACTATTATCCATTTTTGTTAGTCATTTATGTTATTGTATTTCAATTTAGTCGCGCTTTTACATTCACATTGTAATTATGTAGTTACTGCAGTTTCACTTATACTTGCTTAAAATCTCCTCTAGTGTGTAATATGTGATAAATAATATAAATTCTAATTTGTTTTAGAAATGTCTTCCAATGTGCAAAGGGTTTTTGTTTGGCCATTGAACCAACACGACGGCACTTATACCAAATGCTACATTTTCAAATTACAATTTAGTAGAATTAATAAACCAAAATTGACCTTTCATAGAAGAAATCCATGTAGAATTAAATCGATTTGTATTTGCATAAAATTGGAGGTGGAGAACGTTTTAACCCAGACAGCATCTGATGTAAATTTAAACAAATTGGTAGGTCAAAAAGTTTTCGTTAAACTTATTGTAATGCAAGGTTATTCATATTACAGATTATGCAATGGTTGGTTGTCAGGACAATTTAATACAGGGTCGACATTATGACTATCCTCTTAACTATTTATTGTGTTAATTTTGTTTGGATCGAATGCCAGTACGGGTAGAAGCAAGTGTCCTAGTTGTGACAAATATGGTTTTCCTCACAACCTATTTTTGGATAAAGTGAGTAACATTAACATTTTTTAAAATGATAGAGCAAATCTGAATGTTTTCTATAAAGTATCTTGATAAGTATAATTGTACTTTGTTGTACAAACAAGAATTCACTGTCGTCTTTTGTATTTGAGTAATATTTCACAGTTTAGTAACACATTTATCAGGATGCTATTGGGAATATTTGTTTTGGTTGTTTAATTGGAATAAAGCATTCTTATATTCTGTTCTTCTCTTAGTTTTCTCAAATCAAATATTCAACCAGTTGTTTGTTACTCAGACAGTTGAAATTTGGCAGACGTTCTTTTCAAACATTTTGAACTGCATGAATTTTTAATTTATACTTATAGTATGTATAAACAGCAAATTACCTAATCTAGGGTTAAATTCAGAAATTGTTAAAGGCAACCTTAGCTTGCACTGTTCCTAACATATTTAGTTTAGTTAGTATTTTACCTGTTAATAAGATTAAGATTAAGTTAGTTCAAAATTAGAATGTAAAAAGTTAAGTATGAATTGAGAGATATGTCAATCTAACCCTAGAGGTTAGGATGACAAATTTAGTTCATTTCGAAAAATGTTGGAGTTACGTTTTTGTATAGCAAGTTTGTATATGTAAAGTTTTACTTACAGGGGTTACCGAGGTGACTAAATATTTAGAAATTTATATGTTGGATCTTTGATATTGGAATTTTTAATTGGTTTGACTTAGTTTTTGCTCATTTCTTAATTTTTTGTTAAATGTGTAAATCCATGCTTCAAATAAGACTAGAAACAATAAAATCTGCTTATTCAAAAACTACTATTTTTTGGGAAATCTTTAGATGCAATAGAAACTTTTGCCTGTACATGATACTGTTATTTCGTTGACTCTATTTTCTTATTTGCTAACTGTTAATCTGCAAATTTTGATAAATTTTGACTGATAAGATTTTTAATTTACAGCTTCAAAACTTCTCGTCTAAAGCTTTTGTTGTTGCCAAGTCTTTGTTTAAGACATGGTACAAACATTCTTCTATTATACATCTGGAGAATTCCATTTCTAAACCTACAAAAAATAAAAGGAAACATCTGGTGAGTTCATTAATTTTTTGTATTAATCTTTTAATTAGTTTGAGTTTGTAGGTTCCAATTCTAGATACAAGTCACGATCACCACAGTCAGTACGATTGTTTATCAAAAACCAGGTGGTAAAGCGCAACTCTACAACTCCTGTAAGACCAAAACCTAAGCCATTAATTAATTAAACGTCCAAGTTATCGGTAACACATGGAAGAAAAGACATTGGTCATTACAAATTGAGTTCGCGTGTTGATGGAAAATATTTCGACACAATGAAAGAGAACGCAGAGAAAATTGTAAGCATAAAATGAAAAGCATTTATGGGAAACGCTCTACACTTTTCTATGCTATCATTATTAAAATTACGTCATTCAAAAGACTAAAAATTATGAAGACAATTTATTTATTTCATCACGTTAACAAATCTAAAATAAAAATCAATTACAATTTTAGAATAAGTAGTTCACGTTGTTTGTTTAAATTTAAGCTTTTATACATCTTTCAAAAATTAACGTTTATAGCCTTAAATTTGATGCTTAAGAACAGTCAGGTAGCTGTTATTGAACAATAGGTGTTAATAGTATCCAGTGTGTCTTACAACTTACCTATCGGTTCTTAAGCTAAACTTTGTTTTTCGAGTTTGATTTGTTAAAAAGCTTTCTGATTCTTCTTTCTTCCGTTTTGTAATTACATAACGGGGTTAAGACGCCTTTGATTTCATCACACGTTACAGCGTTTTTTCTTTCTGAACATACTTTATATATGTACCTTTTAATCCTTCATTTTGCTTGAATCTAATGTATCATTTTTATTGTAGGTAAACTGGTTGCTTTACAATTGACCTGCAAGATATAGACGAACATCTAAATAAGAGCCTTTGTTGTAGTGTAGCATTTGTAGCATAGATAATGTAATATTTAAGTTATATAAATCATCCCATTTTATTCCCAAGAAGTTGTAAGGGTGATAAATATTTTGTTGATTTTGTTTGTTTTGTGAATTTAAACTGTACAAATTTGGATGAATAAATATAAATAACAGATGAATTTGTTAACTTCTTGTTGATCATAAGTGAATTAATACTAAAAAAAGCATAGTTTCGTTTATAAGCTTTATTTGATCTACTTTGACGTACCTATACTAGAAATTAAGGAATTTACATTAAAGTTGAAATGATGAGCGATAGTATTTTAATGTAGTGATCTTTACAATTGGGACATTCTTCTGTATAGACATGGAGTAAATACTACATCAACCAAAAAGTAAACAATTAATTGAAGATATATTTTATTTTTGTGTTTATGTATGTCTTAATTCAATTTAAACTCATTATATTAGCTAATTAAAATGTGTTGCAGCACCTATGATTTATTAAATTTTAATAATTAAAGTTATTAATAGTTTAAGTAATTTTCAAATGGTGGTACCTATTCTAACTCATGATTATATTGGTTAATTATCATTATATGTGTTAGCAAAGTAACGACTTGCTTATGACTTATTTGTGAACGCCATATCTCATACTCAGTTTATTCACCATTTGTACTGTGACTACAGTAATAACTGATTCAATTATCCTGTATGGTGCTTTTGTTAGTTTAGAGCAGTATATAATACACATAACAACTGTTAATTATCTATTACATTACATATATACATTTTAAGAGGACTCAAATATATGACAGCTTTTACTAACGTTTTAGGTTCGCACATTTTTTCAAGATCTCGAAATAAGAAAGCTTTTCACTTTTGCTTAGTAATTTTGATAAATTTGAGTAATTGCAATTATTTATATATAATAATTATCTATTATAAACAATTAATTAATTGTTTATAACAAGTTCAATTATTTGCACGGTATTACTGCGCCTCAGTTTCCACACACTGCCGCATGGTGTTGATGTGGTGAATTCCTACTATATCACGGCGTAATAATGCCTGTTCTACAAACATATATATATATATATATATATATATATATATATATATATATATATATAGGTATAAACTGCACGCAATTGAGCCCGATATGTAAACAGGTGCCCGATGAGCCCGGGCCGTAACGCCTTTCTACACGACGTTATTAGCGCGCTGTTAACCCCGACTGTGTTGCCAATATTATACACGCTCTAAACGTAGTTATTAAGCGAAATTCGAATGATTTGAAATTTTAACATTTGCGTTTAGTCTTTGCAGATAACTCTCTTAAACATCTTCTGATCTAATATTTTTTTTTTTAATTTAACTTGATTAATATTGACGTAACAAATAAACTTTCTGCAGATTTAAAATAAAAACTGTATTCAAGCATTAAACTCTTTTTATGATTGGTGCAAAGTTTGTTTTATTTGTAAATATAATTCAAAATTGTAAGCTATAACTTCTGTGTATTAGCAAATTCTTATCTGAAAAAAAAACCTACTCAAAACGGCAGCAAATTAAATAATTTTCTTTAAAATTCCGCATGTAACTCTGTTTTTGGCAACTTTTTAAAGAAATGTTAAATTTAACCGTTGCCGCAAGTACCACGACTAACGTAGAGTGTGTTATTTGTCGTCATTTGACAAGCACAAATTAATTTTTAAATCAAACTTACAATATACCGCATAATAAAAAAATAATGATTCTACAATCGTGTTTTGATGACATACGCATATATACAGAGATGCGCCTAAAACTGGGATATATAACGGTTCTTCGGGCTTGAGAACGTAGCGTTTATATGTTTTACGGGCTCAACAACAACCTGTTTACATGTTTGTACCTACATATTCTTATTTACGCACACAAAGTTTTTAATAAATCGGAAATAAATTTAAAGGTTAGTTTTGGGCATACAGTATGTCATACAACATTATCATGAAATTTTAGTTGAAATTAAAATATGTATGTGATAGTAAATAGAATACTCTGTTTCAAATAACGAAATTGAGGAATTCTAATAAGTAGTCTGAAACATTTTCACTCAATTTATTTGTTCCTTAATGTGGTCGTTAAATGCCGATTAAAGTAACAGATTTATCATTAATCGGACCGTCACAAACTATTAAAAAAAGCTTAGAACGAACTGCAGATCATCATATAGTAACTCCAGAAACAATGTTGGATTTCTGCTCTAACGAAATTCTTGGCATAAAAATTAGTTTTTTGTATCGAGTGTTAATGTTCAAGCTGCTGTAACACATGTATTAATAAGATAATAACATAAAAAGGTACAATAATTTAATATAGTTTAGGTTTCTCACGGTCACAGCTAGTTGATACCGTAAAGGTATTCAGTTTTCTATAATTGTGATGCTGTCAATATCGTTAAGCCAATAAGCTAAACCTTCTAAGAAAATATAATGTTTTGTTTCAAAAAATTCAATATTCCATCATATGTTATATTTACGTAATAAATCTCACTTAAAATACACACAATTTCAATGAAAATAAAAACATAATATCACGTTTAAAAAAACATTCAACCTACTTGCTATACTATAAGATACAAACAAAATAGATAAAACTACACAAAAAAGTAACCAATTGCAAATAATATTTTTAACCTAATAAAATTACTTAGATATTTGTTTTAAAAAAAGTGTATCGACACTAAGAATGTGACAACAACAAGACGACCAATGTAGCCTGAAAAACGCGATTTCATCGAATTTCAAGCATTTTTTTTGTAGTAAAAGTGGGTTTTTTTGATCAGTTGTTGGGTTTATTCTTTTCAGGATAATTAAACTTAATTTCTGAATAACATTAGGTGCTTACATTAAACGACATAGACGCTAGAGTCAGTTAAAAATCACTGAAAATAAGTTAAAAAACGTATTTTTAGCAGCGCGTCATTGTTCATCGGTATTGAATAAATTTTCGTTGTGCACTCAAAAAAAGCATAAAAATTATGTTTTTCAATTCGGTCAGGTGAAGACGGGTGTTCATCAAAACTAAATGTGCGTAGATTTCTTTTTTAGGACTCTAAAATAAGTCATCTTTTACTTTTAGACGATTTCATATGAAATAACTCAAACTTTAAAAAAATATCTTATTTCTTGTAAGAAGTGGATTAACTGTTTGTCTTAATTATTATTTTTCTAACTTTTAAGTGAATTGTCATCATAATTACTTAAAAACTCTGTGTCGATTTTAAAATTTATGACTGTAAGTTTTGTTTCTCTTTCTGCTAGGACAATTCTTTTTTTTCAATTTTGTTTGTAAAAGCTTTGTGTTGGTAAAACCAAATTTAATTTTTTTGAATTGCACAGTGTTATCTGCAAAATTATCATAACTTTCCATAATTATTTCACGAGAAGTAATATTTTCCAACTGATTTTACAAAACTCTTTCAGACTACTAAAAAATGTCCATGCTTCTAAGAATTTTTACACTACAAAACAAGATTCCTACATTGTTTTTAAAGATTTTTAGTAAAAGAAAAAAAATATATGAGAAATGCTAATATCATATCCTAAGACATACCTTTTTCGTTATATGGTTTTTATTAAATGTATGTATTTATGTTTCAAATTATTTTATAGGTATCACATCATGAATAAACCAACAAATCATTCTTATAACTTTAAAGTTTCTTAGCTACCTATATTGTACTTTTGATCCAAATCTCTTTAGAGGTTTTTAAATAATTTTTTCAATACTTTTTTTAAATTTAATTTAATAGTTATAAAAGTACCACATTCTATATAAGTACGTACAAGCATCACGTAGAAATTGCAAACGTTTTTAAAAATCAACTTCCGATTTTTGACTAAAACCGTTTTTATTGTTATTGTGAAAAATTATTAAAACGTGATGATACTCAAAAAGTGCATAAAATTAATACTAAAGTAAAATACACTTAGACTATACGTTTACTGCTTGTTATTAAGCCCGTCCAACGTTGTCGCATGTTGGGCTACACAACGTACCGTCCGTGTCTGTAGACAGTTTGTATATAAAAGCGACCTCTGCAGCGACTAACTCTGAACTATTTTATATATAATCAAGATATAAACGGTACAATATGAAGCCCGGCCAAATTTTTGGATTTACACGTTTTGATGCTTATATAATCGTATTTTGATTATATACACATGGATACGTAGATGAGCCCGAAACCGGGCTTAATAAGCGCTTCTTCGGGCTACAGAGCGTAACGTTTATATATTCTACGGGCTCAACAGCAACCGGTTTATATGTCTATATATATATATATATATATATATGACATATAAACCGGTTGCTGTTGAGCCCGTAGAATATATAAACGCTACGCTCTTTAGCCCGAAGAAACGCTAGTAAGCCCGGTTTCGGGCTCATCTACGTATCCATGTGTATATAATCAAAATACGATTATATAACCATCAAAACGTGTAAATCCAAAAATTTGGCCGGGCTTCATATTGTACCGTTTATATCTGCATTATATATAAAATAGTTCAGAGTTAGTCGCTGCAGAGGTCGCTTTTATATACAAACTGTTTACAGACACGGACGGTACGTTGTGTAGCCCAACATGCGACAACGTTGGACGGGCTTAATAACAAGCAGTAAATGTATATTCTAAGTGCATTTTACTTTAGTATGAATTTTATGCACTTTTTGAGTATCATCACGTTTTAATAATTTTTCACAAAAACAATACAAAGTCAAAAATGGGAAGTTGATTTTTAAAAACGTTTACAGTTTCTACGTGATGCTTGTACTACGTACATATGTAGAATGTGGTACTTTTATAACTATTAAATTAAATTAAAATTAAAGTATTGAAAAAAATATTTGAAAACTTGTAAAGAGATTTGGATCAAAAGTACAATATAGGTAGCTAGGAAACTTTAAAGTTATAAGAATGATTTTTTGGTTTATTCATGATGTGATACCTGTAAAATAATTTGAAACATAAATACATACATTTAATAAAAAAGCTATAACGAAAAAGGTATGTCTTAGGATATAATATTAGCATTTCTCATATAATTTTTTTTCTTTTACTAAAAATCTTTAAAAACAATGTAGGAATCTCGTTTTGTAGTGTAAAAATTCTTATAAGCAAGGAAATTTTTCAATAGTCCGAAAGAGTTTTGTAGAATCAATTGGAAAATATTACTTCTCGTGAAATAATTATGGAAAGTTATGATAATTTTGCAGATAACACTGTACAATTAAAAAAATTAAATTTGGTTTTACCAACACAAAGCTTTTACAAACAAAATTGAGAAAAAAATGAATTGTCCTAGCAGAAAGAGAAACAAAACTTACAGTCATAAATTTTAAAATCGACACAGAGTTTTTAAGCAATTATGATGACAATTTACTTAAAAGTTAGAAAAATAATAATTAAGAAAAACAGTTAATCCACTTCTTACAAGAAATAAGATATTTATTTAAAGTTTAAGTCATTTCATATGAAATCGTCTAAAAGTAAAAGCTGACTTATTTTACAGTCCTAAAAAAGAAATCTACGCACATTTAGTTTTGATAAACGCCTGTTTTCACCTGACCGAATTGAAAAACATAATTTTTATGCTTTTTTTGAGTGCACAACGAAAATTTATTCAATACCGATCAAGAATGACGCGCTGCTAAAAATACGTTTTTTAACTTATTTTCAGTGATTTTTAACTGACTTTAGTGTCTTGGTCGTTTAATGTAAGCACCTAATGCTACTCAAAAATTAGGTTTACATATCCTAAAAAAAATAAACCCAACAACTGATCAAAAGAACCCACTTTTTGTACAAAAAAGATGCTTGAAATTCGATAAAATCGGGTTTTTCGGACTAAATTGGTCGTCTTGTTGTCGACAGATTCTTAGTGCCTACACACTTGGTTTTTTAAAGCAAATATCTAGGTAATTTTATTAGGTTAAAAATATTATTTGCAATTGGTTACTTTTTTGTGTGAAAATTCATAAAACACTACATGTTTGTTTTTTTATATATTTAGTGTAGTTTTATCTATTTTGTTTGTATCTTATAGTATAGCAAGTAGGTTGAATGTTTTTTAAACGTGATATTATGTTTTCATTTTCGTTGAAATTATGTGTATTGTAAGGAGATTTATTACGTAAATATAACATAAGAAGGAATATTGAATTTTTTGAAATAAAACATTATATTTGCTTAGAAGGCTTAGCTTATTGGCTTAACGATATTGACAGCATCACAACTACGGAAAACTGAATACCTTTACGGTATCAACTAGCTGTGACAATGAGAAACCTAAACTATATTAAATTATTGTACTTTTTTATGTTATTATCTTATTAATACATATGTTACAGCAGCTTGAACATTCACACTCGATACAAAAAACTAATTTTTATGCCAAGAATTTCATTAGAGCAGAAATCGAACATTGTTTTTGGAGTTACTATATGAGGATCCGCAGTTCGTTCTAAGCTTTTTTTAATAGTTTTTTTAATTGTACCTCCTGCACCATCACATAGGCTTTTGCCGTGAGAAGCAGTAACAAAATACCACTCCGCCTTTATTCCAAAGCCATCTTTATTGTAGTCTATATATGTATAATTTTTTGTAATTTTTGTATTGACCACTAAAGCAATGAATATTTTAAAAGTCTGAATAATTTTGTTTGATGTAATCAAAAAGAAAGTTATTTGAATGCGATAAACGTTACTGTATAGTGTGTGTTAGACAGTCACTAATTACAAAAGTTGGTTTCAAGTGACCCGTTTTCTTTCAAATAAATTACAAAAACATCTTGTACCAAGAATGAATCATTTTTTGAAAAATTAACTAATGTTTTTAATTTTCTCAAGTAAATTTTTTATTTAAATGAGCCGACTGTACACACACTAAGAATAAAAATAACAAGACGATTAATGTAGCCATTAAAAGAACTAAAATCTTGCGACGGTCCGATTAATGATAAATGTGTTACCTTAATCGGCATTTAACGTTTACATTAAGGAACAAATAAATTGGGTAAAAATGTTTCAGACTACTTATTAGAATTCCTCAAGTTCGTTATTTGAAAGAGAGTATTCTATTTACTATCACATACATATTTTAATTTCAACTAAAATTTCATGGCAATGTTGTATGACATACTGTATGCCCAAAACTAACCTTTTGATTTGTTTCCGATTTATTAAAAAAACTTTGTGTGCGTAAATAAGAATATGTAGGTACAAACATGTAAACAGGTTGTTGTTGAGCCCGTAGAACATATAAACGCTACGTTCTATAGCCCGAAGAAGCGTTATATATCCCAGTTTTAGGCGCATCTCTGTATATATGCGTATGTCATCAAAATACGATTGTAGAATCATTATTTTTTTTATTATGCGGTATATTGTAAGTTTGATTTAAAAATTAATTTGTGCTTGTCAAGTGATGACAAATAACACACTCTACGTTAGTCGTGCAACTTGCGGTAACGGTTAAATTTAACATTTCTTTAAAAAAGTTGCCAAAGACAGAGTTATATGTGGAATTTTAAAGAAAATTATTTTATTTGCTTCCATTTCGAGTATGTTCTTTTTTCAGATAAGAATTTGCTAATACACACAAGTTATAGGTTACATTTTGAATTATATTTACAAATAAAACAAACTTTGCACCAATCATAAAAAGATTTTAATGCTTGAATACAGTTTTTATTTTAAATCTGCAAAAAATTTATTTGTTACGTCAATATTAATCAAGTTAAATTTAAAAAAAAATATTAGATCGGAAGATGTTTAAGACAGTTATCTGCAAAGACTAAACGCAAATGTTAAAATTTCAAATCATTGTCGAATTTCGCTTAATAACTACGTTTAGAGCGTGTACAATATTGGCAACGTAGTCGGGATTAACAGCGTGCTAATAACGTCGTGTAGAAAGGCGTTACCGCCCGGGCTCATCGGGCACCTGTTTACATATCGGGCTCAATTGCGTGCGGTTTATAAGTATATATATATATATATATATATCTATGTGGTATCATTGAGAGTCCGCAATGTAAATTTGTAGGTTTAGTCAACGTCCGTGTGTCACTGAGCGTCCTGTATACGGACGCCGAATGGTTCATGCGAGAAACTTTGTGTAGTGGCTACTGGTATTGTATTTAGTTATAAAATTACAAAAAATGCCGGAGTTTAAATTGCCTGTTTATGAATGTGCGTACAAATATTAGTGCACGCATTTGCCAATGAGTAGCGCGGTAGGCGCTCGCCGTATATAGATTGCGGTATATATAATCACTGTAAAGCATCACTTAGAGTCCATAACTTATTAATACTTTTTGATACATAGTTTACAGTAGACACAATTTTTTTATCATTTGGAAGAATTACGTAGAGTCCATCATCGTCATAAAGTTACAAATAATGATTCTATAATTTTTAAATTGCTAGTTTTTGTGCAAAAATTAAGAAGACGGTAGTTACAAATTTAGTAATATATTATCTGTTGAAGTTTGGCATTTTTTTTGTAGACATGCGTCTTTATAAGTGTATACTATAAAAGAAATTTGTTACATCTTTGTTACTATACGTTCAGCACTTAATTAAGCATCCATTCATAATTGGAAAAGTAATTCATTGCTTTAAAGTGAAGTACTATTTAAAATAATATTTTAATCTTCTTAAAGTCTTCTCTACAAATGTATATATTTTTTGATATTGTATTTTAATAACTTAATTAACTAGACATGTTTCGCTAATAAGAATTAGCATCATCACTATAACAAAAAACTAAGATTAAAAAATTGTAACATAAATAAACAATACTAACCAAATAAAATTGTTAACAAATCATAAATTAATATGACAATTAAACGTGGTTGACAATTTTATACAGTCTACTATATCTAAAAAATTATTTTAAATAAATAAAATTGAAAAATAAATATCAAAAAAATAGAAAAATGAAAAGAATAAAAACAATAAAACCACAATTTTGAACTGAAATGGATAGATTCAAATTTAATATTTTATTAAGACAATTTATAGAAAATCGTTAAAAATTCTATTTATTTCAAGAATCTCTAATGAGTTTATATTTAAATCTGAAGAAAATGAATGTCCTGAACATAAAATATGGTTGGCAAAAGCCGAGTTTTAAATTTTCTACCTGTTTGACTAACATATGAAGAATTACAAAAAGAACAAGTAAGTTTATACACTCCAGATTTATGTAAAATTGGTGTTTGATCTTTATTATTAACTAAAAATAATTTAAATGCGTTATGTGTCGAAAATGAAATGTTGATATTACGTTTTTTAAAAAGCTTTTGTAAAAATTGAAAACATTGACCAAAGTATGGAAGAGATCTAGGAATCAATTGATTAAATTATATTAATAAATAAATGTTTTTTACAAACTCTGTAAAAAAACTATTAATCAATTGAATAGGATAACCATTATTTAAACCAATTTGATTTATGATTTTGTGTTCCTTAGCAAAATTAGAAGAAGACAAAGGTATCGAAAATAGTCTATGAAAGTATGAACGAAAAGCAGCAGTTTTATAAGAAAAGGGATGGCACGAATTAAAGGGAATAACGCAATCTGTATGAGAAGGTTTGCGAAAAATATCAAAATTTAATTTATTATTAAACTCTGAAATTTTAAGGTTTAAATAAGACAAAGAGTTGTTTGATTTAATATCTAAAGTAAATTTTATTTTTGGGTGGATAGAATTAATAAAATTACTAAAATTATTTAATTCGTCAATAGTACCGTTAAAAAGAACTAGGCAATCATCAACTTATCTATACCAAAAAGAAATTTTGTTTAATATAGAAGTGTTTCAAGAAATTGTATTTTCTAAATTGTTCATAAAAATTTCAGGTGCTAAAAGTGAGATATTTGTTAAATTTAAAATAATTTTGTTTAAAAACTAAATTTAATAATGAACAAAGATCTAAAATTTGAAAGGTATATAGAGAGTTGTTAGAAAAAAAAAGATTACGTATAAGAGTAGAACATTCATCTGAAGGTATATTGACGGAAAAAGATTAACTACATCAAAAGACACTAAAATTGATGATGAAGGAAAAAGTACGTTAATAATAATAAATAAAAAGGTTACAAGAATTAATAATAGCATATTTATTAGGTGCAAGCTTAGAAACAGGCAAATTAGGAAAAGAAACAACGGGTCTTATAGGGATACCACGTTCATGTAATTTAGGTAGTCCATAAAATAAAGGAGTATAAGGATTTATAATTTGAAAATAAAATTTATTAGGTTTACCTAGTGAACTAAGAGGAATATTACATGTTTCAATGATGATTTAAATATAGAAAGAAAAGAAGGATTTGGATCTTTTGACAGAAGATTAAAGTCATCACTAGAAAGAAAATCCAAAACTTTATCAACATAATCAAACTTATTTAAAACAACTACATAGTTACCTTTATCTGCTTTTGCAACAACTAAATTATTTAATTTTATTTTAGATCTTGAATTTTTACATGTTTTATAAATAGAATCAAAATTTTGATCAAAAATATAATTACCTAAAATTCTTTTTAATTTAGTAAACATTTCTGTTCTTACAATATCAGCTTCTGGTATTTCTAGAGAATTAATAACATTTTTACATTAACAGCTAAAAATTCAAGATGTTTACGTTTTAAATTGACTGGAAGAATATATTTAAGACCAGATTTTAATGTATTTTCTTCATTATTTGAAAAAGCAAAATTACGTAGATGCGTAAAAAACAGAACTAACGTTCTGAAGATTGGATAATGAAGATAGAAGATGTAAAGGTTGTTATAAATTAAACTACTTTGATAAAATACAAAATCTCTAATTTTTAAATCTAAACAATCAAGTAATAAATTTAGTCTTGAATGATGATAATATAATTTGTAATTGATGTTATCTAAATTTTTATGATGTACCTTAATTTTCTCATAAACTGCTGCTTTTCGTTCGTCCCTACTTTCGTAGACTATTTTCTATACCTTTGTCTTCTTCAAATTTTGCTACGGAACACAAAATTATAAATCAAATTGGTTTAAATAATGGTTATTCAATTAATTAATAGTATTTTTCACAGAGTTCATATAAAACATTCATTCAAAAATTTAATCAATTTTCCTAATAATAATGAAATGATTTTTGGATCTCTTCCATACTTTGGTCACTGTTTTCAATTTTTGCAAAAGTTTACAATATCAACAATAATCATAATAATAAATAGGACAAAGTTAACAATGTTTCTATTTATCAACATCAGTTAAAAGGTTTTTTCAAAAATGAATTTCTTCGAATACATAACATCAACACACTTAAATTATTTTTAGTTAATAATAAAGATCAAATACCAGTTTTAAATAAATTTGGAGTGTATAGACTTACTTGTTCTTTTTGTATTTCTTCATATGTTGGTCAAACAGATAGAAAATTCAAAACTAAACTAAATGAACATTTAAAGTTGATAAAAAGATATTTAAACACAAATATTTATAACAATAACTCTGCTTTTGCTAACAATATTGTATATTCGGGACATTCATTTTCTTTAGGTTTAAATATCAATGTTTTACACGTTTGCAGTAAAAGATCTCTTCTTAACTAATTAGAGAAACTAAATAAAATTTCTAACGATTTTTCAATAAATTGTCTTAATGAAATATTAAATTTAAATCTCTCCATTTTTATCGGTGCTAAATTATAGTTTTATTTTTTATTTGTTTTTCAATTTTATTTAAAATAATTTTTTAAATATAGTAGACTGTATAAAATTGTCAAACACGTTTAACTGCCATATTAGTTTATGACTTGTTAACAATTTTATTAGGTTAGTATTGTTGATTTATATTTCAATTTTTTGATCTTAGATATACTGATGATGATAATTTTTATTAGCGAAACATGTCTAGTTAATTAAGTTATTAAAATACAATATCAAAAAATAAAGAAGACTTTAAGAAGATTAAAATATTATTTTAAATAGTACTCCACTTTAAGGCAATGAATTACTTTTCCAATTATGAATGGACGCTAACAAAACCTTCTAAAGATAAGTGATGTATACAGTACATAAATATATTGCAGGACGCTCAGTAAACTCTTCCGCAGTAAAGACGCCGAGTGATATCTTAATATGATTCATTATAAACGGCTTGTATATAACACGGACGCTGAGTAAGAACGTATGCAGATAGGATGTTCAGTGGCACGTTGTAGATATATATATATATATATATATATATATATATATATATACTCCGAAAAGTTCAATTCGAGATCCTTAAACTACTACACATTCCGAGATCCATCTTGTAAAATGCAGATAAAATTAAAATTTTGAAAGATGATATAAAATGCACTTATAAACTTACAAAATTATGTTAAAATCTCCAAAATTTCAAAAATTAAACAAAATAATTTAAAATATAGATTACATCATTACGAGGTCCGTAAACAAAGTCGTATTCCGAGATCCATACTGATATACAAAAATATATATAGACGCAGGCGTCGAAATCGAGATCCTTACAATGTTGTCTGTTATTTGGATCTCGCATCGTATGTGTACTACCTATATACATAAGTAAGTAGGTTTAGCACGTTTTGTTTAATTATTATTTAGTTGAATAAGCGATAAGGTTCTTTTTTATTTTCGCTATCAGTAAGTTAAGTAAAATTAGAGGAATGTTTCGCCGCTTCTGCTACTACGACATTTTTTTTACGCCGTTATAATTTTCTTTATCTAATTGAATTAAAATTAATCAACACAAATCAAAGTAAAAAAAAATTAGTTTACAAATGTACTGTCATAACTTTTATCTATACAACTGTCTTTTTATGTAACAGGTATTTGAAACTGCCTGTTGTTATTCACATTTTATTCTTTTTGATAATAATTCTTTTTCTTTAAAAGAATGATTAAAAAATAGTTATATTTTATTTTCCGATTTTTGCAGTTAATATTACGGTGTTAAAAACATATTTTAAAATATATGCTTATATGTGTTTAAAATAATTAGTAAAATATATTCTGTACTATCCAAATGATTTTTGCTGTAAGGTTATAGTTGAACACACTTTTTTTAGTAAAAAGCAAAGATAAGTAGGTACACAAGATATGTATTTATTAAAAAAAAATCAACAGATGTTTTATTTTACATAAAAAGTAAATTAACTGTAAATACTCTATAATACTGGTCGTCTGTATTCATTACAAATTTACGTTGTACAACGTCAATCGAGGAAAAAAGCAATTTTTTCAATGTAGTAAAGTTTTTTTCGAAAACAATAGTTTGAATACATAAAAACTATAATCTACAAACAAGAAAAATAATAACGTTATTCACGTTAAAACGATAATTTACCATTATCATTACAAGTGAATAACTTAAATGGGATATTCGGAATATAATACTAAAACAAAATTTTCTTGATAAAATTGTTAATTTTATGTCCCATACAAACTCTCTAAAATAGCAATTAATTAATTAGTACATCCAAATTTTCAAAGGGATTGCGACAAAAAACGCAGAAAAACATTATTCAAAACCGAAATAGATTTAACAGAAGCTAATCATAAAAAAACATACAACCAAAGCAAAAAGGTACAAAAGTCGCTCGAACATTAGGAGAGCAAAACATCAAGAAACAACTTCATTAGTTACAAACCAAAAACACACTAAACGAAGCAGAAGCTGAAACTATGGAGGATTTAAAAAAAATGATGAAACAAATAATGACTGAAATGTCAAAAAATACTAATGAGCTAAAGAATGATATAAGAGAAAAACAAAATAAAAAAAGGAACCAGAATGGAATGAAGAAAGAAGACAACTAAAAATATAAGTAAAACGATTAGAAGAAAAAAACAAAAAAGGCGGAGAAAAAAAACATTATTAAAGGAGTTTCTGGAGAATTAAAAATAAACACGCTAGTAATAAGAGCATACAGTACTAGTAATAGTCAAAATACAAATGTCATTGCCACCGAGATTGATCCATGGGAAAAAAAGCAAGAAAATTATGAAGAAAAATGAAATACGAAAATATACATACATGGAACATGATTTAACAGGAAATAAGCAAAAAATACAAAAGAAACTGTGAAGTATCGCAAGGAAACAAAAAATGAATGGTAAAAGAGTGAAAAAGTGGTTTATAAAAAAAATTCATGCATGTTGTATACGTATGGGATATGGAATTGAAAGAAATGATAAAACAACAGGTACAAAAAATTTGTTTACTGCGCTAGTGTAAAGAAAGATGACAAAAATGCAAAGGAAACGGATATGAAACTGGAAAATTAATAACAAACAATTCAAATAAAAGAAATAACCGAGACAAGAAGGAATTTAACAAGACAAAAAAAATTAATTGTATTGGAAAATCGAAACCTGGAATATAAGAAGTCTAATAACAAAAACACTAGGCCTTAGCGAGACTAAAAGGAAAGTATATAAACAACTAGGAGGCAATTTTAAAAAGAATTTTAAAAATAGAAATAAAGACAGTGAAAGATACAGACCAAACGAAAACGATCCGTATTACATAAAAACAATTTTTGAAGAAACTAGAGGAAGGACTGAAAAACATAAGAGGTAGAAGAGTTAACCTTAGAGATATGAACAGTAGAGTAGGAAGCTACACAGGTGCAACAGACGTCGTAGAACAGTACGGCGAGCAACGCATAAATGACAATGGCGAAGGACTAATTAATCTCTGCATGCAAAATAACCTCATAATAACAAACACATTTTACAAACATTAAGACATTCACAAATACACGACAGAAGGTCCCAGTAGATAGGAGAAGTCAATTATTGATTATATACTCATTTACCACCTACATAGATATGAAATAACAGAGTCAAGAAGAGGATATGAAATAGGAAGTGATAATCTTGTAATAAGGCAGATACGCATCATAGGCTCAATACAGAACATAATTACAAGTAGTCCAGCAACATACACTGAAACCATAAAAACATATAGGCTTTCAGAACAAGAAGCATCTAACAGATATAGAAAACGGATTGAAATAAAGATGAAAAAAGTAGAAGAAAATGTGGTAAAGGACAATACTAGATACTACAAAAGAAGTATGTGGGACAACAAAACTATATCAAGGAAAAAAGCAAATTAGCTGGTGGAATAAAGAAAATAAAAAAGAAATACAACTAAAAAAGAAAATGTGGAGAACCTACTTAAAGAATAAAACATTCAAATATTACGAAGAATATGAAAACTAACGCATCAAAGTAAAATAGATAGTTAACAATAGAAAACGGGAAAAATAGGAAGAAGAATAACAAGAGAAAAATCTAAAGGGCATTACGGAATAACATCTAAAATGATAAAAAATATGGGTGATAGGAGTATTAGCATGTTAAAAGTACTATTCAATAGAATCTGGAATGGTAAAAAAATTCCAGAAGATTGGAAAATGGGAAAATAGTAGCAGTGTATAAAAAAAAACGGAATGCGGGAGAATGCAAAAATAATTGAGGTTACTAAGCACAGTAAAAAAAATATAAAAGAATAAAAGACGTAAGGTTAAGAAAACTAGGAGTGCACATGATGACATATTTATAATAATAAATGAAAATTTGACATTTAAAAATTCATAGCTCCGAAACCACTACTATTCCAAACATGAAATTTTTAATGCTATTTAAGAATAACATCAAATCCAATCCCTAAAATATTTAAAAGATTTCCAGTTGTTAGAAAAAAGTTATGGATATCTAACAACGGGGATTTTTGAAAAATTGATCGGCTTTGCGGGTCTGTATTTTAAAAAATAACAGAAATCTAGGCAAAGTAGAGTTGAAATCAACTAAGTATACGTTAACAAAAAAATTGAGTTTTTGATCGTCTCTTTATTCCAAAAACGAAAGTATTTTGAAAATTGGAAAAATTGCTAAAACGGTAGATTAGTTAGAAACTTATATTTAATCCGGATTTAAGTTTAGATTAATACCTAAAATTTTTTAAGATATAGGGTTAACAAAAAAATGTCGGCCTAACCAAATGTCTACGTTATATAGAAGCTGAGATACGAATTTTTGAAAATTGCCAACAAATCAAAATTTTTGAAACTTCAAAAAATTCTTCAGCGGCCGTATTTGATTGTATCAAGCTCAAATTTTTAGAGTTTTTTTTTTCTAATCTACTTTTTAAAAAATTGGCGTTGAAATCATTGACCCACGCGCACACGCTTTTGTCGAAAAACAATGGATCTGCCCATATTATATTTTACGCAACTAAACGAACCTTTTGGAAAAAGCAGTATTTTTGTAAACCCTAAGCAATGAGGTTTAAGCCGCTTACGTGAATTTTAAACGATTTTTCTTGAGGTATTTGTAAGTGTACTTACAATAAATTAATAAATATTGAAGAAAAAATAAAAGATTTTTCAATTTTACTACTTTTTTTGTTTGAAAATTTAGTGTATACAACATAGGTTATGAAAAAATCAATAAAGAGAATAGTCATCTGTCAAGTGTAATGCACTGTTAATTTAGCGATAATAATTTTGTTCATCTTAGCATAAAACAATAATGAAATGCTGACGTGACCCGGTAAAAGTATACGTTAAATACAATTTAAATCTTAGATTAAAATTGTTCGTTACAAGGTTTACTTATATACAAAACGAAAAAACGGTATAACACCGACTAAACGAAATCCGTACAGCGTTGATGTTTTGGACCTCGCATAGATCGAAGTTTATTTATCTACTTATATATAAAAGCAACATAAGCGCCACCTACAAAGTTAATTCAAGAACGAAACGTATACACATGTATTCTTTTTGCTGAAATTCGAGTTCCGCCTAAAACTTCGTTATATAAGTCTTTACACTACGTAGACCTGAAAAACACGTCAAAACGTTCCGAGATCCGGGGTATGGATCTCATGATCTCGGATTCCTTAAGTATATAATGAAAAGGATCTCAGATTCCACCGCCAGGAATATATATATATATATATATATATATATATATATACGATATACCCCTTTGGCTTATGCATTATTATTTATACAATTAATATAAACACAAACGTAATTTGTAACTTTACCCATTTTAAAAATAAATCAATTAAAAAACTGAATAAAAGTTCGAACAAACACTACTTCTACCACAAGTTCAAAAATCGTATGGTAATGTTAACTCATAAAAAAGTTTTGATTCAACCCCCAAGTTTACAAGTCGACAGACACGCAAGAACTGAAAAATCTCGATCCAATACAAACGTGGCGACCTCTACATCTCGATCGAATCAGTCGATACGATATCGCCCCTTAAGTTGCACTTCTTCTTACACTTATTATTCAATGATTATACAAATTACTATATTCTCTAATTTAGATTAAATAAACATATGATTTTTAGGTTCAGTTGAACAAGCTTGGTTGTGCAAATCACAAAAAGAACCTGAAATATAAAGATATCATTTGGACATAAAACGAACGTCCCTGGGACGTCGTGTGTTTACTGGGAGGGTAGTTTTTATACTTGTTTCCTTTGTTTGAGAAGCTAGCGTGGGTAGCCATTTTATGGTCTCCCGTCCCAGCACAATTTTACTGAAACGGCAGCACTGGTTATATTAAACTACAAAGTGATCCGAAAATTTCTTGGCGCTCGAAAGGCAAGAAAGAGGCAGCACAGATTACTTGTGGTGTAGTTATATTAAATTCAAAAAAACACTTCTTATGTCGCTGGATCTGATCAAAGTAGCATAGATCTTGTCGGTCAGTTAAAAACAGTTGAAAAGAACAGTACTATAGTCTACATTATATACATATTTTCTACACATTTTCTACGTATACGTGTAAATGCCGATCACTGACCTGAATGCAAAATAATTAATCGGTTTCATTTAGAAACAGGATTCAAGTTAATTAAGTATGAAGCTTATTTCTTTCGTTTCTGCAAGAAGTTTTGGGAAGGATCCTTAGAGATTTTTATCTTTTATGTACATTCAACGACGTGACGCATGTGATATGGTGTGGGTCATTTGAAGTCATGATATTCGTCAAAGATTCGAGATCTCTCACTTACAACTTGTTGCAGCTCTTTGCCATCATATGAACAATTTTTTTAAATCCCTCACACTTGGATAATGGTGTTTGAAACAATCTATATTTTTAAGTAAATCTAAATCTACTAGTTGTTCAATAAGGATATCTTTAGCAGATTAGACTGGATTAGACAGAAAAGTCGACATTTAGAAAACTATAATAAGAATGTGTTTTTCGGCTAAGAAAATGAAATAAAATTTAAAAAGTTTTTCAAAACAAAAAAAAGTTTAAAATAAACACTCAATTATACAATTGTTTTCTCATTTAACCAGAATTTTTTCTTCTGTTGTCTATGCATTTTAATTTTGAACATACTGTATAGCAAATCCTTAGCGCTAGAGGCCTGCAGGGTGCCCGGCCCACCAGGACTCCCCAGTTTAGTTACGCCGTTGCTAGAGAGTTCGTGATTTAACATCGTAGTACACAATAACACGAAAAGTAAAGCTGAATAACAAATTTTTATTACGTATAAAAGTTTTACACACTATTACTAAGTAAATAAAATTACATTAACCACCGTTTAAAATTAGTATCACAAAAAACTACATCCTAAAATCTACAAAAATTTTACATTCGTAAAAAATTATATTTTTAGTAGTAGTAATTTAGTACAAATGCATTCGTATATAAATCAATAAGCTATTAATTTTCACAGTGTGAAAACCTGGGATAAAAATATTAATTTGTCCTGATATTTAATCACTAACGAGCAATGCGCTGGATACTATATTAGTATAATATATGCAGAAAACTGTACTATTATGAGAAACAATCCGTAAAAATTGCGCTGCAATTCCAGTAAGTTCTTTCTGTAACGCGGTCAAACCTGAAGGCACTTTTTGAGAGCCCGAAGAGGCAGATGAAATTATTTGTAAAAGAAAATCCTTAACCCTTTGATCTAAAATGAAATAAAATATTATTGTTGATTAATCATTATATACCAGAAACTACTTACTAACGAGCTGACGAATCCTATGGTCAGACTTAGAAATACTTAACAATTGCTCTTTAAGTAGATTCTCGCCCTCCTCGGTTAATTCAATCAGTCCATGAGCCCGTTGTGCTTGCTTTACGTCAGCAAGGATTTGTACAGCTATGTTAGAAAGTGCATCGGGTAATTCTCTGAAGAGTAATTCGTTCATATAGATTTATAACATCTCCTATATTACCTTTCAGAATTAACTGCTTGTAGTAAAATGGAAGCATGCTCTTTGATAGTATCTTTAAAGGAGGAGAGACTTTGAAGATCAGAACCTACATAACTACCTGTGACTAGTAAAACTGTTCCAGTAATGATAACACGGTTCAGTGATAATTCTAGCGCCGACAGTCGACCTTCGTCCAACAAAAACGTCTATAAGTTAAATGTAAACATGATTACAAATTCTTAATAACCGTTACCTCCGGATAAGGAGTTTGACTATTCCATTCTAAAAGTTCAATACATGCTTCGGAAAACACCTGCTTGGTTAAATTACGTGTAAACACCACTAGATCGTTACCCGATACATTCAACTCGTGATTATTAAGGTGCCGTAACAACCAAGCACGCGTGTTCTGCAAACCATCTGTAAAAACAAAAATTATTTTGTATAATCTAACTATATTTGTAATTACCCGGATGAATGGAAAGATAATCCTCAAACTTTTTCCTTTCAAGTTCAACACTATGAGCTATTATATCAGGCCTAACCATTTCAATAGTAAAATTAGCCATATCAAGTGCCATTAAATCTAAAGTCTAAGTTAAGGCGAATCAAGTATTAACTTAGACAACGAAATATATAAAAATTATACCTCTAAAATTCCTTTAAAAATTTCAATGACATCTTCAGTTTCAGACAATTGTTTTATTTTTTCATCTCGTACTGGAGCACACAGTTTAGCCATTACTTGTATTACGTATTGAGCGTAACGCTAAAACTGTGTTTTAGTACTTAATTCGAAGTGATCTAATTCTTACTTACGCTAAAATCTAAAGAACCATTTTCAGCTTGTTGCTTAATTAAATCGGTATCCAGTACTTCTTCAATTTGCTGCCTAATTTTGGTATGATGCGGTAGTAAAATGCCGAATAAACCATCTTTTATATTTTCAAGAAGAGCAAACGCCTAAAATTTTTTACTTATTATTGAATTATATAAATTTAATGCAAAATTTAGATTATACTGAAAGAGAATTCCACACAACAAACTACAAAATTTCTGGAAAACAATATAATGAACCATTGCTTGTAGCGTTGTCCTAATACATTTTTTATTATATGTGCAAAAATACCGTTATTTCTAGATAGCATCAGTAATACTTGGAAAAGAAAAAGAAATTGATATTAGTAGTAAGTAGTTAACGTATCTAAAGATAAAAATCTCGAAATCAATTGTTGGTTTATTCCAGTCAAAGTTACAAGTGACAATTCCTAAGAAAATTATAGACAAGCGGTTTTTGATCGATGCTCAGTAAAGGTCCAACAAAGAATGACTTAATTGCTGCGAACTTATATTAGACTATACGATATACATATAACCATATTTCGGTTAGAATTCATACTAAAATAAAATACACTTTTAGTATACGTTTACTGCTCATTATTAAGCCCATCCATTGTTGTCACATGTTGGGCTACATAATGTACCGTCCATGTCTGTAGACGGTTTGTATATAAAAGCGACGTCTGCAGCGGCTAATTCTGAACTATTTTTTATATAATGAAGTTTATAAGCAGTACAATATAAAGCTCGACCAAAAATTTTGCATTTACACATTTTGATGTTTATATAATCGTATTTTGACTATATACACATGGATACCTAGATGAGCCCGAAACGGGCTTAATAGCGTTTCTTCAGACTAGAAAGCGTAGCGTTTATATATTCTACGGGCTCAACAGCAACCGGTTTATATATGTCTATATATGTCTATATATGTATATATATATATATATATATATATATATATATATATATATATAATGTACTCAGACAAAAGCCTACCCGTATATAGTTAGGGGGATCCTCAGCTAGTTCTTCTCGTAAGATATCCCAAAAAGCTCTATGCATAGTATCCTTAAAAAGCTTTTGTACAGTATTTGGAGCAGGTTCAGCCCGTTCCAAACGAAAGTCTTTGTCAACAGCGATTTGATGAACCAGTGCCATATCTTTCATTCCATTTGCAGCTTTAATAATTTCTTCTAGAGAAATAAACTTTGGTGGTGAAGCTGCAGTCAATCCGCTGGCTATCAAAAATTGTTGAGATGTAGTCCGCTGTCTACAATTACATTGTATAATTTAGTGGTTTACTACAGAAGTAAAACATACCGTTTTCCTGAATTTGAAGCACCATCATCGCTAGTACTTGAACACTCACTTTGTGTTCTAACTCTAGTAGCACTTTCATTAGGTTCATGTTTGTTGTTATCTTCAGAATTCATTTTGGGGTACTAGAAATAAAAGTAGGTCAACGTTTCTATTTATAAGATACTATTAAGTAACAGGAAGTAAAAATGTTCACAAGGTTGGCAGAATCAACCAAAAAAAAATCTTTTTGTTTCATTAAATCCCAGATTTGCCGCGCAATTGCATTTTGATTAAAAATCATTTTAGGAATTACTTACGTTATGTGGAAAAATATCACAAAAATTTTTCCTGGTAATAAATAGCAACCAAACGTCAAAATAATTACAGCTGATTTTTTGTTTACCAACAAAGTATTTTAAAACAAAAAATTTTCAAAATAAAGAATGCCAACCAATACGCTCGAAAGTATTCTACGTTGTATGTCAGTCTGGATAGCTGGATAGTGTCGATAATTAGCAGAGTAATTACTCACTTTAAGCTAACAATAAGAATTAAGTTAAATCTATAATGTTATTTAATTATTCAAAATTTGTATTACTAGAATACCTTAAAGCGATTACTTTGCGAAAAGAGGTACCAACTTCATCTTTGCCAACTTCGACTTTTATAAAAATATAATTGTAGCCAAATGTCACTACAAATAATGTAAAACAATAAAAAAGTTGTCTGTTCTGCTGTTGTCTTTGAAGGTTAAATTACCAAATGTGACTGCTCGTTTGCCTTGAATATCATAATGGATTGTAACATTCATACATTAAGTGACATTTATACAGAAATTGAGACCACAGTAAATGAGCAATTGACATTGATTTTGCAGTTACAAAATAACCCTGAGGGTTTACTTAAGAAACATAACTTAGACAAACTTGAATTGGATGTTTGTAGCAAATTTGGTGCTTTAGTAGTACAGGATAAATCTGAGGATGCAAATATAGAAACGGAAATAAAAAGTTTGGATAGTTTATTATCGAGCTTCATTGTAGATACCAAAGAGAAAAATTGGCTGCACTTGAACAAGAAACTGCAGGACTGTGTGTTAAGCACTGAGGAAGAGATGTTTAGAAAAGGGTTGCAGATACATTACAAGGTAATAACAACTCCAGCCATAAGTGCTTTTGGCTATTTGAATTTACTAGAAACACTTGATCAATTATCCACTCTATTACATCCCGAGGTAGTAGAACAACGTACAAAAACTGTTTTAAAACTACTTTTAAAAACGCAGTCGGAGTTGTTAAGAAACACCAATCCATCCAAGTCAAAAAATGTGGAGAAAGTTATTGCACATTTTATTGTTATGTTAATTTCGCATACAGATACACTTAAAATCCTAGCACAAGTAGACATTAAAGCTTCTTGGTTTCAAAAGTTTACATATAGCGCACCTAATAGAAAAATAACTTTTTCTTACTTTAAAAAGACTAATTTAATCAATTACTTTTTAACGCTGGTTATCAAACACCCAAACACAGACGAAAATCTAATTCACTGTATTTATCTACTAAACCATTACTTTAACTGGCACCAAGCATTTTTTATTTTTCAATTTAAAACAGAAAAAGCATTTGCTCTTGAAGAATTTGTCATTGGTCTGTTAAAAAGGATAAATTCACTTGATGATAAAAGCAACTCCGTAAAGCAACCCCTCGGTAGTTTGTTGAGAATCTTGTTTAAGAAACAACCTAATTTGATAATAAATTCTGATACTAGCAAAAGACTTTTCGAACCACTACTTTTTCAAAACAAACCATTATACGTCACTGTAGGAACAAATACACACGTTTTAGAGATTCTTAATAACATCTGTAAAATACCCAACGCTTTTAAATTATTGTTAGAATCCAAACCAATTAAAGGTAACAGCAATAAGTCATCCATAGTAGAAAAACACAATGTAGTTGAAGTTATGACAAATTTAACCATAATGTGTATTCGAACTTTTATTAATGACAGTGAAAAGCAATTCTATATTGATAATAATGTTTTTAATATTATCAATTGCTGCCTTAATTTATTAAACACACACGTGCAAATGCTTAATTGTGCAAATTTCACAAAGCTAATCGATATTCTTCAAGATCTGTATAACATTGTTCTTAATTACAACTTTAGTACTGATTTTTACAAAATTAAAGTTGCCACTGTTTTATGTATTTTGATTGAATTGGATTACGGCGTGCTGAAAATTTTGGCAAATAGAGTTTTGAAAGAAGTTGTTGAAACTGTTTTAACAGATTTTCGTAAAAGTACTTGGTGCAATTTTGTGTTAAGTTTAGCACACACTACAGAAGGTCTAATTCTGATTGAAAACAACTACCACATAGTTATAAAGCAATTATTGTTAAATATTTGGACAGCAGAAAAAGAAGAAAAACCATATGAAGTTTGTTCACGCGCATTCTTACAAGTTATTACTAATCTTAATAATTTCCACGTTATAAAGGCACTATTGCAATATGAAAATGAAGATACAATTTGTGGTAGTCAGGAAAAACCAGTAACCTTATCTGAGTTAATTGAAAATTGCTTGGATGTCAATTACTTGGGTACTACAGATGTGGTTTTAGGTTTGCAATCTGTACAAATTTTAACTACAAACTTAGATGTCTTGCTGTATTTGGAGCACAATTATAAACTTCAGGTGATTTTCATCTCTACTTCTATTTCACTTTTGTTCGTTTTTAAGTGTTTTATCGTTTTTTAGTTACGCACTCTCTTATAAAAACGCACTGTTTTTTTTTTAAGGAAAATCTTATAGAACTGCAAGATAGGAGTAACTCTAAGTACTGTGAAAATAGTCCAAACGCCATGGTAATTGATGAATGCAGTTTGCTCAGACATTACTTGTTATTATCACTTAAGTACATTGGCTCAATTAACACCGGCATTAACGAGAGACTGCTAAATAATAGTAAAATACTTACGGCACCACATCAATCTATGTAGGTTTATAAAATATAACTTTTTTAAAATTGAGGGTTTTTTTTAGATTTATACCTAGGACGTCTAACGCTTTGCAAAAATTTTTGCATAGTTATAAAAATAGTGTACATGATCATAACTGGGTGAGTCAGGCGAAGAAATCTTTTCGTATCAGTTGTAACAGCAAATACAAGGTAATAATCACAGTTTCTTATTTTGTTAAACTAATATTACTGTTTTCTAGGCATCGATTGTTTTAGATTTGATTGAACAAGTGCTTAAATCTCTGTCAACGAAGTCTACTTGGCCTTCCTTAGATATTGTGTTGTATGGATTATTTCCCGAGGATTACTACGGAATAACTACAGTTGTACAGTAAGTGAAAAACAACTATTTGTTGCGTAACTAATATATATAAAAATGAATGTTTGTATGTTTGTCTTCTATGCGTTCCTATACCATTCATCTGTTCACGATGAAAGATGAAGAGGTTGTTCTACGTATGCGCGTGAAGGTTTGTGGTTAATAAATTAAAATAAATAAAAAACATTAACTTTCATAGATATAGATTATTTATAAAAATATATCATATACTTACATGTGTATTTTTTATTTTTGATTATCAGGAACTTTCAGGGGCGTAGACAAAAAACCTCTTAAAGTAATGCTACAGGAACGCATAGAGAACAGACATGTATATACCAGGTGAGACTTTATAAATCCATCAATATTGAAATAAATCAAGACAAATCAACAAAGCTTATTAGGAACAATTGTTGCAAGTGTGTGGACTAAATTTGGAAAATTTTAGCTTCTCAGTGGTACTACTGCATGTGACTTGTTCACGCGTTGGAAAACCGCTTGACTTGTCCCCTAATATCCAAAGCTTTGGATATCCACTTTAGATATCTATTAGACATTCAGCAGACATCTCTTGTTAGTCTATAATAGAGAACATATAACAAGAAAAAAATTAAAGTTTATTAGACTGCATTTTAATTTATAAGCTTTTATATATAAAAAATATGTACTTAGATATTTTATCTGTAATTCTGTCTGCTTTATATCTGTTTAGTACGTCTGTGGGATATTTATAAGATATCTCTTGTAGACATATTATATGGACATTTAAGATACCTATTTGATATCCACAGGATGTATAATGTGTTATATAGGGATGCAACGCATGCCAGGTATAGCTGGTATAATATATTAATTAGTAAGTCCCATTAATATATATATATATATATATATATATATATACGTATACATCTATCCTTGCCGGACCCGCCATATTCTTCAGACCACCTCAGACCTACTAAAACTAATCAACTAATATCTGTATATATTATCAATACGGATTCTATTTAATAATAAAAATCTTGTTAAAAGTTGAGGGGTAAAAAATTCTCAAAAAAATATTTTTTGTTACGTTTAACAAACGTTTTCAAATCCAACACATAACACCGTTTTTTCACACCCTTTTGTATATAATTGACATAGCTTACCAACGTTTTCAGTTCCAGCAATGTTGACAAGCGTACGGGTCTAGTATGCTGGTTGTACGTTTACATAAAGTATTTTTTAACGGGAATATAAGAATTGCTGTTGTTAAATAGTTTGTTCAAAAATTGCATGAGTGCAGTTAAAGAATAAAGAAATTATTATTTTTTATTGACGTCAAGTTTAACTATTATTTCACTTTAATAGCTTTTTAAAGAGTTTCTTGAGGATTTTACGTGGAACATCAAATTTGAAATAAAGCTTAAAAATTATTTTTAAATTGGTTTTACTCTCAATTGATATCCAAGATTTTGTTTACGTTCATACAAGAAACACAAACTTTTAAATATTATTTTCTTATTGTAACAAATTAGAGTAGTTTGAATTATAAACTAAATAAATTAAATTGAATTAAAGTTTTGAATATAAAATACACAATTTTTGTAAATATTTAGTCGCCATTGGTGAGTTTTGCAACATCGTTCCCTTCTGTTGTGGTAAAAGTCAAATGTTTTTTTCTGTAGTTTGTTGACTAAATGCTATGTTATGGCTATTAAAGTACTTTTTTCGAGTTATGCCAATGGTCGTTGAGTTTCTTAACGTTTTGTTGATGATGCTGTCACCTCTCAGAAATTCTTCTATAACTATTGTCGTCTTTTGTTTTTTGTTGTATTATAAATTGGTATCTCATTTAGCTGTTCTTGCGTAATAGGTTACGTTTGTGGTTGGTCGATCGATTTTTCTTTTTTTTTGGGTTTGGATTTTTGTCAATGTCACGAAGTGCATAACCGTTTTTCAGAGCAAGTTCTTGACGTGTTGTTTCTTTTGCAACTGCAAATATCAATCGACGTGTGTTCTTTTCCAATAAACTGAATGCGTCAGTTGGTTTTTGATTGTTCGTTTATTTGCACAGAGAAATTTTCTAGCACAGCTAAAGACATAAAAACTACATTTAACCTAACTTCATCAACATGCACTTCTTAGTAGTAATTTTGAAAGTACAATGATTTTTGTCCGATAAAAGAATATGAAGAAATTGAACTGATAGTTAATTTAAACAATAACTTTATTGGGTCAGACGTGGTACCATCTACATTGTTAAAGTAATGCTGCTCCTGCTGCGCGGATATCATTAAAAATTTGATAAATACATTTGTATTCACCGGAAACTTTTTTTTAAAGGCACATACAATTCCAGTATTTAAAAAGGAAGACAAATATGATTTAAATAATTATAGGTTCATATTAGTATTATTCTTAATAAAGAAATTATTTGTAAAAATTATTTCTTTCAAAAATAAGTATTCACATTTTGACGATTTTACATTAAGAAATTATTTGTGTTTATTCGATTTGGTTGAATAGTTCACCATATTATTTTTTTTTATTGTTTAAACATTGGCTGAAAAATGATTATTTAGAATGTAATGATAGTAAACAAAAACGCAAAACGGCGAAAACTTGAAAGTACCTTAGCCATTTGAAAATAACAATTTAACGACAGGGACAAAGAAACGATAACCTTCTTGTCTTGTACATAAATTACTTTTCATTTTAATTTTTGAATAAAATGTTTTTTTACAAATATAGCAAGATCGACCGTTCTAAACATCTAAATCTAAGAATCTTATAAACACCAATACCGACAAAAATACAAAACAAAGTTGTTTCTTGCAAAATGCATCTTGCGTTCAAACGTCACTGCATTCAAACTTCTCCACGTCCATACGTTTCGCGTTCAATCGTCTTTTCTTTCAAACGTATTGCGATCAAAAAACTTGCGTTTAAACAAGCCATTCCGATAAATCACGTATTAATAATAAGAACGGCAAATTTCCAATTTTTTTCCACTTCCATTGTACGCAAGATGCTACAGTAGTTGTTAATGTGGCTCAGAAACTGATATTAAAGTGGTTCTCTAAAATTTAATATGGTACCGTCTAAAAATGGAACAAATTTTTATTTCCTAAAACAGATGCAACACCAACGCCTTAAAAAGTTCACTAAATAGAATCTCAGTGTAGAGTATACATAAAATAAACAGATCACAGCATCCAATGCAGTATCTAAAAATATTAACTACATACTAGACTGGGGCACATAACAATACATCAAATAAAAGTACAATCCATAACATCAAATACAATAAAGTAAAGTGCTAGTCAAAAGCACACGCTGCTATCCAAAATTATCAGGAAATCTGTCAACATTATTTACTGAACTTAAAAAGAAAGAATAAGTACTGGTTCAAAAACACATGGAAGGTGACAACATTGAGCAAACTCGCGGTTACACCGATCGACCAACTATAATTATGACGGATACAACGTTTGGCAATTTTTTCAGTATTTGAACATGAACGTTATGTTTTTACTGTGCTTCTGTTACTTTTGTTAATTTTCTTACTAATATACTCTCGCATATTTTAGCTATGACAAAGAGCATGAAAATTTCTCTATAGCTTCTGCAGTGTCTTTTATCGTTTTTTTATGCTCTGGTATTATTATTATCTCCTATCCTTTATATATTTTGCTTTCAAGTTAAATAGTTTTGTTAGCATTTCCACACCTTCACTATTTCTGTCGTTGTTTGGCCATATCAGCTACTATACTTTTTTTTCACTTGTTTACAACATATGTTACTTTCTTCCTTGTGTTTTATGTTGTTTTTTTATCGTCTTTTCCTTTTTTTGGGGTCTCATATGCTTGATCTGACACTAACATTTCATGAAAACACTCCTTACAACCTTTTATAATGATTTTTTTCTGATATTTTTTCATCTTTACTTTCTTACTTCAGTTTTGCTTTTTATATCGTTTTAACGACACTATAAAATAATTTTTAGTTTCCAAAGCAGTTTGTTCAATTTTCAATCATCAATACATCATTTCCTCAAAGATGATTTAGCATAGTTTGCTTTTTCTTTAAAATAAGATATTACACGTACAACAATACACACTAATAACCTCTTGTTTTACGCTATGTTACGATTAAACTTTTTTATAAACGCGACAGCTCCTTTGATGTATTGTTTGAGATTTTTGGTATTATACTATTTTTACCATTTTTTGTGAAGTTAAACTTGACATGTAAGAGTCAAACAAAAATTTGTCATAATGAAATTTTGCATTAATTTTTTAGTTTACTACCGTTTTAACAACTTATTCTTTATAATTTTTCTTATTTTAGTTTTTTAGTTCAGTTTTGCCTTTTGTGTATTCTTATCGTTTATATTTTTTTTAATCAAAAAGTGATTGTAATTGTCTCCATATTAGTTATGTTTACTTTTATTAAATTCAAGTGGTATATTTTGCGAATTTACAATCAAACTAATGCTCACTTATCTCAATACCAAAAAACACGTCAATAAAAAAAAATGTTTTTGTTTAAAAGTTGTCATTGTCATAAATTGCCTAGATTTGTTCATATTAATAATTCAAATTTAAAAATAAAATGTATCAGTTATAACAACTTTAACATAAATAGTTTTTCAAATCATGGCAATAACTTTTAAATAAAAAAAGCACGTACCGTATTACTACTTTCGGTTAAATATCGTTTGCAAAACTTTAAAATAGTATTAAGAATAAATAACAATGTTGTCACGTTGTGGATTTGGAAACGTCGATTTCATGTATCCACTTGTATGTAAAGATATACAAATTAAACTGAGCGCCGCCTAACAAAGTTTGCTAGAACTACTTTTGTATATGTGTATATGTGTTACCTCCAAATGAAGCCCACCATCAAATTGAATTTTTTTATTTTTTTGGATAAATCACGTCACAATCAGTCTAAATAACAAGAAAACTTTGTCAGGCCCAGAGGTGGGTCTGAGAACGTAAGATTTGGTCTAGTAACGCCGGTAGAACATATCAAATTGGGACTGTGTAAGCGGTTTTATACGTGTATATATATATATATATATATATATATATATAACATTGCACATGTTTTGACCTATTCTTTTTGTTACGATATACAAATCCCAGTTATGGTGTTTGTTCAATGTTCATTTATTTGGAACACAGTATACAAGTAACTGTTTAATACACAGCAATAATAACTATTAGTTTAAGATGTAGCTAGTTTATCATAAATGTTTCAGAATAAACAATCTTAATCTAATTTACAAAAGTAAGTACTTATGTGTTTCAATTTTTGCTTAATCTAATATAATATAATATAATAAGTTTACTATTTGATCTTAAACATAAAATTTTGGCATTATAATAGTTTTAGGATAGGAGCACAGAGCCAAACTGATAACAATATCCTTAGACAGCTAAACACTAGCTAAAGTACTTTTATATAAAAGATTTCAGAATTGGAGTTCTCTCTTGTGTAAGAGGTCTGCTGGATTTGCGCCAATAATACACTTAATATTGCGCAAGTTTTTGCATTACTTCATTAAACATAAAAGTGAACAATACTTAGGTTTACATAAAACTTGAATAAAACGTAATGGCGTAACACTAAATTTTTTCCCGGGCTGTGTCTTCTATCCCTAACTAACCTTTTAACTAAAAAAGCGCGAAATATGAATTTAAAATACCTGGGTGTTACACTCGCAACATCCATTTTTTAAATCTTGTTTGTAAATTGTTTCACTGTAATTTATAATATACTGAGCGACATTAAAAGTGTTACATTCAGAAGCAATGAGTTCTCCAATTTGATTTTTTGGCAATGCGGTAGTCTTACATCAGAGTGAAATAATATTTGCAAGAAATCTTATTAACATGTAATCCGAAATAAATTAATAGTGTGTTTGGTGACCCAGTAGCTGAGTACACTTCTGTACATGTCTAAGCATCGATAAAATGAGATGGTCGATGCCTACTTGTGGTACCTCGTTCCAAGCAAATTGAACTTCGTGGATTTGGATTAACTGTGTCAGTCTGTGGAGGATGGTGCAGAGTGGACAGGCAACTTTCCATCACATCCCACACATGTTCGATGGGATTTAAATCAGGCGAACGGGGTGCCCATGGCAAAACAATAACGCCTGCTTCTTAGAGGAAGTCTATAGTTTGACGAGCAATATGGGAATATGCGTTGTCTTGCTGAGAAAAGACGTATAGACGCCATCTAGATAAGGGAGTAAAGTGGTTTGTAGGACATTATCAATATAACGCGTAGCTGTCATACTGCCTAGAATAAAGACAAGTGGTGATCGGCTACCATTAGTCCAACAGTACTGTGTACATGCTTTTCAACAGCAAACCCAATATCACGTTGCTCTCTACGGCGGCGTCTTACCCCAGTTAGCACAAAGACATCTTTAAGAGATCTTAAAGGTGTATCCTTGAAGACAACAGGTGTCGTAAAAAGATGTCACTAAGACATCTAAAAATGTCATTCTTTTTTTAAGGAAATTATAAAAAAAAATCGAGAATATAAAGACTGGAATGTGAAAATGTTTATTATTTCTATAATGTTTCAACAACATACGCACTATCTACATTAAAATAAAAAATTCATAACAAAAATAATGTTTCAAAATTATTGTTTATTTCAACATAAATGACTATCAAAGAACCAAAAACTACACTAAAAAGGTATCAAGAACCAATAACACGTATTTAAAGTAAAAAAAGTTCAAATAATTAAATTATGTAGTTAGATTTGAAAGTAAATACTATTTCATCTTACGTAACGTACATGTTGCTACAAATATAATTTTTGAAATACAAAATAGTACCATTATAGTACATACAATTTAACAATGGAGCAGTGATAAAATGATTATATCGGTATCAAACCTAAGTTTTACACATTTATAGTCTACTTCGCTAACATTAAAATATTCTAAAGGTCCTAAATGAATTTCTTTGGTTTCAAAAATACTAATGTATTAATACACATGGACTAATATAAAAAAAAATTTCTAAAGTTATACTTTCTACCCAGAAACTTTATTTCTTTATTTAATTGTAGTATATTTTCAATAACAATAATATTATTATTTTTTAGAATGCAGCAATTATCTGGAAAACTAATCTTCAATGTAAACTTTTCAAATGAAACAGCCTTAAATTGCTAAGTATTTAAGTCACAATTTTCAATTAGAGGTCCGTTTCTGTGTTCATTTTTAAGTAGAGGAAGATTAGTACTGGCTTGTCGATTTATAAGTCTTTCAATTTTTTCAGAATATTTTTTAACAATCTGTTGTAGAGGTTTCTCATTTTTTCTCAGCGATTTCAAAATACTTTGTAAAAAATTTTCAAATGCGCTAAAATTATCTATCGGGCCATGAAGTTTTACATCATCTGCTATATGAAGTAAGTTGTGTATGTACATTGTGGGATGTATTTGTAATACCGTACAATTGTTGAAAAGTTTTTACAAACAATTTTAATAGTTCCGTGGCGTAGGGTAAAAATGAACTATGTCTTTGACTTGACAAGATTGAAAATGCTACATGCAAACACTAAAAATTTAGATATCGGTCTGGGGTCAAATGCTTTTTAAAAATTATAGGACCAATATAGAAAAGTACCTGGCGAAACTCCGTTGCTTTCCACCTTTTTAAATCCGATAAATTTCTCGGTTTTCGGTTAAATTCAATTGGAATATTACTAGACAAATTAAGGAGAGATTGGGAGATAGCAGTAACTTTTGCATGTGGAATTTTGGTTTGTGGAGCTCCAAAACATAACAAATACAATTTTTTTTAACCATTCCTAAGCACACCAGGTGCATATAATCTAATGGAAAACTATTAATCATGTCTAAGTTAAGGTATTTCTTCTAAAATTGAATAACCAGTATGATGATCTTCGCCATTCTGTGCTTTAAACTGTTCATCTGTTTTTAAGACCAAGTTGTCTATCTCTCGGAAATACATTTTGTCTTTAAATGAACCGCGAATGTAACATTTAGAACAAGATGAGTATCCTGTGTGCCCTCTAATACACTTCACAAAAGATTTGGCTGGTGCATCACATGTAATTGCTTTTATTTTTACTTGGAAATGTTTACCATTAGCTTCTAAGCCATTATGTGTCAATTTTACAGCATCTTGCACAAAATCATAAAGAAATTTGTTGGAATTTTCTGGTTTATCATAACCATGATACAGGCCAACCATCGCTACACATTTAATTTTTCCAACAATAGATATAAGGATCGGGTACACCTGACTTTTGGATAACGGTAAACCATCTACATTTACATTTATTTCTAAAACGTTAATGTTTTTGAAATAGTTTTGTTGTGAGTTCAGAATACATATGTTCAATTGCTAGTTGCAATCCAAAGTGGTAATACTGGCCAGGCATTACTTCTTTCAGATTGACAACTCGGACTGTATGAAGCAATGTACGTGCATCTAAAGGCAAATCTTCGCCTACATAGGTTTGAAGAAGTTTGAGTAAATCTGAAGTTGCATTATTTGGAATGTTGTGTTTTTGAGCATAGTCTATTAACTTTGATTTAAGTGGTATTGAATTTGCAGTACTTCTTGAGATATCTGCTCCCATGTGGACTATGATAGAATCAGGTTCAGATTCTGTTTCACTTGTTTGTTCAACAGTTTCAATACCAATTTGATGTTCCAAAGTGTAACTGATTGAACATAAATGAGATTCTTTATTTATAAAAGATTTGTTTTTAGATACCTTTTGATAAGAATCATCATCATTCTCTTTTACGTTAGCTCTTTTGACACGCATATAATATTTTTGAAAGTTTCTTTCACTCATTGTAACATTGAAGCTATCTTAATTCTGAAATCAAAACAAACCAATGTTTAATCTTCTAAATTGTTAGAAAGCTATGCATGCTGAGATTCTAGGTAGAAAGTATGAAATCAGTTATTTATGTAACTTGGTGCTCACAAGAATGAAAAACTAAATGTAATTAAGTGGATACTAAACAACATTTCAAAAGATGATTTAGATTAAAAGTTTGTAAAAATATTTGCTTTTAACAGACACATACACACTAAATTTTAGCCTTATTACTTCTCTGTCTATCAGATGCCCTCCTAAGCCACTGAACAGCAACTTCAATTTCTTCATTGTTTTTGGATAAACCACTTCTTTCCGCTGATTCTGAAAAAATATATACTGAATAACAAAACAACAGTGAAGCAAAAATTACAAACTAAAGTTTTTAACTACTGAATTTTTAAGTGATTAGTTAGAAACTAATAGGAAGATATAGACTCTGCTACTGCATGAAATTTCACTGTACCAGTTGAAAGAGTAGATAATTTTTTAAAAAATTGAACAAACAATTACTTAATGCATTTCATATTTACTTACTTATAACAACTTTGGAGATGTTAAGATTCTTAAATTTTCTTTTGCCCTTCAAACCCATCCAACTAAAACATAGAGCCTGTGAATTTGTCATTAGTAGACCAAGACATCTTTTTATAAAATCATAGATTGTGCTCCCGCCTACTTTTGAAAGATCCAATACCTATAATATGTAATGCGATTTTAAAAGGCTGCATTAATATTTTTTTAAATGTTTACCGCTTTATTAACATTATCTTCGCTAGAGAAAAATGATTCCAGTTCTTCAAAATCGTGATTGTTATCAATACGTAATTTAATTTTACAGTCTTCAAAAAACTACTTTTATTCATTTCCAGTTGTTTGTTGTTATTAACCATAATGCTTACATCTTTTCTTAGGTCTTTTAGCAATGTTAAGGCATCACCTAACATTTCTGTGAGTAGATTAGTTCTTTTCACTAACTTTTGCAGGGTGTTTTCTATAACTATATTCAAAAAATTAATATTTTAAGTTATATTCAAGTACTCATAAAGAGTTTCACTTTACTTTACATTTACTTGTAAAACAGATGGTTAAACTTTCAGAATAAATCAGAGAAAATTGTCCATCGCCCGAGACTGTGATTTTATATGTAACTGATAAAACTAGTAAATAATTACTTCAAAAATACAATAAAAGCAAGCGTACCTTATTCCTTACTGCTGGTTATTACGTATTCGTTAGCATCATTACAATTCTTAGAATTTGGTTCTACTGTTTCTCGAACTTTTGATTGGCCTAAGAAAAATTTAGTTTAGTGAAACATGCTCTTAATATTTTTAAATGTTTGTAAATAAACAAGCTTTTTTCCGGGATGGGTCTACACATTTCAATAAAAACTGTTTGTTTATATGGAAGGAATTTTTTAGAATATTAATTTTTTATTTTTAACGCTGACTTAATTTTGGGAGGCTCTGGTAAATCACTACAATTAAAGGATTCATCACTACTAGATAAAATTTTTTGAACCTTTCTTCCTGATCTTGTAATTTGAATGGGTTGTATAGAATCATCTATTTCACTGTTCAGGTCGCTGGTTTGTTGTGCAAGTTTAGCTTTTTGTGTTGCTAACAAGTAGGTAGTCATCTGAAAACCATAAATAATAAATAAAAATATATGTTAATAGTTAATACAATAATTACAATTTTAGATAATTATTCATTATGGTTTAATAAATAAGATATAAATACTTTCTGACTTACCGAACGTTGCATTTTTAAATATGCGTATTTTGTGAGTTGCCCAGCAAGTGTTCAAAGGTTCCCTTTTTTTAATAGCCTGCCTTAATTTTTCAGGTGGTAATGAGGCCAATGGCACTCATTTGTCCCCTGAATCAACGGAGATAGAACAGCCTCCACTGTTTCGTCATCGAGGAATTGCACTACTGTCCAAGTTTTAGTATCCATTTCAACCGCTAAAGCAAAGTGTAAACAATTTTTTGTAGCTACAATTACAAAGTATGGTAACGTTTTCTTTGATTCAGCAGAATATATACTACTAATGCATGTAATTTAGCTATGTCCAAAAAGTACCGGGATCGAGTTGTGTTTTAATATGCACATGGGTTTACACTAATTATTTGAAACACTCACATCACAACACAAACATATGTAACCATATGCATAAATAAATAAATAAAATACATGCTGTTCAAATTGAATTAGAGAGAAACTGATGAGGAGCTCTGGTGTTTTGTGTTTACCGAAACAACTAATTAGGTTATTTTAGCCTGAGCAACCTCATAAATACATGCATGAAATCTTTGCTGGAACAATGTCTTCAAGCAGAAACAGTATTTACACTTATATATTGTGAAATGTAAACTTCTATTGTCTCTTACTTGTTACTCGGACTGTTCTGCTTTTTAAAAACCCAAAACAGACCCATATACTTCTTGAATAATTCCAACAAGACCACTGAGACTACCTAGATCTCAGCAGTAAGGGCTTTAGAATATTGAGTAAATATATTGTTGCAACGTTGGCAAACTTTACGTTACATAAAGATTAATTACGTAAATTTTTAGTATACAAAATTGTTAATAACTTACCATATATCGTGTTACTATTTACCATCAATTAAATTTTCTCAACCAACGATTATACCGTTATTATACGAATAAAAAAACTTAAACAAACAAACCAAACCTATGATGAATAAAAAAATGACGATCACAATTAAATTTAAAATAAATTGTCAGTAATCTGTCAAGTATTGTATATCTGAATAAAATGTAACTAAATTTTTACGAAAATTAGAAATTAGAATTTAAAACCAAAAATGTAAATAAAACAGAACTGTGTGTGTGACTATGCAAAGATAAAAATATAAATTTTATTAAGTTTTTTTTTCAACTTTTAATATTTCCGCATAAGATATTTAAAAAACATCTTTGAGATGTGTTATTATAGTGCATCTTAAAGATGGTTTTTAAAAGACATCTCAAAGATGTCCATTTTTGATCGTAAGACATCAAGACGTTAATATGACATAAAACAGACGTTTTTAAGATATCGTGTACTATTTGGGACCTTTCTACGTCTATCGTGGATACTTAGACATAATCGCGTTTTATCGCTGAAAATCACATTATGCCATTCTGCCTTCCAATATTGCCGTTCTCTGCACCAGTTCAAACGTTGACGACAGTGATCCGCAGTTTAAAGCATCGAATGCGGCGATATAGTGTACGCATAGTAACAGGTCTACCTTTTTCTCCAAACCATTAGTGAGCAATTTAATGTATAATAGCAAAACGGTATCGTAGAACCAGTTGTCTGAAGCGCCTACCTTGATGCTCTGTGGCACGCCTCGGTTGACCAGCGGGTCATCTTCGTGTTCCTCTACTTTCTTCTATCCACACAGGACCCACTCGTATTATCATCCTTAGATTACAATTAACACGGCGGCCAAATTCGCGATAGGATAAACCAACATCTCGATAGACAACAATTCTACCCCCGTGAAAGTCGCTAACATGGTGATAATTTTGACGTCTCCGAGCTCGAGGCATTTTGTCATGCTCAACAGTAGTAGACGGAGACACAAATAACTAAATATATATCTACTAGTCAACTCTCATAAATCGGTTTCTTTATAAAAAAAACTAAGCGATAAAATTTTGTTTTCGCAAAAAAAATGATAAACAGTTGACATAGTTACCATAGCATGTTTTAAATATAGTGATAATGTTGCCAAAAAATCAAGTTAAAGAAATTACTCCGTCTGAGTGTAACACTTTTAATGTCTCCGAGTATATTTTTTAGCTGCATGGATAACGGATTAAAGATTCGAGGTCCTAGAAATTGTATTGACTTTTGATCCGTTTTCTTATTTGCGTTTTTTATTATATGGTTTTCATTTCCTTTATCCCTAGAATTATGATTGTGGTTTAATTGTTTTTTGTTATTATATTGGTATATAAGTAAATTGTAAACAAATTTCTCTAATAGCATAATGCATTTTATGTTCATGATTACATATCTTAGTAGGAAAAGAATTTTGAGAAAAAGTTTTTGAATTACTTCCAGTTTTTTGAGATGCGTGCTGGCTGCTCTCTCCCATCCTATGATTCCTTACTGAAGATGGATGTATACTAGTTCACAGTATATATTCTTTAGGTTTGATTGACTTAGGATTGGTTATAAGGCTTTGAACTTGACTAGGATTCCTCTAAGCTTTTTAATTCTGATGTTTATATGCAAATCCCATTTTAAGTTGGCATCTAATTAAATTCCTAGGTAGTATTTTATGTTCGGACATGGTTCTATCTGTACTTTATCCGTAACTGACACCCTGATTTCAAATTTTTTATGTTATTGTATTGTAATTTTGACATATAAATGGAATATATTTGGTTTTGTTAAAATTTTTTGTTAACAGTTTGCTATCAATCCAAGTTTTGATTTTCAGTAGGTCATTTTCTGCTTTTTATTAGAGATTGCTGCAGGTATTGTGCTTCTATAATATAGCCGTGTTATCAGCAAACGATATGGTTTTAGATTTTTTCTGTAGATTTGAAATCGAAAAGCTCATTTATATATATATTGAAAAGAGCATTGGACCTAAGACTGTATCTTGTGGTACTCCACATTCTACTATTCCTTCTTCGCTCAAAGTGCTCTCACATACTGTGATCTTCCACTCAAATAAGTTTGGAATAGTTAGCTTTGACTCAGATTACTATATTATTAAGGTTTACTAGTAGTTGTTGATGGTTGACTGTGTCAAAAGCTTTAGCCAAGTGAATAGATACACGCAATGTTTTTAAATCGGGGTCAAGGTTGCTTTGGATTTCCGTTAAAAGTTATTGTTATATATGCGTGGTTACATATTAAAAACGTTGGTTAACAACAACAATATATGTTAAGTAAGACCACATACTTGATTTACATTATTTACGTTACATCTGTCGGTATACGTCTTATTACTTTTGTCTCGTGGTCACGAATGCCGTTGCACCTTCTTCCGCTCGTACGCTAACATCTCTTTCTTGCGATTGCTGAGTTAGACGCGCGTCATATAAATGTTCATACATTACAGTTATATCATTCCACCTTGTGTTGATTTCGTTTGTTGAAATCCATATTGAGATGGGGATCCACCGGAAACTAGAGAAATAGGTCTGTAGTTTTCTGTTACATCTTCGTATCCGTTTTATTTATAATGGCTTGACAATTTCCATTTTGAATTCTTTGACGTAAATATCGGTTTCAAACACTATTCACTGCTATGGCTATTGTATTAGGTAAAAAAAGGTTTTATTAAAATTTCATTTGTTTCGTAATCAATTCCAGGTGCTTTGTTTATTTTCAGTCCTTTAATACTCTGAATTTAACTTTTATTTGTTGGTACGATAAATTACGTATTTTGGTTGATTCTTATGTTGTGTTTGTTGAGTGTTTGGAGCTTCTGTATCTTGTTTGCTAAAGTTTTACCAACGCTAATATAATGCTTATTGAATGCATGTGCAATTTCTTTTCCTGTGGTTACTGTGATGCCTAAATTCTATTTGCTTTATCTCACATTTATTTCGATTTTGTTGAGGGGGAGTGCGTTCACTATGTAACGTTTGCTGCCAATCTTATCATTCAACATGTCTCTGAAGAAATTATTTTTAGCAGTTCTAATTAATGCGTTTAGCCTATTTCTATATTTAGTATACTTCGTCTTGGTATCCTCATTAGGGGAGATATTTCTTCTAATTATTATAGAGTTGTTTTGTATTTATGACTTTACAAGTATTTTAGTTATCCATTGTTTTCTTTTTAAATTTTTACTGTTTATTGTTATGGCTTCTAATATTGATTTCTGAATTACATCTATAAGGTATTGAGCTGCCTTTTCTGGAATTTTTTCTTCGCTCACTTGTTCTAGGATATTTTTAGTTTGTCATTGTACAATCTTTTTATGTGGCTTATATTATTATTTGTAGGAGTTTTTATTTTGTCTACCAATTTGAATGTTTATTATCGTACAAATGGCCAATTAAATTATTTTTAAACACGATTGGATTGCAGGCACTTAGGTTATTATTCGTTTTTATGAATATGTGATCTAGACATGATTTTGAGTTGTTTACAACTCTTGTGTGTTCATTGATTAATGTTATGTATCCTGTGTGATTTAATGTTTAGGTGGTCATTACTGATCATACTTTCCGAGTATATCAACGTTGATGTCACCTACTAAAAAGTTGTATTCACCTTTTAGTATATTTATAATGTAATTTTCTAGTTCTTTATTAAAGACATATGATGTTGATATATAGAGCGCAGTTATGATAAATGTTTTATTATTAATTTAATGTATGCTACAACTCTGTCATTCTGATTAAAATATCCTTGTATATTATGTTATATACGTTTAAGTTAAAATAAGTTGGATCAGGTATATATTTCTTAAAATACCATAATGTCAAGAAAACATCAAACTGGTTTGTAAATAAAGTCATTTCATCATAATGTTTTGTTAGACTTCCTAATGTTCTCATAAAGTATGTTAAAATTTGATTTTTCAATCCCTATATAGCTTAAGTTTACATTGTTCTTTTTGTTAACTATTTCTGTTGTAATATCGTTATTTTTATAATTTCGAATATACTGATTCATTATCTTAATAATTATATTTGATTCTAGTTGCTGCCATGTTTATAATATATTTATGCGTCATACTTTCTGTATATAGTATGATGGGTGATTTGCATTATGGTTTAATTTGTATTTTATATTGGCTTGAGTACAGTTTGTGCAGTTGATTACCTTTTGCTTTTAAAATTATGTTTGTACCTTTGTGGTGGTCTTCTATATTATTTCCGACTTAGTAATAATTTTTGCGTACGACAGTTTCACTTCGCTGTTTGTGTTAGTACTTTGCATGTACAAACCTTCTTCTTTAGGAGTTGATTTTTATTTTACATTTCTTGTATTCGTGTTTTCAAGTGACTGTAGGGGGCGCTGTAGAATTTTATCAAATTTTTATTATGGCCGCCAAACGGCGTCAACGCGAGGTTTGCACAAACGTGCTCACGTTTTAGTGTTAAAATTCTTTGTTAAATAGCGTCAAACAACGTCAATCTATTAATAATGAATCATGTTTGAGCCCTGCATTGAAATGGTAGACATTATGGAGTTAGTGGGCGACTTTAAACGGCCCTATATTGAAGGTTCGGCGACTTTAAAAGCCGAACATATTGTGGAGTGCGGTATAATTAAGAATTCTGAATCAGAGCAACAAATTGCAGCCTTATGTTTGCAAACTTCTTGGAATTTGAATGGTATTCCACATGAAGTTCGAATAAATATTGGGTAAAATATTGATGACAAAGTAATTACCGTATCGTGCAAGTGCAAAGCAGGCAGTGGTGAATGCAAACATGTTGTTGCTATGTGCATGTATTTAAACAGGTGGGATTTAATGAATTTGTATATTTGTGAGTGCTTTTGCTCATTTACATCATTATGGGGATTGGGTTTATAAAATATTTAAATCTGTACATTTTAGAATCCCTTTACAAAACCTGGAAGACTTGAGCTGTACCGATATGATGCAGCAATGGGGAAAGATAAAAAATGATGTAAAGTAACATACGAACCACAACCAATTATAAATTTTTGTCATGTTGACAAAAAAATTAAGGTAAATGTGATTGAAGTTGCTGAAGATTTGAGGAAGCAAGTGCTGAATTTACTTCTTCAAGGTAATACATGCAATACAGTAATATACCCGATTTGAAGAATTTTATTTCACAGAAAATTTAACAGATATATGCATGTGTGCGGTCTTTTTAAAAGCGTGAATGGGTTAATGTAATAAATATTTAGCACTTTTTGTTGCTTATAAAGGTACTTGTTTGCTTGCTTTTTAGGAGCTCCAGGGTCGAACTTGGCAGCTCATCGCCAGTGTAGAAAAGAGTCTGTTGTAATTGAACAGACTGCAACCCACACCATATGTGAGAATTTAAGACCTCAGATAATGGAACTTTTATTAGCTGAAAACGTTTTCTGTTGGGATCTAAGGCATTAAATGCTGAATTGTTGGAAGAATGTTCAGGAGAAGCTGTAGCATTCTACAGGGAGTCTGTCGAAGTGACAATTGTATGTTATTCATTATATACATATCTATATGAAATCAAAACGCGTCCAACAAAATTGGCAAAAAAAATTAATAATGTTATTAACCCTTCATTTAAAGGCAATGTGTATACTGCATATGGAAAAGCAAATGAGCCTGTAGCTTTGCAAGCATATATGAAACAATACAACGATTGTGTAGAAAAAATGGGGTTTATTATAAATTGTCTTGTACCATGGTTGGGATATAGTCCTGACGGAAATGATTTACACAATAAAAAATTAATTGAAATTAAATGCTTAAAAGCTGGTCAAACATATGAAGGGTTTGAATTAGCCAAACATGTAGATTGCCTTGAAATTAATGGTGAAAACATTAGTTTGAAAAAACGGCATAAATATTACGGGCAGGTTCATTTGGGTTTGCTGTTAACAGGACTAAAAGTGTGTGACTTTATTTTATTTTCTAAAATAGGCAATAACTGTGTTGTTGTGCAAGTAGATTTTGATGCCGATTTTGTTTCAAATAATTATCTGGAAAGTGTATTTTTGTAAGTTTTTGCCTTTTATAAAAACCAATATTATGAAAATAAAATGTTTTTAAAACATTAAAGTGAACATCAACTAAATTATAACAAGACACCAACCAGATTTCTTTATTTACATTACGAAAAACAAATGTCAAATATGTATTTACAACAATATATAAAACTATACAGCTCAAATTTATTAATTGCTAAAATAAGTTTTCCTAAGTTTGCTATTCCACATACTATTGTGAAAATGTCATTAGCATATGGAAGAAGTCTCCAAGGAAATTCATGTTTAATTATATTAAAGATTTTAAAACTGCTTTTCTTTGCTTAAAAAGGGTGGGCTTCTGTACAATCTAGTACAACACGAGTACTTTTATAAGCAGCAAAGTGCTTTGGCATATTACGAAGAATTTCTTCTTTGGAAGTCCAAACAATTGCCTCTGTTAAAACTACAGATAATAGCTGTACCATTGAATAAAAATAGTGAGTACATGTAAATACAGTCAACCCGAACAATACACTAATACCGAAATGAAATATTAAGTTTAATTTTGACCATTGTCAGAATAATTCTTCTGCGCATATCTAATTTACATGTTTTACTTGTTTCGTTTAGAAATATACTACAGTTTTGTTCAAGTTTAGGTAGCAAGTCTAAACTCTGAATACCTGTAAATGAGTTCAAATCGGAATCACTTTATCATTTCCATTAATCTTGACTTTTCCTGACACTTCGTATGGAATTCATTTGCTTGACAAGCTTTATCTGCATGAGTAATTATTCAATGTTGAGGATATGTTGTTAATAACATTGAATTATGAAGTTCCAGGAGGGCTTCAGCAGCAGATAACTGTGTTTCCAGGTTTCCAGGATGTCTGGACAAATTGCTTTTTCAGTTGATGGTTCCAGTTCAACATTACTGCAAATAAATGTTAATAACTAATTTTTACTTTCTACTAAAAATATACATTATTTACCTTGTAGTTTCCTGTGCTACAGCATTCGAGTTTCGGTTCTGTAAACGTTCAGTTCTAGCTGCAGCGATTAATATTTTTTTTATATAAGCTAATTTCTCCTAAAGTAGAATGGGTAAATTTTTTGTGGGAACTGCATATTTTTTAAGACGTCGCGTTTTACCAATGGTGGGATCTTAAATAAATACATCTGTGAATCTTCAGCACTTTCGTAATTTGGTTATTTGCTACTTTTTACACTTTCACAGTAAATAAAAACAGTATAACATTCAAAAAGCATTAAATTTACAAACTTGTAAAGAAAAGCCACTAGCTATTCTTTACAGTCAAGCAACTAAATAACAATCCGTTGAGTTTTCCTATATAATTATTATGGGCTTTGTTGTTGTGAAGAGCATAACGATACTACTACATTATCAAACGGTTTCAAAATGAAGCTTTCAAATAGCAGATGATAAGATTATATTTATACGTTTATGAATTGATCCTTACCAAAATAATAAAAGCTTTCACTGGAAAAATGCTCACTGCACACATACATATTGGTAGTCACCAATTTTCCAATCTTTAACAGGATTTACCACCTCTTTTCTAATGTTTTATTTTTTTGGAAACGTGCAACGACACATTTCCGTATTTTCTATTGCTACACTGGGCCACTGAACACATTTTGTTACTGTTGAACTTATAGCACATTCGGGTGGTATGTACCAACACGGAGCGAGAGCACTTCGAAACATATACGCATACGTATAAACCATAGGTATAAACTCTCTATGGTATAAACCTGTGGTTTAAACTATGCTTCGAAAGCAATCGTGTCACGTGACTGAACTGCCCGCGGGTCGCGCTGTGTGGACTGCCGTTGGCGCTGTAATTCAAAATTTAAATGCAAGTGTGCACCAAATGTTTTATGACAGAGGGTACCAAAGACTACCGGGGGCAGGTAGAAAAAAGACATGTGCAGTTTCATTTCTTTTCAAAGTATTACTAAACGTGGACGTATTTATTCAAAATTATTTGATTTAATTTAGAATGTCTGAATTGATTCAATTTGTTGATTTTATATATAGTGATAATGGAAAAATATTTGAAGAAGACGGCAAGATATTATGCCGGGTTTTGAACGGAACCGGTATGAAAACATTTGAAATGAAGTATTTAATATTAATCCGTCTGCTGAAGCATCAAAATCACCAGAAAAAACTTATTCGTCGATTGAACCACAGCCATCCACAAGTAATTATTTTTTCAACTTTTATTTACCTATACCTTCCTTTTTATAACATATAACATAGGCAGAGCTGGGCAATAGTTAACTACAAAGTAGTTAAGCTACTAATCTAACTACTTTATTGTTGACGTTAGTTGTATTCTACATATTCAAGTTACTTTAATTTAATAATGTAACTGTAGTTTGAATAAATTACTTTTTTTGTGTAATCGTATTTAAAAAATAGTTAGCTACTCTTTTTTAACTACAAAAATAGTTAAACTACTTTGTTAATAGTTAACTACTTTACTAGTAATTAAACTACTTTATTAACGGCTTCAATTACATGCAATAGCTACAATTATTCAGCTTGCATTGCAGTTTCGCAGGTTAAAACGTATCCTTCAAGTGATGAACGGTAACGCAGAAGTAAACATGGATGTAAAGACTATTCAAAAAAAATTAATAAATGCAGCAAACCTAATTTGTTTCGAAATGTTAAATGCCACTGATCTAAACGTAAACAAAGTATTACTTCAACAAAATGAAGATTTTTTTTTATTTTGATGAAGCTTCCCAAGTAACCTCAACACGTTTATATAATATACAATAAATATTTTGAACGAAATATTGTAATATTTTAATAATATTTATGAAAACATTTTTTTAAAGTTTAATAATATTTTATAAATGTGCAAAAGTCCCACGTTGGTATATTTAAAAAACATGATTTAAACATTATGCAAAATATTTCCATAACGTTATCAAAACATATATCAAACCATTTTTTAAATGTTATTTGTATCTGTGTATAACATTTCTGAAATCAAATTAAAACATTTAAAAAACTATCTTATAAATATATTATACATGTTTTTTAAATATACATATCATTATTTTTAAAACTTCTAAAAAACTATATACGCATTTTTTCAAACATTTTTCTGATGTTCTATAAATACTTTTAAAATATTTAAAAAATATTCTGATTCAGCATAAAATAAAACATTTGATTACATGTGAAGTGCAATATATTAAAAAAAAAGTTATACATGGGTTTATATAAGTACATGTAATATTAAATAATTATGTAGGTTTGGAAGCTCCTACAGTATCTTCCTGAGTCTGACTGCAACAAAAACAGCATTATTAATTTAATGGAATATAAATACATAATGGATAATAGTGACTAAATAATTAGAAGCAACACCTTACGTAAATGCTCACTGTTACGGATTTTTATAATTTAGCAATGCAAGGTGTTTAAGATTAAGCCACATTCTACGAGTAAATTAAAGCAAATTAGCAAAGTTAGTCAGACGTCAGAGACACTGTTTTATTATTGTGGCGAATTAAATTATATAGAAACTTTTGAAAACCAGACAGACGTAAGGTTATTTACTAAAAATGTATAGAAACGTAATAGAATTATTATTTATTAGTGATAACAAATTACAATACATTTTGGTAATTACAAAAACAAAAAGATTTTATGAGCCTATTTTTTCATTTAAAACATTAAGTTTGGGTTTTAACTGAAAAACAATTAGTGCAAAATATAATCAGTCCTTCATCATCACATTTGCTCGAAATTGTCTAACAGAAACCTTGTATAAGATTTTTCTATTTTCAACATTAAATTACACATAGCCAATTGAAAATATATATACATATATATTTATTGATATTTATGTGGTATAAAATATTGTTATCATGATAAAACCCAAAAATGTTTTCCCCTACATCTAATAGAGATAAACATCCTTGGATAAAAGACTATTGTGTATTATCAGAATAATTAACTTACTTGAGCACTGCCGATAACTGTCTACATTTAGCTCTTACTAGCCATTCACGCATCGGTTTTATTATGTCAGCCTCTATTGCATTTGCTGTTTTTTGATTCATTTGAACGGATTCTAAAAACAATTACATGTACATTTTACAGGTATAGTACTATTTATACATACTTATAACAAGTTTAGCAAGAAAATAGTCCTTACATTTTCTGTTGTCTTTCTGCCCCTCCTGACTATACAGTTGTCCTGTTTCATTACTCAGAATTTGAAACATTATTCTTTTTATGACATCTTTGATGGTTGTCCCCCCAAGTCGAGATAATTCTTTTGCCTAATATAAAAGTTCAATTACAAATAGATAGAATTTGTATGATAATATATAAAGGTAATCAAGTTCTTTATCCCCTTCTTGGATTTTATTAGTTGATAAAGTCCTTTGTATGATTGAATCAAACAAAGCCAAAGTAGAACTTTATGGACTAATAAATGGTAATGTTTCTTACCAAAATATACATTTCATTTTAGTCTTTTGAAATTTCTTCAACTTTGATTAAGTTTGTATCATTATCAATTGGAAAATTTACATTTCTTCGGAATGTATTGTAACTGCTTGAATCTCTTTCACTTGTAAAGATGAGCTTTCTTCAAATTTAATAAAGATTTCTTGGTTTTCCATCATCTCTTTAATTCGGGCATTTAGTACGTGAAGCTGTCGTAGAACTTGTCGCTGAAATTCTAAAAAAAATGGTGTGATTAGGAACGCACCATGACTAACTAAAATAATAGCAAAATAAAAAATAATTTCCATTTATTCACCTTTGTTCTCGTTTACAAGTTGCATTAGTGTAGATTCAATTGTTGCTATGAGAGAATTGGTATAATTTTTTTCACATGATCTATTATCATCATCTAAAAAATACACTCATTATGATTTACTAATTTATTGGCTTTACTGTAGAAATAATTTATCAATGATAACAGAAAATGAATATTGCAGTAGGCAATTGACCACCTGAAATATAGTCTCTAGTTTACCACTGCAAACACTAGTTAGCAATACAATATTGCCGTTAAACAAAAATGCTATTAAATAATTGAAAATAAATTTTACTAACCCCTTAATGTATCTTCGTTGTCAAGCAATAGCTGCTTTTGAAATCGAACATTAGTTGTCATATGTTTGTCACGTTTTCCTAAAGAAAACTTATGTATAAAAACTGAAAAGAGAATATTTGCTATTTCCTTGAGAGCCTTCTGTACAACAATTGGTGTTTCTTGGAATTTCTAAACATAAGTAAAAGCATACTAATCGGAAATTTATTAGTAGTTTAAACTTACCATAAAAAGCAAATGAAAACTTAGGAACAGTAACAACTTGTAAATCCGACGTAACACCCAAAAAGACTCGAATCTATTCTAACCATATTCTAACCTAACTAAACGAACACGGCAGCTGACGGCAACCATCGGGTTTAGTGCGAATATGGTGCGCAAAATGGTGCGAATCAATTCATTAATCAAGTCAAATTCTAGGCCTCCTCGTAGTTAGATTTTATTTTTACTAGATGTTATTGTTGATAATTTGTAATCTTCCTCTAAAGCTGAACCAAAACATTTCACAAATTTTTTAAATAAAATATTTTTATTACATTTAGAATGTAATCTAAAGTAAATATTAAATCTGTAATGATTTTTTAATATTTAATAAACATTTATGGATTTCAAAATAAAAAAGTATTTTGCAAATGCTGAGATAAAAACGTTCCTAAATTATGTTTTAATACTTGAGTAAATAATATTCGCATTATTTATTAAGAATAAAAAAATATAGTTTTGCTAAATATTTAATAAATGTTAAAATAATGTAGGTAATATTTATCGAACATTTGTAACTTTTTTTGAATATTTATTAAATATTTTGTGTTACTTGGGTTTTGTCTAAAAACTTACACATTTCTTCTGACACTGAGAATGAACATGCTCACAAAACCAGAAGAATAGAACTAGAATTGTTAAAACACCTGAAAGATAACAATTCATATATCTATGTCAGACGATTATAAGATTATTAAAAAAATGTTTATTAGATATAGTACAATGTTACCTTCATCAGCTGCTGTCCATCGATTATTTTCGTTTTCCACTTATAAATTCGCTCAAAAGAAATGCAGTAGTTAATGCTATTTGAAAAGTTTTATGAAAAGGAAATGAATATCGAATACCACACTAACTAAGTTTATTACTTTAAATTCTGTTTTTTTAAAGGTTTATTCTATTAATTTTTTTGAGAATCTGTAATAAAATAGATATACATGATAATAGAATAATAGTACTTACGTTAAAATTGTTTTACTGTTTTCGTGTGAGCGTGATTGATTTACTTTGTCTTCTTTAATATAATAATTTAGTGTGTATAGGTACTTACGTTTATATGTGTAAAAGAGGTATAACATAAATCGTCTCAGAACTACTTTTTCTATAAGTAGTTGAAAAAAATAACTTATATTTTAGAATAAAACTGTTGAGTAGTTAGTAACCTAACCACTTTTCGATTGACGGTAGTTAGTAGTTAGTAACTTACACTACTTTTAAAAAATAGTAACTTTAGATAGTAGTTAACTACTTTTACAAAGTAACTTGCCCAGCTCTGAACATAGGTAGTACATATTCCAAGTTGTTCTTAATTTCAGAAATTGAGTGGAACCAAGAAGAGACTCGCTATGTACTAGACAAGTATAATGATTTGTTGTCACAAGTGGGTCCCATGTAAAAAATTAAAAACAAGAAACAAATGTGGGTCCACTTAAGTGAGAAGATGTACCAGGACATTGCAGTCATTAAATCTACGAGCCAATGTGAAAACAGATTTAAGACCGTACTGAAGCGAAAGAGAAAATCAGTAAACCACAACACACAGACAGGAGAGAGCCGAGAAGAGGTAGAATACGAAGATGAGCTAAACAAGATAGCAACAATTGATGACAGCATACAGCCTAAGGTGCTAAGAAGTGCCAATGCAGTCAACATCTGTAAGAATGTAAAAAAGAAAAAAACCAATCAGATTGTCAAAGCACTATTGCACATTAATGCAGAACAGGATCGAAACAGAGGAGAGAGATTTGAAAGGAAGATGACGTTATTTGTAAAACTCACAGAGAAGTTGAGTAACAATGACAAGTAATAATTTGTATTCATAAAGTTAATTCAGTTTATAACAAAATCTAATTAAATTAAAACTACCATATATTCTACAATAGGCTATAAATAAATTTTAAAACAGATACAAAAATTACGACTACCTATTTAACATCACACACAAGTCATTCCTCTTTTGCTCTCCTTCTTGTGCATTGAATTCATTGTATGCATCTTCTGCCCTATAGTCTGTGCAATTATCTTCTTCAGGACAGACATCATCCTGATCAATGCAGAAACTGTGCAGAACACAACCGCCAATAATGAATTTAGCAGTCTTATCAACAGTATCAAAATCTGTTCTGTGCAACTGCCGAAACCGTTGTTTTAACAGACCGAATGCATTTTCAATTTTTACTCGTGTTCCTGACAATTTATTATTGAACACTGTCTGTTCTTGACTCAAATTGCCATAATCTCTAAATGGTGTAATTAGATATTTGCGCAAAGGGTACGCAGAATCTCCAAGTAAATGGAACCTATTACCACAAATTTGTTCAATGATTCTGCTAATGTCAGAAAGCGCATACACTCTTGCATCGTGAACTTTGCTGGGCACACCTGTAAACGCGTCTAAAAATTTTCGTTTGCTGTCACAGATTGCCTGCAGAGTAAGGGATGTTTGGTGGTGACGGTTGACATAAGTCGATTTAATTTTGTGTGCTGGTTTTTTATGGGTATATATGTCCCATCTATACATCCCAATACATTCGGAAAGCCTTTTATCTTAAATTATACACTATTATTATGGATATTTTTTATTGAAGTATTATAATCACTTACACCTTCAAATGCTCTACTAATGTTAAGTTTTCTTTCCAAATTACTAGAAAATTTTATAACATCAGCGGCAATAGCCATTAAAAATTTCAAGACCCGCTGAAAAGAAGAAAATAACGTGGATTCTGCCATTCCAAATCTATTAGCTACATCTCTTATACATCAGCATTCATTTCCTGCGAACCTTTAGAAAAATGTGACTTTTAGGAAAAACTAGGTACATTTACATTAACTCATACCATAAAAATGAGAGTAAATAGGTCTCCGATGACTTTACAGGAACACCACCTTTATGCGTGTTTGGAAAAAAGTGAGACAACTCAAAGTGTCCTTTTATTTCCATAAATGTTGACCGACTCATTCTAAAATGTCTGCGAAAAAATAAATACATTAACAATTGTCAAGTTTAAATAGTTATAAAAATACACCTCCTCATCATTATATTCTTTGACTATTTCTACAAAGTTATTAATTTTTATAATTTTGTGCTTCTCTTCACTAACAGTATGTAATGCGTTCAATATTCCCATGAAATCGTCTTCATCAGAACTATCGCTGTTCAACAACATTTCAAAAAGTGCTATTTTTCCGCCATTTTTATCAGAAGCGCGCTTGCAATTGCTTCGATTCTCAGTGCAAACCAGAACGATTTGTGGTAGAGCTGTGCACCATCCGAACAGACGGACCTGGCTCCGAGCACGGTCGCTTTGTCACCCGAACACGCACACTCTGATAAAAGTTGCACTCAGTGTGCACTACTCAGTCATCCGAATGTGCTATTAGGCATCGTTGACAGAAATTTAAATAATTTACGTTTTAAATCAACTTGTTTTAACGGCAACCTACATACAAACAGCAACTGATCACTGTTTGGTAGGTTTGTGTAAACGTCACCAGGGGGCGACTCTTTAGATTGAAAACGCGAATCGTTTTCGGTAATAGGATATTTTCGGCTTCTAGCGCTTTTTGGTTGTTTTCATTTCTTTGGTTCCGCAACTTTTTTGTTTCGTATGTTTTGAATTATATTTGTTTTTGTCTTGGTTTAGTTCCTTTAATAAGTAGTTTTCCATTACTACAGTGTTGAGGTTGTTTGTTTTGTTCTATAGGTTATGTTTCTTATTCTTCTTATTCTTGTTTTATCCAATTTCACACATCATTTTCTTTCTAGACAACTGTTGTAGTACATTTCCCCGCATTTTACACATATTTGGTTTGCTTTTTTATTTTTGCAACGCTTGAAACTGGATGTTTATCCATATTACTTCTAGTTTCCGCCATGTTTTTGTATTCAGTTCCATTAATTGTATTGAACCATTTATTTTTACGTCGATCGTTTTTTAGCCATAATAACACTTACTCGAAAAACTTTCTAAAAAATCCGATGTTAGTGTAAAAACCATTTTTAAGGTTTGGTATTCATAATAACCTACTACATCCTTCAATGCAGAATGATGGAAATCTAATTTTGTTGTTAAAACAATCACGTACATTTCTGGGATACAGATCGGAAGAATTTATTGGATTTGATTGGTTGGTGGCTGTAATATTCTTAATGAGCTCAGGAAAAATAGAAAAGTAATAATTAATTTCTTTTTTATTCATAAAGTAATAAATGTATTGCAGATGCAAACAACCCTTAATAAACATATCGTCTTTGCCTATAGCACCAGTTATATGGTCATCTATTATTCACACTTCTGATAAAAAACAAGAACTAGTTCAGATCTTTTATCGACAGCTAGAAGTAATATTAGAAGAAAATACTAAAATAAATATTGCCTTCAAGGTTGTTATAAAGTAACGAAACGAGTTATAGTAATTTTGAAATTATAGAGCATGGATGTATCCGCCAAATACATAGCTGAAAAATGGTTAAATCAATGTTTTTTTGCTATTTTGGACTTTAAAGAATTGTGCAATTTCATTTCTTTTGTTGTCTTATATCCAGCTGAGTATGTATTGTATTACTTGACTGCAATGTTTGAACACTGCCGAGATGACATCTTCACAGCCTTACAAACCGTACATTCAGTACAAGTGTTAAAGGTAAAGTTAATCCTAAAAGTTAATCTTATTTACTTTTATTTGCAGATTTCACAAACATTTAGTTTTAAAATAGCTGATTACTTCAATTTTATGGATAAACTACATAAACGCTATAAAAATTGTTTACACATTTAAGTATTTTTGACTATGTAGATTAATTTTTATTTTGATGAAATAAAAGTTGAAAAACCTTTTTTGTTACTTATTTTTTTGCCAATTGATTGTTCAGTTCGCGTACATTTAGTAAAGTGAGTTGGAGATTGAAAATACGTACGTTTCTACGTTATCACTATTTTAAATACTACTACACTGACCACAGGTTTGTAGCCAGAGAGCAAGTTATTATACTTGGGGTTGCCTAAGAGCGCTTAATATTCATAATCTCCACTGGCGCGTTGTATTCCACTCCTAATCGCCTTACCGGCTGTAAAAAGTTTCATTTCAGAACTGGTTTCCCAATTCTCTTTTTCTATGATTTATTTTGAAAGTCAATTAGGAAGTATAGGCATATTTTATGCATTATCGCAACGTTTTTTTAAGATTAAGATAGTGATTCATATAAATCAGTGGTTCCTACAGATTTCTATAGGTCCCCGGGATCATTCAGGGGGTCTGTGGAAAATTAAAATTCATTTGGGGGTCCCTGAATAACGACATGAAAGTCCGCGCAAGGTTTAATGTATAACTAAAAAAAATTTTACATTTTTATTAATATGAAAGTTAAAATAAATAGCATCGAATAAATTATTAGCGGTTTTTACGTCAAACAAGCATCGGTGTAAGTCAGGCCTATCTATACAGGTTTATACAGGAACGGAATAGAGTCGATATCTGCACCAACTAGTCTATAATATGAACAATAAAATAGTCGTAGATCTAATCAACAATTTAGGTTTGTGTTATGGAGTGCGTACAACAAATTTTCCTAGTCTTGGACAAAATGAAGTATAATGTTTTGTATTGTTACGCACTTTCGTTACGTAAGTATATTTGAATAAAATTGATATCTTTTTTTAACTTAAATTTATTTAAGCAAAGTTATGCTTTTGTTTAAACTGATTAAAAAAATAATATATCACAGTTATCAGTACAGTAATCACTTAACATTTCCCAATCAGCAAGAAAACGTTTTTTTCATGTTTTAAAAACGTTACAACGTTTTAAAATAGTCGAAATAAAAAATACTTTTCAAAAAAATATTTTTGTTGCGTTTTAAAAATATTTCATTTAAACATTAATATTGTAATATATTAAAAATGTTTTCTAAAACATTTTTTAGTAACATAAAAAACCGTTTTTACTTTATTAGAAAGTATACTTTTGTTTGCTTTCACCTATACACTTTTTTCTTTTATATATTGTAACAAAAACACAACTATATAAAATTTTGTTACATATTACTAATAAGTACATATTAAACCTTTCCGTTTTTTAAAAACTTTCTTGCAAATTTGAATTAAGTACTTAATAACCGCGTTTGCGCAAAGTACCAGTTACTGCGTGAAAAGATGGCGATTTTGTAAATTATAATTGCATTATATTTAAAGCTTCAACGAATCAACAATTTCCATGGCATTTCATGGTATTACCAGTGTTGTAAATAGATAATTTTTAAATTATATAGATACAGATACATTTTTTTTCTTGCAAGAATTATCTAGTATTAGATAATAGATAAAATTCAAAAGTGTTTGATGGCAGAGCCATCTCATAGTGTGATTTTACTATGTGCCTAAAGTTTACTGTAAATAGCTATAAACGTTAAACTAATTTCAACGTGTCACCAGAATGTGTTTTCACAGCATTACGTGATGGTAAGCAATTTACTAAGTTAGACTTTAAGAATGCATACAATCAGTTACCGTTAGATAATGAAATAAGCATGAATTTAACATGGAGTACGGATCAGGGAATTTACAAGGTAAATCGGTTACCGTATGGCACAAAACCAGCTTGTGCAATTTTTCAATTGATCGTAGAAAAAGTATTAGTAGGTTTATCAGGTGTTATTAATTTTCTTGATGATATAGTCATCACAGGTAAAACTACGGATGAGCATTTTGCAAATTTGCGTGAAGTTTTGATGCGATTAAGAAAGTACGGTTTTCGGTTAAACAAAGAAAAGTGTCATTTTTTTAAAGACAATATAAAGTATTTAGGGCATGTAATTAGTTCGGAAGGGTTAAGTAAAGATGAGGATAAATTTAAAGGGGTACTAGAATGTCAAAGACCAAAGAACGTTACGGAAGTAAAAGCTTTTTGCGGAATGGTAAACTACTATTCTAAGTTTATTCCGGAATTGCAAATAAAATTAAAACCATTGTACTCATTATGTGAAAAAGATAGGAGATTTGTTTGGTCAAGCAAATGTGAAGAAGCATTTGAAATGGCAAAAAAGGAATTAGTATCAGAGAAAGTGTTAGTTCACTATGATCCTAATCAAAAACTGAGACTAGCTTGTGATGCAAGTAATTACGGTATAGATGCGTGTTTGTCTCATGTGTATGAAAATGAATTGGAGAGACCGATTACATATATTTCCAGAACGTTAAACAAGGCGGAGTTAAACTATTCAATTGTGCATAAAGAAGCTCTTAGCGTATACTGGTCGGTATATAAATTATACCAGTATCTAGCAGGCAGGCATTTCGAAATAGTATCAGATCACAAAGCGTTAGAAACTCTGTTTGGGGAAACAAAAAGTTTACCTCAAATGGCGACAGGTCGTATTCAAAAATGGGCTTTATTTCTATCAAATTTTAATTACGCATTTAAATACAAAAAAGGAGCAGAAAATGCTAATGCGGATGCGCTTTCAAGGTTGCCTGTAGCAAACCTAAATTATTTAAGTATAGAGAAATTGGATTATTTGCACTTTGTCGAGAACGCGAACGTAGTAGATATCAATCGAGTTAGATATGAAACGAGAAAAGATCACATTTTAGGTAAAATATATAATTTCATTAGGTACGGATTTCCGATGCAGAAGGAAGATGAAATTTTTAAACCGTATATTATAAGGAAAAACGAATTAGATATAGAGAGAGGGGTAATTATGTGGGGTTATCGAGTTGTCGTTCCGTTAAAATTACGGCATGCTTTGCTAACGGAATTGCATTCTAATCATGAAGGAATAGTCAAAATGAAGACTACGGCTCGATCCTATTTTTGGTGGCCAAAGTTAGACGCGGACATAGAATCGATGGTAGGGCAATGTAGCATATGTGTTGGAGAAAGACCGGAACCGCGCAAATCAGTATTACATCCGTGGAATAGAACGAGTAGAATGTTTCAGAGTTCATTGCGATTTTTTGGGTCCTTTCTATAACAAAATGATTTTGATTATAATTGACTCCTACTCAAAATGGCCGGAGGCGTTTATAATGAAAAGTTGTGATTCTAAAGAAACGACTGAAAGGTGTAGGGAATGTTTTTCACGATTTGGATTACCAGATGTAGTTGTTACTGATAATGGGGCACAATTCACATCGGGTGATTTTGCAAAATTTTTATCAATGAATGGGATTAAACATCTCACTTCAGCAGTATACCACCCTTCTAGTAATGGGCAAGCTGAAAACTCAGTTAAGACTTTTAAAGTTGGACTAACAAAAGCATTGAAGGATCGGTCTAATAGAAATGTAAGTTTTGAGACACTTATCAATCGTTATTTATTTAGTTATCGTAACTCTACTCACATTTCTACAGGATTGACGCCGTCAAGTATGATATTTAAAACTAAACCTAGGGTTAGATTGGATTTATTAAGAAATAATAGTCAAAATTATGATAAAAATGAAAAGTATCATACGGGTAAGCGCGATCAAACTTTTGTTGTAGGGGAAGTGGTTTATGGTCGGGACTATAGAAACCCGAATAAGAAAACTTGGATTAAATGTATAGTGGATGAAATACTAAGTAATAGATTGTATTTGTGTAAAGGATTAGAGGAGGACGTTGTTTGGAAGCGTCATTTGGATCAAATGATAAAAGCAGTTAATAGTAATTGCACTTATACTAAAGAAGTGCAGAGCGCATTTCCAGACAATTCCGTTGACTCTTGTTATGTATCTAGTTTTAAGATGTTTCCAAGGAAGGAAAATAATATTAGTTTGAGTGAGCAAGATAGCGGGGCTCAGAGCAAAGAAATAGAGGATGTAACGCGAGAGGAAAAAAGAGCAGAGGAAAATGTAAATAGTGTTAAAATAAATGTAAACGTAGAACGTAGTTTAAGGCCTAGGGCAAACATCAAAGCACCTGTACGCTTAAATTTATAAACGGGGGTATTGTAATGTATTAAGTTGGTAACAGTAAGTTAAGTTGGCAATGATATATTTAGTAGATGACGTTACATGTATTTTTAAGTTGATTTGGTTACATTACGAAGTACGTATAATAAACGCATTATCTGTATCCATCCATTATTTTACAAACCACATTCACCGAAATATCGCACGATATTATACACAATAACCAATTAATCTTGGTATGTAATTTTTTCTGATATTGATGCAGCATTATTTGGTGTGTACAAAGTTTCAAAGTCTTGGATTGTTAGTTGTTCTGGTTTTCATTTTTACATATAATGGTACATGCATAATTAGTCTTTATTTTATGAATAGGATTGTTCGGTGTGGAGGAACGGCAACAATAAAAACAACCTTTATTGTTCAGGCCTTAACAATAGATAAAGGTTGTTTTTGTTGTTGCCGTTCCTCCACTCCGAACAAAATTACTTAGTTAATTAATCTGTTACGCTAAATTGATTTTGTACGCTTGAACGCTTCATGGAACATGTCTTTAGTATATAAGCTCCAGTAGTTTCAAAGTTTGTTAGTATTCACCTGATGACGATTGCAGATACCACAGCAATCGAAACGTTGTGTATATTCAATTCAAAATAATAAACAATGAAAGTTCAGCAGAATGTTATTACTTCGCATCAAGCAACATTGTTTAATACATTCAAACAAACATTTAGTATATACTTTAACAATTTTAATCTAATTCGCTGTAGTCTAATAGAACCAATCTTATGAATGGGTTTTTTCATAATTGATATAATTGGTTTATGATCCGATTGAACCGTGATCTCTTGCCCGTAAATGAAATCGTGAAACTTTTTAGTCCCATAATATATTGATAATAATTCTTTTTCGGTTTGACTGTAACTGACTTCATGTTCATTCATGGTGCGTGAAGCGCAAGCTACTAATTTAAGTGTATTGTTATCATGCTGCTGAAACATACAACAACCTAACCCATATTTTGACGCATCACACTGTAGAATTATTTTTAATTTATTATCAAATGGAACAAGAGCAGGTGATTCGCTAATAATTTTTTTTAGTTTGTCAAAATTTTCCTGATGTTTTGGCAACCAATGCCACTCAACACTACTTTTCAACAAGTTGCAAAGTGGTTGCATTATTTCCGCCATATTTACTATATAACGTCTTACATAGTTAAACGAACCTATTATTCTTTGCACTCTACTTTGTCTTTTGGACTATCTAACTTACAAAGCGCCTCGATTCGATCTGGATCGATTTGCATGCCATTTTCTGAAAACATTTGGCCCATAAATTTGACTTGGGTTTGACAATATAGAAATTTTTCTTTATTAAATTTGGCACCTACTTGTCTAGCTCTTTCAATAACCTCAGATACTGTTCTATCATGATCCTCTTTAGTTATACCAGACACAATCATATCATCATGACAATTTGGACATTTCTAAGATTACCAAAGTTCTTTTCTACTTCATCTTGAAATAAATCTTGTGAATTTGATAAACCATATGGCAATACTAAAAATCTGTATATACCTTATGGTGTACTGAAGCAACACTTCCACGATGATTCTTCATTTAACTCTAAGTGATGATAACCTTCAGCTAAATCAAATACAGTAAAGAATTTTTATTATTTAAATTCGAACAAATTTCCTCAATACTTGGAACTAACTTTGGTTTTCTAATAATTTGTTTGTTCAAATCCGACGGGTCTAAACATATTCTTATTTTTCCATTATTTTTTTCTACTATAACAATTCTATTAATGCTTGCCCGTGGATCTATTTCGTCTACTCTTATAATTGCTTTGCGACTGACTAACCTATTGTTACGTGCATAAATTTAAATAATGCATTACCCTGTATATCAGTTTAATTAAAAATTACTTTTATATTTCTTGACGCCATCTATCGGGTTCGTTGGTCACTTTGTATTGAGTAGACGACATCCGGTGAGAGGCCGGCATTTTGACTTTGACAGCGTTCATGTTCTAACCTATGTCTGCGTGAGTGAAAAATTCGTTTTCTAAAATCATCCACGTGTTGGGACACGATGGAAATGAGAAGTTTCCTTAAATAACAAATTTGCTCCCGCAGAGTAAGTGGATTGTGTTCTTTCTTTAATTAAAGCTAATTTTTATGTCTTTTGTCAGCGCCAGGTGCTACCTCCTAACTAAGGGCATTCTGGTTATAATTTGACGTCCACCAGGGAAAGTTGTGGCTTCGTTGCGATCGTGGGGTATTCGTATCGTCAGCGGCCATTCTTACCACCATCCGGCCCATGAATTCAAATCGATACCGAAATACGAGAGATAACCCTCGACGAATATTGTGTTGGAACGATTCTAAATATTTATAAGGCCTACTGTTGGAATTAATTAAATCACAGAAAAGGGTATAACAGCATTCGACTTTCGGGTTGTGTTATGTGTGTACTTTAAAATTTAAGTAATGATTTTGTAGATTTCACTTTCGTGAGGAATTAGTTTGACACGACTTGCTATTTCAAATTGCTTACAGGACTACGTGCCGGAAAAAAGTACTTTCTTCACACCAGCGGAAGTTCCTGTGTTTTGGTAAGTGATTTTATATGTTTTACCTCGTAGTCAACCAGGTCGCTCACGAAACTGTGTGAATATTAATTCCGTAGTAATTTTTCTTATTGCTTATTGTGTATGACGTATGCTGTGTACTCCCAATATTTATTATGATATTGTAATATTAAGGCCGTACTTATTATCATTATTTCATGTATCTCGCATGCTATATGCAACTGAGATTTACTATAAATCTACTCTTCGCTATTCATGTAAACCAAATTTATCTATGTATTGTGTGTTGCCGATACTACTGATTTTCTGTAATGAGAATTCTTATATCCTGTGATAATCATCAACGATTCTAGATTAAAGTTGTTATTGTGGTTACTTGTTCTTTTATGACAACATACCTTTCTCTTTAGATCGTCGTTATCTAATCACAAACGCTGGCTACTCGAACAGCCGAGTAGAAGGGATTACGAACCTAACATCTTGTTACAAGTGATTCCATTCTGTTGTGAGCGGACAGAAGTCACTTTGGGATAAGCTCTGGCGCCCTGGAACACCTTTTAAATATTTCTTGGAAACCTACCCCTCTCTCCGACTATTGAGAGTTGGCCGTGCAGGTTCGTAAAACACCTAAAGCTTGTAACAAATTGGCGCCCAACGTGGTTCTTTTGGTTCGCCTCTTGGGCGGTTGGTTGGGCACCGTAGGGTGGTCTCTCTTTTCATTCTTTTACGGGGTGAAGAATGAATCAGGCATTAACATCGAGCCTTATCTTTCTCCGTCTTTCTATATCTCTTATCTTTTCTACTTTTCATTTTTTTCTTCTTGGGGCCTATCTATCTTTTCTTTGTGCCAACCATTATTCTTTCTTTTGATTCTCTTTATGGTTCGCCTCTAGGGCGGTTGGTTGGGCATTGAAGGGCTGGTCACTCCCTTTCGTTTCTTCTACGGAGAGAAGAACGAATAAGACACTTACATCTTGTCTTATCTTTCTCCGTCTGTCTCTTTTTATCCTTTCTTGTCTTCTTTACTTTTGATTTTTTTCTTTTGCTTTTTGGGATTTGTCTTTAGGGCAATTATCTCTTTTGCTTTTTTCTTTTATCTGGATTTGTTGCTTGAATACTTTCTTGGTATTTTCTTTTAGTAACTTCTTTCTTGAGTATTCACGCAACTATGGTTCTTTTCTTTTGCTTTTCTTTCTCAGTTACTTCTCCCGCTTTATTAGGGTTAGTGGGTTTTTGTTTTGTTGCTTTTGGTTTGGAACTAGGAATAGACTGCAACGTCGCTTCTGTACTTTATGTACTTCCGCTTAGTCGGCATTTTTGATGTTGTCAGTCACCGTTAGGATATTTCTTTTCTTTGGGTTTCTTTTGCTCTTAGAATATTCTAATCCGTTCTTCGGCATTTACGTTCCAATGCGACATCCCAACGCAACGAGCACTGGCTCACGATGTTATATTGGCAAGTGAAGTTTCCTGGGCTTGATTAACTCACACTTTCTTTTTTTTCTTTCTTCTGGGTTTTGTTTGAGGTTGCTTCGGAAGTTTTCTCTCTGCTTAAGCTTTGTTTTTTTCCTTGGATTCACTGCAGTCATATCAATTTTCTGTATTCTCTTCTTTGATAATTCTCTCTTTTGCTACATTGGGCTTAGTAAATTATTCGTTTGGCTGTGTAGGTCTGAAACTTGAAACAGACTACAACTCCGTTTTCTGTACATTATGTACTTCCGCTTGCTCGGCTTTTCTGGATGTTGTTAGTCATTTTTGGGATATCTCTTTTGCTACTTTTCTCTTTGGTTTTTTCTTGGGATATTCTATTCCGTTTATCGGCTTATAAGTTTCATTGTTACAGTCCAGCACAGTGATCGATAATTGACAAGTGTTTGTTTAGCAATTGATAGTTCTTACGTTCTCTTCTTTTACTCTTCTTTCTTTTCTTTTCTTCGAGTTCTAGTTCTGGGGATTATTAGTACTTGGGATTTTGGGTTACTTTTGTGGGACCATTTTGAACGATGGTTTTTGTACTTAAGGGTTGGGGCTTAAGGGGATTTTAGGGCTACTTAGTCCTGGACGCTTGTCTAAACTTCTACCTTTCCTATGTTCTTTTCTTTTCTCTGGAATTCTTTTGATACTTACGTCCTTACCGTATTGGGTTACTGATTGTTTGTACCTTACTTTTTGGTATCGCTTTATGCGTTTTGGAAATTAGTAAACCGTGTTGGTATTCTTCTTTGCTTTTAGATCAAATTACTCTTGGTTTCTTGGAGATACCTTTCGCTTCGTGCGCTTCTGTTACAGTTTTGGTTGTCGGTATTCTTAAGATTCTGGAAAACCTCTGTCCGACTATTGAGAGTTGGCCGTGCAGGTGCGTAAAACACCTAAAGCTTGTAACTCTATCTAATTCTATTTTTAAAGGTTCCCGTATAGCCATAGGTATTTTTGTAGGGGGATGACTAACGGTTTCAAAATTTGATGCTGTAGTGATATTATAATTTCCAGGGAATCTACCATATCCGCTAAAAACGTCATTATTAGAATTTATACACTTTTCCCTGTCCGCATTATTTGCTGGCTTTAAACTTATACCATTTATGCGTTTGATCAGATTCAAATTTATGCAAGCTTGACCACCCAGCAGAACCTGTTTTGCACCCTTACAATTACGAAATCTTCGTAAATTTCTTTACCCTTAAAGTTACAATATAAATTTACTATACCTACAGGTTTTGCTTCACTACCTTCAAAACCTTTTAACCTATATTCTGTTGGTCTTACTTTAAATTGCATATTTATATCATTAAAAATTGTGATCGGGATCACACTAACATCTGCACCGGTATCTAATCTAACTTTAATTTTCTTACTTTCCAACATTATAATTTCTTCCCATACATTTTTTGAGGGTATTTTACTACATTTAGCATTAACAATTCCTACAAATAATTCATTCTCACTATCACTACATTCAGCCTGATCTATACTTCTTATATTTCTTACTTTAAGCCCTGGTTTGACTAACTAGTCTGTTTTAATGACGTCATCAATGTAATTTGGTCAAACTCTCTAATTTTTAGAAACGTTTCTATTTTCATAAAACAGTTTGACCAAACCAGAAATCTGATTGGTGAATTTTAAAACAAAAATCGTGGCAAAACAATATAATCTATGTTGACAAAACCAACAAACTGAACTTGAACTGAACAAGAACATAACCTGGAAAATTCGAGTTGTCGAAGCAACGTGACTACATCGAATTTAGTTTTTTCTTATAATGTCCTGGAAGAAAGAAGAAGTTTTAAAATTGATTGATTTATACCAAAATCATCAGGTTTTGTGGGTAGTTAAGGATCCTCGCTACCACAATAAAAATGCAAGGCATCAAGCACTTGAAGCCATCGTTAACGAGTTAAAAGAGCTACGGCCTAGCACAACAGGTATGATAAATTAAATCTCATTTAGTATAATGCAATATTCTATAATTTCTTGTTGTACTGTAGTGAATGAGGTTAAAACAAAATTTAATTCATTACGCACTCAGTTTAACAAAGAGGTAGCAAAATTAAGAAGCATACCATCGGGGGCAGGGGCAGAAGTTGTAAAAATAAATATGTGGTGTTTTAAAGATATGTTATTTTTACAAGACCAATCTGTAGCACGATCAAGTTTTTCGAACTTGCCCCAACAGGCTGGTTGCAGCTCTTGGGCAGAAACAATTGAAATTAACGAAGAAGAGGTAGAGGATAAATGTGAAGATGAACCTTCACCAGAAATTGAAAATGTAAGTACGATTGTTTTAATTTTATGCAAAAAGTTACAATTTCTTTAATTTCATGGTTAATTACATAATATTGTTTGCAACCGATTCTTGTTGCCAAGGCACAGCTCCTGTGGTTATGAAATAATTCTGAAATTCAAGACGAATTTCTAATGGAGATTTAGCAGTTCGATTGCCCCCTTGCTGTTTTAAATTTTCAAATTGGCATGAATGAGTTTCTTCTATGCTATCTTTGTAGACTGGTGATAAAGAAATTAAATAATTATGCAATATACAACAAACTCTAGTTATTAGTTCAACTTTTTCCACTTTAACATTCATTGTATTTAACAAAATTCGAAATCTATTGCTTAAAATTCCAAAAGCATTTTCGGCAACTCGTCTGGCTCGACATATTCTATAATTAAATATACGCTGATGATTTGTAAGTCCATGCAATTTAAATGGCTTCATTATTCTTTCTTTTAATGGAAAAGCGTCATCAGCAACAAAAACATATGGAGCTTCTTTGTCATGACCTGGTAAACACTTGGGAGGAGGAAATTGTAGTGTGTTGTGTGTTATAGCATACGATATAGCACTACGTTGAAAAATCCCTCCATCACTGATGCGCCCATTCCGCCCTATATCCACGATTAAAAATTTATAATTTGCATCTACAACTGCCATAAGAACTATGCTATCAGTCCCTTTATAATTATGATAAAAAGATCCCTCTTCTCTAGGCGGTCTAAATGTAATATGTTTTCCATCAATGGCGCCTAAACAGTTTGGAAAATTCCAATAATTATAAAAATTGTCGGCAATTATTTCCCACTCTGCTTGTGTTGGAGGTGCCTGCAAAATATTAATTCATATTATTTATGCTTTTAGGTAGACACAAGCAACACAGAAAATAGTAATGGCAGCACTAAAAACAATGGTATATATAATAAAGGGCTAACCCATAAAAAAAGAAAAGTAGACAGCGATAATGTAGCTATGCCCGTACTAAATAAAATAACTTCGGCAATAGAGTCAATAACATCTGCAAAAGAAGATGAGCCTTGGGAGGTATTTTCGAAGTTTGTATCTACTGAATTGCAGGGCATAAATAATCCCCTCTTACGCACTAAATGTAAAAGAGAGATTTTAAGAACAATTATGAATTATCAAGAAGAGGATGAAAATTAAATGTTTTTTCATATTGACATTTTATTTAATGTTTGTAATCACACACAATTTCGTATGTTACAATGCCACTATAACTATTAACAGTGTCATGATACCATCTTTTTATAATATTGAGCAAGACTATTTAATACTTACAATACTATGCAAAAATTGTATTCTATTTGTACTATTTTGTGTTCACAGAACTTTAGTATTAATTTTATACTCACTTTTAAATATTCGTTTTCCAAGTGTGAAACAATGGCATTAAGGACTTCATTGATAATCATGCTTAAAGTGTTATGGGCAATGCGTGTTGCAAAAGTTAAACTTCTTAAAGTTTCACCTGTCGCTAAATAACGAAGAGTGACCATTAATCTGCAATACACAAGTTTTGTTTTTTCGTTAATTTTTAATTATTTGTCACATAGTCATAAGTACCTGTCTTCAGCAGAAATACAGTTTCTGAGAATGGTGTTCTGCTTTTCGATGCTTACGAATATTAATCCTAGCAGTTTGATTCTAACGTTTATTACTATTTAAAAACTGAAGGTTTTCATATTCGTTTTAAAGAAAAGTTGTTACAATATTCACACGGTGTTGATTCGAATGAAACTGGAAGTTATTTATATTGTATTTGTGCAAATAAAAAATGTTATATAAAATAAGTCGCTTTTTTTAACGCATAATTATAAAAAAGTGACAATTTTTATAAATATTCTTTTAAAAACAAGAAAACATTCAAAATAAACCATTGTAATAATAATGGGTGCTACCCACACCCACACATTAAGTTTAAAATTCGCTAAGTAATTTTTGTGTACCTAAGTACCTAGAAAGGTACTTTTTAATTTATGTACCTTTCCTGTACCTAGGTACTTTTTAGAACGTACCTTTGTGTCTAGTACTTTTAAGCGTACATGTATTGTACACTTTATATAGGTGTTTGTTTCGGACTTAATCACATTTGAAATTACTAAACTTTCAAAAATAATACATGAAAGGTACCGTTAATAATGTGTATAAAACTTCCTTGTTAAAAGTGCAAATTTAGGCAGTGACAGCACACTTAAAAGGCAGCTCTCGGATGAATCATTTACAACAACGCAATCGGACTGTTAACATGAGTAGCCAGGGTATCAAACCGAGTGCGATAAATTTCGAAACGTAGAATAATAGAAAATGATTTTTAGAAAGAAAGTTGTGGAGTTCTAGAAAAAAGCAAACAATTATAACTGATTGTAGCCGCTTTCTTTTTATGCAATTTTTATAATCATAACGCGTTATCCCTGTTGAAAATGCCAGATAAAAACCAATAAAAAAAATCTATGAGTTCTTATCTGGCTGAATATGAGTATTGGAACTGGCATTCCTAATACAACCAGATAGAAGTTGTATGTGGATTTCCGAATAAAAAAATTATTCAATCTAATATGGAATTCCAAATAGGTTCAAACTAATTATAGGAATTCCAGATAGGACTTGAATGAGAAAATCCAGATAGATCCCTAACGAAGAAATCCAAATAGGAACTATACTTAATAAGTAACGAAATCTTTATAAAAACATAGTATTACCATTGATTATATATACTTCGTATTCAGATAGATCATCCTTATGGGAGATTTTGATTTCATAATTATAGTTAAAAATAATCCGCTAGGTGTCAACGCACAATGAACGCACGTAATTCGCAAGGTTTATTTCATCAAAACAATTCAAGATTACTTGTTCATTCTATTAGCTTGCCTAATTACGTTACAGATTGATTACACGCACGATCTGCATTTTGTAGACATAACAATACGTGAGTGTTTACATGGTTTCCATTTCAAATGAGAGTTTAATAAATATTTTTAATACAAGACCTAATTTTCATAGTAGAAGGATTATATCAATCAACGATTATATACATATAATCAATAGTATTATCATTGATGTATTTTATCAATACCGTTGTAACATTGTTTATATATATACAATGGTCGCATTAGTATTATATGGTATCATATATGCAAGTAAATATTTCTACAGAAACATAAAAATGATTTCAATAAATGAAAAGCAATACTTTCTTCTCATTATTATTTTGTCTCAAAATCTTCTTGTCATTGTAAGCAACGTATATATTAACCTTTGTTATGTAAATATAGTATGACCTCATAAACAACATCAAATTGTTTAGTTATCTCAAATTTGCAATTTCATCATAATAAAGATTACGGAATTGTAGTCCACGTGGACTTAAGAAATGTCAGTCAAAGTGTCGAAGCACCAATCGTGGGTAATATTAATCCCATAAATTATCAGTAAGGCAACCACGACTGAATCTTTTTTACTCTTTCTTCTTTCATTACATTAACAGTATGTAACCATATCTCTAAACCAGTGTTGTGACAGGTACTCATTTTTGGTACCTAGGTACAGGTATAGGTACATTTATTTAAAAGTACCTAAGTACAGGTTCAGGTACAGATTTGGCAAACGTACCTAGGTACAGGTACAGGTACAAAAAAAATGTACCTTAAAATTTCAGGTACTTTTTAGGTACTTATTTATGATCATAAAAAATACAAATTTAGTAAACAAACTCTTATTTGTGCAATCTCATTGAAAAACGGTATAAATCATTACAGCTATAAAAGGCATGAAATGATTGAAATCAATCCACGACGCTACTATATTAATCACTGTTGATGACACACACAGTAGCTGGTGTGAATCTCAGTAAAGATATTAAAATTTATACAACTTTTGTAATTGCAGTTTATTGAGCAATGCTATTGTTGTTTATCGTCTGAAGTGCATTATTTAATAATAAAATTATAAGATACTGAACGGGAAGGGTAATGCATGGCAGTTTAGTGATACAGTTGACGTCGGTTAGTAAGTACTTCAAGGGACCGATCATTTTGTACTTATCCGAGAAGTCTTATTATTCGACGTACACGACACCTTAATTTTCATTGAGGTCGTGCTTACAGCATTTATGTTATACCGTTGGTTATACCCGTCTCGGCTATGTTTATGTAATTTAGTATAATCAACGGTATAATACAAACTCAAATATGTCGTTTTTAGAATAAGTCATTAAGCACGTATTGTTTATATAAGCAGAAATACGATTCGTAATAAATTTTATTATAGTATGTCATTGTGTTATATAATCAGTTATAATTGTTTGCTTTTTCCTAGAACTCCACAACTCTTTTCTCTAAAAATCATCTTCTATTTTATACAAATTATTACGTTTCGAAATTTATCGCATTCGGTTTGATACCCTGGCTACTCATATGTTAACAGTCCGATTGCATTGTTGTAAATGATTCATCCGAGGGCTGTCTTTAAGTGTGCTGTCACTGCCTACATTTGCACTTTTAACAAGGAAGTTTTATACACATTAACGGTACCCTTCTGGTATCATTAAGAAAAAATTGCGTAGGTCATGTACTATTTTTGGAAGGTTTTAGTAATTTCAAATGTGATTAAGTTCGAAACAAATATATAAAGTGTACAATACATGTACGCTTAAAAGTACCTATTTTATTAGGTACTTAGGTACAAAGGTACTTTCTAAAAAGTACCTAGGTACAGGTAAAGGTACATAAATTAAAAAGTACCTGTCTAGGTACTTAGGTACACAAAAAATACCTAGGTACTTGTACCTAGGTACATTTACCTAGGTACATCCCAACACTGCTCTAAACATATGTGAGAGTTTAAATAATTGAACAAATTAGTGCAACGCCCATGTTCATGTATACGATACACGTTTGTAACCTTGAGCAGCATGGTTATTCTTATCTCAAGTTCGCAGACAATATTTACAAACGCCACCGTGAGAAACGAGTCGTTTTGTTGTTGAACCGAAAAAGATATTTTGAATGTGGTAAAAAAGTGCTCCACCTAGTAGACGTTGCGTTGGCGGAGTTTTGATTTCCGTATGCCGCCATCTGGTAGTCGTTGGATTTTTGGGACTTCCAATTATTATACAAGGATGAGCAATCTGATAGTGTATTACATATTAGATATTTATCATCATAATAAAATGGAACAATTCTGAATATATTCCAAGATTTCTGTGTTTTTAAGTGTTCTGTGATTTTTACTAATCTCATACTATTATTGAAGGTTAAATTTTTGGCGGGATAGCCTCTGTGTATGTTGAAATCAGACTTGGCATAGTAAGCTTTCCTTGCTGATTAGGTTTGTATCATACTAAATTACATAAACATAGCCGAGAACGTAAGTATAACGGGTATAACCAACGAGATATAACATAAATGCTGTAACCACCACCTCAACGAAAATTAAGGTGTCCTGTACGTCAAATGATAAGTCTCAGATAATAAGTACAAAACGATCGGTCCCTTGAAGTACTTATTAACCGATGTCAACTGTATCACTAAACTGCCATGCATTACCCTTCCCGTTCAGTATCTTATAATGTCCCAGCTAACATTTTTACAGATATTATGCATATTATATATATAAATTATCATACATCTTTATGTAAGTTTAAGGTAGATTTGTTGTATTAATGTCATCATTTTTTTTCCTCTACTATACGTATATCTTATGTAAAGAAAATTATATAAAATATATGCACGTAGAATCTATATTCTGTATTTTATGTAGAGTTTATATATGGTTGTTAATATAAGTAGTATATAAATCCAGTTATATCTATATTACTAAAACTTCTAAACTGGAACCGCATGCACTCATTTCCTGCTAGTCGATATTTGACTTGATTTGTTATCTGTTTAAGGCGAGCTAGAACAAATTCAGTACTTCGGTGACGAAACATTGGTGGACATACAGGAGTGCATAAACAATTCCAATTAAGAGAAGCTATATGGATGACCACATCAGAAAGTGTTTATTACAGTTGTAAAATCTAAAACAAATAAGCTACTAAAGCTCTTTCCTAGCAGACTATTAAAAATTATACACTATTAAACACATTCAAGCTCTTGAAATGGCGTCGAATATCTTATATAGCAAAACACTTGGCAATGCTAAATCGATTCAGTCATTTTAATTATAAGATTTCTCATATATTTTTTTTATTACTTTTTAGTTTACATTTAAAAACAAAACAACTTTTGCTTCTGAACAATATATAACAATACTTAAAAAAGAAAAAAGTATAAACTGATAAAAATTCTAAATACTAAAACTATATATATGTAAATGTAATTTTTTTTAAATTTGGGGTTTTTTAGCTTTCATCCTTGATGAAGCAAGCCGAAACCATTCGCTGACAATTACTTCAAATTCGCTTTCTGTTAAAGAGGAATATGTTGAAGTCATGACATCTGTAATATTAAAAGTAAAAATTATAATACTGTGTCTAAACTATACAGTCAATAAATAAATACCTTTTATTGCACTCATAATTTTAGTATTTTTAACTTTAAAATTTCCTCTCTGGCCTAACCACGAACAAAATCTGGCTACATTGTTTGTGTATATAGTTCTCAAACACCGATGAATATTATCTTTGTAGCTTTTTCCCCCAATTCGGTTAATGTAAAAAGTCTAAAATAAATATGCTTTAAAGGGTAACAGTGCTTAACACAAAAACGTACTAGCGCTTCCTTGTTTGTAGAAACCAAATTCTCTTCGAAATCTATTATTTGTTGTACCTCCTCAAATGGAAACGTATTTGCAAAAACTTCTGCATCATGAACATTCTTTTTTTTATCCTCTACTTCCAATCGATTCAGTTTTTTATAAATTGCTTTTAAATAATAATTGTTCTCCATTTGAACTTTGTAAATTTTGTCTAAAACAAAAATTTTAAAGATGTTTTTTGACTTCATTAATTTTAATTTATCAAAGATTGCCGACATTCTTAATGAAAATAAAATAAAATTGTTACCTAGTTTTTCTGAAACACATCCATACTTTTCTTTTTCTTGTTCACCACTTGCAACAGAACTCCCAGTACCAATTTTTTCTGACTGTGTGATTTTAGTTAGACATGAATTCTCTATTTGGTAACATCCTATTATATCTAAAAAATATACAATCCAAAATTTATTGCCTATGATAAAAGTAATAAGTAAATACCTGAAGCATTTATATACTCATTTTGTATTAACACATCTACATTAGATGAACTAGGTAATAAATCTTCTGTGATAGTGGTCATATCAACAACTGCAAATAAAGTATTTTCAATCTCGAGCACATCCATCTATTTTACAATCTTAATTGAGTTTGTTTTTGAACTGATCGAAATTATCACAATAAATGTAGTTTAGTTGCAGCCACAGCAACTTCGAAATGACTAATTGTTATAGGTCATTAGAACAAGATACATGTGGAAATTTAATTGTTACAGGCAAAGCGCACAAGTCCTTCAAAACGTATGTAACATGCATCATTATGTAGGATGTCATTCCCTAGCTACTTTAGCTACAACTATAAATTCAGTTTCAAAAAAATACCTGATGATGCTGGAGATCTTGCGTCTTCACTGTTATTGCTGGTAGGTTGTGCTGTTGTTTTAGTTTTAAAATTTTTTTTTAATTGTGGCGGTTGATCCACACTTTCATTAGTATCTATAAGAAAATATTGTATTATGATTCATGTTATCTCAATACATAATATGAATAAAAAATAAAATCACAATAAGAAGTACCTTCATCACTCGCTTCAAAATTTAACCACCTTCTAGGTTGTGGTTTTCTCTTTTCAAATTCTTCATTCGAGGTGTAGTTCGGATCTTCTGCCACTTTTCTTGCTTTGTCCAAGGTATCTGTTAAATTATTGTATAATGTATCCATAGAATAGAAGAAAAATAACATATAGTTACCATAATAGCCTTCTATTTCTATTGGCTCTTTTAACCAATCCATACTTGGTAGAACATTTTTTTTCATAAGTTGTCCATAATTTTTTTGATTAGGCCAGTAACAATATAATTTATCCTCAGAAATCCAAGATGTAGGGATTTCTGAGAATGAACATTCCTCTTTTACAAAACGAACCACAGCAAATGCCATCTGAAAAATATGTTGTAAATCAGTAAATGTTCTTATAAAGAAGGCAATCAAAACTAATTCACTACCTAAAGCTTATCAAAAATTTAAATTTAGTTTTAAAAGTTTGTTTCACTTTAATGTTATTTTTAAATTACACAAAATTGTCTGTATGTTGAATTGAAAGTGCAACATATTCACAGTCATTTAAATTTAACACTATACACTTTGCTTGAATTTTACTTATTGGAATTTCTGTTGTTGCTATTTCATTTGAATTGAAGGATGATATATTAAACGTTCTTGATTTACAAGGTATTGTAAAAAAATTATACAGTTTGCTGTGTATTTTTGCAGAAGCACAAACAACAGAGTTCTTTACAAACATTTTGTCGATCACTGCTACATTTCCATTTTTCAGTATACAGCAGTTATTTGGTTCTACATATGATAGTTTAAATGTTTTAAACTGAATTGAGTGAATTTGACCACATCTCTCAATAATTTTGGGATAATTACACTCAACTTCCTTGTAACCATTATGATGACTTTCAAGAATCCGGTTATATACTTGTTGTAGAGGACTACCACATGGTTTTATTTTTTTTTTAATTTTGTACATGTAGTTTTCAAATTTGAAAGCACTAAAATCATCAAGTTTTCCATATTTCTTTACATCATCACATATATGAACAAGATTGTGCACATTGTATGATATAAACTGTTCACCATACAAATTAGAGTATCTTGTAACAAAATAAACTAAAAGTTCTTGTGCATATTCACTATAACATTCTATTAATTTACTATCACATAATATTCGAATTGCTACACTTAAACTTAAAAAGTGTTCATAATAATTTTGTTTTAAAATGTTTTTCAAAGCAACCACACCCCCATAAATTAAGAAAAAGCGTAGTTCAGTTGCCTTCCATCTATCAATTTCTAGAACACTTCTAGGTAGTCGATTAAATTCTGATGGCACAGATTTGCGAAAACTTAAATACTTCTCATTTAAAGTTGTTTTTGTGGCATCAGTCAATCGTAAATCCTTTTTACCTTTTACCCAAAATTGAATTAACCTTTTCGTAACTCCTAAACATACTAGATGCATGTAATCTAGAGGTATTTGACTAACCATGCCTATGTTTAATGTTTCTAAAATACTATATGACACATGATGTTCTTCTTGATAGTGTTGATCATTTTCTTTAAAAGAAGAATCTGTTCTTAGTTTGGCATCTATTTGTGGAAAAGTTACTCTATTATCTAAAAAAACGCCTTCAGTAACACATTTTGAACATCCAAAATAACCTGTATGGCTTTTAATGCCTGCTATAAATGCTCTAGCTGGAGCATCACATATAAGTGCATTTATGTGAAACAAAAAATGTTTTCCATTTAAATAAAATCCTTTTTCAATTAAGGAAGTCACTTCCTCACAAAACTGTTTTAAATAATCATTTACATTCACTGGTTTTTTCATGCCATAAAACAATCCAACTACAAAAGGTTCTGTATATGTTTCTTTCAAAACAATTGCTCCTTGAATTGGCCAAAATTGTGCACTTGAGCTATTAGAAATTGGAAGTCCATCAATATTAAAATTGACAAGTATATTATTATTATTAATCTTATAAAATAGCATAGAATGTATTAACATTTTTTCAACTCCTAAATGAATATATTGACCCCCTCCAATTGTAGATACTAATTCAGATGTGTTTACAGGAGTTTTCATAAATGTACGAACATCTTTTGGCAACTTGTCGTGTCCATTATTACGTAGCAGTGGCAATAACTCATTAACAAATTCGTGAGTAATATTATACTTAATAATTAGATTTCTCAGTTCATTATCAAAATTTGATTGAGGAGCTTTAGGGAGTTCTGCATTTAAAATTACTGTATTTAAAGATTTTTTGTTCGAGTTTGTGGTTAAAGATTCTGCATTTAAAACGTCTGTGTTTAAAAACACTGCATTATGATCTACAATTGTTGTAGGTAGAGAATCACTTGTAATAGGTCTGATTTCATCTAAGGTTTTGTCTCCATCATTAACCTTCAATGATAATTCTGATTGTAGTCTACGCTTTTGCTGCCGTTGAGACAATTCAAGAAATGGTTTAGTTTTTCGTTTTCTATTCATTATATAATTTGCCTAAAGAATAAATGTTGGTTTAGAGAATAAAATTGTCCAACTTAAAATCAAAGGTTAAATTAAATACACATTTTCTTTACCTTGTATGTTGCAATTAGGTATTTGAAATAAAATCTTCAACACTGAAAAAACACAAACTAATATACTACTGATTCAAAATATTGAAAAAAACCAACCTAAACACAATTACAAATCACAAAACATCCAATGGATATAATCACTATAATCAAGCAAAAGTACACGTGTAAAAAACATAAGGCAATGTAAGGGACGATATGCACATTTTTGTATTTTGTGGTTATGTTATGTGCGATGTGCGCAAAACAGTTTTCTGTCTTGCCATATAGCGGGAAGCTATGGCGGGACGTAAGGTATTGCAACGGGTATTTGTGATTACAGAGTAATTATATTATTTATCCTACATCTGAGCTACGTATGAAGATTTACTTGTCTTTTTATGTAAACATTCGTACGTATTTTTATAAACGTATACCATATAGATATTTTATATAATTATCACTATATACTAAACTTTACATGAAATATATATAAAGTATACGTAGAATTTACATGTCTGTTGACTGGGGTAGTTCCAAAACCTGAACAGGTAACTTTCATAAACATTTAAGAATAAGTAATCCTATTTTTATTATATTGAATAATGCAATTCATACATTAAACAGCAATATCATTGCTCAATAAACTGCAATTACAAAAGTTGTATGAATTTTAATATTTTTACTGAGATTCACAGAAGCTACTGTGTTTGTCATCAACAGTGATTAATATAGTAGCATCGTTGATTTCTTGCATTTTATAGCTGTAATTATTTCTATCGTTTTTCAATGAGATCGCACAAATAAGAGTTGGTTTACTAAATTTGTATTTTCTATGATCGTAAATAAGTATAATACCTAAAAAGTACCTGAAATTTTAAGGTACATTTTTTTTGCACCTGTACCTAGGTACGTTTGCCAAATCTGTACCTGCACCTGTACCTAGATACTTTTAAATAAATGTAGTTGTACCTGTGCCTAGGTACCAAAAAATGAGTACCTGTCACAACACTGCGTGTTGCAGAAATTAGCTTTCGATATTATAAAAAGAATTTCACTGATGAGTAATAATACTGTACGAAGAAGGATCGACGAAATGGCTCAGTGTATAGAAAACTCTTTATGTGACTATTTGATATCTGAATTCTTTATCCAGCTTGACGAGTCAACAATATACTACAAAACGAAGTTTTACTGTTAGCTTATGTCGGATTTGTAAAAGAAGAAACATTTTCTCAAGAATTGTTATTCGCTAAATTTTTGGAAACTGATACGAAAGGTGAAACATTATATTTACTAAAACAAAAAGATTTTTCGATGTAAAAGCTATACCCTTGACTAATATCATCTCCGTTGCTGTTGACGGTGCTCCGGCAGTGGTAAGATGATACAGAAGCTTTCCGGTATACGTAAAACAAGCTACACCGAATCAGTGGCGTACCAAAGGGGAGGCGGGGGGTGCGGACCGCCCCGGGCCTCTGATCAAAGGGGGCCTCCATAACCATAAATTTTTAAATACGTCTATATCAAATTCCGTAATTAAATTTATTTATTTTGATTACCTTTTGTTCTCATTGGAAATTTTTATTCACCTTTTTTTCACATAAGACAATATTAATTGTATTTAAAACCTGAAATGATATTAATTTAACTTATCTCCGAAAGTAAATTAAATACTATTATTATTATTTTGATGTTTAAGATTTTTGTTATCAGTTTTATGTATGTACCATATATCATAATGTAAAAAAACTAGATAAGTGAAAATTTCAAAACACGCACCTGCCAGGCTTGAAAGAAAATTGGATTATTGCATATTTTAAGTCGGATTTATTGTGACACAACTCATCTTGAGATAAAAACTGTTTAACGCCAAGTAATCAAAGATAAGCTACGTGCATCTGCGTGAATATAATTTCATAGTAAATGTATCGAGAATGAAAGTGTTTCTTGTTTATTTAATTTTCAACAATGAATACTGTGCAGAGTTCCTTAGCGAATTCATTCGATAAATAAACATTTGCCGAAAAAATGATAGAGCGGTCTGCCAGACCTACCACCACCAGTGTTGTAAATAGATAATTTTTAAATTATATAGATACAGATAAATTTTTTTTCTTGCAAGAATTATCTAGTATCAGATAATAGATAAGCTATTCAAACTTTTATATAGATAACAGATAATAGATGAAATAATCCAAGTAGTAATAACGATAGATGGAGTTCATTTGAAGAACTACTATAGAATGTGGGAAATTACTGAAGAAAAACATACATATTGTAACTTGAATTTTACGGGACACTAGTTTTTTATAAATTTTATTTAAATTTAAATAAAAAATTATATATATACAGATACATATAACTTATATATTTTTGATTGTATCTAGATATAGTAATCTCAAAAGTAGATGAATGCCACGTGACTTCAAATTTATGACGTCAGAATAAGTAATGTTGCCAGTTCTTATGTTGACATTTTATTGAGGTTAATTTAAAATTGGTTATGTTTTACATTCTTTTAAATAATTTTATAAGCTGTTTGTTCTATTAAAAATCTTTAGTTATACACAAATTTATATTTGTAAGATTGGCAGAATTAATATTTCAATCATCCGATTTGATACTTGATTTGTTTAATTAACTTTCGACTTTGCATTAAAGGTGAAATTGTTTTTACTTTGGATTAAATCAATATCAAATATTAATTTGGTTGATATTACAATTATTTGAGTTGATTGTAGAAATGTTTTTTATCTGAATTATCCCGACAGTAGTTATTTCATCGTTGTAAAATAATATTTATCATGGAACAACCAACAAAAGCAGAAGCTACATATATTTTGTGAATAATATGAACAATCAGTACTAGCTACTAGCAGTTTTGGAACACGAATTCAATAAATTGTTTGAATGAACAAGTCGTCTGACAAATAAATTGCATTTATTTGAATTATTCGAACACTTGATGTTTTATATATAATCTTTTTTGTTACATTACTACATAGGTATGGAATATAATTCTTGGAACTAAAAACAAAACAGTTTAATATAATAGTTATTTCTTCTAGCAGCGACTATTTATTAAATTAACGAACAATGTTTGCACCTTGGTTCTGTTTCTTACTCTCAAGTCACCAGGTTCTCCTGCAATAACTTTGACCCAGACATCCTCGTATAAACTTATTAAACCTTTTTTTTTTTTAAGAAATACTAGATGAAAAACAGAACAATGCTACTGAAGACACAGAGAACATTGTTAATGCCAATTTATTTATAACGAAAATAATAAAAACAGGAAACTAACATTAACAATTATTTTACATGCTACATTGAAAAACAAATGTGCATATTTTTTTAACAAAAATTTGAATGGTAGACAATTTGCATTTTAAATAGGGCATCATTAATTTATATAATTTTTTAATCAGTCAGAGTCACTATCATCATTTAAATTAATAATGAGCGGCGCCACGTCCCCGGCGTCGAAAGCTACTTCTCTCTTCCACCAATCTTCTATTATCTGTTCGCAATGCTCGAACAGAATTTGCCCATGCATCTTCTGGCACCGCCATTAAAGCTTCTTTCCACATATTTAAGCAGCTTTCAACTGATTTTCCATCCCTTCCTATATGTTTATTGTAATAAGTTTTTGTAATTCCCCATATTAGTTCAATTGGATTGAATATACAATGATAGGGAGGGAGACGAAGTACCTTATGGTTATATTTTTCAGCCAATTGATCGGCTGCATACATTTTTTCAGGTTTATTCCTATAAATCAAAATTTTAGTTTATTCATTAACAGAAAAATATTAATTTACCTTTCAACAATGTGTAGTAACTCTTTCTTTAAGCAATTGATTTCAAATGAAACATGTTGTTCTTTTAACCATTTCTGGATATCTTCTTTTTCCATCCACTATTTGGAGTCTTCGTAACCAAAGTACTGTGGTATGGAGCATTGTCCATTATAATTGCAGAAGGTTTAGTTAAATTTTTCAGTAATTTATTCTCAAACCAATTCAAAAAATTTGCTTGATTCATTTCCCCGTGGTAATCTGGAGTTTTTGGTCGAGGAACTAAATACCAAGTCTGCACCAGGAATAAATCCATTCTTATTACCGGCATGAAGTACAATATACCTATTTTTAACAAATTTTAATAATAGGCATAAGAAGAGTTTTATCTAAGTTACCTTTTGCCATCGACTTTGGTAGTTTTTACAGTTTTTAAATCGTCATCCTGCCAAGAACGACTCCACTGTACCATTTTGAAAAATCCAGGTTTCATCCAAGTAAACAAATTCGTAAGTTTTGCTTTTGAATTCTTAAATACTCTTTTAAGAATCGAATCCGTTTGATTACAATGTTTGGTAATTCCATTAAACCTCGTCTAGGATTATCTTTTTGGTACTTAAATCCTATGTTTTTGAGAACAGTATTTAATGATGTTTCACATCCTTTAAAAAGTTCGTCAGCAACAAGTTTCTGTCTCAATAATTGAACTGTTACAGGTTCATCTAAATTAATTAAAATTGTTAAATTGAATTTTTACTAATTTTACAACTTACTATTTTCATACATTCTATAAATTGTGTTTCGAATAGCAACCTTGGCAAAATTATCAATGTTTGTTACTGGCCTTGGAAGTTTTCGTTTCAATTGAGAAGTACTCGGGATACTTTCATCGTTAACTTTCTGGGATGCTCGGTTTACGGTGGAAATACTTATCTTTAAGGCAACTGCTACACGCTGTAATAAAACTTAAAAAGTAATTTTGTTCTTAATTGTAATTAGTTAAACATACCTCTCGAACATTATTCAAAGATAAAAACGGTCCACCTGCATCACGTTCTTGCTCGAAAAATTCAATTAACGAAACTATCAACTCATAACCACGTTTTCCTAATTCCGTACCAGGCATATTAATAAACTAAACTCGCAAAATAAGTAATCAAGAAAATTGTTCTGAAAAGAACAGTTTTAATATAAATAAGAAACCAAAACGAATTTAACCTAACTTGACAATAATAAGTACGCGAAAAAGTGACAACACCGTGTTGTAATACCAACCTCTTTCTTAAAATTCATGCGAAAATAAACACAATCTTAAACTGTTTAGTGTGGTATGATTTTGACGTCATATGTCACGTGGCATTCATCTACTTTTGAGATTCCTATACATATAAATAGATAAAAAATATGAATCTAGATTAAGTTATCTATATAAATTTATATAGATAATTTACAACACTTACCACCACTGTGTTCTACGTTATTGTATTAACAATCGAAGGTTCGAGTATCGTCTAGCAGAATACGAGGTAAACAGACCTGGTATGACATCACCGTCAAAGGATTGAGAGAATGGATTATACGATAATATCATGTCATGTGACGGTTGTATTTAGCTATCTGATTTAATAAGTCAAGTGTCGAGAATTGTTTTAGAACAAAGTAAACTAATAGACAAAAATATTTTCTACGTAGTTTACGGTAGGTATGTTTTTAGAAAAGTTTACTTATTTAATTACAATTCTTACTTAAGAGTTTTAATTATATCGTACTTAGTTATTTAAAAGCCATAGCAAATTTTATTTCTAAACTACTTGCATATCCTTAATTATTTGTTTCTCTTCAGATTTGATACAATATGAAGAGACAACATCCAAGCGGGGACCAAAAAAGAAAGATCAAGAAAACGAGGGAACATTGAGTGGTTCGATATTAAAATTTGTGCATCACCTACCGAAACCAGGAAACCAGGAAGAATCTACTTCTTCTGTTAGTACTACAATAGAACAAACTGGCGTAGATATAAATTTACAAGATGAACGAATACCACAATTACAAGATGAAGGTCTAACTAGTGAACTGCTACAAGAAAATAGCGAAGCTTTATCAGATAGAATTGATTCATTGCTTCTTAATTGTGATGTAGGAAATTGGAAAATCATTTTATCAGATGGCCTTAGAATTGATATAATAAAAAGAGGAGCCATTTGAAGCGATCCAAAGAACAGGAGAAAATATGAAAGGACAGACTCGCCAGTTAAGCAAAAGTTAGTTTTACAAACACTTTCCAAATGGTGAAAAAGTTTTTAGGAAATGGATGGTTTATTCCCCATCCAAGAATAGTTTATTTTGCTTTTGTTGCAGACTCTTCACTCTTCAGAACAAAGAAGCTGCTGGTGTATTAAAATTTATTACGGGTTTCCAAAATTGGTGGAAACTGAACCCTAAGGTATCGCAACATGAGAATTCTGACTATCACTTAAACAATTTTGAAAAATGGAAAACCTTAGAAGCAAGTCTAGAATTTAATAAAACTATTGATGCTGTTCATCAAAAAAATGAAATGAAAATGGAAAGAAAAAAATAGAATGATATTTTGCATCGCTTATTGGACATCACCATGTTCTTAGCAAAACAAAACCTACCTTTTCGAGGTCACAGCTGAGAGCATAAATTTTCCACCAACAGGAGAAACTTTTTAGAGTTAGTTGAGCTAATCTCACACTAAGACGCTGTCTTAAAGGAGCATTTAGTGAGAATCCAGCAGAGCACATCAGGAAATATGATATCGTATCTCTCACCTAAAATTCAGAACGAGTTTATTTGTCTCTTGGGACTGTGAAGCAAAGATTCATTAAAGACATAAAGAAAGCGAAACATTACGGAATAATATTTGATAGTACACCTGATGCATCTCATCAAGATCAATTAAGCGAGATTATTAGATATGTCCACATTGAAAATGGAAAAAGTAGAAGTTAGAGAATCGTTTTTGGGATTTTTTTTCTTCCTGGAAAGAAAGCTGTTGACGTAACACAAGAAATTTTAAATGTCATTAATGCAGAAGCATTGGACCTAAATTTATGTCGAAGTCAGGGCTACGATAACGCCTCCACTATGGCAGGTGTTCACTCTGGGGTACAAGCCAGGAAAGCAAGTGAATAAAAAAGCTTTATTTGTACCCTGCGCTAATCACTCGCTTAACTTATGCGGGGTGCACGCATTTGGAAGCGTTCCAACATGGGTAACATTTTGGAACACTAGAGAGCGTTTACAATTTCTTTTCTTTGTCGACTCACAGGTGGGATATTTTATCAGAGACTGTAAGGGTAACCGTAAAAAGGCTGTCGGGAACAAGATGGAGTGAGCAATATGATGCAGTAAAACCTGTGATAAAACATTCTGACAAATTATTGCAGAGTGTAGAAAAGTTGTGTGATTCAACAGAAAATCTAGACACGAGAGGTTCAGCTCAGATTGTGATAAAAAACATTTATGATTTCAACTTTCTGGGTTACCTTCATTTGTGGTATAAAATTCTTGAGGAGGTAAACCATACCCAAAAGTACTTGCAGACTGAAGGAATTACATTGGATAAAATCGTACAAAAATTAGTTGCTTTAAAACTATTTTTGGAAGAGAGCCGAGACGAATTGGTTGAAAAAGCATTAATATTTTCCACCAAAACTTGTGATGAAATGGGCATACCTATTGAGAAATTAGGGCGAAGAAGATTTAGGAAGATGATGCTAGGAGAAAAGCAAAGAGATGAAGCCTTGACATTAAAACAAGAGTTAAGAAGATGCATGTTTCAGTGTATCGACACTTTCTATGAAGAACTAACAAACAAGGACAGAATCAGTGCAAAAAATATATGACAAATTTGCAACCGTTCTGTCATTGCACCTTATCGAAACAGACATTGTAGAGCTTCCAAAGTTAATTTCAAGTCTAGCAGAAACTTTCGATGAAATAGAAGGAAATGAACTCTTGTCAGAAATTAAACGGTTAAGACGTCATCTTCAAGCAGCAAAAGTTGAAAAAGACGAAGTTAAAAAGTAGTCTGCATTAAAAATGTTGAAGTTTATTGTGGAAATAGACTTTCAAGAATTAGTCCCTAACTTATATTTGTCACTAAAAATGTTTTTGACAGTGTGTGTTTCAGTTGCTTCTTGTGAGAGAAGCTTTTCAAAGTTAAAATTAATTAAAAGCTATTTCCGAACAACAATGAGCCAAGTACGACTTAATGGTTTGGCTGTCCTTTCCATTGAATGTGCAGCAGCTAAAAGAATCAATTTTGATGAAGCTATAAAAGCATTTTCAGAACTCAAATCTCGTAAAAGACAGTTTTAGCTTTTTTTATTGACAGAAAAGTTAAAATCCTTTTTATAATAAGTACCTACTAATAAGCTTTTTACATATTTGTTTGCAATAAATGCTTGTCGACTACGTGTAAGTTTTTTTTTATAATTAAAAAAAATTCTGTTTACATTTTAATTATGTATTTTTATTAAACAAATAAATGTTAACTTTATTTATGTAGTAATATTTTCATTGTGGTCATTCCAATAAAAGGGGCCCCGGAAAATTTCCGCCCCGGGCCTCAATAGCTCTAGATCCGCTACTGCACCGAATGTATTATCGGTACATGGTGTCATTCATTATTTGGTCGCAAAAAACATTAGTGAACGTTGCATGAATCACTTACATTATCTCATAATAGCAGTTAATAAAATCAAAAAGAATGCCTTAAATGAGAAATTGTTTGTTGAACTTTGTTTGAAAAACGATGATGACTATAATCGTTTACTACTTAACACAGACGTACGTTGGTTATCTAAAAGTGCATGTTTGGATCGATTCTATTCGCTCTTTGATTCAGTGTTGGAATTCCTAAAGAGTAAAAACAACCCACTAAGCATGTAACGTAAATATTACGTTTTGTGATGTTATAAATAAGAAACAAAAATAACGTCAACCTGGAACATTATTGCAACAGAACTTCGATGTTATACATATACGTTCAATTTGTTTACGTTTAAGAAAAGTTTTGTGACGTTACAAACAAGAAACAAAAATAACGTTATACTGAAACATTATTCTAACGTTATAAACAAGAAACCAAAACATGTCGAACTTTAATATTATTGCAAAGAAACTTCGATGTTTTACAGATACGTTCAATTTGTTTACGTTTAAGGAAAATTTTTGCGACATAATCAACATAAATCTTTTTTTGTGAACTCGACTAAAGGCGATAAGTCACGTAGTGGTGTTTCTTCCAAGAACGCGTGTTTTGTTTTGTACTGGGATGCGTGGGTTAGATCTTTGGGTTATACCATCTTTCATCACAGCCTGTGCTTTATAGTTACAGTTTGCAGTTTTGTATTGTGATCAGTTGTTTCTCGACCATTGTGTACTTACCGAATTTTATCTAAATGGATACCGAATAGAAGGTGAGGATATTTTTGTTGATTATACTATATTATGCACATAAACATTTAATATTTCCAACCACTGAACCTCGACCTAATTTTATCTAAATTTCTGGAAGTTAAAAATTTTAAAAACAAAAGGTTGAAAGATACCGGAGTTCGAAAATTTTTTTAAATACAAATTACTTAGACCGATAAGTATTCATTCATGTTTTTATGGTTTAATCTCATGCTATCACTTTAGTAAATTTAGTTTTAATAACTTTGTTTTAAATTACACACACATTTTACGTTTAGGATTTCATGCAGTTTTCTTCATTCTTTAATTTTTAATTAAATTTTAACGTTTGTATTTTGCAATTTTGTGTTAACCCAGGAAACACAAATGTATTGTGCCAGTACTGGCAATGCGACGTTTGGCCGGCAAGTACTTATTGGGCCATCATCTCTAGCCATTATTGGCCCAATTCCCCGGTGTCCATCCGGTCGTTAATCACCCGATTGTATCGCGTCATTAATAAAACATTCTGAGGATGCAATGATGAATTTTACTGCCCCATTTATATGTACATATATTTTTATTTATATATATGTATAAAAATATTGAAAATACAGTATTCCTTAATTGGATATAAAAAAAGCATATATAACCATAAGAACAAACATGTTAAATGATTCATTAAAAATATAGATGTAAACATATAAAACCTAAAACTAAATGAACTTAAATATATCTATAAATGCATGAATTCATTTACCTAATTGAATTAAATTTTAAAAGAATAAAAAAACATTTGCAAAAATAACAAAAAAAACAAGCTATAGTACCAATAAAGTTTAGAACTTATCATTTTCTACAAACCTTTATTTTGTCTCTTTGCATGACCTCCTTCTCGATCTGGTGCTTTTCTGAACGATGTCTTAATGGCATTTTTAATATTTGGTAACGTTGCAGTACTGAAATTATAATTGTTTCTCACAGTTACTCTTAAAAGATAAATATGCAGTAATGTGTTGTTCAAAAATACATAACTCACCATGTATTAAATAAAATATATTGAAATGTAAAATTGCTAAAGGTTTTATCATTCCGATCAGTCTTATGCAGTATTGTTTTATCCTTTCTACTCACATATGATGCCACCTACAACAACAAACAATTTTGGAAAATGTACTCATAATTTGCTACAAATTTTACTTCTTATGAAAAGTTACCTTTACCTGCTAAATTTTTGTTAAATTTAAAAAAACCCTTAGTCAAATCAATGAACTGCCAGTTATTACGAAAATCTTGCTCTGTATATTGTTAATTCAAAAGCATCAGATAATTCGGTTATCCAAATAATTAATATTTCTTGATATAATTGTAGACATGAGCTCTCGAATGAGTTCTATTAAAAAAATATAATTTTGGCTCTACTGTAAAGAGTTTTTTTTATTATATAGTACTATTTACCTTGATTGGCTTTGCATCCTTTACATCTGAATCTACCATCGATTGTACTTATTAGGGTTAATGTTTATAGAATTTTGGAGGTTAACGTTGAAGGTCTTGTAAATGGGTTTTTAGATATACATAAGTTTAATTTCACCATTTTTTACCAAGTACTGGTCAGTATTCCCAACCAACACAAAGGAGTCCCAAGGACGTCCCTGCGACATGATGTTGCGGATCACTAGATATCTCAAAGTGATCCTATTTTGGTCTTGTGTGCGTCCCAGAAACATTCATGGGACGTTCTTTTGTCACTACTGTGTGCATCCCTACGATGTCCTTATAAGATATCTTTGCGCATCCGCGTAGGATGCGTAGTCACCCCTCCCTTTTTCTACCTATATGAATTGGAAAAATGTTTATATATAGTAGTAATTATACGAGAGCGAATCAGTTAAAGTAAAAAACAAGAATTGAGAAAAGAATAGCAACTAATATGTCGATCGATACTTTCAATGCAACGTTTGTTGGCAAGATACGTTTTCTGTTATTTCATTTATATGCTTTTAAGCAATGAGTTACTCGAGCTCTCGTAATTACTACTATATATGTATACTATATTTTATCAAGAAAAGTAAGTACATCTACTTTGTGTTTTTTTCTATTATTTTTTTTATTCAGTCAGGAGACTTAACGTACTCTTCTACGACTTGATCTAATGAATAAAAATAACTTTATCAAATAAAATACATATTATCATTACATAAATCCATATTTTTAAATAATAATCCTAATTACATTCAATTAAAATAAATTTTAAGATTATTTCATTTTTTTATCTTCTCGATCACGGCGTTCTTTGGCCCTCTTTATACTTTCTTCCCGATTTTTTTAGTGGCGCCTAAAACAATGCAACTACATAAGAGATGGTAATCGTCATGTAGAGTTGATAAAAAAGTTAATACAAAAAACTTATTTTGGTTTTCTATGTAGTCAGAATTTACATTTTTCTAAATTAAAGAATTGATAAATTGATACTTCTTAAATTGTTAAAATCGTTTTTAAAAAATGTTTGTGAACATGTCAGTTTGCAAATTCATTAAGAATTTTTATACGTTTCATCAGAGGAATGTGGTGAAAACAAAATTAATTATTTCGTTTATTTTTAGACATATTTTTAACTGCCTAACTAATTATTGTGGAAACATTAATACAATACCAGAAATCCGCAATGTATATGGACAGGTAGTGGGCAAATTATTGTGAATCGCAACGATAAAAGTCGTGATAACGTCACGCTTTTAAACCTTTAATACAAATAAAACATTTGTTAAATATTTAATTGAGAAAAAAAATTTTTTTGCATAAAATAAATAATTTCAATTTACCGCATAGATATGCGCGCGATTGGGGTTTTAAATCACTATTATTAATAATTGTGATCTTTTAATTTTGATAAACTGTTTAGTATATCCAATACTTCCAAATAATAATTATAAATGATGATTTTTATACATTATAAATAAATATAAGGTACCAAATAACTTACCAAAAAAATTTGTTTATGCACTAAAACACCTAAAAACGTTAGATAATAAAATAAACAACAGATAAATAAAGTAGTCAGAACACCAACAAAAACAAAGACATAGTGCAAACAGAGTGTACCACTTTGATATACCAAAAGAGTGTACGGGTGTCGAGTAGGCACCAAAGAACAAGAAGGAAAGTGGCAAGGCGCACTAAGTTTGCATTCGCCTCGTTTATGTGCGAAAACCGTTTGTCGGTATGGTTGAAGGGAATCACATACATCAACATCTTCAAAATACTTGTTAAATCAAAATTAACCAGAGTAACCGAAATTGATGGATGGATAATATTTATTTAACTGTCTTATATTTATATCATTGATTAATTTATATTTATATATAATGAATGTATAATCCTGTTCTAATTTTATTTGATAAGTAATTATATTTAAACATTCGCATTAGGTAATATGAAAATTCTTTTCAATTTTTTTAAAATTCGATTAGAAATATGAATTGACAAACGCCCAAATTTGTTTTCCTGCATAGGACATCCCATTGTACGTTCTTCATTGACATCCTGAGGACGTCGTATTAAAGACATCCTAAAGAGGCTCGTTTTAAAGACATCATTTGGACATAAATCAAACGTCCCTGGGATGTCGTGTGCTTATTGGGTTGGTGGTGTAAACCTCTTCACTAAAGAAGTTTTCTTAATAGTCTGAAAATGATTCTTTTGGTTCTTGATTTTCTTGATTGTTGTTCATCAGCATAACTACTTGACACACTTGAGTGTTCTAAATCTTATGATTGTCATAACTATTTTTTTTAATACCTACAAGGAAAAAAATTAAAAATAACACAAACATCACTTTATTGAAGTATTCATCGTATCAATAACTTATAGAAATCTGACTTACCGGTAAACTGAACTGCGTAATGTACTGATGCTTTTCAATATATTTCGTATAACACGACAAAATAATTAAAACCGATTTCTTATACCACCGTTTTACAAAATAAGTGAAAAGAAGCACTAAAATATTTAATTCGTGAAACGGATCCAAATACGTCGTTATTAGTTAGATATAATAAATAAATAAAATGGACAATGTCGTATACCAATAAGAATAGATTTTATTTAATATATTTAGTAACATGTTTCAGTCTCTTAAACACATAGGACCATCTTCAGACTAAAAACGTTTTTATAAATTATATAAAAAATTGTCAACTAATGTTAAGGACGATTACCTAGTAAAAACAAATATGCAACTTTGACTACATAAAACTAACTAACTAACACAAATGAATTGACATTAAAATATTTTATTGTAAAAGTTTTTAGACACAAGTAAACAGTTATAAATAAACAACATATAAACAAGGTATTATACCGGTAAGGGCCTATTAACTCCAAACATTGAATTACTTTTTCAATTATTATTTTCTTACCAACTCTAGTAGCAAACATTTGCTGGCAATTTGATGTACTGCCAACGCCATCATATCTCCGATGTTTTCGGTAATCGGCCGTTAATCTACCGTCAGTTTGTGTTTTCTGGGAAGTTCAAGTACATTTTATTTCAATTATGTCATTTATTTTTTTTTCTGTTGCTCAATTACAATTCACTATTTTCTTACATTGCATTATATAATAAATGTACCAAATCCTTTTAAACACACAGGTAAGTTCACTAGCGGTCGTAACCAATCTAATGGACTTCTGGGGGATCAAGGAGCTAAAACTAATTTCATCGGGTTCTTGATTGACGTCCACACTGATTTTGAGTATCTTACGTTATTTAGATACCCGAAATGGTCACGAATTTTTATTCTGAACTAATCCACTCCTTACCGCTGGGTAGCAAGTAAAACCCTGTTTATGTTGCTTTCATTCACGCATTTCTTTTATTCCTATCTTCTGCATGTTTCTGTTCTACACTCTTTTTCAGAAACCCCTTAAAAAAGATATTTCAGTGGTTTTTTAATGACGAGGTCATCAATATATTTTTAAGCGGCACCGAACATATGTTTTGTCTTATTTGAACCAAAAATAATTTGTACCTAATTAGTTATAGATCTATGGTTAGTTATATCGGTTATACCTGTTTAAATAACTTAAACATGGATGTATGGCATCTATTTTGTAACAATGAAGTTAAATGTAGATTACAAATATAATCGAGTATTAATTATTACATTTTATCAACACTTAAATTATGTGTTTATAAAGAATCCTTAAATTTCAACTCGACTTAAAGTACGAGTGCGCTGATTAAATTTTATGCAAGTTTGCACAGACATAGATTAGATGAGGTTAAACATTAAAAAATAAAAATGTAAATTTTTCTTTGTTTTTTTTATTCAAATCATCTGCAAGACTCATTGAAAAAATAGTAACCTTTTTGGTTACTTTCTCGGCAGGATCGTGTAGTGCGCAAGTCATATATTTTCCGCTACTTCTTGCAGTGCTACCACAACACATTTGACCACTTAGTAAATAGCTAATTTTTAAAATTGTTGTCAATTTTATTGTCAGATAGGTGTATATATTTACATTTAAAAATTCTTGAAAAATAATTAGGTGTTTTTGAATTCTCTTACTTATATCTATTTATAATGAAGTAAAATAAAGCAATGTGTTTATGCCGGGCTGTCAAAATTGCAATTAACTAAATATATTGTGGAATAGTAAGTGAAGGTATTGGCATTGTAGACATTACTTGCAGCGATATTACGAGGTTACTAACCATGCTTCATAAGCACTGCCTCAAGCAGCGTTCAAAAAACATGTTTCTTACCTGCAAATATTTGTCTAAATTGTACCATAAAGATTTAAATTTTTCTCCCCCGAATTTTCTATTTATGTTCTCTGCTCAAGTTTTAAACGAATGCTATAGCCCTTAATTAAAAAAGTTCTAAGTCATTTATAATTTGATTTATAATTAAATAAATTAAAAAAAGTTCCATTAATAGCTCGAATAAATTTAAACCCAAATATGAAATTGGTGTTTTAATTAGCCTAAATTTTTAATATTTTCGGATTAAATTACAGTCAATATTCCGATTTTCTTTGTAAAAGAAGTATCATCATTTGAACGTAATTAGTGGTTAAACAATTGTAATCTTAATTCCCATTACAAATTCTCATTTACATTTATTCGTAGTTTGCATTTTAACATAGAAAATGGATTTTTATAAATATGTATAGCTAAATCCGATGTTCAATTGTTTTTTGATTACATTGTCGTAATACACGGAAAAAATGCTTCACTTTTGCTGATTTAACCCAATTTATGGATGATATCGAACCTACTAGTTTAAGTATTAGCATTGAGTAATAATTTAAGAAGAGGCGCAAATAGTGTGTTAAAAATCGTACTGTAGTTTTATCTCTCTTGTTTCTCTTTTTTTTAACCGTCTGTACCCCCTCTTTTCATAAACTAATAGACTAAGACCTGCTGCCATCTGCAAAATCGTGGTTTTTATTTTGCGAACTTACTTATTTGTTATGATTATGAAGTACGAGTTAGAACATTTTCTTATATTTGTGTTTACTTTACCGTTTACCTGTTCAAAACAGGTTAATATCATAAACAATAGCTTGTATTGTTACGACACAAGTCAATGTCAAATAAATTTAAACAATATCATGCTTTATATTTAAGAAAACAAAAAAATATGTATATTCAAATATTTATTTATTTTTGTAAAATATAAATCGAAAACATAGAAATAACTAAAACAATGCAAATTAAATTAAAAGAAAATTGTTATGGGGATTTATTGTTATTATTCGTCAATTTTTAAAATTATTCAAATTACCAGTCCACCAATAATAAATTCGTTAACTTTCAAAATGTATATACTATTTTACATATGCTTCGAGCTTTAAAATAATGAAGCTCATCTTCAAAAAGTAAAAATATTTACAACTTATAAAAGTTAAGATTACAAAAGTTTTTACCTTACATTTTTTCGAACAATCTCAAATCTGAAAATTTGTAACTAGATAATTAAAAAAATGTAAGTTTTACAAAATGTTAAATGTTAATTATTTAAAAAAAGGAAGATGGTGCAATTTATACACAAATCTAAAAAAAATTAAGTTTAAAATCATAATTGAAATTGGTTTGCTCGTTCAACAAAAAATTTGTATTTGATATTTTAATATAAATGAACTCTAGTAATTCAAGAATTTCCCAGTGAACAAATTGCAGCTAAAACCGGCTTTTTTATAACTACTTTAGCTTTTAAAGTTACTCTTTAGAACACTTTTAAGTGGCTTGTGAAAAAACTGAAGCCTCCATGAAGCGTTAAGTAGCTAAAAATTCCGGAGTTATGTTGCTGTCAGGTAGCTCCTTTAATGCATTAAAATCGGGCTTATACAGCTCTTTGTGGTACTAGCAAAGCTTTAAAGAAGCTCTAAAGGAACCGTAAACCACCTTTCAGAAACAACTATACAGCTTAAATAGCTTTATTTTTACTACCTTTAAGTAGCTTAAAAATTAAATAAATATTTCATTTGAAAAAAAAAAAACTCGAAATCGTTACCTTTACTTAATTTCTTAAAAAAATTGAGAAAAGTGATAAAGGAGAACCCATTGAAAGACCTAGATTTTGTTTAAAAAATTGATTATCAAATTTATCACTTGTTTTTACTGAAATCTTCTTAAACAATTTAGAAAGTAAATATATTTCTGAACACCAAATTTTCTTACAAAAAATAATATTTTGGAAAAGATATGTTGATGATATTTTTTGTATTTAAAAAAGTTGTAAATATTTTTTGTAGACTTTTCTGAAGATGAGCATCATTATTTTAAAGCTCGAAACATATGTAAACAAATTTGTTATTAGTGGACTGGTAATTTAAATAATTTTAAATTAAAATCAATGTTAAATTTCTGAAAGAATAATTGACCAATTCATCCTTTAAAAGGATTTTTGACGGAGAATCCATTTGTATCACTATGTTGCGTAGTTTAGTCAAAACTTAACGGCTTGACGAATTTGAGAACACACTGTGGTCGTTCCAGTATCTTCAAAATATTATAGGACGTATCTTCAACTATAAAACATATATTTAAAAAAAAAATTACTTATTATTGCTTGTCTACTTATACCTTCGTTTAGTGAACCGGAGCTGTAGAAAGAATAAATTTATAGTTGGGACGGTGGATCTTTGCACCTGTATGTAAACGTGAACGACATACGTTATTGTAGTAGCATTCATGATTTCATATTATAACAAGGATAGAGCCTATCAGGTGATTTCATTCCGTAAGATTCAATTAATGAATCACGTTATTAGTGAAAGTTGAAGATGAAAAAGGATAAAATACCCGTATGTCGATTTCTAAACATACATTTGTACTACACTAATTTGATTAGAGTAGTATAAGCACGTGCAAAGTTTAAAACGTAAATGACATAGTAAATGACATTTGTTTATCATTTGTATGTTTGTGTTATTTTGTATCTTTACTTGTAAAAATTGATTCTCGCTGTTCTCTATTACTTCAAGAATTCTGTTCTTATCAGAACAGATTACTTCAAGAAATCTGTTCTTATCAGAACAACTGCATTCAATACTGGTTATTGTTACATCTCGTAAGTACAACATTTTTAAATAACTTTTAGTTAATTTAGATTATGGTTTTAGGTTATGCCTGGCAATCGATTGAATAGTCGATCCCGAGAGATGGTTGTTCATTTTTTGGCGTACTTTCAAAAAGAAAAAGAAAATGGAGGGCCTTTAGAATCTGTTAATAGTGTTCAAGACGTAAGATTAAAACTATAATAATTTTTCTACGTTGTATTATTTACGCTTATTTGTTTTTAGAGGGTTGCAATTGCACTCAATATTTCTAAGCGAACCGTTTGTAGCATCAAACGTGAGAAAATTGAAAATCCTGTTTTATCATCACCTGGTAAAAAAAGACCTCGTATTAAAACCAAAACGACAGATATGCCTGAAACTTTAAAAATGAAAATTCGTAATTGTTTATACAACATGTACAAAGACAGTAATAATTATTAATTTTTAAGTTATATACTTACTTATAAATTTTATTGTAGAAAAGCAAGTAACTGTTAGTACATTAAACCACAATTTGAAAAGCAACGAAATCGTCAATATAAGTAACACTTCGTTGAAGATTGTATTAAACGACCTGGGATTTAAATTTAAAAAAGATGATAATCGTCGAGTTCTTATGGAAAAGTTACATATAGCTTGTATGCGGACGCAGTTTCTAAGAAAGTATTCTGCAAATAAAAAGCTGAAAGTGCCGAGTCAAGTTGTTTTCTTAGACGAAACCTGGATTTACTCAAAAGGTAGTAAAAGGAAATCTTGGCAGGATGATAGTACCAAAAGCGTTCGTAAACCTGAAGGATATGATGGCAAACGTTTTATTGTTTTACATGCAGGAACAAGCAATGGATTTGTTAAACGGGCAAGTTTGTTATTTCATTCAAAATCAAATACCTTAGATTACCACGGTGAAATGAATCACGATATATTTATGACTTGGATGAAACAAAAGCTAATTCCCAAGTTGAAAGAACCATCGTTAATTATAATGGATAATGCACCGTATCACAGCGTACTTCTAGAAAAACAACCTACTAGTTCATGGAAAAAATCAGAAATTGTCGATTGGATAAAGCATCACAATATTAACTATAACGAAAATTTGTGTAAAGCTGAATTACTGCAAATTGCAAAATTAAACAGAACAGATAAAGTGCATGTTATTGATGAATTGCTTCGAGAAAATGGTCATGAAGTATTAAGGCTACCACCTTATCATTGTGAGTTCAATGCAATCGAATTGATCTGGGCTGAAGCTAAATCTTATTATAATCAACACAATGGTAGAGATGGTTTTAGTGACGAAAGTGTATTAAATCTGTGGGAAGAAGCTTTAGCAAATTGTAACGCTTCGTGGAAAAAGTGCATTCAGCACACAGAAATGGTAATTGAAGAGTGGCATAACCGTGAACGAGCTCTTACCGATCTTGAGGTTGAACCTATTATTATTAATTTTAACGATGATTCAAGTTCTGATTCTGAATTAGAGTAATGAACATTAAAACATTCATGTTTTTTATATCTGTTTACATATTTAATAAATTTTTCCTATTTTTAATTTTTTGCATAATTTTAAATTTAGTAATTTTATAAAATTAGTGTGCAAAATCATTGAGATGAAAAGATAAATTTTATTGATAAAGAATTAGATGTTTAGAGAAATTTTTTATTTATCCTGTCAAACTTCCAATATAACCTCAAATTTATTTGACATTATAAATGACAAATATACTTATGTAAATAAGTGCTAAAAACTGTATTCGTCTTCACGATCGTCATCGATAAATAACAATCGATGTTTTCTTCCATATGTTTGAGAAACTACTACATTTGAGTATCTTAGGTTGATGTTCATATCAACAATTACAGCTTCTGTAAAAAATTATACTAAATAAGCGCAAAAAGTAAAAAAAAAGTTTTAAAAATGCAAGTAGTATTAGTATTTTCAAAATTTTTGCGATATTTTTTTAAACAATTGTAAAAATATTTTATGTATTGTTGGATTTGTATTGAAGTGCTTTCAGGATGCTAAAATAAACATAAAAGAATTTTGTTTATAATTTTTTTTATTTTTTAAAAAAACTAGGTATTTATTAGACCAGGTGCTAAAGAAATGCGGCCCTAACATTTACAAAAACGATATTTTTATTCGACATATGCCGACATCAACAAAAAACATTTAAAGGAATGGCTAGAACGATTATGCAATTACGATGAATCGATCATTATGCAAAATAATGATCGCGATCATCGAGCGTCTGTACAATAACGATCGCAATCATTGATCGCTTATAAAATAACAATTGCGGTTGTGGAAAAGAAATTAATACTTTTAATTATCGCATAAACAAATAAGACTAATATAACACGATTTTACCTATAATATTTACTTTAATAAATGTATAATAAACTTTAAGTATGCAGGTAGTTCACGGAAAATCGTAAAACTTTGTGTAAGTAGGTAAATTAACCCCTTTGCTCTTTTCCTCGTAAGAATTTTCATACATTCAGCATTTTGGGAAAAACCTAGCTTTATATAAACACCAAGGTAAATCATAAAAACACAGGAAGTTAAAAACAATAAGCATTAACTACAAATGACAATACTGTTACGTATTTATTTATTAAAAACTAATTTATTTAAACGATTAAAACTACTTTTACTTATTCTAGAAATATGTATACTTTTAAATTGACCGAACTACTAAAATCTAATAATAAAAACACTTACACTATAATTTATGTATAACCGTTGTATAACACTTAAGATAAGATTAGATAACGTCCTCGGATTTGTTTACACTATAAGTCACGTTCACTCGATTCGGTGTACACTGTTATTTATTTAAAACGCCGCGCGTGCTAACGATACGTATTTATTTCAACTTGATAATCTTCTTAATACTGCATGCTTTCACATTCCAGCAATAACTGACCTACGATTTCCATCTTCGGCTTTTATAGACATCGGCGAATTCTTCTCGATCGTTCCTCACTTTTCGCTATATCTTCTAGAAACTAGATAACAGTTCTAGAAGGCTCTTGCATTTGCAAGTAATTTCTCGGACGTTTCAATACGTATTTGAAAAGAATTGCAAATTTATGTTTAATACATAAATCTTATGTTTGAGACAAATATCAACACGAGTTATGACTAATTACTCAACAATCTTTTCAGGGTCAATTTCAAATAGAAACATTTAATTTACGAAAGAACGACACTTATTTTTTAATATGTTGTTTACTAATGCTTTAAACTATTTGTTCGTAAGTTTGCATCAGAATTCAAATAGCACGTCATGTCGAAAAAAAACATCACCGTAGTATCTATTTTCTGTGAATTTTTGTAAATATCTTTTTAAATCTAAATATGAACAAATTTTAATTAATTTATTGTTTAGAAACAATATTAAAAAATACTTAGATATGCTGATTTTCAATACTCCAAACGTTATTGTATCCCGGAAAACGAAAATCGAATGTTTATGGCTAGATTTATGACTAACTTTACACGAGCGACTTTTTAGCAACAGTCGATTACTAATTAATTCTAAATACCATGATTGCGATCATTGATCGTAGAAAATAATAGCGATCTCAGCTACTTATTTACAGTAATTATTTTAAGTTATTGTACAATTAAGTGCAACAAGAAGAAGAAGAATCCGGACAAGGAGATTCTGCGATGCTAATTTAAACCATTTTTAAACGTTTGGTAGAAAAAAATTTTTTTTAAATATTTACCTGATTGAAGGTGTAGAACAAGAACTGCAGTGTGTTTAAAATTTCCTTTTGTTGTTATACATTATCTCCGAAGATGCATCTCACAAATTTTCTTTTGTTTTAAATCTTCCAAGTCCATTGTGGCAATGTTTATATTTCCACAGTTTTTCTAACATTCTTTAGCACGCACTTTATCACTAATAAAAAACTGAAGAAAACTAATACCTTTGTTTTCGGTATTATTATTTTCACAATTAATATAAACACAATCGTGATTTGTAACTTTTCCCATTTTAAAAATAAATCAAAAATATATTTACACTTAAACTAAACAAAAGTTCAAGCAAACATTACTACTACCAGAATTTTAAAAATCGTATCGCAATGTTAACCCAAGAAAAACTTTCAATTCAATACTGAAGTTTACAAGTCGACAGACACGCAAGAACTGAAAAATCTCGATCCAATACAAACGTGGCGACCTCTACATCTCGATCCAATCAGTCGATACGATATCGCCCCTTAAGTTGCATTTCTTCTTACATTTATTATTCAATGGTATTAGACAAAAGGTATGCGTAACCCAAATTTATTTATCTGTGCCTGTAGTGTTTTATTTTCAGTCCGATTTCGTGAAATCTTATTTATATTATAACAAAAAGAACAAGCGGCGAGAAAATTATTACTATTTTAAAAATATATTATCTTTAGTTAGATGTAAATGGATGTAACTGAACAGGAAGTCAAAACTAATATGAGTTTTGTTACCTATAAATCAAAGCAGGTTTTTCCTAAAACTAAGTTATGGAAATATATCACCAAACATTAAAAAAATCAATCTTTAGCTCGTATATTTGTCAATAATAATTAATAACTAGTAAACTTTATTAACATTTCAAATCATGAAGCTACAGTACGTTTTACATTAAGCCACTCGCGACGAACCAAACGATAAAGAGAGGGTTGAAAGGATTGTGCATCCCTTTTATGTATTTCCCCCTTCTCGCTTACTAGAGGGTAGCTTGGTTAAATCACGGTTTACACTTATACCGCTACAGTACCCCCTCGCCAGCAATGAAGTTACGCTATTTACATTAATTTTAACTACATAAATCTTAAACTAAAATTATATACACAAAATAGTTTGATTGCACTTATATAGGTAGTTCTTATGCTCGATAGTAAGCAATATAAACAAATTATACACTTCACTTTATAGTTTATATATATTTCGCAGGGAATCTTACCCTTCTTCCAGATCTGGTGCATTTATCTTCTACAGTTGTAGAAGTGGATGGAGATTGTTCGACTTCTGTAGTTTCTTTTCGACTTCTAGGTGCTTTATTGCAGTCCTCTTCTTCAGATATGATGAAGGCTGGTTTCACCCTATCTAATGAAACTGTTTGTTGCTTATTGTTTGTTTTTATTGTTATTGTTTTAGACGTTCTGGTTAATACTGGAAATGGACCACTGTAAGGCGATTGTAATGGTTTTCTAACAGTGTCGTCCCTAACAAATACATGTGTGCAGTTATCGATATCTTTAAAGACGAATAACCGTTCTTTGTTGTGATGCTTCGGTACTGTCGGTTTAATATGTGCAAAATGTTTTCGAATGTTGGTAACGAATTCAGAAGTATTATCTTCACTCGTTAATTCGAAGAATTCTCCCGGTAGTTTTAGGTTCTGCCCGAATACTAGTTCTGCTGAAGTTCTTTAATATGTTCTTTCATGGAAGATCTTATGCCAAGCAGTACCGAAGGTAAAGTTTCAACCCATGAATTACTATCTGGGCATTTTATCGAAGTTTTGAGCTGCCTGTGCAACCTTTCTACCATACCATTGCTTTGTGGATGGTATGCAGTAGTTTTTACATGTTTTGTGCCAGTAAATTTTGTTAGTGCTGAAAACAAGGTAGAATTAAATTGTTGACCTCGATCAGTTGTAATTCGAAGTGGTACTCCATATCTTGCAATCCAGTTGAGATAAAATGTGAATGCTACTGTTTCTGCAGTGATGTCTGGTATGGGGATTACTTGAGGCCATCGTGTAAATCGATCAATGCATGTCAGTAGATACGTATTACCCTTGGATGGTGGTAATGGACCTACTAAGTCTATATGTACATGTTCGAATCTTTGAGAGGGTGGCACGAAATTACATACTGGTGTAGATATGTGTCTAGAAATATTGTTTTTCTGGCATGGTATACATTGACGACACCATAATCTACAATCTTTTCTTATGGAAGGCCAGACGAAACGTGATTTGATCATCTCAACTGTAGCATTTGCTCCTGGGTGTGATAATTTATGTAAGTTATCGAATATTTGAAATCGAAGTTGTTGTGGAACAAATGGTCTGATTTTATTTGTAGAAGTGTCGCAGAAAACATGCACGTCATATTCGGGGAAGAACATTCTTTTTATTTCTAAGCCTGAATTTGACTCGTTTAATAATTTTTGTAGCTCAGGATCTCCTTCTTGTAGTTGGCTAAGTTGTACGTAATTTATTGGAGCTAAGGTTGATGTCATACCAGTGCTGCAAATGCGGGATAAGGCATCTGCTGGTGCGTTGTCAATTCCAGATACATGTTGGATATCACTCGTAAATTGTGCTATGTAGTCCAGTTGACGGAACTGCCTTGGTGTGCATTTATCCAATTTTTGTTTTAGAGCGAATGTGAGAGGTTTATGGTCCGTAAACAGTGTGAATTTCCTACCTTCTAAGGCATGTTTGAAGTGTTTGATGGTAGAATATGCTGCTAGGAGTTCTCTGTCGTAAGTGCTGTATTTGGTTTGTGCGCCATTTAACTTTTTGGTGAAAAAGGCTAGCGGTTGCCAGTAGCCATCAATGCTTTGCTGCAGCACTCCTCCAATAGCTACATTTGAAGCATCAACCATAACCGAAACTGGTGCTGTTGGCGATGGATGTGCTAATAAGGTTGCCTGTGCTAAGGCATTCTTCGTGTTCTCGAACGAGTCGCTAGTTTCTGTGTCCCATTCGATAAGTGTCTTGTTGCTGGTTTTAGGACCACCTAAAAACTTGTTTAGTGCATTTTGAATTGCTGCAGCATTGGGGATGAATCTACGGTAAAAGTTGACCATCCCGAGAAACTGTCGAAGTTCCTTAATGGATGTTGGTTTCTTGAAGTTACAGATTGCTTCAATTTTACTTTTAGGAGGTGTTGTACCTTTATTATTTATGGTATATCCTAAAAAGGTTACTTTTTCTTGACCAAAGGAGCATTTGGTGGCATTGATGCATATTCCATACTCACTTAGACGGTTGAAAAGAGTTCGAAGATGTTTCATATGCTGCTCTTGTGTTTCGGATGCTACTAATATGTCATCCAAGTAACAGTAACAGAAGTTTAGATCCTTAGTGACTTCATCTATGAATCGTTGGAATGTTTGTGCTGCATTTCGTAGACCAAATGGCATGCGCAGAAATTCAAACAGTCCAAATGGTGTTATAACAGCTGTTTTTGGAACGTCATTAGGATGTACCGGTATTTGGTTAAATGCTTTCACCAGATCGACTGTGGAAAAGAGCTTCTTACCATATAAAAGATGTGAAAAATCTTCAATATGTGGGATTGGGTAGCAGTCGTGGATTGTTTTCGCATTTAGGGTTCTATAGTCTCCACAAGGCCTAAATTCTCCATTCTTTTTCGGTGCTAGGGGGATTGGAGAGAACGAGTTGTTCTTTGAAGGCTGTATAATACCTTGCTGGAGCATTAACTGGAATTCTTTCTTTGCAATAACCAGGCGGGCTGGTGCTAGTCTTCTAGGACGGCTGCTTACTGGTGGACCTGGCACAGTTTCGATGTAATGCACTGTCGAATGTTTTACAGTCTTTGGGAAGGAGGCACAAATGTTTGTGATTGTGGGGTATTCACTTAAAATTCTATTATATACATTGTCACTATCACTAATAATTGTCATTAAAGTCACTGTCTCGCACTGAACTAATTTGGCAGGAGACACTAGGGAGGTTGAATTATCTAGAAGTCTCTTGTTTTTAACATCCACTAATAAATTAAAATAACTAAGAAAGTCTGATCCAATTATAGGTTTATCTATGTCGGCTATAATGAAACGCCACAAAAATGACCGTCGTAGTCTTAAATCCAGTTCGAGTGTAACAAAACCGAATGTTTCGATTTTAGTGTTGTTTGCGGCAAACAATGCGAATTCACTTTTGGTTAAAACAGAGTTGAGAAGTTTCTTCGGATATACACTAATGTCAGCCCCGGTGTCAACAAGGAATTGCACTCTCGTTTTCTGATCGGTTACATGAAGGCGGTTCATGCTGGTGGTAGGAAGACTGGTGGCCGCTGCGGTTGTCTTCCCATTTAGTTTTTTTCTTGTTTAAAGTTGCAAGGCTCAGTACATTTTCGTGCTTTATGTTTATATGTATCATGATACCAACACAATCCAGTTGTCGGTTGATATCTTCTTGATCTTGAGTTTGATCGGAAACGGTTTCGGGATTTGCGTCTGTTTCTTTGACCTTTTGTTAATTCAGCTACCTGAAGCGTTAATGCTTCTATCTTCGCCTCAAGAACTGATTGTGTAGATGTGTTAGGAGATGTTATAGCTTGTATGTTGGTTTGCATTGTTGAAAATACAGTATCTGCCAACACTGCCTGCTCCTCTAAACTTTTTTCTAATGCTGCCGCTGCTAATATGGCCTGCATACTTTGAGGTAGTCGGCTACGCCATAAACTTTGCAATAGCTTGTCGCTTACATCGCTTCCCGCCAAATTTGCCTCATGAATTGCGACGGTGTTCTGTCTCCCATTTCTTCGTGTTCTAGCAACCTTCTAATTTTTCTGCTCTTGAGAAATGGAAAGGCGTGTAATTAACTCAGTTTTTAGTTTTTCATATGTTTGTTGTGAAGCGGGTGCTAGAAGGATGTCTTTAATTTTCTGGATGTATTCATTTTCTAAGTAGGCGATGGTATAATTAAATTTCGTTGTATCGCTTCGAATATTAGCGAGTTTAAATTGGATTTTCAATTGAATAAACCACAATGCTGGTTCCTCGCGCCAGAATTTTTGTAGTTTTAACGTAGTATCTTTGAACGTAGTAGCCATTTTATTTATCTGTGCCTCTTCCCCCTGCACGGTGGCGTCCGCGTTCTCGTTGGTATTGGTGGCCATGCTTCCTGATGCTTCCGGTTTTCGATTACTTAAGATTGCTACTTACTTGCTAGAAATTTGTTATTCTTTCCGTATCACGTCGGGGTCACCATTTTAGCTCGTATATTTGTCAATAATAATTAATAACTAGTAAACTTTATTAACATTTCAAATCATGAAGCTACAGTACGTTTTACATTAAGTCACTCGCGACGAACCAAACGATAGAGAGAGGGTTGAAAGGATTGTGCATCCCTTTTATGTATTTCCCCCTTCTCGCTTACTAGAGGGTAGCTTGGTTAAATCACGGTTTACACTTATACCGCTACAAATCTCTTCTTTTTGTACAAAATTATCAACAACGTTTATTTCTAAAGTTTAACTTATTACAAATATGTTTTCAAACATTGTTATCTGTTTTCTTGAACACTAAACCATTCTATGATCATTTTTTTCTTGAATCGAGAACGGGTTTATGGACCCCACACAAGTAACATGATTTATTACATTTTTGCGTTTTGAAAGATTTTTTTATTACTTTTCCTTAAATTTTTATTTATATTTATATATCATGTAAAGTACGCAATGGAAAATAAAAATGATTGGGCCAATGGAAAGTATAAAAATTTTTACTTGGGGCTAAAAATGAACAATCAAAATTTAAAAACAAACTAAAAAAATGCCAAAATTTTAAGCGTTGTTCCATACTATTAGAAACAAATTTATGTGTCGCAATAGTTGCCCCACCAAATTTCCGGGCGCGGGCGGGGCCCTCGCTTTAAAGAAATATTGTGTAAAAATAAGATAAGAAAATGCAAATATCTCCAAATAAAGAAATAATGTTTCATCTTGCTTTAAGTAATAAATAATAATAAAACAAGTACGATAACATCAACAAAATATAATAATACAAAGAAGTAAAACTTTTTAACGAAATAATTACAAAACATTATTAATTTATAGTTTTTAAACTATTTTTAAATTTATATACTTTTTTTCGTTAATTTTACTTATTATTTTGCTTTTTTTGACAATGTTAGTAAATCCATATAAGGTGCAAAACATTACATTTGGCAAACGTAATGAATTTTGGAAACATTTGGATTTGGTTCAATACATCTCATATATACATATAGGACGAGACGAAGACGAGATTAAGTCTTGGCTCAGGAATTTAGAAGTAAGGGAAGCGAAGTAAATGGAAGAATCAGAATAAGAGCTACAAGATTATTTTGTGGTAACAATTCATTTATTTTATTATTTTGTTTCTCATTTTTAAATAAGGAATATAAGTCTTTTTCATATTATTGTGTATGTTCTTATTTTACTTTTACAACATTTTTTAAGTAATTATTAAGTTCTTATTGTTGTTTATGATGTTATTTCATGTGTAATCAATTTAATTTTTTTAATTTGTTTTTCTGGCATTACATTGTATTATATATTTTATAAGTCGTTGTATTATGTATTGATGCTTTTTTAATAAATTCTTGTATTCAATTTTGTAATGTATGAACAGTGAAAATATTATGGACGTTTTTTGGATGTCTAACTCTGTGCCAAAGTAACGTACTAAGGACGTCCATAGCATTTACTTTGGATCTTTTGTGGACGTCCGTAAAACGTTCAGATGACCATGAAAAGACATCCATTGAAAGTCCATAAGACATTTTTGTGCTATTAGGGTAATAACAGCTCTTAAAAATCGATAAGGATCATCTTCATAGGTATTAAGGTAAACTTTAGATGTTTATGGCAATTCTACATCAAATCAACAAATTATAGTATCATTTTTGTCCTTACATTTATTTATGTTTGTAATTAAAAAAACTAGGTTAGATTTTTTAATGAACAGTAACTGATGTTTAAATGATAATAAAATGTTGAATCAAGTTCAATCACAAGTATACTAAACTTAGTTAGCTCATTTTAAAGCTCTTTTGATAACGTTTTATATGATATAGCCCATACAACACAATATGTTTCAAAAATTTTGCAGAAACATTGCAATCTTTCCACAATCTTACGTTACAACTGAAATATTCTTAAAATAATACTTCAAAATCTGCACGCAATATTTTAGCTGCAAGCTCTCAGAAACATGCAGAAATATATACTCGGAAACCTGAACACCAACATATCTACCTACGTTGATCTTATAATAGTTTGCACAAAAATGACATTAAATCAGATTCTTAAACGCATGAAATAAAATGTTAAAATGTAGGCATCTGCGTATTTTTACAAGTCAGAGAACGAGGGAAGCCACGCATGTGCGTTGTACCGTGGCAGTGGCAGTCTACGACAAAGATGTCTACGACTCGCAGATGCTAAAAGTATCCGCCCGAACGTTTTTACTTAATTTCCCAAAGATATTTCTCAACTAAGTGATTTTCCTTTTATTTTTTTAATTTTGTGTTGCAAACTATCACATAGGTAGGTGGGCATTGTTTTTTTTATTTTTCGCATTAATTAACTTTCATTACTCAAAACATAACCTTACATATAGGTTATATACTGTTAACTATTAAATCACTTACACGGGTTCGTTTTCTAGATTTTTAATGATAGAATAAACACCTTACAGACAATGGTTAAATGATGTAATCAAATAATAAACACTCGGCGAATAATTCGCGACACTCTTCTCTCAACACTTCTTCACGCGCACTGCTCGCTACCAACTCCCCTCTCTTCTCTCACCTTCCTCTTCCTTTCACGCTTCTTCTTTTCCGCGAAATCGGCTTATCTGTCACTCGGCCTTTCCTGACTACCATGAACGTCCTCGTTCATCAGATCTGTTAGATAATCACTTAAATAACCTGGCGGTTGTCGTCTTCTACTCGGTTTACCGCGAGATTCTAGCTCGACTTTCACTTTTGTCTCTGGTTGATAATCTTCGTCGTCTAAAAATTCGGTTTCTTCCTTCTCACTTTCAGACTCTTCTGTGTTGGGTAAGGTCTCTTCATGCGTTCCTACTTCGTTTTCTTCTTCTTGGCTATCATCTTGTTCTCCCATTCGACCTTTACTTTCTTCACAGTCGTCTTCGTGGTTCTGATATATTTTTAACTGACTAACGTGAGCTGTTGTAACATAAGGTTGCGTGTCGTCTCCACGGAGTTTTTCAATTTTGTAAATATCTGAACTTACTTTTTCTAACACTATCCATGGGCCAACATACTTAGGTTGTAGTTTTGTCGGTTCACCTGTTCCTATATGGGGTCTTTTCATCACTACCACGTCTCCAATGTTCAAACTATAACCTCTATTTCTCTTTTGATCATATCTAATCTTGGTTTTGTCTTGTTCCTTCTTGACACGTTCCCTAATACTGTCTCTAATAATTTTCGGGTTTTGGTATTCTTCGGTCGGTAACACACGTGCAAGTTTCGCATCTTCAAAGTTGGGGTTATATCCATATAAAAGCTGGAAGGGCGTTCGTCCTGTGGTTTTGTTTTCTGCATTGTTCAGGTTTCTTTCCATTTTTCGAATCTTCTTATCCCATGATCTATCGTCGTTTGTCATCGCCATAACCATAGGTACAATCGTTCTGTTCACTCTTTCTACCTGGCCATTTGCCTGAGGTCTATGACTCGCGTTCAACGTATGATGGATACCATGTCGCGCACACATTTCTTCAAATTGTTTCGACGTAAAGCTAGTTCCTCGGTCACTAACGATAATACTTGGCACTCCAAAATCCAGAATAAAACCTTCCAGTGCTCTTACACAATGTTGAGCTTTCGTGCTTTCCATCGGATACAGTTTTACAAACTTGGTCAGTCCATCCACCAAAACTAAAATGTATACATTTCCTCTTTCACTTTTTACAAAAAGCCCTAAGTGGTCGATGTGGATTCGCTCGAATGGTCGACTCGGCAACGGTATCGGGTTGAGCAATCCCGGTTTTTTGCCTCCTGGTATTTTACTAATCAGACATTCAAAACAGCTGTTTATGTGGTTTTTCACGTAATTTCTCATTCGCCGGAACCAATATTTTCTTAAAATAAGAGATACTGTTCTATCCACTGAGAAATGTCCCCTTAGATTGTGAAACTGAACTACTGTTCCCTTTCTCATGGAATCTGGTAATACGTAAAGTAACCTTTTTTCCTTATTCACTTCTACTTTTCTCATTAAGCGTCCGTCTATTAACACGTACTGGTCAACTCGATCTTTCTCTTCTTTACACCGTTCTTCCTCATCTTTTTGTAAAGTTTCTATCAACCCTCTTAACCTGTCATCTGTTCTCTGGATCATTAACATCTTATCTTCCTCCGTTAACTGAATTAAAACTTCTCCTCGTTCACTTATTTCGCCCAAGGCATCTTCTTTGCATTCAGTAGGAGCGCGACTAAGTGCGTCCACATGACCCATTTTTTCTCCGGATCGGTGTTTAACCTCAAAATCGTACTCGCTCAATAGTGCATGCCATCGTGCTATCTGCGGTTTTAACGTCCTATTTGAATTTAAATACACTATCGCTTGGCAATCCGTTACGATGGTAAAATGAATTCCCACCAAATACGAACGCAATCTTTCAACCGACCAGACTACGGCTAATAGTTCCAAACTAGTCGAATGATAGTGGGTTTCTGCACTGGTAGTTTTCTTTGATACACAACTCACTAAATGTCTTCCTCCACATGGCGTTAACTGAATCAGCATTCCCGCTAACCCAACCACGCTAGCATCCGTATGTAGTTCGGTGCTTAACTCTGGGTCAAAAAGTTGAAGCACTGGTTTTCCAAGTAACTCATTTCGTAAACAATTAAACGGTTCTTTTTCCTTTTCTGTCCATTTAAAAATGGCTTCTTTTCTTGTTAAATCGCTGAGCGCTCTCGCTTTTTGTGCATATTTCTCGACAAATTTTCGGAAAAATCCAGTAAAACCCAAAAATCTTCTTATTTCGTGCGCACTCTTCGGTTCAGGAAAATTCTTTATTGCATTTACTTTTTTCGCACCCGGTCTTATTCCATTTTTATCAACATCCATCCCCAAGTAGGTTACTTGATTTTGGCCGAAATAACACTTAGATAATTTTAAAGTTAATTTTGCGTATCGTAACTTCTCAAGGACCATTCGTAAACGTTCAATCATTTGAGTCCAATCTCGCGCAGGCACTAAGATATCGTCTATATAAGACATTGCAATTTTATTAGCAATTCACCTAACACTATAGCCATCAACCTCGAAAACTCATACGGCGCGTTAGTTAGTCCAAAACACATTCTATTAAATTGTCCAGTTTCGTCAGATGTTATAAAGGCGGTTTTCTCACGCGATTTCTCGTCTAAAGGCACTTGTAAATATCCACTCGCTAAGTCCAAGGTGGTAAATAATGTACAACCCGCTAACTGTTCAAACTGTTCATCCACACTTAGTATAGGAAAACTTGTACGTTTCGTCTGACTATTTAATCGTCTAAAGTCTACTACAAGTCGTTTTTCTCCCGACGGTTTCGGCACTAACAATACAGGAGACGCGTAAGGTGATTTTGTGTCCGAAACTATACCGGCGTCGCGTAACTCTTGTATCGCGTTCCTCATAATTTCCCGATCTGCATTCGATGTTTTGTATGGCTTACTACGCACCGGCACATTTGCATCATTAATTTCCATCTTAATTAAGTCCGTACAACCGAGTTCTTTTAATGTGAATGCAAAACAATCGCGAAATTCATTCAACAACATTATCAATGCATTTAGTTCTTCATGACTTGCACTAACGCCTACGTTAACCGTAGCTTTGGTTATTTCTCCCGTAGTCGTCGCCCACTGTTTAACCGGTTTTGCATCCAAATCAACGTCAAAAATTTCGTCCACGCAAATCTTACTTGAGCTATTATTTTTATTTATGAAACTCACCATTCGTGGTCCAGCTTCCCCTTTTACTTCAACGAAGTTGATCGAATTTGCTTCCACAACTACACTCTCAGTACAGCTGACAGTTTTTTCAGTTTTCGGTTCCAAACTTGTTTTTAGAACGCGGAATGGATCACTTTCCGAATATCCAAATCTTAGTTCATTACCCACTCTTACGTAAGCAATTCTCTCATCTTCGGTAAATGTTCTTCCAATCAAAACATCCACGTCTTGAGCAGAGTCAGGTACTACCCAGAATGTAACTTCCGGTAATTCCACATCATCAATTTTCACTTCACATTTAATTTTCAAATCACACTTTACTACTGAATGCGGAGATCCAAATCCATGTAGTTTCAAATCGCCTGGAGTACAGTCCCATTTATTTTTCTTCGCAAAACTCTCGGTTATGGTACATACCGCACTTCCCGGGTTGATAACACACAAACATTCTTTATTATTTAACACACTTGTTTTCAAAAACTTTGCCATCTTGTCACCTTGATTTATATTGTCCGTTCTACATACTTGTTTAACTGAAATATTTGCATTACAGTGTCTTTGTGTATGTCCTTCTTTTTTACACCGGAAGCAAAATAGCTTCTTGTCGTCCTTGCAATCCGCCTTCACGTGTCCTTCTTTATTACAATTAAAACATTTTAACTTTTGTGGTTTTGGACAGTTCCTTGAAAAATGTCCATCTTCAGAACAATTATAACATCGAATTGAAGCTTTCTTGTCATTATTTTCCATCTTTATTTCACACTTCTTAGGGTAATGTACTAGTTTTTCGTTTACGCTATTTCCCGGACATACTCTTTCAAATTCGATAATATCGTGTAATAAATTCGTCTTCATTGTTATGCGACTTTGCCATTAACCCACTAATTATATCCGGTCGATTTAAACCTTTTAAAATCTGTTCCTTAATTTCTCTAAATTGTAATTTTATCGATTTACAAAGTCGATATTTGTTATGAAAATAACTACTTAACGATTCACTTTTGTTTTGTCTACGGTTTCTCATTTCTTCCCATAAATCAGTTAAATTTTCAACGTAGCAAAACGTGCTTATAAATTTGTTCTCAAACGCATTCCACGAATGTATCTTATCTTGGTTTGATAAGTACCAATCTGCAGCGGCATGTTTTAAATGAATCTTTGCGGTTTCTAATAAAAATTCCTCAGGCCAATTTAATAATTTTGCAGAGCTTTTTAATTTATTCAACCAATCTAATGCGGATTTGTCACATTTTTCTCCATAAAAATCTTCAATATTTGCGTTTAAGTCGGGCATTACATGAAACTTTGGTACTACTTCCGTGTTTCCTTGAATTAATTTCAACATTCGTTCTTCATTTGCTAATCGATTTTCTTCCATCTGAGCCATCATTTTCGTAAATAACGCAAACATTTGTTGGTTTCCACTACCGTCACTGTTTTCCATTTTGTATGCACTACAATAACACGTTATTTTATCCGTAATTTATCCCATTTACTAATCTAGTTTATCCGTCTTCTGAATTTTGTTAACTATTAAATCACTTACACGGGTTCGTTTTCTAGATTTTTAATGATAGAATAAACACCTTACAGACAATGGTTAAATAATGTAATCAAATAATAAACACTCGGCGAATAATTCGCGACACTCTTCTCTCAACACTTCTTCACGCGCACTGCTCGCCAAAGATAATGTAACTGCTCGCTACCAACTCCCCTCTCTTCTCTCACCTTCCTCTTCCTTTCACGCTTCTTCTTTTCCGCGAAATCGACTTTTCCGTCAATACACAAACTGTGTAGTATGTATAAATTATACTTTATTGTTAAGAAGACTACGTATTGTTAAAAAAACGTGTTGTTACAAATTGCATCAAAACGATTAAAATTTAGGCCTGATGTTGGTATAGTGCAACTGTTTTATTCATATAAACTTCTTTGCTTACATTCTTGAGTTTAATATGATATAATTATTGTTATGTAGAACTATAATTGAAGATATCGTTAACAACTTCATTTGTACTGGTCGTCTCGTTAATGGGGTTCCTAAAGGCAGTGCACTGTGCAATTGAAGGTATGAAAACAGTATCAAATAGAAAACGTCATAGATTGAAATCTATTCATGGTTGTTCAGATTCACAACACAGTAGTGGCGATAAAGAATCATCAAAATTTTGTCTACTTACCACAAACACCAAAAAGTTGTAATCCTTCGGGGAGTGTCAAAATGTGAGAACAAAATTGCAAAACAATCCTTAACACTGGTTCTAAAAGATAATTTCTTATAAAGTGCCTATTCGTATTAACTTTTTTTTAATTTGTAGGTATTGAAACTTTCCTGTGAAAGAAAAAGAAAAAAACATTTATACATTTAAATATGTTCAACTTAATAGTTGAAGCTGTTTGAAAACAAAAACCACCTGCCACTGAGTTTGAAATTGGAGGAATAATTGCAAGTTGGTTACCCCAGTTCAATTTACGATTGGCAAGAGAGCTTGTGTAAGTGGTTATAAATATATATTGTCTACTATTCTTGCAGCAGACAAAAATAATACAAAGATATGCTTTATAAAATTAGGTCTTTACATTACCACAATCCAAATTATTTGATAGTCATTTGTGGTCCTTGCTTACTCTGCTCTGTATTATATAAAACTTATAACAAATTAATATTAATTGATGCTCTTTGTTTTCAGTAAACAGAATCGATCTACAATCAACGAGTGAAATAATTATTAAGAAGGAACGAACTTTCACATATATGTTACGTATATTTCCTAACATTACAAAATAAAATATTTTTTGGAATTATTTGAGACACTTATTTATCGTTTCTGAAATGTTACATAATATTGTAGAAATATTTCTAAGATTAATTTCAGAAACAAATATTGATATATGTAAGAAATATTTCAAAAATTGCTTTCCGAAACATTGCACGAAATATTTCATTGAAAGGACATTTTCGCATTTATAAATGTTGCAGAAATATTTCAGTAATCTTGCGAAATATTTCGGAAATATTACCAATGTTTCAAGTATATATTTCTGCAATATGTCTGTAGGATCGCCGTGTTGTATGGGAGGTATCTAAGATTTTTAAAAATACAGTTTTTCGAAATTCAGCATACCCAATTTTTTTTTTTAGATAATAAAAAGAAATATGAATTATCATGTATATCATATGAAAGCCTATATAAAGAGCTTTAAAACAGGTCAGTTTTCCTTATTCTATGTTTGATAGAACGCAAGTTATTAGCAGATTAAAAAAAATTACCGGCTTATCAATTTTAGAGTTACTATACTCATAAAAAAAGCTTAAAAAAATATGTATACTAAATTATAAAGTATTCTAAATAGTAACGGTTTGACAAAAAGTAAGTGTAACATCGTAGTATAAAAATTTGAAAACCTAAAAACAACAATAAAACCTCTTACAAGAATACCCTTAAAGAAAACTCAAACAAAATGTTTTAGATTGCATTAAAAGTTCACTAGTTTTAAGATATTTTTTTCTTTACAGGATTGCAAAAAACCTAATTTAGTTATTTTATATTTTGTACGTTAGTAAAATTATTGCGATACATACAAACAGGCAGGCAGTACAAATCAAAAATAATATGAGTACAAAGACTGCGATCTCTATTCTTCCAAACTACCTTCCAAACTCTTTCACAGGTTATAAAAAAAAAAACGACAGTGATTTAACGTCATTTAGTTACTGTGGTTATAGGTAATCTCGATTAAGATCGCAGCGCTACTGTGGTGTAAATAGAAATCTGATTTAATTAGGTACAGTTTCAAGTTTTTGTAGTTTTTTAGTGTTTATAAGTGGTTATAAAATTGAATTAAAAGTATTTCTATCCTCTTTAACGTTAAGTTTTCTTGAATTAAGAGTAATAAGTTTAATTAAAATGGATAATGTAAGTAAAATGTACCGGTTAAGTTATTTAAATATGATTCTGCTGTTTTAATTGCAATATAGGTTTATCCAATATTACCCATATATCGTCACAATCAAGCATTACAATTGGATATTATGATTATTATATTAAATAAAAAATATTTGGGTTTTTTCTCGTCGGTTGCTGTTTGTTTCTGGAGCAATATAAATCATTTGGATTAGTTACCGTAAACTGCTTTAAAATGTACATGCTCTACTGAAAATGTGCAATCGACTGATTATTCTCACTGTAACACAATAATAAGTAAACGATTAATGCAGTATTTAACGTCATGTTGTAGCAACTTCAAATTTTACAAAAATTGAATTACTGAGACGTAAAATGTAATTTAATGTTAAATAATGTCAGTCAATCGATGGCAACGATACAGTTGTTATTTATCTTCTATGGAAGCTGTAATTACAAACCGTTGCAAAGAAATTTTTATTAAAATTTAAAATGAGGTTGTGTTTGTATCTCATTATTTCTGTTTATCAAAAACGCCACCAGATAGCGTATCGCTTAGGAAGGATTGCCTATACTCGTAAAACTTTTAAACCATTTTTTTGCTTTGTTTTTATTTTTTTTTCAACCATATTTATAGAATAATGAAACGACCAATCTTGATTTTGAGTTAATTTTAGTGAATATTTTAAGAATCAGTAAAACAATTTTGTAGGTATTTAAATAAGAAATTTATACTGCACAAAAAGTTATTTTTATCTGTAAACGCTATGATTGTGCACGTATTAATTGTCATCATTCGGAGAATAGTAGTGATAAATGCTGACCGATACAAACGAACGCTTAAACACTGAAAGACCTTGAGCGTAAATAAGTCGAATGTCATTCATTTTTTAATTATGCGCTGTTACTAGAAGTGCCCAGTATAATGCACACCACTGTAAGTACCGTTGCGACTTGTGTTGGCACCCCGCCATCTATTCCTGTTAGACCCCGACTATTGCGGTTACAAGTCTTATATGATTAGTCAATGCTACAAGCATTGCTGCCAATCTCCGTGTAATTACTCGATTTTTGTGTAAATCGTTACACATTGTGTGTAAAAATTTTATGCGTGTAAAATTGTGTAACCATACCTTTACAACTTATAGTAGTTATTTTTGTTGTTTTTCTATTCATAACCCAGAAATACCAAGATTAGAAATACGACATATGGTGGTTGCTACGTTAAGTTCCTGATTCAATTGATGGATTTCAAGAAAAGGTATTCAATATATAAAAGAGCAGTGATGTTTTAAATTTATTTGTTATCAAAAAGAATACACTGAAATCTCAATTATAGACAAAAGAAATTGCTAATTCCCGAAATTTGAGTCCATTTCTAATGTGATTGTGTGTATATCTTGTACTAGACGTCTTTCAGGATCTCGTGAACTGTGGCGCTGTAGTCTCTATATGTCAAAATATTGTTATTATTCGTCTTACAAACATTTGTCGGTAAATTTTTTCTAACCTATCTTTGCTTTTATCGTTGTACTTATTGTTAATAGGTCTTTAGGTATTATTATAAGTAAATTCAATTTTGTTTGATATTATTTTTAATTTTTATTGATGTTAGTGGCTTTTAAATAGACTAACGTTTTTGGAATTCAGATAGACTTGTCAAATTTTTGACTTTTAGTTTATTAATTCCGATTTTCGACTCAAGGTCACAGTTCACGACATAATGAAACGCCTCTACCTACGTTTTTATAAAATACATAAAATATTATTGTCACTCTTGCGAAATTCTTACTTTTTTTCGTTTATAAAGTAAAAGATTACATTTTTCCCGTGCGTGTAAAACTGCAAAATCGTGTAATTCATACAAGGAAATGCATTATTCGCATAGTTTGTATTGGTAGCACTGGTTACAAGTAACGTGACAATGGTGACAACTAGTGTTGAGCTGGGCATAATCGATATTATTTCAATAATCAAATTAATCGAAATATCTCGTTTTGCATAATCGAATACCTAACCATTCGTCGTTTCAATTATGAATAATGGCGCATGCGCAGTATTATCGATCCTGTTTCTATTTGAATCAGAGAGAAAAACTGTTGGATTGCTACACAAGCAATAATAACTAACACAGTAGGTGGTTAACAAATATATATTGAAGTAAAGTAAAAGATTCAATTAATATGAAATAGAGTACACACAGTACTTACGCAATGAGTATTCATACGCTACTAACTTAACTAAGATTCCCTTGAGAATTCTGGCGCTAGGGTTTCAGCGACTGCGCATATACTTGATTATAAGTTATAAGTAAAGCATAAACAAAGTATTTGTAGACGAGTAACTTCAATTGAGAGAAAAGGAATAACGTTTTAACTTTTCCCCACAATCGTTAGAGGCCACTATGTAATCATTATGAATAAAAAATAACTTCGATATAATTATATAGATGGCGCACAAATGTCAATTTTAGTATTTGATGTAATGTTAGTTGCATCACAACTGTACAGTATTATGCATGTATTTTGTAATGATTTTCATTTTTCTTTTGTTTTGATGCCCCACTCTCTTTTTATACTATTGAAAGGCCAGAGACGTTTTATCAGTACTGACAAGAATATATTTCGTAGAATTCAGGATTCCACAGGTTGCATTTGTTATCTCGGATTTGTTATGTAATACAATTTTCCATGCCGGATTATCCAGAATGGAAAGTTGTACACGGAAAATTGTTTAAGAATATTTTTAACTATACTTTAACAAAATAATTCTACATACATATTTGTCTCTGACGTTTATAAATAGGCATTTAAAAAACTGAAAAGTTTTTTCACTTAAAAAATTAATTGAAAAAATTTTGAAAATTGCTATAACCGTTCTATTACGTAAAAATTTACATTCAACAATAATTCGAATCATCGAAACTTGTGACATAGATTCAAATTTAGGAAATACTAAATAATCTTGGTAACGTTAAAAAAATTACCTATTAGCAAATTACTAGTAATCTTACACAAACTATTGTAAAAACAGATATTCTAACTAATTTCTAAGCAAATCATCTAAATGTAAATTTTCAGGAACTATATGAACTACTGTAATATAGTACTTCTCGACTAATGTTGCTTATTAATTTTGATTTATATCTATTAGCTTTTATTAAACCACGATAACTGCTTTATTTCGAATTACGAAACCACAGCATACAGGATGCAACCCTTTATTTAGGACAGTTTTAATTTTTAACGCATCTTATTTGAAGTTGTTTAATAAAAAACATCGTAATTCCGAAATAAAGCATTATACTTTACTGTAGATAGATGTATACGTGTCTACGTGCTTATCACGTAAATAGTAATTATGCTGATTTCGTATATATGGTATACAGTGGCGGCTTCTCTATTAGGTCATTTGGTCAATGACCCTCCAAAAATGAATAAGAAAGGTATTTTATTTGCTTTAAAATTACAAAAAATTTGCGTTTAAATCAAATTATCAGCGTTAAAATTTCTTGCGTTTAAATAATTGTCAATTTAAACGCAACAGATACGAAAGCTTGCGAATTTATCCGAGGCTGCCACGAACTTTTGTCCGCACTTACATTATATTACGATGATAGTTATTCTAATCAAGAGTGAGACACACATAATACACTTTTATGCGAGTTAGAAAAGAAGATAAGTAAATGTTAAAATTCGTTCGCTGGCTGTGGATGGGTTTTCAGCCGGCCGCCTACGCCAAAGATAATACTCAGTGCAATTATCTTTGAGTGCAATGCTATCATTGCTTACGTGACTTACGTCATCTATCGTTATCTTCGCAGCACGTGTGTGTTAAATACAGATTTCTTATCACATATGACAGTAGTTTTTGTTTCATAATAACTGTGGTACAACACGTTAAAAAATGAATAGCTAATAATTGTTTACACATCTAGAATTTATATTTAATGCTCGTCCTCGGCCTTTACTTCAAATTCGACCAACCAGTAAACATAAAAATAAAGAAGTTTACAGTAATTCAAGGAATCTGTGTATGATTCGTTAGATTGGATTTGTGGAATTAAAATAAATAATAAATTTTAGTGTTTTTATTTACTGTTTTCAGATGATGCATTTATCATTATGTTGTAAAATAATGTTACGGATTTATAGCATTTAAAAGAAAAAGTAAAAATCAATTGTGAAGTCAATTAAAGACTATAATCAAAAAGTTTGTAAAAACTAAAAATAGATACATATATTAAATAAAACAATTAATTTACTTTACATATGACTACCGTGGAAAGAGAGCGATATTTCTCTATGTTAAAAATTCAAACATTTCTACGCAATTGGCAATACTATGAGACAAGAAAGATGTGCATTTCTATGCTAAGCATTGAAAAATCATTGTAAATTTTAATGAGCTTGCTATTGATTATTTTGGTAATTGTAATTATAGACGAATATCTTAAATTTTAAACATAATTGATCTTAAATATAAATCAGGTTACTGTAAGAATGTTTTTTAGCCTTTTTGCGGTCATTGCGTTTTTTTTAAATGACCCTCTTGTATGATTGACCACCAGCCGCCACTGATGGTATATATCAGTGCATTGCAATTTGCAATGCTTGCAATTTGCAATGGCTGCAATTATTTGTGTTCTATGCGATGTGGTGAACAATAAGTGAAGTTTGGTGAAGTTCATGTAAAGTTCAATCTTTGTTTTTGTCATTGTTGATGTATTTAACTGGAAGACTGCAAAAATAGTCCATCGAAAAAAAGTCACGTAAACAAAATTTATGTTTTAGACAACATAGGAATGGAATTACTACGCGGTTTTTTTAAACTGCAATATTGGTATAACCGTTGACTGAAGAAATGTATAACTAATCAATGGTATAACTAAATCACTAGAACAGTAAATAAATATGCGCGTAAGTGAAATTTAAACTAAATAAACAAAATACAAAAATAAATGTTGCGTTTTTGGATGTCATGACAAATGGAGCAAAAGGCATCGCTTTCCTAAAGATGCAAAGATGAGGCAAAAATGGTTGCAAATGATTAACAACCCAGATTTAAATACAATTGCAGCAGAAGAGCTCTATAACAAGCATTTTGTCTGTGAAAAACACTTTGCTGAGAAATATTTGGTTCCTGGCACAAAAAGAGGACTACGACATGATGCAATTCCTACAGTTTTCAAAGGTAATAATAACTTGCGATTTTATTTTAAATTACTATTTATTCAATGTCTTTTTGTGTCATATTAGAAATTTTGAAGTCATATTTTGCTGAAACTATTTCGTATAATAAAAGGGCGGTTATTTTATAATTGACTGGTATATAGTCACTGTTTGCATGCATCATCGACATTTTTTTATGTTTCTCTTTTCATCTGGCTACCTAATGTTCAAGCATCTGCATATAATGCTCTTGTTAGAAACAATAATAATTAAATAACTGTGTATGTAAATAGGTACGTCACCAGTACAAGAGGAAGTGGAAGTAGTTTTGGAATCTGAATCTTTGGTGGTACATGCAAAACCTGCAAATACTATATCGACTGCAGTTATTTCTACCGCTTGTGAAACTCATCATGAGTCTGAAGCAACTCAATCGAAAGTGCCATTTTGTGAAGAAAGCGCGCCGTCTACTTCTGGTAAAGTATTTTTAATTTAAATTTAAAGTATTATTGAAAATGTTAGTTTTGCAGGTATGCCTTTTCTCCGTTCTGCAAAAACGTACACTGAAAACCATCCAAGTCACTCGGCAAAGAGTTTGACTCCACGTTGTCAAAAATTATACAGGCAGGTTGTTGAATGCTATCGCAAAACTGCTAAACTGCAATACAACATGCAAAACATACGACAACGGCTGAAAAACGCCGAAAGATTGGCAAAATGTCCTAATTTTAATAGTCTCATGGAAAAAGTAAATGAAGCAACCTTTACATTTATTACGCAGCAGTTAAGAACACAGGGTCAACAACCAAAAGCACGACGTTACACCTTAAACGAAAAAATTTTAGCGTTAACCCTTTTAAAGAGTAGTCGTAAAGGTTACCGTTTACTATCAAAAATATTTTGTTTGCCGTCATTTAGAACTTTAAGCAAATTATTACAAACAATTCCTTTCCGTCCTGGCATTAACAAAAAAATATTTGAAAGTTTAAAGATAGCAACAGAAAAACTTAAAAACCCTCATGATAAGCTGTGTGCGGTTATTTTTGATGAAATGACGCTTGAACCGCTGCTATCATACAATCGACAAGAAGATTCTGTGGACGGTCTAGAGCATGTAGAGAGTGATTATAGAACTCCTTATATTGCTAATCATGTGAATGTTTTCATGGCAAAAGGCATTTTTCGTCAATGGAAGCAACCATTAGCATTCACATTTAGTAATGGGCCTATAAAAAGTATACAATTAAAGCAGATGTTGGTAAAAATATTAAATGAATGTCAAAAAGCGGGCCTAGAAGTTGTCGCTACAATATGCGACCAAGGTACCAACAATCGAGCTGTCATTAATTCATTAATAAAAGACTCGAAGGAGAAAGGTCTACCAACCAAAAGTAGTGATTGTTATAAATTTTTTGTTAAAGATCAGGAGATAATTCCATTATACGACGTGCCTCATCTTTTTAAGGGCATTAGAAATAATTTTTTAATGAAAAACGTATTGTTTACACAAAATGGACAAGTCAAGTTGGCTAAATGGAGTCATATTCAAGACTTTTACCGTCTCGATACAATGGAAGAGACGCGTTTGGCATGCAAACTGACGGACAAACATGTTTTTGGGAAAAAAATGAACAAAATGAAAGTATCTCTAATGGCTCAAGTATTCAGTTATAAAGTTGGTTCGTTGATGAAATGCATATCTCGTTGGGGTAAGTAATTTTTTTAAAGACGAAAATTCAGCTGTGTACTTAAAAGTTTCTTGTTTTTTTTATGGAAAGTGCTAATGATGATTTAACTCGTGTACTGTATGTTTTTTGCTGTTTTATTAAACAACTTAATTTTATAATTTCTAAGTTATAATTATTATTTATATTATAATATTTCAAAACTAACTACTTTTGCAAAAAATGTTTACTACGTAACTACAACGAGATATTTAAACTACTCTCATTTAGGCAGCGTATTGCTAACGATGTTAGCAACCTCTTAAAAAATCACAACAAATTCACGTCTTTAACAGACAAAAATTGTCAATTAATTATAGTTATCAGATTTTTGTATTTATTTATTAATTGAAACATAAAGCTATATCCATTAAATTTTCTTTATTCAATAGTCAAATTGTTGGTATACAGAATACTGATTACAAACTTGGAATAACAAAATGTTTTATTTTTAGATATTAAATCAGACTACAAGTTATCAAGAGAAGCTGAGCAAACAGGGGATTTTCTTCTTTTTATGGATTCGCTATTTGACAGTCTTAACGGAAACATCAAGTTGCCTACAAAAAGCAAACCGTTAAAATGTGGAATACAGAAAAATTCAGAACATGAAAAATTTTGGAAATCTACCCTATCAACATTGCAGTCTGTTCGTTTTTGGGATAAAAAAAATAACATGTATAAAAAAGTGCCTTCACTTGTTAATTTAATTGCTACTATTAAGGGATTTTTATATTTGAAAAAAAAGCTAATCGACTCAGACAGAGTTTCGTATCTTCTTCCAAGGGCATTAAATCAGGATTGCTTAGAAAATTTTTTTGCAAGTATAAGAACACATGGAAGAAGGTACAATTCTCCAGACGTGGCGCATTTTATCACGTCTTTTAAGTCATTAGTTATTAGTAATTTTTTATCAGCACATGCACCTGGTGCAAATTGTGAAAAAGATATGACTGAGGGTGCACTTGATGATTTAAGAATGTTCATTACAGGGGAATATATTGCAGGCGTTCGCCCCCTTTGTAATGAAACTCTACCTGACGCACCTTCAATTGTATTTAGTGCTAAAAAAAGTCGCATTGCAAATTCGACAATTGCTTATTTTGCAGGCTTTATTGCAAAAAAGGTTTTGCAACAAACAAATAAATGCGCACTCTGTACGAAGCTGTTAAAATATTCGGACGGTGATGTGCCTCAAGACTTAATTGAAAGTAGCGAGTACACTTCTTCGGTTTTACATAAACCTGGCAGTTATTTATATTTTATATGTTCACAAAGTTTAAGTAGGTTATTTTATTTTTTACCACGGAATTGTCATAAAAATCAAATTTCAATGAAACTCATTAACATGTTAATTGCCAATTTAAATTTTTCTGTATTAAATTGTAAGTTGCATCCACAAATGGGAAGATTAGTTTGTAAACTATTAGTTAAATATTTAATTTTTTTTTGGTGCAAACAGGTTAATAGGATTTTAAAGGGTTTAGACTCTCGATATGAAAATAGTTTAAAAATACTGAAAAATAATAAAATAGTAGATCCTATTAAGCAGCAAGCATTCAAAATATATGACACAAAATGTAAAAGAAACCGCAAATATAAAAAATGTTAGTACTTCAGTTTTTTATTTTCGTATACCATAGTAATAAATTATAATATATCAAATTTAAACGTCCCGCTCCCGCTATTTATGTTCCCCACAACCACTAGAGGTCGCGAAGATTTCTATTCCAATTTTTTATACAGTAGATGCCTCTCTAAGTATATCTTCTCTTTGAAGTAAAGCATGCAATTCAAATGATTACAATATTAACACTCCCACTAATTGCAGGCCTTATTTAAATCTAATACACACATTAAAAGAAAATAAATAAACTAATGATTTAATAAAACGCACTTTAGTCCACACAGTTTTCTTAAATTCTTAAAACGTTCTTTGCGTAAGGGTTTTGTCATAATGTCCGCAATTTGATCTTCTGTAGATATGTACACTACATTGATGTCACCGTTTTCATACTTCTCTCGAACAAAATGGTATTTGACATCTATATGTTTTGTGCGCTTGTGGTGTGTTTGATTTTGCACTAACTTTATAGCACTTTGGTTGTCTACGTACAACAGAATTGAATCTTTGCAATCTTCTTCAATGTCTTTTAAAAGTTGCCGCAACCAGACTGCTTCTCTTGTTGCATTTGCTGCTGCAACGTACTCTGCCTCTGCTGTTGACAGTGTTACAGTTTGTTGACGTTGACTTGACCATGTAACCGCACCTCCATTAATTTTAAAGACATATCCTGAAGTTGACTTGCGAGTGTTAGGATCATTTGCAAAGTCAGAGTCTGTATAACCCACTACATCACAATATTCTGGCTCAGCTTTGTATTGAATACCATAATTCGATGTGTTTTTTAAATATCGTATTATTTGTTTAACAGCATTCCAATGTGTTAAATCATAGTTATTTAAAAACCTGCTTACAACTCCAACTGCAAACATGATATCTGGTCTGCTTACGATTGCTAAAAACATGAGAGCTCCCACTGCTTCTCGATATGGGATTTTCTTGTTTTCAAATGGTAATTGACTGCTCATCCATTCCGTACTAGGATCAGCTGGTATCTCAACTGGTTTTGCATCTTCTAATTGAAACCTTTGAATTATTTGTTTAATGTAATTTGCTTGATGTATTTTGATTGAATTGTTTTCTTTATCTCTTATTATTTCTAAACCTACAAAATAACTTAAATCACTAATTGTTACTTCGAATTTGTCCTTTAGTTTTAATAGAACCCAATCTAACATAGTTTTATTCTCACTTATCAGTAGTCCATCATCAACAAACAATGCTAACAAAACTTTAGTATCGTTGAATTGTCCTCTGTAGATACATTTATCTGAAGCACATTGCACAAACCCAAGAGTCTTCAGAAAGTTATCGAAAGTTTGATTCCAGCATCGGGGTGCCTGTTTCAGGCCATAGAGAGATTTGTTTAATTTACATACAAAATGCGAATCTATATTAGCTCCTTCTGGTGCTGACATGTACACTTCTTCATGTAGAGTGCCATTTAAAAATGCAGTTTTTATGTCGAATTGCATAATTTCATAATTTTCTCGAGCTGCTGTAGCTAACATTACTCTTATTGAATCGTACCTTGTTGTTGGCGAAAACGTTTCGTTATAGTCAATGCCTTGTATTTGTGAGAATCCTTTTGCACATAATCTTGATTTATACCTTGTGATGTCTCCGTTTGGGTTGCGTTTAACCTTAAATACCCATTTGCAGTCAATTATGTTCTTGTTTTCTGGCTTAGGTACTACTTCCCACGTTTTATTCTTATTGAGAGCTTTTAATTCATCTTTAATTGATTCTTTCCATTTTTCTGCATAACTGCTTGACATTGCTTCTTCATAGGACTTTGGCACATCCACTTCAACAAAGTTGGCATGATAACTAATTTCGTAATCATCATATCTTTTTGGTTTCTGAATTCTTTCTCGTTGTCGAAGTTGATAAGTGTTAGTTGGTACTTCAACTTCTACATCGTCTACTTGCTCTTCTTGTAAAGACCCATCTTCCACACCTGTGTCCTCACTTGTGTCTAACGCAATTTTAACCATATTTACTTTATGATCGACACTACTTAATTCTTCTTTAAACATAACATCCCTGGAAACTGTAATCTTCTTAGTCCCCGCATTAAACAGACGATAGTTTGTGGAATTTCCATCATAACCAACAAACAGAAACTTTTCACTTTTCGCATCCAACTTAGACCTTTTTTGTTTTGGAATATGAGCATATGCCTCACAACCAAAGATTTTAAGGTGACTTAAATTAGGTTTCTTGCCTGTCCAAATTTCATAAGGAGATATGCCACGATTCTTACTATTTGTGGTTCGGTTCAACACATAAACGGCTGTGTTCACTGCTTCGGCCCACAGGTCCTTTGGTAAATCTTTATCGTACAACATTGACCGAGCACTTTCCATTATCGTGCGCATTTCACGTTCAGCTTTGCCATTCTGTTCAGATGTATAAGGTGCCGTTCTTTCTAGTTCAATCCCACTCTTATACAAGAACGCACGAAAATTTTTGTTTATAAACTCAGTACCATTGTCCACATGCAACACTTTTACAGAACGTTGAAACTTGTTTTTACAAAGGTTCACAAATATTTTAAAACAGTTCAGAACGTCCACTTTGTGCTTAATAAAGAAAACTACACGATAGTTTGAACAATCGTCCTTAAATAACACGAAGTAACTAGCACCACCAATTGAATTTACAGACATAGGGCCACACAGGTCACTGTAGATTACTTCACCTGGTTCAGTGTTATGTTTAACTGTTCCAAATTTCAGTTTGTGCTGCTTTCCATATAAGCATGACTCACAAAAGAAATTATCAGTTTGCTTTACTTTAATGTCTGTGATTTGTCCCATCGATACTAAGTCCATTACAGTTTTGGTGTTCACATGTCCTAGTCTTTTGTGCCACAGCATGAGTTTGTCCACCTTTTCCGACACATTCGCTTCTGTTACACAAATTGTTTTGAACTTTAAATGATATAGATTATTAAACGCTTGTTCTGCATGTGCAACTAGCTGTTTGCCATCATATATATATGCATGCTCGCTATCTTTTATTATCTTCATGCCTTTCTTGGCCACTACACCTTCAGAAAATAAGTTTTTCCGTAAGTCAGGAACGTAAAGCACATTAGTAATAATACCACTAACCCATTCTCCATTAATTAATTTAAGGATCTCAACTGTACCTTTTCCTTTCACTTGCAGATTATTACTGTTCCCTAGTGATACAACACATCCTTCAGTGCATTCTTCAAATGAACTAAAATATTCTTGACGGTAGGTCATGTGTGCTGATGCTCCGCTATCCATTATCCAAATATCATCTGATGCTTGAGGAAATGTTTCCATAGTAAATGCAGTAAAGTTACCCTCTGATTCTGGTTGTACAGTCTTATGTTGAAGCTTTCTTTTCTGAGCACGACAGTTACTTGCGAAATGGCCCTTCTTTCTACAGTTGTAACATATAACATTATATTTCTTTGATCTTCCACCTTTAGGACTACTTTGCATTTGACTAACGAATGCCGTTTCAGTTTCTTCTGTAGCTGATAAGCTTGCTTCTTCATCAAGTAATCTGACTGTCAAGTTCTCAATTGTCTGCTTGCTCTCTTCTACAGATAGCCACGCCTGTCGAACATTTCGGTATTTCATTGGTAACGTACTTATTATTTTTGTCATTACAGCAGTGTTGCTCACAGTATCACCTGAGTCCCGTATCTGTTTAGCTAAATTTTCAACTTGAGCGATATGTTGTGCAATACTGTCATTGGCATCCATTTTGTATTGATGAAATCTTTCTTGCACCATCATCTTATTCATTTTGGTTTTCTGCGCATAAATGCTGTCTAGTTTTTCTAGTATTTCTTTTGCACTTGCGCAATTCTCAATCAATGTGACTTGTCCAAGCAAAGATAATGTAAAGAAGATGCAGCACTCCGTGTATTAAAAATCGTATAATTTTTCGACACTATGGACATCTATGTTTGGCCTACGAACTATTTTTGTTGAATTATAGAAATCTACATTATAGCGCCATCTCATAGTTATATTAATTAACATAAATAAATATATTTAAAATTTATAAATAAAACAATTATTTCAATTTAAAATACAATTTATTTATGTAAAGATTGTTAACAAAATCAGAATAATAAAATACATAAAAAATATATACACAATACTATAGAATTCTTTGGTTGTATTGTTGATGGACATAGGTAATCAATTTTTTGAATAATTGCTTGCTATACAATTAGTTATTTTAACAAACATCAGTCAAACAATGACAAAACACTAAATATAGTTATGAACAATGTGCAAGATTTATTTAAATAACTAGTTTTGGATAATACGTAGATTCCATTACAAAATTGATGTTTCTTATTAATCAAATGGTTTCTATCTCAACGATTAATTTGATTAGTAATTTATCTCAACAAAAGTCTTGTATTTTTTTAGTATGAACAGTATTTATTTATTGAATAAGTCATTTTGGATTGAAATTTCCCATTGATTAAAAAGAAACTGAATAAGTATTATATGTTCCGATAAATTACATTATCTCAAGGAGTGCAAGGACGGATATGAAATGGATAAGAATTTGTCAACTATAGGATGAGACGTAGGTTTATGATCTGCAGATTTGGAAAAACCTTGCACTTCTAGAGATTTTTTTGAATTTTTGTTTTTAATTAATTTAGATTGAATAGTATGAATTACCTTTTTCTGTTTTCTAATATTAACTTTTAGATATATTTTTGCACTCACTTGATGCTGAATGTTGATATCGATTTTTCTACAAATTACAAAAGTAAAATCTTTTCTATTTACAATGCCATTACTTACCTGATTGTTGTCAAGTGCCTGCTACTTCTTCAGAATTGTCAGTACTCACACGTCTTGTAGCATAACAAGTAGAAGCATTGTTACAATCTTACTATAAGTTTTCGTAGTGTGCTTCAGGACTTGAACATAACACTTTTCTGGAGAAGTATCTGCATAAATAAAATATTTGTCAATAACATTATATGATTGGCAATTTATTACATACCAAAATAAGGTAAAACACTCGAAGGTGGAATAACAGATCGAGTTTGTCCACACTCTTCACACCTGTTTAAAATAAATACTTATGCATATTAAATAAAGCATGTATTTAATCTTACCATTTGGAATTGCATTACAACACAACTTGGTACATGAACCATCGGCAAAAGCAATACATTGGAAACAGGTAGCGCAGACACCATAATTTTTTAGCATGGTATATGTTAAAAGTTTTTAATCTTCACTCTGCACTTATTTACTTCTTGGTTAAGTAAATTGTATGTGAAAAGAAGGACATCCTCTAAGAATGCAATCATTCTAGAAGATTATTAAATAATTAGTAACGGATCAATTTGTATTATCTATTAAAACTTACCTTATTCTTTGTGTTTAAATTAAATAGAATACCAATAAAGTTACTAATACCAATAAACTTTCACAACCACGTTTTACTTTGGTTAAGAAAAAATGCTGAATAGGCTGAATAAACGCGAAATAAATTTGAAATAAACTGTGCGCGAATGGCAACATTAAAAGGTTTGCATCTTAGCTGGAAATGTCAAAATAATTCTTAGGCCAATCATAGATGGCTCAGAAAATCGTGTTGTACATAAAATTTGTATGAAGCGAATAGCCCCTGTGTCCAAGTTCCATGGACGACGTTAATACAAACATGGCGACGGCATCTTGCTTGTTCCATTGTTCTAATTGATTTGATGAGTTTTCATCAGGTTTCTCCTTAATACCACTTGCTACTTCGTAGACGCCTTTTGCTCTTAGAGCACATTTTAATTGGAATTTCCATTGTGGATAGTTCTTGCCATTAAACTTGTTTATTAAACTAACGTCTACTTTATCCGCCATCTTTGCTCAACACGCTTATTACTTCAGAAATATTTTTCACACTTTTAAACCACTCACGATGTCTGGGCACATAACCTGTTGGATTGCTACACAAGCAATAATAACTAACACAGTAGGTGGTTAACAAATATATATTGAAGTAAAGTAAAAGATTCAATTAATATGAAATAGAGTACACACAGTACTTACGCAATGAGTATTCATACGCTACTAACTTAACTAAGATTCCCTTGAGAATTCTGGCGCTAGGGTTTCAGCGACTGCGCATATACTTGTTTATAAGTTATAAGTAAAGCATGCAATTCAAATGATTACAATATTAACAAAAACTAATTTGTAGGAGTAGCAATTTAAATTTATCGCGCTTAATTGCTGCCATTTTTAGTTTTTTTTTATTTAATTAAAAAAGGTTTTCTGATTACAACACTTTACTACATCTTATTATATGGATAATAATGAGCTGGAAATTAAATAATAATAATCAATCTAAAGTTAATGTTCTTTAGATTTAATAAATTTATTTAATTCATCTACTAATTTTTCGTAAAGTAGTTAGTTTAACATTTTCACTTTAATTGAACGTATGATTATACATCAAAAAGTAATTTATAATGAAAGTTTCCAATATTTTGAATATTGTGCCGCGTGACTACCTTAATTACAGACCTTACATCAATCATTCGAATGATTCGAGACATGGTCTCGAGTTCGTTTCGACTCGTATCGATATATTTGAAATTTTATATTTTGTTTTATTCGTTGCATTCATTGTATCGCTTCTCGGTTGTTTAGAATGAATTATATTTCAATTATTTCGAAAGTATAATCGATCATTTGGCTATAATCGATATATTTCGATTATATCATTCATAAAATCACCCAATACAATAAAATCTTTAAATAGCTTAAAAATAAATAAAAACTTCGCTTTGACGTTTATTAGAATAATGTAATAAGTATAAGAAAAAAGGTTTCTGTCATGCATAAAATAACAAGCATCATGAACATAAGGGCTCTATCGGTCTCAAACAAACATCTTCGACCGGTAAAAACGCCTGTTGTTAATACTTAATATGCTATAAGTAAATAAGGCTACAACAACTGTTCTAATAACGATCTAAAAAATTATAAAGAAATTGTACTTTTATATATATTGTGATGTAACCCACTCGCGTTTGAAATTTAAAACCCGCGAACAAACAAAAGCAGCGACATCTCGCTGTGGCTGTGATCGTCAAGTTACCCCCCCCCCCCCCAATTCTGCCTACCTTGTGTTAAGTTCATAAACAAAGTATTTGTAGACGAGTAACTTCAATTGAGAGAAAAGGAATAACGTTTTAACTTTTCCCCACAATTGTTAGAGGCCACTATGTAATAATTATCGGTAAAAAATACAAACACAGCAAATTTTATTTCCCTCTTTTTCGTACCTTGAAGGCTAAAAACGCTGAATTGCATTTCTCGAATAAAATCGACTAAATAATGCAAGTTATTTTTACACGTGTTTGATTCTAACGTTTATTACTATTTAAAAACTGAAGGTTTTCATATTCGTTTTAAAGAAAAGTTGTTACAATATTCACACGGTGTTGATTCGAATGAAACTGGAAGTTATTTATATTGTATTTGTGCAAATAAAAAATGTTATATAAAATAAGTCGCTTTTTTTAATGCATAATTATAAAAAAGTGACAATTTTCATAACTATTCTTTCAAAAACAAGAAAACATTCAAAATAAACCATTGTAATAATAATGGGTGCTAGCCACACCCACACATTAAGTTTAAAATTCGCGCTATTTGTTTTCCCCACAACCGTTGTAGGGCGCCATAAACTGTGTTCCAAGTTTATATACAGGAGATTCCACTCTAAGTATATCTTCTCTCTGGTTAAGTTCGTTATACACTGCTTACTCTCAATATGTGGGAAGGCTGTAGTAGGTTAAATAAAACACCAAAAAAAAATGAATCGTAATTTTTATTCGAATTTAACTCTTTAAATTTTAACCGAGACCTTGCCTGTTCGGTGGGACCCGTCGTAGCAGGGGAAGAACAGAGCGAAGAAACCCCTCCGATCCTTAAACTGAGTCTTAATACAAATAGACTACATAATTTGGATATGCAAAACAACAACTGTTATAAAAAATCAGCTAATACATTGTATCATAATGTGTAAAAGTAAAAAAAAATATTTGTCTATTATTATTACACGGCGAAACTAATAGAAGCTTGGCAACAAAGCCATGTAAACTGAAAAGTGAGGTTAACTAGAAAACAAATAGCGCGAATTTTAAACTTAATGTGTGGATGAGGGTAACATCCATTATTATTAGAATGGTTTATTTTGAATGCTTCGTTGTTTTTGAAAGAATGGTTATAAAAATTGTCACTTTTTTATAATTATGCGTTAAAAAAAGCGGCTTATTTTATATAACATTTTTTATTTGCACAAATACAATATAAATAACTTCCAGTTTCATTCGAATCAACACCGTGTGAATATTGTAACAACTTTTCTTTAAAACGAATATGAAAACCTTCAGTTTTTAAATAGTAATAAACGTTAGAACCAAATAAGTGTAAAAATAACTTGCATTTAGTCGATTTCATTCGAGAAATGCAATTCAGTGTTTTTAGCCTTCAAGGTACGAAAAAGAGGGAAATAAAATTTGCTATATTTGTTTTTTTTACCGATAATTATTACATAGTGGCCTCTAAGGGTTGTGGGGAAAAGTTAAAACGTTATTTCTTTTCTCTTAATTGAAGTTTCTCGTCTACAAATAGTTAGTTTATGCTAGCTAGTAGTGTTTTGAAAGTTACTATTATGGAAGTTTTACTAATAAATTAACTTCCTTTGAAGTAGTAATGTTTCAAGATACACAATAAAAATAAGTAAATTACGTATTAATAAAAGCCAACAGCATAAATGCTTCGGCTAGCTATACAACATTTTAACAGGCGATGAATAAATTATATTTTGGGTCGAATCAAAATAACACAGTAGCAAATTAAATTAACAAGTAATTATGTACGTTGCTCATTTAATTGTAACCTTTTTCAGATAAATGAAATTACACCGTCAATCTGGAAGTTAGAATGTCGTGAGTTTAAATAAAATGTTCGGATAAGCAGGTGAGATAACAGGTTTAAATCCCGACACATAAACACATGCACGTACATCATCATATTAAACTGAAGAAGGGTTAGTTAACCGACGGCCTATCGGTGGGTACTGAAGTCCTGGGATACGGATGCAATTCAGCTATTAGTTGATTGGTCGGGACAAACAAGGGCCAAAAATACACATATAATAAACACACAATAATATCAAACAAATGTTATAAAATGTAGGGCCCATTATCATGGAAGCGACCTACCGCGACTTTAATACATATATCGAAGCAGGCACTTGTCTATATCATAAATTTAAGATACGCTACTTCACAAAAAAAATACACAGGATCCTCATAGTATGAGAACTACCTGCAGCCACATGTTGTATGCCCCTCACGGTAAATAAAATATGTTTACATTCGACCAGGCAATTCAAACAACGGTATTTATACCAGTTAACGTACATATGGTTATTTCCAGTCATGAAGGTATGAATATCATAGTATAAAACAATTCTAACTTCTAGCAATTTATAAAACACACGAGCAATGATCAAACAAAAAAAACTTACAATAAAACGAGCTCCGTCATTCGGGTACGCAACTTGAGCAAGTTTACATTTTAGAACAAATAAAATTTTCATTGTAAAATAAAATCGTTTTGTTTAAACACAATTTATAAAGAAAAAACATAAATTAGCACAGAGAAAAAATAAAAGAAATATAACGAAAAGTAACGGTACTATAAAATGGCGACCATGAAACAAGGGCAAAAACTACCCTGGTTCACGTTTAAAGCACAAATACAAAAACAGACAGACTTACATGAATTAAAATTATTTTACATACATACCTAGCAATTTACAAAAATTGACAAAACAAAAATTATATAAAGAAACTTTTCAGGGTAAAACGCGTATTGCTATCTCGAACGAGATTCACCCTTTCAGATCCCGACCGTTTCCCGGCGTCGTATCTTTAAAACACTCCCACTCTTCTAAGAAATACATGCGCATTTTCAGATTCGTTGTTTTTTTTCGCTAGATGACGCCTGCGTAATTTTACATGTCTTTAAGGATTTCAATTTAAATTGGTCTATCTCAATATATACAATTATATTTCAACTTCAAATAATTCAGTACTACTACGCCACTTACCCGAATACTCCTTTTTTAATCATCTATATCTATAACTAAAGCTGTCATATTTCTATAACTTCTGACATAATTTGCGCATAAAATAGATTACAAATTAAAATAGAATAGGGAACTGGAAATATTTTATTATAAAATTACAAAATTAATATTCCGACTAAAGGAGGCGTTGACATTATTTATTTAGAACACAAACATATCCACATTATTGTATGAACAAATTTCATTCGTAAATGTGCATAACTTTTTTTACTTAAAGTATAAACGAAACCATTGAACATTGTTGAATTAAGTTTCTTCTTGGACAACCTCGTCCTCGTGAATATTAAATAGTTTAGCCACTTCATTCAAGTCATCATATTTGCGTTCATCTTTTAATACTTGCCGAGCAACGTTCATCCTATTAAAAACATTCCATAAAACAATTCCTACGACGATGTCATCACGGAGATAAAAGATAACTCCTTTGCCAAAGTCTTCGCCGGGTCCAGCTTTTCGTTCTTGTTTTCTAACCTTTTCAGCCAATTTCCTTTGCTCTGGATCAGATTTAACATAAGGTTCGCATTCTGGTGGCATAGCGGCATCTTCTTCAGTCAACGAACGCATTCCTTCATTAGTGGCAGTAACAACTCCTTCTGGACTATCTTCAGGAGTTGCTTTAGTAAATACTCCAACAGTGGGCAGTTCTGCGTCTACTATACCAATAGCTTCATAGCCCACATCAGGGCCTAGATCTGACCAAAACATACTTTGGTGCCAATATGGTTTACACGCACCCGTCATGTTTTCCCCAGCTAATCGACCTGACACTACAGCATGATCATGATGTTCAACTTGGCGCCTTCCAAATTTAGTATCGTAAAAGCACGAGCAATCACCAGCAATGTATAAATGCGATCGAGCTTGTAATTCCGTATTTACTAAATACCCTCCAAAATCTGGATCTACTTCTAGCTCGGAGCTTTCTGCTAAACTTGTATTCGCTTTCACACCTACTGCTACAATAACATGATCTGCTGTAACGTTTTGACCATTACTAAGATTTAAAGTTAGCCTCTCATTCTCATCCATTTTTACGCCAGTCACTTCTGCATATGGTATAACCTAAAAACAAACTGTTATTTTAGAACTTAAAGGTAGATACAACTTACTGAAACACCTTCCTTTTTCACTTTTTCCGTCGTCCAAAAACTAAGATATTCGGGCAAAATGCTTCCCATGTTGCCACCTTCACGAAAGATCTGCAGAACGTTAAATCTGTTTCTACCTGAAATATACCAGATACAAGTATATATGAAAGTAAATGGTTTACTTTAAGCTTTAAGTAAACAAAAATTAAGTAGTGTTTGATTATTACAGTGTTGTATGTTGTAGTAACGACCACCGTTGAGATTAAACTCTTTTCAAGGATTAATTTCTGTTGATTATCGGAGTTCTATGCAATCCACAATGCCTCTAGAATTTTTTTACATTAGTCATTCTGCTTCTATCACATGGGGAAAATGAAGGAAACATGTCTCAGAACCGAGAATCAGTTCTAAATTAAATGTTAATTGAATTTACAGTTACATAAAACAAAAGACCTTGTTATCTTGAATTGAAATAAATATATAATTTAAAATCTTTATCTTATTTTTTTGGTTACTGCATCTTAATTGTATACCCTAATAACAGAACGTTTTTACGTCACCGAAACTAAATTCATTTGTTTTCTTTTCCAAAAATTTACACTAACAGTCTTATTTTCATATTTCCCAACGGATTGTTTCTCCAATAGCTTAAAAACTTCTGTTAGGTTATTTCGTAATTTTGATGTAATCACTATGTAGTAGAAATCGCAGAGTAAATAGTCCAAGTTAAACCCATTATAAAGTAAAAATTTCGACAGTTCAGTTATAAGTCAATAAGGCAAATAAACCGTTTCGTAAATTGATTTTAGTTATTAAATAATTTTTAATGGTAAAAAAGATCTTCAAAATTCCTTTTATGTTAAAATTTATATAGATTTTGTATTTAAACATTGAAGTACAAAAGGAAGTTTCTATTGTTATTATAACATGAAAGTAACACTTGTATTTACCTGATATTTTTAAAAGTTTAAGCACAGTTTAATTCTTTTAGAATCAGTAGGACCACTCTCCGGAATATTTTTCCGTAAAATTTCAGGGAGCCTGATCGACTCGTGGTAACTAGCGCAGTAGCTTGTTTTTAGTATTTGTTATCGTTTACTGCTTTCATAACCTTTTTCAGTATAATCTTATTAAAGTTTTTGTGTAATGTAATATCATTTGTTTGCTAAAACAATAGTAATAATAATTTAAACCTTAGTTTTTTTCGTATACCAGCGTTTATAACATCAGTTAAATTATCTGTGTAAAAATTGGCTTAGAAATAGCGATCGTACAGATTGTCATGTATTCGCAACGCCGCATCTGGGAATCGGGCAGCAGTCAATTCTCGGCTTTGAATACATACAGTCAGATTAAATTACTGTATCAGTTCATATGTTAAACGTTAACTAGAATAAGTTACCTGGTGCCTTTCTAATGTTACATTACGTGTGAAATAAATTGCCTGCATTAATTTAGAACTTTATTATCGCATAGCTAATACAACTAACTAATAAATAATAGAACCCCAGTATTTAACATGGTGGCAGCGCGTAAAAGTGCACAGTAATGCCGTGAATAATAAAACGGTATAAACAGCAGAAAGAAGGAAACTTATTAAGTGTTTGTGAAAAAAATAAAAATAATAAAATGGTTGATAGCGGTAGGACCCTAGAAGAAATTAAATGGGTAGGCAATCTCGCTAGCCAATGAAAACTTTGGAAGCAAAAGTTTGAAAATTATCTTCTGGCGAGCGGAAAAGACTCAAAACCAGACAAGGTGAAAATCGCAATTTTGCTTAACTGAATGGGCGATCAAGGGCTAATGATTTGCAATACATTTTCGTATGATGAAAACAAAGACAAAACGCTACTTGCCACAGTAATTAATAAGTTCGTAAAAAATCTTGTATTCGAACATTACAAATTTTTCAAGAGAGATGTTACCTGACGAAACAGTGGATCAATTCGTTACGGTATTAAGACAATTATCAGCTACGTGTGAATTCAAAGAAACCGATGTTTTGATTCGGGACAGATTAGTTCTTAGCATAAAAGATACCCGAATACAGGAAAGGCTGCTAGAAAAATCTGATCTTAATCTGGCTGAGGCGATACAAATAAGTCGATCTATGGAAACTAGTGTTGCAACGCAAAGGGTAATTTCCATGGAACAGCAAAACGTAAGTGTGGTAAAATATACCAGAAATAGACAGTTTGGTGCAGGACATTCTAAAACGTCGAAAAATGCGGAAAAATCGCGAGATATTGGAAGAACAAGTGTAAATAACTGCTCGTATTGCGGTTCTGATCACGAAAAGGGCAAGTGTCCCGCGTACAATCGCGTTTGTAGCAAGTGTCAGAAAAAGAGACATTATCGAACATTTTGTCGCAGCAAATACGTGTACGAAGTCGAGAAAAGTGGTAATCAAGATATAAATTCCAAGTCAGAAAACACGGAAAGTGAAAATGAAAGTAGCAAAGTTATATGGACTATAACTACTTCTAGTGTGGATTCCGTCGAGTGGTTTGAGGCCATCGGCGTTGAAGACACCAAAATTAACCTGAAGATCGACAGAGGTAGCCAGGTGAACATATTAAAATTTTGGATTTTCAGAAGTTAAAAATAAAGCGTAGTGACCTACTTAAAACTACATCTGTATTATCTTCCTATTCTGGTCATAAAATTGCTATTTTGAGACAAATTTTCTTGGAATGCTACTTTAAAAATCTAAATAAATGTTGATTGTTTTATGTGCTCTCGACAAATTCAGCATCTTCTATTCTCGGACTGCAAGCTGCGCGCGACCTTGATATAATTAGTGGAAACGATAACATAAAAAGCAGCTGCGTAAAATGTTTTGAAGTGAAAAACGCTGAACCGTCAAATTTAAACACAACAAGTAATAATTTAATTGATTTATCTCCAATTTTAAAGAAACATAAAAATGTATTTTCGGGAATCAGAAAAGTAAACCGAAATTATTCAATAACTTTAACTGATAATGCGGTACCAAAAGTGTGCGCCGCGAGAAAAATACCGATTTCTTTAAAAGACAAAGTTAAGCAAAAGATAGACTTCACTTAACCGACGGGCCGAGTAGTATCTACCCGCCTTGTCAGCTGATGCTAACCGACGGCAACGGTAGGGACTACCTGTTTTGACTTCTGACGTTTAACGACGGGTTCAGTAATATCTACCGACAAATATAAATCGTTTTATGCTTCCATCTATGAATGAAGGGTTGTACTACAAGAAAAAAATTATTCCAAGGTTAAAATATTTTTATTGTCGCGACAAGATCGACCGTTAGTCACAATCATAGTCACAATCAAAGAGCTCTTTGTATCAAGAGGAAGAAGTATTAAAACACGATCGTAAATTATTTTTTAATTGCGTTAGAGCTTGAAATAAAACTCTTAACCCATAAAAGACCGAAAAATTTTTTTTTTCTACGTTTCACAGTGTTTACCCTCATGCTACGGACATCAAAAATTGAAATCGTTTGTTTATTGTTTGTGATGAGAAATGCATTAAAACTTAAAAAAAAACAATATATTTAATCAAGTTTCGTTTTTTAATTCCATTTAATTCAAAAGTTATGATTTTTTTAATTTTAACTATGTTGTGCGAAATTTTCGCAAAACAACCCGTCGTCACGGCGCACGCGGCGAAGAAATGACCGGTCGGTCAAGTGTTAATAGTTTCGGAAAACATTTTAGTTCCGGTCACCGAATAGTGATTGCACCCAAATCAAATGGTGATATTCGCATTTGTATGGATCCAAGAAAGTTAAATATTTATTTAAAACGTAAAAATTTCCACATACCAACAGTCGAATCATTATTCGGAGAACTTAATGGTGCAAAATATTTTACGTTATTAGATGCTTCACAAGCATTCTTACAAATACCAATAGACTATGAAAGTTCGAAATTATGTACTATCGCTATAAATTGGGGTAGATATAGATTCGTGCGTTTACCTTACGGTATAAATTCCGCCCTTGAAATTTTCCAGCGCTTTATTCATTATCCATTAGAAGGCGTGCGTGGTGCCGTATCGTATTTCGACGATGTACTTGTGTTTGGAAAGACACCTCAAGAACACAATGAAAACTTGGACAATGTTTTAACCAAATTTCATAAAGTGGTTTAACTTTGAATTTACAAAAATCAAAATTTTGTCAAAAAAAGTGTGAAATTTCTTGGACACTTAATTAGCGAAAGTGGAGTCGCGCCCGACGAAAAGAAAATAGAAACAATCAAAAACATGAAACCACCCGAAAATCGGAAAGACTTGCAGAGATTTCTCGGTATGATAGTGTATCTAGCAAAATTTATACCAAAGAAACTGCGTGTCTTAGAAAACTTCTTTGATAAAAATTAATGGGTATGGACAGAAAATGAAAATTTATGTTTTAATCGACTAAAAAAGCTTGTGACTTCAGCTCCAATACTTTCTTATTTTGATTCATCCAAAGAAACCGCGTTGTCAGTTGACGCGAGTCTTTTTGGTCTAGGAATGGTAATAATGCAGGAAAACCATCCAGTTGAGTTTGCATCCGTTTCTCTCACACACACTCAGCAGAGATACAATCACATTGAAAAAGACCTGTTAGCAGTAGTTGTTGGCTGTGAAAGATTTTTCTTTTACCTTTACGGTAAGAAATTTCGAATACAAACAGATCACAGACCTCTCCTAGGTTTGCTCAAAAAACCATTGGACAAATTGTCTCCCAGATTGCAAAGGCTTGCGATAAGACTATTTAGATATCGGTTTGTTCTGGAATACGTACCCGGAAAATACATGCAAATGGCCGATGCCCTGAGTCGAGACCAAAATCCTGATCTTGTAGACACCAGCTACTTAGATAAGAACTTAATGGTACATTCGATAATATCTACAACTAAAGAAAACGAAGAACGCCTTAAGAAAGCTATCTTAAATGATGCGAACTTACAACAAGTTCGAAATTATGTGCTTTTCGTTTGGCCTGAACACAAAAAAGGCATTAAACCCGAGCTAAAAATGTTTTGGAACATTAAAAATGAAATTTACTTACATAAAGATGTCCTGTTTTACAAGAAAAGGTTATTAGTTCCTCAAACTTTACGGCAGGAATTTTTAAATCTCATACACAAAAGCCACCAAGGCATCGTTTCATGTAAAAAACGGACATAAGAAACTATATATTGACCAAGAATTACAGCTGATGTTGAAAAATTATTACTAAGTTGCCAAACCTGCCAGGAATATTCTAGAAGTAATTCAAAAGAACCACTGACATCTCACAAATTACCCAACTTACCATGGGAAAAGATCGGTATCGACTTCAAGTCACATGAAGGTTTAAATTTTCTGGTAATAGTTGATTATTTCAGTAAATTTGTGGTTGTAAACAAGCTGCCAAGTAAAACCGCCGAATCTGTGATTTCTTCATTGAAAAACCTGTTTGCAATAAATGGACTACCTTTGGAGTTCTTTTCCGATAATGGACCTCCATTCAATTCAACGGAATTCGCAAACTTTGCGGCTAAATACGACATCAAATTGACTACATCTAGTCCACTATATCCAAAAAGTAATGGAATGGTAGAAAGATCCATCCAAACGGTAAAAAGTTTTTTGACGAAGTCTATTAAAGATGGCGAAGATCCGTTTTTAGCAATATTGAACTACAATGTGACGCCTAAGCAAGACATACCAGCTCCTAGTGATCTCCTAATGGGACGAAAATTACGCACCACACTCCCAGTCCAGCGTAATTTTCTAAAACCAAAATTTTCCACCAAAGATGTCAAGAAAAAGTTAGAACTTAACCAGCAAAAACAGGCTGCTTACTACAATTGCTCTACAAAAAAGTTGTCAACATTTAAACCACAACAAAAAGTATTGATCCAACAAGGGATTCGAAACTGGAAACCAGCTGTTGTTACCCTTCAGTCTGGACCCAACGACTATCAAGTTCGTACATCAGATAATGGCGAATATAGGCGAAACAGAATTCACCTAAGACCATTAAAAGAAAAGGATCCTGTTTTTATAAAAGAAGAGGAGGATGGCTCTGCAGAAACAACGGTAAACTGTAATCCAGAGATGAACTCAACAAACAGTGACGTCATTCCGGTTGTGAGTAAAAAAGTGGACACTAATTCGAATAACAAAATGAATGAAAATCTTTATTGTATTCGTGGTGGTCGTGTTGTAAAACCACCCAAAAAATTTGATTTATAAGTGTTCTTATTTAGGGTTAATATTTTTCTTTTTTTTTAAGATAGGGCGGCAGTCAATTCTCGGCTTTGAATACATACAGTCAGTCTAAATTACTGTATCAGTTCATATGTTAAACGTAAACTAGAATAAGTTACCTGGTGCCTTTCTACTGTCACAGTACGTGTGAAATAAATTGCCTCATTAACTTAGAACTTTATTATCGCATAGCTAATACAACTAACTAATAAATAATAGAACCCGAGTATTTAACACAGATTTGATGACAAAAGATGGTAACTATTGTTACAACCAGGTCAAAATATGCAGCAGTAATTTTGAAGATGGGGTGTTTTCGTCATTGCTAACAAATCGATGCAAATGAGATACTGTTTAGTTATTTAAATCAATACGGTTAGAAGTTAGTGCACCACGGGGAGACTGCCGTAAGTTTTAAAATTAACACAATTAACATTGATACATACGCAGTGTTGTGCATTATCTAGATGAAATATATAGATAATTCATCTAGATAATTTTTCATCATCTTTTTCCTTATCTAGATTATGATTATTATTATTATGATTATCTTAGATGATTTTTCTGTTATCTATCATGAAATTATCTAGATGATTTTTTAAAAGTAACATAAATTTTTTAGTTTAGATTTGCTTTTTTGTAATTTTTATACTTGTAAAACTAATATAGTTTGTAATGTCTGTGGTAATGTAGTACGGTCTAAATCGCTAAAACCTGATAAATAATCGTCGTAGATGTTTAGCATTTTTGAAGCTCTTCTGCTGACAAAAACTAGACTCACATGACCTTGAGCGTAAATACATGCATAACGAGATATAAACAAAAACACAACTCAAATTACTTTTTGAAACCTATGTTGAAACTGAACCAATTGCGATGTCTTATTGTCTTTAAAAACAATAATAAGCTTTTTGATATACGTACATTTATTCAATACATCTTGCACAATCTATAAATTGAAATAATTAACATCTACTAATTTTGTAGTTTTGAAAGTCTAATCAGTGGGGAGTGCCTACACAACAAAACTATGCCCAAGTAAAAAAATGCTTAATTGAAAAAGAGAAAATTCGTGGCTTTTTGAGCAGTTGAAAGTGACAAACCTCGATCCACGTGATTTAGAATTCTAATGTTAACCTTAAAGTAAAGTCGCAATAAGATCCTAATGTACACCGCGTCAAATAAAAACGCTCCTATAATTCTAAAAATCAATGCTGTTAATTATCTTAAGAGTATAACTACTGACGACCTGTCAAATATAATTAAAAAAAAACCGCAAAGTAAAAAATGCTTATTTTTTACATTTGGATTTGTTGCACTTACAATTACAAAAAGTACTGAGCAGAGCATAAACTGTTAAGTTTAAAATATTGGAGCCCGTTAAAACCCAAATTTTTTAGAAGAAAAAAAAACTGCTTGCGTTTTTTTAAATGACCTAAAAGCTAATTTTTCTCGTTGGTGTAATCTGCTTAAAATTTAAAATACAATAAATTTTTGAGAACTAGTTAGTTTTTTGTGAAAATATCGTACTACACATGATAATTTAAATTTAAAAACAAAAAGCGATAATTCAGGGAGTTTGATTAACGGCTATGAGCGATAATTTTTATAATCATTTAGGTTCAAACTGACGTAGATATCAAAGCCAGATTTTTCCTAACTATTTAGTCCTCTGTTCAGTCCTGATAGTTTTGCTTAGCAATGAAACTTTGAAAGGACCATATTGTATCAAGAAATTAGTTTTATATTTTTCAATAGTAGATCATTAAATTAAATTTTTTTTCGATTTTTATTTTTTTTTAATTTGTCTTTCAGTTTTTTAATTAGTAAATTTAATAAACAATGAATTAGTATTTATTCTGTTATGAGATTATATTGTACATTTGCGTATATGATGATAATTAACTGGTAACAATTAAAATTATTACCTGTTTGTCCCTATTTCATAGAATCATCTATCGTATTATCTACGTAAATTATAGATTATCTTATCTATTATCTAGATAAATTCTTCAACTTGTATCTAAATTCTTATCTAGATAAAAAAATTGAAAATTATCTATTATCTCATCTAGATACAAAATAAATTATCTATGCACAACACTGTATATAGGTTCTTTTTAAAAACCAATCGTGTACATATAAAACGTTTTCTTTCAGTTTCAAAATCTATGGAACAAACAAATCAATTAATACACACAAGTTCTACAAGTACAGGTGAGACGTAGGGTACGTAGTTTATTGCTTTAAAGTTTCTGTTTTATTAATCAAATGTGTCATTGCAGGTTACAAGTACAACCCGATTGCAGTTTCCATTATTTAGATTTAGCAACGACTCCAGTTAAATCCTCGAAAGGTATAGATTAATACATAGTCTGTAATAAGGTATTATTTTGTAGTCTTTAATAAGGTATTGTTTTTTAGATGTTTCTTCGCAAAACTCATCAGCATTGACTGCAAATACTCGATGAAAATTAAAACTGCGGAGAAAATTGGATGTCTCTCGAAAAATTATGTGTAAAGAAAAAATCTTGGTATCAAAAATAATTGATGAGCAATTCTGCAACTATTGCGATGAACACTTCCTTAAAATAACTGTCACCCATGCTGCCACCTTTATAAAATCGCAATTATGGCTAAAAAAAACTGCTCCAAAGAGTTCTAGATACTCTAATAAGTTTTTACTGTTTGCATTAGGAGTTGATAAATTAAATTACAAACAAAATTAGTTTGGTTTGTTAGATTTTTACCTCCTGTTTTCGTAGTTATTCAGTTAGTTTTTATCAAGACTTTTTTAAACGCTGTTATTTGAACAAGGTAGTGTAATTATAACATTTTTTAAGTATAATAAGGGTATAATCTTTGTAGCATAACCTTACTCTGTACTTTAAAATCTGTATTTAATTCCAGTGTTAATTCTACGAACAACAGCTAATTTCTAATGGAGATGTTTACGTTACTTAGTTTCTGTATTGTTTCAGCTGTTATTTATCAACATCAAATCTAAATTGAAGAAAACTGTTCATTCCGAAGCAAGATACATTATTAAAAATGTTGTGAAGTTTTTCGATAAATTGTCCCTTTAGAGAAGGCAACCCAACTAGTTGCTGTAGCAACGGGCAAATCGACATTTATAAGACAAGCAGTAATGAAATTTTAATCCCACAAAGAAAAAGATAAGTATTCCACAATACTTCGAAAATAATGGATTAACGACAACAAATGAAATGCGTAGTGTTAATGAAATAATTTAATTAACGAAAACATATCTAAACGAAATCCTGAAAAAACATGGGCATAGTGTAACGTTTGCCATCTTACCTCTACGACTTAAATCCGATTGAGTTGGCATGAGGTTGAGCAAAACATAAGATTACTATAAATACTGTCACACAGAGTGGTCTGGAGATAGAAGCCTTAGTGAGAAATCCATTTTCTGAAATAACTGCATAGGACTGGAATAAACAACGTCAACATGTGAATCACTTGGCAAAAACTATGTTTTTTGATGTAAATAAGTATTTTTTAGAATTACTTTTAGAAATATGTAATTATTATATTTTGTAATGCCCTAGCTACCTAATCTTTTAGAAAAGTAAATGTGTAATTACAAATTATTTTAAATTCCTATAATTACATGTTGTACAAGCGTTCAGTCAACGGTACAAGTACAAATTTTAATAGCTGATTTGTCTTAAAATGTTTTCTGTTTACTCTTGAGGTTATTGTAACAAAATTACTTTGTTTTAATTAAATTTTAATATTCCATTTTTGTACTTGTAATTAGTTCCATTCAACAACAATAAAATGGAAAATATAAATAAATAAAAGTAAGATAGGTATCAAATTGTATTTTTTTAGACTGTCATCGATAGATTTGTCATTACTATTATTATTATTTTTGCTTTAATGGTTTTGTTTACACAAATTTACATAGACAAAAATGGTAAAATATAATATAAATGCACATTTTTGCATCACTATTTTCATCTATATCTTGATGGAAATCGAACCTACTTACATTTAAAATAAAATAAAGTTCTTGTTGAAAAGTCTTTTTACATTTGCTTGATAATTATTGGACAAGTTTTATTCAAATTCAAAACTTTATTGCTGTCTTTGTGGGTGTTTTGGTTTGACTTTGGTAAAGACTTAAATATTGCTACTCGGTCCACAGTAACAGCTAAAACTTGTAATTATTGCTGGAACCAAATTAAAAGAAAAAACAGCAACAAGAATTTAAGCTAATTTTAATCAGCAAATATTATTCTAACTTCAACAGCTGTTGGCAGGTTGGGTTTTTAAAAATGGCGCTTATTCTACATTATTTACGCCATTCAGCCCTGTGATGTATCGTTTACGTTACTTGTAACATACACGTTATCATGGTGTTATACTATATTTCTCAAATCGGTGTGACGTATCCCCGTTAACGTTTTTGTATTTACCGTTTATGTTATATCCATCTATGTTATTTGGTAACATAACAGTCATAACACTAATAACTTGACGTCTCGGTTTAACATGCTGTTTTGATCTAACGTTTGGTTGCATCTTATTATATTTATATAAAAAGAAGCGATTAATTTCAAACTCAGTTATGAATTTTTAAAATATTTTAAATTTAGCTCTTTTTTGAAGAACTCGAAAATGTTAACAAAAGGTACGTAGTATAACAAATTACTTATTAGTTTAGATTAGGTTACATTTGTTTAATTTTAGAAATCAAGAAAATATTCAACCAAGGATACTTTGTGGCCGATCCAATCGTTTTGAATTAAGGGAAGAAGAATTAAAAGTTATTTAGTATTTCACGATTATAATTTTCTCCATTGCTCTGCCCTTTGTGGCGGTACATTTGCTCTTGCATTTTCATCTGCAGCAAATGATTGTCATAAACTATTCACTTTTTGTGATTCCGACGGTTTGTTTTTTTCCGTAATTAAAATGTGGTTTCCCTAGATAAAATCAATTAAACTTTCATATTGAACGCGCCTGGTTATTTTTAATCGTTGTGCCAACTACCTACTCAAATTGAAATACGAAACGCAAATTTTCGTATTCTTACTGTTTAAACTTTAAATAGCTTTTAGAAATACCCATAAACTAATTTATTTTATTAGGTAAATACTATGTTACAACCACCTTAAGTTCAAAATCTAGCGGCAGCATGGTAGTCATAATAAGAACGTATACCACGCAATGAGATATAATACACTAACTGGAGAAACCTCTACGTACACGAAAGTCGTCGATCTATCGCGTATCTTTCGAGTAAAAACGCATAAGGTCGATCACGTTTGAAAGGTAGAAGTAAAATTAGAGCTTGCATAAAAACAATAAATTGATACCATTAAAGATAAAATTCAACATTATGTATTTTAAATAAAATTAATTTAGTTCACTTTAATCTGATGGAACCACTACCTATGTCAATATTTATAGTTTTGCAGTACGTTTTCCATCGAAATTCAAAATATATATTAATTATTTAAACAAGTAATTTTGCACTCGTGTCACGTTGCCAAAAGTCTCTAGAATCGGGTGAATATAATTTTTAAATGACATTCTAATTATTATTACTTTTTTGACGGTGGCCGCAATTATTATTAAATGTTTCTCTAAAATTAGAGAAATTTCTCAGGGGAATGAGCAATCACCAACACGTTTAATTTTGTGTAGCGTTTTTGGTCTGGCCATAAATTTTTCAATATTTATTTTGATATAAAAACTATATATTTATAAACTAAAGACACATATCTAGGGCGCACTTGCGCCACTTTTCTATTTCTTTCTAACTTATATCGTATTTGTATACCGCTATCTTTTGTGCGAACAATGATACTTTATTCCATTTAACCATCTGTAAAATACCGTACCCTATAACGTCTACCTGAAAAACATGATACATCACATCGGGTTTACATCTGTATGTTACTAATACTGTCATTTTACGATACTATTTTAATATAATTATCTACATTGTCTACATTTTATACATTATATACGCATTTTATACGTATACATGTAGAAAATTATTTTATACGTGTAAATGCCACTGATTGAGAGCCAAAACCAGAAGTAAAACTTGGCCTTTGTCGTATTGTCGTTCGTGATGCCTAACAAACTGACGTTTCGCAAGACATTGCAGCTTGCATCTTCAGAGTGGTAAATGTCACTGAAGGAAAAAGTGTAAGTGAAGATATTTATATCACTAGCGATTAGCGTAGTTAACAAGGTCCGTTAATTACGAGATTTTCATATACAGTTTTAACTTGCGAAAAGGCTCGCACGTTTGTAATCCGCGGTGCTTTCAATTAACTTTCAATTGCCTTCAATTCGGTAGTGATTGAATGGTGGAACGTATACCATGTGTTCTAACTTATAATTATATTTTTCGTACATAATTTTCGAAAAATGCAGGAAATAGCGTACAAATTGTATTGAAAAATGAATTCGCAATTCTGTCGTTAGAAGAAAGGGTTGAAATAAAATCTCTCGGAAAGCTATCAAACTACCGCATTACAGTTCTATCGAAAAAAAAATAAAAAATTCTTAAGCTTTCGCGGTTATTTTGTTTATTAAGGAGAGACTAGGACCAAGCCTAAATTAGTCTGGGTGTTTAACTACGACGCGATCTAAGCCGAAAGTCGCTTATAATCATAAACAAAATAACCGTGAATGCTTACATTTTATATTATAAACCACTACGGCGAGGAGGTGTTTTTACAAATGAGATCTTGAAATCGTTTGCGCCAAAAGAAAGAAAAGCTACTTACAGACCTAGCATTTCTAAAACGTGGCCGAGACCACAACGTATTGCCATCGCGTATGAGAATTAAACACAATTTTCTAAATTCTCATACTGAGCGAGTTTTTCGCAAAGCTGGCTTCGAACTGTTACGTTCGAAAATTCACAATAAACGCAAAGTACTGGATGCTGTCAGCAAAAAGATATACAAGCTACATTTAACTTTGTCTAACAAATTAGAACACTCGGTATGGGTAAAAATAGATGCTATCACTACGATACAAGCAAACAAGATTTACGAACAATCAAAAATGAAGATAACTAAGAAAACGTTAGACGATCATAAAGTAAACAGACCACATCATTGATAAAGAAGGGTTTTAATTACGCCGTTACGCCTAAGACAACACCGATGGAAGATACAGTATGTGTAGTAGAAGCTGCAATACGCACTCTGCCTAAGGAGATCTCTAAAACTATTCGACAAGATGTTTGCAACATGGTAAGAAAAGCAAAACCGTCACGCTCTAATATCCCAACAGGCAGTAGAGAGAAGCAGCTAAGCGGTTACGTGAGAATGACATATTAATATTGAGAACAGATAAAGGAAACGCTACAGTCGTTATGAACATATACGATTACAACGGCAAACTTACCATCGGAAGTATTGTTTATTTAAACAATGATTTTTTGAGAATTACTTTTATAGATTAGTTTATTAAAACTTTAATTACTTAATTATACACAAAGCTACAATCAATCTTTCATCTGAGAGTTTAACGGAACAGAACTCTGCAGTGATGCTACACTAGATTATATATACATAAGTTAGGCAACTTACATTACACAGAGAAATATTTTGTGTCTCAAAGGAAGATTGCTACATACGTCTACAGAGAAACCCTTTAAACTAGTTATACACTAAGGTAAACTCCGCCATCAAAAACTCCACTACTATATATTAACAAGAAACAAACTTTAATTGTCAAAAATTCAGTTATGCCACGAATCTACGGTACCCCTTCGACCGATAGTGAGCACCATCAATTCACCAACACAATCGTTAGCACGTTATCATGCTACAAAACTCTCGCCGTTAACAGAAAATACAGAAACTCACATTTAAGATTCTACAGATTTTGTAGAGAATATTAAGAACTTGCGTATAACAAAAGAAGATATCCTAATTTTTTTACTAAAGTCCCGGTCGACGAAGTGTTGTTTTTGCTCAAGAAGAGAATTACTGAAGAAGTTCTGCGCATCGAACTCCGTCTTAAAAACACTTATTTCAGTTACAACGACAACTTGTTTAAACAAGTAGAAGGAGCGGCCATGGGTTCACCGCTCTCTTCAGTTATATCCAATATTGTATGTGGAGTATTTTGAAACTGAAATTATGAAAAATCTTGAGTTAAAACCAAAAACTTGGTTTAGATATGTTGATGATACGTTTGTTGTATGGCCTTATAGCAAAGATAAACTTTCTTTCTTTCTTTCAACATCTAAACTCTGCACATAATAGCATTAAATTTACTATGGGGTTAGAACATAACAGCACTCTAGCCTTTCTTGATGTACTGGTGATAAGAAAAAATTACGGAAAAGTGGGGCATTCCGTTTATAGAAAGAAAACGGACACTAATAGATATTTAAACAAAAGAATACTGTTTTACATACTTCAGCTAAAAGAGCTATACGTCAGATAATGAAAATCTACAAAATGAAAAGAAAACACTGTTGGAGTCACTACAACAAAATGGATATAGGTTGAAAGAGATCCAAAACGCATAGGAAAGAGCAATAAATCAAGAAGTCAAAGAAGACATATCACCTCCCACTAGCACTGCTTTTTTGCCATACTGTATGGGTTCGACAGACAAAGCAGGGTGCTACAGAAACATAATATCAAAACTGTCTTTATGACTAAGGATACCCTGAGCACTTGGTTTATATCTGCTAAAGACAAACAAGGAGCTCTAAAACATGCCGGAGTTTACAAAATTCCTTGTTCCTAATCAAGTTATATAGGACAGACGGAACGGTATATTGAAGTTAGGGTAAAAGAACATATGGCTGACTGCAAACACCGCAGAGTTACAAAATCAGCAGTGGCAGAACACGGGTGGAACCAAGGAAACATCCATGTAATATGAACCGAGAAGATGGTTTGAGACTAAGCAAATCTTGGCTACCAGTGTTACATCCTCTAAGACAAAAATCCTTTTTGGAAAAGAAACAAACACTTATTCCGAGTAATAACTAGTCAGTCAAGCGGTAACGGAAAGATAAGGTTAGTTAATTACGCTAATCGCTAATGATATAAATACCATCACTTACAGTTTTTCCTTCAGGGACATTTACTACTCTGAAGATGCAAGTTGCAATGTCTTGCGAAACGTTAGTTTGTTTGGGTTCACGAACGACAATACGGCAAAGGCCAAGTTCTACTTCTTGTTTTGATTCTCAAGGAGAGACTAAAACCAAACGTTACAATGCTTTGCTACATATACAGGCATGGGCTCTAATAATTGTAACCCGAACATCAAAAATCAATTAATTAATCAAAACTTTACCATTATCAAAAAATACCTATTTAATATACGTTGCTCTGAATGACGACCATATCAAATTATTGTTTTAGAGTAATAAAAAGTAGATGATACCTATATCCTATAGATATGTTTAAATATTTTAATTCATAATAATTTCTACCGTTTTTTGTTTTAATGAACGCCTGGAGGACAAAATAACTAAATATGTATACAGGGTGAATCAGAATATGTGTGAAGTACAATAACTATAAATAATAGGCATAAAATAAAGACGATTGTTTAAATAAACTTATATCCTAGGATGCACAGGTAAAAAGTTATTAGGTCATCAAAGTTAGAAAAAAATTACTTTTTTGTTACTTATTTTTAATCTAATTAAATATAATCGACTATTTTTTGTAGTTGTTAATGAGTACTTAAAAACAAAAAAAAAGTGAAAATTTAATGAAAATTAAATAAGCAGAAAATGGATTTTTAGAGTACCTCCACTGTTAAGTTCTCTGAAACTTTTTAATCTTGAAGTTTTTTTTCTATTTAAAACGTGTTTAATAGGAAATTTTATTCGCAAACATTTTTGCATCTTGAAAAGTTTTAAAGTTCATTGATTGAACGCTTCGTATTGCTTAAAAAATAAAAAGTTGTTTTACAACAAGACAAACCACTCGTGATTGAGAAACATTAAACCTTAGAAAAATTCGTCTCGTACTGTCATTAGGATGATTGTTTATCCAATTCAATATTCTTTCTTCCAAAAAAGAAATAACATCTCTTTGACGACCGGAGTATTGAGTCCGTTTTTTGAAAGATCCGGATTCTTTTAATCTTTCCTCAAGCCGCTGAAACGATTTTCTAAAAGAAAAATGGTAAAAATAATTGCTTTATGCGATCTTTTTGTTTACCTATTCGCTATAGCAGGATTAAGGAACGGAAGTGCGTAACGTCTTGCTGCCGCCGCAGTATTACGATAACAGTTAAGTCTAACTTTTTATTATTTTAAGCGAAACGATACGTTTAACTAAAACTTTACAAGAGACAAAAAAGTTTGCGAATAAAATTTCCTATCAAACAATTTTTAAATCGAAAAAAAAACTTGAAGATTAAAAAGTTCCAGAGCATTTAACAGTTGAAATACTCTAAAAATCCATTTTCTGCTTATTTAATTTTCATTAAATTTTTTTGTTTTTAAGTACTCATTAACAACTACAAAAAATAGTCGATTACATTTAATTAGTTTGGAAGTTATTAATAAAAAAGCAATTTTTTTTCAACTTTGAAGGCCTAATAACTTTTTACCTGTGCATGGCTAGTATATAAGTTTATTTAAATAACCGTCTTTATTTTATGCCTATTATTTATAGTTATCGTACTTCCAACATATTCTGACTCACCCTGTATGTAATATAAAATTTTTAAATAGAAAAGTTTTTGTTTTTTAGAAATACGCGTAATAGTAACTTCGATTAAACAGTAAATATGTCAATAGTACATTGAGTTACGTACTAAACGTTTATTATTCCCTTAAGGGGGTACTAAACGGAGCCATTTTCCATGCAAATTGAGGTACACTTTTCTCAAAAACTACTAAATCGATTTTTGTGAAATTTTGAACACGTTTTCTTTACATAGTTTTAAAGCTGTACAGCAGGTAGAATTTAATTTAAAGAAATAGTAAATTTTTTAATGACCTAGAAAGTTTGAAAATTTTATTGTTTTATTAAAAGTAAAATAAAAAAGAAACCAGCTAGATTTTTAAATTTCGCTCTGCTGTGTTTGTTATTAGCGTCGCCATGAATAAGATAAAAAAACACACTCAATTACCTGTCATAGTTTTAAAGAAAAGTGTACCGAAAGAGAAAAAATACAACTGTTCAGGAGAAGCAAGAAACAAAAAAGTTTTGTTTTTTATCTTTAGTAGTCGTTTTTGCTTTTCAAAGTTCTTGTTGCTGTTTGTATATTGTAGTGTTATTGTTTTACTTGTGTTTATTGCAGAGATTTTATTTTACTCGTTTCGAATATGCCGAGAACGAGTCCGGTTTTCAAGAAGAGGAAAAGGCGGTTTCCAGGTAAAAGGCCTGCAGAAATGACATCGAATGCAACTTGTTCAGTAAATGTGAAGTCACCACAACCTTGCTCGACAACACAAACTGCTGTTTCTTCAGGTTCTAAAATAAAACCTCAATCGTCCGAGTATTCGAAGTATAAAAGCACTGATGTTTTCGATATTGTTTGTATCAAAGCGTTGAGTGCGGCGGTGAATTCTTTTGCTTCGTGCAAAAAATGCAATAGGCAGATTAGCCTAAACATTGTTGCTCAGAATGGTCTAGCATTATTAGTTAATGGAAACATACCTCGTTGCCGTATTTTTTATTTATTAGGCATTGAAACAGGCAATTATTGTGTAACGCATAGCTAGAAGAGTTCAGTTTACACTTAAATTTAAGTAACTTCTAAACCTTGTAGAGACATCGGATTTTTGCATTCTTTGCAGAATATAGTGTAGATTAAAAAACAAGAATTAAAAAAAATGGATATTTTTTACATTTTTTTATTAAGTACCCCCTTAAGTTTACTTACACGGCAGTGTATTCCCTTGACAAATCCACAGATGATCAGTAAAACTAAAAGATATTGAAATAGAAAAAATATCTGCTAGAATAAAGAATCATAAAAAACAAATTTGAATAAAACATTTTAACAAATCGGTTATTGAACAAACTTCAGAAGTACCAGGAACTAAATGAACCAACAAAAGAAGCAATAATAAAAGTAATTAAAAGTAATCGTAATAAAAGAGCACCGGGAACAGATAGTTCAAAAATTGAACTACACAGTGTATATAGGCAATGATGGTAATCTTATACAAAATGTGAAAGACCAAGAAACCCGCAAGAAATACTGAAGAATAAGATTAGTATTCAAAGGATATACCAAATTATGTCTAGAACAACCAAAGTGGGTAAATAAAAAAACATACAATTGAACTATAAATATATGTAAAAAACAATATACAAAACGCTTAAATTTAAAATAAATGTAAAAGTGCTTTTTACATGTTTTAAAATCTTGAACTCAAAAATATTTCAATATCAAATAAAAAGGAAAACAATTAATTAGAAACAACCCAACAACTTCAGTAAACAAAGCTAATAATTTATTAATACGCATATTTAAAAGCGACAAACTAAAACCTAAAATTCTGAATAGAAATCATAAAAGAATTTGAAGAAACAAAAACCATCACAAAAAATAAACAGGGTCGAGAAAGGTATCCAAACTGACGTCCGTCCACATCATAGGAATAAAAAACCAAATCAACAGTATAAGATGTTAATTTTAAGAATGTTATTAACAACTCTGATAACTACTACTGAGTCCAAACACAAGGACTTTTTATACACTAAAATGATTATTAACAAAAAAATATGACACAAGATTAAAATTACCTTTTCTTGCCAATGCGCATGCAAGTTCACTGCCTAAAAATCCTCCTCCAATAATAACCAACTGCTCAGCATCTTCACACACTTCATGTATTTGTTCAAAGTCAAATATCTCTCTAAACGTTGATATTTTTTCTTTGATTTCATCAGAAGCTTGTTCAAATATTTCTAAATTTTTTGGAATTGCACCAGTGGCAATTAGACATTTTCCATAATTTATTTCATAGTCATTCTCTAAATAAGCCTTTTTCTCGACAACATCAATACGTTTAACTAACCATCCCTTTGCTACTGCAACACCACTCCTGTCCGGATTTCTCAACATATCCTTACAGGACATAAAAAAATCATCCGGTTCGTAAAACAAACTAAAATACAGTGTTAAAATAATTAAAAACAAAATTAACGAAATACCTTCTCTCTGTGCCATTCCACTGTTTAAAAACTAATTCTTTTGCAGCATCATCAGTGCTACACCATAATTCTTTTGATAGTGGTGGCCTCATATAAGGAAAATCTGATTCTTCAGAAATAATTAAAACCTAATCATACATTATTACTACATCATCAATAATATGACAAAAGACAAACCCTAGCTTCTGGATCTGCAGATTTAATAGCACGAAATGCTGAAAAAGAAGCAGTACCACCACCTATTAACAAATATGGTATCTTGTTTGGAATATCCTTAGATTTTTCTGGAAATTTTTTTCTAACCTTCTTAACTGAAATTTTAGAAAATGATAAATCCACCTTTTGAAATTATGTAACATACGTAATTTTTTCTTTTTCCTGATTTCTACCTTGGGTTTTTGTAGATAATAAAACTAAAACAGTTAAAAGCTAAAATTATAATGTTTTAATTATTTATTTGAACTGACATATCCGATAGAGATCAAAAGCGTAATTGCACCTATAATAAGAACCCGTAAATAATTTTTCTTTTGTGGTTCATCGTAATTCCCATGTGGACAACGTAATTTTGGAATTCTATCCATTCGATTCGGTGTGGGACAATCATGATATAAAGGAAGGGGCTGTAAATAGATCTTAATCCAACTGCAGTTGAAAGTATTTCGATTAGACTTACTTTTTTACCATAGCCACAATCTACTGGTCTAGGTGCACATGGATGCAATTTAGTGTCTGGTTTACACTCCGGAGACTGTGGTTTTGGTGTTTTGCATGTAGGTTCCTGGTTCTTAGTGTTCTTACAACAATCGTCGCTTTTCTTTGCATTAAATCTGTGTGTTCTTCCAAAATGTCTTAAATCTAACATACATTATTAGGTTAGTTGAGGTTATAATAGATGATACCATGAGTTGCACCGCAATTATGGATTTAAATAAATCTTACTTACTTGGTTTATACATGATGAATTCTTGATACACAAAGGGTTTAATAAAATTGGCGATTTTAAAAATTCCTAACATTTTGCCGGTAGTTACGTAATAGGTGACAATTCGAATTCACTTTTTAAATTTATAGTTTTTGAAAGTTTAGCTTTCGTGGGTAGTGCATATTTTGGCATTTAACTGTTTAAATTTTGAAAGATATTTGATATTTTTGTTTTTTTATCGATCGGTTTCATAACAGAATGTCCTTTGTTTCAGACATGGACAACTGCTTTATTCTATTCATTCTGTTAACGCTATTAACGGTAATACCTTTATTTACAAATTTACAATAATTGATTACTTTTGAAAAATATTAATATTAGAACGCGATAAAAATAATTCAGTGAAAATTAATGTTTAAAAAAGTTGTTTTACAGTGTTGAAACCATAGGTTAAAACAGCACATGCATATATCATTGGCATATACATCTAAAGAGCACATCAACGGGAAAATTACGAACATTACACTGCATTACACTTTCGTTAGAGAATTATGAATTTGAATTTTGTGAAAATTAAATTTTATTTTTAAATTTGAGGAAAAAGTTTGTTTTAATTTTGTATTTGCATTCTATTTTCTCTGAAGAATCTTTGTCATTTAAAATATTAAAAAAATTTGAAGTAATTACCATAGGCGTAACAAGTATTGAAAAGGGCAATCCGCCAAATGGCGTGTTATTTTAACCTACTAAACAAAAAACTTCCAGGAGAGGTTTTAAAACGCCTCAAATGAGTTGTACATTGATACATTAACCGCTTAATAACTTCTCAAGAACGTTTGAGAAACGTTCCATGTGCGTCAATAAAAGTTCTACATTTGATCAAATTTGAAACGTTTCAGATCTTCCCGATAACGTTTTATATAATACACGTTTTTTTATTTGCATTACATTACATGAAATATGAAATAACATATTTTCTTAGCTAATTTTATTTGCGGCGATACAATGGATTCTTTTCTTAAATGTATGAATTATATTGCTGTCCTAAGCTGTTTTCTTTCAACAAAAATATTCAATCATGATTATCTAATCGTGATTCGTATTTACCGAATCGATCCGATGGATCATGATTCTTGTTTTATAACCAAAGAACAAGTACGCCGTATGACTATGACGTATGTCAACGTTGTCTAGAAATAATTTTAAGGTTATAAGTTTTGAATGTACCTATAACCCAATAAATACAGAAAGTCCGGGAGTGTACAATGCCATTACAGCGATTAAAGACAAAATGCGTTTAAGGTTTTTGTAGTGCATAAAAAGTACACATTCTGCCCTAGTAGAGCAAAACGTTTCTAAATCATTTACATTTGTAACATTTTTAATACGCTTAAATGGTACATTAAAACGTTTATAAAACGTTTTCAAATCAATGTCATACTGCTTCAAAAGCGAATCCGAACATTGTTTTTTAGACGGTTTTTGAAGCGCATACAAATCGATTTCAGAAATAATATCAAAATTGACTGAAAAATTATTGCCTAAATCGTGTTTGTAATATTTTCAGTTAGTTTCCACTAAATATTAAACGTTGATGTTCAAAATAATTTACGGAGTTATCTACGTAACGTTGCAGCATATTACACAGTTATCATCTTTTAATGTTTCTAGAAACGATTTACAACATTTTTTGAATGAGTTGTATTTGTATTTCCAAAATTATACATATGAATCCGTTAAAAAACTCAATACAAAAAGCTATTAGATAGCTTTGTTTTTTGACGATTCAGTATTAATCCATTAGGACAAAATAACGAGCCAAACTCGTGGTATGTAACCTTTGCCAAACGTAGAAATAACGAGTGTCACTCGTGATACTCATTATATTTTTTGGTTGTTTATAAAGCAATATATCAAATGACGTTTTTTATTCGTTAAACAAGTCCAATCGGCCGTCAAGATCAAGTTCTAGCAAGTTTTCCTATCCTATATTTTGAACGCATAATTGCATTATTTTGAAATTGAACTTTATAATCATTGCAAACCCCGCCTGTGTAAACGTTCCAAAAACATTTCAAAAAATCGTTTTTTGAACGTATACTTTCCTTATTTTGGATTTAAAATTAATAATCGTTCCAATGCTATTGTAAGAAACAATTTAATAAATTAAATGAACATGAATAAGTAACGACTCTAGTTATCATTTTTAGAAGTGTTTTAAAACATTTCAAGAATGATTTAGGAAATGATTTATAGAAACATTGCAAAGGGTGGACATTTTTATCAAATTTGAGACAAGTGTGAAACGATTCCGGTATATTTCTTTATTTCATAAAAATCGTTTTGAAAATGTTGCAGAAATGAATTTTTCTACTAGGGTGTACGTAAATCCCAGTACTATAAACAACGTAACGGTATAGTGCGTTTTCAATACTGCTTATCATCTGCTTATTCTACGGCGTACACGATACGCATCTGCTACGCATTTTGCCATCATGTTTAAAACACATTTTTATTCGCAGATTATTCGATTTTACTCGGTTCTCGTCGCCGTCACCGTGAAGTAGCTCGTAGCTCTTCCCCTACCTTTGCTTTTTTCACTTTTGTTTAGCTCAGAGAGAAGATATACTTAGAGGGGAATCTCCTGTATATAAACTTTGAACACAGTTTATGGCGCCCTACAACGGTTGTGGGGAAAACAAATAGCGCGAATTTTAAACTTAATGTGTGGGTGTGGGTAGCACCTATTATTATTACAATGGTTTATTTTGAATGTTTTCTTGTTTTTGAAAGAATAGTTATGAAAATTGTCACTTTTTTATAAATATGCATTAAAAAAACCGACTTATTTTATATAAAATTTTTTATTTGCACAATTACAATATAAATAACTTACAGTTTCATTCGAATCAACACCGTGTGAATATTGTAACAACTTTTCTTTAAAACGAATATGAAAACCTTTAGTTTTTAAATAGTAATAAAGGTTAGAATCAAACACGTGTAAAAATAACTTGCATTATTTAGTCGATTTTATTCGAGAAATGCAATTCAGCGTTTTTAGCCTTCAAGGTACGAAAAAGAGGGAAATAAAATTTGCTGTGTTTGTATTTTTTACCGATAATTATTACATACTGGCCTCTAACGGTTGTGGGGAAAAGTTAAAACGTTATTCCTTTTCTCTCAATTGAAGTTACTCGTCTACAAATACTTAGTTTATGGTTTAGCTTTAGCCACAAAATCTTGTATTTATCGTATGCAAACCATTTTGTGCTTTTAAATTTAGAAAAAATGTGTTTTTTTATCATATAGGATGGATTAACAAAATAAGTAAGTATTAAATTCAAATATAGCTGATATTATTTCTTAATAATAAATATATATCCTAAAAAATAACACGATTTCGCGCAAACATAAAGTGACTTTGGAATTTGTAGTTTATGGAATGTTAGTTTATGAGTTATCTACAATTTCCCAATCATTATTCTTATTTAATTGAAATTTTTTTTAGATCAATTGAATCTACTCTGTTGGATGAAAAGATGCAGCAAACGAAACATGTTTTAACCAAGTAATTGGTCTGAATAAAGCAAAACAAATTTGTAAAAACATTTTAAATTTAATTGGTAGAGGCTTCAGAGTATTTCATAGTTTATAGGTTAAAACTTAAAACATTAACTTAATATGTGCATATATTAACGTAATGTGATTTCAAGTGCATTACTGCCAAACTCGACATTCATATTGTATTTTATTTCACGACTATTTACAAAGCAAAACTTTTATAATTACTTCAAAAACTTCATAATTTAGTTTAGAAATTGCTAAAAAAGTGCATAAGTTGTTTGAGTAGCATTACAATGTAATTTTTATTTTACAGTATCCATAAGAAAAAATTCAAGTTGTGGTGCAGCTTTACAACACGCAATAAACACTAGGAATAGTGGGTACGAAAGACGCCAATAAACATAAGCACAGAATGAATGTAAATAGGTTTTTTATATTTTTTAATTTTTTTTAGTACATATATGGACATTCTATGTTAAGTTTCCAAATTGTTTTATTAATTAAATTAAATAAAATGATAATACCATTGTCTGCATTTAATTTGTGTTAAGTTGCTAACATTGCCAATGCTTTTAAAATTGTGCACTATTTATGTGATGGTCAAGTACATATTATATTGCACAGATTTCACTGGCATTCTGCATTTAACTTGTATTAATATACGTAACTTGCCTATATTGGTTCAATGCAATTTCTGCATTAGCAAGATTCATCCGGCAATATGTCGGCCGGTGTGACACCTGTTTACCGGCAATGTACTTCATTTTAGTACATTGCCAGCATTCTGAGTGCCGGCTAAGGAGTACATTGCCAGTACAGACCCATTGATTTGTGTTTGTTGGGAATTATTGGTAACATTTTTCACTGGGTCGAAAATCGTTATATTATTTGTAACACACGTCTTTTTTCTTATTTTGTTTACGGTCAACAAACAAAATGCGAATTTGAAGTTACAAATCATTGGTTGAATGCATTAAATCACGAATTTTTAATTTTCCAGAAGGGCAGGGAGATTATGGATCATGATCACGTTCTGTGACTCAAGTGGAGATGAATCACGCAACGCTTTAACGTAAAAAAACACGATCTCTGATCAAAACGTGTTTGGATCCTAAAATTGGTGTCGTCTTCGTGTCGAAAGAAAACAGCTCTAGACCATAGTATAAATAACAATCAATAGGGACAGCTTTCGTCGGTACCTTTAAAGTTGAATACGCGAAATACGCAAGTTTAAATCAAATATGCCTACTACTTGGCGGTGCTTTGCTAAAATGCTTCTAGATGGCCGCAAAAAGTTTAATTTAAAAACTTAATTACCGTAAAAATAATTTATTTAGTTTTACCTGGTTAAGAAATTTTCAAAGACACACCATGGTGTAGAAGCCATCTCATCTTATTTGATTTACTGTACATTTTTTTATCAATGTGAAGATGGCACACCCGATACATTAATGAGTATAAACAGGGAACTAATTACAGTAAATACTGGCATCCACGCATGCATTTATCCAAGCTTTGCTTTGTATCATAACTCAATATAAATAATCGATATCTAGTAATGTGAATTTTATAATTACTTTGCAACATCCTTGGGAAATCGAAATAAACTAGCACCGGGACTTTGAGAAGTGGTTTTACATTTACTCTATATCTATCCCGTTTTTCCATATTCAAATAATTATTATAAACTACACTAAAATTAAAAGTAATAATAAGGTAGCTATAATAATAGCGAATCACGAAAGTAAAATCAGTACACGGCAAGCACAACATTAAAAGTAAAAAAATAAATAAAAAAACTTTGCACTTTGTACCACCTACCCCTATATCTACCCTTTGTACTTACTTAAATTTTAAAAGCGTAGGTAATTCATATTTTGGTTTACTAACACACAGAGTATTTTAGTTAAAATAACAATTAAATGATTTTGAAAATGAATATTGAAAAAAATAAATTAAAAATGATTTAATTTGATAGGATTATAAATAAATTTGAAAGCGATAATAATGGGTGATTCAAAAAGATACTTGATCTTTTTGAATCAAAAGGAATAAGATGGACAGAAACAAATACAAATACAATAAAAAGCTACCTAATCAGCAAGGAAACGTTTTTTTCCTGTTTTAAAAACGTTACAGCGTTTTAAAAAGGTCGAAATAAAGATGTTTTTCAAAAAAATATTTTTGTTGCGTTGCTATTGAAATATTTTAAAAAGTTATCTAAAACATTTTTTAGTAACATAAAAAACGTTTTTACTTTATTAGAAATTATACTTTTGTTTGCTTTCACCTATACACTTTTTTCTGTTATATATTGTAACAAAAACACAACTATATAACATACATATTATTTATAAATACATATTAAATCTTTTCGTTTTTCTAAAAACTTTCTTGCAAATTTGAATTAAGTACTAAAATAACCGCGTTTGCGGAAAGTACTAGTATCTGGGTGAAAAGATGGCGATTTTGTATATTATAATTGCATTATATTTTAAGCTTCAAAGAATCAACAATTTCCATGGTATTACTTGCTATGCTGTGTAATGTATTGTTCGTGTATTCGTTTAATCGTTTTCTAATTTGCGTTCTAGTGAAACTCCAATAGATACTTTTAGTATATGTCAGCATTTATGATGATGGTACGTTTTTCGTTGCAAGAAATGTTTCTGAAATGTAATATTATTTGTTACAGCCCAAGGTACAGTAGTGGTACACTAAAACGTTCATTCTATGTAGTTCATGATTTCCACACAATATAAAAACAATACAGTAGCTAAACTTACATTTATACCATGATTGCAGAACTACCCTTAAGCATATTGCAATATTAAAAAAAAAAGCGTTGATTATACATTTTTTATATATGTTTCGGATTGTATCTCGTGTGCTTTTATTTTTATTTTGTGTGCTACGTTTCGGTAAGATCACACTTACCATTTTCAAGCATTAATTAAAATTTACAGAAACTATAACATTAAACTTAACTAAACATGTCAATGTCTACTTTTACTTCTTGTCACCGGTCGATGCCTTACTTGATTTGTATCATAATTTGTAACAATTGTAGATTCCGGTATATTTCTTCGTTCTTTTATAGATGGAAGCACTGTTTTCCATATTTTAGGTAATCTGCTACTGTCATCTCTTTTATTTAAACAATCTGGTCGTTTTTCAATTTCTATAGCTTCTCGAGCTACTCTAGACCATAAATGTTCGACACTTGCAAGAACTTTGGTGTTATTAAAGTTAATTATATGTCCTGTTTCTATAACATGTTGAGCTAATGAAGACGAAGAAAGTCCTTGTCTAACAGCATTTTTATGTTCTTCTACTCTTGCTGCTATTCGTCTATTTGTTTGTCCTACATAGAATCTTTTACAAGTGTCACAAGGAATTTCATATACTCCTTGAGTCTCAAGAGGGATGCATTCTTTAGGAGACCTTAATAAACAACTAATTTTCTTGTGAGTATTAAATACTGTTTTAATGTCGTGGCGTAACAGTATTTTACTGATTCTGTCTGTGACGTTCTTAATATACGGTAGATATGCGTTTCTTATAAGAGTTTCATTTTGCGATGGTAAGTTAGTTTTAGTTAATGGTTTTCTAATAGCTCTCATTACTACTTTACCCGAATATCCATTATTCATAAGAACATTTTTTAAATAGTCAAGTTCTGTTGAAAGATGTTTTTCATGTGTTAAACGCTTAGATCTTGTAACTAACGTATTAATTACAGAAGCTAGTTGAACTGGATGATGGTGTGATTTTGCATTAAGATATCGGTTTGTGTGGGTAGTTTTTCTGTATACCGTATAACTAATTTGATTATTTTCCTTTTTTATAAGAACGTCTAAAAAAGGCAACTGTTGATTTTGTTCAATTTCCATTGTAAACTTTATTGAATCATTTTGCATATTTAGATGTTCTAAAAATATGTTAAGTTCTTGTTTGCCATGAGGCCAAGAACTTAACATATTTTTAGAACATCTAAATATGCAAAATGATTCAATAAAGTTTACAATGGAAATTGAACAAAATCAACAGTTGCCTTTTTTAGACGTTCTTATAAAAAAGGAAAATAATCAAATTAGTTATACGGTATACAGAAAAACTACCCACACAAACCGATATCTTAATGCAAAATCACACCATCATCCAGTTCAACTAGCTTCTGTAATTAATACGTTAGTTACAAGATCTAAGCGTTTAACACATGAAAAACATCTTTCAACAGAACTTGACTATTTAAAAAATGTTCTTATGAATAATGGATATTCGGGTAAAGTAGTAATGATAGCTATTAGAAAACCATTAACTGAAACTAACTTACCATCGCAAAATGAAACTCTTATAAGAAAGGCATATCTACCGTATATTAAGAACGTCACAGACAGAATCAGTAAAATACTGTTACGCCACGACATTAAAACAGTATTTAATACTCACAAGAAAATTAGTTGTTTATTAAGGTCTCCTAAAGAATGCATCCCTCTTGAGACTCAAGGAGTATATGAAATTCCTTGTGACACTTGTAAAAGATTCTATGTAGGACAAACAAATAGACGAATAGCAGCAAGAGTAGAAGAACATAAAAATGCTGTTAGACAAGGACTTTCTTCGTCTTCATTAGCTCAACATGTTATAGAAACAGGACATATAATTAACTTTAATAACACCAAAGTTCTTGCAAGTGTCGAACATTTATGGTCTAGAGTAGCTCGAGAAGCTATAGAAATTGAAAAACGACCAGATTGTTTAAATAAAAAAGATGACAGTAGCAGATTACCTAAAATATGGAAAACAGTGCTTCCATCTATAAAAGAACGAAGAAATATACCGGAATCTACAATTGTTACAAATTATGATACAAATCAAGTAAGGCATCGACCGGTGACAAGAAGTCAAAGTAGACATTGACATGTTTAGTTAAGTTTAATGTTATAGTTTCTGTAAATTTTAATTAATGCTTGAAAATGGTAAGTGTGATCTTACCGAAACGTAGCACACAAAATAAAAATAAAAGCACACGAGATACAATCCGAAACATATTGCAAATTAATATATATATATATATATATATATATATATATATATATATATATATATATATATATTTATCCTTACATCAATCGGACGTCTAGTTATTATGTGAATTACATTCACCGTCTTATGGCGTCCGTATATGGACGCCGCAATACGTTTGTGTACTGGCGTGTTGGAATCATTGCGCATTCTTCCCAAAACAAATTTCATGGGGACGCCATTTTGATAGTGAAGTTGAGTTTCTTAAAATAATTAAGTACCGTTAAATAACTAATGAGGGCGCTGCAAATTTATTATATATACACATTGTATATGGATTATATTATGTCTTCCGCGTATGCAACGTCCACTAGTATACTAAGTTTTTACGTTCCCGTTGTTGTGGAGTCTGATAAATTTGGCAATGTTGCATTAAGAATCAATGATTAACTGTGTTAGAGATGTAAGGTTGGCAACACGAAGTAGTAATCCAACAGTTTTTGAATTGATACTTCATCTCAGGGGGTATTCGCTTCATACAAATTTTATGTACAACACGATTTTCTGAGCCATCTATGAGTGTCCTACGAATTATTTTGACATTTGTGATTATTTACAGCTAAGACAAAAACCTTTCAATGATGTCATTTGCGTTCAGATGGCGTTCAGTTTATTTCGCGTTTATTCCGCCCATAATTCAGCATATTCAGCGATTATTTTGCTTTCTTAACCATAAATAAGTAAAAGTTTCTTGTATTTGTTGATCTAAAATTAATTTAAACACAATCAAATAAGGTAAGTTTTAATAGATAATGTAAATTGGTCTGTTACTAATTGTTTAATACTATTGTAGAGTGATTGCATTGTTAGTGGATGTCCCTCGTTTCACATACAATTTACTTTACCAAGAAGTAAATGAGTGCAGCGTGAAGATTTAAAACTTATAACATAGCATGCTAAAAAATTATGGTGTGTGCGCTACCCATTTCCAATGTATTGCTTTTGTCAATACTTCGTGCACCGAGTTGTGTCGCAATGCAATTCCAAATGGTAAAATTAAATACATGCTTTATTTAATATGCATAACTATTTGTTTTAAACAGATCCATGTGAAAAGAGTGAACAAACTGGACCTGTTACTCCACCTTCGAGTGTTACCTTGGCACACTACCTACAAAAACGTATAGTAAACTTGTGACTTCTACTGAGTGTGCTGCAAGACTTGTGAGTACTGACCGAGCTGAAGAAGTAGCAGGTACTTCACAACTAGCAGGTAAATAATGACATTGTAAATAGATAAGATTTTACTTTTGTAATTTGTAGAAATTGATATCAACGTTCAGCATCAAGTGAGTGCAAAAATACATCTAAAAAATATTATTAGAAAAGGGTAATTCATAATACTCAATCTAAATTAATTACAAACAAACATTCAAAGAAGTTCCCAGGACTGCAAGGTTTTTCCAATTTATCTCCTGCCTTACAAACCTTTCTTCATTCCCAACTTAAAAATTCAGTTTCCAAATCTTTTGCAGGTCATAGACCTACGCCCTCATCCTATAGTTGACAAATTCCTATCCATTTCATATCCGTCCTTGCACTCCTTGAGATAACGTAATTTAATGGAAAAAAGCATTCACTTTCTTTTTAATCAATTGAAAATTTCACTACAAAATTACTTATTCAATAAATAAATATTGTTTTTACTAAAAATACAAGACTTTTGTTGAGATAAATTACTAATCAAATTAATCGTTCAGATAGAAACCATTTGATTAATAAGAAACATCAATTTTGTAATGGAATCTACGTATGACTCAAAACTAATTATTTAAATACTATATTCATAACTATATTTAGTTTTTTTTGTCATTATTCAACTCATGTTTGTTAAAATAACTAATTGTATAACAACCAATTATTGAAAAAATTGATTAAGTCAATCAACAATACAGCCAAACGATTCTGTAGTATTGTGTATACATTTTGTATGTATTTTATTATTCTGATTTTGTTAACAATTTTTACATAAATAAATTGTATTTTAAATTGAAATAAGTGTTTTATTTATAAAATTTAAATATATGTATTTATGTTAATTAATATAACTATGAGATGGCGCTACAGTGTAGATTCCTATAATTTAACAAAAATAGTTCGTAGTACAAACATAGATGTCCATAGTGTCGAAAAATTATACGATTTTTAATACACGGAGTGCTGCATCTTCCTTACATTATCTTTGCTTCATCTTGCCACCAACCGCCGATGTGGAAGCATGTAGTTTTTTGTATCATGTAAGTTTAATAAATTATTAAGTAAAACGACAGTGTTAAATAAATAAATAAAAAGAAATAATAAACATGGCGCAGTCGAAAAACGAAAATTAAGTAATAAATTAAAATTAAATAAAAAACCAGGTTAAATTAAGAAATTAAAAAGAAATAACAGCAAAATGGCGACGAACAAAGCTGTTACACCTGCTGAATTGTGTTTCGAAGGTAATATGGCAGAAAATTGGGAATTCTTCAAGCAGAAATTTAATATTTATTTGAAAGCGAGTAAACAAGGAGATGAAGATGAAGAGATGAAATTATTTGTTTTACTTAATTTAATTGGGGATAAAGGATTGAGGATCTACAATACTTTCAAGTTTGAAGAGAACGAATCAAAGAATGACTGTAGTATAGTTTTAAAAAAATTTGATGATAAATTTATACCAATGCGTAACCCAACCTACGAGAGGTATAAATTTTTTACAAGAAATAAGGCCACACATGAAACGTATGATCACTATGTCACAGCATTGCGAGAATTGGCAAACACGTGTGAATTTGGTACATTAGCCGATAGTCTAATAAGGGATAAATTAATATTAGGGATACAAGAAATACATATTAAAGATCGGTTGCTAAGAGAAATTAATTTAACACTCCAGAAAGCTGTAGAAATATGCAAAGTTGCAGAAGTAACAGCGCAACAACTACAGGAAATAAATCAAAACAACAACCATAAGATGCCAGAAGAAATTAATATGGTACAGAAGACAAAAAACCTGTCAAAAAATTGTTTGAGCCAAGGTCCAGATCAACAAAGTCGAACAATTCAAAGAGCTACCGTATATCAAGATCTAGCGAGTCCATCAACATCACAGGGCGATCCAAAAATATCACAAACGAGGTTTCAAAATACCAGATGGCCAAGGTACGTGCAACAGAACCAGTTCCAAAAGACTTCCAATAGTAAGTTAGATACATATAGAAATTGTATAAAAAATTGTACGAGATGTGGTACTACTCACACCATAAATAATTGTCCTGCATATGGGAAAGAATGTTTAAAGTGTAAAGCATTAAATCACTACGCTAGAATGTGTAATAAAAGGGTAAATTTAGTTAATTTAGAAAATTATAGTCTTGAGGGTAACGATCCAGACTTGTTTTTTGTAGGTAATATAGAGAATATTAAGAACGAGAATAAATGGGTTGAAAATTGTCTGATAAATAATAAGTTAGAAGTTTCATTTAGACTGGACACAGGAGCTGAATGTAATATTATACCACTGCAGGTCATACGTAAATTAGGAATTTATATTGAGGAATTTGATAAACCAATAGGTATTATTTCTACTATCACAGGTGAAAAAATCGAGCCTTTAGGAACGTGTGTATTACTATTAAATTCTACAAATAATTTTCATTTAAAAGTTAGGTTAACATTCTATATAATCGAGGTCAATAAACCAATTTTAGGGTTAGATGCATGTAAAAAGTTAAATTTAATTAAAAGAGTAAGTAACGTTAATTCAATAGAGTGTAATAATTCAGAAATTAAAAGGATAATTAACCATTACAATGTTGTTTTTGAGGGCTTAGGGTGTCTAAAAGGAAAATATCACATACAAATTGACGAACAAGCTATTCCTAAAGTGCATCCACCAAGGAAGGTGCCTTATGCACTTCATAATAAATTAAAAGTAAAGCTATCAGAATTAGAAAATAATAATGTAATTGAGAAGGTCGAGGAACCTACCGAGTGGGTCAATTCATTGGTAATTGTACCAAAAAAGAATTTCGATTTAAGGATTTGTATAGATCCAAGGGATTTAAATAAAGTCATAAAACGTGAACACTATTATATACCAAGTTTAGAGGATATAATAAGTAAATTAAGAAATGCTAAAGTTTTCAGTGTTTTAGATTGTTCAAACGGGTTTTGGCAAATTCAATTAGACGAGGAAAGCAGTAAGTTATGTACTTTCAATACGCCATTTGGACGATACAAATTCTTAAGATTGCCATATGGAGTTTCATGTGCTCCTGAAGTTTTTCAAAAGAAACTTGGACAGATTTTCGAATCTTTAGAAGGTGTAGATACATACATTGACGATATTTTAAGATGGGGTGAAAATTTTGAACAACACAATGAAAGATTAATTAAAGTACTCGAAAAGGCAAAAGAGAATCATATAAAATTTAATTTAAATAAATGCAAATTTTGTGTCAAAGAAGTCAAATACATGGGTCATTTATTATCAGAAAATGGGTTACACACAGATACGAGCAAAGTTTCAGCAATAAGTAATATGACGGAACCAAAAGATAGAAAGGATGTCGAAAGATTTCTAGGGTTAACTAATTATTTAAGCAGGTTTATACCCAATTATTCAGAGGTTACTGAACCTTTAAGATGTTTAATTAGAAAAGATATTTTATTTCACTGGGATCAGGAACAGGTTAGGTCTTTTGATAAATTAAAAAACTTATTAATTAATGCACCCGTATTACAATTTTATTCCAGAACAGATGCAATAATCATTTCATGCGATGCATCGAAAGATGGACTAGGGGCAGTGTTAATGCAAAGGGATGCACCAGTTGCTTATGCATCTAAAGCATTAACTGACTGTCAACGTAATTATGCACAAATTGAAAAAGAAATGTTGGCCATAGTATTTGCATGTAACAAATTTCACCACTACATTTTTGGTCGTAATGATGTTACAATTGAAACAGATCACAAGCCATTAATTAGCATTTATAATAAACCGTTAACTACAGCACCCGCTAGACTACAAAGAATGTTAATTATGATACAACAATATACTCTAAATTTAGTTTATAAAAAAGGCAAGGAATTGTTTGTAGCCGATTGTTTGTCGAGAGCATTTGAAAATAATATAGATGAAATATTTGAAGACAAATGTAATGAAATTGAATTTCAGTTATGTATGGTTAAAGAATCACTACCGGTTTCAGAGAGTAAATTCGATTTATTTAAATCTGAAATTAGTAAAGATCAACATTTAATAAGATTAATAGACTTAATAAAAAACGGGTTTCCAGATAGTAAAGATAATTTAGAAGATGAATTCAAAAAATATTGGTCGTATCGTTTTGACTTATCGTATAATAATGGACTTATATTTAAAAATGATAGACTTTTTGTGCCAAAAACTTTACGAAAGGAAATGTTAAATAGATTACATATAGGGCATGTAGGTAGAGATAAAACCAAATTAAGAGCTCGAGATGTTTTATTTTGGCCAACTGTAAATAGAGATATTGATGATCTAATAGATAGTTGTGATGTGTGTTTAACTTATAGTCAATCTAATAGAAAAGAACCGTTAATTCCACATGAGGTACCGAATGGACCTTGGGAAAAGTTAGGAATAGATTTTTATGAGTTTAATGGTAAGAAATATATTTTAATAGTTGATTATTTTTCTAAATTTATTGAAATCGCACGTCTTCATACAACAAACGCACTATCTGTATGTAACGTATTGAAACAAATGTTTTCAAGATACGGTATTCCAAAAATTGTAATGTCTGACAATGGACCTCCCTTTAATTCAACTGAATTTCAACTTTTTTCAAAATTTTGGATGTTTAAACACCAGACATCAAGTCCACGATATCCACAATCGAATGGACAAGTAGAAAGCATGATTAAAACTGTGAAGAATATGTTACGAAAAGCAGAATTAGACGGAACTGATTTTTATTTATGTTTGTTAGAATTAATGAATACACCTTTATCAAATACAATTCCAAGTCCAGCCCAAATTATGTTTAATAGGCGACTGAGAACTAAAATCCCAACAAATGAAAAATTATATAAACCCAAATTTTACTCTCATTCTTATATTAAAAAACAATTAGAAATTAGACAAAATAATATGAAAAAATATTATGATAGAGGGCTAGGGAATTAACAGACTTAAACGAAGGGGACGTGGTTAAAGTTAAGAATTTTAATGAAAACAAATGGATCGATGGAATAGTATTAAGTAAACTAGATCAGCCTAGGTCGTATAAAGTAGTTTTAAGTGACAGTAGAAATGTAATCATTAGGAATAGAAAACACTTAGTATTAGTTTCTAAGAAAACTTGTTCAAACAAAATTGTGGACAAAGTATTGAATTATGAAATTCCACATTACGAGGAAAGTAGTTCTAATACTAGCAAAGAAGAACAAATATTAGATAACGTTCCGAATCCTGTACATTTAGAACCGTTAAGTAGATCTAAAAGTGGTCGCACAATTAAAGCACCACAAAAATTAAATTTATAGTTTAACTTAAGTGCTAAGGATTTATGTGAATTACATATCAATGTAAAATATGCATGTTAGTATTAAAGTTTAAAAAAAAGGGAGATGTTAGAGATGTAAGGTTGGCAACACGAAGTAGTAATCCAACAGTTTTTGAATTGATACTTCATCTTGCCACCAACCGCCGATGTGGAAGCATGTAGTTTTTTGTATCATGTAAGTTTAATAAATTATTAAGTAAAACGACAGTGTTAAATAAATAAATAAAAAGAAATAATAAACAAACTGCAAGCGCATTTTTGTCGAATATCGCTTCTACACCGTATGAACTGCTTTTTTAATATGTTTTGTTCTTTTTTATACGAAGCAAATCATCAAAATAAAACAAAAGTTATTGAATCTAGATCATTTATTTTCTAATAGATTCCTTTATTCCCAACTTATGCATATTTCAAGTCTTAATTAAAAATTTCCATTTACTTGCTAAGATACACCATTGTGTAAATCACTAACATTTTATATCTGGTTTGATTTCTGCAGGCGTTTCTTCCGAATTTCCATTCAAAACTTCATGAGTTTAATTAAGCAATTCGTAACCAACATTATTTTTTAAAACAAACTTCATTTTATCTGCAGCTGATGCTGATAAAGATCTAGGTGCCGAATAAAGTTCATTGCAAAAGTCTTCCATAATACGAAAATTTTCAGTCAATTTGACTAAAATTTGTTTATTAGTGTATTTCTTCAAAAAAAAAGTTTAAACTTCGGTATTTCTAATTTATCCCATGGAATATTTGCTGCCACTAAAACTTTACATAAATTTTTGTTATACGATTTTTAGGTAGAAATGTTTTAAAAATTCCAATTTGGCAATAACACTTAACTTTGGGGTTTTGATTTTTTTAAGTTACTTTTGTGCATAGCCGATTTTACATGCTGCTCCAATAAAAACTTTCTAGTTGCAGATACTTGTTTGTTACAAATATTACAAAAAAACCACTTTACCATTAGCAGTGTTGTAAATTATCTATATAAATTTATATAGATAAATTAATCTAGATTCATATTTTTTATCTATTTATATGTATCTAGATACAATCAAAAATATATAAGTTATATGTATCTGTATATATATAATTTTTTATTTAAATTATTTAAATTAAATTATCTATTTACAACACTGACTATTAGTTGTATAACACTCCCTCACACTAGTTTTCGGTGTTATTTAGTTATAACCCGCGTCAAATAATAAACTGAGAAAATACCTTTACAAACGAAATTATTTGCAATTGTTTGGGGGAAGAAGAAGGTAAATGAGTCAATTCATTAAACGTAATTAGTCAGGTATCTAACGCATAACAGATATTTTAAAACAAAAAGTGATTAAGCAAATTTATGCTTCTGAATCCTTAATCCTTAGACCTATCGAACAATAATGCTTACAGGAGTTTTGTTTCAAGGTATTTTTATTTTTATTTACTTTTAATAACAATGTAATTACAAGTTTTAACTTGTACAATTGAATGACAAAAATATTAGTGGCAGATTGATAGTACAAAAGTAATCCGTTCTAAAAATTCCTGAATTGAATGAAAAGATAAAAATCACAAAAATATCTTAAGCCGGTTTTTGGAATGATTTAAAATACGAATCCAATATGATAATTTTAACAAAGATATGACGTTATGAAATAAATATAACATTTTTATATAAAATTCACTTTCTACCTAAATATGAAAGGAATCCCGAAATATGACGAAATATGCATTTTTATAAATCTTCATATAACTCCGAACTCTAGTAATATTATCTAGAATATTATTCTAAGTAGTTTTTTATCTTACGTTTATTAACAAAATACATTAAACGTTTTTTTCTAAATTTGCTATTTAAAGCAGAGTGGCTTTAAAAAACCAAAAAGTTCAACACATGCAATTGTTTGATTTGACAAAATGTTTGTTAATTGGTAAAGACCTTAACAGTAATTAACTTTAACAAATATTTGCTAATCAATTTATTGTTACGCAGTATAGTAATATCAAATCTTGAGATAAATTTTAATCTAACACTTCTTTGTATCAACTAAATTACGGAAAATTGTTTTTTACAATGTCTACTTTCTTAACAATAATTCACTACGAAGCGTTGAATACAGTAATCAAAACGTTTTAATTGAATAGTAACACAGTAATGCAGTAGTGGTTTTTGGGTATCTCACATGGAGGGTCATGAAGAATATGGTAACGACCATTAAGTGATAGTTAGAAAGTGCGTTTTTATTAATCTTAAAAAATACTATAATTAATTGGTACTTACATATTTTTTCTAGAATTAAAAATTTAATTTTAATCCTACACTTAAAGTCATGTAGATTTTTGATAGAAATTCAATATGCGAACTCTTTAATAAACATTTAAAAGTTTTGTTTATATACAGACACATATAAATATTATAAAGACTAAAATTTTTTTAAATTGTTTTGCGATTGTTGAGTTGAATACATTTCTTTAAATAGTTTTAAACTTCTATTTTTGGATTTTTATTATTTGCATTACAAGTTTGTTAAAGTTGAGGACATTTTCTATTTTTAGCATAGCCTAGCTTAATTCTGTTTTTAATTTTAAATGATTTATGACTGGAAAGACTTTTTTAATTAATTTTAAAATGTATTTTAGAAAATTTCTTTTGTACTCATCAAAGAAATTACTGCAAAATAATGGTGCCATTATGAAATGACCACAAAAATAAATCGTTTGATAATTTCAAAAATTATTATGTCGCACACTTTCAAAGATATACGACGTTTAGAATCGACAACTCTGGATTTTTAACACTAGCAATAGAAGATGTATTAGGTATTTGGGAAAACAAACTGTCAGCAATGTAATTTTTTATTTTTTTAAGACACTACGTTGTATTTAATAGTTATAACATTAGTAGAATGTTTTTTAAGTTGATTAAACACAATTTCACTGATAAGCATTAGTAGATGACAGAAATTTAACCAGTATAAAAAATCTTCGTTGCGTAAGAAATATTTTAATGCAATTGATTGATTCAGAGTTTTAGAATCTTCCTCAGTATCAATATATTTTCTAATCACGCTAGGATGTCAGTCTGATATAAATATACAGTCCTGATACAATGATTGTTTCACTTAGTCGGTGCAACTGTAAGCAAACAAACGATTAATACTATATTTCCTAGAATGCTTGCTGATAAAATCTTTTTAGTTGCCAAAAAAGATATATTAATATGTACGTTTGATGCACGTTATTTAAAATGTCACCCAGAAAAACATTTTATTAATGTGTGTTTAAGAAAAATGCGTGAGTTGTCGAAAAACTAAATTCATTTCTCCAAAATCAGTACAAACGGTTACACTAAAACTTAAAAGAAGAATTAATGAGAACATTGGTTGTATTGAAGTAATTATTAAAGATTTTGTAGTCAAACTAAACTGACTCTATAGTTATATAAAAATATGTTACTATTGCGAATGATAATTTTGTTAATTTTTTTTATATTACAAAAAAGTCAATGTTTGTTAATTAATCAACTTATCTTCGCTCCGCACTTGATTTCAAACGACGTAAAAATATGATGATAAAGATGTTTTAATTAAGCGATTACAGGTCATATGATACATACGTTGTATGACTCACACAAATGCGGCAACAGTGCGGACGTACTATGTACAACAATGTAAAAGTAAATATACAACATGGACGGCAGAAAGCGGAAATAATTAACTGTGTATATTAAGGACTTCATAATAACGAAATGCTAAAAGGACGTCATATACATGTTATAATGGAAACTGTTATTCAAATGGAAATCAACTTAACAAAGGTTATGCAGCACATGCATCGACAAAGATCGTAAAACCGATTATGTAATAATTGAATATATGTAGTTCTGTTTCGTGGACGCAATGTTACAGGTCTGATAAAAGGACGCCACAATAATAGAAAGATGTATATATATATATATATATATATATATATATATATATATATATATATATATATATATATATATATATGTCTATAGGTCATTTCGAGGACTTTATTTTACACCGATCGGTCACTTCGGGGACAAATGCGACTTTCGAGGTCGGTCCCCGAAAGTACCGTCCCCAAAAGCACCGATCTGTATGAATACATTTTTCATTTTAACAGTTTTTTGCAAAGGTTATTTATGTTTACCGGTTTAGTTAATTACTTATTTCTTTTTAATTTTATAATTAAATAATATTAATTTTAAAGATAGTTTTAATTATAACATTGTAGTAGTTGTTAATTATAAGTACTTTTTAACATTTTTTAACTATTGGCTTTAAACAGTGATAACTTGATTTACTCTACGTTTTCTAAATTTTGATGACTTATGTTAGAGAATCGCAAAAATAAGAAAGTCAGCTTGAAACACTATTATTTGGAATATTGTAGTTTATATATTTTACATAGCGGTTTAACACTCCAAAAGAGTAGCACTGTTCCATAAAAACCTTTTAATTCTATTTTTTGATGTAGATCAATATCTATTCTACGATTTTCTTCATATTCTTGGCTTTAAATCTGACTTTTTACTTTTTCTACATAGTTTTTATATCAAGATATATTGTATTGTCTTTTTTTGTTACCTTTTTTTAACACTAGAAGTACGGCATAATTTATTTATTTATAAATACGATACCAATCAATCAAAGTATAGATTTACATTGAAAATGTAAAACAATGAAGTGAAACTTCATTTTGATTAGTGCCAAAATCGGCCTTGGTCTTGCAGTCTTGTCTTGGTCTCGCACTGGCAAGATTTGCAAGACCAAGAGCAAGATAATAACTCCATTAACAAGACCAAGACTCAAGATTGCAAGACTAACATTGGATGCAAGTTTTTTTCTTATTACTAACTATTACTTTTTTTTTATCCCACATACAAAAAAACATTTGTCTTACCAAAAAAAAATATTGTATGATGTGTACGTAAAAGTAAAAAGTTTTTTGAAAAAGAGTCGTTTCGACTTTAGTAGAGTGATGTTTGTTTGAAAAATAAAATTATAACTAATAGGTAACCACTATAATCATCTTAAATAAAATATTTACTTAAACCAAATAAAACTATTTGAAATTTGGCTAAAATGTAATTTTATTGAAATAAATTATGTCAAGAAAATATTTTATAATTAGTGTGTGCAATAAAACAAATTTAGTTTTCCAGAAGAAGAAAGTTTACAGTAAATTTGTATTTAAACAAAACGATATTCTAAATTTTAAATAAAACATATTTTTCTGTCACATATGAATAGAAACCATATAGGTAAATAGGTACCAATAAAATATTAATTCTCATCGATTCCTAAAGTGTTGAAAGACGCTGTTACGAATTTTAGCGACATTAGCTTATTTAATTTAATTTAATTGTTTTTTGAGTTCATCGATTATAAACTCTTCACATTTCTATGATCTAATAAAAGTATATACAAGTAATAAAACAACTCGTAAAATACCAACTTGTGGAAAAGTTCCAAATTTTTAATTCTAAATTTGTACCAAAAAACACGTTTTACTTAGTTTACAATAAAGGCACCTAAAAAGGATTTTAAACCGGCATGGCGCCTGTAATACGTATACAAATCCTTTAAACATGCCGAGGCATTGTTCATTTTTTAAAACAACTAAATTCTCAAAACTGAAAAGTACTTATTATTTAACATTTGTGGGGAAAAAATTGTCGATCTTTTAGCACATTTCAACAAGTTTGTACCTTCACAAATATTTTTACTTGTCTATAAATTAAATTTAGGCATTTAATAAAAAATGTAGGTATACACAATTTTAAGGTCGTTCAAAATTAAGAATTGAAATTAATTAGCATTTGCTTATGTATTTATGTATTTGCATTTTGATAGTTTGAGTATAAAATTAAATCTTGTTAGATCGTTGACAAGTAAAATTAAAAATAAAGTAACTTAATATTCTGTATCATCGTTCTTATTGCAGGTTTAGTAGTAGTTAAAGTAAAAAATTCTGTCTAATACACATTCATTTTTAATAATAAAAATTATAAGCAACACATGTTACCACTTTTTTAATACTTACGCCGTTTACAGATGCAGTTGTACTTGTAGATGACTTAAGTATTAAAAAAGCCTAAACATGTCGTGTCTATTATAATTTATGTGGGTTAGAGAGAATTTTTAATTTTTTATTAAAGTAACTTAGTTTTTCGTTATTAATCAAACATCCATAAAAAAAATTTGTCTTTGATTGTGAAGTTTTATCAATGAGGTATAACATACTATTATATTATACCTTATTGAGTTTTATTCATAGTATGGTGTAACTGCAAGAGTCTTGCGTACAAGACCAAGAACAAGACAACTCTATATTTAAGAACAAGAGCAAGACCGAGATTAAGGATATCAATACAAGACCAAGAGCAAGACCACTAATTTTGATGATACTAAAACAGATTAAACAATTAAATACAAGCTAAACGTAGAATTTCTCCTGTTCTAACAGTTACGCACTTCCCACAGACTACTTTTTTTACTAATTTTGCAATTGTTTTTACATTAATTCCTACTTATCTTGATGATAGATTGTAGAACTCATTGTATTTCCCACACACTCTTAAGTTCGTCAGCAAGTTTCAAAGTATATTCTCGACAACTTATGTTTTTATTAGTACATAAATTGTAAATTGTCAATGTGGTATTGCAGCTAGACTTTAATCAAATATTTCGTTATCTTAATTGTAAAGTTTTTGATGCAATGTGCACGAGTATTTATATTAATTTTTCAAATACTTTTAGAAAATATGTAGTTGAAAAAGTCTCAGTTAATGCAAATATCATTACTATAAACTATTTCACTTTCCTAAAATTTTAAGTAATTATTAATACCAATGTTTAAAAATGTATCAAAGCATACAGATCATTTACGAAAACAACAATTTTATGGCATAATGACAGCGAGTGATTATATCATTTGTTACTTTTAGAAAAAGTATTAAAAGAAATTTTAACGATAGAACGACAGAAAAAAAGTTTTAAAATTGACATCGGTCGTTTAGCTGTGCAAACTTAGACAGAATAAAATAAAATAAGTTAAAATTCTAGAAAAAATCTAGCGTTTTAAAAACCTCACATCGAAACAAAGATTATTCTGTCAAAACTAATACTTAAACCAAAAAAGAATCGATGAAAAAGATAAATAGTAAAAATTCTATAACAAAACTAAAAAAATTTATTGGAAGAGTCGAAAATACGTTTTTATTTTTTTACATTTATGTTATTTATACGTTAGTAAAAACAGAGTCATGGGATGCTCATAAAAGAACATGTATTTCATTTTAAATCAAGTAAAAATATAATTACAGTTAAACTATTATTTTAACAATAAATCCAGTTCAGTGTCAGATTTCAAAATTTACATGCGGCCCCAACCTATTCACTCATCTGTGAATATGAGACAGAAAGTTTTTTTATGCAACAAGTACATAGATAATAAACACTTATTTATGATAAACGATTAGTTGACAGTTATTTGCAAATTATTAGCTTTTTTACTTCTGTACCTATTTTCTTTTTATCAAATTTAGTCTTCTCCTAACTTTAAGTATTGATGAAATGTATTTAAAACAAATAAAAAATTTCGCAAAAAGTTTTTGTACCTTTTGTTCTAGAATTAATTTAAATTTACCGTAATGCAAATTTTGTTTTTTAGGTGTTTTGTAAGCAGAGTTTAATTACATTATTAGGTGTTTCACGTCGCGCGGGGCGTACCTGTGGATGCCCGTTAAATATAGTCCATACGCTGAGCAATGTAACATAAGTGATTAAGTCGTAAACCCAATGTCATTTATAACGCGACCGATAGTTGTATATAATATTCACCTAAAATTCAAAGTAAAAATCTATTCTATACGGGCGAAAGTTGCTTAAAACAAACCTTATGGAAACTTGAAAATAATAGGACAATAGTTTTTATGTACCTAAGAGTCAGCGGTTCTCAATAGAAATATTCACTATTTTCATTATGAAATTGTGATGTTTTTATGAATTGATCAATTTCGCTATAAACACACGGTATATATAAAAAATTTGCGATTTCCGTAGAAGAAGCTTACAGCTTGTACTGAAGGAAATGGGTTTTAAATTTAAACAGACTGATAACAGACGAGGTTTATGCGAACAATCTTATGTAGTTTCTATGCGTAATGTATTTTTGCGCAAATACCTAAAAAATCTTAAATCCGAAATTCCACACGAGTTCGTCTTTTTAGACGAAACATAGGTTTTTAGTAAAGGTGCAAGTAAACGTAGTTGGCAAGATGCTAGTGTAAAAAGTTTAAAACAACTAAGGCTTCCGATGGTAAACGCTATATTATTGTCCATGTTGGTAGCCAAAATGGTTTTATAGAAGGAGGCAGTTTAATATTTTCTAGTACCAGCAAATCCGCAGATTACCATGATAATATGAATTCGGTACTGTTTGAGAAATGGTTTGAGGAACGCATCTTACGATATCTTGTAAAGCCGTCGATCATTGCTGTTGACAACGCCTCCTACCACACACGCAAAAGTAAAAACTTCTAACAGCTTTGTCAACTAAAGGCGATATTACAACGTGGTTAAAAAGTAAAAACATACAGTTTGATACTGTAATGTTCAAAGACGAGTTGTTACAATTAGTGAAACAAAACATTCAAGATCCTGTAGATAAATATGTTGTCGATGAAATGGCATTGAAGCATGGTCGCAAAGTTTTGCGTTTGCCGTCTTATCATTGCCATTTCAATCCCTTTGAATTGGTATGGGGAATTGCAAAGAAGTTTTACGACAACCATATAGGCGCTACTTCAGGAAAAGAAGACGTGTGGAATCGCTGTGTAACTCACATAGAAGAAATAATCAAAGATACCTACAAGCGTGAACAAATTGTAGACGGTGTACGACCTTTGGTTTTTAATGTAAATAAGCGCAGTGACTTAGAAGACGATGACTTTACTTTTAGTGACAGCGATAACGATTTGTAAATAGTACCTAAGTGTAGCAATAATTAAGTATATTTGTATATGATTACATATTAATATAGTACCAATGCATGTGTATATTATGCTTTGAAATCTTATCACCTATTTTTTACTAATTTTTACTAAAAATAATTTTATTGATAGTGAAATAGATCAATTTATACAATTATATTTGTTGTATGGTAAGATACACATATTCTTTAGAAGAACAATATAACTTAGTAGATAATCGTTATGATGCTAATTCGATGATATTCAATTAAATCTAATTACATAGGAAGTGATTATTGTACTTAAAGTAATAAAAAAAGTTTTTGCATTCCTAAATCTTCTTTACTTATTATAATCCTATACAAAATTCCTTATTTATTTGTAATCTGTGCATCAGTGTCTGTGTATTGCTATTATCTATCTAAATTTTCTTACTTTTTAGATATACCATTTTTTATAGCGAAATTGATCAATTCATAAAAACATCACAATTTCATAATGAAAATAGTGTATCTTTTATTGAGAACCGCTGACTCTTAGGTACTTAAAAACTATTATTCTATTATTTTTAAGCTTCCATAAGGTTTCTTTTGAGCAACTTTCGCCCGTATGGAATAGGTTTTTACTTTGAATTTTAGGTGAATATTAAATATAACTATCTGTCGCGTTATAAATGACATTGGATTTACGACTTAATCACTTATGTTATATTGCCCAGCGTATGGACTATAGTTGATAATAATATAACAAAATTGGTGCCGTTTCAATAAGTTTTCAAGTAGGGATTATTTAAATTCTGATTTTAAGAATGCATCTAATAGTTCATTTAATCACTAACAATAGTTTGTTCGAAGAATACTCTAAGTAATTCTTTATAAACTTATGATTAAAATTGGTTACTATGTGTAAGCGTTTTAAACTCTACTTTAAAACGTTATTTATATACTAATTTTTAAGAATAATTATAATTTTTATAACATTCGGATAAAGAAACTGATGACCTTGTATAAAAGAAATGCAACGGAATTTCGGTTTTAGTGCATACAATAAAATTATCTATTTTAGAAATTTACAGAACCGGAAACTAAACACAATGACACCCAAATCTTTACGTTAATTGCTTAAATTTTTATTACATTCATCGTTGGAAAGTTTAATCTATCTAAATTTGCGTTATAATTCCTAGATCAAAAATGAATACATGAAATCTTAGAAAAATTTTTTGTCTTTTGTTCTTGAATCAATTTAAATTTACAGTAATGCAAATTTTGTTTTTTAAGTGGTTTGTAAGCCAAGTTTAATTACATTATTAGGTGTTTCACGTCCCGAGAGTCGCACCTGTGGATGCCCGTTAAATAGTTCATAATAATATAGCAAAATTGGTGGCGTTTCAATAAGTTTATAAGCAGGGTTTATTTAAATTCTGATTTTAAGAATGCAACTAATGGTTCATTTAATCACTAATAATTGTTTGTTTGAAAAATACTCTAAGAAATTCTTTATAAACTTATGATTAAAACTGGTTACTATGTGTAATCTTTTTAAACTCTACTTTAAAACTTTATTTAAACAGTAATTTTTAAGAATTATAATTTTTATAACACTCGGACAAAGCAACTGATGACCTTGTATAAAAGAAATGCTAAAGAACTTCCGTTTTAGTGCATTCAATAAAATTATCTATTCATAGAAATTTGCAGAACCGGTACCAAATACAATGACTCCAAATCTTTAGGTACTTTAAGTGTGTAAATTTCCATTACATTTATACTTAAAAAGCTTAATCTACACAAAAGATATAAATGAACAATGCCTAAATGTACTTTATATATTTGTATACGTAATATACTATTTGTGTTTTGAAACATGCAGGCATATTTATGTGTAATGTAGCATTAACGCGAAACAAAATGTTATAGATACGGCCCTAGCCTAGGTTCAATTTAAATTTTTCTATACATATGATTAAAAACTGTAGTCATAGCCTAATGACTTCAAAAATCTATCCACAAAAAAAATTAAATATTGCTAGTTCCTTAGTACACGTGTTCATCAAAATGTTGAAACATTGAAATAAAATTCTTCGTTTATCCATAAACAAAAATTTTTTTGATTTAATTAACAACTAGCAACGTTTTTGAATTGTATCGTTTTAAGTTGTTTTAATAATATGAATAAATTTAACTTCCTTATATTTTTGACAGCGAAATTTATATGTACTGAACGTGATTCCCGTGATAAAATAAAATGGAAACTGCGAAGTAATACACTGAATAAGAATTTCTTATAAGTATTTGCAAAAAATTAAAACATTTACGTAATTTTTTATAGATTTATGACAATTTTGAGTAATTACAAGAGCAGTTAAATAGTTTTAAAAGAATCGCTCGAAACAAAAACTACTAATAAATAATAATTCAAAATGTCATTGGTAAAAGAAATCACATTAACTAACTTATGTAATAAAGCACAAAAAATAATAGTTCTTAAACTCTAAGTAATAGTTCATATTACAATAGTTGTTTTGTAATATTATCATAGCATACTTATTAAACGACTTATAGAATTGACCTAAAAAAAATTAACTGCTCTATATTGTGTCTACGGAATGTCTTGCACGTGACAATTGTCACAAGGTGATTGTAATCTAATCTTCAAATGTGCACATTCACTTTTTCCTCTTACGGTTAAATAATGTAAAAATTAAACAAAATTCAAATCTTTATATTTTTTTCATGGTATAAATGCATGTAAAAAATCATAAAAATAATTTACAGTTATCGTTCATACATAGTATCTTATATTATAAGACGGCTCTGTCATCAATCGTATGTGTATATAAAGATATAGGGTTTGTTGATGCAATTGTGGGAATTACATTAGAGTGTATCTCCTACTGCTGATGAGCCTTGTCCTTTACGTTGTGGTTTTATCCCGCAGTTTTATTCAAAACTATTTTGAAATACGCGGATGTAAAATCGGCTCACCACGTTTATCACCTTTATAGCTATTTACAGTTTCAGTTAAAAGTAATTTATTTTTATAGCGTTTCAAGAGAGAAACATTCAATTCTCAGTCATTTGCAAAAACTTTGGCAACATCAACTAGTACTGAAGACTCTTTTTGACAAAAAATTTAATTAAAATAGTCGTTTTTAAGAGTGTCTGACTACAATTAAGTTTCTACACCATTTTTTTAATCATAAATTACTTCTTCTGATGCTTTAGTTTCGCTGACATAATACGCTTTTAATTGTTTTTTTTTAATTTTTTAAGTGTACTTTTCTTTTTCTTTCTTTAAAATTGCTTTCGTTTTTTTTTCTTTTGTGGTGGGCAAAACAGTTCTTCAAATATTTTGAAATACAATTAATTTAAAAAATGTTTACAATGAAAAAATATTGTTCGGTAGAAGCATTTGGTATAGTCAAAATTTCCTTTTAGTAAGTTTACTACTTCTTGAAACTCAAAAATGTCCTTTTCTACCATAGATGCGGTCTAGAACGTTCGCTGTTTGTATTTGCTTAATTTAAGCGGTCAAGATAGTATTTTAATCAATCACATAATCCATGATGTATGTACTGCGAGATTATATTACAATTGTATCTGTAGATAAGTCTATGGGTACAAAACAAGCCTGCAATTTTACTTGTTAATTTGATCTGACTTTGATATTCACACTGTAAAAACTTACTTAAAGGTAAGTTTCTTCTTTTTAAATGTGACATTAAAAATTTTAAATAGTATTTAAAAAAAATAAATTGATATGATTGCTTAAACAAAACATTAAATCAGCAATTTAAATAAAGTTTATTTAACAATTGCAATAAAAATTGGTATAAAAAAGTTTTGTTTAGAATTAAAAAATTAAAACATTTTCTTTACCACAAAAACAAACAATTGATATCAAAACGTCACATTCTTGTCTTTTAACTACCTTTTCTTACATATAAAAAACCAAGCAAAAAGTATGAGAAAAGAATTAAAATTGCTGTAAATTTTAATTATGCTAACAGTTTCAAAACTATGACTATTCATTTCTTTTATTAATTGCAAAATGTACTACTAAAAACAAGCTAATTAAAACTAATAACTATGTACAAGTTGCAAATGTGTTTAATAAAAATTATTTTTCCGTCGATCGTTCATTAATACTTGTATTAACGTATAATAATGTATCAAAAGTAGTGCGGTAATAGCCCCTATTACCGCACTACTTTTAAACCAATGAAATCAACGAATTTCTATTAACGCTCGATTTTTTTTAACCAATAAAATCGTAGAAGCGAATTAAGATTTTTATGAGGTTACGTATATTGAAAATTTAATTGACGCGTTGAGGTTATATAGCATTCCCATTACTTAAAAATCCCACTACCGTTGATACAAAAATAAAACAATTGTTCAGTAGATAAAGTTATAAAATTATAAGTAAATGCAAAAATTAATAATATACGATCGACGGAAAAATTTAAAAACCAACTTGTTTGATAATATGCAATTAATAATCTCGACAACATTAACGCTCTCGCTCGCTGCGCTCGCTCGTGCGTGAAAATGTCTCGATTATTAATTGCCTTCATTACCAACCTTGTTGGTTAAATAACTATTAGTTATTTTGTTTATGAGAGAAAAAAAACAATTTTTAAACATATTTCATTTAACAAAATAAATTTTTATTGTTTAAAAATGTTTAATGTTGTAAACTTATTCTTACACATTCCTCTAACTATACATCAAAAATGTCTCCAAAGTGTCGTGTATATGTCCGTTTGTATATCATATACAAGTCCCCAAAAGCACCCATAGACATATATATATATATATATATATATATATATATATATATATATGTATATATATATATATATATATATATATATTGATACGTGTTAAGTTGTCACTTCCGTTATGTACAAGTGGCTACCTGACTTCCAAGCTTTCCAATTATTTAAAAACAATTTTAATAGCATATATGCTATGTACTAAAACAGTATTAAACGTTTCTGAAAAGAGGGGTAAATAATTTTTCAAAAAAAATTTAAATTAACTATTGTACTTATATAAGATACCTAGTCACTTCATGGCGGCAAAGTATATATATGATACAAGCAACTCGTTCTCACTTCCAGCAACGTTGACAAATATAACCTACATATTACTAAGGAAAGAAAGAGAAATGTTTTTTTTCTTTGTCCTTTCGGGTACAATGTTCTATTTTTAGATTTTACTACACCTAACTGGTTATTTTTATGATTGTATTTTGAAATACGTATTTCTAAAAGTTTACTAATTTTATGAGAACTTCGTTTTCAGTATTCGTATTTATTTTTATTTCAATAACATAACACAATGAGAAACGCTCATTTTTGATATAAATATTTTATAAAAACGAACCTGTGCAATCAATAATTTGTAGTTTTTGTTAATAACAATTCTTAATTTAATAGACTGGATCTTTTATTAATATTATGTTACTATAATATGTGTATAAATAAAACATTTCATATAAGTTTTAAAATTTACTTATTACACGTTCAAGAGTTTTTTTAAGTTAAAATTATTATTTTATTTGTCAGCATTAACACGTTTGTTTAAACGTTCGCAGTAATTAAAGGTAGAAATTAATGATTTAGTTATTAAATTTCATTAAAAGTACCTAAACAGTGAAATGATTCATTCTTTAGTCTATATAGTCAGGTAAATCTTTAATTTTACTACATACAATAAGCCGGTGCATTTTATTACTTTAAAAGTTATCTTTTGAACAGCATTGCAATAAACTATTTTTTAAAATAAGTTTTGAATTCGAAATTTTATAAAAACGTATCTCGTCATACATTTATAAACTCGATCTTTAGCATATAATTGACATAAAACTATTAAACAATCAATTAACATTTCTTGTTTTAAATCTTAATCAACTTTTTTTTTTTTAAATAAAACTGATGATCAGTAATATAAATTTAATGTAAAACGTAACCAACCAAAACATTAGCAGAGTAGTATTTAAATTAATCACAAAAACGTATAAGACTTTTTAATATTAGTTTTTTAAATTGACTTCCGTAAAAGTTATTCGTGTTTCCATGCATTGTGTTTTTTTTTGCTTACTATTTTTAGCTTTAACTTTAATTTAATTTTATAGTACTTAATAAAAATTATAATATAAGTTTGTTAGTATTCATATATTGTATTAAAATTTATTGACTATGTAAGATCTCTTATCCGAATTTCAAGTAAGGGCACCCCAAAGCACATAGCGTCCGTGAGCAGCGGTCGCGTTAGGGCGGCCCTGCAAGATGTTTGACATTTTTGACGTCAATACATTTTTTTATAAGTATTTGACAAAACAGGCGTACTTTTTGTTACTTAAAAATCATACAAAAATTAAGTGTACATTTAATAATACATAGAAAAGATTGTTTTTACTCTTTATACGTAAATTACATAATACAGGATTTACACAAATTTAAAGAAACCGGTAATAATTATCCTGTTAATTTAATTTAGTTTTAAATGTAATGTTTTTTGTTAACTTTTTTTTAAATAAGTTATCTAAACTGAAGACTAGTTACAAGTTTAACTACTTTTATTTGCACAGTGTCAACCAGATGTTTTGGCGTCAAATCTACTTTACCGTTGCATTTTGTCGCCTAGTTTTATTGTAACGTGTCAGTAGATTTTCTTTTTTGCTTTTATTAGTTCTTATCCGATCGTTTTTAACAGAATACTGTTAAACGATATCACTCTTCAGTAATAAAAAATTATTAAATTATCTAAATAATTTATCATTACTAAATATGCAAACGATTTTTTTTTGTTTAAGACGAGTAAAAATTATGAAAAAGATTTTTTTTAGATTTAAGGTAATTTTTTATGTTATTATAAAGAAACAGTTACAACCGACGAAATCATTCTGTTAGGTACAGGTACTATACCTAGACAGACAGCTACTTTTTGTGTAACCTTTTTTTTAACCAAAATTCCTTTACGTAATTATTTCAAAAGCATTACAACTGCCAATAACTTTAACAAGCAGTTTAATTTAGACTAAAAGAGTAAAAAACAAAATTATCAAACTATCAGCATTATCTAATAGCACATTACATAACGAGCATGAAAAGTGAGTGATATCGTACGAGTAAGAATCTCACGAGCAAACGATAGACACTTTCCAGCGAGTTTTGTACAGTATTTTTCCTACGACAGTAACTTAAGTATTTTAAAAACTCGTTTATAGGTCACAAGTTCGCAAAAACTTTTTGACTTTTTTGAGCACTTATATCAGATAAACAAAATAGTAACATACTTAATAAAAGCAAACTGTTACGTTATAACTGTGCGTTATAATATCGCACGGGTTTTTGACAGATGAAGGTAATTGTCAACTTTCATGCCTACTTAATTGTGTGAACTTGACGTCTTTCATATAGTGTCGTAGGAAAACTACATTAAACAAACAATAAAACATAATGGAAGTTTATTTCAATTGTCTTTGTGTTCTTTTAAATTTGTAAAATTTTGAATTTTAAAATATTAGTTTCTATTTTGTAAATAAATAAGTAAAAATAAGCAAACGTATTATAAAAGTACCTATGATAAAAATAGATTACAGTTAAACTAATTTTTTTTTAAATATTATTGTTGTAATCACACAATACCAAGTAATAAATTTTATTAATTGAAAATAAAGTTAATAAAAACATTGATTCGTGCAACATAAATTAAGTATGAAATCACCGAATTTATTCAAAACCATTTTTTACAAAACAAACGTTACAACAGTTAATTTTATTACGTATTATAATTTTGTCTAACAAATTAATTTTTTATTATTCTTTAATACTGAAATATTTAAGAAACTTCATTTGTAAATTTTAGCATTTATCTTTCCTTAATGTCGATACGTTTTAAAGCGGCTACTCAGACCCTAAATTTGGGTTAAAACGTGTTTATGGTTTTATTGATGCTATGCTTTACTTCCAACGTTGCCGCATGTCGGAAGTAACAAGTACTCTTTTAAATAACAGAAGTCACATCGAACAGCCCGTACCTGCTTATATCAAGCAGCATCAGCGCTAGCGGATATACCCTGAACTAACGGACACTTTTTACGGATATAAAGTGTCATAGTGACTTCCAACACAAATTTTGAATTTAGGCTTCTGATGCCCCCTAGTGTCTAAATCCGTTGAAAACAAGGCGAAACGTTGTCACTTCCGAAATCGGAAGTGACTACGTTATATATGAAGTGACAACGTTCGATATATATCTGGAATGGAAGTCACTTTATACACTTTACCAATATATATATATATATATATATATATATATTTATCTCGAACACACGTGTTAATTACTTATTTATTTAAAATGTAAAATACAAAAACCAATAAGTGTGGTTAGATTATTACAATAATAGTGAGGTTAATTCTCCGAAAAGTGTTGAAGTTTAGGTGGAGTCAATAAAATTTACACAAGTAAAAACTATTTAAAGAAGTTAAGTTTAAATGCACTACCAAATAACAATTAATTAAAATTTGTATTGTTTTTTAATTCACCATGAATACAGTTCCAATGTGATTTTTAAAAATTTGACATGTCAGCATAAAAACTTTATATAAATTTTGTAAAATTTAAATAAATTACAACACAGTTTGTTTCTGTAATTTTGTTTAAAAAATACCTAAAATTGTTAGATCCCAGTACACACAAAATTGATAATGCTTAGTAACAGTTTCAAAACAAAAAAATTATGATTCACTCTTGTTTCAAACATAAAAGAAATCTAACTGCAATAAAATAGCTATAAGTCCATCGCTGTTTCACTTATTTGAATCAGTATAGTTTCGGTATTTTAAATTCAAATCTGTTGCAAAACAAATGTTGCATTCGGTTTACGTTTTAAAAGCTTCGTTCTTGAACTGATACTAAATGATCAATAAATATATGATTTACTTGTTTCAATAATAAACTGAAACAATTCTTTCAATAATATAATAATACATTTTCGAATGCACGTTTCAAATTTTATTACACAATAAATATTTTTAAATACAATATCACATTGAGTTTTTTACATATTACAACTTTCTTTGATGTGGACTTTTCACGAAAGCCTCGAAAACTGCATCAGTTACTGTTGGGTAGCAACTTTTAACCGCATCTGTAACATAGAAATAAATATTTCATTTATATACATACATAATCATAGAGTTACACAAAATTAATTACATTTTTAATCAAAAACAACACAAACATGATACATAATGAACAGAAATGATAATAATATTGATTACATTTATGGATTAATTGTTCCATTTTCTAATGGACCTTATGCACGGAAACTGCTTGGTACTGGCACTTTTATTTTTTAAATGTTGGCTCACTAGAAAAATTAAGTTGGTATTTTATAAATTTCGACTTTAACCAATTAGGCATTCCAATGAACTGTCAAATCGAATTCAATATGGCGTCGTTGGACAAACAAACTTGTTGTTGTCATAAGTTTATTATTGTAATTATTGTTGTGGCCTTAAATACGCAAATATTAAACAATGTAACGCTAATCCAAGTATTGTATGAATTAACTACAACAACAAAGAGACGTTGGGGTACATTATTTGCATGAAATATAGTTAACTAACACTTAAGGATTCTTTTTTGCTGAATGTCGACAACTTGAGTTCTGATTTCGAAGATGTTGTTTAAAGTAATTAGCATGGATATTGTTGTGTATTTAGTGTTTATGCATACGTACTATATGAAGAAGCAGATGAAGGCTTTACAAAAGCATAGATGTCTGTAGTATTTTGAAAAAGTAAGTAAGAAGCATTGAAACTATGTACAAGTTAATTTTAGTTATTTTTAAGGTAGAGCATTCACATTAAAAAAGTCTCGGCAAGATAAATTTTGATGCAACAGATGCTGTGTTTTGTTAAGACTGAATATGAGTAGTAAAACAACTTCGGTGAAATACAACAAAATGAAGAATTTTTATTACAAATCTAATGAATACTTTTTGTACTCGAAAAAATGGAACTTTGAAGTTCTTTCGTACCTTCAAAATTATTTCATAACCGAATTCAACTTACTAAATGATTTATCTTATTACTTTATAGACTTATAACCAAACTCGGAATTTTTCTTTTGTAAAAATTTTTATTTGACCAACTGTTTACTAAATGATACAGTGCTTTGAATTCTTTAATTGCACAAAGTATTTATAGAAGTATAAGTGATTTTTCTTCCTATTACCTTTTTTTTTGTAAAATACAAATATTTTTTGTCAATCGTTTATTGTGAATAAAGTTTTACATATTTGTATCTTAGTTTATTGCAGTAATACATACATAATATGGTATTTTCCTTTTAAAATAATACTTTATTACTCTTGAAGTCTTCTCCACAGTATTTTTATTTTTTATTTTTTTAATATTTTATTTTAGCATACATGTTTCGCTAATTATAATTAGCATCGTCAGTATATAGAGGTAACCAATCTAAATAGAACCACTGGATAATAAAATACGATTACAAACGAGAAAGTCTGAAGATAATCTTAAAATACAATCACAATAAATTAAAAAAATTTTGTACACATTTCAGTTGTAAAATAAATGCACAAATTTACTTTGTTCAATACCCTTCACTTCTATGAGTAAACATAATTTAAAAACTAAAATGTTTTCTGATTTTCAATATTGTTTCTATCACTGGTTTTGTTGCTGCAATGCATTATGTTTTTGCTATGAAAATTCATGTAGTTTTGTAAATCTTCGTCTGCTCCTTCATATAGTAGCTACGTTAAATAATATCCATGCTAATTACATAAGAACTCGAGTTGTCATTCAGCAAAAAAAAGATTCTTAGCGTTAATTGCCGATGATTCTTGCAAATAATGTGTCCCAACGTCTCTCTGATGTTGTAGTTAATCCATACAATACTTGGATTAGCCTTCCATTGTTTAATATTTGCGTATTTAAGGCCACAACAATGGTTACAATAATAAACTTATGACAACAACAGGTTTGTTTGTCCAACGACCACCATTTTTAAATGGCCGAGGTCACGTGATATGGAATGCCTAATAAATAAAGCAGTTTTAAATTGTTGAATTTGACACGTTTCATTTAACTGTATGTTTCTATTGTAGGATTAATATGGGAAGACACCAAGCTGCGCGAGAAATGTGACGTCAAAGTATAAAGCTCAACTGAAAAACATCAGTTTTCAAAAAATTAAAAAAAATAGTTTTAGAAGTTTATGTTTTAGTTTGTTACCTATGTGTTTTATTTTTAAGTTTGATTTGGAACCGTAAAACAATTTTTTTAAATCGTATAGTAGTTAGGTTATGTCATTTTATACTCACTTGCGAGTAGATTGAAGTTGGAGCAGTTTAAACTATGATTAATCAACCTTAGAACTCATTTCATTAAAATGATTGTAAGCTTTAGACAACTTTTATGCAGAAGTATTTGTGAATATTAATATAACGAAAAAATACAGTACTTTATTTAAACAGTACATCAATAATAAACAATTTAAGGTTTGTTAGTAGGTATAACATAATTACAGTTATATTAGCATCCTGAAACTATAGAATTCATTTATTTCAGCTACATAAATTAGAAAATACATGTTTTATGCAGTTAATAAGTTTCATTAACACTCATAATCAGAAAAACTGTCAAAGTCTTCATCCGAAGTATCACCAGTCACTTGTATTATAAATTTTTCAAACTCTATCCATTATATGCTCTTTCTTCATGTATTCAATTTCTTTTACATGAAAACATACTTTTTCCCATTCATTTGCACAAACATTTTCAAACTTTTCTCGTGCTAGTTTGTCTATATCGTTTAATTTAAAGGTAACGTTTCTCGATGCAACCCAATTTTTTACAATTGCCCACACCTTTTCTATTGGGTTCAACTCCGGATGGTATAGTGGCAAACGACATACAGGGTGCCCATTCTTTGCAAATATTGAATCGACACTGTATTGTGTGTAGTTTGGTTTATTCAATTTTATTAAGTTATATAATTCTGGTTTTGTTGATTTTTCATCGTATGAGATGTCACGTTCCATTAGCCAGGTAGTCATTTCTGCCTTTCGACTTGTTGAATTTGGATGCTTCACAGCTAACACGTTATGGTAACTTGCATTATCCATTACAATTACAGAATTCTGTGGTAAGTTGGGTAGCAATTGGTCCTCAATCCACTTTTTATAATTTATGTAGTTCATATCATTATGATAATCTCCGGTTTTTTGTCCTGATTTAAATATCAATAATGCGTTATTGATGAAACCCATTTCACCTCCTAAAATAAATAATGTTAAATGACAAAATGTTATAAACAAATCATGTAAACATACCAGCATGTACTATAATAAGTCGTTTCCCCTTTCCTATTGGAGATTTTAGACCTGCATTTGATTCATCGGTCCAAGAATACGGTGTTGTGTGAGATTCATTTATGTATGTTTCATCTAAAATGTAGACAAAATTATAAAATATAATTTAACGTTTATAATCCAGTTAACTAACCAGTGTATATAATTGTTCGTCCAGCTTTTCGGTAATTGGTAATTGTTCGTATATATGAACAACGTAAAGAACGTATCTCATGTCGTTCCATAAGTATTTTACGATGATCCATTGTTTTTCTCCATCTGAATAAAATATAGTTAAAAAAGTAATGCTTTCGTAAACAATAATCTTACCTGAAACCCATTTTTATTAAGTGACGATTTCTTTCCCAAGAATCCAATCGAATCATCATCTTTAATAAGGTTATAAATTACTGCTATAGTAGGTTTTTGTTTTTCAATAATATGAAAGTTATAAATTATTCGATGAATTATCTGTTCGCTACAGTTATCAACAGATGATTTCGGAGAAGTTTTCGGTGTTGGGGTTGAAACCACAAATGAACTTTGTTCACTGCAATCAATTGCACGACCTAGCTTTAAAATACGAACAACGGTGCTTTTAGATACTCCAGTTGCTTGTACAACTGTATTCAGAAGATTACCTAATAAAATCATGTAAAATAAAATAATTTTTAGAATAATAAAAATATTTTACCTTGTGAATTAAAGTTTTTAAAAAAGTTGTAGATATTCCAAACAATCTCTCTAGCATCCTCAGATAACACATGCCGTTTCTTTGCAGGAGTAGAGATACTTGCTTCGCACATTATAAAAAACTGCAAATGAATTCATTAATACATTTAACTTTAAAAACAATTAAAACAACTTACTTTTAAGATCAATATGAACAACAAAGTAGTTTTGATAAAAACTTTTGTAAAATGAGTAGAGTAAAACAATGAGGTTATAAACGAATATCAACAACCATCGACCTGGCAACAACGGAAAGCTATGCTTCCCTCTGGACGAGTAATCACAGGCTGCAAAGTGTACACAACATTGTAAGAGATAGAAATAGTCATCGACCTGGCAACATCAGAAAGCTACGCTTCCCTCTGGACGAGTAATCTGTATACTTTTGCAATGTGTTTGTTTGTCTCAAACATGTAGAAAAGGAAGTACATTTGTTTATTGTTATGGTACGCACTACTTGTCAATTTATGTTGACATACTTATAACCTCAAATTTTAGAATCGGTTCTAGCAGCATTATTTCAAGTACGTAGATAGTAAAATGAATTGAATCAAACTTTAAACATGAAAAATAAATACAATGTATATTTAGCTTGAAGTAGGAATATGTAAAAGTAAACAAATACAATTGTCGTTGGACAAGTAGTGCGTACCGTTTGTTGACGATTACTATTTCTATCTCTTACAATGTTGTGTACACTTTGCAGCCTGCGATTACTCGTCCAGAGGGAATCATAGCTTTCCGTTGTTGCCAGGTCGATGGAAATAGTATTTGTCAACAAACGGTACGCACTACTTGTCAAACCACAATTGTATTTGTTTACTTTTACATATTCCTACTTCAAGCTAAATATACACTGTATTTATATTTCATGTTTAAAGTTTGATTCAATTAATTTTACAATCTACGTACTTCAAATAATGCTGCTAGAACCGATTCTAAAATTTGAGGTTATTCGCATTCGACATCGAGCTTCGTTTCGAGTCGGACGTGCTTTTAGTGTGCTCCGTGTTTATAAGTTTTTTGTGACTTAACTTGTGTTTTTTTTAATAGTGTTTTGATGGCGGCAGTATCCGATACTGTTCGCACAATTAACGTGAGTGGAAATCGTAGAGAGAGTTCTTCCGAAATGACTTCAACACCAGGTGCAACCAAGAATGTAGCTATGTATGATTTATTTCAAGGAGAATTGTTTGATGATTCAACCCCGGCAGCAAAAAGAAAAAGGAGAAGTACCCAGACGCCGTCTCCTAATAAAAACGTGAATTATAATCTAAGGAAAAAGTTAATTAGTAAACTAATCCAACTTGACAAAGAAATTAAAAGCCTGAACGAATTAGTCCGTATTACTAAAAATACGCAAACAGACATTAAAAAGAAAATCTCTATTATTAGTAGTATTAATTCCATTATCCAAACTGATAAAATGCGTGCTGCGATTGAAGACAACAATTCCGGAAGCATAGCGGACTTAGATAACGCTGAGGAAACCTACGGCAAGTTTAAATGCAGAGAATGTGGAACTGAAAATTTCAATGAGGACGTTTTTGATAGGAAAATTGCCGAGGAACTCAATCAGGCCATATCTTGGGATAACATCTGTGCAGTTTGCAAAAAGAGTTGGATACCAATATGCTATAAGCAGGTGAGTTTTTGTGAGGAATTCCCTATGGAATATTCCAATGTAGCATATGTCACCTCAATCAAGGAAATTAACGAAGCAGTATCTAATGGTAACAAGAATGACGATAGCATTTTAACAGGTGACGATAAATTTATTTTTACGAAATTCGATAAAATTAAATACATTCATAGCAAAAGACTTATAAAAGATAACGCTATAAATGTATACAAAGACGCAGGTGTGTTCGAAAACGACTTGGGCGAAGAATTTAGAAATAACGCGGATTACAAAATATTGGGGGAGTATGTCAATGACCCGGACGAATCAAGCAGATATAGTAATTTGTATAATGTATTAATTAAAATTAGAGACTACCTGTCTAAAAAAAGTATTGATGACATTAGTGTAATTTTCGAAAATAATGCTTTTACTGACAAAAGCAAAATTAATAACATTACTGAGGCAGTGTTTAGATCTTCAAATATTAATATAAGAGTATGTTGGAAGCCGAGCAAATCAGTGGTGAATAAAGATGACGTAATAGTCCTTAAACAAACTGGTTCGACATACGCTGACCTCTTAAAGAAGGTCAAGGACGTTTTTAAAACCGATTCAATTAAAAACGAAATTAAAAACGTTACCAAAACAAAAGACGGTAACCTCTTAATGGTTATTGATAAAAAAAACGATAAATCTGCAGTACAATCTATTAAAACGAAAATTAACAATGCAATGGCAGAAACTAAATGTTTAATAAGAGGAGATCCTAATGTAACAACCCTTATTATAAAGGATCTAGATGAAACTACAACGGATATGAAGATTTCGGAGGTCATTGAAGGTGTTACGGGAAAATCATCCGCAAAGTAAACATTTTAAGATGAACTATATACGAAAAACAGAATCCGGAAAAGCATTCGCGTTGGTGGATGCCAATACAGAAACGGCTAAATATTAATCGACAAAAAACGCATTAGATTCGGACTTACATTATGCAGGATCGAACAATCAGTGCAAATCGAGAAATGTTTTAAGTGTTGGAGTACGGATCATCGTACTAACAATTGCAAAGAGCAAGACAGGGGCCACCTCTGCAGAAGATGTGGTAAGGAAGGACACCTTCTTAAGGATTGCGCCGAAGAACGCTTTTGCGTAATTTGTAATGAACAAGGGCACTCTCCTTGGACGGTCGCATGCACCAAGTATAGAACCGCATTGAGCGGGGCTAAAGCGGCACTGGTTCTGCAATAACTTCGTTGAACTTTTACTACGTACTTAGTGTTAATTTGCCTTACTCTTGAGTTTAATATCGAACTATTTTTTATTTTGACATTTTACATTGGAATCTAAATTGCAACGCTTAATTTAATATTATTACTCTTTCCGGTTACAACGTGACTAAATCTTAGTGCTTGATTCTATTTTCTTGTAACTTTTAGTGCATCGTACTTTTTTTTATGATCATGTTACTTAACATTCTGCAATGCAATTTAAATCGCAGCTCCGCTGCCGTAGACCTATTACTGCATAATGCTAACGTACTTAATACCGATATTTTAATTATTAGCGAGCCTAACGTAAAAAAATTTGCTCAACTGCCAAGGTGCTATATGGACCCACGTTCGGATGCAGCGATCGTTAACCTTAACGACAAATGTCACGTTCGTTTAGTTACTTCTTTTGAAGGTGTCGTAGTTACTGAATGCAACAATCTTTTAATTGCCTCTATTTACTGGTCACCTAATGAGCCTTTATCAACCTTCAAGAGAAGAATCTGCGAGATAGACAACTTAACTAAGTGCTTCGACCGAGAAATTGTGATTGCTGGCGACTTTAACGCCAAGTCGCCTGAATGGGACTATTACAACAAAGATGCCCGTGGCACCGAACTTACGGAATTTATTTACGCTAATGACATTACGCTCTTAAACAATAAGTCTCCGACATTTATGCGCGGTACGTATAGATCCACCCTTGATCTCAGTTTGGTATACAAATGTAGCGATGTGAATGCGTATCGCTGGGAAGTTCTGGATTTAGAAACTTTAAGCGACCACAACTACATCAGAATCCAATATAATTATACGCGTAATCTCACAGTGAGATTGGATATCACACGTCAATTTTGGAATATCAATAAACTTAACATTGACAATTTAAAAACCACTTTTCAAGATCTTACTCACAAAGATCATGCTAAAGTCAATGAAAATTTGGACAACATTATAGCTACCGCTTGCGCATCTGCGATGCCTACTAAGCAAATAGGCAAATCTCACGTTAAACCAAAGTATTGGTGGAACGATAATATTAAATCGTTGTGCATTGCGTGTAAGTTAGCTAGGAGGTTTCTTTTGAGAACAAAAAAAAACGGTCCATTTGATAATTTATATAATATATACCTGCAAAGGCGCGCTGAACTTCGTATCGCAATAAAACGTTCAAAAAAATCCTGCTGACTGGATTTAATTAAAAATATTAACACTAACCCTTGGGGCGATGCTTATAAGATAGTGACGAATAAGTTCAAGAAGCCCACTATGAAACCTAACTGTATGGAAGAAACAGCAATATTTAGAACTTTGTTTCCGATGAACCATGATTACAAATTTGAAAATTTAACATTTGACAACAACAATGAATCCATAGAGCACCTGCAGAGAGCTGAAGTCAGTTCTGCTATTAAGCAGTTGAGGTCTAAAAAATCCACAGGCCCCGATGGCATTCCTGCAGAAATCATAAAGGTACTTGGGTGTAGCTTCGAGAATATTTTTTACAACTTTTATAACCACTTATGGATTACTGGTTGTTTTGTTTTTTTGGAAGAATATAATACAGCAAATTTCGAATTAAAAATATATTTTTAATTACTTTTTCTAAACATTATAATTTGTAACGTTTCACACATACAAGTGCTTTTTCAAACATCTGGAAAAAATATAAACTATTTTAATAAAAAGGTACATATAAAATTTTTTGTATTAAGTTTATATTAAGAAAACATTTGTTAAATATTAATTAAATTTAAATTTAATGAACACTAAAATGGACTCCTGATAAATTTTTTTGTAAAATTGTAAAAATGACTTACCGAATTTTGTTAAAATTAGTTAATAATTAAATCAAAATTAATTAAACAAGATGTTATTTCAACTGATTGGAGGTGAAAATTCCCTCCGTAATTTTTAATTTACTTGACAATAATTATTAAAACAACTAATTTTAACAAAATTCGGTAAGTCATTTTTACAATTTTACAAAAAAATGTATCAGGAGTCCATTTTAGTGTTCATTAAATTTAAATTTAATTAATATTTAACAAATGTTTTCTTAATATAAACTTAATACAAAAAATTTTATATGTACCTTTTTATTAAAATAGTTTATATTTTTTCCAGATGTTTGAAAAAGCACTTGTATGTGTGAAACGTTACAAATTATAATGTTTAGAAAAAGTAATTAAAAATATATTTTTAATTCGAAATTAGCTGTATTATATTCTTCCAAAAAAACAAAACTAAAAGTATAAAATACCAACAGCATTCCTTCACTTTAATCAAATTACTGGTTGTTTTCCGGAAGCCTGGAAAAACTCCAGAATTATCCTAATAGAGAAAAAAAAATTCAAATAAGCCTCGCCCCATCTGTATACTTAACGCTATAAGTAAAGTCTATGAAAAAATAGTAGCAAATAGAATTACTGCCAACATTAGTCTCTCGGCAAATCAATTTGGATTCATACACAAAAAATCTACCGTTAACGCTATTAGGCAAGTTTGGGATGTGGCATCTTCTGAAAAACATAAAAAGCCATGGGCACGAAATCTGGTTGCTATTATTACGATAGATATCGAAAACGCGTTCAACTCTATAAGATGGACAGATATTATAGAAAACGCCAAATCTCGCAAATTGAGTAGTAATATTATAAAAATACGAATCAACTATTTTAAGAACAGAACAGTCACATCTGATAACAACAATACATACAAGCTATGTATGGGTGTCCCCCAAGGTTCGGTTTTGGGTCCTCTTCTGTGGAATCTCGTATTTGACGAAGTTTTTTCTCTCAATTACCCTCCAGAAGTTAAACTTGTTGCTTACGCAGACGATTTGGCTGTGATCGTGACTGCCCGCGATGATCAAAACCTAATGAACCTGGGAAACATTGCCCTTCGCCTCATATCAAACTGGGCTAACAAAAAACACCTTAAAATTGCGGCAAATAAAACGGAAGCCTGTATATTAAGTGGTAGGAAAAAATGGAAAGATGTTGTCTTTTCATGTGATGGACACGACATTTTTCCTTGGGATCAAATAAACTACCTTGGTGTAATTCTCGATACCAAACTTACCTTTGGCCCACACCTTAGAGCTGCCTGGCATAAAGCTAACAACTGTATTCAACAACTCAGCAGAATATTGCCAAGATCAATAGACATAATGGACTCCCGCAGGAAAGTAATTGCTCTGCCGTCCTGATTCGTTCAAAGTCCTTCGAGATATTCCAAGACATCCAAGACATCTGGACATCTGATACAAATTGGACTAAGTCACTGCTTCCTAATCTTAATGACTGGTATCGAAAACGCTTTGGGAGTCTAAACTACTTCCTAACTCAATGTCTCACCAACCATGGTAACTTCCAGCAGTATTTACACAGGTTTGGGATTACAGAAGACAGCCTATGTTTGATGTGCAAACAGGAAGTTGACACTGCCGAACATACGATGTTCTACTGTACTAAATGGTCTAACCTCCATCAAAAGTTCAACTTCGACTTAACCCGAACAAACTTTATCTCTGCCACTCTAACCAGCAACACTAACTGGAATAACACAGTCAACTTTTGCAATGAAATCATGGCTGCTAAGTTGCGCGAATGCAAACTTATCAATGATCTTCTCTAGTGTTGTGTAGTGCAGCTTTGTAGTGTGTCACTCATCATGACCATATTGCTCCGTCGCCTATTTTTTGCTAGTTATATGTTTGTTTTATATACCTCTTAAGTTTTCTTTTTTTTTATAATGTGCTAATTTACTTACTTATATTGCAATTACTGTTAGCTTTGTTTGTTTAGTATTTCTTTACGTATAAGTACACCTTGATTTAAGTTACTATTTAATTTCTGACATCTGTTCTTTACTATGCTTAATTGCTCTGCAAGCTAAACTGCATCTTTGCGTTATCTTTTAGTTATGTAAAGTAGTTGCTAGATTTAGTTGTTTCTGGGCTTGTACTCATTTCTTTTTAAGAATGATATTGTTTTCTTTTTTATGTTTTACCGCTGAGATAGCCACTGTGGGCGAGTGCGAAGAATGCTTAGTGGCGATGCCGCACAAACCCTCTGTGATCTATCAAGGCACAGTAGTTTCTAGTTCTTTGTGCTGTCTATTTATTTGTTATGTCTGTTTTTCTTAATTTTGTTTATGCTCTGCTTTTTCTTTATTTTAGTTTTGTATATTTTTTTTGGCTTAATAAATGTAAAAAAAAAATGAGGTTATAAGTATGTCAACATAAATTGACAAATAGTGCGTACCATAACAATACACAAATGTACTTCCTTTTCTACATGTTTGAGACAAACAAACACATTGCAAAAGTATACAGATTACTCGTCCAGAGGGAAGCGTAGCTTTCCGATGTTGCCAGGTCGATGTCAACAACTGTCAACAACAAACAGCGAAAAACTGACGTAATTTCCAGAAAATGTTTTTAGTATGTACTGTGATGTACTGTAATATTTTTATCATTCTCATATCGTTACTGCATCTTTTTCTAATGTAAAAATGCGTTTCTGCGCTGGTGTCTTCCGATATTAATCCTACAATAGTAGTAATATTAAACGTTACAATATATAGGTGTTTTTTGGCACGCTACTATACTGCTTTTTATTTATTCAGCTTAGAGTAAGGTAAATTAATATTTAACAGTAGTTTTTGAATTAACTGATATTACAAACAGTTTTTAAATTGTATTTTTAGAAAAATTTTATATAAAACAAGTTTTAACGTGTCCATCAAAATTGTTGACAAATAAAACACAAAATTATCTTATTCAAATATTGTTTCAATAACGTTGCTTAGTTTCGACGTTAACCACAGTTGTTATGGAGTTTACTAATTTATTGAACAGAGTCTGTTGTAATCTTTATGTTAAGAAATGTATACTGATGTTATTAGTGATATCAAGACGTTTTTTTCTTTTTTGCACTGTAGTTAACTATTCGTTTTGTAATTTGTTAGTAAAACTTAGTGTTGATCCCATTTTTTTTTACGCAAAGTATTGATAGTAAATGTTGCTTTAATGTCATTTTTATTCAAGACAATGTTTTACTAACAAATTGCTATACATTTTGATTTAAAATGTTTCTGTTAAAACATTTTTATGTTTTTTAATCTAATTTTTTTTGTTATTAATTGCATTATCACGCGGCAATTAGTAATTTTTGTTAAAAAATATTTATTACTGATAATTTATATCAAATATTACTGTTTTTTTTATTTCTTATAGATACGTTTTAATAAAATATGTAACTTTTGTTTTCTAATTATAATGGTAACAATTTTATTTAAATAACTTTAAATTCAATTATATAATAATTATCTTTGCTAAAAACATTCCTTACTGTAACAATATTGTTTGGTTTTTGAAAAAATATATGAAAGAGTTAAAAAAGATTTATAGATAATTTCACATTTTATAAAAAGTATTCCGCCATTTAATTACATTTTCTATAAAAAAAATCTTATTTTTGTTTGATGACAATTAACGTGTAAATAATTATTTATTTGAAAAAATTTCAAACGTTACAATCACTTTTAAAGATATTTTTGGTACATCTATACAATCTTGAAATTTGATACATCATATAAACAATAGATATTTGAGATATTCTGCAACTAATTTTCGTTTGCAAATTTGAAAGATAACAGATTTTTTAACGGTTTGTTGTAAAAAATTGTTAACTTAATGAGCCTGATATTGCCAATAACTTTCTAGATTAGTAATTAACTTCAACATAATTTGGTTCATTACTTGTAGAAACAATTTGTTTTCTTTACAATAATTTTTTGAAAAATATTTACATATTTTATTTCTGTTTTATCTTTTAAAAGATTTATCTTAAAATGTTATATATTATAATAATAATATATATATGGCTTGCTAAAGAAAATTGTTGAACAACACTATTTGATGGAATTTACACTAATTACATGTCATTGGAAAAATTCATTTGTTGAAACAAGCAGCGACCTGTATGAATCGGCAGGTATATATCATAAAACTTTAATTAATAAAAATTGCAAAAATTTCTTTTCGTCAATGACACTTTCTTTTATTATAACAATCGCATTTAGTTGAATTATAGCTGCGTACTAGTAAGAATGTTTTCAATTAAAGTGTTTCTGTGTATTACAATGGTAAGTGGTTTCATTTATTTTTCGAATTAACCCTATACGCTTAAACGCATGCAATGTTATACCTCACAAAAGATTATTTTAAATTAAAAAAAGTTGATTTTAGTACAATTTGTTTTTAATTTTCGATTAAAGTATTACCTGATTAAAATTTAGATTAAAATGTAAAAATACATTTCTTAATTTTAGTGATTTTAAGTTCGTTAACTATTATTTTAGTTTTTGACCATTTCTTTTTTTTTAAATTAATTTTTAATGTTCTTGTTTAAACTAACACCTCGTTTAAAAAGAAGCAGTTGATACGTTCAAGTAACATTAATTTTTCTTAAAGAATTTGTAGTTATTTTCTTAAATTTATTTATTCTTCTTATTACTAATTTGCATGCAACAGTTTTTGTGCTACTTCTCTTATAATCAACATTATCTTTTTAGAAAAAAAAAATTTTAAGTGATTCTTTACAGAGTACTACGAGTAAGAGAGAAAGAATATGAAATTACCGATCACTACAGAAGTCCCGATCAACCCTAACACGACGGATGCTGTAGAAATGATATAACTAGATGGCGTGTGAAAGTTGTAGTGAATTATCAAGATCCAGATAAACCCTAATTACTAATTTGCATGCAACAGTTTTTGTGCTACTTCTCTTATAATCAACAATATCTTTTTAAAACAAGAATTTTTAATAAGTGATTCTTTACAGAGTACTGAGAAAAAAATTCGCTGTAAGAGAAAGAGAAGATAAATTCGCTGTAAGAGAGAGAAGAAAAATTTCACTGTGAGAGAGAAAAAAACTTTCCCAATAATAGATCGCTCACGTTTCCTCCAAGGTCACGGTAAATAAGTTCTATGCCCTGGAGGCTTGGTGTCCGCCCCTTTCTACTCAACGCCTTGTCAATAGATAAAAAAACAATAAACCATTTTTCTTTTCAGAATAAAAATCGATTTTTGCAACACTTAACTACAACACAGAAATGAGGTTGGTAAAGTTTTTGACAATAATACCATTAAAAAATTGGTTGCCTCAGACATGCGCATAAAAATTTCATCTGGGCGGGAAGTGTTTCTTCTGCTAAATTTTTCTATATAGAAGATATATATGATGTCACGTAGCACATGCTTTGAAAAACTGTCATTTTTAGTTTAAATTAACAAATACAAAAAATTTTAAATAGTTTTTAATTAGTAAGATTAACAATGAAAGCAAGTCGCAAGATATGGATGTTATGGTATAGTAGTTTACACTAATATTCCAAGGTATTTAATCGTACTCAAATTATTTATGCTAATTTATTTGCTAAAGTGCAAGCAAATACCATTTGGAAAACCTAAAAACAATTATTAATTTTATTTTGTAACAGCATATTGTTTACCAGCGAAATAATCAACGAAACTCCTAAAGATAACCCAAGATACCACGAAATAGCTAATTTGTTAAAAAATATAGCCAAACAAGAATCAATATAAAGATAAGGGTTTAATTTATCGCAAGGGGAAAGCGCAGTGTTTGCGCAGCAACTGTTTGGGACTTTGTTTGGCCAATCCTCCACATGGTTTTTTACTGCACAACATTTCCAAGCAGTATGCAACGTATTCCATTTTTTCTCTATAAACTTGTCTTGGTAAAATCTTTTAATTTCATCTAATAAGTTTTGTTGCAAAAGAGCGTACGCTTTGTCTCGATGTATATAAATAAATACAGTTCCCGTTAACGTTATAATGAAAATAACACTAATTATAACGACATACTAAAAAATACGAATCAAATTAAGAAGGCAAATTAAGTTATACTTACCATCAAGAGACATACCCGTACTTCTTTAATAGAACCCCAACATCCAAAAAATGCAGTTAAACCACATAATAAACCGATAACAATATACACAGTTACTGCATCATTATAAATATAAATTATATTAACATCAAAAACCGTAACTGAATAATTTTTATCATAGAGCATATGAAATCCAACAGCAAACACACTTATGGATCCAATCTTGAAAAAAATAACATATACATTTGACGATTACAATAAAATTCGTACTAATAAAGCAATATTTGTAAAAAATAACGTATATCTTATACATGTTCCACAAGCATCGTCATTAGAACTGTCAATTGGCATTAACTGAAATTAAATAGTTTATTATTTTACATAATACGTTAATTTTAAAAAATAAAACAATCAATTAAATCTTTTGTAATGATTTTTTTTTCTTATTTTTTATGTATTCAATCAATTGCTGCTATCATTATATTCATATGATAAAGTATTGTTACATATTTTATTATTAAAACTAATTTATTTAAACTACTAAAAATATATACACGTTTATAACTAACCGAATTAATTAATCTAAGGGTATTTAATAAAAACACTTACACTAATTTATATCACTTACACGAAGATAAGATAAAGTCCGCGGATAACTTAACACACTTGTTTAATTCTTATTGTTTACGTTAAAGTCACGTACTTCGTGGATTTATTTATAACACGCGTTAACGACTTATTTATTTAGACTTGAATAATCTTCTTAACACTGCAGGCTTCGCATTACGGAAATAACTGCCCTACGATTTGTTTGTTCGGTATTTTTACACTTTTTGGAAATCCTTCCATATCTTTCGGTATACGTTCTAGAAGATGGATACCAACTTCGAGAAGGCTCTTGAATTTGAGAACGTTTCACTGCCCTCTCCTTTAGACTGTTCTGTCCCAGAACAGAAAACTGGATGCGACACCGGTAGAAAGGATCGTGGCGATAGCAGCAGCTTCGTCCATTTCGGCAACTTCCTTGACCATAAAAGTAACAGTCAATGGACTTTTCCTGACCCGATATTCTCCTTGGTTGGTAACTACAGACCAACACTTGAACGCCTGTTCCTCGGAAGACGACCTCCAACATGTTTCGAACTGTCCTCCAATTCAGTTGATCTAAGCCACAACCAAGCTTAAGTACTGCCAATTTCTTTACATGGTGGAACTCCATTTCTCTCTTGAGATTCCAGAATGTTCGCCACAGATTTTTGTATAACGGCTTGGTACTTGAGTATTTCTTGGTGACCAAATAGAAAACAAAACGTCTGTCACCCCGTAGTCCTAAAACTTTTCCGACTGCCGGTTGCTGTCTTCGTAATTCATCTAGCTGTCCAAACTTCTTTTTAAACACGACCGCAACCCCTCTGGACATGTCAAGATCCTCGCTCACGCAATGTGCGATAGCGTAATTTTTTTGTGTCTGGAACAGGTCTTGTTGTTCTTTGGTGGTAACTCCGAACCTAGCTTTTCCAGAACCTCCGTATAAGTTCATAAACTTCTCGAACGCCATTTCTTTGATTTGATTCCTGGTTTTGCTGCTTATCACTCTGGATCGGACCTGAACTTGCGTATTGTGGTTATCGCCAGCAAACGGGGATAGACGATCGACGTGAACCACTTTTGGCTTGCCTCTGGGCGGTTTTCGGATGCGATATATAACGTCGTTAATACGCTGCATGACTTCATAGGGGCCCTCCCATTGCCTTTGCAGCTTCGGCAACAAACCACGTCTCCTTTGAGGATTATACAACCAGACCATATCGCCAGATTGAAACCCACCATTTTGTACCTTGACGTCATATCTAGTATTCATCATGTCGCTGGCAATTTGTGTGTTTTTACGGACCTCTTCATGCACTTCATCTAGCCTCTTGGTCAGCTTGGTGACGTAATCTTCTCCAGCAACTTCTTCTTCCGGTCTTCGTCCAAATTGAAGGTGGCATGGCAATCGTATTTTGCGACCGAGCATCACACAGGATGGTGTTTGGCCTGTGCTTTCGTGAACGGATGATCGGTATGCCATTAGGAAAAGGTGCAAGTACTGATCCCAGTCTCTTTGGTGTTTGGACACTACCTTGGCTAAGTACTTGCCTATATTCATCCGCTCAACCACGCCATCAGATTGAGCATGGAAAGTCGTCGTTCTGGTTTTCTTAATTCCCAACAGTCGGCAAACTTCTTGAAACAACCGAGAATCAAAATTGCGGCCTTGATCGGAGTGTAATTCCAACGGAACTCCAAACCGGCAGAAAAACTCTTTTACTAATACGTCTGCGACTGTAGCTGCTTCTTGATTGGGTATGGCGTAAGCCTCGGTCCATTTCGTAAAATAATCCATCGCCACCAAGATGTATTTATTTCCCGAATCGGATTTTGGGAACTGCCCTGCGATGTCAATCGCTACTCTTTCTAAAGGGCTTCCTACGTTGTATTGCTTCATGGGTGCTTTGCGCTTTCTCGCTGGACCATTTCCTGATGCGCAGACCGTGCACTTACGGCATCATTTCATGACGTCCTCTTTGCAGTTCATCTAGTAGAATCGTTCTCGCACTTTACCCAATGTCTTCTTAATGCCAAAGTGTCCTCCTTATGTCCCATCGTGGAGATGCTTCAACACTTCTGACACCCTGCTCTTCGGCACTACCAACTGTAGTCTGTTTCCCGTGCCCTCGACACTTTCTAGAAATCGCTTAAGAAGACCGTCTTCTACTATCGAAGAGTCCCACTGCGCCCAGTACGCTTTGACGTTTCTGCCCAAAGCACTCACTTCTTCCCAGGTTGGTCGTCGGCCACTTTCTTTCCAGTCCAGGAGTAGTATTATTTCGGGATCGTTTTCTTGTTCGCGACGTAACTGCTCAAGTTCCCACTCATCATCAACCATAGCAGTTCTCCGGAGACATTCAACTTTTTCGTCCAGTCGCGAACAATGGCTGCAGTCCGCCGGACATGGTCTTCTGGAAAAGGCATCAGCGTTCCGATGACTGCTTCCGGCACGGCGTTCTGTGTCATAGTCATACTCTTGCAGTCTCTCGATCCATCCTGCCACTTGTCCTTCCGGGTTACGGAATTGCAGTAGCTCTTTTAAAGCGGCGTGGTCTGTTCTCAGTAAACATTTTCGTCCATACAAATACTTGTAGAAATGTTCGATGGACTTAACGACTGCTAACAGCTCCCTCCTAGTCACGTAATAATTCCTTTCTAGCCTGGACAAAACCTTGCTAAAATACGCGATAACTTTTTTTTGTCCATCTTAAACCTGCGAAAGGACCGCGCTTATGGCTAGATTGCTTGCGTCGGTATCCAAAACAATTTTTCCATCTTCTCTTGGATAACTCAAAATCGGCGAAGTGACTAGGGCCTGTTTTAGTTGATTAAAAGACTTTTCGCAGTCTTCATTCCATCTAAAATCTGCTCTTTCTTCCGTCAATTTTGTCAATGGTTTGGCAATATTGACAAGTCCGGTTACAAATCGTCTATAATAGGTGCACAACCCAAGAAAACTTCGGATCTGATGTTTGTCATTGGTCTTGGCCATGCTGGCACTGCTCAAATTTTGTCTGGGTCAGCCTTTACTCCATTTCTAGATATGACGTGCCCCAGATATTGTACTTCCTTCTTAAATACGTGGCATTCCTTTGGACTCAGTTTGAGATTAGCCCCACTTAGTCGCTGAAACACTTTCTTCAAGTTGTTCAAGTGTTCTTCAAACGACCTTGCAACCACGAACACGTCGTCCAGGTAAACCAAGCACGTCTTCCAAGACAATCCGCGCAAGATGGCCTCCATCAAACGCTCGAACGTTGCAGGAGTGTTACACAGGCCGACAGGCATCATAGTGAACTGCCAAAAACCAGTTCCAATCGTAAAAGCTTGTTTTTCATGATCCTTGGGTTCTAATTCTACCTGTCAGTATCCACTCTTTAAATCTAACGTAGAAAACCACTGGGATCCTGACGTGGTGTCTAACGTATCGTAAATTCTGGATAAAGGGTAGCTGTCCTTTTTGGCCACGTCGTTTAGCTGCCTGTAGTCTACGCAAAACCTCGTTGATCCACCCTTCTTCTTTACGAGTACCACTGGGGTTGCCCATGGGCTACTTGAAGGTTCAATCACGCCTTCTCTCTCCATATCCGTAATTATTTGTTCGGCTTCCTCTCTTTTCGCCAAAGGAAGTCTGCGTGGATGTTGTCGTATCGGCCAAGCGTCTCCGGTATTAATTTTATGTTTCACCACGTTAGGTGTTCTTTTGGAGCCACTCTCCAACGCGAACACATCTTGATACTCTCGGATCATCACCTTAACTTTAGCCAGCTGATCTTGGCTGAGGTTTTCGCATTTGGTGGTAAAAATGTCCAATAGATGTTGTGGGCACTTCTTTTGCGACGTATCTTCGTTCGACTTCACGCATCTCACAATTTGTGATACTGGCGTACATTGCCTAACCACGGTCTTCTTTTTCAACGTTACAGGATCTGCGTTGATGTTTAAGATCCTTACTGGCATCGTGTTTTTTACTCGTACTAAAGTTCTGCCAACGAGTAGTCCCTTTTCAACTAAACCGCCCTCCATTGGTTCATCGCGCGTATGTAGCCTTCCCGGAGATTTCCATCCAGGCGTGCCATCACCACACTTTTCGTCCTTGCAGGCAGAATCACGTCTTCACTCAATAAAACTCGCACGGCTGCCTTCTCTGACGAATGAAAAGGAATTTCTTCATTGTCGATCTTCAGGACATCGTTCTTCATATTGTTACGTGCAAAATTTTCATAATGTAATACCCTGTATATTGAATTAAAATTAGATTCCGGTTTTGACGCCCTCTGCCGATCTTTCTGGTTACTGACATGTTGCGGAATTCATTTTCAAGCTGTCAACTACCTAAGATGGCCTGTGTCGTTTGAATTGGTCTAATCCAAAGATTTAATAGTACATCCACTGTGATGGACATGAAATTCTAAATTAATTACGTGTTTAACATAATTTATTCGTCACAAAGTAAGATATTTACATCCGTATTGTTAGGATTCTTTTGTAATTTCTTTCTTAATTTGATGGCCGTTCCGCCACGCTTTGGCCACATGTTCCGATTTAATTAATTAAGTACAAAGAGGAATGAACATTGTTACAAGCTTTAGGTTTTACGAACCCAGCACGGCCAACTCATATAGTCGGGAGTAGGGAGGATAACGACGATCCAAAGAGAAAGGTATGTTGTCATAAAAGAACAAGTAACCACAATAACAACTTTAATCTAGAATCGTTGATGATTATCACAGGTATATCAAATTCTCATTACAGAAATGCCAATAGTATCGGCAACACACAATACATAAGTAAATTACGTTGAAATGAACAGCGAAGAATAGTTTGTAGTAAATATCGTTGGTATACAGCATGCGGAATACACAAAATAATTAGTAATATGGCATTACTGACAATAAAACAGTGATAATAATTATGGCATTAACATTAAACTATCATAACAGTTATCGGTGAGACACCGTATACGAAACGTACAAAAGAAGTAATAATACTACCTTACTGATAATAAAACAGTGATAACAATTACGGCATTAATATTAAATTATCATAATAATTATTGGTAGTACACAGCATACGTAACACAAAATAAGCAAACTTACTACCTAAATGGTAATACAATTACGTTAATTATTACAGAATTAATATTAGTAAAAGTTTCGTGAGCGACCTTTCTGACAACGAACAAATAAGTAAAATAACTTACCCCTAATACAGGAACTTCCACTCGATCGAAGAAAGCGCTTTCCCCGGCAAGTGAGCCTGAAATCAATTTGAGTTGCAAATCGTGTCAAACCAATGCCTCACGAAATCAAGATCTACAAAATGGTTACTTAATGTTAAAGAAAGTACATATAATATAACCCGGTTGTCGAATGCTGTTGTACACCTTCGATGACAGTTGGTTTCGCAGATGTTTGCCGCATGAGTAACATCTCGCAGAAATATGATTGTCTTCGGTTTAATTAGTTTTAACCGTAGGCCTTATAGATAGTTATAATCGTCCCATAAAAGTATTTGTCGATGTTAATCCCTCGTAATTCGGTATCGACTAGAAACATGGGCCAGATCGTGGTGGAACGGCCGGTGACGACTCGAATACTTTACGATCGTAATGAAGTTATAATTTTCCCTTGTAGATTTTAAATTACGACAAGAATACCCATATTTAGGAGGTAGCACATGGCGCTAACGAAAAGACATAAAAATTACCTTTAATCAAAGAAAGAACAAAAGCCACTTACCCTGCGTGGATTAAATTAGTTAATTAAGAAGACTTCTATTTTCCATCGTGTCCCAACACGTGGATGATTTGAGAAAACGATTTTTAATTCACGCAGACATAGGTTATAACATGAACGATGTTACAGTCAAAATGCCGGTATCTCACCGGATATCGTCTACTCAATACGAAGAGACCAACGAACCCGATAGATGGCGTCGAGAAATAGAAAAGTAATTTTTAATTAAACCAATATACAGGGTAATGCATTATTTAAATTTATGCACGTAACAACATCGATAAAAATTGAAGGCCTATTATCTACACCGAAAAGGAATGTTACTTCTTCGACATCCGTCGATTGCGATACACACCTCTTAACAATTAGGAGAAACAGCATTCGATATATCGGGTTCTTATATCTAATTTCTTATATTAACAATTTTGTAGACTTCGACTTTCGTGAATCATTGCGTTGACACGACTTACATTAATACTATTTCAGGCTACTCAACGAGGAAAACGTTTTCTTCGGGGAAGCGCTGGATCGTGGGTAAGTTCTCTTTTTTAATTATTATGTCGCTGTCAAAAAAGGTCACTCACGAAATTTAATTTATTTGATATCCGCAATTGCAATTGTTTTAATACCATTTAGGTATCGTCAATATCTAATTCTGTGATATTGCATGCTGTAAACCTTCGTTAGTTAATGGGAAATTTTCTTCGCTTAACGACACGCGAGGTGTATTTATGTATTGTGGTTGCTGACCCTTCCTTCATTTATGTACTTATAATGTATCATGTATTATGATTACTAATCCTCTACGTTAATGAATTATAGTTATTAAGGCTCGACGTTAATGAATTATACTTGTTAATACTCTATATTATTGAATGATATTTATAAATATTCTACGTTACCAATTTATACTTGTTAATACTCTACATTGTTGAATCGTACCTATTAATATTCTACGTTGCTGAATTATAGTTGTAAATACTCCACATCATTAAATTAAAGTTATTATACCTCTTTTTATCTTTTCTTTATGATAACCCATCTTTCTTTGTGGTTAGTTACACTGTTACAAGCTTTTTGGTTTTACGAACCTTGCACGGCCAAACTCGCAATAGTCGGAGATGGGTAGGTTCACAAGAAATATATAAAAGATGTTCAGGGCGCCAGAGCTTATCCCAAAGTAATACTTCTGTCCGCTCACAACAGAATGGTGTAGAACTTGTAACAATTCGAAGATACGTAATCCCTCTACTCAGCTGTTCGAGTAGCCCAAACTGGTTCGTAGGGAACAATAAGCACACAAAAAAAAGAATTAACAACTTTAATCGCCCTCAGTCTATCATTAACATTTATCACAGTTGTAGTTGTACTAAGCAAAAGTCATTACACCTCACAGTTGGAGTTACTAAAGACTAGAAAAGTTTACATTAAATATTTACAACGGTATTAACGTTTGAGTTCGGAACAGTCAATTTAGAGAATTATAGAAACAAGAAAAGTTAAGATCTCGATGCCTACAACATCGGCAACCCACCACACACAATTATAAAGAACGGAAGTACATGTCCTTCAACTACATACAATATGCGAGACAGTGATTTCACTGATTTTAAATACCCTATTGGTAGCTACGCGTTATACGTATTTACTAACGTTAAATTGTAATACCACAGTTCGTGAGTATTTGTACGTGACCACGATATAATAATAATATAATTCATGAAATCTATCTCAAAAGTAAACAAAACGTGCATCGACTACTGTATGTAGTGAGAGCTAAAATAGGTGGTTATTAATATGATTAACGTCGTGTCATCCACGTGTAGCACTATTTGCCCTGGAAGGCTCCGCAAGACCCCAATTTCGTGGCGTGGAAATCGCCTTCCGCCAGCGCCCGTGTACGGCAACGTGATGCCTTATTTAGCAGTAGTTTACGATATCCATTTATCGAGAATGTAACAGGTGCGAAATGAAGGAACGCAAAATGGCTGTTAAAAGGAAGAAAGAATTACGAACGAATTTTTACTAAAAGACGGCAGTAGCTTACACTGTAACGCTTCGAATAAATTAGATAATTAACTAATTATAATTGGTTTTCCAGATGGTAAGGGATATATATAAATATTCAATGGTTACAGACCATTTTATATCATTTACGTGTGACGATTTTCCGCCAAATGACCACCAACGAGAAAACGATCGTTAGAGGGCGTCAACCCGAATCTAATTTCACGTCGAAACACATAGGCGTACGTAAAGAGAATTTCGACCGTAACAACACGAACACCATTGCAACAAGGATTACGAACCTGGAATTCGTTACAGGCTTGAACCTTCTGTCCTGATCGAGATAGAAACTTTACTTATTAAAAATCTGGCGCTCTTTAACTCTTATTTAGTTGAACCTCCCCTATCTCCGACTGTGTGAATTGGCCGTTCAAGGTTCGTAAGACCTATAAGCTTGTAACAATATCCAAATGGAACACATACTTCTTTATCACGTCCATTATCAGGATAATTTCTTCTGTGATGTCGGCTACCAGTACTTGATGGTAGAGTACTCCATTTCCCAAACCAATGATTAAGTTGATTAGTCCGTCAGTAGGTATTTCTTTGCCCGTCGCCGTTCAAAGTTGTACTGTTACTGGTGATGTCTTCTCGTTTTCCAACAACATGTCAGGACGAATGATGGTTTTCTTTGCTCCTGTGTCAACCAGTAACTGAACACTTCTTCCATTGATCTTGCCATCGAGATAAATGCTATGCAATTGCTCCATCTGCGATGCCTTTTGAATTGTAATCTCCGGAGCCTGACTAGATGAGATTACTTTTTGTCTCTTTTGGTCGCTTCGTTCCAAATTTTCGAGCGCTCTTTTTGTCCTCTTTTTAGGTTTAGTACGATGCCGTCGTACATGGCCTATTTCACCGCAATTCAAAGTTGTCACTCCTCTTTTCCGAAGTATTCGTCCCGCTATCTCCACGATGCTTTCCAGTGTCTGCGCGGGTACTTCTGCAGCACAGCAAAGTTTATGACCGTCTCATTGCGATGCTTGTTTTGCTGCTTCAAACTCCAAAGCATGCACCAAAGCGTCATCCAATTTCTTTGGTCGAGCTAACCGGAGAGTCTGCTGCGTTTCGTTGTCTCGGAGGCCGTCTACAAAGGTTTGAATAGCCAACTGCTCCAAGAAGTCATCTGGTGCTGTAGGATACGCAAGCCGTGTTAATCTGGCGATGTCAGCCTTAAACTCTTGAAGACTTTCGGCAGCTTTCTGAACCCGACTTTTAATTTGAGCTTGATACACTTGTTGAAGATGAGCATCTCCATATCTCATTTCTAATCGTGAAATTAAGAGTTCGTAATTTTCTTGTAGGTGGTCAGGAACAGTTTGTAAAATTCCAAGCGCTTCCCCACCTAAGGACGCTATTAAAGACGTCGCTTTCTGCTTGTAGCTTCAACCATTAGCTGTAGCTGCAGCTTCAAACTGCTTGTAGTAGGTTGACCATGGAACTTTACCATAAAATTTGGCGGTACAATTTTAAACTTGTAAGTGGTTTCTTCGTTATGGTCCTTTATTAAATCTTCACTCGAGACGCTTCCTTTACCATGACAATTCATTTGGTTCATTCTTTCTTCGAGCAGTTTTATTCTGTCTTCTAATTTGTCCTCTATTGCTTCTATTTTCACAGATTCGCAAATTTCTTCCATCAAATTTAGCATATCTGCTTGGGTTTCCTCTTGCGCAATTTTGATTTGATTTCCTACACTAACTTGTATTTGTTCCTCAATAGTCTTTATTTAATTTTCCATGCTCGTTTGTATTTCTTCTTTTAAACTTCTTTCTTCTTCTTTTCTTCCATTTTTCTAGAATTTTCTTCCATTTTTCTAGAATTTTCTTCCATTTTCTGAGAATTTTCCGACAGTTTTTCTTGGATATTTTTATTCATCGATTCGAGAATTTCAAGTATTCTTGAATCCATTTTAACTGCTTGCGAACGCGTCACAGGCATAAATTTAACCATGAATATTAATTTAAAACAAAATTTAATAACACTAAATTTTAATAAATCCCGACACTGGTTTAACGAAACGAACAGCTAAGATTAAATGCTATAAACAAACATGCACACTAAAGTTTTAATTATTTACGCAATTAATGTTTTTATTACGGGAGCGATATTACTTAATGATATTTACACTAAAAATCGCGAACAGCTTTATCTATTTACACGATTTCCACGGGTTTTAAACCGGACACCTGATACCAGTTGTTACGTATTTTATTATTAAAACTAATTTATTTAAACTACTAAAAATATATACACGTTTATAACTAACCGAATTAATTAATCTAAGGATATTTAATACAAACACTTACACTGATTTATATCACTTACACGAAGATAAGATAAAGTCCACGGATAACTTCACACACTTGTTTAATTCTTATTGTTTACGTTAAAGTCACGTACTTCGTATATTTATTTATAACACGCGTTAACGACTTATTTACTTAGACTTGAATAATCTTCTTAACACTACAGGCTTCGCATTACGGAAATAACTGCCCTACGATTTGTTTGTTCGGTATTTATACACATTTTAGAAATCCTTCTCGAGTGTTCCATATCTTTCGGTATACGTTCTAGAAGATGGATAACAACTTCGAGAAGGCTCTTAAATTTAAGAACGTTTCAGTATATTATAAATTATATAGTCAGTGAACGCAGTGGTGTAGCTAAAACGTATTTAAAGAAGACCCATACTATTTATACTACAATAACTAGTTGTCAGCAATATAAGATCCAAATGTTAGTAGTTTAATGAAAGTAAAAAGTGATACAAATATATACATATTACATATACTAGATAAAGACTGCTTTGGGATTAGACAGTGGCAATGTTAAACAAAAGTTGCAAAGGCTTTCATAAGAGTAAGACAAAAATTGAGAACATAAAAGCTGGCAAACCAAAAATCTTCTAAGACCTAAACTCCACTTCTTTGAACTTTAGAATATGTATTGATGTTTTCTACTGATTACTTAACTAGAGACTAAGTTGTACTTTGGAAGAGTGTGGGTTCATCCTATTTGCTAATACGCTGGGTCAAGAAAAGAAGAATAAAGATATTTCGATTTGTGATAAAAATGAATATGATATTACATGATTCATATACGTTTAACAAAATGATTTCGTTACTTACATATAAGGAAATCATAGATTTAATGAACTATTGAAACTCCGAAAAACTTCTTTGAAAGAAGTTTCTAGCTTATTCTTCTAATATTCATAGACTCATTGTTCGACAGCTCTTTTATGGTTTATATACTTTAAGAAATTAATAACATAACAGCTTATTTACTGCTTTTATTTCAATTTTCACTCAACACGTATTTTACTATTCGAATCGAGTTTTTTAAATTAAATCCTGCAGACATGAGTATTGCAATATCTTCTTTTAATTTAGTAACGTTTTTTCATTTCACCTTCCCGTAATGAGATCATCCATACAAAAGTTATATTCGATTGCCTCAGCTGCCTCCAAAAAGTTTGTTTTGTTGCTAATACTTAGTTCTTTAAGACAAGGCGTTGCCAAAAATGATGCCGATGCTGTACCGTAAGTTACCGTTCTCAATTTCTATATTAACAACGGTTGATCCTCACTTTCCCGCCAAAAGTCCCTAAATTTTATTCAATAATCTATAGTTGTCTATACATCTTTTCTATATCTCCTACTAAAACAATATTATGTTGCCTGAATCGTAATAAAATAGCTAATAAATCGCTTTGTACTACAGGTCCTACTTTTAATATATTATTTAAAGATTTGCTTATTATCAGTTTTTGCTGACGCATCAAACACAACACGTACTCTAATCAGTGATGGATTTACGCCTAGGCCCGTGAGGCCCGGGCCTAGGGCGGCATAATTTGAAGGGCGGCAAAATTTTTAAAATGCCAAAATTTTAGAGGCGAAAAAAGCATTTCAAAAATTGGTTCAGATTAGTTTTTATAAAAAATTTTCTATAGAATATATTATAAATTATAATTTATTTCATTAACTTACTCCTCAATCTGTATGACTATAGGCGGGTTGCACAAAGCAAATTAAAAATGTAGCAAGTGATTATTTCTGAAATCAATTGTTACATCACGATTAAACGTGGTTTCATTGGCTATGTAGCAATTGTTTTGAGAAATAATCAGTTGTTACATTTTTGATTTGCTTTGTGCAACCCGCCTTAAGATGTTAATTTTTTAATTGATCAATGATAGTCTTTATTGAGTAATGTTCTTTACTTTCTGTTCCTTTAGTGAGATCAATCTCACGCTCACGTGTATGAAGTGTTTTGAAATGACTAAATCTGAATAAATTCTCAATTTGTTTTTAGTGTGAAATAAAAATACCGTAGATTGAATATCATTTTGATATTCATTCAAGTGTCAGAACATTTGTTTAAAAAAATAATTTTTTACGAAAAATAAATCCAGTCTTTTTTCATATTCAATTTTTTGAATCATCAAAATAGTTGGTAAACAAATTGAAATTTTTATCTAAAATTTAAAAAAATCATTCGATATTTCTCATATTTGTAAAAATGTTCAATTACATCTACAAATTTCAATAATGTCTGAAAATCCAAGAGCAAGAATTTCGAATTTTTTTTAAATTAAAGTATGAACTGATATAGTATATTAAAGCGGTCGATTTATGATACAGTTACATTTATGTGCTTATTATAAATATAAATAAAAAGTTTTAAGAATTTTATTTATTATCCGAGTGTTTTATTTATGTAATCGTAATCTCAATAACTTGAGTAAAGCGGGAGTATTGTGCATTATTGAAACTTATACGCAGTTCGGGTGAGTATATTTCACATGTTTACAGAAAACAAGAGCGCTACGCTTGACAGGTACTGACGCGTTTGACTTTGTTTTGTTCAATGTATAAAACAAAACATCGCGTTTCGCGCTGTAGAAAAGTCACAGCAATCATTTTAGTTTTATGAATGAATGAACTTTTTGGCTATTACACCAATCGATTTCATGACCTTATCAACTCTTAACCTCAAAAAATGACGTCGAATGCCGTTTTGGAAATCAAAATCGGTTGATTCGTTCGTGAGATGTCAAAAATTTGGAAAAAAGTGTTTTTTCAGAATCACAGATATTTTTCGACGAATCGATTTTACACTAGGAATAATATTTTTAGCACTCAAAAAACTGCGTCGATTGCCGCCAGGAACATCAAAATCGAACAACGCGTTTAAAAGTTATGGCATTTCAAAAATTTCAAAAAAAATGTTTTTTTAACATAACTTTGAAAGTTTGAGACTTATCGATTTTGTTCTCTTCACAACATTTTTAGTGCTTAAAAAATTGTGTCTAATGACATTCCAAAAATTAAAATCGGTCATTTTGTACGTGAGATATCGTTGTTGCAAAAGTTTAAAAAAAAATTTAGAGCTCGAAGAGCTCAACAATGCACTTCTGAGCTTATTTTGGCGCGCTTTAAGTGTAGATAGGGGGAAGTTCTCAGGATGGCCTGCAGGGTCAACCATTTTTCTAATTTTTTTTATATATAACGTTAGTCGGGATAAAAATTAAATAAATGCCAGTTGTTTAAATTGATTTTTTTCTAGCCGGAAATAGAAGAGATTCCAGAACAAGATATCGAAGAGGTACAGTCACACCCTTCTCTATCACAAGATACAAACAAGACGCCGTCAAATTTTCCTTCATCACAAGATACTGAAGAATTCCAGTCAAAAACTGATATTTTAAAATTTAATACTGATACCTTTTTATGGAATTTGAATAAATAAACACCGGATTTCATAACTATAACCGGTATACCACGAAATGATAATACGGACTTTAAAAATTCCAGAAATTTTTATAGTGATAAAACGAAATATCGTTCCAAAAGTTTATTTCAACGTACTTTAAAAAACGGAAAGATTCAACGTCGTGATTAGTTAATTTATTCAAAAACTAAAGGGTCTGTATTTTGTGTTCAATGGTTATTATTTGGTAGAAGTGGCGAAATGAATGCTTTTACTGGTGAAGAATTTTGTGACTGGAAAAACTCAAAACCACGAATCGAAGCTCATAAAAATTCTGATTTTCACAAAACTAACGTTAGGTATTTTAAAGCTCGAGCAGTAGTTCACGGGCGTTGATCAACGTCTAATAAAACAGCTCGATGAGGAAATAGCGTATTGGAAAAAGATTTTATACCGAGTAATTGCAGTTATTAAATCACTAGCAATAAGAAGGCTGCCATTTCGAGGAAATTCAGAACGAATAGAAGATCCCCATAATGGGATTTTTTTAGGAACAGTAGAGCTTCTTGCTGAATTTGATCCATTTTTATCTGAACATTTAAAATTATATGCGCACTCTGGTAGTGGAAATACGTCGTATTTGTCTAAAACAATCTACGAAGAAATTATATTGTTGATTCAGAATAAAGTACTACAACAAATTTCCAGTGAAGTGCAATCTGCTTAGTATTTTGGTATAATTGTAGATTTTACGCCTGATATACTATAATTATCAGATATGTACGTGATAACGGTGAAGTTTTTAAAAGGTTTCTAGAATTTCTACCAAATATCGGCTATAAAGCTAAAGATATTGAGGATGCTTTGTTAAAATCTATAGAAAATAATGGTTTGGACATAATGAACTGTCGTGGTCAATCTTATTATAATGCAAGCAATATGTCAGGTATATATTCAGGCCTTCAGACATGAATCAAAACAATTAATCCTTTAGCAGATTGCATTCCTTGTGTCGCCCATTCTTTAAATTTGGTAATATCATGTGCAGTTCAATCAGTAACAGAAGCAGTCAATTTCTGTTCTACTTTGCAAGAACTATACAATTTCTTTACTATATCTACACATCGTTGGGAGATCTTGGTGCAACGTACAAATTTAAGAGTTAAGAGTCTTTCTCAAACTCGTTGGTCTGCTCGACATGATGCATGTTACGCTTTAGAAAAAGAGTGGTCTGCAATAATTGATGCACTGGAATTTATTGCCGAAAGCAGAGATAAGAAACCGACTACGCGATCTGAAGCTACGGAATTGCAGCGAAAATTACAGCATTTAGAAACAGCAGTCGTAGTCATTGTTTGGAATGTAATCTTAGATCGTTTTAATGCTGCTAGTAAGAAGCTTCAAGAATCTCAAGCTGATTTATCATCCGTTGTTCAGGTCTATAGTTCTCTGGCTCTATTTCTTCAAGACATGAGAGACAGACAATTTTCTGAATATGAAGAAAAAGCCAAAGCACTATCTGTAGTTCACGATTATTATCGTTATGATACTCGTCGCAAAAAAAACAGAAGAATTCAGCTAGATGAGTCACGGGTAAATGAAAAAACACCTTTTTCTGGACAAGAATATTTTTGCACAAATATTTATTACCCTATTCTAAATACTCTGAGTGTACAATTGGCCGGGCGTAAAAGTGCATATAAAAAGCTTTACGAAAATTTCAATTTTTTTGATGTATCTGAAATAGATACAAACGAATTGAAAAATCTTGCCAACAAACTAGTCAGTAAGTATCCTGACGATTTGGAAGAGACGTTAGGCAATGAATGTATTCATTTACATTGTCAACTCAAAGATTCCTTAGCAAATACGGAAGATGTACGCTCTGCACAAAAAATATGTAACGTATTGCATTCACGGAGCCTTCGAGATGTTTATCCGAATGTGGACATTGCTCTCCGTATTTTTTTGAGTATTCCGGCTACAAATTGTTCAGGAGAAAGATCTTTTTCCACTCTAAAAAGGGTAAAAACCTATTTACGCGCAAGCATGGGCCAAGATAGACTTAATGCTCTTGCATTGCTGTCTATTGAAGCTCAACTAGTCCAAGAAATTAATTATGACGATATAATCGACGTTTTTGCGCAGACCAAAGCCAGGAAAAAGAAATTTTCAAATTGATTAATATTAAAAAAAATATTTATTATTTATCTGTCTAAAGTTTATAACTTATTTATCTGTCATGTTTATTAGTTATATTTAAAAAATTATATTTCAATAAATGAAGTTATTTTGAAATAAAAATATTGGATCAAATTTAATGAAATTTTTTTTATCAAAAAGAGCGGCGCATCAAACGGAGCCTAGGGCGGCAGCAAGCCTAAATTCGTCACTGACCCTAATTGTACTGCTACTAACTTTAATTACAAAATGATGTGGAATATAATACCCACAAGAACTCGTCACATGCTTATTATTATTTCTTACACTAACTTCATATGACCTAATTCATAATACTCTCTCATAAACTTAACCTACTCCTTTCTTAACTCTTTATTTTTTAATTTTTTCTCAATGTTATAAAATCCTTTTAAAGCCGCGTGTTTATTTTCACCTAAAATTGCATTTTTCATTGGCAAATTAACAATGAATTTTCCATCATTATCTCGAAATGTAGATTCTTTAAATTCATTCTCACACTCCAATTCTTCACGTTTAACTAACTACATTTTGATTTTATTTCCTCAATTAACCAAAATTTTTCTAAAGTATTTTGTTTATTGTTTTCAGAATTTCTTACCACACAAAAATTATTGATAACGCGGTCTTTATTTTTGTTAGACATAACACTACTAGTTACTAACCACCCTAACTGTGATTTTCTTAGAGTTGGTTTTCGGTTTTCCCGTACCTAATCTTATTTGCCCTATCATTAACAAATCTATTTTTCCTGGTATATTATAATTCGGGTCAACTAGATTAATATTATTTGGAATTTCAAAGCCGTTTGTATTTATTTTGACTACAGGAATTTTTGTCGTTATTTCATTGATAATTAAAAAATTTAATTGTTTTCTAAACAAACTATTAAATGATTTAATTTCTAACTTCGCCTGTTCCTTAATTTGTGAAACTTGGTACCCAATACCTGTGATAGAAATGTTCGAAGAGTTTTTATACTTTATTACTAATTTATTAAAAGTTTCAGCAGTAATAAAATTAGCATAGGAATCAGTATCTAACAATGCTCTAACAGATACAAAATTACCCTTATAATTTTTTATTCCAATAAAGGCTGTTGTCAAAAATAGCAAAGTTTCATAAGTTTGATAATATGTAGTTACAACATTAGTAACATCTAAGTTTTCATTGTCTTAATCTTTTTTGTTAAATGAAGCAGTTTAGTGTAAGGTTTATTACAAATTTGACATTTCCAATTAAAACAATCTTTTGCAAAATAATTTTTCTTTAAACAATTTAAACACAACCCTAACGTTTTTGCTTTATTTATCCTTTCATCGATGTTAAGTGTAGTAAAATCGCTGCATTTGGAAATTAAATAATCTCCTTTACACACAACACATTCATTATTTGTCGTTGCAACATGGCTTTTGGTTTTGATTGGATCGCAAACCATTTTTTTGACATCGTTTTCAAAATCCTATATTTATTATTTAAGAAATCTGTTAATAGTTTTATACTTGGTACACTTTGATCACAAACAGTAGTCTCCCAACTCGTACGCGTTACGCTATCTAATTTATTTATTACGATATGTACTAGCAAAGCATCCCAATGTTTCACAGGTTGACTTAACGCTTCTAACGCACCTTTATGTTTGACAAACCACATCATTTTCTTTATTAACAATTGGTAAATCAAATTTTGTTGTAATATGTGAATTGATAATAAACTTTTCATTTTCAAAACGTTCCGTCAATAACTTCCAAGCAACCTCAGAATTTTTTTGACTAATTTCTAACGACGAAATGACTTGACTTGTCGAACCTCTCAAACACGAATTTAAATACATTTGCAAGTGTGACAAAAATTGCAGAAATAAAGTTGTGCAAAAAGGTCGTAGTATTCCCCTAAGTATTTTCCGTACTTCAAATGGTTGTGGATGGGGAGTTAAAACATTGAAAAAAATGTATGCGAGTGAATTTGTTTGCGAGTACGTGGGAGAGGTAATTACTCATGACGAAGCAGAGAAAAGAGGAGAAATATATGACGCCGAAGGCCGTACGTATTTATTTGATTTGGACTTTATCATATCCGATAATCCGTACACTGTTGATGCCGCCCAATACGGAAACATATCGCACTTTATAAATCATTCGTGAGATCTTAATTTAGGAGTGTGAGCTGTTTGGATAAATTGTCTTGATCCAAACATTCCAAAATTAGCTTTGTTTGCTTTAAGGGAGATACAGAAAAATGAACAGTTAACGTTCGACTACATGTCGAATACATTTTTGTATGCCATTCGGTTTTAAATTTAAATGAATAAGCGCAATAAAGGTATCTTTAAAATGAAACCACGTTTCATATTCTCCAGAAAATGATGGTAATTCTAATGTAGGTAAACGGACTGCAATAGCTAACGAAACCTCTTCGCCGTTGTATTCTACGGAACCGTTTTCCATCTTAGACGTAGAAGCCGCGGCATTTGCGACAATTGCTTTACCGGCAAGCTTCACAATAATTTCACGTGCTAAACTGATCGCTTTAAAATAATTCTCTTCAAATTCATCCAAAACCGCACTATGATCGTTATCCTCGTCTTTAACTTGAATTTCGGATTGTAAATTATTAAATTCGTCAAAAGTACTCTCGACCTTGTGTAACCTCGACTCAATATCATAATTTTTTAAATTATCGCCATTATCATCGAGAAATCTTAAAAATTTAGTAATCATCTATTTTATGCAACCTCGTTTAGGTATTAAAATCTTTAATTAGTAGAAGACATAGGCCCGGTTTCACTATTAAGAATTTAACTGTAGATTTAACTAATCTACGGTTAATTTTAAAATCCTATCATATTATTGGTTAGCTTAAAACCACTAACCAATGATATGACAGGATTTTAAAATTAATCGTAGGTTAGTTAAGCTAGAGTTTAATTTTTAATGGTGAAACTGGGCCTTAGAAAGCCAAACCCTGAGGGCATAATCAATTACTAATTACTTTGTAATGAAATCATCATTGACCTCGCCGTAAAGGCGTCTGAGGTGTTTTCGTGAAAGTTTTTTTTCTCTTTCGGTGAATTTTTTTTCTTTCTCAGATTTTTTTTGCTTTCTCATTTTACGTCATGACAACCGGTAATTTTGTATGCGTCATAAGGACGACTTTTTGATTTACTCACCACTGACCTTGAAGAAAACGTGTTTTTCGTGAAAGTTTTTATCTCTCTCGCATTTTTTTTATTTTTTATTTTACGTCATCGCATAACTGGTAATTTTTTATGCGTCATGAGCACTGACAGTTTGAGTGAGAAAGCAAATATTTATATTAAAAAAAGCTGCGGGTACTCGGATTCGAACCAGGATTTACTCGATTTGTACGGCGAGTCTAACCACTAGACCAGAAAGACTGTTAATTTTGAACGGCAATTGTTGCATACAATTGGTTTTTTTTAAATTACTGAACAACAAGACTTGTAAAATTTAATGTAATTTATTTTTGAATTTTATTAACATTTATTTAATAACTATATCATTTTTCTACAGCATTTATGTCGTTATGGTTTATCTGAAGTAGGACAAAAAACTGCTGCATGTAAATTACATTAAAAAAAAAACAAATTTAAGAAAATGTCTACAAATTTCTTAAGAAAAATTAATGTTACTTGAACGTATCAACTGCTTCTTTTTAATCGAGGAGATAGTCAGGTAATACTAAAATATTAAAATTAACTTTTTTAATTTAAAATAATCTTTTATAAGGCATAAAATTGCATGCGTTTAAGCGTATAGAAATAATTCGAAAAATAAATTAAACCACTTACCATTGTAATATACAGAAATTTAAAAGGTTCTTACTAGTACGCAGCTAAAACTGAATCGCTACAATAAAAGAAAGTGTCATTGACGAAAATAAATTTTGGAATTATTATTAATTAAAGTTTTATGATACATACCTGCCGATTCATTTAGTTCGCTAATTCTTTCAACAAATAAATTTTTCTAATGACATGTAAGTAGTGTAAATACCATAAAGTAGTGTTGTTCAAAAACTTTCTTTTACAAACCAAAGACATTATTACTGTTATTATATATAACATTTTAAGATAAATCTTTTAAATTTTCAAGCACTTCATCTTCAATGTCGCTGAACATAAAAGCATTTAACTCCGATACTAAAGTAGGTCCAAACTTGCACGTTTCGGGTTCGTTTTGGTACACACCTCTGGCATTAACTGTGGTATAATTTTCATAAACTGCATAACAAAAAAATTATACTGATTGGGTTTAGATACTCGACCTAATTTCTTTCGCACGTATTTGAAATACGTTATGCATCTAAGAAATAATAGAACTACTAAAACAATAAAAAAAAGTAAACGTTTTACTTACACTATACAAGTTAAATAGGTAATTTAATTTAAAAATAAATTTTTTAACTATGGTTCAAAAACTAACCTTCAAAAAATTCAAGTTATTTTTTTTTTAAATTTAGTTTAAAGTGAAACATCATCAAAGTTATTAAATCAAATGTTTAACAAAAATCTTTACGAGTTTTAAAGAATGTAAAACATTTTAAAGTTGACTTTTGTTTCCTGTTAGTTATAATTAATCAATGTAAAATCTTAAAACAATACTTCAAAAATATTTGTTTTTAATTTGTATTTCACACTAATTTTTCAACTTTAGTTTGATAATTAATAAAACTTGAATGTTTTAAATAATTAGCAGATTTTTTTTTAAAGAAAAACAAATAACTTTAAAATGTTGCAGAAAGCAAAATATGTAAAAATTGTGTGTATTGGAAGTTTTCATTAATGAATGTAAGATTCCAAAAGTTGCTCATTAATCTAACGGTTTTAACTTATGTCAAATATTTTTTTACAATCGCTTATATTTTTTAATATGAATCTTTACAGTGTTAAAAAATAAAATATTTCAATACAGCAAATATTAAAATACACACAAACCTTTTAAATTTCATCAAAGAACCCTGAACCTAACTAATAGCTTTTTCTCAGAAAACGAAAAAAGTTTACTTGATAAAGGTCTGAAATTTGCTCCTCATTTACCCATCAATAATATTCAGTACAACAATTTTTTAGCTCCATTAGAAGTTTGTTCTAATAAAATACCTATAGAACGTCAATTTAACAGAAACCCAGTTGTTCCTTTAAGAAAACTTAATTGTATTTCTCCACAAATATCAGATTTATCCACTATTAAATCTATAAGACGGAAAATTAATGATAAGAACTTAATTTTAAACTTTTAAACAATTTAAATTCAATTGAACTTCAGTCAAATTCTAATATTCATATTTGCTCCTTTGATATCGTGAATTTATTTCCGTCCGTCCCTACCGGCGAAGTTATATCGTTAATTTCAGATTTACTACATCACACAGATTTTCCGAATATTGTAACCGAACAAATTTTATCGTTAACAAAATTTTGCCTTAACAATATGGTTTTTCAGTTTAATAATCAATTATATTCTCAAACAGAAGGATTACCCATGGGTTCCCCTCTATCACCGATTTTAGCTGAAATTTTTCTCACAAATTTAGAAAACAAGTTAATCAGTATTAATGTCTTGTTCAAAAAACATATCATGTTTTGGAATAAATACGTTGACGACATTCTTTGTGTGTTTACAGGATCTGACGCAGACATTGAACATTTTCTGATGTTTCTTAATAATCTACATCCTCGCATAAAGTTTACTCTCGAAAAATCCGTTAACAACACGTTACCGTTTTTAGATTTGTACATTTCAATTAATAACAATTCGTTCACATATGACATATACAGGAAACCTACCACCACCGACCACGTCATTCCATTTGACTTCAATCACCCTATGTCACATAAAATGGCAGCGTTCAGATTCTTTTTCAACCGACTATTCACCACCCCTCTTAACCAGAACAATTACAATAAAGAATTAGATACTGTTTTCTTCATAGCTTTAAAAAATAATTTTCCGGTGAGACTAATTTACAATTTATATAATAAGATGTCTTTAAAATATAACATTAGTTTAGTCACTTCTTTATCTAGAATTAATAAACCAAATAAAACCTATATTTCAATACCTTTCATTCGAAATTACGAGAACCTAATAAATAGATTTTACAAAAACAGCGATCACAAATTTTGCATTAGTTTCACAAGCCCAGTCTCTCTCAAACATACTTTTTGTAAACTCAAAGCCAATGTCAATAAGTCACAGCTTAGTGGGATTTATAAATTAGTATGTTCTTGTGGAAAAATATATATTGGTAAAACTAAAAGAGCATTTGAAATTAGGCTAAAAGAACATTTGAGATATTTATCCCACCCATCTAGATATTTAACAAATCCGACCTCCATCAAGTCAATCTTTGCGGAACACGTCTTAAACAACAAACATAATTTAGACACAGCTAATATTATCCATCCTAACTATAATTCCGACAAGTTATTAGATGTATTGGAAATCATTTATATTTATTCTAATCAAAAAGATTCGTTACTCAACGATCAAACAAATTTCTTTGTAATTTTAAATTCATTAAGTTTTAGTGTCATACTACGTCACTTTATATCTATTGTATACTTGCGCATTCTGTTTGATTTCTTGACCTTCGGTTGATTTCAAGTTTTATATAGTTACAATTGTCGACATGTAACATTTGTTTGTAATTTATTTATTTAATTGTTAACTGTTTTATATTTTTATATTGTTTTATGACCAATTTGTTAGTGGTAAGTTATCTTAATTAATTGATGTACATCTCATACGTTTAGTATTTCTTTATTGTAGTCGGAAGATGGCTAAGTGTTTTTTTTTTATTAGCTGAAACATGTCACATTGAATAATTAAATACAATTTTTTGAAAAATTTTTGATTATTGGAAGACCACATTTATTACACTTAATTAAATATTAAAATATTTGTGTCAAATTATTGATAATCTCTTCATAATTATAGTGACAAGATAGCTAATAAAATTTTCATTTTATTTTTGATAACGGGTAATTGCTTATGTAGAAAGCGAGTAATTAATCTAATGGTCATGATTACGTAATTATCATGATAACTTTTTACTGTATCAATTAACCAATAAAAAAATTTGCTTTTATTGCATTTTTTAAAATCCAACCAATCATTAACGGATTACAGTGATAACACCACGAGTGTGGTGTTATCGAGCAAAGCAGACATGATATATTCAAATGTCAAATTAAATGTCAGTTAGTAAATCAATTCATAATAAAAAAATAAAAAATTCTTTTAGAAAATACACCAAAAAACACAATTAATTTGTATTGATTAATTAAACAACATGAAAAGTAGTAAAAAATTATCTTACCGAATACCCCTCGAACATTGAAATACCTACTCAAAATTTTGTTGTAGAGACTGTTTCAAGCGTGTTTCTTTAAGGTAATAGCACGAGGCCGAAGATTATTACCAAGAAACACGTTTTCAACAGTCTCTATGACAAAATTTCTCGGTATTATCAATGCTCTAGGGGTATTATAGCTAATATTTTTTTACTATATCAATAAACCAATAAAAAAATTTAGTTTTATTGCATTTTTTTAAATTCAACCAATCATCAACGGATTACAGCGATAACACCACGGGTGTAGTGTTATCGGGCAAAGCAGGCATATATTCAAATGTCAAATTAAATGTCAGATAGTAAATCAATTCATAATAATGATTTTTTGATATTTGTAACAACAAAATTAACTAAATTCTTTTAGAAAATACACCAGAAAACACAACTCATTTGTATTAATTGATTAAAAAACATGGAAAGTAGTAAAAAATTATCTTACCGAATACACCTCGAGCATTGATAAATACTCAAATTTTTGTCGTAAAGGATGTTTCAAGCGTGTTTCTTTGAGGTAATATCACGCTTTCAACAATCTCTATGACAAAATTATCTCAGTATTATCAATGCTCTAGGAGTATTATAGCTGACAAATTCTAGAAATTAAGTAAAATTGCTCAAAAGTATTTTATGTAGTACATAAAAAGCTTTCAGTTTACAATTAATCTTAATTTGTAATATAAAAATTATTCATGTTGAGAAGCAGAAAGAAAAGAAAAACAGAAGTGGTAAATATTGCACTCGGGCACTATACTAAAATAACAATATCCTAAAAAAATCATGTACCTTTTGTTAACGATAACGTGTAATATGACTTATACACAAAACAATTCTAGCATTTCGCACATTCTATTGCGCAGACAAACGACATTTAAAGCTACATTTTATCTATAAGAAAAAAGAATACATATAAACAATAATCAAAACAAAGAACTACACAACGCAACAAAAACATTTATATAGGAATTGCAAGTTGTTATTAAAAAATCTACTCGTGCACATTTTAACACGAATGATTCATAAATTAACCTAAACCCAATTAACATTTTTTTCTCTACCACAAAAACAAGAAATGTCATTTTATTACTAAAGACTTACTTACAAACAAACAAGTAATGCAAATTGCTACAGATCAAACAATAATTGTAAAACTAAACCGAATTATAATTGTATTTGTTTAAGCTGTATTGCAGCTAGAATTCTAAATTTTAAGTATTGCTACTAATAAAAGTTTTCCTATAACAAAAAAAATTTGACAATTACAAGTAACGCAAACTAAAAATTACAAAACCATACTTAACTAGTACAAAAAGATAAACGTCTTGAATTTGTTAATAACACCAGTATATTTTTTAACATATAAAAATATTAGTAAATGTATTAACTGTAGTTAACGTCAAAACTAAACAACATTATTGAAGCAATAAAGATTATTTGAGTTACATGCTATTGAATTTCATTTGTTAGCAAACATTTTGAAGGACACTTTAAAAGTTATTTTATATAAAACTTATATAAAAACACAATTTAACAAAGTTGTTGTAATATCAGCTAATTCAAAAACTACTCCTTAAAAAATTATTACACTTTACTCTAAGCTGGTGAAATAAAATTTCTAATGAGATCTGTATACGTTTCTTTTACATTAATATTACAAACTGTTTAAATCAGTTTGTAAATATTATAACGTTACAATTACTTAAGATTACAAGCAAAAAAATGTTATTCGAAAATCATATATATAAAAATAAATGTTTATAACAAGTTTAGAACGCGTTTAAAGGTAGTGAATAAGTTGAAGATTTATTTTACACCTCAACTAGACAATGTAGAAAAATGTGGTTATTTTCACGATTTTATTGAAAATGTAGTATACTACTTAGCTAATAAATGGCAAACCAAATGAAAATATTAATTATTTTTGTAATAAACACGTGATTACTAACAAATAAAGTTTTAATTTAACGATTAACAGAAAAGAAAGAAAACATTTTTAACAAAACCTACTATAAAAAACAAAGTTAAATAAGTGAATAAAGAAAACGCGTAAAATTAAAAACCTTCCAATTACTTAATTTTAATGTTTTATTTTTTATATTTTAATAAACGCTACATGTTTCGACTAATTGTCATCTTCAGGCGTATACTATAAAATAAAAAAATATAAAATCGAATCTTATTTAAATATAAACTTACATTAGAATTGAATTGAAGGTTTTGAGAATCTATAAAAAATAAAAATAAAATAATATAATATAATAAACCCATTTTGAGTTATTAAAGAATAAATGGAAAAAATAAACTTTAGTCAATAACAATGTAATTAATGACTAAGGAAAGCCACAAAAATAGTTTTAACAAAAACTATCTATCAATTTTGTTTTAAACGAATATAATTAGATACTTTTATATCATAATCTTAAGAAACAAATAAAAAATTATTAAGATTATTAAAAGGCAAGAAAGGCAATAGGAATTTACTGGAGTTATTAGAAGTAAAAGAAGAAAAAACTTTTGTCAATGTTTATAATTACTTAGTCATGCTGAAATAGAAAATGAAGAAACATTAAGAATATATCTTTAACAAAAACTATTCAGCAATTTAGTTTTTTTTTGTTCAAATAATTAAAATTAGATACTCTAATAGGTACCATAATCTCAATCAGTAAACAAATAAATTATATATTTTTTAATGGACAAGAAAAGCAATACATGTACAAACTGTAAAAGAAAAAGTAAATGTTACAATGTTACAGCTACTGAAAACTTAAAGCAAAGTTTTAAAAAATAAGAGAAGGAAACTACGTAAAGAATATATGTTCTAATAAAACTTATTTTATAGTAAATTATGTTATTGTTTAATTAAAAATTTTAAACTTCGAGTTTTTAAACTTATTACAGAAAGAGTGAGGTTAGATAGGCTAATTATGGGGCCAAGTAAAATTGATTTGTTAATCTCATATAGTTTGGTGTTTGACCTCATAATTAGCCAATCTAACCTCATTCTTTATGTAATAAGTTAACCTCACTTCTTTTGTAATAAGCTAACCTTACTTTTTATAAAAATTAAAACAACTTATAATTATAACATAAAATTAATTTTTTGAAAATTACTTATTTTGTGTCAGTAATAGGTAATATTATTGTGGTCATTAAAGCCCTTGACAATTATATTTCTTAACATCACTCAAGTTTAATTTTTTAATACAAGTTATTACTATCATCAGAATCTAATTATATAATTTAGTAATTAAATGTTTAGTTTTTTCTATTTTTTAAACTTAACAGCTACATAAGTTATCAGTCATACAAAACCTTAAACGCTTCAGCATGTAATATTTTTTAAATTAATTATGTTGTTAATTTATGTTTATTATTTAAACGGAACGGCGTTTCTAAATTAAAATACTAAGTAAGCCAAAAAGAAAGAAAATAGTTAAATTTCCCGCTATTTAAATATTATGTTTAGTTGGTAAAACCTCTTAAGTGTAATTTAAATTAATTATTGTCAAACTCTTAGATTATGGAAGATAAGAATTTGAAATATTGTCTGATTACCATTGCTCTAGTTTGCAACAAGTTGTGTATCGCTATTTCATTTAAAATACATATTTTAAATAAATCTTGTTTGAACGTAATTTATCATTTGCTGGGATTATGGTTCTTACAGTTTTTTATTGCAATAGTAATAACAGACCAAAGAAATTTAGACTAAAGCTTGCAAAAGTAAACAAAAATTACCAGTTATGTTGTATATAAATTTTTTATAAATGTAAGAAAGCAGTTGGTCATAAAACTAACTACTAAAACTACTAAAACGGTTTCATGCATTACATTAACTAATAAATTGTATAAAAAATTATAGAAGGTAACATAAACATCCAAGGGCCCTTGGTGTAGACAATAAAATTTTCATAATTGTTAAAAAAGTAGTCCTGTTATAGCTTTAGTTGTCCGCCACTGCGGATTGGAGACCAATTTGCTTTGGTTTGCGTAGTTCTATTTTGTATCCCCTATCTTTTATAATCTAAAGTGACACTAAATGTTTCTGAAACGTCACAGCATATCTTTTAATAACTTATTTATTGACTTTTAAATACACTACTACCAACTTAAGATGACATTTAATAAATTTACCTCGTATGTACAAAGTAAATTTATAAAGGAATGTGTTTTTAATTTTTTACAATAGATTAAGTCACAATTCACAATGTATCTATCAGTTTTGCTTTGCGTATTAAAATGGTTTTGTTAATTTTTTCTATTTTTAATAAAGTTTGATTTTAATAATAATTATTTGTAACAATAACTTTGAGAAGAAATTTAAACGTTACGTAGGTAATAGAGCTAATACTTTAAGTTTAAAAATTCTTAAATTGTAAAAACGTATTATAATATTTAAATAACGGTTTACACTAGTGCACCCGTGGAAGCTAAGTATGTTATTAAGATGACATCGCACAAAAGAAAAATCCTAGTACAAAAATTGAAATTATAAACAAGTCTATTCGTTCGAGAATATCTCGAACTTGGTTCTCAATACAAAAAGTTAATAAACTAGATATCGATTATTGCTTAAACCGATTCAATTTGGATTAATTTAGTAAATGTAATGTAAAACCTGTCAAACTAAAAAAATTATTAAAAAAAAGTGTCAGATATAACTAAAGCGTTTTCTTTTTCCTTAGTTACAATCTTTTAAACAATTATTTAATTTTGAACGAATGGCAAAATTAAAAATATGAGCCTATTTTACATTCAAATGTTTCTAGATATTTTTGATTGTAATTTATTATTTGACAAAAAACGTAGACCACGTTTAAAAACTCGAAGTTTAAAATTTTTAATTAAACAATAACACAATTTACTATAAAACAAGTTTTATTAGAACACATATTCTTTACGTAGTTTCCTTCTCTTATTCATTAAAGCTTTGCTGTAAGTTTTCAGTAGCTGAAACATTGTAACATTTACTTTTTCTTTTACAGTTTGTACATGTATTGCTTGTCTTGTCCATTAAAAAATATATAATTTATTTGTTTACTGATTGAGATTATGGTACCTATTAGAGTACCCAATTTTAATTATTTGAACAAAAAAAACTAAATTGCTAAATAGTTTTTGTTAATGACTAAGTAATTATAAACATTGACACAAGTTTTTTCTTCTTTTACTTCTAATAACTCCAGTAAATTCCTATTGTTTTTCTTGCGCTTTTCATAATTTTAATAATTTTTTATTTGTTTCTTAAGATTATGATATAAAAGTATCTAATTATATTCGTTTAAAACAAAATTGATAGATAGTTTTTGTTAAAAATATTTTTGGGGCTTTCCTTAGTCATTAATTACATTGTTATTGACTGTAATTACTATAACTACAACTAAAATTGCACAAGGAAAATTTTTAATTTTACACGTTTTCTTTATCCACTTATTTAACTTTGTTTTTTATAGTAGGTTTTGTTAAAAATGTTTTCTTTCTTTTCTGTTAATCGTTAAATTAAAAGTTTATTTGTTAGTAATCACGTGTTTATTACAAAAATAATTAATATTTTCATTTGGTTTGCCATTTATTAGCTAAGTAGTATACTACATTTTCAATAAAATCGTGAAAATAACCACATTTTTCTATATTGTCTAGTTGAGGTGTAAAATAAATCTTCAACCTATTCACTATCTTTAAACGCGTTCTAAACTTGTTATAAACATTTATTTTTATATATATATGATTTTCGAATAACATTTTTTTGCTTGTAATCTTAAGTAACTGTAACGTTATAATATTTACAAACTGATTTAAACAGTTTGTAATATTAATGTAAAAGAAACGTATACAGATCTCATTAGGAATTTTATTTCACCAGCTTAGAGTAAAGTGTATTAATTTTTTAAGGAGTAGTTTTTGAATTAGCTGATATTACAACAACTTTGTTGAATTGCGTTTTTATATAAGTTTTATATAAAATAACTTTTAAAGTGTGCATCAAAATTTTTGCTAACAAATGAAATTCAATAGCATGTAACTCAAATAATCTTTATTGCTTCAATAATGTTGTTTAGTTTTGACGTTAACTACAGTTAATACATTTACTAATATTTTTATATGTTAAAAAAGTATACTGGTGTTATTAACGAATTTAAGACGTTTATCTTTTTTTTCTAGTTAAGTATGCGTTTTGTAATTTTTAGTTTGCGTTACTTAATTGTAATTGTCAATTTTTTTTGTGTTATAGGAAAACTTTTATTAGTAACAATACTTAAAATTTAGAATTCTAGCTGCAATACAGCTTAAACAAATACAATTACAATTCGGTTTAGTTTTACAATTAATGTTTGATCTGCAGCAATTTGCATTACTTGCTTGTTTGTACGTAAGTCTTTAGTAATAAAATGACATTTCTTGTTTTTGTGGCAGAGAAAAAAATGTTAATTGGTTTAGGTTAATTTATGAATCATTCGTGTTAAAATGTGCACGAGTAGATTTTTTAATAACAACTTGCAATTCCTGTATAAATGTTTTTGTTGCGTTGTGTAGTTCTTTGTTTTGATTATTGTTTATATGTATTCTTTTTTCTTATACATAAAATGGAGCTTTAAATGTCGTTTGTCTGCGCAATAGAATGTGCGAAATGCTAGAATATTGTTTTGTGTATAAGTCATATTACACGTTATCGTTAAAAAAAGGTACATACATGATTTTTTTAGGATATTGTTATTTTAGTATAATGTCTGAGTACAATATTTACCACTTCTGTTTTTCTTTTCTTGCTGCTTCTCAACATGAATAATTTTTATATTACAAATTAAGATTAATTGTAAACTGAATGCTTTTTATGTACTACATAAAATACTTTTGAACAATTTTACTTGATTTCTAGAATTTGTCACGATAATTACACAATCATTACCATTACATTAATTACTCGCTTTCTACATAAGCAATTATCCGTTATCAAAAACAAAAATTTTATTAGCTATCTTGTCACTATAATTATGAAGAGATTATCAATAATTTGACACAAATATTTTAATATTTGCTGTATTGAAATAATTTATTTTTTAACACTGTAAAGATTCATATTAAAAAATATAAGCGATTGTAAAAAAATATTTGAGCAACATTACCTACTTTTGGAATCTTACATTCATTAATGAAAATTTCCAATACACACATTTTTTACATATTTTGCTTTCTGCAACATTTTAAAGTTATTTGTTTTTCTTTAAAAAAAATCTGCTAATTATTTAAAACATTCAAGTTTTATTAATTATCAAACTAAAGTTGAAAAACGTAAAATACAAATTAAAAACAAATATTTTTGAAGTATTGTTTTAAGATTTTACATTGATTAATTATAACTAACATGAAACAAGTCAACTTGAAATTGTTTTACATTCTTTAAAACTCGTAAAGATTTTTGTTAAACATTTGATTCAATACCTTTGATAATGTTTCACTTTAAACTAAATTAAAAAATAACTTGAATTTTTTGAACGTTAATTTTTGAACCATAGTTAAACAATTTATTTCTAAATTAAATTACCTATTTAACTTGTATAGTGTAAGTAAAACGTTTACTTTTTTTTATTGTTTTAGTAGTTCTATTGTTTCTTAGATGCGTAACGTATTTCAAGTACGGGCGAAAGAAATTAGGTCGAGTATCTAAACCCAATCAGTATAATTTTTTTATTATGCAGATCAAGAAAATTATACCACAGTTAATGCCGGGGATGTATACCAAAACGAACCCGAAACGTGCAAGTTTGGACCTACTTTAGTATCGGAGTTAAATGCTTTTATGTTCAGCGACATTGAAGATGAAGTGCTTGAAAATTTAAAAGATTTATCTTAAAATGTTATATATAATAACAGTAATAATGTCTTTGGTTTGTAAAAGAAAGTTTTTGAACAACACTACTTTATGGTATTTACACTAATTACATGTCATTGGAAAAATTTATTTGTTGAAAGAATTAGCGAACTAAATGAATCGTCAATGACACGTTCTTTTATTGTAGCAATCACACTTTGTTCAGTTTTAGCTGCGTACTAGTAAGAACGTTTTAAATTTCTGTATATTACAATGGTAAGTGGTTTAATTTATATTTCGAATTAACTCTATACGCTTAAACGCATGCAATTTTATGCCTTATAAAAGATTATTTTAAATTAAAAAAGTTAATTTTAATATTTTAGTATTACCTGACTATCTCCTCGATTAAAAAGAAGCAGTTGATACGTTCAAGTAACATTAATTTTTCTTAAGAAATTTGTAGACATTTTCTTGAATTTGTTTCTTTTTTTATCTAATTTACACACTCAACGAAAAAGGTACGTAATATTCATGAAAACGTTAACTGAGACAACAAAACTAGTAATTAAAATTTGTCCAACTATCAGTTTTATTGGGACAACGAAACTATGATTATCAATTCAATATTTTGGTAATTAATTAATGTATTATGTTTATTGAATTCAGGTACAAACGTTTATCAATATCAACATTTTTATTATGCATTTTATAATGGCATTTTGTTGATATTAAAAACACTGTTCATGGAACGGGCAACAACGTTAATTAATCCACAACTCAGAATTATTAATGTTATAAAGACCGTACATTGTGTCAAAAACTATGTTATTTTTCTCAATGTATAGTATTTCATACATTCAATCAAAATCGTTCATTCCTACAACGCACGCATTTAATTTAGAGCATTAAACATGTACGTTATTATTGTGTATTTCGTTAATTGATTCATTATTTTATTTTATGTTAATAATGATTAACTCAATATTATTATTGAATGATCGATGTATTATACAGTGTTGCTAAATTTAGTCAACACCAGAGAAATGCGGAAATTATATAATTCAAACAACGTTTTCGAAACAGAAACATAATATTTTATTTTATACAGTACCTTGTTAATACATTTTTTAAAGTACGTATCGCATAATATACAAACCCTGAGTTCCAAACAAAAACATGCTTTATTTTATACGGTATACTGCTGGCCATAAAAAAATGGCCCACTGAAATTGAAATTGTTCTCATGTAAACGCAAGGTTTATTTTTCATAATTTCAAAAATATGTTACATTACTATTATGATAAAAATTATTTACATTCTAGTGAAGGTACTTAAGATGTCATAGTTCATAAAAATATAAATGAAAAATGGGAATTATCAGTCAAATTAACTAATTTTAATTGTTTTCAGTCTGTCAAAATTGACATATAAATTTACAAAAACTGTGCAGTGTAGGCGTATGTCAAAAGATTAAGAAAAATCAAAGGTACACCCGTTCTACTACGCTGCATTTTGGAAAAAAGTTATGAAATGGGCCGTTTTTATGGCCGGCAGTGTACCACGTTCTAATACATTTTAAAAGTAATTTTCTGACAAAATATATGAACCATGGATTCGAAACAAAAACATAATATTTAATTTTAGACCGTACCTGGTTCTAATACATTTTTGTTTGGCAAAACATGAACCTTGGACGTAAGGTTTTTTCACTTAAAATTATAAAAAAAACATTCAATAAAACTATAAAATGTTAGACAAGCTGGGAGAAATTCCAAATCAAATAAATATATAATTTTAAAATAAATATCAACTGCTGTAATATAATCAAAAGATACAGATATATTACCAATATTTAAACTATCTTCTCCCACGCAACATATAAATGGTTGAATAGAGGTCTTCATGCTCTTGATATGTAGAATGTGGTCCTCCATATTTTGTTGCGATTTTCCCTTGAATATAAAAAATTCTTGTAAGTCTTTAATTGTATATCGGGTTTTAATTTTCTTGTCGTCTTTGTCGGGACGAAGTACCCTGCAACGCCCAAAAAATTGCTGCTTTTTTTCCATCTATAAAAGTAAATTTTGCTTCGGTTTTAAGGCTGACTACAACAAACAGATATATAGGTTCAACAAACGTTCTATGGAATAAGAATTAAAGACTTTAAACTAATTGAGAAATTTTAAAAAAGTTATACATGTCTTATAGATGCATGAAGGTTATACAAATTAGTTACTCACTTTCTGGTAAATCGGGAGCGTCCCTCACATTCTCTAGCAGTCCCTTTATTTTTTTGTTTTTTTTTTGTTACCGTTGCTTGATAAAAACTTAATAAGGACATCAAAATATTTCTACCAATTTAAAATAAGGCCGTCGCTGTCGTAGAAGCAAATTTTATAATCTATGTCAATCTGTAAAAAAAAATTATATGTTAAGTAACCCAAGTTTTTTTTTTCATTTTTTGTTACATTCGATATCCCGAAGGAGTTTTGTAAAATGGCCATGTTTCTATAATAGATTTTGTCAAAGCCAGTTTCTTTATTTTAGTCAAGCTTTCCAACATTGATCAAACTCGGCAACACTCAAATTATCATACTTCGAGCAGCGAATGCAACTTTCTGCATTGTCTTCTGGTTCTAAAAATAATATAGCTGAGTATTTTAATTAAATATAGTGTTTTAAATTTTCTATGACCAGACAACATACCAAAATTTTTTTCTTGTCAAGTTTCTGTTTCTTTGTATTTCGTCCTTGATGATGCAATATGGTCAGATACAGCAGATTTAAAAGTCGATTTCATGTTGGCATATTTATTATAAAGTTTGCTTCTTTTACCAACACGATGAAATTCCTGTAATAATACTAAGTATATTAAAATCAATTAAAACTTGATATTTAAATAATTTAAAAACTGCCAAAGTTTTGAAAAATTTGGTTGCATTCGACCTCACAACATCTAATTATAGAGAACGTAAGTCATGCATGCGTTTGAAATGTGCGAAAAGAATTTTTGCGCTGCGAATTGTGTCATGAAGCTATCACTATCAAATAATGTTCGTATCAATATATAGGCAAGCACAACATATTCACTTACCTATCTTATTAATTTGGGAAACGTTCACGTACACACAAACTCAACCAAACCCTTAGAAGTCGAAAGAGAAATGGCACGGTAGCGGGTAGATTGGAACCGGAACTGGTACGCTCATAGTAACAGGCAAAAAGTCGTTACCCAGCAAACATTGTAGCTTTAGATTTTAATGAATGCACATTTACTGATAACACAGTGTATAAAACAAACAATTCGAACGTGATCCAAACTTAAAATATATTTCAAATTTAGTATATTTATTCTCTTAACAACTGCGGTTATTGATAGTACGAATGCGTTTTTTGTTGCCATGAATGCGTTTATTGCCACTATAAAACACATCATTACATTAATAAATGCATTTTTTGATAGAACAGACACTGTTCATCAATTTATAATCATTATTATGTCTGTATTCATAACCTTCGTTCGCTGTTTTAGTAAAACATTCATTGTCACCACTCAAATTTATTAGTTGGCACGTTAACCCAGTTAATCGTTATAATGTATTTATTTAATACTATGTTTTATTCTTAGAATTAACAATTTTATCCAATACAAAAAACTAATTATTGGCATAAAAAATTCTCTTTTATTAATTAATGAAATCTAGTAATTCTCACAAATAATATTGAATTATTGTACGGATGACCAAAAACGTTGAATAATGTCAAATAATTAATATTAACAATAAATTTCATTATTGTCACAACGAAATACTATCCTATAATCACTATTAATCAATATTATTAACAAAATTTTTTTGAGTGCATGCAGCAGTTTTTTGTCCTACTTTTCTTATAATCAACATTAACTTTTTAGAACTAAATTCTTTACAGAGTATTGAGAGTAAGAGAGAAAGAATTTGAAAGTACCGACCACTAGAGAAGTCCTGATCAACCCCAACACGAAGGGTGCTGTAGAAATAATATAATTAGATGCCGCGTGTGTAGTTGCCGTGAATTATGAAGATCCAGATAAACCATAACGACATAGATGCTGTAGAAAAATGATATACTTATTAAATAAATGTTAATAAAATTCAAAAATATTTAAAAAGAACCTATTGTATGCAACAATTGACCGTTTAACATTAACAGTCTTTCTGGTCTAGTGATTAGACTCGCCGTACAAATCGAGTAAACGCTGGTTCGAATCAGAGTACCCGCAGCTTTTTTTAATAAAAATATTTGCTTTCTCACTCAAACTGTCGGTTCTCATGACGCATAAAAAATTACCAGTTATGCGATGACGTAAAATAAAAAAGAAAAAAATGTGAGAAAGATAAAAACTTTCACGAAAAACACGTTTCCTTCTAGGTCAATGGTGAGTAAATCAAAAAGTCGTCCTTATGACGCATAAAAAATTACCGGTTGTCATGACATAAAATGAGAAAGAAAAAGAATCTGAGAAAGAAAAAAAAATTCACCGAGAGAGAAAAAAAACTTTCACGGCCTCAGACACCTTTACGGCGAGGTCAATGATGATTTCGTTAGAAAGTCATTAGTAATTAATTATGCTGATTACGCGCAAGTTTATCAACTCTACCTTGAAGCTTATACTACTTAATGCAATAATGTTAACTACAAACGGATCAAATTTTGTAAATGCGATTTATAATTATTATAACTTTCTATTTCCACGTCACATTAAGCTCAATAAATTTAATAACTTGTAAAATGTATAAATCAAATCTAAATTCAATTTTAGATACCGTTATTTTTTAACAAGTTACCCAACACATAAAGGAATTATGGAAAACGGAAAGCCCACTAATCTTTTGCTGTCGATTTTTAATTTCTTCGGAATTGATTTTATATAGCGGACTTCAATATTAGCTTTGCTTCTACTTCTTCCGTATAACACAAAATAGCACCTTTTTCAATCCGGCCGAAGTGACCAAATGTTCGATAGCTCTTTTATAATTTATATACTTTAAGAAATTATTAACATAACAGCTCATTTACTACTTTTATTTCAATTTTCACTCAACACGTTTTTACTATTAGAACCTAGTTTTCTTAGATTAAAAAAAAAATTACGTAGGTTGTTTGGAAGTTATTGAGGAAACGTTTTGTTCGAAACGGCGTATGGTGGCTTCGCGTATGTTAAATCACTAGACAAAGGTGCTAATGTAAAAATTGCGTTGGTATGCGCGAAATCAAGAGTGGCTCCATTAAAAAACAGAGCTTTGTGGTGCGTTATTGTTATGTAAGTTGGTTCCCCTAATTAAAGAAAATATCCGGTTAAATTTTCACAAAATATGTTACTATACTGATTCATCGATTGTAATGAATTGGATTAACTCTGATTCAAGTCGGTGGAAAACGTTTGTTAGTAATCGTATCGAACAAATTAGATCAATGACGCAACCTGAAAAATATTTGCATGTAAAAGGTAGCTAAAATCATTGTTTTTATATAGGATAGTTACGCAACTCCAATGTAAAAAATTCAGTGAACTGGTATATAGGCAACTTATTAAACATTTTATTATTAACACTCGAGAAGTAGCGACCTCTGCTAAATTAACAATCATTTTAAAAAAAGATACAGTTACCTACAAGTTTTCTATTTATGTTTGTAACTCAATTTATTTAAAAGGGGCGTTTAATTCACGCGGGTTAAAAGATGGCGCCACAGTATAATTTTAAACCAATTTTCTATACAAGCTTACTGCATTTACATACAAAATTTAAGAAATCTAATCAAAGAATATGATTCTCTACATGTTACTTCAGGGAACCTTCTATTCTGGAATCATAAATCTAATTAACACAGAAATAAATTGAAGTCAAATTTGAGTATTTTTGAAATTTTTTTAACAAACTTGGAAAATTTTCAGATATACATAACCCGAAGCAATCTTTAAAAAGCCTATATTTCAATTAATAGTACGAAATCGTAAGTAATAACTGAAATATGTTGTATAGAAGATTAGCGACTTAATTTTAGGTTATATCACTAAATTGTTTCTAGCAACAAAGTGTAGCCATTTATTAAAAGAGGGCGCTAACAACTTGTATGTATGCTTGCTATGTATTAAATATATGAAGCTACTCTAAAATAGTTGCAAAACTTTCCGTATAGAGGGTTCTAATTTCGATTTTAAAGAATTTACAAAGGTAAAAAAGGTTCAAATATTTCACGTGTGTATAAGAGATTCTTTGTTTTCATAAGACAGTCAGTGATATCAGTAATATTCAAATTTCTACTATAATAAAATGATAAACCTTTGCTTTATTCAAAATAAAAGTTTGTATCTGGAAGCGAACATGCTTATCTGTTCGAAGTATTGAAATTGAAACTCTGCTGATAAGAAACTCATATATTAATGACAATACTTTTTATATTGACCGGTTAAGTTACCAAAGAAAGTATTTGACTTGTGTTAATTGACCAAATTGAGCGGTTATTGTCAATGGTCAATTATATAGTTACTATAACTAATTTGAATTCAAGAAAATTCATATTTAAATTTGTAAATTAAAGCTGAAACATAATAATGTGCTTTTTTCAAAATAAAAGTTGACCGGTTATTGTCAATGGTCAAATAATTAGTTGCCATCACTAATTTGAACTAAAAATATTTGTGAACTAAAATTGAAAGATAGTATAATTTGCTTTATTCAAAATAAATGTTTCTATCTAGAAGCGAACATTTGCTTATCTGTTTGATGTACTGAAATTGAAACTCCGCTGATAAGATACTCATATATTTAATCCACGTGTAGTTGATATATGCCTGTCATTGTAAGAAACTAAACCAATGAAAAATGTTTTACACACATAAATCATAAGCGAAAGTTTGAAGTTAAAACAGAGGTTAACATTTCTTTTTTCTATCTTCTTTTCTTACATACAAAACTGCATTTAGATTACTAAACATATATAGTTTTTAAACTATCTGAAAAAATAGTGACCCACCCAAAGGATTTAGCAAGTGTGTGTCAATGGTTGAAAAAGTGTAAGCATATTACTAAATTCTAAATAGTAAAAAACATCAAAAGTTTAATAGTAAATGTATTTATCAAAGAATTCAAGCGCACAGAGAGAAATGCTGTATCACAATTTTGCACAACATTGTGCATAACTGTATTGTTGATGATATTACTACAATTGTTTATATTTATACCATAGGCTTGCACGCTTTTATTTAATACGTTTGGATAAATAGGTTATGAAGTTTTATTTGACAAATTGTTTGAAAAATATTATAAATTTTAGTATGTTTTGTATTCGACAACAATGTGCTAGTATTTTGCACAATTTTGTTTTAGTTTCTCGTACAGCTTTGATAATTACAATAAGATTATGCAATTCTTTTAAACTCGGAACAAAGAAAAAAATTGAACGATAACGATAAGCGATAACGCGTTGTATGTAAAGACGCTGATGTTGACACTTACAGACCGCATGCAGAGCGTCGAAGTAAACAAAGTTCTCGGAAAATATGTGAACTAACTTTAAAAATTTGAAGCGATAAATGTTTCAACCAATCACAATTAGCAAGTATATCCGCTTGAAAAAATGTCTACAATCAAAATTCCTTGATTGCGTTGGGTTTGTTTACATCTTTACCTCCTGTTTTCTGAAAAATTTGTAGTTATTCAGTCAGTTTCTGTCAAGACTTTTAAACGCTGTTATTTGAACCAGGTAAGTGTATTTATAACATTTTTTAAGTATAACCTTTGCATAACCTCATTCATCGCTTTAAAATCTGTATTTAATTCCAGTGTTAACTTAATTCTACGAACAACAGCTAATTTTTGCTAGAGATTTTTACATTACTTACTTTCTGTATTGTTTCAGCTGTTATTTATCAACATGAAATCGAAATTGAAGAAAACCATCATTTCGAAGCAAAAAACATTATTAAAAATGTGACTGCTAACTGCTGTAGCTGTAGCGGGCAAATCAACCACATTTATAAAAAAATCTGTGTGAATCGATAACAACAAGTAATGGAATTTTAAGATATCCCTCGACGAAAAGAATAAGTATATAAAATAAGTATACCATTTAAATGTGAATAAATAATGCTTTTAAGATTTGTAATGTTTTATTGACAATTTACCCAATATATGTTATTTTTAAGTAAATAACATTTAACCAAGATGCATAAAGTTGCACAATAAGAAGCTAAACGAAATAATAATAATTTGCACAATATTGTGCAAAATTAACCAAAGAGAATATGGGTCTAGATAACGTAACGCTGTTAGACATTTAACATACCATTGGGTAAAAATACTTCAAGCATAGTTTTAAAAAGGTATCACAACATTGTGCAAAACTTTACTGCAAATTGTTAAAAAAACTGTACAATTTATTCTACACAAATGAATGCAATATTTTAGTGGAAACAGTTAGCTGAAAAAAAACCTTTTAAAAAGTTTTCTGCAAAATGCCCATTAGTGGCATCTAACCATGCATAAGTGCCTAAAATATTCACCATGTATACATTACAGCGCCATCACTAAGTTTTCTTTGGTAATTCTTTATAAACGCCCCTTTTAAAAAATATGATTCACGTATTTATCTCCACCAGTTGCAACATGAGACATGTTTTGAAAAGATACGGATTACACTTTAGATAAAAAATGTTTTAAGCCTGAATTTGTACCAGAGTAACTAAGAATTCTTGGCATTTTTTTCAATGTAATTTAGTTGAAATGGTTGTATTGTACGATTATATTATGTGAACACTATCCGATTGTGTTTGTCGGATTACGTTTACGTGTAACCGCAGCGGTGTAGCTAATGATACGCACAGTAGCTCTAGTTTCCAAACATGATTAATAGGTCTCCTTGGTTTTTACCCAAACCCCAAGGTTTTTACCAAGTTTTAACTATAGTATTTAATTCAAAATAATTTTAGCTTTAAAAATTGTGAAATTTAAATTTTGTAAATATTACTAGTGCTATGCAGCATTATTGAAAAACTGCCGATAAAGACACCTTCAATTTATTTTGTAGTAAAACACAGGAGCGGCTTCGTCATTAGTGCATTTCGTCAATGACCTTACTGACTCCAAAGAAATACTAAAAATCCTATTAGTATTAACGCTCTATCCAATACACAACATTTCTCCATGATCTTTAGGCAACTGCTAGTTTTCGAGTGAGGAGCTTGAATTGAAGATTTAAACGTTACATATTTGCAATTGTTAATTAATAAGACGGTTTTTAGTATTTTTTGGAAAGTCATTGTTTGTCTTGCAAAAACGTTTTTTTTCTGTTTTTTTCAATAAAAACCCGTTTTTATTCTGAAAAAAAAACACTTGCGGTTTTTTCTACCGCTAAAGCGTTGTATAAAATTCCTATAAACGAAATTGGTATTAGAATTTTTTGTTACATTAACAAGCATAAGGGTGTGATTGTGGGAACATGCTAAAGATACATAGATGAACGCGGCCGCCGTTTAAGTCGCGATTCAGGTCGATGTTTAGGTTGCGATCGCCGCGCCGTTTAGGTCGCAGTTTACATCGATGCTCATTGTTGGGATGTAATTCAGCTACAGAAGAAAGAATTAAAATACATACATGTTAAATTTTACATCGCGATGAAAAACAAATGTTTTTGAAAGTAACACCGGTAATATTATTTTAAAAAATAATTTATTACATTGTAATAAAAAAATTATTCCGAAATAAAGAACGTATAATAAAAAGTAAAAATACATTTAATAAAAGTAAAAATAATAATTTGACCACGGCAGCAATCGTAAGCACAGACCTCTGGGTGTGAGTTTGAATGGAAATAAATACAAAGACGTGAACTCCGTTAATTTATTAACTGTAACTTAATATACTATTTACATTAGAGAACAAAGAACAATATTTGAATTAAACATATTAGAAATAAAACAGGATTTAAAATAAAATATTAGGGCGCCAACCACCTTTAAATTGGTCATGAATAAAAAGCATAAAATCTTACATCTAATTATTAATTGATATTAAATGCAAAAAATAGTAAACGGTTAATTTGTCATCGAGTGAAAAGTTTTAATAATTGAATTTAATTAATGTGAAGGTAAAATGTAGTAACTTAATTCCAGTTGATTCACCATGTTTAATATAACGTTATCGGATATCTTCTATTTTTAGCACATACTTGCTTGAAGTGATAAGATTCGTCCAAACGAATGTAAATTTCCAAACACAACAGCAAGCAAAAACCAATGGATAATAAACTCCAATAACGAAAAATCCAGTAATTAAACGACAAAACCAAAATAAAAGATCCAGTTAGAACCGAAACACCAGAAAATAAAAAGACCCTAAATATAAATAATTAGAATGGTTTTTTTTAATGACATGATGTACTCACGCTGCATTTAGCAACGGCCTTCAAAATAAATTCCTTTGTCCTAAATATTGCGTAACATTTTGAAATCACTAAAAATGTTGAATTCAATAGAAAAATTATTTCAAAATAAAGGTAAACTCACCAATAATTAGATGGAATGAATAAAAATTAAATTGTATGCGTTTTTACGCCATAATCAAGAAAATTTTGTCTTCCTTTCATCACTCACGTCAAATACGCAAGATTATTCAAACGGAAGTGCCAGCTTAAGCTACAACTCAAGTCGACTACGCAGACGCTTCCGAAATACGACGCGACGTTGTCAAACTGAATAAATTTACGTGCAATATTAGTTGCAGAAAATAAACGAATGTAAAATTGAATTTTAATGTAATGAACTCTAACGGGACGTTACAACATTTATGTTAAATTAAGTTTAATCCTTCAAGTTATTATTACCTACTAAAAATAGTTGTTCTACTTACAATTTTTAAATATTAATTTGAATCGATAAACAAGTTAAAAACTACTGCAAAATTAAAATACGTTCAATTTGTAGCTGAATCACATCCCGCCAATAGACATCGTTGTAAGCCGCGACCACGACCTAAACGACGATCGCTACCTAAACATAGACCTGAATCGCGACGTAAACGGCGACCGCGCTCATCGATGTATCTTTGGTGTGTTCACACCCCAAGAAAGATCATTTGATTGAAAAAAATGTGCTGGGGTTAACAAAACAATTATTTTTTTTACTAACGTTGCATAACTGTAATTTGTTATTTTTTCAGTAAACTAAGAGTTATTAGGATACTAATGGAACAATGCAAGTGAAATACATTTTAAACAAAAAAATTCACAGATATCGCAAATCTTGCAATTATCCGAAGGTGTTGAAAACAAACACAATATTACCTACGTAATATAATGAACAAGGTTTATTACAATTTTCAAAATTAAGAATGTATACTATTAATGTATTTTGAAGTATTTTTTAATCCAAATTCAGTAAAATCTACATTTGCAGATCTTTTGGATAATCGTCATACTCTTTTTTCTTGCAAATTGTTTCATCCTTTTAATAACTTAATTTGATAATTCAATAACAAACAAATTCTTGAATTACTATAGTTGATTTATATTAAAATATCACATAAAATTTTTTTGTTGAATGATCGAACCAATTTCAATTATGATTTTAAACTTAAATTTTCTTAGATTTGTTTCTAAATTACACCATCTTTTTTTTTAAATAATTTACATTTAACATTTTGTAAACTCAGATTTTTTAATTATCTAATCACAAATTTTCATTTCTGACATTTTAAAAAAATGTAAGTTGAAAAATTTTTTGTAACTTAACTATAAGTTGTAAATATTCTTTGTAGACTTTTCTGAAGATGTGCTTCATTATTTTCAAACTCGAAACATATGTAAAAAATACATTTTGTAAGTTAACGAATTTATTATTGGTAGTTAATTTTTGAAATCGTATGTTATAACAAATAGCTGAAATAATTAAAACTCACATTACTTATTGCTTATAGAACGCTTATAGTATTCAATTTTTACGTATTCGAATTTTAATAATAATTAACTATTCGTATTATTTAAAATGAACGTTTATGCTATATTTCAACTTGGAATCTTATTATACACGTAGAAAGTTGTAAAAATTATTGATCATAGCTGTGGGTCAAATTAGTGTTTCTTGCAGTTCAATTTTTAGTCATAATTTTTTCCCAAAAAAAGAACGATTGGTTAAACTGTATTTCTCAAGGTTAAATAAACCCAATGAACATCAAATAAAATCTTTTGACAGTTTTTCTAAAGTCTTTTGTTTTGTGGTGTGTCGGCAGTAATGAAAACAAACGTTATCTAAAATTTATCTTTATTGCACATGTTTATGTGCTTTTACACTGCCGAAAGGTTATGTCAGTTACGTGCCACAATTTTTTGCAAACTGCTTTGGTTTGACGGATTCGGCTACGTTCGTATGTATTCGGAAAAGTTGGACACCAACTTCCTTTGCGCCATCTACGTACTGTGTTCAAAATTACAATGAAAATTGTCGTCATATTTGCCATAAGGATGCGTAACTATCCTATATAAAACAATGCTAAAATCCAGCTGACCTTCTTTCACTCGGTACACAGTTAGATAATTCAACTTCTAGAATTTGGTTTTTAGGACCAACGTGGTTATATAATGAGTCAAGTAAAATTGTAACTCAATATAAAGTAAGTAATTTAGAAAACGTGAAAATTGAAGAGTGTAAAGTTAAACGTAGTTTTGTTGTTACAAACATTAAAAATGTATATGACAAAATTTTCAGATGTAAATAAAATGATAAAGGTAGTCGCGTGAGTACTAATGTTTCTTTATAACTGCACTAGTTTGAATAAGTATTTTGGACCGCTTTCAAATACCGAGATAATAAAATCAGAATTAACTTTCGTTAAAATGATACAAGCAGAGTGTTTTACGAATGAACTGAAAGCACTAAAATTGAAAAAAATAGTACCAAGTAATAGTAAATTACTGTGTCTTAATCCTTTTCTTGACGTCAGAGTCGGAGGTAGATTAAAACACGCTAATATAGCTTATAACTGTTAACATCCTACAGTTTTACATAAAAATCATCTATTTACAAAATTAATAATCGAAAAAGAGCACAAGCGTTTATTATACGGAGGTTGTCAGGCTTTACTAGCTAGCGTGCGGGAAAATTATTGGCCTTTATGTGGCAGATATGTAGTTCGTAACGTTTTAAACAAATGTGTTATTTGTTTCAAAGTTCGTCCAAACATTTTCGAACCGTTAATGGGCGATTTACCACTAAGTCGAGTTCAAACGGTACGTCCATTTTTTGCAACTAACGTTGATTACGCAGGTCCATTTTTAATTAAGAACAGCAAATTAAGAAACCGCACGTTTATTAAATCATACTTGTGTGCTTTTGTGTGTAACGTGACAAGAGCAGTGCACTTAGAGTTAGTCGCGTTCAAATAGATTGAAAATTTATGCTTGCCAGGTCTTCTCATATGGGCGGTTTACATGAAGCTGCAGTCAAATCAGCTAAATTTCATTTAGTAAGAATTTTAAGTAAGGCTTACCTTACGTATCAACAATTAAATACCGTAATCTGCCAAGTTGCGGCTGTGTTAAATTCCAGACCTTTGATTCCTTTAACAAATGATCCAAACGATTTATCTGTTTTAACCCCAACCCATTTTCTAATCGGTGAAACTTTAGTGGCTGTGTCACAACAAGAACTTGAAGAAGTAGTTGTCAACAAATTAAAAGATTATGCCAGATTACAAGCCTTGGTTCAGCATTTCTGGCAGCGTTGGAAGAATGAATATTTGTTATCATTACAACATAGAGCAAAATGAAAGACAGGTCACACTTCCAAAGTTAAAATTGACTATCGTTTTTAAAAAAGATAATTTACCAGTGCAACAATGGAGAATAGGTCGCATCATCGAAGTCTACCCCGGTGAAGACGGCATCATTCGTGTAGCTACTGTTTTTACTTCTAGTGGTGTAGTGAGTCGAGCAACGCGTCAGTTGTGTCCTTTACCAATATGTTAACTTCGATGTATTGAAAGCTTTAGCTTCAATAGTGCGGGAAACTGTTTAGTGCAAGTTAATACAAATTATTTTTGGGTTTTACGCATTTTGTATTAATCAAGAACTTACAATGTGTTTAGGATAACAGCATTTTATTTTTAACATTATTATTATTGTATTATACGTTTTATAGTTTGTTTATTGTAGACTTTGCATTTGCATCAGGCTTACAAACGTGGATTTTGCGCTTAATTCAAATTAGGCAATCATGTAATTTCTGTAAATTTTTGTAGGAGGTGGCTTAACTTTATCTTTTATCATTTCAAGTATAAGAGGAATTTGATTTAATAGGTTTTATTTGATTTCAGTCAGTTGTAACTAGACTGCGTTATTGTTTACCCTTTCAGGCACTGCAACACAATAGAAATTTATAAACTTGTTTTATTATATAGTCCTCACTCACTATGTAATAAGCTGTGGCTCATCTAACAGAGTCCAGCCTTATATAGTACGTATTTTACATAAGTAAAACAATATTTACTTTTAATTACTAGAGTAATAAACAAAATGTAACAAATATACCTATTACGTATTTAGAAATCAAACGCGTTTTGATGACTAATTCGTCGCTCAAAATAGTAGCCTATCTACCGAAACGTAGAAGTTCTCTGGTTTTACTAAATTGTGTGATAATTGATACTACAGCTTCACACAGCAAACAAGATAGTTGAAAAAGGGCGCTATTTCTTCAAAATTTTTCTCCTAAGCAGAAAAAAATACTTTTTTGTTTTATTTATCTTAATAAATTTTATTTAAAAACCTAATAATTCATTTTGCAGATCTTGTCCATAACTAATAAATCGGTGCCTTTTGGAAAACTGTGATGTATAATCTTGCGGTTTTTGCTTTTAGTTGCAATCCTGCAATCAAGTTATAATGCAACTAAACCGAACGCGTTCCTGGCATTGTAAAATTACACCTCAATATCCAATATAATGTAAATAAATTTAATTTTTAAATTCAACCAGGATAATTAGAAATTTTTATAAACAACTTGTAGGCACGTGTTTTTACGAGTAAAACAATAACAATTGTGATAACTGTTATAAAAAATTCGTGAAACTGTGGTACGTTGTGTATGCAAAGAGTGTATTGTCTAATGCTGACGTCACGCATCAAGATTTACTGAAATGTATATGTATATGGTATATGTGAAGTTATGTTTAACTCAGACCCCACTTCTTCAATATAAGACTGAGTCAAAGAAAAGGAATCAAAGGTGTTTTGCTTTATGGATGATGAGCACAGATTTATTTTTTTTTGTAAAGCTGTGGATTTTGTCTTTAGCAGTAATGGTATTTTCATTCCGCCCTTGAAGGCTTTTATTCAGGGTATTCAAATGCTCAAATAAGTCAGAAAGAAAAGCCAGTTTTAAAAGGAATTCAGGGTCACAAAAAAAATTGGCGTATTCTGATTTCGCCTGCTGCAAAAATACAAGAAGTTCAAGTCGGAGTTCCATAAGTCTTGACAGTACTTTCCCCTTCGATAACCACCTAACCTCTGTGTGGTAAAGCAAATTTTGGTGTAATGAACCCATGTCCTCACATAGTTTTCGGAACAAACGTGTCTGTAACGCTTTACCTTTAAAAGAATTTACTGTTTTTATAATTACATTAAGTACTTCATTGTACTCCTGTGGCAAGGTTTTAGCTGCAAGAGCTTGACGGTGTAGGAAGCAATGCATTCAAACAGCGTCTGGCATCAGTGCTTTAAGTCGGGTAATAAAGCCGCTTTTCGAACCCGTCATGGCTTTTGCTCCGTCACTACAAATAACTACGCATTTTTTCGCCCAGTCGAGATGAAAGTCTTGTGTAGCTTCAAGGAAGATATCATATAAGCACTGACCTGTTGTATTCGTGGGAAGAGCTTTACAGAATAGTATTTCTTCCATCAACCTTTCTTTGGATTCAAAACGCACAAAAGCTACAAACTGCGCACAACCCACAATATCCGTAGATTCATCAAACTGCAAGGATACAAAAGTACTTTCTTTTATTTTTTCTATAACTTGATCGCGAACGTCAATCGCCATATCGCTTATTCTGCGTTGAATGGTGTTGTCAGAGAGAGGTACACTTTTGAGTTTTTCAATCTCTTGTTTTCCAAACATAATTACTGCTATGTCTAAAGCCGCTGGTAAAATTAAATTTTCAGCAATTGTGTGAGGTTTTCCTGCTTTAGCCACACGAAAAGCTACTCGATAACTAGCTAGCAACGCTGATTCGTTTAGGTTGGACATCTGTACTACAGCAATTCTCTGATGATTAAGGCCCTTCAAATTCCTTTTAAAGTTTCGAAGCAAATAACGCACTGCGGCTTATTTTGATTCACAGTAAATCCTAATTTTAAATAATTGTCTTCATACAGACCCTTTTCTTTGATTTTGTTTCGCTATTCTCGCTGGAAGTTGATGTTGACGGTTGTGTTGATCTTTTTAAAAACTTATCCATTTCCAATAAGTACAAAAACTCACTTCAATAAATTCAAATGCACTTCAAGTACGCGAGTTCATAATTAAAACAATAACTTGCGCTCATACACGTAACAAGTGCTAAACTAACAGCCGCATCTTGCGTTGTCAGTGTTCTCACCAACATCGCGGCCCCCGCTACGCCCCCACTTCGGCTCATCGTGGCTCGCTCAAAGCATCGCACTGAGCATTTACACTGCCCAGACATGCACGCAAATGCACTCGCGATATGATATTGGCGTGCGTGCACGCGTGCTATTATTTTTATTGTTGAGATGTTGGGCGACGTGGTCAATGTTTAAATGTCTTTTTTAGAAAAAATAGGTTAAAATGATGTACGGATTATGTATTTGTAATATAAAAAGTGCATGTTAGAAACTACGGAGGGTAGGGGGTCGCGAAATTTTTTTCCATGCGGAGGGGGTCACGCCATGAGAAAGATTGAAAAACGCTGGTTTAGATTATGGCTTGTTTCACAAGTAGATAACCTAACTTTTAAGAAGTTCTTAGTTAGATTTCGGTTGCTTGTTTGAGTTTTGCGATTTATCTCACGCCCTGATGAAACCCATTACGAAAGTGGGCGAAACGTTGGTAACTTCGGTTACAACAATGACACGGTCCAAATTCAGATTGGGAGTATATATACCCTATTTATTGCGATTCGCACTATCGTATTCTTAATTTTTCATTCCGTTTAAAATAGATAAACGCGTAGGCTCAGCTTTTTCGATAGCAGCAAGAAATGCAATTTCATCCTAATTAGCCATAATTATCAAAATTAAATAACAAAACGGGTAAACAAAATTAACGAAAAACAAAACAACAAGAGTAATGTTAAAGTAAACCATACTCAAAGTGGAGTATTATATATACAATTAAAATTATTTAAACTTAAACACATTTGTGGAGAAGACTTTAAGTTTAAATCATTTAAAGTTTAAATGGTGGGAGATAGTCATTTAGTATATGTAGTAAGACGATTGGAGGTTGTAGATCATAAGCTAGTTAAAAAGAGGAGAAGAAATGTACTATTATGTTATGAATAGAATTTTGTTTTTGGACGAGTTCGATATTGCTAGGGTGTCGCGAGGAGCGATGCTGGTGCGAGATTTAACGTACGAACTGTATAGCATATGGAGACGGTGGACATCAATTCCAGTATATAGATGGCGTTTTCCAAATGGATGATTGCGTAATACGATACGAGTGGGTTTCGGAATTAGAAGATTTGCGTCAAAAATTCGAAATGGATGCAGAAAACGTTTACGATGCAGATACCGTGATGTTAGAAGAAACGCTAGATATTACCGGAATTATCAGTATCATCACCGTCTTCATTTGAAGACGACTTAGACAATCTAGTCGAAGACAAAAAATAATTCGAGCAAAAAAAAACAAGGAAGAATACATTTAAATATGTATGTAAAATAATGTAATGTAAACAATAAGAAACAAATGTAATGTAAACAATAAGAAACAAGAAAATAGTATATGATAATATAAATAATGAAATTGTAGTTTAAAGTAATGTAGGTACCTGTTTGCACCGCTTAATAAATTATAAGATATGTTGAAAATGAAGCTGTATTTATTTGTCGACGCGCGCTGGTGACAGTTAACATTATGAATGCTGAAAAGAGAGTGCAGTTTTATGATATATGCCAAGTAAAATATTTGGTAACGTGGAAATTTGCCCATCGACAGGCAAGACTTGGTAATTGGATGTCAACGGCTGTATACAGATATCGATTTGAAGATAGAATCAAAGACGCGAAAGTAAATATTGCTTTTGTTCTGAAGCAAGATCACAGATTGAAAATTTACGAGGAACGTTTTTTACAATAAAATGAATAATGATAAAATATATAATGTAGAAACAATAATGAAAGCTCATTCATTTAGTGTTTGACGGCAAAGGTGTACACATGTCGTAGAGGAAAGATGTCTATTTACGCGTGGGTAAACGATTAAAAAAACGATTCTCAAAAAAAACAGACAATAAAAAACCGAAGTGCGGTCGTACCATATACCTGATTATAACTACTGGGGTCCCGGAACAAAACTGCAAAGGCGTTTAGAGCGTGGTGACGTCGGAGTCAATAAACTAGACAAAATTGCAAGAAACACGACATTGCGGATCAATCCTATAAGGATTTGAACAAACGTCACGAAGCGGACAAAGAGTTGTACGAGTCGGCAAAAAATCGTTTACGTAGTAAAGACGCGAGTATAAGAAAAAAAGTTGTATTAGTTTATACCACTTTGTAGGATTACTTTTAAAAGATGCATATGTTTTAGAACAAAATGGTGGTTGCAGTACATATAAACTGTTGTTAGAAACAGCTGTAAAACCCAACAGAATAAAGATTTTTGGAACCATCGCACACACAAAAGTTGAATACACAACTAACAACACATGTCACTGTTTGGCATAATTATAATACCGCAATCATTAAACGAATCACATTTACGCCAATCCGTGTGAATGTAATGGCTACTGCTAAAAAATTATATCCGAAATTCTTTCGAAGTATTGGGTGCTGTTACAGTAAAAACTTTAATACCATGTAATACGTTAAGCATAAGTTGAAACTACTGGTGTGGGTTATCTTTAAAACAAATAATAGCGTCTTCACAGTTCGGAGGTTGAGGTATTACCATAACAAGCACTCAGCACAACTGATTTAAAAATGATGGGAATCATTGCAGCGTCAAAAATACACTAAACTAAACGCAATCTAAAAAATACATATATGGAAGTCAAAGTAAAAAAAAATAATCTATTTGTAATAAAATTTTATTTCTACGCAATTTCTAGCGGATAGTTCATCGCTACACCTGATTAAAATGAAAATCGTATAAAGTTGAAACGTTTCGTAACGCACAAACTGCTGGATTCATATTATGAAAACAGCACATTGATAGTTGTTTAGGAATATTTTTCTCATTTGGAAGTTCAATAACAGATGTCGATAAATATTCTTGGACAATAGTTTGTTTTTGGTGTCCTCTTACATATACGAGTTCATGGTTCTTCGCTATTTTCTTTAATATCGTTGAAAATTCTTTTACGTCTACAAATCCACTATCCCACGATAAACCATGGTGTTGTCGAAAGACATACTCAGCTGTTCTTTTTGCGGAGTAATCCAACGATGTATATTCGAATGGTGGTTTAAAAAGGAAATGTGAATACGCTTTCCCATCGTAGGAAGCCAGTTTTTTTGGATGGGACAAATGTAAGGGTTCAGTGGAAATGTACCCTTAGACATCGATTACAATTTTATTTGCCATGAAGAGTTGAGGTGTAGCGATGAACTATACGTATACTGCTTAAACTCTAAGCTTTTATAGCAGCATTATGGTAGTAGGGATAGCACAAAAAGCAGTAAAACCTCACTGTATTATCTGTATGTTGACTTCCATGAATTAATAATAGCCTCAGGCAACTGCAATAAATATATGTAGAATTACATACATTAATCGTAAAAATCTAAATAAAGTCTAAGACGTTCAAGCTGCTGAATTTCCGACAGCACCGTAATACAATCTTTGCCTCCCAACACAACTGCTCAACTGTAGGTGGAATAAGCACAATTTCGAGATCTTGCGTAAGCTCCATGACGTGTCCAAAATACACTCAAACGGGCGTTACGGACCACACACAATGTCAAAAACCTGTATCTTCTCGCCATCTGCACTAGTTGTTCCGAATGGGAATACGCAAAGAGTTACATCCTATCCCGATTTTCGAACCTTATACAATTGAGATGGTATTACTTTCCCTATGAAATTAACTGATATTGGAAAGTTTGAAGACAATAACAACATATCGGTTAACGTGTACGGATTAGAAGAAATTACAGAACAAGGAACACGAAGAATTAAAGTTGTGGGACCACTATATTGCACGAAAAAGAAGCAGAATACTCACATTAATTTATTGTTAATAGAAAACAACACGGGTTCTCAACATTATTGTTGGATCAAGAATTTTTCGCGATTGGTGAGTACACAGTTAACAACCCGGAACGGTGCAAAACATTTTTGTGATTCTTTTGTGATTGCATTACTTTAGAAATGAACAACTGCTTCAACGGCACGTAACACATGATTGTAATTATGTCTACACAAAATTACCGACACAATGCTACAATCGATACAACCGATGCAATTACGTATGATAATGTGCTTAAATTTAATAATTTCCATAAAAAAATGTCTCTTCTGTTTGTCATATATGCTGATTTTGAGTCATCGCTTATACCTGTGCATACGGCGTTTTCTAATCCAAAGGATCCCTTCACTGTCAAAACATGTAAGCATGAACCGTATCATTTCGAGTACTACATTAAATCTACTGAAAATGATGAATGGTCGCGTTTAAAACTGTATCGTGGTGTAGATGCTGCTAGAACATTTATTAACTGGTTATAGTCGGAGATACATCAAATATATTCTAACCATTTAAAGAGTCGAAACCGATGCTTCCACTCACTGCACCAGAATTGGTTGAGTATGAAGCGGCACAACAATGCTTTATTTGCAAGTAAGAATTTGGTAACCCTGGCAATCCAAAAGTAAAAGATCATTCTCATCTTACAAGAAGATATCGTGGCGCAGCACAATTTTACATGTAACCTTAATTATAAAATACCTAACTTTATACCAATATTTTTTCATAACCTAAGCGGGTATGACGCACATTTATTTATAAAACAGTTGGCTTTAGAAAAAGAAGAGGTCGATGTAATTTCACAATCCAAAGAAAAATATATCACGTTAAGCAAGAGACGACTAGTGGATAGAACACCTAAAGAAAATAGTAAAACGGAAGATGTGCACCTGCGTGTACGATTTCTTGACAGTTATCGTTTTCTGGCTTCATCCTTAGACGCGTTAGCACAAACTCTTGCAGATGAGCAATGTACCAGTTTACCAAAATTTTATTCTGATGATGAAAAGTTTAATCTGGCAAGAGTTAAAGGGACACAAAATTAAGTGAATGCTGTTTACCAAAAAAAAAAGAAGATTTTTCCGACACTCTTCAAGAGCAACATATTTCTAAAGAAGATTATCAACGTGCTACAAGCACATGGACAACGTTTCAGTGTAAATCGCTTGGAGATTATTCCGACGTATACCTATCTTGTGATGTGTTACTATTAACTGATGTATTTGAAAATTTTCGTGTACTCTGTCAAAAAATTTATGATTTAGATCCAGCTCAATATATTAAAGCTCCTGGTCTGGATTGGGACGCAATTCTGAAACATACGCAAGTAGAATTAGAGCTTTTGACTGATATGGATATATACCGTTTTTTCAAAAAAGGTATTCGCGGAGGTGTAAGTACATGCATTAAACGAAAATCTCTAGCCAATGACCTATATATTCCAAGCTTTAATTCTAAAAACCCTACATCATACATTATGTACTTAGACTCGACAAATTTATATGGATACTCAATGCGAGAGTATTTACCTCGTACAGGATTTACTTGGTTATCGTCTGAAGCTGTGGACTCTTTTAACGTTTTAGACATACCCGACGATGCTGAAGAGGGGTACGTACTAGAAGTGGATTTACATTATCCAGATAATTTACATGACCATCACAACGATTTACCGTTCTGTCCAGAAAGTATTTGTCCTCCAGGTTCAGCCTCATCCCAGAAAAAACTCATTCCAAATTTAAATGATAAAACAGCATACATCATTCATTACAGAAACTTAAAGCAATGTTTTAAGCCTGGATTGGCACTTACTCGTACACATCAAATATTAAAATTTCAGCAAAGTCCTTGGCTATAAAGTTACATCGATTTAAACACCAGGTTACGAATGAGGTAAATACGAAATTTGAAAAAAAAAATTTACAAACTAATGAATAACGGTGTTTTTGAAAAAACAATGGAAAATTTGGATAAGCGAAGAAATATACGTCTATTAACTCATTGGGAAACGCTTAGGATTAGAGGCTTACGTTGCTAAACCAACTTTTAAGCAAGTGACCAGGTTTACTGAAAAGTTATACGCCATAAAACTGTCCAAAACAGCTGTTGTATAGAATAAACCTGTATATGTTGGATTTACGATATTGGATATATCAAAAATTGTAATGTATCGGTTTTTTTATGAAGTGTTACGATCAAGATATGAACAAAACGTAAAATTATTGTACACGGATACAGACAGCTTAATAGTAGAAATACAAACGCCTGATGTTTACGAAGATATGAAAATGCAACTAAATAAATATGACACTTCTAATTATAAAAAAAAATAATCGACAGAATATTCCAATTACTACTTCTGTTGTAGGTAAAATGAAGGACAAATTTGGTGGAACAGCAGTTATTGTGTTAATGTCGAGGATGAAATTATTAAAAAAGCTAAAGATGTGCGAAAATATGTAATACAACGCGATATTAGTGAACTGGATTTTAAAAAAGTTGCTGAAAGTGAGAAGGAAACTATAATGTGTAGAATGTATGTGTTTAGATCTACTTTACATGATCTACACACAGAACTTATAAATAAAATAGCTTTGTGTTCTTCCGACGATAAACAATTTATAACACCTGGTACATGTAAAACGTTGGCATGGGGTCATTTAGATATCAATTGGAACGTCAAAATAAATTCTTTATTAAAAACTGCTTTTGATACCCTTCAAGAACCGGATGAAGAATGTGATGAAGCGGACAAACAACCAGATGTGGAGTTTGAGAACTTTGATGGTTTTGAACCATCTGCAAACTGGGATTCCAGCACGTTACCACCACAATTCAACGACCCCATTGATTTAAATGAACTAATAAATAATCATGTTAACGATATATAAATATATCTAAAAGTGGTGGAGATAATAAAAAAATCAAAAAATAACTGTGTTTTATTTGTTTATATTACAGCACTGTTGTTTATACATGAATTATGAGGTTTATCTAAACCTAACCATTTAACGTATAACCGATTATCACAACGTTTTAATATTTCTTCAACTAAATATATGTCTGGATATTTAACTTCTTGAAGCTCTTGTTCGTAAAAACCTCCTTTGATTTGCTGATCTTTTACGTCCTTTAAAATGTATGCAGTAGGATTCGTATTTTGCACAGTCATTACTTGAAAAATTTCAGTGCTCCAATTTGGGGTAAAACCTTTTGCAAACACCGCCCGATGTTTACTAATTCGAACGAATGTACCTTTTGAAAATTTAGGTATTTTTAAATCCAAGACTTTTCTATTATCAACCCAGATTTTAAAATGTTCTTCGAGTTGTTTTTATTCACATTTATCAGTTTATATCCAGTAGTTCTATGAGTTGTTGAATTGTAATGTTTAACGATTAACGGTAATAAATTCAACCATTTATAAGATCCTTGTAAGCTAAACTTTTTCCACATGAGGTTTTTTAAGGTGCGATTTACTCGTTCAACGATACTACTTTTTTTTTCAGTATAAGTACTGTTATGATTTATACCAAACTTCTTCATTAGATCTTGGAATTGTTTATTATAAAATTCTTTACCATTATTAGTCTGTAAATTAAGCTGCTTTAACTAACACTTTTTTTCATTGCATTAGTTACATCTGTTCCAGTTTTTCGTTTTACTGGTTCACACCAAACATATTTTGAGAAGGTTTTAATTACTACTAAAATGTAACGAAAACCTTTATTTAAACGTGCGTAGGGTATCATTTCTACTAAATCTGATTCAAAGAGGTCATTCTAAAATTTTTTCTAACCGGTTTATGAAGTTCTTCAATCACTTACTGTCGTTCGGGTTCCATAACTCAACTCTTACAATGATCTCTAATATAAAACTAGTGTCGTCTAATTTAAATCGAAAAACTCTTTCACCTTGCGATGTTAATCTGACTTGTTCGCTTTCTGATACCTTAATGACATCTCTTTTATTTAGTAAGACCCCTTCTAAATCTTGCAGACTCTTATATTTTTTTTCATTGATATGTATTATACAGTCATGTGAGCATCGCACGGTTATAAAGCTAGCTTTAAGCAGAGGGAATTTATACTCGTTCCTAAATAACTTGATACGTGAACCATCTGTCGTACCCATTACGTATACCGCTGATTCATAATGTAAAAAAGATACTTGTTTTACAAAATATAGATTTCCTTGATGAGCTTTAATTTGGTTAATATGTTTTCCAAACTTATCGAGCGTCATGTTTTAGATCTACGGTTACCACTAATATGAGAATGTGCTTAACAACGCATCATTTTATTATCTTTGCAGATCGCAACACATCAAGAATGTAAATTATTTCGTTCGTTTGTTCTGTATGGCCTGCTTCTTTAGAGATTAATAATGTTCTTAACCAATTAACTAATTTATTAGGATCTTTCCACGGAAGAAACTCTAAACGTTTGTTATTTAGCTGCAGCATCTGTATATGTCCTCCTTCTTTTAAAGTAGTAGAATCTGATTGGACACAAGTTATTGAAGTAGCTAATAGCGGTTTAATTATATTAGAATATTTTTTACCAGCAGCTTGTATTTGTTTTTTTGGATCATAGTGTCTACGTGTTGCGTTTGTTCGTATGATTATATCCTTGTATTGAATTTGGTCTTGTTGTTTATAACCAATCGGGATTCGTTTAAATAACAGTTCGTATAAACCGGGAGTACCCGTATATCGAAATTCTTCTCCTGATGGACGTTTGATGAGCAAATCTTCTCCATCAAACTATAGATCTGAATCTCCAACATGAAATTTATTTAAAGCGGGGTCAAAACGCACCCCATAATTATGAACAAATTCGTTATTTACATCACGGAACAATGATTCTATATATATGTTTACCAAACCTTCATATAGATTTAAATAGTCTTGAAAAGCTTGATTTGTACCAAGTTCGGCGAGTTCGCTTCGTAGTTCATCTAACGTGGGAACATTATCAACTCTTGTATCGTCAGTATGTGCGATTACATCAGTATCTAACAACGCAATTTCTTTAGGTTGTCCAGAGGTATGATGTGTTGAGGGTCTTGTGGCAGTGCTAGCGTGAGAAGGTTCAAACTGGTCTGTTATTTGTGATTTTAATTCCACTGGACGTTGTGTGACTTTCTCAGAAATATCGGACTACTTGACAGTAAACTCTGAATCAGGTTTAATATTTGTTAATAATTCCTTTAATGGTTGAGTTATGGCTTTAAACTGTTGTTGAATAACACTTTCTTTTTGTGACGCGTCCGCTTTCAAACTATCGGCCTTACGTTTTACAGCTTTACGTGCTCGAATTAGTTCTTCTTTTAACCGATTACTCATTGCAACTATATGTTGTTGCATCGCGTAGTATAATTTATATTTTAATGAAAGAATCCATATTTATCTTGCCAACAATAACCACACAAAATTTTAAACACATCAAAAGACATATCTACATTTACATGATCTTCGTATATATGTTTTATATTTTGTTGATCTTGATGAAAAACGATAATCATATTTGCATTGTCTCGTATTAACTGTTTGGGAATAGATGAATATGTTTGGCACAAATAAAAGCAATCTATATTTTAATGTTTTCCGAAACAAAAATATTCGCGAATTTCGCTTTGGTTGTGGCAAACTACATCATCAAATATAATGATGGAGTTTATGCGTGCCGACTTAGGTAGAAGAATTGTTTTACTATCATCGTACTCAAAATATTTTACATCACGAAGTGGTTGTAACAGTTGTCTTAAGTAATTGTATTTAGGTTGGTATAATGATTTAGAATACACGTAAACATTTTCAAATCGTAACTCGTTAGGATATTCTAGCAAACTAATCATAACATTCGTCTTGCCACAACCCGAAGGACCTACTATTAGTCCCCGTTTACACCCTACTCCAAGTAGGAAACCGTGTATGAAAAACTTTTTGTTAGATATTATACTTGAATCATAATTGTTAATTGGTAACTGATTATCTTGATGCATGAATTGTATCACATTCATTGCTTTACTATTCAATATATCCATAATTTACAGTTAAATAGACATGTTTAGCACAAATGACTTTAGTATTACGCGACTTGTTACAACACTGTACATGTCCGTACGTTCATACAATCAATCTTTTAAAGGTTTTGGATTAATTAATACGTTAGTTAGTAAATTACCTGTAGAGCTGCATTTGCCTGGATATAATTTTTGTGGACCTGGAACTCGTTTAACCAAACGTCTTACTCGAGGTGATAAAGGTATAAATCCCTTGGACGAGGCTTGTTGAAAACACAATATAGCATATTCACAAACCAACGATTTATCAAAAAGACACGAAGCAGATCGAAAATTATGATCTATAGCTTGGCAAAGATTTCGATCAAAGGACGCTAGTTTTGGGAAGAAAGCAGCAGCTTTAACTATTTCCGGTGTAATGAAGGGTAAAACTAAATTAGGTATGGGGCAGAAAAGGAAAAAAAACCGTAAGAGCATTAGTTTTAAAAAAGCGATACAATTAGCTCGTCGTACAGTAGGTGGTAAAGTACAATCAGACTTAAAATCAACTGTTAAACAAGCTATGAAAGTGTTAAGACAACAAAAGGTTTCGCTACCTAAACAAAGAATAATTCCTATCCCTAAAACAGGAGAATTGTTACCGTTAATTCCTTTATTCGCTGCTCTCGGGGCAATAAGTTCTCTAGGTGGTGGAGCAGCAGCTGTTGTAAAAGCAGTGAATGACGCAAAAACTGCTGCAAAAACATTAGAAGGAACCAAACGTCATAACCAAGCAATGGAAGCTGCAAGTGTAAGAAAAGGTCTTTATTTAAAACCGTTCAAAAAAGGTCTTGGATTATATATACATCCATATTAAAAAAACTCCCAATTAAGCTACCACGCAGAGCGTTAACAAATATCGATCTATCAAAATATATACAATTATTTCAAATAAAAAAATTTAGAAGAATTTTTATGAGAGACAAGCTACCGCGCATTATATTACAAATTAATGCGGAATTATAAATCTGGACAAACAACTAGTTGAAGGAACTCATTGGACAGCTTACGTTAAACGTAGTAACAAAATCATCTATTTCGATAGTATAGGACATTTAAAACCACCTTTGGAAGTAATTCATTATTTTCGCAGCGGCGGTAGCGTAAATATAATGTATAATTTTGCCACACTTCAACTGCTTAATACCTACAATAGCGGACATTTAGTATTGGGCTTTTTATACGAACACTCCAGATAACTAGTTAGTTGTGTGTAAGATTCTCTACCGAAACGTCGTGCACATTTACATTTACTGGATCGACTTCTATTCTACGCTCAGAATTTAATCCACCAATTTAAATCCTAATAAAGAGTATGCACTTTACTATTAAATTACGTGCAAACCACAACACCCATAAAACTGTCATTAAATCAAATCCCGTTATTGATTTTACACTAGAACATTCTATAAGACCTCTTTTAGGATTCACAAGAAGGTTATTGCCTGCAAATCAATGGTCTGAATCTGATTATCCAACAAACATTATTACGATCAATTCGTTATTAATCGGTTGCAACATTACACTAGGAAACTATACAAATGGAACACCGGCCCACACTACACATCAGTTCTTTCCAAGCGTACCATCTCGATATAAAATAATTGAATGGCCTCTACATGTCACCTATTTACCTATTAGCGTACAGACTATTTCAAACATTACACTTAAAATAGTAGATCAAAATGGAAATCTTGTCATTTTTCGAAGTGAAGTCGTCACAATAGGACTACATTTAAAAGAACTTGATAATGGTATTTCGCTTTAAGAACCATTCTTGTGTATGTGATACCGAATCTCATAAAACGACACAATACTTTAGTACGAAGATTAGTAAGCGATCGCACGTTAAACGATTAACAGTTAGTAACAAACAATTTCTAAACTCTTTGGGATTTACTGTACTAAAATAAGTATTTTAAACGTAAACGAAAAAGTTGTAGTTAATAATTCAATTGTCAACTCAGAAATACATACCCATCAACCATACACTACGCGCTTCAAAAATAACGATGAAATTCGCATTCCTATTCAAGAAGATATGTGTACTCTACCATCTCAAAGTTACTTGTATATTGAAGGTAAATTACGTAAGGAAGATGGAAGCATATCATTAAATGCAAAATTTGCAAACAACGGTCTAGCATTTTTATTCATTTTATTTAGTGAAATTATATGAATGGCATTGTTGTTGATTCATTAACAAAAGTTGGGTTAACTACTAGAATGAAAGGATTAATATTGCATACACCAACTGAAAGCATAAAATATCAAAATTCTGGTTGGTCCCACATCCAAAATTAAAACTACTAATACTTTTGATCAATTCAATGTTTGCATACCACTGCGAAGACTTTTAGGGTTTGCGGAAGATTATCCTAAGGTAAGTTACAACAACCTTATACACATTAATGTATATATTTCTTTTGTTGTAAGTTATTTTAAATGTTCGCCAAGAAGTTGTATTAATACGAAGCAATACAGATGTTAACTGTGTTATATCTACTGATGATGATCCTATTAAAATCCAGATAAAAAAATATTTTGGAAAGTTCCACATGTTACGCCTGGTTTAGCTGAAGAATTAGCATTAACCAAGTACATCGATAAAATTATAGATACTCAAGTTGCGTTTAGAAGTTGGGAAACACATGTTTATCCTGCTGTACCAACAACAGATAAACACACATGGGCAATTAAAACAGCAACAGATGTAGAGACACCTAGATACATAATTTTAGGATTTCAAACTGGAAGAGATGGTAACATAAAAAAGATATGAGTAAATTTGATCATTGCAATATACAAAATGTTCGCGTATATTTAAATACAGATCGTTATCCCTACGATAACCTTAACATCAATTTTTCGGATAATCATTTTGCAATGTTTTACGAAATGTATGCACGATTCCAATCTTCCTATTACGGACATTGCGTTAGAAGAGGTTGGGCATTGCGCCCAACCTCTTCTAACACCACAACAGTTTAAAGAACAAGCCCCATTAATAGTTATTGATTGTTCGAACCAAAAAGATTCTTTGACCACTAAAGCAGTTGTTTTACGTATTAAATTTGAAACTTCTCAAAATATTCCAAACGATACCGTTGAATACTGCTTGATTCTCCATGACAAAATATTTACATATAATGCTCTGACCAGGCCATTCGCCATTTGTAACAAATTATAATATATTGTGTTTGTATCATATATTGAAAGTAGAATGAACTATATCGTCTTGCAAATATGATCGTTATTATCGATGTACAAGAATTCATGATTTCTGAAAGGTGTTTCACTCCAAAAGAATTGGCTGTGTATGATGGACATTCTATTGCACATTATGTCTTCAAACCACCGTTTTCGTGGTCGTGCTTAGACTTAAAATTTCAAAAGCAAGCTACATGGTTAATGAACAATCATCACCGTATTTCCTGGGAAGGATTTACTCCAGTACATTTATATCCACACATTCTCAAACGACTAATACTAAATGCAAGATCAGTTTACGTAAAAGGGCGAGAAAAATCAAAATTTTTACAAAAATATATTTCTGTACCCATTACAGAAGTTGAAGAAGAAACTGCACTAAAACCTATGCATGCTAAATGCCTTGTTCATTCGGAACCTATGTGTTACTGTGCTTTATCTAATGTCTATCATTTGTATTCTAATTATGTGACGCAATAAAATATTTTTTACGAAATTATTTAATTTTATTTGCATTAATTGTATACAAAACGTTCTTGATATACAAGTGATCTATGATCATCTTTAAAAATATAAATATATTCTTATCTATTAGCAAGTTCCTTACAATAATCTACGCTAAATATGCAATCATATCTTTTAAGTATTTTATTTGCATCCGTTTCCAACTGTTGAAACTGAACTAATAAATCTTGAATATTTTTTATGTTATTTAGATGTTTAGATTTTTCTTCTGCTGATTCTTCCTCTTCAGATGTGTCTGCATCACTCATGTATCGTTTTATTCTATTCGCAAACCTCGATAATCCAATATCCGGCAACCGATTGATTAAACAAAAAGAACAAAATTTGGTTTCTAAATACTTTTTACGCATTTTTTGCCCATTTTTATACTTTTCCGCCAAAATCGCGCACAGTTCAGGACTGGTGAATCCATACACTGCTTCATATTCAGCATCGAATTCCAATGCGGAAAATTCTTGCATTAACCGTTCCACTGCTGTTTGGAAATCGACAACTTTGGTCCAGGTTTGTTCTGCATATGCCATCCACATCTTAACAAATTGTACTGTTACTCAAGCTCTTAATACCTAATATATAGTTAATCCCCTCCAGTTTATTTCCTAAACTTCTTTTGTTCTACTACACGTTTTTCCAATTCAACATCGAACACCACCTTTTCTGGATAGAATGTTACCACTTCCAACATACAACAAACCACATCTGTTTTTGATAAAAATAGATCCAAATTAAATATGTTAGTTTTAGCATCTCCTGGTAGATCTATAACAGCATTAATTACAGTATCGTAAAAATTAGAAAATTCCTTTGAAGCAATCTGATTTAATCGATAGTTTATGAGTACTGCCAATTTCCATATCTCCCAAAGGGATTCGCGACCTAGGTATACTTCTTCATTTTCTGCACCCACAATTTTTAATATTTTTTTTTTGTCAATAATTTCAAATATTATAGTTTTCGTACCGACCTTTATAAGTTCACATATTGCTTCACCTCTATGTATTTTTTCTCGAAGCTCCAAAAACCACACTCATTCCTCTTCCGTAAATACGATTTCTTGTTTATAAGTTGCAAATATCTTTACTGACGGACAAAAATGATTAGCACAATTCATTCCAACACTGATAAATTTAGTTTTCGACTTATTTAAATTATAAACATTTTGATCAATTAATTGTATTGAGCTTAACACCATATTACTGTCGGACACCGATTTTATAATAGTTTTTTGTTCTTGAATCGTTACATCACGATCTTTCATCTGTTGAACAAACTGCTTGATCTGTTTCATTCTTTACAACCTCTGTCTAAACCCCAATTATATTGTAAGTACTTTCAATCGTCTTATATATACCAACAAAAAAAGATGACTTACAGTTACTATGGCTGATTTAAAACTTTGTGTGTAAGTCTGTGAGGAGGAGTAAGGTTACTCTAGGTAATGCGAAGCTTCGTATGTAGGTCAGTGAGGAGGAGTAAGGTTACTATAGGTCATTTAAAGCTTTGAATACAGGTCAGTGAGAAGGAGTAAGGTTACTCTAGGTCATTTAAAGCTTTAAATGCAGGTTAGTAAGGAGGAGTAAGGTTACTCTAGGTCATTTAAAGTTTTGAATGTAGGCCAGTGAGAAGGAGTAATGTTACTCTAAGTCATTTAAAGCTTTGAATGTAGGTCAGTGAGGAGGAGTAAGGTTACTCTAGGTCATTTAAAGCTTTGTAATGTAGGTCACGGAAGAGGAGTACTCCTCCTCTTGTCACAGAATTCTCCAACTTATCCTACTGACGCGAAAGACGCAAAAGAAAAATTAGAAGAGGAAAACGACATAATCGTGCAATGGAAGCTAAAGCAGTTGGCAGCGGATTTTACATAAAACCATATAAAAGCGGGTGTAGATTAGTTATGAATGACTATTCAAAAAACTAATTAAATTGCCTCGTCGAGCGTTAACTAACATTTTATTGAAAAAATATGGTCATAAATATCAAATTCCTAATTTTCTAAGAGTATTTATACGAAACACGCTTCTACGCAAGATTAAAAAATACGAGAGCGGAATTGTGAATCTAGATGAGACGAATGGAGAAGAAACCCATAGGGTAGCATATAAAAAAGTAAGCGATAAAATTCATTATTTCGATAGAAATTATACAATATTTATCATCAGATGCTAGAGACAGTGACATAAATTACAATTATAAAAGATATCAAAACGTCAAAGACAAATTGTAGACAATTGTGTTTACGGTTTGTGATAGATGAATAGAACTATATCGTAGTGGAAACCGCCAGTTTAAAATAAGTGTGCAATGGAAAAAGAAAACCCGCCGTTTTCCAACACGTTTACACTAACAGGAAGTGATACGGAATTGTGTTGTGATTTTAATCCGCCTATATATTTGGACGAGAGTAGAAATTACGAATTGGCTTTACTAAACTTTGAGACGTTTAACTCCATCGCAAACGTAGACGAAAAGAATAATTTGTTTGTGTACGACGAGTCGAACGAGAGTACAGCTGTACCGCAACGGAGGGGTATCAAAATTGAAACAGGAACATACGATATTGCAGATCTAAAAGCTTATATTACGAGAAGTCAACCAAGATACGGAAGATAGAGTGACAGTGAACATCGTAGGAAACACCAACACGCAAAAAATTCATATAACAATAGACTTTACTGTAGGTAAGAGCATCTGGTCTTTATTAAGTTTTAAGAAAAGGGTTTTACTTGCTAACATGGAACATACTTCTAATAACAGTTATTATATAAAGATGCAAATAGTACGATAGATCATATACGCAAAGGCGATGATCCAGTGTACATTATGGAGTGTATTTTGCAATTTTTATCGATATGTGGGTTCCTACCTGTAATCGTCAATAAAGTATGCAAATTAATATTTAAATACGAAGCAGATTGTTCGTTCAAAAACGTACAAGATTACGAATTACAATATTTGCCAATCTAAAACTGTTTAGAAAAGATGTGACTGTCAGATATAAATGAAGTATGGTGGAGACTTCTAAATAATTATCGAAAATACAAACGGTTACAAAACAAATTACCATGTTACGAACATTACAATTTACCCAAATGGCGTAATCATTGGGACAGTCCTCCCTAAAGACCAGCGTAGCATGTGTAGTATTTAGTATTGTTTAATATATAGTAATTAAAATTGTATAACAAGTGTAAACAATAAATAGTAAATTGAAAATCGTTTTTGTTTGTTACGAATTGCAATTGAAACACAAAAAAAAAGAAAAAAAGAGAGGAAAAAAGAAATGAAAAAAAGCAACCCAGAGAAGCAAGTTTGTTTGATGAAACTCCTCCTTTTAAATGCCTCGGAAACGCCTTCAAGGAAAAAGGGAAAAGTGGGAAAAAAAGTGGAAAAAGATTAGTGAGGTTTCTTTCTCTCTCTCAGGATAACTTGCTTGATAACAGTAATGTTATACTTAATAATTTGAACGTTCGGCCTAATAACCAATTAACAAATCTGCGCACTAATTTATATGAAATTGAATCATTGGCGAGCATTTTAAGGCGTGATGCTCTTAATCATCCATTTGTGTCTACTATCAAACTGCAAATAACACGACTCGACAAAATTAAACAAATTATTAAAGGCTAACATTAACAGTCTTTGAAAGTGGTAATTGATAGCAGTCTGCCGTCGCAGACCAAAGTAGTACTGACGCCGCCGTCTAACACCAACGGCGTCACAAGCACCAACAGCGACGGCAGAGTGGTAGTGACAACATACCGCAACGGTGTGCGGTCGCTACAGATAACGATCAAATATACTCCATCGCCGCAGCGTAACGACAGTGCACCGCCGCCGTACGTTGTCGACTCGCCATCGCCGCCGGAAAACGAATGATAGTACGAGTACAGGTAACATTTGCTAAATTTGTGTTAAACGATAATAATACGTAACAACACTTTTCTAGTCTAGTACGCTAGTCTAGCCCACTCAACGAGTACGCTGTCGTCATCACCGCACCACAGGCCTGCGAGTTTTTAAACTTGGTAATAATTGTTAAAATCGTGTTAGAGGATGATAGTAATAACACCTTTCTACTGTGATCACACGAAACGAGTCGTTCAACAATTTAAAGAATGACAGTATCAACAACTTCCACAATATAAAACACCATCGAGCTGACGCTTTCATGGTTCACTGAGAGTTTCAGTAAAAACAACAATTACAAATTTATTTTATTCTAATACATTATAATCAATTATTTATTATATATTTTATTTTGTTATACAGTAATAGATTATAATCGATTATTTATTAAGTTTTAAATATTTAAATGTTAATAATGAAGTTTGTATGTCAACTATTATCACTACCGGTTATGAATTTTGCGGAAACTTTAACGCAAACGTTCACTCTACATAGTGCATTATTTGGTGGTGAGTGTAAAAGAGCACTGACAATCGGACCGTCGGGTTATGGAAAAACAAGCGTCATGTTATATATTTTGCTTGCTTGAAATGGATGATGTTTCTTTAACATATACATTTGTTCCAATTCCTTGAATCAAAGCAAATTCTAATTTCTTAGACATTTACTTCGAACTGTCGCTATTTTGAAAATTGTAATATTGATGAATTTATAGCACCTTCAGAAATCACAGACTATTCTGTCGTCATTTTTGATGATGAAGCGTAATTAAGGAATATTTTTCATATGGTCGTCATAAAAAAATTCATTGTTTTTAGCAGCACATTGGAAAACTGGTGCTAGTTTGCAAAAACGAAACTTACAACCAGAACATCTCTAATAACAAGTCATATCTAACAGTACAACATATTAACGATATTGGGACGATCCGAATAAACTTGTAGAAAGATTGCGACTTCTGGTTGCTTCGAAAACTGCTGGTTATATAGGTCACGATAACGAAATCATTTCGATAGTCGAAGAATTACGAGAAGCTAAAATTATTAAATAAATTATATATACATCGTTTGAGATTGCATTGACTCAATTTTCTTGTAGTCTTGACGTAAGCGGAATGCCTTTAAATAAGTTTTTTAATTACAAGCACGGTAAAATGACTATGCATAAATTTGGTAACAACGTCCATAGTAGCATAATAATCAAACATCTTAATACCGATTTAATACTACATAACTTACAATAACACCTTCAACAGCTTAAAGAAGAATTACAATAAGGTTTACAAAAAACTATACAACACAAACAGTCACAACAACTAAACGACTTGTATTCGGAAACTATACTGTACTTGGATACAGTACGCCTCATGTCGACTGGATTTTTTTACAAAATCAAAAATTGGTTTACAAGTTTATGATGCAGTCGGCAATCATTACGTTTGCAGAAACTACTCCCGGACATGGTGACCCAACAGTACCGAACGATTACTGGCTTTATATATACATAAATAATAATCAAGACAACGTTAATACAATTGTCAGTAAAAGTTTGAAAAAGAACGATATAATTTCTATTCGGCTACATAATCCAGTTGAAATTTTACCTAAAATAACGTTTTATCTCAAGGTTCCCATTATTACTTCGATCGACGCATGATCTAGTTTAAAAGGTCGGTAGATGTATAGACATTCTAATAGCGATCCGTCGTGTTAACGATTAAACAAGACGTCGTTAACGAACTTTATTCACCTATTAGAAAAACGTTTAAACGCAGGCGAACAATACTAAAAAGTTTAATGGATTTGTTTCAAGCAGATCTGGTAGAAATGATACCGTACGCACAACACAACAAGAGGTATAAATACACATTAGTCGTGATTAACGCTTTATCGAAATACACTTGCGCGTTACCTCTAAAAAATAAATTGTCTAAAGAAGTAACCGGTGCTATGAAACAAATCTTACTCGATAAAAAAAACAACTTTCCCAAAAATTTACAAACGGATAACAGAAAAAAGTTCTATAACGCCGACTTTCAAAAATTAATGAAGCAATACGGAATTAATCATTACAGTACGTTTTCAAATCTAAAAAGTTCAATCATATTGTTGGTTAGAACTGCTGCCTAAACAGCTTCGACAATACCATAGTACTATTCATAGAACCATCGGTATGAAACCCAACGCCGTTAACAAAAGAAACGCTACTTATCTTTTAAAAACGGCATATAATTTTATAAAAATTACGAATCCTACTATTCCTAAATTTAAAGAAGGTGATCACGTCCACGTTAGTGAGATTAGACATGCTTTTACAAAAGGTTACACACCTAATTGGTCAAACGAAACTTTTCAAAAGTTCAAAATTCTAATCCCAGAACATACATACTAAAGGATTCTATAGGAGACGTTATTCTAGGCGGATTTTACAAAAAAGAATTACGAGTCAAACACCCAGATGTTTATTTGGTAGAAAAAGTAATTCGACAAAATGGAAAAAAAATCTATGTTAAATGGTTGGGAATGGATTCTAAGCATAATTTTTTGATATCAAATAACAATGTTGTATAAGTGGTAGTTTAAAATTTATTTACAGATGTATTATTTTTAATATATAACCATTATTGACAACAACAGCAGTAATAAACATTTACATTTAGTACTCAATACACATAACGATTTATGGTAATCTTATTAAAACGCGCTGAGTAACATGTCGAGACATTTATTTACTTCATTTTCCTTTTCAGCTTCTTTGTATAACTGTTCTATCATCTTGTTACCCCACGCCAGCGTGTGATGATTATCCTTCAATACATACGCTTGTGGTCTCGTGCCGAAAGGAAAATTTTATTTTGGTGTGCATAGTATGTGACCTGAATACGTACAATTTTTTGTAAATGCATTTCCCTTCTTTTACCACTTGTTCCACTCAATGTTAAATGTTTTTTTTTGTTTAGAATTGTTTTACGCCTTTAACCTTTTTAATTATTTCCGACAGCAATTGTACACAATACGCTTTGGCTCCAGTTCCTAAAAATAACGTTACAATATTTCCAGCGTATTCGTCTTTCATTCTTCCTAATACTGGTTTTCCACGAGGCATATTGTGGATATTATCGACGAGATAGTTTGATGTGTCAAACTTATCTATATCGTTCTTTATGTCTTCGTCACGTTTTTGATCCTTATCTCCAATATTAACGAATCTGTATCTGTATATAATAAATTGACACTTTTTTCTTATTTTTTCTTGGCATAGTCTTCGCCAATTCCAGAATAAAAAATCCCACATAGAGCGGTTTATTATACTTAACTTCCAAAATGTTCATTTCTACGGCTACTAAACTATCGCAAACTATTTTCGTCGACTTAAAATTGGGATTTGCTACTAGTGCTTCTACTCCTACTTTTTTTAAATGCGACTCCCAATGCGTAACCAATATAATATCTACCATATTCTCGACATTTTCCATAGTTTTACCGAAAACCATGTTGTTCATCAATTTCTAATACTTCTTTTCAAATTCGTTTCTAGTACTATCACGTTTATCAGTATTAAAATTTATATATTTTTGCATCCAACCCGATTTTCTAAATTTTAATACTCTATGAATTCAAACTAATTTCGAACCGTGACGAAGGCATTGCTTTGGATTTACGTAATATATTATATATTTTATATTGTCATACAAATTTGGCACCAATTTGGTAAACATTCCTCCAGGTGGAACCATATCTTCTGGACAAAACAGTAAATCGTCATGTTCGTGATGTAATTCTTCGGGATATCGCAAGTCTACTTCGAATACATATTCTACGCATCCATAGTCTTCGATATCAAAAATAGATAACTCTTCGATTTCGGGTTTCGTTAGCCATCTAAAGTTTCCGGTTGGTAATGTACGACGCATCGCGTGCCTATATAAATTTGTACGTCTAAGTACAATATGTAAGATAATGGCTTTGCGTTGTCGTATTCGGAAATAAACATATTGTTAGCTATAACCATACGTTTGCTATACATACTCCACCGCCACGCACACCCTTTTGAAAAAAATGCAACATATCAATATCGATAAACAAGTCTAATTTAACACCAGTCATTCGTAATAAAGCGTGCCAACCAAACCCTGGAACCGTAAAGCAATGACAAGGATCTAACTTATAATATTGAAGACATATTGTGCAAACATTTTCAAAAATGTCTGCAACGTCAATACGTCCGACACTACATACACGTCACTATAATCACCTATTGTTTTACACTTAAAAATGTTCCATACTAATTTGGCTCGTGCATAATTTTCTTCCAAAACGTGTTCGTCGTTTAATGTGTCGTAGAAGTCTTTGCTATCAGGTAATCTTGTAACATCAACTTTTTTCAAATGCATCCACATAAGAATAAGGAAATACTCCCTTCTGACGAACTAAATGAAATTTGGAATGTTCAGAAAAATATTTTCTAGTTTCTATACATTGATTGTATTGCAGATACGAGTCAATTTTTTTAACGAAGAAGCCATAAATCTAAACGATTCTACTAATCTTAGCTTCATAAATAGCTTCTGCTTTTTTCCATTACAATTGGTTACATCATCCAAGTGCACTTTTTTCGAAAAACTTATATACTTTTCTTTGTTCTGTTACGTCTACTTCTTCTTTTTTTAAAACAATATCCTTTACAAACATGTGACTGTGGTAGTAAGAGTGATTGTGGAAAAAAAATAGGTACAAATCTTGGGACTTTGTAAATTATATTACACACCGAATGAGCTGGACCACGATATAAACCAGTAAGATGTTCGTGGTCGTATACTTTATCCTCCATGATTAACACTTTCTCGCAAATGTGACAATAATCAGCGTTGATGTGTGACAGTTGTTCCAAATCGGTTAAAGAAGACATAACTGTCTCGTTTGACAAATAATTGTTATAAATTCCAATGATGTCATTTTCAAGTCTATTCATAAATATTTTAGCAGCATCTTTTCCACAAAACGTTTCTAATTTCGACAAAGATTAGTCGTAACTGCATTTAATATAATAAACAGTTGTGTTCATAACATCGTACTGTGCACGACAAATTATTGTCCATATTTATGTTTGCTTCTACGTTTTCTAGAATCGGTTTTAATATTGCTTCAAAATCGGTATACACCACAAACGGCAACTTCATCTGTTTTTCAAAATTTTCGAATTGTAATAGGTTCGCTCTCACTGTCCATCCGTATTTATTGATTTTTGTCATTGTAGTTGGCAGAGTCACTTTCACTTTGTTACAATCGTCATTTTGATGCCGAATAAGATTCGTTTCGTTCGAAAAATGCACTAAACATCCTTCGCAAATATATTTTTTGTCTGTTGCGGGATTCTGGCGATGAAATTAATCGAGATACGTTTTTGATCCAGCAGTAATGACTGTTTTCATTATCATCAATCACAAGCAATAAATTTACGTGTCGCGATAGTTTTTGTTCACAAACGTACAAAGTGACAATAGTCATTGCTTAAATGTCACTGTTAATGTATTCGTTAATACCATACACATTTATCGAAATGTTATTTAATTTTTCAAACGCAGGTACGTTGCACAATTGCATGGGAAACGTTAATTTAGAATAATTTACTTCGGTTTCCCGGTAATCAGCATAGGACGTAGTTCTTTGTGGTAAACCTGTTAGTTCGTACAAATCAGACGTTACGGCCCATGCGATAACAAGCATTGTCAGCATTTTGAACATTAATCACAGCATGCTTTGCTTTAAAAGCATACGGAAAATCAATATAAGTCGATCCTTTTATTGGATTATATTTGTTCAAGTTAATTTCCATATACATAATTTCAACTAAAGACCATCCTAAATCCCTTTCTTGAAATTCTGACATTTTTTAATTAGCTAAGTTTAATTTCTTCCAAAAACACTTCATACGTATCGTATAAGTTGGACGCTATACTAATAATCTTATTTTTAGTGTTAAACGATTTTATTTCTGTATCCACTTTGTTGGGAAGAAATAAACCGCAAAACATTCCATATTCACTTTTATAGATCCATGCACACGAATAGTGTTTTGAATGAGACTTAAAGCTTTTTCTCGAATAACAGCCAAATTCGTCAATATCCACAACTTGTCGATCTTCGCTAATCCTGTAACTTACTTGTCTCCAAAGGCACCAGCTATTTTTTGTACTCCATTATCGATGGCAGTAAAAGCTATTCTTTTATGAGCCTTGCTTCGTAAGTGCGCAGAGTAACACTGTCTTCTTACGTATTCCTCACATAATTCGCACCACGCGTCATTCGATCTATGACCACCACCAGCTTCTACTTTGAGTCTCTTTGCGGCACACGCTGACATCTGATGTCTCTACAAACTATCACGACGCGTAAATGCTTTTTTACAATTGTCACATTCCATTTTTGCAAAAATTAAATTGCATTGTTTCACTATTAAACCACAACTCCAACTAAAATTGTACTCCGTTGAACTTAAATAGTAGCACCACACTCGTACACTAAGTGGAGAGAGTACTTATTCTACATATAAGTTAATACAAGTTTTATTTGGATTACCAAATTTGTTTTAAAATTTTTTTTTTATTTAAACAACAATTTTATCTACGTTGTTACATTAGTATCAAAAACTAGTATCCTATTTTGATTCACACTTACTGTATTTATAAACTATTTTAGCTAAAAGGAAATAGTGGCATTAACTCTTGCGACGTCTGCATTTCCTTGAGTATAACTCTTCTGGGGCGAGTTGAAAGACTGTCCTCGGGCTTTTCATTGTTAGTTAAAGAAGAAGTCGACCTGTTTATTTTACATCTATTTCTATTCTTAATTCTATACTTATACAATACAAAAACATTTATTGTTATAACAAGAAAAATCAGTAAATAGTGAGAAAATTGAATTGATAATGGTATTTTCTTTAATTGTACTAATGTTTCTTGCATAATTTGCTTTTTAAAATTTTTATCTAAATTGGTTTTACTTAATTTAAAGCTTTTTTAATTAACAATAATATTTTCAAAATGTATCGCTGAAATACTGGGTAAATTCATTTCTTTATATTTTTGGTCTTTACGATTGTTATACACTTTATTGTCAAATTCAATTAAACAATTTAAGGGTAGTTTTATTAAAGTTTTTCTATGTACATTAAATGCTCCTTTTGTTTTACACTCGTATTTAATTAAATTGGTCTTGTCCGTTATTAACAAGTAGTTAGCATCGTTTAATGGTTTAAGCTCGGTAACGATTTCTTCTACTTTAACTATTGTACAATTATGGACACTATTTTTTAAAATGTTATTCACACACTTGTCACTAATTTGTTCATTAACACTGCTTTTAATTATAAATCTATTATCAACTTGTAAATAATCTGATACACAAATTGATTTATTGTAGGACCATGCTAGGAAATCACATTGTTCTAATACGTAAGTTTGGAAATGAGGTACTTTAACAATTTGATACAATGTTAGAATCGTATCCTCCACTCTACCGATATTACAATTCTTTCGGCATCTACTCCAATTTTTACCGTAAGAATCGAATAATAATAATGATTATTTATTAAATTTATAACACCATTTGGATATAATTTTTCAAGGTAATTTAATTCTTTGTTTATTTGCGGAGAAGGCAATAAATGGGTGTAATTGATTTCTAAAACCTAATATAATTGATTGTTCTAAATCGTTTACAAAACTTTCTACTTCGTTAATATTATTCTCTAAAATAGAAAAGGTTTCAAGTATTACCATTGAATAATAAATGTTATTACTCAATGGTATTACTAAGTATTGGTTAAAAGCGTTTTTCAATTAATTCTATATTATTATTAGTATTGTTAATTAGAGGTTCGATCTAATTCAACATGTTTTGCAACAGGGTTGTTTTATAATTAATATTATTTATAACGTTATTTTTATTTTCTTTTAATAAGTTTAATGCGCTGTAAATTTCCTATCTTTCGTCATCGTCCATTACTCCAAATAGCCAGTTAGCTGTATTACCAATAAAATTAAAATGGAATCTTTTGTTTCTATTAGAGATTATAAAGTTAGTGACTTTTGTGAAAATATTTTGGGTTTGTTTGTCTGCTTGTTTTAATAACTTTATAACATTAGCGTCATGTTCTAAAATGTTGATTTCAAGTTGCTTATCATGGTGAATTTCTTTAAATTTGTTTGAAATAAGTTCGAATTCCTCGAGAGGGCGCCACTAGTGAAATCAAATGTGATTTTAAATCATCTTTTTTAGCCTTATAACGCAAAATTTTCATAAAAACTAAAGTTTACTTTAAAGAGTGTTCTTAGCTTTTGGGGCTAACACTGTTTTTATAAAAATAGTAGTTAGAATAAGACCACAATAAATTATTAAATATTGAAAATTTCAATTTTTTTTTTACTTTATGTAATTTAAAATTGAACCATCTTCTGTCAAATTTAGTGGTTTGTAACATATTCCAAGCTACAATGCTAATTTTGCTTATTAACGCTACAAATCAAGATAAATTAGTTAAATTTATTGCAGAGCGAACCTAGCGGTATATTTGTAGAAGTAAAGCTGTATAAAAGTTCAACTACTTCTCGAAGGGAGCGCTGTAAATTGGATGTACGTATCTCTATATTATTTGATGATTTTTACTACATGAACTTCCGCTCTTTAGTGATAAACAATGTATTGTTGAGATAGTATTACTATGTATTATGTTTCATTTGTTTGTAGAAGTGTAGATATATGAGAAATAATTCGAATTTAAATTTACGTTCTACAAACTAGTAATGACATTAAAATTTAACTTCAGTATAGGCGATTTAATTTATGATTCAAGCGCCTCTAGCGGCAAAGAACGAACTAACGTTGCAATGATAAACATCATAATTACCTTTATTTCAATAGTATTTATACTACTTGTTTTTGTGTTGTTACAAGCTTTTTCTGAAAACCAAAGCTTAATTTATGTACTTTATAACCTTTTTTATAGTTTGATAAGTTTTTTCGGCATTACATAAGATTTACTAGTATTATTTGTGATTCTAAATTAGTTTGTATACAGGTTAGAAATTGCATTCACTAGTCGTTTTACTGTTTATAGTTTTGTGGTTTAGTTTAGTGCTATAAAACAACACGATAATTACTTACAGCTCAATTTACAGCTAGCATAGTTGGATTGGGCTCTTAATAGTTCAATTAGTCACTAAGAAACATCAATTTTACTTTACATGTAGGTACACTCATTTTGAAAATAATCGAGACAAGAAATTTTTACAAGTCCAAACAGTATATCTACTTTAAAGAATTGTTTTTGTAAACAATGCCAGAGGGAACATGACCATTGTATGTATTGCTTGTAATTTAACAAAGAAAATGCTTTATTCATTCCTTCACTTAAAGTCTAAAATTATTTAAAGTGCAGTATTTTCCGATTTTAATAAAATAATTAATAGCAGAGTTGTATTTTTGAACTCGGTTTTAAAAACTCTTTTGAAATAATTCCATACTAATTACGACATTAATATTTTATTAATGTAAAATATGAAATGTAAACTGATAATGGATATGATTATTTATGCATTCTTGCAATCGTGCGGGTACGGATGCTACCAGTGCCTGAAGGTAATTGTGGTCTATGGCATCATACGCATCTTGAATCATCTTGAATTGCAACAATTAGCTGAGCGCAGTGGTGCAGGATGAAATTCGGTGCTTGTTCGTTCCTGATTAGATGTAAGACTTGAGACGAAACGTTTTCAATAATATTAAAATATTTAAAGTGTAGTATTTTTTGATTTCTATAAATAAGTTAATAGCAGAATTGTATTTTTTACTCGGTTTTAAAGTGTCTTTTTAAATAATTCCATACTAATTACGACATATATGACCAATAATACACACCTATATTATAATTTGTCATTGTCATTTAATTACACGAACATTATTGCATTACTTACTTTTGTTTTCACAAAACAGCATTTTCTTATATTTCCGTTAAAAATTTTTGATGTAATTTAAATGATAAAACTAGAATTAGCAGAATAAATTCAATGCGTGAATGTCTAAGTAGCTATTGACCAAATACCTTAGCGAAATTCCGGAAACGATTAAGTCCAAGTGTATTTAATAATAGAACTGATAAAAGATTAATATTGTTTAGAATGTTTAACAAAGCACCATTCTTTCAATCAACAGTAAGACATAATTACCATTAATTTGAATTGCATTCAATTACAGGTTGACGCTTAATGTAAGATGCAAAGAAAACTTGCTCTGTAAACATTATTCTAACATTAATATCAGATAGGTAACCCGTTTACTAATAATATCTTATAATATGGGCCAGTTTTAAGTAGAGTTTTATTTACTTGAAAATGATAGCAAGCAAAGTATTTACATTTTCTAATTCATCCGACTTTTTAACGAATAAAGAAATTAATTTAGGATGACACATAAAAAAAGACAGTTTGGGCATCTTAAGACGCAAATGTTTTAAGATAATTTTCTCTTCTCATACACTGCATAATATGGTAAAGAAATGACGTTGGGGAATTAAAATAATAATCATTACAATATAATTGATATAGCTTTTTAATGAAATACCGTTTTTTGAAAACAAAAGTAGTAGTCATTTATTATAAAATATAAACTAATAATGGGTATGACCCCCCGGGTAGCATCCGTACCCGCCCGATTGCAAGAATGCATAAATAATCATATCCATTATCAGTTTACATTTCATATTTTACATTAATAAAATATTAATGTTGTAATTACTATGGAATTATTTCAAAAGATTTTTTAAAACTGAGTTCAAAAATACAACTCTGCTATTAATTATTTTATTAAAATCGGAAAATACTGCACTTTAAATAATTTTAGACTTTGAGTGAAGGAATGAATAAAGCATGCTCTTTGTTAAATTACAAACAATACATACAATGGCCATGTTCCCTCTGGCATTGTTTACAAAAACAATTCTTTAAAGCAGATATACTGTTTGGACTTGTAAAAATTTCTTGTCTCGATTATTTTCAAAATGAGTGTACATTGTTTTGTCATGCAATTTTTTTTGTAACAAAGTGATGGTCAGCTCGTTTACTTCGTAGTGTTTTGCTTGCTATTTCAGTTGTAGTTCTAACTGTGAGATATTGTATGGAAGGCAAATGCAGTGTCGTAGCCCTTATTTTTTAACTGCCGGGCAGTTTGTCTGAATGTATGTAATTTTATCATTGGTGCTAATGTAGAATTATAATAACAACTAAATATATACTTGTTTGATAAAAATAATGTTATATTTAAAGATGTTGCAAACAAAGTTTCATATTTTTTTCTAACAGATTTGCCAAGTTATAAGTTCACCACCCGGGCTGCATGTTGTTCAACAAGTTTTTCAGTTCCATAATTGTTAATTATGTGCATTTTTTCCGAAAGATACTTAAGAACACAGCAGAAATTCAAAATAATTCAAATTGTCGCCGCGAGTTAGCGTATCGCTTAGTTTGAATCGCCTATTGCCAAAATAGTTTTAAGAAAATATAAACAAGTTTTGTAAAACATTGCAGCCTCTTCAAAAAACCGATTGCAATCACAATCGTGGATCATAAAAAATTGTCAAAATCATCGATTGCCTATAAAATAACTATCGTAAACATCGATCCCTTATAAAGTAACAGTAGCGATTGTGGAAAAAAAGCAATACTCATTGCTCTGTCATAAAAATTAAAACAAACTAGCGCGAAATGACCTTAGGAGCAACACACAGATGTTCTTTAGTAAGAATAGTAGAAAAGAAATCATATTATTTTCTGACTATTTTAAAAACGGATTACTTCTCTCATTTACAAAAAGTAATATGGTTTTACCTAAAATATTTACTTTTACTTTAATGAAATGTATAAGGTAATTCCTTTTTAGTACGTTTAGTACTCCAATATCGTAGAACTTTCTTTTTAAAAGCCAGTGAGCATTAAAAATTCTTGTGAGCGTGTACTGTATTCTTGCAGAATTTATAATCAAAGTCATGTGTCATATCGTATTCTACTACTATGCATAAGATAAACAGGTGGTAGTAGTAACATTCCGGTGTAATCAAAAACAATTTTTATTTGTTATGTAAGTTGATCCTCAAAACATTTGTGAGCGTGCACTGTATTCTTGCATAATTTATAAAGCGTACTGTGGAAATGCTCAGCTTAAAGTACACTCAACCTCTTGAAGACGGGGATAGTAGTGTCTACAAAAACTTGTGTGCAGATAAACCATGCGGGAATGACAGTTTAATCAAAAAAATTGAATACAAGAATCATCTTTCCAATTCTACAATTGTAAAAACGATTTCTGCTCCGGGCACACAGCCTTAAGAATGTTTGCTGTAATAAAAATCCCTTGATAAAAAACTATCGTAACAATGATAGTCGTGCGATAACGAACATTCTCAAAAAAATAATCGTAATTACTCCCACCACTAAACTTTTTTAATTTTTGCGCCACCTGGCTTTCATTAGTGTAACTTCTTTATTTGTAAAAAATTGCAGCTTTTACACATTTTATAATACTGTTTGTTGCCTACCTGGCTCACAGTAGTATAACTTTTTAATTTTAATAACTTCACCGTTAAAGCAGCACCTACTAGAGATTACACTCTAAGTGTAAATATGGCCGACGAGACCCCGATCTTAATTTCATAATTAATAAATTTAAGTCTTTATGGGATAACGTAAAAACTAATTTATGGTTAAATAAATGATTTCCTAGCTCTAATGGTAATAAATAATTGTTAACTTCTTTAATTTGGATTTCTTCGTTTGCTAGTGCTAGGGCCCGGATTATAAGGATTATCATCTTCGTCCTGCAACAACATATACTTTTTAGACCTTTTTACTAAATCTCTTTTAAGTTTTGTGGTCGTATTTTTTTATTGTTGAATGTGATAGACGTGTCTGTCACATTTTGTAACTTTATTTTCTTTGTATGTTAATTTGTTTCTTTGAGCGTTTCTTCTAACAAATACATTTTCTTCTATCGAATGTTTTGGTTGTTTTTGTTGTACTTTTTCTTTGGATTTTATTATATTGTCTTTTACGTGCTGGTTAATAAGATTCATGGTTTTTTTTCTCTCGTTGATGTAATCTTCAGTGATTTTATTCGTAGTTTTGTCAAAAGGTAAAATATTTCTTTCGCTCCCGTTAATAATTTGAAAAGGTGTAAATTTTGTTGTCGTGTGGATGCTGTTATTGTACACTATTACTGCCATGTTCAACTGGATTTCAAATGATAGGTTTGATTTTTCCATGTTTGATACTCTCAGTGATTCAATTAATGTAGAGTTAAATCTTCCTGCAATTCCGTTTGCTTTTGAGTTTTCCGTGCTAGTTTTGTGATGTTTGATTTTATGGGTATTACGAAATTCGGATATTAAATTATTAGAGACATAAATAATGTTAAGTGTTCTAAAATTGTTTTTGAGTTTCTATCGGGCAGTAAGTAAGCCTGTGCATATTTTAAGAATGCGTCAATTATGGTTAAAATTATTTTTCGGTTAATAAATAGCAAATCTGAATGTACTGTTTGAAAGGGTTGGAGTTAGTGCCACGGGTAATTTTTGTGGATTACGGTCTATTTTAGATAAGTTACATATTTCGCAATTATTAATGTATTTTGTTACTTCTATTTCCATATTTGGCCAATAATACAATTATTTGAGCGAATTGTAAGTTTCGTTTATTCCTCTATGCTTTGTTTTGCCAGTGTGGTAATATTGTATGTTACTAGTGTTTATATTATTTCCTTTAAAGTATTTAAAATTTGAGTGTCACTATATCCGAAAGGTAAATTGCAATAAATTTTTTTCTTTGTGTTTCCGAATAAGTTTATATTTTTTATTATCGCGTCTGAGGTATTTTGATGGATGTCAAATATAATTTGGTTTTTTGCTATATTTAACGATGATTCGTTGTAAGGGTATATTTCTATTTCTTCTGTTGATATGTGCACTGTATCGTTATCATCTAGGTGTGATAAGTTTTTAAGAATTTCGTCTAGTTCTGCTATATCTGCATCTGTGGGTCCATCTGCGTTTGCAATTAACGTATCGAAGTCTATTTCGTTTGTGTACATCTCTTTTGGTGGTCTTGATAATGCGTCTGCAACGTAATTTTCTTTTCCTTTTTTGTATTTTACTTCGTAGTTATTTTCCATCTTGTTAATTTTAAATTAGCTTCTTTTAACGAAAATAACCATGTGAGAGGTTTATGATCCGTTTCAATGAGAAAATAGTTTCCATATAAGTAAGGTCTAAAATGTTTGGTTGCCCATACTATTGCCAAAACTTCTTTTTCTGTTGTACTGTAATTTTTTTCTGCGTCGTTAAGCGTTCTTGATCCATATGCGATAGGGTGATTTTCTTGAGTTAGTACGGCTCCGTTATAGGCATCTGTCGTTAAAGTAAATTGTTTGTTCATGTCCGGGTATTTTAGAATTAGGTCGTTTACTAAAAGCGTTTAACACTTATTTATTGTTTCTATAAATTCATCGTCAATTTTAATATCTGTATTTTTCTTTAGTTTTTTTGTCAAGGGACGTGTGATTTTGGCAAAGTCCTTAATAAATTTACGGTAATATCCAATTAGTCCTAAAAATTGTTTGATTTCTTTTTGATTTCGTGGTATTAGAAAGTTTTTGATTGCTTTGGTTTTTAATAGGTTAAGTTTAATTCCATATTTGGTGATTACATATCCTAAAAATTCCGTTTCGCGTTTACAAAATTTATATTTGTCTAATTGTAGTTTAAGATTATGTAGTTGTAATTTCTGAAATACTTTTTCTAACGATTTCCAGTGTTTTTCTAAATTTGGTGAAAAAATGATAATATCGTCTAAATAACCAAGACACTGTGTATTTATTAATTCACTAAATACATTATTCATCATTCTTTGAAAGGTTGCTGGTGCGTTTTGTAGTCCAAAGGGCATGCGATTAAATTCAAAATGTCCGAACTCGGTGTTGAATGCAGTTTTCTGTTTTGATACATTTTCCATTTCAATTTGGTGATATCCTGAAGTTAAGTCTAATACACTGAAATACTGAGCTCTTTCTAATTTATCTAAAATATCCTCAATGTTTGGTACGGGTATTTATCGTCTATTGTTTTAGCATTTAATTGTCTGTAGTCGATTACCATTCTAGTTTTCTTTATTCCTGATGCGTCCGTCTTTTTGTTAACTAAATATACTGGAAATCCCCAGGGTGAAATACTTGGTTGTATTATTCCTTGGTCTAACATTTCTTCTACGTGTCTTCTGATTTTTTCTTTATTTATAAAAGGTGTCCTATAGGATCTTGAAAATATGGGTTCCTCGTCTTTTGTGTTTATTTTGTGTTTGACTAGGGGCGTTGCCGTTAATTTTTCTTCTGATGTTTTAAATATGTCGATGTATTTTCTACAAACTTTAATTATCATGCGTCGTTCTTCGGAATTCATGTAGTCCATTCTGATTAAATTGTTTAGGTATTTTAATTGTGATTCTTGCGAAAAGCAAAATGGTTGTACGTCATTTGGGTCAATTGTTTCTTCATTTAAGTCGCTAAGATGTATTTCTTTATCTGAGTTTGTTGGATTTTCTACCACTAAATTTACGTTTCCATTGTATACGTTTTATATTCCTTCACTTATTTTTACTTCGTCGATTTCGTTTTCGGATATAAGAATGTCTTGATTAGGTTTAGCGTATGATAATGTCATAATTTGTTTAGTTCTGGGTAGAATGTTAATTTTTACTGGTTTGTCATTATATAATGTAAAATTGTTTATACCTACCAGCGTAAGTTGATTATTTTGTAAATCAATATTAAATTTTTATTTCTTTAAATCACCGATACCTATTAATACGTCAAAAAATTCGTGAAAATTGAAGACAATAAATTTAAAATTTCCTGAGTTTTAAAATCGTCAAAACATGGAATGGTTGCCAAACTTTTAATTGTAGTAATTCCCTTCGCGGTATTTATTTTTATATTTACTGGTTTAGTAGAATCTAGATAATATTTTGAAATGATTCTAGGGTCAATAATACTAATTTTGCTACCTATATCGATTAAAATTTTTAAAGGTGAGTTATTTAATTTAATGTAAGGTAAGTGTTGTGTCAGCTTGATTCGGTTTTTAAGGAAGTTTCTAAAAAATTTACCTCTGGTTCAGTTTCGTCATATTCATTAATTACTTCGTCATTTGTAATTGGTTCGGGGTTAATTTGGTCTAATTGTCCTAAATTGACAGGGGGTAATACTGATTAGTTTCTTCGTTAAAAATCACGGATTCGGGATTAATTTCGTGAAAATAATTTTTTATACTCGAAATTCCTGACATTGGACTGGGTTTTGGTAAGTTAATGTTTTGGTTAGGTTTAAACACATTTGAAGGTGGTTTATGAAATTGGTTTTGTTGAAATTGGGGTCGATAAGTGTGATTTGAAAATCTATGATTAGAAGCATTTGTTAAAAATGGATTAATTTGTGGTTGGCGTGGTTAATTTAAGTTTTTATAATTAGAAATATTTTTTAAAAGTGGATTAGTTTGTGGTTGCCGTCAAAATATTTTACTGTGTATTGAATGAATTTACGTGTGATTGATTTGATCTTTGTACAAAATTTAATTCATCTTGAGCATGTGACAGCTTGTTCTAAAGTATTGGGTTTTCTTAAACGAATTTGCATTGCTATTTGATACGGGATTGTAACCAAAAATCTATCTAAAGCGTTAGCAGCAAGAAGTTCTTATCTAATAAGTTTATTCGTTAATTGTGATAAGTTTAATTTTGCTATTAATTTTCCTAAAGAAGTTCTAATCCTATGTCCGTATTCAACTAAATTTTCCGATTTATTAATTTTAATATTATTAAACTCGACTGTTAATTGTTCTAAATCTCTAGCATCCGAAAAGTGTTCAATTATCGCGTTTTTAATTTGGGGTCAATCAGTTAAATCGTCGCGTGGTGACAAAATTTCTGAAGCTTTACCTCTAAATTTAGAAAATATTGCGGCTCTAATTACGGTTTGTACTTCGGGTATATTTTGGTAACGTGTGTACATATATATTTTTGCATGTTAAACAAAAAGCATTTATTTAAGTATCTTTACCATCAAATAACGGTATCGTATATCTAATTCTTTTTTGAATAATTGATAATTGACAAGTGGGTTTGTCATGTCTTCCGCTTCTAACGTTAACGAGTCTAATGATTCAACTAGATCGTCCGTTTTGGTGTTTTTATTGTTATTTAATTTCGCAAAAACAATTTCCAATTAATGGAGAATATAACAAAATATTTTAAGGAATTACCTTATTTGTTAAAATTAACAATGTGAGAACTAGCTTTCCTACCTTTTTGTGTGTGCGTTGTCTGTTGACGTATCCTTCAACCGATGCTGCGATGCACCTGGTTGTGGTCATTTCGGCTGCGTTGCGGGACTCGCACTTGGTGTTTCTTGGGTGTTTGCCGTTGATGTTTTCCTTCAACCGATCCTGCAATGCACCTTGTGGTTGATTTGGGCTACGTTGCGGGCTTACACTCGTCGTTGATTTGGAGGGTTGTTCTTTGTTTACTAAGGAATTGAAATTCGCCGGCCACGTCACTGTTTACGATAAACATTTTTTTCGACACTTGACCGTGTAAACTTTTCCGTTTCGATTAATAATTAATCTTTTCGGAATCTTACCGACTGCACCAGTTTTATTTGGATTGCCAAATAATTGTTTTTAAAAAGATTTATTTTTATTTGAATAACAATTTTATCAACGTTGTTACATTAGTAGCAAAAAACTAGTCTCCTATTTTGATTCACAATTACTGTATTTATAAACTATCTAAAAGGAAATAGTTATATTATCTCTTGCGACGTCTGCAAGTCCTTAAATATAACTTGTGAATACGTATCTATCTTTTTCTCTTTATGACCGCATCATATTTTATTAATTTCCAATAGCGACATCTCATCAACAAATCTATTTAACTTAAACCTGACAACTCTCCCTTAAACTAACATGTTTTCTTTTTTGAATGGCATTAGATAAAATTTATAAGTATATATTGCACGTGAAATACACACTATGTTATCGCTCCTGTTTGATCTACTGTTAAATTTTATTCAAGATACGTGCTTTAACTTTTGTAAATAACGACAACGCCAACGTACGATATCATTGAGTTGTCCGCCAGTATAATTAATCTTGCCTTGTATCTTATTCACTAAAATTTTTAACGTGGATACTTCCTTGTGAACCGTGTAAACCGCTTGCACTATTTTTTTTATTTCTAAATTGCACTCATTCATAATTATTTTGTTGAATCCTCCGCTCCTCCTTTCTTTCGAAGGTGATTCTCAAAATAGTAGCCACTGATTTCTCAACAACAGCCGCTGCAAGTTCGGTTGCCTTGTACAAAGAGAATGCCCATTCACCAGCAGCTTTTTGACTACGGAAGAAATGAATAACCTTTGTTTGATAATTCTTCGAGTCTCAGAATGTATAGTTTTCTTCGTAGTTCCAGTCATAATATGGATAACTTTAAAACAAAACTTACATTAAAATTACATTTTATTGAAACACTTGTAAGTACATATCTGTATTTCACAAATAAAACAACAAAATAGTCTTCAAAAAAACTGATTTTAATAAACAAGAGTAACACTGGAACACAATAAAATAAATTAGTAATTATTAAAACGCACGCGAAAAATGTCAACTGGAAACTGTCATGTCAACCACATTTTACCAACTTTATACTATGAATTACTACCCTCAAATTCTCAAATATGATTGGACAAATTATTTATCGCGTCAAAAATTTCAAATCAATATTTTTAGTTGACATATTTTCCGACTATCTTGTTTGCAGAGTGGAGCTGTACTTTATTTTGATGCAACAGGTTGTGCAATGTAATTGTGTTATTATATATATTTATAAAAACCTTTTTCTATACAACAAAATAAACTTACATAGCCCATCATTTTAACTGTTTTTCCTATAAATTGAAAAGCTGGTGTGTTTCTAATAAGTTATAACCATATATCTGTAACAAAAGAAATAAACTGCTAAACTGTTACAATATATTAATAAAAAAAAATAAACAGTGCAACAAATACTTATTTTGTTAGATTCTTTAATGCTAATTGATTTGTTTTACTTTCTTGACAATTTGAAAGTAGTTTGTACAAAATTTCGAGATCATAATGTTAATCTTTATGACTGTACATTTTTTTAGTATAGCCGCATTCTTACCGATATTTTTTGTAGAAGCCAGAAAAAAGTTCTTGGAAAAAATTAAGGAAGAAAACTTTTTTTCACAACATATTGTTATTTAATTGCAAATAATTTATTTTCTTTAATAAAAGTACTCGACTAAATCTTATACTAAAGTGTTTCAAACCTAGAACGATTGTATTCCAAAAATGAGATTAGTAAAACGGCCTTTATAATTTATATACAAAAGAGTACTGGTTATTTGGTCAATGACCTTCCAAAAAAATTGTTTTATTATTCATTTAAAATAGAAAACATGTATCGTTGCAGTTTGCTTATTCCAAAGATAGATAAGTTGATTTTAAATATAAATATTTTATTAAGTCACAATGCGTTTTCAAGTTTTAATATTGAAATGACTCTCTTGCAGCATTTATCACCAACCGCCAATGCAAAAGAGTAGTCTGCAAATACTACATAGTAATGTCATATCTTAAACACAGCATACCCTAAAGACAGCATTAGTAAACTTTTCTGAAAGCGCGATTGAAAGTTTATCTACTATTATACAATATACTTATATAACGGTTATATATCTTGTGCAGTCGTGGAAAAAATATCGATAGTTTGCTTTCGATAGTATCAAAATTTTAAGTTGAAATTTAACTTTTTGAAGAAATTGTGCACGTTTTTTTTGGTTGGTGTAAAAGATAAAAGGTGCCCGTTTGTTCGCGCTTTAGTTACCAAAACTACCAAACGCCAAAATATGTTTTAGAATCTTTTAACTTATGCTCCTAGGTGTTCTCGCTGTCAATCCCGTAAAGACTGTATTACCAATGATCTTACTGTCTTTATTTTTATTTTATTTGTTCTAGTGTAGAAATTCGCGCTTGTGATCACAAATACGCAATAAGAGTAATATCTGTGAAAACATTATTTTCCTTTAATGTCTTGATTTGTAAAATCTCTAGCCTTTGATTACAAATAGTCGTCCCTACAGTAGCCGCCTATGAAATTGTAACTATTAATTATGTGTAGAGAGCGGAATATATGCAAAGTGCATATAGATGCATATATTGCATATTTTTGCTTATTTCAAACAACATTGCATATTTAAGCTAAACACGATTTATTTTGCATATTCTAAAAATAAATTAATATGAAATTTTAAAATTTCACTGTTTTACAATAAATTAGGTCGAATTTTATAAGTTAAAACGGTATAAATGAACTCTGGACTTTCCTGTTTCTACCTGAATAACAATGCGACAAAAGATTGCATTACAATGTCATTGAATTTGTTTCTGAAATTGAGGGGTTTTTCAAGAAAAAGATTATTAGCTTAGTATTCAAAATACGTATTGTTAAATAATATTTACGTAGAAACAATTTCTAAAAATAAAGTAGGTACGTACCTGCTTTAAAAAGGCTAATATAATTTTTACCGTTTTCCGAAAAACATTTGTTTAAAGTAAACGTAATATCGTGATAGTGATTTTAAAGTGTTTTGTATATTTTAAATTAAAATATGTCTACCATTCAAAAAAGTGATTCGATGAAGTGTTTTCCCGAGTTAAAGTTAAGTGGAGAGAAACTATTTTGCAAGGCCTGTTCTAAAATATTTTGACATGTCATTATCTTAAAATTTACGTAGGTATCAGAATTTCCTATAATATGCTTCTTCGCATCAGAGCAATTTCAGAAATAAAGTTCAATCTGTCACATTTTTTCACGTTTTTTAAAAATCTAATATTTGACTGAGTGGACTTTAAAAATTCCTGTTTAGTTTAGTAAATTCGTCAAATTGTAGCTTTTGTTCCTATGAAAATTGATTTCTCTTTGGTGCATGAACATTTTTTTTTTCTACAGATTTTCTGTTAGAAGAAGTTTCAAGTCGACCAACATTTAAAAACAGTGTCATAAGTTGAAGTTAAAAAAATAGCATATGTATTAAACATAAATGTGTCTATTTAAGATTTTGTTTTATTTATGAGTATTTTTAATAAATATGCATTTGCATATTTAGGAAAATTTAGAAAAAATAGCTGCATATTTTTAGCAAAAGTAATGCATATATATGCGCATATTTTGGTAATGCTTTGTTGCATATATTCCGCCCTTTAATTATGTGTAACAATTTCCTTCTCTTTTTGCGTATAAAAACGATTTAAGCTTAATTCTAGTAAGTCAGCCATCGAGACCTTGCTGAAACGCATTAGCTAGTAAGGTTGTGTAACCGTATCAAGTATTACGTAACTACATAACCTTCCTAACACCGGATAATTTTTAAAACAGGGTGGGGTCTACGCAAACCTCAATGTTTTTTTCCTTCAAAACAAATATTTTCGTTGAAAGTAGACCTCAATGCGTGTTTTTTATTTAGTAGAATTGATATAAATGGTTTTTTGCATAAAAAAGTAATAAAATGTTTAATAAGCGTACATTAGGAAAAACTAAAAAAACAGATATTTACATTTAATTTTCGTAATTATTACACACAGTGACCGTTCTTCCATGTGATGGACACACATTCTTGTTACAGTGGGAACATTATGTTTTGATTTTTTGTCGTTGCTTTTCCGGAACAAAGGGCATCTTCCTTTTTTCAGTTAAACCGTTTTTTGTTGTGTTTCGTTCTTCTGGTTTTCGTGTACGGTATTTCCAATTGTCTCTAGTACTGCAGTGAATCTACTTCTATTTAATTTAGACAACCTTGGCCCTATAATAGGGTCACTTATCTTATGTCGCAGATGAAGCTCTAATAGTTTTTTTGCTAATTGTAAGAGAAAGAGTCGCCTTCAATCTACATATTGCCGATTTTGCTCCGAATAAAATTTTGTTCAAACAAAAGCATTTATGGCCGCAACTTTTAACTACAACTTTTATACTAAACTCAATTACTCAGAATTATTAGACAACAAAGAGCAAATAAATAAAGGAAAGGTAATAAGGCGACTTTGAGTAATCCTTGCCTAATAATAAATTAAAAAAATGAAAAACAATTATCAAATTCGTTTGTAATTCGCATACTTTGAGACAATTACATTTTATTGTAGTTAAATTATAAGAAAATATGTAAGAACTTTAAAGAAGATTAACGAAAACGTATTGAATACATCATTTCTACAATATTTGACATTAAAATTGTACATACACCTCTTACCGGGCAGATTTTCTACAAAATTCGGTTATACACTCAACAATTTTATGTCGTTAGTTCTTGTACGTAAAGCTATAAAGGCAAATGTAAATGAATCTCAAGATATTTCAAAAAAATTAAACGCATGTATTAAGAAAAGTATGAGCCTTTGAGTCTGCGCAAACCCTATCCGGTGTTAAAAAGGTTAAATATTTTTAACCGCAACGAGTTAACCAAATGTATTAATCAAATAATAAAAACTAAATCTGTGTCGTAAGTTATTTAAAAGTGAAAAGTTAAAATCAACAAATTCGTGAGTAAAAACGGTAATTACTTTTAAGTAATAAAAACAAGTAGTAAAGGCAACAGTTATTTATACAAAACAAATTTAACTATATTGTAATAATTTTTTTAAAACTAATTTATTTATAACGAAATATTTACACGTTTATAACTACACGGACTAATTAAATCTAACGATATTTAAGAAAAACACTTACCGTAATTTATATATTAGAATCACTCGAAAAATAAGGTCCACGAATAACTTCTGTTTATCTAAAATTGACACTTGTTTACATTAAGAGCGCGTACCTACGTTTGAAAGCCGTTATATTTATCTTAACCACGCCTTAATCACTTATTTATTTAAACGTCTTCTTAATACTGCCGACTATGAATAACTGACCAATGGTAAACGTTCTGGAAGTTGACAATAAGTTCGTGAACGTTCTCAAAGCTGACAACAACTTCGCGAACGTTTCACTGTCCCCTTCTAAAGAATGTTCTCTCCTAGAACAGGAAACTGGATGCGACACCGGTAGAAATAATCCTAGTAATAACGGCAGCTCTCTTCAGTTCGGCATCTTCTTTGACCATAAAAGTAGCAGTCAATGGAGTTTTGTTGTTTCTCGGTTGTAACCCCGAACCTACCCTTTCCAGAACCTCCGTGTATGCTCATAAGCCTATCAAAGTATATTCCTTCGACTTGATTTCTGGTTCTGCTGGTTATTACTCTAGTTCTTGGGTAATGTGGTTATCACCAGCAAAGGAGGTTAGACAATAGATGTAGATGTAGACCAGTATTGGCTTGCTTTTGGGTGGTTTTCGGATGCTGTATATGACGTCATTGCTTTGCAGCTTCGGCAACAACACGTAATATACAAAAGTAGTTAACTTGGAAATCTTGCTAGGTTTGGATAAATTTGAACAACCCATTTTAAAATATTTCACTCAGAACGTAGGTCAAGGTGTCACAACAGCTGATGTATTATAACGATACGAAATCCTGGAATGCAATTTTTAGAAAGTTGTTTAAATAACGGTTTAAATTGCGCGTAGACTTTCACTCACATCGTAGGTTTCCACCAAGAGAGTATAAAAACAGCCACACAAACTCGAGAAGAACACTCGCCTTTTAAAATCCGTTTCCGAAAGATCCTTTTATCCCAAATATCGTTCTCTGCTTTCCGGTAAACCGAACCTGATTAGTATATTTACCGTAAACTTTCAATTTGCTAACGTGTCGCGACATATAATACTCACCAGATTGCTATCAAGTATTCATTAAAATTATCAGTTATTTTCCCCGAGTTCACAGTGTTCATTTATTTTCATGTAGCATTGAATTTTACGTTAGTGACCTTGATTTTTCACTTTGGTGCTTCTGCTCCTAATTTCATTACTAGTCCGATTTACGTTCGCTTAATTAAAAGTTGTTTGCAACAACACCCCACACCTGTCTGTAAACTTTGGTAATGGTAGGTGTCGTAGTTGTTAAAAGATTTCATTGTCAACGACTGTAATTAATGGAAACCTGAAGATGACTTTAAAGTATTAATTAGTCGTAACAATTGTGGTTGTGTTAAATAAAAAATATTTAGAGAAGACAAATTATTTAATTCCAGAAAGTGGTTTAAGTGAAAAATCAAGGTCACTAACGAATGAATACATAAACTTAGAAAAAACAACAGGTAATCTTAATGAATACTTGATACTAAATACTGCTACATGCCAAATCGTAAATGATATTTATTGTAATCACGAATGAGACCCACATAATATAATATTATGCGAGTTACAAAAAAAGATAAGTAAATGCTTAACTGCATTTAAATGCTTTCTTGCTGTCTTCAGCCGGGGGTCATTCCGCTTACTCAGTACTTACGACATTTATCATTATCTTCACACGACGTGTGTGTAAAACACAGATGCTGGAATGCACATTTCTTATCACAGATGACAAACTTTAGTCGTTTTTCTTAATTAATAGATAATACTCATTTGTAAAGGACAACATCGTTTTTGTTTCATAATGACGGTGGTACAAGACATAAAAAATTAATACCTAATAATAGTATACACGTTTAAAATTTAAATTTAATGCTCGTCCTCAGCCTTTACTACAAATTCGACAGACCAGTAAACATACAAAAATAAAGAAGTCAACAATAATTTTAAAGAATCTTTATGATTCGTTAGATTGGATTTGTGGATTCGATATAAATAATAGATTTTACTGTTTTGTATGTTCACTGTTCTCATATGATTCATTAATCATTATCATTTAAAAGTAATGTTACAGATTTATAGCATTTAAAAGAAAAACTAAAAAGCACTCGTTATCGCCAAATCTTATGAAAAATTGTATGAATTGTGATCAGCTTGGTAGCGTTAATATTCGCTTACAATTACACAGCGCTTGCCGAAAGTCTATTAAATACCACAATGAAAATGTTTGTAAAAATAAATAGATGTATTAAATAAAACAATTGATTGACTTTACCTATGACTACAGTGGAAAAAAGCGACGTTTCTCTACGTTATAAAAAATTAAAACGTTTCTATGCTAAGCACTGAAAAATCTTAGAATAAAAACACAGTAAATTTTAATGAACTTGTTATTGATCATTTTGGTAACTGTAAAGATAGACGAATATCCTAAATATAAATCGCGTTACTGTAAGAATGTTTTTTTAAAGCTTTTTGCGATAATTGCCTTTTTTTTAAATGACCCTCTTGTATGATTGACCATCAGCCGCCATTGCTTGATAGCAATCTGGTGAGTACTATGTCGCGACACGTTAACGAGTTGAAGGTTTACGGTGGCTGTTTATTTTATAGCTCGTCCAGTTACATAAAGTTCTTGTTGGACATACAAAAATCAAATTAAATTAACTAATTACGCAATTTTTGGGCCGGGATTACCCAACCACGTAAAGATCGATAGTTTTAAGCAAGGACCTTTATGTAATTATCAAGAAATCGGCGTCAAGAGAATGCCTAACCGCACCGGTATTAAAACTCTTATGCCACTACCAACAGGAATAAACACTCACTGAGTATAAAGTGCGAGACAGTGATGATTCCAATGAATCGACGGTGAATGAATGAAGCAGGTCCAGGTGAATTGCAGCGTCATCAACAATACAAAAATTACTAATCAGCTTTGGTTTACTGGAAAGCAGAAAACGATACTAGGGATGAGAGGATCTTTCTGAAATTAATCTCGGAAGGAAAGTGTTCTTCCGGAGCTTGTGTAGCTGCCCTTATACTCTCTTGGGTTCCCTCTTGGTGGAAACCTACAATGTGAGTGAAAGTCTACGCGCAATTTTAACCATTACTTAAACAATATTTATTAAAAATTGCTTTCCTTGGCTGCTAGTGCATTTCACTTAAGTACGCTGCCAGCATTCTGACTACGGGGATGACCACAACAGCCACTTGCCACAACGGCCACCCGGAAGTGTGGCCACCGACGCCAGATCTGAAAATCGACTGCCGACACCAGTTACAGTGACCTCTGTGACTATAACAGCCACCTCTGCTCGTAACCACAACGGCCACTATAAACATAACGGCTACCTATTTTGTCAACCACAACGGCCACCGCCACCACAAAAACCACCGCGATCATAACGACTACCAATTGTCATTCATCATGAGTTTCGATGATACTTAGTTCGCATTTCTAGCTTAGTGGTGTCTTTTTCATTTTCTCTTGTGGTCATCCATTGTCAATGTAAGCCTGACAGGTAGTATTTCAAAGCTTGCAAATCGTGCTTATTAGATATATAAATATTTTTTATTTTAGTTCACTATTGGAAACACAGAATTGTACAAATTTGTGTTTTACATATTGTCGTTTAAGTTGTAGGCAAATTAAATAATGGGTTAGGAATCTAATTAAAATGCCTTCAATTTTATATGGCACATGGATTCTATGGATGTATAATCAAAACAAAAAAAAATTCTATACGATTGCCATTGAAGTGTATCTAAATACCGCGAAAATACCGCATCGATTAGTGTTTTCAGCTATAATACCCCTAGAGCATTGATAATGCCAAGATAAGTTTGTCAAAGAGACTGTTGAAAGCGCGTTTCTTGCTAATTACATTAAAGAAACAAGCTTATAACATTCTCTGCAACAAAATTTTCAGTATTTATCAATGCTCAAAGTGTATTCGGTAAGATAATTTTTTACTACTTTCCAAATAGAGGAAAGGAGTTTGGTTCCAGAAGAACTAGCGGGGTGTAAAAAGGAAAGAAAAGTGATAGACAACATATACATATTGAGACACTTAACGAATAGAGAGCTAGAGAACAAAAAGGAGAGAGTTGAGACAGGGATTCCCATTGAGCCCAAGTCTGTTTGCGGTATATACGGGAGATTTAGAGGAAACAATGAAAGGAAAACAGATAGGAGAGATAGTAGTAGAAAAAGTAAAGGTGTGGTCGTTGGCGTATGCGGATGACATAGTGTTGGTGGCTAAAGAGGAAAAGGAAATAACGGAGATGATGAAAACGTTGGAAAAATGGAATACGGAGAAAACAAAAATAATGGTATTTAGAAAAGGAGGGGAAAAAAGAAAAAGAGAGGAGTAGAAATAGAGGAAAGAAAAAGTGAAGAAATTCACATACCTGGGTTGCACGATGAAGCAGAATAATGAGGAGGGGGAACACATAAAGAAAAGAGTGAGGAAGGGAAACAGATTAATAGGATAAGCGTGGAGTGTGGAGGAAAAGTTGCTTGGGGTGGAGATAGAAAAAAGAAGGCTGCTGTTTGAGAAGCTAATAAAAAGTGTGTTGATTTATGAAGCGGAAATATGGGGGTGGAAAGAGTATAAAGAGGTAGAAGAGATACAAGAAAAATACTGGAAATGGGTATTAGGGCTAGCCAGAGGAACACCGGAGTAAATTATAAGAGAGGAAATGCAGGCAGAAAAAATAAGAGTAGAGACAGGAAAAAGGACTATAAAATACGAGGAAGAACCGAGGGAAAGAACCGAATCCAAAATACTACAGGAATGTTGGAAAGAAATAAAGGAAAGAAGATTGAAGTACGGGCAGGATTAAGGTAAGAGGGAGTAAGGGTAAGAAAGGAAATAATAAAGAGAGATAGGGACATAGAAAAACAGGAAAGATGGACAAAGATAAAAGAGGGCAGATATAATGTGAATTATAAGAATATCAAAACAGAAGGGTGCCAGAATATCTGAAGGGCAAAGGGAATAAAAGCAAAAAAAAAATGATAGCAAGGTTCAGATGTGGGAACGAACAGTTAGGAAATAAATACTGGACAAAAGAGGAAGAAAAGATGTGCAGACAACATGGAGAAGAGACGGAGAACCTTAAACACATGAGGAACCAATGCAGAGAATTAAGAGAAGAGGTTAAGAAAAAAGAGGAAATCTCAAACAAAGCGGAGAAGGAGCGGAGTGGATGGAATAAGTATGGACAGTGCCGGATTAACATAGTGAGGGGCCACAACATCGTGATGGGGCCCCTCTAAAGTGACCCCCCCCCCTTTCTTCCAAAAAACAAATTACTCAATGAGAAAAAAAATGAAATACAATTATAAGTAATACATCTGTAGGAGGAACTGCTTATATTAATAATTTTCCTTTAGATATTATTTATAATGTTTATCACAAACACTTATATAAACATTGTATTAAATCTTACACTAAATTAATACCAATTTCAACAAATTCTAACAAATTTTTTTCGGTTCCTTTTATACCAGATTTTCTTATTTTTTTTTTAAAATTAAGTAAAGGTAACGATTTCAAAATTTCTTTTTCTAATGAAATATCTCTTCGGAATCTTTTTTCTTGTAATTTTCTAAATAATAATAATAATTTAACTAAAAGTGGAGTTTACAAATTAATTTGTTCTTGTCAAAAATTTTATATTGGTATGACACAAAGATCTTTCCAAACTCGACTTAATGAACATCTTAGGTATTTAAAAAATACTTCAAAATATATTAATAATCCAAATTCAGTGAAATCTACATTTGCGCAACATGTTTTAGATAGTCGTCATTCTCTTTGTTCTTACAAATTATTTCATCCTTTTAACAACATTAATAACAAACAAATTCTTGAATTACAGTTGATTTATATTAAAATATCAGATAAAAATTTTTTGTTGAACGATCAAACCAATTTCAATTGTGATTTTAAACTTAATTTTTCTTAGATTTGTTTCTAAATTGCACCATCTTCTTTTTACTTACATTTAACATTTTGTAAAACTTACATTTTTTATTTTTTTGAATATCTAGTTACAATTTCTCATATTTGACATTTTTCAAAAAATGTAAGTTTTTTAAAAAATTTTTGTAATTTAACTTTTTATAAGTTGTTAATAATATTTTTGTAGTTTTCTGAAGATGAGCTTTATAATTACAAGCTCGAAACATATGTTAAATACATTTTGAAAGATTGAATTTTTTATTATTGGTAGACTGATACTTTAAATAAATAAAATTAAACTTATATACTACTTTCCATGTTTTTTGATCAATTAATTCAAATTAATTGTATTTTATGGTATATTTTCTAAAAGAATTTTGTTAATTTGTGTTTACAAAATACAATTGCGTACAATCTTGAAGAATTAGTATAATATTTGTGCAATTTATATACCTTGTTTATCAGTCTTTGAATTTGTTAATTTCTGATGCTACTTCCAGCAGTATACATTGTAAATTTTCTTTTGGAATTTTGCAACGGTTATATTGCTTATTTTTTGCATTTATCAAAAGGTAGAAAATTATAAATAATCATATATTACACTTCAACTATTATGCGAGTTTGAACAAACTTATAATTTCTTAAACTAATTAGTGCAAATAACTACAACAAATCAGTATCTGAAGCTAAAAATTTATTACATTCATTGCAACGAATGCAATTTATTTTAGGTTTATTAGTGTGGTTTACAATATCACCAAATTCTTTCAGGAAAAAAAAAGTTCTTAATTCTGGTTTTATTTTCGTAAATAAACATAATACAAAGTTGAGAATTTAAGATCAACATTTGACTAGCCAAAGATGAAGTTTTACAAATACCGATAGAGTAATTTTGGTGTTGTTCTCAATATTGGGATTGATACTGTTATTACACAAATAGACTAAAGTTTTAAAAATATACACAATAATAACGCTAATTTTGCATTAATCACGGATGTAAAAACATCCGCACAGATTATAAAATGTTTCCCCAATTTAGACGCATAATTTCCAAGGAAACAACAAAATGCTTTTAAAAATTTTTTACCTCTTGTGGTATTATACTTAAAAACAACTATGAATGTAGTATTCTCGCGATATTTAGACACACTTCAATCACAAGCGTTTTAATTATACGTAGAAATATCTAAATATCCTGTTTAAGAGGACGATCGCTGCAGTTTATCCCGATAGATGACACAACATGTAAAAACAGTATTAACTTTGCGACTAGAAAACTCGTTAAAAACAAAAAATTATGATTTAGTGATAATGTTGTTTATATTTTAATGTTTACACATCAAATCTAAAAAGTGCAACGTCGCTTACACATTTTTTTAATTACACATTCGTGTATGTGCCATATAAAATTGAAGGCATTTTAATTTGATTCCAAACCCATTAATTAATTTGTCTAAAACTTGAACGACATAGTTTATATGTATTTGTAACCCAAGTCGTAGAATCGCTCGGTTTTTTTCTAAATATTGAATTAAAACTCAAATTAGTACAATTCTGTGTTTCCAATGGTGTAGTAAAATAATAGTCGTTTACATAAAAGTCAGGAAAATATCACATTACTGAAGAGGAGCTACATTGAAATACGAGACACTGTGTGCCGAGTATTTTAAAGCTCCGATGCCGTCGCCGTAGCCGTTGTGATCGCGGTGGCCAATGTGGTCGCGGTAGCCTTTGTGGTCCCGGTGGCCGTTGTGGTCGCGGTGGCTGTTGTAATCGCGGTGGCAGTTGTGGTCTCGGTGGCCGTTGTGGTCGCGGTGGCCGTTGTGGTTGACAAAATAGATAGCCGTTGTGGTTACGAGCAGAGGTAGCCGTTATAGTCACAGAGGTCGCTGTAGCTGGCGTCGACATCAATTTTTAGATCGGGCATCGGTGACCGTTATGGTTTCGGTGGCCGTTGTGGCCATGAAGATAGGTGGGCGTTGTTGTCACGGTGGCTGTTATTGCCAAAAAAGCAAGTGGCCGTTGTGGTCATGACTATAACGGCCACACTTCGGGGTGGCCGTTGTGGCAAGTCCGTTGTGGCAAGTGGCCGTTGTGGTCTAGACCCCTGACTACCAGCTACAGAATACTTTGCCAGTATAGGCCAATAGGTTTGTGTTTACTGGAATAGTGATTTGGTTTCACATAATTATTATTGATGATACCATTATGAGTAACAGTAACTTAGTAACTTCCGATAAGGTAATATTACATAGATACGATACTTACCTGTAGCCCACACTTCACAGTACAGCCCTATTATAGTTTAGATAAAAGCTACAGCAAGTTATAACCCATAATAATAATAAATTTAAATTAAAATTAATTAAATTAAATTACAAATTATTTTGCCTTTACACGACAATTGCAAATCAACTACAAACCTACTTTATAAATTCAAAAATCTGAAAAAGAGAATGTAAACATTAATCATTTTCTGTAGTATTCTATTAATCATTTGGAAAACGTATTAACATTGATAAGTAAAATAAAAAAATATATAGGATATGTTTTTATATGTACGTACACTCATTTTGAAAATAATCGAGACAAGAAATTTTTACAAGTCCAAACAGTATATCTACTTTAAAGAATTGTTTTTGTAAACAATGCCAGAGGGAACTTGGCCATTGTATGTATTGTTTGTAATTTAACAAAGAACATGGCTTATTCATTCCTTCACTCAAAGTCTAAAATTATTTAAAGTGCAGTATTTTCCGATTTTAATAAAATAATTAATAGCAGAGTTGTATTTTTGAACTCAGTTTTAAAAAATCTTTTGAAATAATTCCATACTAATTACGACATTAATATTTTATTAATGTAAAATATGAAATGTAAACTGATAATGGATATGACTGAAGGTAATTGTGGTCTATAGCATCATACGCATCTTGAATCATCTCTAATTGCAACAACCAGCTGAGCGCAGTGGTGCAGGATAAAATTCGGTGCTTGTTCGTTCCTGATTAGATGTAAAACTTGAGACGAAACGTTTTCAATAATATTAAAATATTTAAAGTGTAGTATTTTCTGATTTCTATAAATAATTTAATAGCAGAATTGTATTTTTTACTCGGTTTTAAAGTGTCTTTCTAAATAATTTCATACTAATTACGACATATATGACTAATAATAGACACCTATATTGTAATTTGTCATTGTCATTTAATTAAACGAACATTATTGCATTACTTACTTTTGTTTTCACAAAACAGCATTTTCCTATATTTACGTTAAAAATTTTTGATGTAATTTAAATGATAAAACTAGAATTGGCACAATAAATTCAATGCGTGAATGTCTAAGTAGCTATTGACCAAATACCTTAGCGAAATTCCGGAAACGATTAAGTCCAAGTGTATTTAATAATAGAACTGATAAAAGATTAATATTGTTTAGAATGTTTAACAAAGCACCATTCTTTCAATCAACAGTAAGACATAATTTCCATTAATTTGAATTGCATTCAATTACAGGTTGACGCTTAATGTAAGATGCAAAGAAAACTTGCTCTGTAAACATTATTCTAACATTAATATCAGATACGTAACCCGTTTACTAATAATATCTTATAATATGGTAAGTTTTAAGTAGAGTTTTATTTACTTGAAAATGATAGCAAGCAAGGTATTTACATTTTCTAATTCATCCGACTTTTTAACGAATAAGGAAATTAATTTAGGATGACACATAAAAAAAGACAGTTTGGGCATCTTAGGACGCAGATGTTTTAAGATAATTTTCTCTTCTCATACACTGCATAATATGGTAAAGAAATGACGTTAGGAAATTAAAATAATAATCATTACAATATAATTGATATAGATTTTAAATAAAATACAGTTTTGTAAAAACAAAAGTAGTAGTCACTTATATAAAATAAAAACTAATATAAACTAATAATGGGTATGACCCCCTTCATTATTTATGCATTCTTGCAATCGGGCGGGTACGGATGCTACCAGTGCCTGAAGATAATTTTGGTCTATAGCATCCCACGAATCTTGAATAACAGCAATTAGCTGATCGCGGTGTTGCGGGATGAAATTCGGTCCTTGTTGGTTTCTGATTAGATGCACGACTTGAGACCAAACGTTTTCAATAATATTAAAATCGGGACTTTTAGCCGGCCATGGCAAGATGCGAAGGTTATTTCTACGGATCGAAGTCTGCACGATCCTTGAAGTGTGTATGGGGGAGTCATCCTTAAAAAATAAAAAAAATTAATTAATACTGGCTAACGTAATAATTATACAAGTTACTGTTTTATTGCATTGCAGAAATTAAGATGATCATGTAATAATCAAAGACCAATGGCAGACTGAGCATAACAATATTTGTTGCCAAAAGGTAGTTGAGATCGGGCAAGCTGGTGCTATGGTTAGTCTGCCACTGTAAAAGACACTTACTTGTTGAAACACATAGTCGCCTTCAGGATACAGCATTTGAACAGATGGTACCATTCATCGCGTAAGATGTCCAAGTATGCATTAGAGTGCAGGCGCCCTTCAATACTCCAACAAACTCCTGGACCGCGGTAGCTTACCCACCCCCACGTGTTTACTGAGAAACGGCCGCTTTTTTTACAGGGACTAATATGATTTATATCGTAACGAGTCCCTCTTGACCGAAAAATTTTTACAGGCCCATCATTAGAAATTTGAAACGATTTTTCGTCGCTAAAAATAACGCTTTGCCAAAACTCTACGGACTCGTTAACGTAGCGTTGAGCGAATTCCAGACGAATTCTCTTGTTCCTTTCAGTCAGGATCTCTTTAGACGCCGCCGTATATCTACGTAAACCGCTATCTCAAAGTCTTAGAAGAAGCTGTGGAAACGCAGCCAGGAAACCCTGTTTCTTGAATAGCGTTTTCAGAGTGGAAAATGGATTTTCTCTAACGTGGTCAACTAAAGCTATATTTTGAGCTTCTGTTGACACTTTCGATCTAGCACTACCAACGGCTCTAGCAATCGTATACTCGCGGTTCCATTTAACACGCACACGACCCACGGTTGCTCTTGAGACGTTCAACATAGCAGCAACTTCACGAAAGGTACAACCTCGCGATAATTCCGCAATAATACCTGTTTTTAAATCTTCAGTAGCGTGAGCAGGCATCTTCGACAGCAATTGAAATAGTATCATCAATAACAACTCATTATTTATATCTTTTTCACTATCTGACTCCCCCCATCCCCCAAATCTAGTAGTAATATCTAATTGCTAATTATTATCCACTACCTATGCGACTGCATTATTGCAAAAACGAGTGAGGAAGTTCATACGATTTTTTGACGAATAAAGAATTAGGGTAATACAGATGTAATTCTATACTAATTATGACATACCTATTTACCAATAATAGACGCCTATCTTGTAATTTGTCATTAATTATGAATTATTTACCTAAAGATTTTCTGACTAACTACTTTTGTTTTCAAAAAACTGTATTTCATTAAAAAGCTATATCAATTATATTGTAATGATTATTATTTTAATTCCCCAACGTCATTTCTTTACCATATTATGCAGTGTATGAGAAGAGAAAATTATCTTAAAACATCTGCGTCTTAAGATGCCCAAACTGTCTTTTTTTATGTGTCATCCTAAATTAATTTCTTTATTCGTTAAAAAGTTGGATGAATTAGAAAATGTAAATACCTTGCTTGCTACCATTTTCAAGTAAATAAAACTCTACTTAAAACTTACCATATTATAAGATATTATTAGTAAACGGGTTACGTATCTGATATTAATGTTAGAATAATGTTTACAGAGCAAGTTTTCTTTGCATCTTACATTAAGCGTCAACCTGTAATTGAATGCAATTCAAATTAATGGTAATTATGTCTTACTGTTGATTGAAAGAATGGTGCTTTTTTGAACATTCTAAACAATATTAATCTTTTATCAGTTCTATTATTAAATACACTTGGACTTAATCGTTTCCGGAATTTCGCTAAGGTATTTGGTCAAAAGCTACTTAGACATTCACGCATTGAATTTATTGTGCCAATTCTAGTTTTATCATTTAAATTACATCAAAAATTTTTAACGGAAATATAAGAAAATGCTGTTTTGTGAAAACAAAAGTAAGTAATGCAATAATGTTCGTTTAATTAAATGACAATGACAAATTACAATATAGGTGTCTATTATTAGTCATATATGTCGTAATTAGTATGAAATTATTTAGAAAGACACTTTAAAACCGAGTAAAAAATACAATTCTGCTATTAACTTATTTATAGAAATCAGAAAATACTACACTTTAAATATTTTAATATTATTGAAAACGTTTCGTCTCAAGTCTCAGGAATGAACAAGCACCGAATTTGATCCTGCACTACTGCGCTCAGCTAATTGTTGCAATTCAAGATGATTCAAGATGCGTATGATGCTATAGACCACAATTACCTTCAGGCACTAGTAGCATCCGTACCCGCACGATTGCCAGAATGCATAAATAATCATATCCATTATCAGTTTACATTTCATATTTTAGATTAATAAAATATTAATGTCGTAATTAGTATGGAATTATTTCAAAAGATTTTTTAAAACTGAGTTCAAAAATACAACTCTGCTATTAATTATTTTATTAAAATCGGAAAATACTGCACTTTAAATAATTTTAGACTTTGAGTGAAGGAATGAATAAACCATGTTCTTTGTTAAATTACAAACAATACATACAATGGCCAAGTTCCCTCTGGCATTGTTTACAAAAACAATTCTTTAAAGTAGATATACTGTTTGGACTTGTAAAAATTTCTTGTCTCGATTATTTTCAAAATGAGTGTACGTGTAATGAATATGCACAGTGACAAATTCATACGATATTTGCTAAATCGAAGATTAAATGTAATTTAAATACATATCACTAGTATAGACCGCAGAAGTTCTGACGTCACAAAATGGCTGTAAATCAGCTGACGGGTAAAAACATTCGGAATGTGTATTTAGTTCCTATTTAGTTTGTATGTATGTATTGTATGTAGCAAGTAAATATGGCGTCAATTAACTTATCAGCTATTGCGGAACTATTTTCTGATAAAATTAGTGTTCTAAAGAAAGAAAACGTTGATGGAGCTGATAAACAATATTTCTATGAAGAGTTACAAGTTTTAAATAGCTGAGACCATTGGATATTCTTTTGTTTTTGAACGGTTAATATATATTACAAAGTTGATTTTAACTGATTATCTCTATTGAAGATTTTCTGGATTTTATTGGTAGCTTTCTCCTGAAGTTACAATATCTTTTGATGAAGTAAAGACATCTTCAAATATCCTCCGCATGTCACAAAATGACAATGCAAGTGCTTTGAAAGCAAACTTGTTTGAACATTTTAAATGTTCAAACACGGATATATTACGTATTGCGGAAGCTACGACGGGACAAAACAAAAATGTCTTTTGGCATGAAATGTGGTTAGGCAGACTTACTGCAAGCAGTTTTGGAATTGTAATTCGAGCTTGTGTTAGAAACAAGTAATTAAGAGTTTAAATCAACATCTACACTTCTAAATAGTTTTATTTTTATATATACTTACCATCCCTATATTCCACTTTGCTAGGAAAGCAAAATTTAGATAGAGTTAGATCCATTCAATTAGGTTTAACTCATGAATCTACTTCAATAAAATAATTTGAAACAAGGGAGCAAAAAATAGTAATGCCTACAGGTTTGTGGTTACATGAATGCGGTTTTCTCGATGCTTCGCCTGATGGCTTTGTGGATGCCGAAGCCATCATTGAAGTAAAATGTCCATACAATCACCAAAATTCTTCAATTGATGACATAAAAAATGATGAGATTTATTGTTTACATGAAAAGGGAAGGGAAAATCATCCATATTTTCACCAAATTCAGGGCATTTTATGTTTAACAAATAGATCTTAATGCTATTTTGTAATTTGGACTCCATCAGCATATATATTAATAGTTATTGAAGAATACCCTGATTGGTTGTCGAATTTAACAATATTACATAATTTTTATAAAGAAAAATTACTTGATAAACTGTTATCATAAATAAATGTTTATTAATCTAAAGCTACAGTTTGTTTAAAATATTGTTCAGATTCTTTCAACAAGGTGTGTTGTAAATTAACAAGAGTAGCACAAGTTTGTACAATTACGCTTGCATGCTCCCTTATATTAGGCATTATAAAATCTAATATTTTAAAGTTTTTTAAGCGATTTATCACTCTTTCCACATGTATTCTTGCTTTTGCAATTTTGTGTGTAATTAGAGCCCCTTAAACAGTTAATTGGTAGTTATGTAAGAATGGTAGTATATTTAACGCAACCTCCAACTCATTACATATCTTTAATTAAAAAGTGTTTGTCTGCTAAGACTAAATCTCGTGCGTGTAAGCGATGCAAAACGCGACTTTCTTTTGTTATTCCCTTATATGACGTGAATTCTGGAAATAATTTACTCACGTATGTAAATGTTGCATTAGGAGCAATACCAATAAGCGCCTTGAAAGTATGTCTCTGTTTATAAGGAGAAAAAAACATCTTTTTCAATTTAAAGGAAGATGGAATTGCGACCTCTATTTCAGTGCAGTCGAGGACTATTCTGCAATTTGGAAAATAACGAAAGCATGCTAGTACCATTATTAAGTTCTTCTCCCTGCAAGGAACAGTTTCCATCATGCCTTTATATAAAACTTCATGTAAAGCATATAAATATGTTCTTACAAGATTTTGTATTGTCGTGTCGCTGACTTTAATACGGTATGCTAAATCAAAAAAGTGTAGTTTTACTAACGGAGAAAACAGTTGTTGCACATAGTTTAAAATATCTACTTTCCAGTCGCAATAATGCGTTAATTGTTTTTCATTTATTGCATGATTTTTTATCAAGTTATATTGACAAACAATCTTAGTTAGTCTGAATTTGTGGTTTCTAAAATCAAGGTTCTTAAAAAACGTGATAATGCACAAAATTAGCAATGAACTCTAGTAGAACAAAACCGTTTTTTAAATATTACAATTTTTTTTTTAAATGCAGAAAACGTTTTGAATTTGGCACAAAAATGTTTTTTTACCACTACACAAAAACTTGAAATTTCCGCGTACAACAAAAGAATTGGACTCTTAACGATTTGTTAAGAAAATCACAAATTTTAAGATTTAGAGTCACCGGAAGGATTTGAACCTAGGATACTTTGATTCATCGTCGTAGATAATAGAAGACCACTTGATAGAATACACCGCGGCGGATTACTTGTAAATTGCTTAGTTAAAATAACACAGAATAAGTGAGGCATTTCTTTCAATTGACCAAGACAAATTAGCCAGAGTCGTGCTTTCTTTCGTTAAGCGTTTGGCAGTTTGTAGAGAACAAAATAATGGCCTATTTGAACATTTGCTTTGAACACTTAATATTTTCAATACATTTACATTCTAAATGCACGTAATTATTTTTTACATTAGACCAATACAATTTCAAACGTAATTTTGCAGAATTTAAGACTTCTAATTCATTTTTTGAGTTTGAGTTTTGTGCAGTGAATTTCTTATTTAAATACCTACAAACATTGATTTATAAATTTTTAAAATATCTACTAAAATTAACTCAAAACAAGGATTCGTCGTTTCATTATTCTATAAATCTGGTTGAAAAAATTAAAAACAAAGCAAAAAATGGTTTTAAAGTTTTACGAGTATAACCACAGTAGCTAAATGACGTTAAATCACTTTTTTTCAATATGTAAAAGAGTTTTGAGAATAGTAAGTAAGAGGAGAGATTGCAGTTTTCGTACGTATATTATTTCTGATTTGCACTGCCGCCGCTGAGTGGAAATACCTTAAAAAAATTTTTTTGGTGCGGTAGGAGCCTTCCAGTACCGTTAAAACAAAAATTAGAGAGACGCTTAGTGGCATCACATAGTGACCTCTATATGAAATTTAGTTCAACGTGTTGTTGTTAGGTGGCGCTAAAATCGGTCTGTATATATATATATATATATATATATATATATATTGGTAAAGTGTATAAAGTGACTTCCATTCTAGATATATATCGAACGTTGTCACTTCATATATAACGTAGTCACTTCCGATTTCGGAAGTGACAACGTTTCGCCTTGTTTTCAACGGATTTAGACACTAGGGGGCATCAGAAGCCTAAATTCAAAATTTGTGTTGGAAGTCACTATGACACTTTATATCCGCAAAAAGTGTCCGTTAGTTCAGGGTATATCCGCTAGCGCTGATGATGCTTGATATATGCAGGTACGGGCTGTTCGATGTGACTTCTGTTATTTAAAAGAGTACTTGTTACTTCCGACATGCGGCAACGTTGGAAGTAAAGCATAGCATCAATAAAACCATAAACACGTTTTAACCCAAATTTAGGGTCTGAGTAGCCGCTTAAAAACGTATCGACATTAAGAAAAGATAAATGCTAAAATTTACAAATGAAGTTTCTTCAATATTTCAGTATTAAAGAATAATAAAAAAATAATTTCTTAGACAAAATTATAATACGTAATAAAATTAACTGTTGTAACGTTTGTTTTGTAAAAAATGGTTTTAAAAAAATTCGGTGATTTTATACTTAATTTATGTTAGAATTAACAATAAATTAATGACGTGTTTTAGAATTGTTGCACGAATCAATGTTTTTAATAACTTTATTTTCAATTAATTGTAAGATGAATAAAATTTATTACTTGGTTTTGTGTGATTAAAACAATAATATTAAAAAAATTAGTTTAACTATAATCTATTTTTATTATAGGTACTTTTATAATACGTTTGCTTATTTTTACTTATTTATTTACAAAATAGAAACTAATATCTTAAAATTCAAAATTTTACAAATTTAAAAGAACACAAAGTCAATTGAAATAAGCTTCCATTATGTTTTATTGTTTGTTTAATGTAGTTTTCCTACGACACTATATGAAAGACGTCAATTTCACACAATTAAGTAGGCATAAAAGTTGACAATTACCTTCATCTGTCAAAAACCCGTGCGATATTATAACGCACAGTTATAACGTCACAGTTTGCTTTTATCAAGTATGTTACTAAAATTCTTGCCATAAGAGAAGAGCCCTACGTCATTATCGTATTCATATGAATCAAGATTAACACACTAGTCAAATTAAGTGTTAGTTTATTAGTTACAATTAAAAATTCAGTGTTGGCTATCCTGGTTAGTTGGTACCTATAAGAATTTTAATTTTGCTGTCACAACACGTTTAACCTTCAAAATTAATTTTCGCTTAATTTGAGATTACTAATATTAAAATAAATATTAATAAAAATGACTGCAATTTGTTTATGTTTGATTAATTATATTTATTAAAGTGAAATTTACATTTAAACATATGTAATTATTACATTTTTTGTAAAATCGAGTTATTGAAGTAATTTAAAATAAAAAAACCTTTAAGCACAGTGAAGTCATGTATAATACAGATTAAACGTAATTTTAATACATAAAACAACGAAATGAGCAACATCTTGAGTAACAATTGGTTTTATAAAAATGTTCAGTTTTAAAAACACTATGAACCTCATTTATTTTAATGATCACTATCTGAAGATTCCGATGAACTTGAATCGTTTAAACCAACATTAATAATTAAAGGTTCCACTGTAATGTCTAAAAACTTTTCTCGATTATACCACTCTTGTATTAGTTTTTCTGTATGAATCACACACTTTTCCCATACTTCGGAAGTACATTGTCGTAGTGCTTCGTTCCACATTGAAATTACTTTTTCATCTCCATACCCATCCCTACCAATGTGTTTATTATAATATGACTTTGCATGGGCCCATATTAGTTCGATTGGATTAAACTCGCAATGATAGGGTGGTAGTCGTAGCACTTCATGTCCGTGTTGTTGTAACAGTTCGTCCACTTCATATTTCTTTTCTTTCTTGTGCTGTTTAGCTATGTCAAGTAATTCACTTTTGAACATGTTAGCATCATACAAAATATTGTTTTTGTTTAGCCAAGAAATTAAATCAGATTTGTTCCAACTTGACGAAGGCATTTTTTCTAGTAACACGGAATGATATGATGCATTATCCAACACTATAATTGATGATTCTTTCAAATTATTAAGTAAACGTTCCACAATCCATTTTTTAAACGTTTCACCATTCATATCTCCATGATAATCTTCATGCTGAGATTTAGATGAAAACAATAACGAAGCATTCTTTACAAATCCAGATTTTGTACCGGCATGTACGACAATAAATCGTTTACCATCGTAGCCCTCAGGTTTACGTACATCACTTAACAAAACATGTTTGAGTTCGCTGTTTAGGGAATTCACAGTCACGTGTTGTTCTAAAAAAAGTTAGTTTTTAGAAAGATTATGAAGGTTGCTTTCATCGGAACTTACTGTTTGTGTACATCGTATACAACGTGTTTCTTATAGTCAGTCATTTTTGAAGATTCTGGCAAGTCTACAGTTTTTGACTTCCTTCGTGACCTTTTCTTTCCAGGACTTGATAACACTGGATTCAATTTGTGTTCAGACTTTATCCGCTTAACAGAAGCTAAGCTTACGCCCAATGCAGTTGACACTCTCTGTAAATAATTTATTGTAATGCAAGTTAATCATTTCTTTCTTTAGCTTACCTCTTGAATAGACGTTAATGGGATCAAAGGACCCCCATTATCCTTTTCTTGTTGAAAGTATGCAAGTAAATTAACCACCATTTGGCGAGACTGAGAGCGTAATGTTTTACCTTGTATAAAACCCGACATGTTTTTGTTCTAAAAAGAACAGTTTAAAATAAAATAATGCAAAATAATAATAACCAAAAAATACAAAACGAAACGAAAATGACAGCAAACGTTGTTTGACAAAACGTCAACTTGATTGAAGTCAATTGAATAACTTTATTCATAACGCATGCAATCAATCTTCCATCTTTGTTTTACACATAGTTTATGTCTTGCTTATATAATAGTCGGTATGTTATTTCTTACATCAGTAGCTAATGACGTAGGGATCTTCTCTTATGGCAAGAACTTTACTGAAATTTGTGACACATAGTAAGCGTAGTAAGCAGCAGTGTTTTTCGACATTTTTGGTTCGTACTTTCGTGCCTTTTTTGTTCAACGTGCATTGCCGCGTTAGTGCAGCGTACAAACATTTATTTGCATTTCGATCTTCGATAGAAGTGAGCAGAGAAGAGCGAACTTCCAATCGTTATTCTTCCGTACCTCAATGCAGTAGCTACTGCACAAAAATGATAAAAATGCATGGTTTTCCAACTGATTCTGTTTTAAAAAAAAGATGGCAAACTATTTTAAAAATCGGCAAGCCAATTACTAAGCGTATGTCTGTATGTTCGAAACATTTTTCGGAAAATGCTTATTGTTTGGGTAAAGTCGTAAAAATGTAATTAACAATTGTATTTCTAAAATATTATGCACTTTTAGGTTCAGCAACAAGGCAGAGAAAATTTTTAAAGAAGGGTGCTTTGCCTTCTTTAAATCTACCCAAGGGTTCAATTGAAATTAATTAAGGCCGACGTTTGGAGTACAAGGCCAATAATACATTGTCTTTTATTAGTACTAAACCCGCATGAAACGATATGGCTAGAACTTACGATTGCTTCCCCTTCAATATATGGTCTTTGTCGGTTTTGTATCTCAGCGCCAATATATTTAACTAACGCCACGAGAGACACCGAACTGGACATTATATATTACTGTTACTGAGTCTATTATTCTACAAACAGGTAAAAAGATGAACACTTAAGTACATACACATAAATTTGAAGAATGTTTCTAATCTACCTTTTAAAAATAAAATAAAAAACGTATTTACTGCCTTCAAGAATATTCAAGCATACAACGCACTCGATCATATAAATGATATCGTGGAAATGTAAGTATATCTCGCTAAAATTCGCTTTAAATTTTACTGAATTTTTCCACAGCTTAATTCATTTAATTGTTACAATGCATGAAGCAATGAATCTTTGCAATGAATATCACCAAAACGTCGCCATATTTGTATGAAAAATAGCGCCACCTAGTGTGTGATATTTTGCCCAATACAGGAGATTCCCCTCTAAGTATATCTTCTCTCTGAGTCATATCAATTTCAAAAACGAACGTTGCATATTGTGCAACGTGTGATAGCTGCAGAAAAAGATATTTATGGTGACGATAAGTTAAAACATTTGGTATTAATAAATTATAAATTGGTTTATATCGTTATGCTGCTATTTTATGTTCAAACTTGTGCTGACACTGTACGCCATTCAAAGAAATCCGTTACTGCCGTAACTATAACAAAGTTATTTTAGTATCTTTCTTATCTTTGCGTGCTTGCATCTAATTAAATTTCTTCGACCAGCAAAATCATTCTTAATATTTTTTGCTTTATTACAAAAACAACTACTACGTTTATATACGAAAATATTGTTTCAAACTGTAATAAAAACATTTTTTTTAACATTATTCCTTCTTTACTGAGTATCTTAGAAAATGCGTATGTAATTAAAATTTTTAAGTCAAACTTTGATTATTTACTCTGTTTAAATGGAAACATTCTAACATTATTTTATTTTGTATTGTACATTACTGTTTGCGTGCATCAAAAATTCTAAGAAAAATTTTATGTCCCTCAATAAAAATCAATTTCAGTGTCAGAGTGTGCATGCGAAGACCGGCGGAGTAAATATTTCTGCTGATAATGCATTACTATGTATCAAGTTTTTTTTAACAATTGTATAAAAAATATTTTTTGAGAAAAAATCTTCAGTGAATTTGCGAAGAAACTAAAAATGGCTCGTTTTATTTATGCTTATCCATCTCTTCTTGTGATATAGTCAAATAATATTAGGATGCTCTGTTTACAGACCACTGCCAGTCTTGTTTCCACATTTAGCAAGTTCAGTATTAAGACGATTATTCTGTTTTCCATCTAAGAGATTCCCAACATCCGTTTCTAGACTTACATCTAAAAGGCATTTATGCGTTTGACATGTACCTTGAGAGTTTATGTTTAACCTCCATATAGCATCACTGAGAAGGTAAGTGCCTTGAGTAGCCGCAACTTGTTGTTTCTAGAAATGTGGCGATTTATCCAAATTGGTATTATGCTGCTAGCTGCTGTTCTCCGAAGTAAAATGCAATATTTAATCTTTCTGGGCGATCCGCTATTTGCTTGTACAAGTAAATTTAAATATGTAAACTTCTCTACTTTGTGGTAGCTGTTCGGTACTGTGGTGGGTAGCAAGTTTTCTTTTCGATCTATAAACATAACCTTGGTCTCGCTCTTATTGATTGTCCTCTTCTTCTTCTTGATCTTCTATCGCACTACATACAGTTCTTATGTTTCTAGTTTATAGGTTTGCTTTCACGCCTGCGTGTTTATCACCTCCTCTCCTCTTTCAGACTAGGACTCCCAATAGATTTTGTGCATCTTTTTGTATTTCATCTTTCCATCGTTTTCGTAGTCTCCTTACTTGGTTTTTGCCGTGCATTCGGCTATTTAAAGTTTTTTTTCGGAGTCTTTAATCATTCATTCTGACGACTTGTTGTTTCTGGAGATGTGATTATCCTCCAAAATTGGTATTTGGCTACCAAGTATGATGAGGTGCTTAATCTCTTTGGATGATCCGCCATTTGTTTAAAAATAAACCTTAATATATAAACTCATCCACTTTTTGGAAGTTGTTCAATACAGTGGTGGGTATCAAGCTTTCTGCTCGGTCTATAACCATAACCTTAGTATTGCTTTTGTTGATTGTCACTCCAAACTTATTGTTTTCTTCTTCTATACGCTTCAGTAATTGGCTTATCTCTAGTTCAGACTTGGAACACAACGTAGTGTCACCAGCAAACTACCACTTGTTGATCTGTCTATCTCCAATAACTGCTTTATAGCATTTGTTGAATTGGATATTGAAAGAATGCAACCTTGTCGAATACCTTTAATAAGTTAGCACAAGTTCGATAATGCATCTTTATCTCTAATTACTGCTCTTGACTCAGTATACAAGTTCCTGATTAGGTGGGTGATATGTTTGGGAACTCCCATTTCTTGTATGCTGGTTCATAGTTTCCTTCACAGTCAAATGCTTTGTTATAACTAAAGAGCGGAAGTTGTGGCATTTGCAATTTTTTGCAATTTCTGCAATTTTTGGTGTTATTGCAATTTTTCAGCAATTTTCAACAATAATACAAATTTTCTTGCAATTTAATAAAAAAAATTAAATTACAAGTAAATTCTACATTTAAACGTATTTTAGCTTTAAGCTTTTCCCCGTTTTTCTTAGTAACAATAGTAACAAATAGCACAATTTTTGACTTCCATTGTCTTTATTTTTTTAGATAAATTAAGATAAAGTATACAATACGTTTCGATTGCTTGAAGATCTGCAATCGTCATATATGAATACTACTGTTTCTTAATAATAAATGAATATATACTACGTTTTGATTGCAGATACTCTAGCAATCAAAACATAGTGTATATTAATTTATTTTTAAGAAACAAATAAAGACAATGGAAGCCCAGAATTGGGCTGATTTGTTAAGTGCAACATTGTCGACCTCATTCAAACGAACCGTAATATCATAATCACATTATCTTAAAGTTTTGTTATGTCTTTAAAGCGTGTTACCTAATCATAACTTACGAATGAGATATTATGTTACTTACCGGCTTTTTCATTGTTTTTAATTCTATAAAGTTTTTGATAGTTTTAGACGTTTTGCACTAATTAGTTCAAGTAAATACGCAAATTAAAACGTATAGCACTAATCGTGAAATTTATGTAGTGATGAGAAAATAATTTTTGGTAAGTTTTGTGAAAAACTTATCTATACGAGTACAGACATATATACCGCAACTAATTGTATTTTAGTCTCTTTTATACTGCAATTTTGCTAGTTTTTAATGCAATTTTAGAAAATTTTATATGCAATTTATGGCGCAATTTTTGAAGATTTTTACTGCCACAACTTCCGCTCTTTAATTATAACTAATAAAGCACATTATTAAGAGTTGATTGAATTCTTTATTCTTCTCTATGAGTTAGCGTATGTTCAAAATTTGTACAAGCGTTCTTCTATCTTTGACAAATCCGGTTTGTTCCGGCTGTATCTAACTGTCTGCGCAGTACCTTAGTCTTGCATGGATGATATGCAGTAGGACTTTGTAGGTATCTGAAATAAAGGAGATGTTGCGGTAATTGCTCCAGTCTTGGGTAGACATTTTCTTATATAGTGTTATAAAAATGGATTCCACCCGGTCTTTGGGCCATGTTTCTGTGGTCTAGACTTCATTACACAGTTTTCACAAAATCCTTGCTTCGTTTTCTTTAGAAAACCTCAGGATTATTTACAGTGACTCCAACTGGTTCAGGTGCCTTACTGTTTCTCAGCTTTAATACTGTCTGCTCAATTTATTCCAAAATAATTTTTGGTACCTGTGCAACAACCATAGTTTCATTTCCAATGTGTTTATTTGAGTCTGGGCAAAGCTTTTGGCAATTAACCCTTTAGCATTTCAAAATGTTACTTGAATTTATTTGCACTACTTCGTGTTTCTTATCTGCGTGAACTTCAATCCTTTCACACGTCTTTGCAATAATCTGGTTCTTGTTTTGATCGACGGATTTTTCTTCTTATCTGAGCTTACAGTGGGTTGTACTAAAGTGTCCAGTGGAGGCCCTTGCCTTTTAGTTCTCTGTTTATAATAAGTACACTAAAAAATAATGAGAATGTTTTGTTTTTTTTCTATTTTTTTATTATTTTATATTTTATTATTATAATATATATTTTATTATTTTATATACTTTTTTTAATAAACTTTTAGTCTTCTTACAATTAATTTATTTTCAACAATTACACTACAACATAAAGTTTATTTAGATTTGATAAAAACCTTTAAATTGGTGTTTTTATAAGAAAAATCTTAGAATTTACAGTATGTTATACATTATATCACAAAATTCAAATTTTATTAAAACAATTAAAAATAATTTTTGAAAAAATGCCCACTACTTTATATAAATTTTACAGTTTTAAGGTAACAAAAAGAAGAAGAATTTAAAATAATTGATTATGCTCTAATAAACAAAATTTTGAGCTGATCATTAATATAAATTTCTTTATTTCATGTATAGTTCATTATAAATAGAAGTTAAAGTAGTTAAATATCATGAACGCATTACAAACTCTACTTCGAACTTCGAAGTTATATCTCATTTCTAAAAATAATTCTGCACCGTAATCAGTTCACGAGTTTGAAGATAAGAGAAGGACGCTAAATAAACCTAACGGTGACTTGCCTACTACATACGCTTAGAAGTCACATTCGATTTCTAAACATAGTTACGCAGCGTAATAATGACGTCATTAACTTAAAGATAAGGAAAGGACGCCGAATAAACCTAACCGTGAGCAAAGACGCTAAGCGGTACTATATCTTGATTTACGTTTATGCAGCTGTATATCGAAGGACGCCGTGTGACAATGTTTTTAGACCGGACGCTGAGCGGTAACAAAATTAATTTACTTCTTTGGGACAAAATACATAAGTTATCTATATTTAGAGCAGAAGGCAACAATAAGATAATTACAACAAAACAGAAGAACAAATTAGTAAGATTATTGTCTGAACAACGAAAACCACATCACATTCAAAAATTAGTAAAAAATAAAACTGTTTATAATTTATCAAACATAACAATTAACGATGAAACTATGGGCTCGCCGTTATCATCAGTAATAGCAAATATTTTTATGGAAAAATTAGAAACCTTAGCTTTAAATTCAGCAGAACTAAAACCAAAATTATGGTAACTCGATACATTTTTGAAACACCTGAATCTACAAAATAAAGCTATCAATTTCACAATGGAAATTGAAGAAAATAGACAATTACCTTTGGAATAAGCAAAATAAAGATTGAAACGGTCGAGAAGTTATTTGCAAATTCAAGAGCCTTCTAGAAGTTGTTATCCATCTTCTAGAAGATATACCGAAAGATAGGGAACACTCGAGAAAGATCTGCAAATGTGTATAAATACCGAAGAGAGAAATCGTAGGTCAGTTATTGCCGTAATGCGAATACAGCAGTGTTAAGAAGATTATTCAAGTTGAAATAAATAAGTCGTTAGCACGTGTGTGTACATAAATATACAGAGAATAATCTTGTACGTGATTTTAGTGTAAACAAGTGTGAAGCTATCCGCGGACTTTATCTTATTAGTGTAAGTGTTTTTATTAAATATTATTAGATTTCATTAGTTCGGTTAATTTACAAGTGTACATATTTCAAGTATAAGTAAACATATTTTTAATCGTTTAAATAAATTAGTTTTAATAATAAGATTCGTAACAGTATTATCGTTTATAATCTTTTTAATATAAAGTAGCATAATTTTTAATATTTTTTTGAGTTCATTAAACAATTCACTTAACTGAGAAGCCGCTATTCACTACCAGTAAAAAGAAGACTGAGCGATGTTAAGTTATTTCAAAGAGTATGTAATGTAAAGAGTAACAACCTCATATACTTTCGAATTTATATTGTAAGGTGTGCTGCCTATAGGCATTTTTCATATTAATTTATCTGTTAGAGTGAGCGAAAATCGTTTTGAACGTAAAGACAATGATCAAACCAAACATTGCTTTTGAATGAGCTTCAATGTTACATAAACTACACGACGTGTTCCAACATTGTTGCCATATGAATTATACACCTACATAATATAGACGCTGAACGGAACGTGCTCGTTGATATAAACAGACAAGCATGTTTATCTAAGCGTATCCATTTTCATTCATTTTTAGTTAAGTTTTTGTAAAATGATTTCATTAAAAACTGTGTTCATATATTTGCGTTTTGATAGTTTACCTTATTAAATTTACGTAAGTCTTGTCCTTTGCTGGAAATTCGGAATTATCCAGATTGGAAAATTCTAATATAATACAGTTATCGTAATTTATTATCAAACCGTAAAGATGTTTTATAATCATAAATTGTTTTTGTCTTTTCAGCAGTTTTAAATATTTTTTTTTATAAATAAACTTAAGAACGCATCGATTACAAAATACTCAACATTACGCCGGTCCTTTACTATTTGCAATGCCTACAATTTTCTATTGGGATTTAAAATATTATGACGTATGAGAACATATTATCACGCGATTCACTTAGCAACTGCAAAATTGTAACGAAATAGCAGATTGTCAAACCTGACCCTAAGAAAGCTGAATTTGCAAAATTCTCTTAAGTTTTGTTAAGTTAGGTCAGTGCAATAGCTTATCATTTCTCTGCTCTGAAACACATAATTATAATGAATATTTGATACGTTACATTTTGACAAGGACACAAATTTCTAGAAGTAAATATATCCCCGGTCACGTTTATTCTTAGTATTAAACTGAATTTTTAAATACCACCAAATAAAAATAGTAACGCCAAATTATAATTTCATAAATGTTTTTTCATTTTAAGAATAAATTTAATAAATAATCTAAAAACGACAAAACTACTTTTAAATTATCTGGTACTAAGTCGTAACGCATGTGCATATCCCAATAGAGTAGTTTTAGATTTTAATAAATGCACATATGCTGATAACGCAATATATAAAACAAAGCATAAGAACGTGATCCAAACATAAATAAAAACATACTTCAATTCATAATATGGAAAATTATCTTAAGATGTTTTAAGTCTGCACTATTTATTTATTACTAGGGATAAATTAATGACCCTTGACGACTTGACAACACTGTATATTAAAACATAAAAGATATCTATCCGAATTAGTAAATATAGAAGCAAAGTAATTTTGTTAGGAGCCCACCAGATGGACACCAGTAGCGACTAAAAGCGGGCTACTTACTTAGAAGTGAACACAAATTACAATACGGTTGCTTCTCTTTACATTATATGCTCTTTGGTTATTTGGTAGTGTTGTTGTTTAAAAAGTTCTGTTAAGACTAGAAAACAAAAAGAAGCTGATGCAGTGGGCCCTTGCCCATCGTGACTGAACAAATGAAGATTTTTTTTTAAATTTTTGTACAGACGAACCGAAAATCGATAAATTTGGTTAAAAAAAAAGATTTTATGTTTGACGTGGCGTCGAAGAAAAAAAGCTGGTGTGGTAAACCACACGACTTTCCTATAAATAATGATGCAGGAATGTCTACATATTTGTTTTTAAGATTATATTGTCATAAAATCACTTGGAAGTGATATGTACACATTTGTATTGACTTCCTAGCGTGCTATAATTTTTTTGAAATTTTTCTCTTCGATTTCATTAAGATATAACCAAAATATAGCAAATTGAGCTTATGTTGTTTCCCCTTTAGTAAATCAGTAAAAATTATTTTTTTTAACGTATCTTGCTTTCCTTTCAAGATATGGAATTTTTTCTAATAAAAATCGTCGCAGGCCGGATTCGAACCTAGATTATATTTGTGAATTCATTTTAAATTATAAATAAAATATCTAATAAACTGTTAATGTTAGAAATTTTTTTTGTTTGAATAAATTGTTAGGAGGAATTATCTCTATAAGAAACTGTAAAAATAATTCGAATAATTTACATACGTACAAAATTATATAAGAAAAATTGTTGAAAATGGCGGATACACCCACTTTCGGTTTTTTTATCAGACCTATTTTTTGATAGAATTGAGAGAATATGGAAAGCCAGCTAACAAGGGTTAAGGCCAAGCATTCTATCGTTTTAAAAACCGAAGGTGAAGCTGGCGATATAATCATTAAAAATATTAATAATTGGAAAAACACTGTTTTAGAAAAGTTGATAGCCAATTATAACGATACTTTTAATGTCGACGAAACAGGTCTATTTTGGAAGCTGCTTCCAACCAAGACATTGTGTTTTAAAAATGAACGGTAAATTAAGTAAAAGACGAATTACTGTTCTTGTAGGTTCAAATATGAGTGGTACAGAAAAATTCCTTTACTGGTTATTGGAACATCGGCAAATCCAAGAGGACATGCTAAATTGCTGGTGGAATATAAAAGCAACAAAAAAACATGGATGCCAATTAAGTTTTTATACTTAACTTAAACAACATTTTGAATTGCATTTGGCTTATAAGCCTTATTTTTGAAGAATGGCTTCGTAAATGGAACAACTTAAAAGAAGGCAGAAGGATTCTGCTTTTGGTGGACAATTATCCAGCTCACCCCAAACTCACCTTATGTAATATTAATTTGCATTTCTTTTTACCGATTGCTTATGCGATTATTCAGGTAAGTTTATGTACAGTTTTTCAGTACTGATAACAATTGTATACATTTTTAGCCATTAGATCGGGGTATCATTCAAAACCTAAAAGTGCATTATCGTCGTTTGTTACAATTCATTTATTACGTAGAGCATGAGATTGTGTACAACCGCAAACTTTAAGAAACTGTTTTTTAAATGCTGGCTTTTTTAAAGACATTGAGGTAAAATTATGTTCACTTATTTTGGATCCCTTAATAATAAAAGCATTTTAATCAGTAGAAAAATTTGAAATTTATGAGGATGAGATAGATAACTTGTGGAGTTACTTACAAGATCGTGGTGTAATTGAAGAATCAATGAAAATGTAGACAATGAATTGGAAACTACAGGAGGTCTCATACAGAGGAAATGATTGTTTCATCCATTCCACAAAACAATGAAAGTGAAGAAGAAAGCGCTGAAGAAGATAAGCAGCTTACATCAGTTTCACGGCAACAAGCATACCAAGCTTTTATGCAATTTAATCAGTATGTTGAAGAAACTGCAAAAAATTCTAAATTAATGCAGATGTGTGACAAGTTTATGGATTTTTTCGAAAAACAACGATTGGAAGCATTATGTCAAAAGCATATCACTGATTATTATCATTAACAAAAAATGTAGAAAATAAATATAAAATATCTATTTAATAAACAAATTATGAAAAGTGTTTATTTAAGAAATACATTCATTTATTGTTTAAGATGACAATTGAATTGAATAAAATGCAATTAACATCGATATAGGCAACCAACAATACTATCAATACTTCTATTGTCCTATAGATGTAGTATGTATGTTGCATAGTAATCTCTTGTGTTTAAATTGAGATTTATTTTACGATTTTACGAAATTTTAATTTTTTTTATGTTTATGCTTTGTTTGGAAGCGCCGTAATTACATGTTGAATTTGCAACGACACAAGAAACCGGTTTAGTTACAGTTGTTATAAAATAGTTATTTTTTATTTAATTCTTTGGCGTGATAACCAATTTGTTGTATTTATTTAAAGGTCTTCGCTACAAAAAAAAAACTTGTCTTAAACGGTTGCAATAAATAGTATAGTTTTAAGTTACATTTGTAGAACTTAGAAAAAATAGTAAAAAAACCTCTTAAATTCTGCAAAGATACAAAAATATTAGTTATAAAAAATTTTTCTTCACGTTTAGCATGAAAACCGTTCGTTGAAAATACTTCAAAACAGTGTTGTTATTCTGAATAATGAAAATGGCATGACGTCTCCATTTTTTGAATATAATAGTTTGTTTTTTAATTATTTAATAATAAATATCACAAAAAGTTGAAAAATAAATACTTAAGCGTTTAATTTAAAAAAACGCATTAACCACTCATTATCATGTACAGTGGGAAAAATGAGAATCAAATATTTTTTTTAAATTATTCCCGCTCAAAATCTGTAAAATACAAATTGAAGTTTTATTCCTTCATTAGTATCCGAACAACATATAACATTACTAAATTTATATTTTTTTATTCAAAGACTGATAAAGAAGCCACCAAGTAACAGATATCTGCTAGTAAATGCAAACAGCACGTGTCAATTTCTTTGCGATTATCTTATCTTAACGCCCACGGTACACCTGCAAGCAGCCGGATACATAAAATCTATTATTTCGATTTTTCATTGTCATTATGATCTCTTTTAGATTTAGGGTCAATTAAAAATCTGAAATAGAGAAGTATGCTATTTTATTGTTTATTGTAATGATGATAAGCCCCTTCATGTTGAAAAAATTACAAAAGACGAAGATTTGTGGAAAACTGAAATGATTCCAACGTTATGTCAATTCTACAGTGCGTATTTTAATGATTGTCCGGTGTTTGAATTTGCCGCGTCGTCATTCTAGTAACTATAATCAAACAATGTTGGTTTGTTGACGAATAAACAAGCGGCAGATTCAAATACTAGACAATCATGAAAATACACACCGTATAAAGAATGCATTTTAATGGAAATGATACGAGGAAATATTCGACTGAATAAAAAATGCAAAGATCCGCCATATATATTAAAAGCGAGAGAAGAAAGAGAGAGTATTCTTTTAAATGAAGAACTTAAAAAAATTGAAGCAACTCTAAAATAACAATGTTTTTTAATTAAATTTGTGATTATTAAATACGGTTGCTTGTTTTCATTACTGTCGATTTCTTGTTGTGTATTTATTCTTATTTTCTACAATTTTTTGGTATTTATTATTAATTTGCTGATGATACTGATAACCCTAATTATATGCATTTTATAACAGTTTTAACTCTAAAATTACAGTTAGCATAATTTTTGACTATTTTGTTGCTACTATAGGAAATTCATATTCGAAGGCTAGCTTATAAATTTTTTTAAAAATAAAAACTTGTTCTTTAAAATATCAAATTTAACTCTGGTATTTTAAATAAATATGTAGATAAAAGTTAATAAAAAAACAAAACAAAACAACTTTTGTTATTCATAATAACCATTAACCGTTATTAATTTTTCGATATTTTCGCGTTTCGCAATGCCTACTTTAAATATAAACCGCATTTTATTTTGCATATTTTGCATATATTAAAGGTTTACAGCATATGACATATAAAAGTGCTTATATCGAACATTGAGTGCATAAAAATGAATATTTTAGAGTAAAATTTTGCATTGAAATTGTAACTGAGAAAAAATGCTTTTTAAAACCGTTTATTCAACATTTCTTAGAAATTCACGTTTCTGTTTTAGCCTCAAGCATCTGTGGTACAAAATAATAAAACCTTATCTAGGATACTTAAGAAGGTACATGACAAATACCTGTTGATGCAGACAGGAAATATTAAATTCTTGCTAATCCAAATCTGCGGAATGTAGCAAAAATGTTAGTTTTAGTCTGGATAGCAAACTGTGCGGGTGTGCATTTCTTAATAAGATGCCGAAAGTCGGTAGTTCGCAGTCGGAGCTTATTAAAAAATGGTTAAATAAAACCATACAAGTGTTTCAAGTACGATGGAAGTGTAGCGTTTTGTTGTGTGTGCGAAAAACAGGTATGTATCCAGTACGTAGTTCATATGTTTAGTTTAGATTTTAGTAGTAGAGCAGTGAGCGAATTTGTAAATTTAAACCTACTTTTGCAGTGTCATTTTCATTATTTTATATTCCCGTTATTTTTTAAAATTCCTCCAGTAAGATTTTTTCGAATAATTAATTATGTCCTTCTCTTTATCAGTCCTTATCAAAAAATTTAATAGCTTCAGATGTTTTCCGTTCACATTATTTTTTCTATTTTTGATAGTATTTAACGTAAGTTAAACCAATGACTAAAATAATCTTTTTTTACACTAGAATTTTATTAATAGATCACCGTTGCCAAAAAATTTCAACTAGATCAGCATGTACGCACTGGCCCACATCAACGAAAAGCTAGCATTGAAAATGCTCCTGCGCAAGAATTACTTCCCAACCACGTAAATACAAACGAACACTTCAATAATTTCAATAAAGATTTATGCAAAATGATGGTGTCCTGCAACATTCCGTTGAACAACCTCGACGTTCCAGATTTCAAGATCACGGACAAAACAAACTGTGGTTTCCCGGCAAACAGCGTCTAGATCACACATTCCTAGATTATATGAAGATATGCTTCAAAAAATAAAGAATTCGATTTCAGGTCACTACATCTGGTTTAGTTTGGATGAAACAACTGACGCCAAAGGAAGATACATTGCAAACTTCATCGTTGGTGTTTTGAATAGCAACTCTTCCAACAGTTACTTTGTTGCCGTTAAAGAATTGTTAAAAACCAATCATATTTAACAGTCTCTAGATTTGTTAATGAAATACTTGCGCTTTTGTATGTACCGCAACAAGTCCCAACAGATAAAGTTTTGTATATGGTGACCGATGGTGCTGCATATATGAACAAAGCAGCTAATAACTTACAAATTTTTTATCCTAATTTGGTTCATACAACTTGCTTAGCACATGCCTTAAATCGCGCTGTCGAAGTTGTTAGGATTGAATTTCCCCTGGTAAATGCGTTGTGCTCAATCTGTAGCGGACTGTCAAAGTGCTCTAAAAACCGCGAATTAAGTTCTCAGTTGTCATATATAAAATCGCATTTTTCCGATATTCCCGACATAATTAAGAAATTGGAGACACAAAATTTACTTTTAACGGAAATCTTTAGATTTAATTGAAAACTTCCAAAAAACTATAAATGCAAATAAAAGTGATACATGCAAAAAAGTATCCACAGAATTGATTTATTTAAAAAAAATTCAGGATTGTCGATACTTAAATCTATAAAAGGTATTTTAGATGGAAACTTTTCCGGTTCGGAAAACTTTGCACAAAATTTAGCTACTCGAAAAGCACATTTATTTGAATATTGTCCTGTAACTTCATGTGATTGTGAAAGAAGCTTCTCTATGTATAAAAATATATTACAAGACAATCGTCAACGGTTTCTAGTGGATAATATAGAAAAACACATGATTATTTATTGTAACAAGTAAACAGATTCTGCTCTATCTGTATTTTTATTGTTTCTAATTATTTTTGTTAACTTTTTTTAGTATAATTAAGAACTGCATTTTATAAATTATAAATATAATTAACTAATTATCGTTTGTATTCAAAATTAAAAACATTAACAAAATTTAGTGTACGTTTTTAATTTTTTTTCAGGTGCCATGCAAAACAATAATGTTATTAACGAAGAAAAATTTTAAGTTTTTGTCATTTTAAAAGTTATAGCGGTTATAGGAAAAAACGAGGGGTTGACCACTACGCAAATGTGGTGTATAGGCCACCGTAAATGTCAACGCAAATGTGGCAATTTTCGCACAAATTCACAATTTTGTAGCAAATGTCGTAATTTTCTCGCAAATGTCGCAATTTTCTCGCAAATGTCGCAATTTTCTCGCAAATGTCGCAATTTTCTCGCAAATGTCGCAATTTTCTCGCAAATGTCTCAATTTTCTGGCAAATATTGCAATTTTCTCGCAAATGTCGCAATTTTATCGTAAATGTCACAATTTTCTCACAAATGTCGCAATTTTCTCGCAAATGTCGCAATTTTTTCGTAAATGTCGCAATTTTTTCGCAATGTTGCAATTTTCTCGCAAATGTTACAAATGTGAGAGAAACTCGCAAATGTGTACACAACTTTTGTATGTGGTTAACCCCTCGGGAAAAAATCTTTTTTTAGAGCATATAAATATAACATATTTAAGGAATTTATAGCAGCATATTTTAGAGCATATATGCTTCATCTTTACAGCATCTGCCCAAGCTTAGTAATAACAATAATAGGGTTAGTTTGGTTATAAATTTTTTATCATGTGTACTTACCCAAAGTACTTACCAAAGCAAACACTTTACTTGCAAAGTTGTCTTCAAAAATACATTTTAGCTGTATCTTTAGCACTGTTCAAAATTTAAAAACTTAAGCAGATAACACAAATTTTACCACAGGCAAGACCGATCTGACGATCTATCACGAAATTCAAGCGCAACTGTTGAAAATATGATCAAGTACATCTCATTAAAATTTTATATTACAATTTGTAATAATATATAAAAAAAGCCTTCGGAACCTATCTATTTTCTAAATAACTTAAAACGAATTATTTCGTGTAAAATTCATTGGCAATGTAGGTAGCCTACCTTCTATTTTTTAAAATCTTCACGTAACTACAGACATAACCTTAAATTAAGGAGACTTATTTTATACGTTTTATTGCGTTTTATACTGTTAAATGAATTTTGAAACGTATTCTATTTTATTTTAAATTACAGAATAGTAATTATGGAAGAGTTGCGGGCACAAGGATGGTAAGACTACTCTAAAAATAGAAATTATATTCATACACCTGTGTAGGTATATATCAGCAAACGGTTATAATGCTATCTCTCAAAATGATACTGTAAAAAATATAAATGTACTATTGACAAACGCATTAAACGTAAGTTGATTTATTGAAAGTATTCAATTTTTAACAGATTATTTATAGATGGATATTAAAGAATTTGGTGAAGCGATTCTAAACCAAGAAGTTAAACAAAGTAAGATTGGAAAGGTAATTTTTTTTTAGAAATATTCACATAATCAAAGTTTTACTTCAGATTATACTACAAATACAAAAGATTAAAAATGTATCGGCGCCAAAGGCCAACGAAAATTCGCAAGTAGCTCCACGAATGTTAAAACTGATGCTTACGGATGGTCATACAAACTGTCAAGCTGTTGAAATATCAAACATACATTTTTTAAGCTCTTCTAATATACCTCCTGGAAGCAAAATTTTAATTAAATGTGCCAAAGTATCTGCAAATTGTATCTTATTACGTCCCAATTGTTGCACTTTGTTAGGAGGGAAAGTGCCTTCACTTTATGAAAAATGGGAGCTGTCAAAGAATGTGGTGGAACAAAGAACAGGTAACTTGGTAAAATTGCTCAACAGAAATTAAAGGTGGTTGTAGGTGGGATAGATGGTCCTCCACCTTGGGTAAATTTTGGAGAAAAAATTATATCAAATATTTCTAATGAACCTTTTAAAGCACTTATTGCAAAGGAAGAAAAAAAAGATGAGTTTGATATTCAAAGGCAAGATGCTATTAACGTGGCTGCAACAGGCGCTATTAAAAAAGTCTTTGGTGGAGGATCAAAAAATGTAGCACTAACAGAAGCTAAAAAATCTAACCATTATGAATCATTTAAGCGGCGAGAAATAGAAAAAGTAGAGGAACAACGAAAAGCTCCTGATAAAGTTTCTTTATTTAATTTTCTGGAGAATAAATTGCATGTTAATAATGAGCCGATCAAAGATAATGATTTAGCCAATACTAAACCACAGAAACAATATGAAAGAAAATTCCCAAAGTTTACTGAAAAGGATGGTTATAGAACAAAATTTTCTCCAAAAAAAGTAGACAATAACGACGAAGATTTTATTATCAAAAATATTGAAAGACTGACAATTGGAAATCAAAATGAAATTAAAACTTGGAATTGGAAAGTTGGTGATTTGTGCATGGCTAAGTACTGGGAAGATGGCAAGGTACATAAATAAAAATAGTTTTTAGCACGAATAACTGCCTGGTTTTAGTATTATAATGCAGCTATAGTAAATTTAACTGAACGAACATGTGTGGTACAGTTCAGTGGGTATGGAAACGTTGAAGAAGTTTTAAAAATTGATTGCATACCTGTACAGTACGATCAAAAACCCAGACAATATAAAACACGTAACTATAGGGGTACGTAATTTTACAATAAGCATCCTAAAACTAATTATAAATTTCAGGTTCACCTAACTATCAAAATAAGAAAACTGGCAATTACTAAACATATCTTTAAAGCCTAATTCAAGTTGATGCTTAGTTTTATAAAAGAAGTTTTCAAAGTTTTGAAATGTAAGTTCAAATTGTAGGGATTTTTGATTTGTAACTAACAAGTGTCATTGCTGTTTGTTTATGTTTAATTTATACTGAAGAGAATCATTTATAATTAAGAAAAAAAATTTAATTTGGATTAAATAGGTTGTTAAAAATTATTTTTAATAAAATTCTTACCAGTTCTTTTTGATACAATGGAAGTGTCCGATTTTCCCATGATAGATCCAAGCAGTGATTATGAAAAGGTAAATTGATTTATTACTAATAACAAAAAAAATGACACTCTCTCTACAGATATCCCCTATTTTACAAAAACGCATTGTTGTCTTTATTAATCATTTTGTATCTAACACAGTGTCATTTCTAAATACGTTTACTCAATCCTGCGAGTCTCAATTAATGGAATTTGAATATAAAATACAAAAAATTGAAGCTTCTTTATTAATATTAGAATCGCAAGTATGTGTGCATTGTAATAAAAATAAGATTACTTAGAAACGATTGCAGTTATCATCAATACCTGGTCTAAACGATTCACAAGTTAGCACCATTCACAATGAAAGTTCAACTTTGGAATTACCAGTAGAGAAACCTTCAGCTGATAACAAAAGCCAAAGTCTAACAGCTATTGACAATCCTCATTTTGCAAAGTTTTTTAAAATGTTGCAATTTGGTGTACCCATTCAAGCAGTAAAGAACAAAATGGAGATTGAAGGATTAGACCCAAATATATTAGAGTAAGTTTGATTTTCTTCACCTATTATATAATGTAGATTTTTATTTCACATCAACAAATATATTTCAGTAACCCAAATAACGTAATACCTGGATATTCAGTTGAAGAATCTAATAGTAATTAATTATTCATAAGTAAACCAAACAAATGTAGCTTATAATAATAAAAAAAAAATAACCAAGATTTCGTTTTAATGTAATTATATTGTCAGTGCAACTATACAAAAATTAACTTAAAACTGAATCATTTGTCCTTTACGTTTCTTGTCACCGCCAAGTTCGAAATGTTTACACCGTTTTAATGGAAGTTGCTTACGATATTTGCACTCTGTACACTCCATACGTAACACGATTTTTTTCGTAGTTTTTGCCTGTAATACTTTTATTTAGTGAACACAATAAGTTTATAAACTGTCCCTTACTTTCTTTCTGAAGATTGGTTTGGTTTGTCCACCGAAACCTTTCTGTTTACGATCATAACGCCTTCTACCTTGTGCCGCTCGACGTTCCTTTGACTTTTTGTATTGTGTTACTTTATGCAATTTGTGTACTTTGCACTTTTTGCAAAAAGTACGACGTTGCTTAGGTACATTAACCTGAAATTACAGTAAGACAAACATAACCTATATACTCAATTGAAAGTTATGTATAAAATCAATTTTTCTTCGTTCATACACTTGTCTTGCATTGATTAATTTAACTTACAAACGGATGATCGAAGAAAATTATCATAAACAAAAACTTCGTACCATTTTCCAAGTTTTTAACAGGAAACCCTTCTTTCAAAGGAATTTTTAGTGAGTGAACGTCACATGCGCAAACGAACGGATATTAGAATTATGTCGTGTAATACCAACCGTTGCGCGCCTGATTCGAATTTAGTTAAAAAAAATCACTAAACTTAAAATTTCTTGTCATTAGTAAATAAGTTCAGTACTTGGAAAATGAGATAGTTATTTATAAAATAGGAAATATTTGTGTTGTATTGTATTGTAAAATCGCAATTTGTTTTACGCATACTCGTTTACTCTTTGGAAACGAATTCTTCTGTTCTTATCTCTGTGGTATACTAATTGCAGCAGAGAATTGCAACTAATGGACTTTCATGTATCGGTAACCCATCGCTGCATTACTGTAATGGTATTACCACATGAACATTTGTAATAATTATTACTTTTAGATAATTTTGGTTAATAAGTTGTGAATTGTTTGATCTATTTTTTCAGTTTTACGCTTACTCCAGTTTTAATCCATGGGCGTAGGTTGTATAAGGTAGAACCCATCGTTTAATTTTGTCGGTGCGTATTCTTAACAAAATTAGTTTAGAACGATGATGAAAACATTTCTAATTAAAGATAAACTACGATTTGTGTTGTTATAACTTTTCATTATTAAAATGATTGCAAAGTAATGCAAATAAGATTGCTTTAAGGATCTTATTTAGTATCAATAATTAGTAGTTTTCCTTTTGTTATTAATGGGTTTTACTACGGTATGGCATTGAGATACTTTTTAAAACATTACAATTTTGAAAAACAATTAGTTATATCCAATAACTTTGTGAAGTCAAAAACTGATTCATACGTTTTTAAAAATGCCATTAATTTATTGTTTCGAAAAATGAAATTAGTTTTTTTGCATTTCTTTGTTTTACATTATTTAAAAATAACGGTGTTATTTATTTTTTATATTAAAGTACTATTTAAAATGTTAATTGTAGTAACCTCTGATTTGTCTTGTCTAGTATTTTTATTTCTATTTTGGTACTCTAGCAAGTACTTTAAAGAACTCGTTTGAGAGTTGTCTAAAGTGACACTTTATAGCACCCGAACTGTGGTTTTGTTAGATTGGCAATACTGGTATTTGACAACAAATTTGAAATGTTATTAACTTATTATTAAAAAACATAATTTTCCCTAATCAATCAAGTAAAAGTAAATATGTAATTTAAATTTATTTTTGCATATAATTTCCAAAATAGAAGAAATAGTATAAAGTATACGTTTTATAAGACATTTGGCTAAAATGGACCCTTATGAAGTTGTATTATAATTTTTTAATGAAATCGTATCTAAAAATACATTGATTACAAAGTGAGACTAATCAAACACAAGAAAATTATCGGGTTAGATAGGACATTTGTGGATTGCAATAAATATAGTTTTTGTATGCACGTTTTATGTTACCTATGGTATGCAGTACTTAATAAAATTAAGGGTTATGTCATATTGTCAATCTTTTGCATTATACTAGAGTTTGTATTTAATTGGCGTCTTACAACTTTAGAAAATAAGAAGGTCTGTTGTGATTAAACGATGTCAATGTTGTAACCAAAGTCAGCAAAGTTTCGTTCTTTTTGACTAATACTTAAAAAAGTGTGATTCCTTTTTTAATAAATTTTTAATTTTTGCATTTTACGTTGACGAAGCCGATTATGAAAGTAGAAAACAAGTTAACAACTTTGATTACCACACTAACACGATCTCTGTGTGGATTCTGACTTGTGTTACAGTAATAAAAATATTTGTTGCTACTAGTATGGACCAAAGTATCGATTTTGTGTATAAAATTTAACACTTTGTAAGTTTGCACATGAATATTTTCAAACATTATTTTTACTTGTTTGTTTGTTTTGGAAATTATAACATATCTAATAGTTGTCATTAATTTTCTTGGTTTTAGTGTTAATACTATATATATTGAGCTTTTACAAAAACAGTAAAATGGTTTAACGAATTTAATTTAACGATTCAATTTTGATAAAACAAATTTTTGCTACATTTTAATATTGCGAATGCCAACTAAAACGATTTGGGACATATTTTGGCATCCGAAAGTCTTATCAAAAAATATCTGACGCGATTTTGTACTAAAAGGTAACTATAATATTTTATGATTAATTAGAACCTGATAGCACATCGACCGTACACCACTGGATTAGAAAGAGAACAACGGCGTATTGGCTTCTGAAAGCTTTTACGGTTTTTACCTACGTGTCACGTCGTCGTATCCGTATGACCCAAAGCATTTCTTCCGATATTATAAATTTTTCTTTTCTTTTAAATGAAATATTTTAAGTAATATGGTTGTAATCCAGTTTAAAACCTATATTTCTGATTAAGTAATGCGATGTCCTTAAAGCTAGTATTTAAAAAATTGCTATGAGTAATTTAGATGAATTACGTTTTAATTTTTTTTATTTTGTATTTATGTTTGGCGCGCATGCCGCCACTCTAGCGGTAGCATCAGAGAACTAGTTTTTTAATCTCGACGGCAGCTGTTATAGTAAGCTTCTATACTCTCGAACCCCTCAATTTTTTAAATATTAAAATTTATATTTACATATTTGAAAGTAGAATTTGGATTTGAACGTGATTTAAATACAACTTATGTTGTGTCATTTTCATTGCAAACTTAAAGTAATTTAACAGTACCGTATTAACGTGAGCCGGCAAATCGGATGAACGCGGGAGGGTTCGGTTTCGGCGGCGCCATCTTCATTTTTGAACAAAGCTTGTTCGGAGCCGGTCAGTAGTGTTGTAAGCGTTCGTGGTATTCAGTTCGATAACGAAAAAGCGTTAAACCAAAATACAATCAAAAATGAGTTCCAAAGAAAATAACGAAGTTGCAGTCGACAAATTAGAAAACGACAAAAGTGCGGCCGATCCAAAATGTGAACTTAAAGGAACGAAGAGAGCGGCAGAGGTAAGTTTAAGAAATTATTCGAATTAATACTGTAATTATAAATTCGACGCATTACTTAATACGTTTTATGACACATTTACGCATTTTTAAATATTCGTTTTTATTGTATTGTGGCTAGTTATTTCACTATTTGAAAGTAAGTTAATGTTATGTAGTTCCAACGCCATGCCATGCGTCGAGTACGTGTAAAGTAATTGTTGATGTTTGTTAGTTTTATCGAAGAAGCTTTATATTTATCCTTTTATCGGGTTTTCTACGCTTTTGAATGAGTTTTGTTTTTTTTTAATTTCAGAATGTGCGTTATTTTGTATGTTGTAAACATGGTGGCCAAGCATATCCCGCCATAGTAGATTGGTACCCCGCGCGAGGCTAGCGTAGCCTTACTTCAACATGGCGAAATCGATATGTTTCTTGTGGCCCTGAAAGAGATTATTAAATATGTAGGAATTTATTTCCGGATTTTTTTCTAATTGATTTTTAAAAAAATTGCGTTCCAATTAAAAATACGGATAATGTCAAAAATTATCGCAAAGCAACAACGACCTTCGACCTCCAACGACACACGATTTAAGTAAATAAATACTTCGTCGTGACCCCTGAGAGATTAGCGTCATTCTACTTTCTAACTGCATTTTACCGTCAAGGTATTACATTTCCTAATGTTTTCTTTGAAAAATAAAACCCACGCGCTTTTCTATCGCTTTTCTTATTTGCTCGCGATAATATGTTTATCTTTGTTAATTCGTAAACGCGCTGATTTAGAGGGGGAGTAAATCGTTTACGAGGCGGGACACTGGCCACGCACCGCTTACGCTTTGTTCCTAGAATTAATTTTTCTTTCATTTAAGGATAAATCGGAAGATGTAAAGAAAGCGAGGAAAGAAGAAAATGGTGCAGGTTCCGAAGGCGAGGAATTAGAAGAAGAAGAGGAAGAGGAACTTGCGGATGCTGAGGAAGATGACGAAGAAGAAGAGTTACCCGAAGGTGATGAGGGCGAACTCGAAGGCGAAGGTAGTTATTTTAAACGTTGTTTGAAACTGGATTTTATAACACTGATTTTTGTTTTAGATGACGATGAAGAAGATGTTGAGGGTGAAGAAGTAGTTGACGACGAAGATGAAGACGCATAATAGCCGCGTCTTCTTTCGTGAAAGTGTAATTGACATTATCATTAGTGCACAGTCCAGAGTTAATTTGTGGTCTTATTTTAATTTAACGAAAAATTTAAAAATAAAGTGCGTTTTATATTAGCTAATAGGCGATTTTACCGTACACCTTTAAACATTGGATCGACCGGCCACAGGCTACCTCTGGATTATTTGCAACTCGCCAGCAGAGATGCAGGGGAGCGCATTGAACTGTGACGGCGCCACGCAGTGTTCTGTGCGTGAACTGTTGCTGTTTGTTGGGACCTGTCGTAGTCAGCATCACGGCTGAGTCTTCTCTAACTTATTACTATTACCAACACTACTACGTACCCCTCGATTGTAAAAATAATGTCCATTTTATTATTGTGTAAAGATAGGTATAAAGTTAGATTAAGTTGATGTTCAAATTCAATTGTCTCACCCTCTTTATATGTTACATCTTAACTTTTTTTCTTTTGTACAAAAGTGTCTACGATATTTAAATTACATAGACGTCGGAAGCACAATTTCGGACGGCAATAAATATAAAATAATCGCATCAACACTCAAAACAATTTTTTGCAGAACTTTTTACTAACTTTGTTGCCGGTGTGTGTGACAAACTTTTTAACAGTTAGTTTGTATTTTTTTAACGTTTTAGCAGTGATCATCAGTCGACAGTAACAACTGGCAGAGAGTTGCAATGTATTGGTAAAAGCTCCAATAGTACGTTACAGCTCTCTGCCTGATTATCTCATTCCAATTGGTTTAGTTATAGCCCACGACGTGTTATTACTCGTCTCACTATATTTTTGCAGAAACAAAATGTTTTACAAATACAAAATTTACGATACGTTGTTTGTCTACTTAAATAAATTAATCTGTAGATTTTAAATTTGTAACAGTGCTGCTGTACGATTTATGAGTGACTTATAAAACAATGGATACAAATTGTTTAATATTTGTTTGAATACATTAAGTAGAATGTACAAAAATTATACATGATCCTAGCAAGTTTTCTCTCATTTTGATTTTTTTTTAGTATCTTTTTTGTCGCACTTTGGTGGAATCCCCAAGTTAGCGTTACGTTGTGTGCTAGTTTTCCTAGAATCTTCTATTTCCTGTTTATGTGTCCTTCCACTTGTTTTATCAAAGCGAATGTTTTTAACTGGCAAGTGCATAGATTGTTTGCGAGCTAGGGTCCTTGTGGCGGTACTGGTAGTTTCTCGAAATGTATGCGGTTCTGGTATTTTCTTCGTCGCATTTGTGGTGCCAGTTGCGCTACTAATTGCTCTTGCGCTGGATACCCAATCGCATTCATCTCCAATTGGTAACTAAAAACTCAAGTTTAACATCTTCATCGAACGATTAATATGTAGAACCTAAAAGTTGGCTATTGGTACCATCATTTCCGATCGCCAAAGCCTCATCATATCCAGTACGTTCTCGCTTACATTCGAATCTTTGATCTGTTCTCCAATTATCCAAGGATGCTGTAAAACTTCGATTGCTGTTGCTCGCAAAGCTGGATTTTTGTTTAACATTTTAGTCATCAAATCAATTGCTTCTGGAGTAGATGTAAAAGTATACGAAAGTTCTTCATTACAAATCATGGCGGTTAAATTCGCTTCGTGATCCGAATAAAACGGCAAATTTCCACTCAGTAACATGTACATTATTACACCAATTGCCCAAACATCACATTGTTGACTATATGACCGACTCGTAATTATTTCAGGCGCTAAAAATCTGACCTGAAGAATTAAAATTTAAAAACTTCGTCTTACCCATATAAGCCAAAGTTCCGCAACAATCGTGTAACATGTTTTCGTAATCGTTACCTTGTTTCACAATACTCAATCCAAAATCGGTAATCTTTATATACAGTTTATCGTTTTCGTCATCTGGATTTTTGGCGATCAAAATATTCTCTAGCTTTAAATCTCTATGAACGATATCTGGAAATAAATAATTTTAATCAATTGAGATTGATAAGGTTCTCAGCACCATTTTTGTGTAAATACGAAACGGCACTTGATAAATCTCGAATAATTTTTTTAGCGTCGCTTTCAGAAAAAGGTTTTTTTTCATTAAAAAGAGTCGATAATGTCCCAAAACACAACTCCAACACCAAATAAATTTTCTTGGACGATTCATATACTTTTTCTAAATATATAATGTGAGGATGATCGACCATCTTTAAAATATTTATTTCTCTGTAAATGGTATCGATCCTATCGCCCACCTACAAACAAATTTCGAACTATTTGCCCTAATTAAAATAAAACAATACCGCTGCTTTGCTCACAATCTTCAACGCCCAATTTTTTTCTGCGTGTTTATCGTAAACCGAAATTACTGTTCCAAAACCTCCCTGACCTATTTGCTTACCAAACGCGTATGTATCTCTTAAATCTGTCGAATCTGACAATCTAATGTGATTAACGCGTCTTTCTTTTAATCTTGGAAGTACTTTCATCTACAAATATTAATTAGGAATTGCTGATAAAATAGTAACACATACGGTGGCCCCCTTATGCCATTCAGAATCCACCCCAAATGCGTTTGTATTCGTACCCACGCTTCGTATTCTTTTTGTATTTTTCGACATTTTTATAAACAATAAATTTAAATGTTTTATCCTTATGTAATTACGAATATAAATTTAAATACTCGTTTAATGTTTTTTTAATATTACGATTATATTTGTAAAGAATACTACAGACGTGTAAAGTTTCAAATGAAAATTATTGTTTGAGGTTATTGGTATCCCTGTTTAAAAAGAAGCCGTCGTGATTATCCGGTTCAGTTGGTACCGCTTTCGGAAGCCTCACTTTTACATATATCAACAATTTTAGCTTTATTTCTGATTATACGATGTTTATCACATTAATAAGAAAATAAGTACGAAAAAATATAATCATGGACCAAAAACCAACTTTGGAAGTTGTTTTGCTCGCAGTTTCATCTTTATATAATAACCCTAATACTGTTGAAAATGAAAGGGCTTCCCTATGGCTGGAAGATCTTCAAAAATCGGTAAGATCACAGAAATGAAATTTTAGTTTTAATCAACCATCTGTAGGTACATGCTTGGACGATAGCCGACGAATTGCTTCACTTTAAAAGAAATTTAGAATCATGTTACTTTGCGGCACAAACTATGAGAACAAAAATACAACAATGTTTTTATGAATTACCTATTGAAGCACATACGTCGTTACGAGATTCTTTATTAGAACATATTAGCCAAATTAACGAAAATACTAACACTGTGATAGTAACTCAATTGTGTCTTGCATTGGCTGATTTAGCTTTGCAAATGCCAACATGGAATCAGCCTATTTATGATTTAGTTAACAAATTTTCACACACGCACACATGGCCACTTTTAGAAATCCTCACAGTGTTACCTGAAGAATTAGATAGTAGATCTGTAAGATTAGGAGAGAATCGTCGGAAAGAAATGTTAGATAGTTTAAAATTATGTTCTCCTACTGTTAATGAATTTTTAAAACATTGTGCTAACGGTTTTGGAGAAGATTTTAATGAAAATATACAAGCAAATATTAAAACTTTACGGTGCTTTACATCGTGGGTTTCAGTGAATGCTATTTCTGTGGATAGTCTTAATGATAATATTGTTATTGCTAAGGCATTTGATATTTTAAACCAAAGGTTTGACGGTCAAAAAATGCAACCAGTGACGAGGTCTTTACATGAGAGTGCAACTGACTGCATTTGCACTCTTTTGCAATGTTTAGAGGACAACAATAACCACCAGGTTTGTAATTGCACTATTATTTTCATTAATAACACTTAATAACAGGGACTTGAAATGTATCTTTTTAACAAGATATTGATGTTAGAAGTGCCTTATCATCTATCGGTAGCCAATGAAGATCAAGAAAAGTCATTGAATTATTGTAGAATTTTCACTGAATTAGGCGAAACACTTTTAAGCAAGATAATTGCACATGAAGATGAAAAGAATCCACATTTTGCATTAAAAGCATTAGACTTAGTCTTGATGTGCGTAGGGCATCATGATTATGAAGTTGCAGAAGTCACTTTCAATTTATGGTATCTTCTAAGCGAGGAATTATACCACAAAAATTCAACTAAAAGCACTAACGTATTTAAGCCGTACGTTGAAAGATTGATAACAGCTTTAGCACGACATTGCCAAATGGAACCAGATCATGAAGGTTTATTAGAAGATGGAGATGATTTTAAGGATTTCCGATTGAAAGTTTCAGATCTTATCAAAGATGTTGTTTTTATAGTTGGAAGCAGCAATTGCTTTCGCCAAATGTTTGTAAACTTGCAGTTTCCAGGTATTGCCTGGGACTCAAGTGAAGCATTTTTATATGTCATGCAGGCGGTTGCGAAGAACATACTTCCGTAAGTATACAAAATTTTATGACAATTGTATTGTTAATATAATAGTTTTTTATTTTAAAAGATATCAAAATAGGAGATACATGCTAAAATATTGAATTAAATATGAAAATTTTGCAATATTTTTATGAAGCAAAACGTCGAAATAAAACAAAACATATTAAAATACATGAATTAAAACTTATTTTTCACATGATGCTAAAGCTCTAGGTGCTTAATAAAGTTCTTCACAAAAGTCTTTCATAATACTGAAATTTTTAGTCGTTGGAATCGGGTAGTTTAAAGAAATGCGCCTTGACGTGATTTAATTTCGCTACAGCCTATCTCCAGCTATTGCTATCTGCGCTAATTTTATAATGGCAAATGTATCTCCATCAAAATAATATATAATAACATTAATAGCAGTTGTTTGCACAAAATAAATGTGTGTTCAATCATGTTCTTCATCTCATTAGAACAGATTGTGGGGGAAACGGCAAATCATGCGTTTTTATAAACTTCTACACGCTGCTAATTATTTGGTCAACTTCGTGTGATATATTGCCACTCTGTTCTGCAACCCTGTGCAAACCATGAGCCACACATGTAAAGTGTAACACTGATTGGTAAAAAAACTTGTAGGGCTGCTGTCAGCATCTAAGGAACACTTATTAACACTTCTTTTTTTATTTTTCTACGGCCAAAGCAGACGAAGTGCATCGTTGACAAAGTGACTACAGTTGGGTTATTCGTTTTTTCTAACACATTACAAGCTAGTAAATGTGGAGTACCATATTCAGTGGCTGTTCCCAGGAGCACACACACGTCAATATGACGTCAGCTTTTTGTCGGTCACAACCTCATGTTCACTTTTCCAATGACGTCTAAATGACGCATATGACGTCAATGTCACAGCACAAAGACGTCATTCTTGGTGATATTACGACACGTAGTTAGACGTCTGGATATGACGTCATTTAATGTTCTCGCAATTTGAATAGAATAGCTTTGTAATTTACCTACAATGATATTCGGAAACATTTATTCGTTAAGAAAGCTAATACAAAATAGTATATAAAAAACATTATACAGGAAAACGAATGTGAGAGTAAAATACCTTAAATTAATATGTAATTCATTTTTAATACAAGTACAATACATTACCTTTTGAAATATATACAATCACTAAATTGAATTTAAAGATTGAGAAGCAAAACTTTCAATTTTTCAATATTAAAAAAAATAACTAAAACATTCACAAAACAATTGCATATTACAAATAGGCTTTAATTACTACGAATTTAACTTCCCAGAACAGTCACATTTGATAACATGTTTTACTTTTATTTTTGAAAACTATACCTACAGCAATTCATAATTTTATCATATGGTGTGAACAATTGGTAAGCATATCCAATTACCGTTAGATGGAAACACCATACACTTACTAGACACATTGCTAATAGGCCAAAGTATTAATTCATTATCAAGATCACATAATACTTATATTGAACTTTAGAGAACTAAATGGGTAATGGTATAGAGGGGCATACATCTTAATTTTTTTCCCAACCAGTGAGATAGAGTTGGTAGCATCAATCACAGTATTTGCTATTTGAAAAACTGTATTATCTACTAAAATGCAATAAGCATTAGCCTTTGAATGAGAAACAATATTTAACGTAAAATGTTGTAATGTAACCTTTTTAAACTGTTTAATTAATTGAGTTTCAAAGTTTTCTAATAGAGGACCTAGATTGTGCTCAAAACAACATTTTACTTCTTTTGCACTAATAACACTCTGATTGTATATATAACCCTCTGACATTCTTTTGCAGATTTGTTGTAACGGTTTAGTTGGCGATTTTATAAGATTCTTTAAATGATTGAGATGATTCTCAAATGGAAACGCAGAAAATAAATCTAGTGGACCGTACATTTCAACATCACTAAGATGACACAGTATATGAATATTATAAATAAGAAACTGCTTGCCATACAACTTTTCACAATGTTTAATGAATACATGAAACTGTTCTTTGGGAACATCGATTCCAAAAGATGCAATATGTTTAGCAGATATAAGAATAAAAACTGCAGAATGAAATAATAGAAAATGTTCATACACTGCTAAATCTACTACATCTTTTAAAATGAGAGGTCCTGTATACAATATAAATGTGCGAAATTCAGAAGCTTTCCACCTCTGTAGCTCATCCAATTTTCGAGGTCTTCTATTAAATTCACATGGAATGTAATCGTGAAGAGCTATAAGATGCTCTGAAATAATGTTAACTAACTTGCTAGATACACGGGTAGTTAGATTGCCATTCATCCAAAAATTCAGCAGTTTGCGGCATACCCCAAGGCAACACGCGTGCATATAGTCGATGGGGAAATGTGCAATTAAATCAATATCCAAGTGAACTAAAGGAGAAACTCCCACATGATGATCCTCATCTTCCTGGCGAAGAAAATATTCATGTGTTCTTCTAGGACTAGAAGTACTTTTTAAAACCACTCTTCTCTGTACATATGCTCCATACTCTGTGCATTTATCGCAACTGGCATACCTTTCATCCGACTTAATGCACTTAACAAACGCTTTTGCTGGGGCGTCGCAGATAAAGCTGTGAATCTCAACTGGGTACGCTTTCCCATAAAAGAGTATGCCCTCTTTTAAGACCGTATTTAATTCTTTTATAAAATCATTTAGATAATTCTTTAATGGTGAAGGTGTGGACCAACCACAAAAGAGCCCAACGTTAAATGGTGTACTACGAAATTTTTTTTATTAGACCTAAATGGGCCAAAACTGTAAACTAGAGCTATGAAACAGTAGCAGACCATCAGTATTAAAACTAATTTTGATTGGCACATTATCCAAAAGCTTAATACTTTGTTGATTTTAATCCCATTAACACAGTTCTGAAATTTTTAACTAACCCTGACAGTATTTACCATTATTCAATTGATTTATGGTGATCTTCCTAGGAGTTTGCAGTAAGGTTCTAGCATCTAATGGCAGTTCAGGGTGTATTTTTGCAAGTCGATGTAAAATGCCATTTATAGCACAATGTGTTATTTTATGTTGCAGGGACCAATCTTTTATTTCATATAGTAAATCAAATGAAGTCAGAGTTTCCGATTGTTTACTTACTGCATCATTCTCTATTACATCATAAACCGAAACTGTATTAAAATCATCATCAGACTGTTCATTAGAACTGTTATCAGAGTTAACATTTGCATCTATATATGTATGTTTATCAATGTTAGGATTATCATTAGAATAAGTTTCTATTACAGGCAACACACTAGTTTCAGAAATAAAAATAGGTTTCTTACTTTGTAAAGATATTAGCTCACTTTGTAAACTTGCAGCGACACGTCTCAACAACTGACGATGTCCTACTATTGCTTATAACTTACGTTTTACAATCCTATGAGACATATTTAATGATTTGTTTTGTGTTGTCGGTTTTCAATAGCTTTGAGTCGTTCGGGAGCGTGCTTCAACCAGACTTTTATTAGGTCTTCTACTTCCTTGTTATTACAATTCGTACCTGCTTTAACTGCACCTGTAACAAAATTTAGTAAAATGAACGTTTCCAATCCATTAGTTATTTTATACATTAGAGTAATACTTACGAATAATCACACCATTTAACTGTAATTCACAGAATGCCTTTTTCTTTGAACGCTTCCTAAAGTAATTGTAGTTTTAGGCCACTTCATCTGTTAAAATGTACTTTAAGATTCGATTTGTCTTATTAGTGATGTCCTTGCCACCGAGAGTTCCTAAATATGTACACTAAAAAAAAGTATAAACGATTTTAATAGAATATAAATGGAGTCCAGTACCAAAGCTGAATTTGTATCCGGACTTTCAGTGAGAAGTTGATTTAGTCCTATTAGATCTTGTTCAGTATTTAATGGCAATTTAGTAGGTAATTCAGGCAAAACTGGAAAAGGTGAAAACTGCTTCTTTTTTTGTTGAGTCAAATAATTTAATGTTTACTTGTTCTGCTCCTAAACATGTGTAACTGCCGTTAAACAACTTTCTTGTATAGAAACTATAAATATATCATTATGCAGTTAAACTATAAAGAAAGTTGTGGATTTCCACTACTTACTAAGTCGATGTATTAAATCTTTGCTGATAATTAAAGAATGCAAAATACGAGAAGCAGTACTTTTTGGAGTGTCACAGTTAAAAGTTTGAGGTGAACTTTCATTAACCTGTGTTAAATTTCTTTTTTAGTTACAGTCATTAGTGTCCCATTCTGTTGAAACTTTTCTTGGCCTGCAATAACAGAAGGTGATCATTAGTTCAAATGATTTTATAACATTACCATCATCCGCCGATAATAAATTAAATCTCCTAACTTTTGGTGGTCGTGACAGTTGAGAAACGTTTGAGGTTCTTCGTCTTCGCTATCTATGTACCTGTATGTACCTCTGCGGAAGAAGATGTTTTCTTCTTGTAAGTGGTTGTTCAGAATCGCTTTGAATGTCAGATGTAAGTTCACACTCGATCAGTTTTTTATGTACCTTATCGTAATCATCTATCAAAAATTCGTTTAGAATGATAAATTGTTTCAAACAAAAAAAAACTTTTGAATGAAGTAATAACAATATGGTAGCATATTCTATTCAAAAGTGACTTACCCGTGCTATAAAAGCAGCGTGTTATTTGGAATGCTTGCCCATTATTGTCAGGAGGTTCTGAATTTGTTAGCGCCTTATGGTATTGGGTTTGTGACTTATATGGAGGCCAGTTTACCTCGGTTTTTCTGGGTGTTAGCCAGTTTTTATTGACATTAGCCAAAGCACCACCTGACGTTGCAGAAAACTCAACTACAACAAATGACATGACGTTCACCTTTAGGGATTTATGTAGTGTAGGTTAACTGTGAAGATACAAATGTACAATAAGTAGACACAATTATTTAACTTACCTTTTTAAATTTCTCTGGCACATGCAAAAACATAGAGAAGCAAACTTTACATTATTTTTATTTTTGAGCAAACTCTGCAAACAAACAGCAATCCATAGGCGAGATACACATGCGCTGCAAACCGTATAGGTACATTGGCGGGTAAATTATTAGTAAATGAATTAAGAACCCATTAACCGTTTATTATAGGTGACGCATGCTAACACGGTGTATTAAGCGACATAAGTCGCTAATATAAAATTATAGAAAAATACAAAACTATAACTGTATTATCTACGTATAATTCAAAAAATTAATGATTTTCGTCATATATTAAAGATAGCTTTATAACGTCATTTGGTCTATACAGACATCATTATGACGTCGTTATCTTGGACATTACTATGACGTCAGTTATTGGTTCAAAGACGTTTATTAGTTAATATGGACGTCATATTGACGTGCGTGTTCTCGCTGGGTTATTTACCGTTTATCTCATTGGTTACAAATATTCCTGTTTCGTCAACGAATAACCAGATATTTCGATCTCCTACATCTGCTCGACTTTTATGACCATTCCACTTATAGGTTCCTTGTAGATTTTAGTTAACCTTCAACTACTTAAAACACTAGTGGAAGATTTTAACTAAGTATAGTTATTTGTATAAACTATTCTACGATTTATTTAAGTAGTTCGTTTTTCAATGTCATTGTCTATAGTAAAAAATAACCGTAGGTTTAAATATTCGTTAATTCAACGACCACCACTAGTAAATATCTTTTTTTACAGTGGATTCGCTAGGAATGTGTTTACTGGTGTATTGTTCCAAAAAAAAAGTTTCGACGTCGGAGTCTCTAATTTGTACCTCTTAATATTTACCGCCACTATGCTTCAAATAGATCTTCTTTAAAAGTTTGTTTTTGTTATTTGTTCAATTGCAACTCGCGTCAGAATTATATTTCTCAGTTGAAATGCACTTTTGAATTTTTTAAAGCTCATGACTAGCTATATATATATATATATATATATATATATATATATATATATATATATATATATAGTGAATATGTATGTTGTTTCGGAGTTCACCAAACGAAAAATAGCTTTGTATTTTTATTGTAGTAGATTCTTTGCGGAATTAATAAGTTACTATTTTTCTCTTCAAATACGTTTCTTGGTAAAATTATTCGAGTGGTGTTCTTTATTACTTCGGTATTTATCACGTGAGCTGCCCAAAATCAATTATGTTTGTGCTGTTTTAAAAAATTAAACTATTTCATTACCTTTTTTTACTTTTTAGAATAGAATTAATAGATGCATTTTCTATTCCAATAAGAAAAACTAAACTATGTAAAGAACCGTCCCTAGCAGGAAACTTATTGTACAGATCGCACATTTATACTCGTGCAAAATTAGGTATATTCTTTGCTTATTATATAGTAAAATATACTATTTATGAACATGAACCCGGACTGGTGAGTTATGTAGAGGTAAATACCGTTGGGCGAGTATAACACTATAGTGTCTACAGCACCTACATTTTTGGTTTTTAGTTTTATTTAAGAATTTATCTCTTATACTTCACTTTCTCTTGTGTAAGCTTTGATCTTTACAGTTCTTTCTTTTGGCTTTTCCCGTGTATGGGCGCAAACATACCGAAAATACATGGATGAGGTCACTTCCAAGAAAAATTAAATTTACACGGATCACATCTGACCTAATAAATTACTAACCAAAATACTACGATCGTTTAAAAAAGTACTCTATCTATTGTCGCAAATATTAATACGTTCTATACAAATACTTATTAAATGTTTACTTAAAGTCACACGATTGTGATAAATAAGCACCGACATTAATATTGTTATATATATTTTTGGGTTGTTACAAACTTTTTTTGGATACCATCCATGTAGGTTAGATATTGTATTTAGTCGTTTCATGGTGGCTTAGTAGTAATATGGTTTTGTTTCGTGCTATCAAACAATAAGATAATTATCTACAATTCAATTTACAGCCAGCACAGTTTGATTGTGCAGTGAATAGTGCAATTAGTCGCTAAGAAGCTTCAATTTTACTTTGCATATAGGTACGTTGTTTCCTCATCTCAAACTTCATCAGTTATCATGAAATTTTTTTTAGTAGTAATGGTCAGCACATTTATTTCGTAGCATTTTGCTTGCTATTTAAGTTGTGGTTTTAATGGTGATATGTTGTATAGAAGGCATGTGTAGGGTTGAAAGCACTATTTGTTTTAAACTGCCGGTCAGTTTGTCCTAACAAATCAAACATTATTATTGACGCTAATGTAAAGTTATAATAACACTTAAATATGTAGTAGTTTGATAAAAACTCCAAGCTTTAATTTCAGACGTTCAACAACCGTTCCGTAATTGTTACTTATGTGCAGTTTTTTTCTTACGTATACTTATCAACACAGAAGAAATTTAAAATCAAAGAACAAACATATTGATTATACTGATTGTCATTGCAACGGTAGTTCAAATTTTCGCCGCGAGCTGGCTTATCGATTAGTTTAAATCTTCTATTAGCTTAATAGATAGATAGATAAGATAAGCAATAAGAAGATGTTTATGATTATGTTTATACAGGGTGGGCCATTGAAAAGGAAACACCTTTGTTTTGTGACGCTTAGACTAGTTTCTTCAAAAAAAAAACGCTCGGACAGGTCGATTCTTGATTTTTGGGGGACAACTTTTAATGTTAAACTTGACATTGACACATCAACCTCTTTGTTCCAGCAACCCTTAACTCAAGAATTTAAATTAGAGAAAGGGTGTCTCATTTGAAGCGTCTTTCAATTCTCAATGCGACAGCATGGTCGTAATTGCTTTTATTATTATTTTTCGTTTTCATGAAAACCACTCCTAGATTAACTAAGGTAGGGGTGTTGTTTAGGAAAACACCCCACCTTTGACATTTTGAACGGCACAGTTTGATGTCAAATTTGACTTTGTCAGGTCAACCCCCTAGCCGCAACAACTCCCAACAAAAACAAAAATTACGGTAAGGTGGTCGAGTGACCCTTAATTTAAAGGTCTCTTGATTCTCTATGTGAGTGCATGATTGTTTTTAGGTTTATAAAAATTTTAAATGTGTAGAAAAAAATTAAAACATTAAAACTCAATGTCAGAAGAAATTTTTATTAGCTCAACAAATTCTTAAATTGTGCTCCACTAACTTCCATACAATGATACAAATTTTGTTCGAAACGTTTCCTTGCATTTTGGAGGATCTGTAGCGTAATTTGGCAGCACTCTTCAATAATGCGTAGACGAAACTCTTCCAGAGACCCTGGTTCCGTTCCGTATATTTTCCTTTTTTTTTACTGTCTCATAGATAATTGAAAGACACTTCAAATGAGGGTCGCTCGACCCATTTTCCATATTTAAATTCTTGAGTTAGGGATTGCTGGGGCTAGAGGGTTGATGTGTCAATGTCAAGTTTGACATCAAAAGTTGTTCTTCAAAAATCAAGAATCGACCTGTCTGATCGTTTTGCTACGTGTTTTGAAGTGGTCCAATAAAATTGCAAGTTATCTCGATGCCAAGAGTTCTATCACAATGAAAAAACAACTATTTTGTTTTGGCATCGACATCGCTCTATGCGCGGTTTGTTTTACATGTGACACCGTGCTCATAAATGCATCTTCGGTCTGTTCGACACACTTAACACTTTCATTTTTTTATGAGCTGGTTTCATCTTACATTCTGTGAACACATTGTTCCATATTTGTGGATTATTTTTAAGGTTTTATCCTTTGCCATAATCACTATCTCATCTGTTGTTTTTTCATACTTTTTTAATTTTCTATTTACTCTTTTTTACGTATTTGTATGTACTTGTTTGATTTTTTTCCATTTGCTTTTCTTTTAAAATACAAAATTTTATGTATTTTTTCTTTAACAATAAATGTGTAGTTTTGTACGTTCTTGCATTTTTGCTTTAGTAAGGTAGATTTCTTGCGTTTTCAGTGCTGTGCTGAGTACTTTGACATGTTTTCTAAAGAAACAACTAATTCGGAGAGTTATTTATTTAGATATGTTAAAATATTGTGTACTTAAATAGAAAAACAACACTTTATTACTTGAACTGATAATGACTACTAATAATTAGGAGGAATTGTGTCAACGATTTGTACTTTTTGGTAACGATCTATCATTGTTATTTTGTAATCCTGATATCACTTCTGATTTCACAGATGTTCGAATAATAAAGAGGAAATCGCATAGACCTTTTGTTACTATGAGAACGATATAACGCCTCCAAAAAACTTAATAGTTTGATTTGTTTCTATGCAACCATAGATCCTTCGATGTGGAGGATAGGCACAACTCAGAAATCAAACTCTGTCGTAATTGTGGCTACGTTTCGTTGCTATGGTGCCAACTTCATCAGGCCAATCTAACAGTGGAATGTTTAATTTCTGCCCAAATATACATCAAATTAAAACATGGACAAAGTAGGAAACCACGAAGACATATAACCTTATACGACACAAACATAACCCACACGTGTGGCTTGATGAAGTTGGCACAATAGCCAACGAAACGTAGCCACAATTACGACAGAGTTTGATTTCTGAGTTGTGCCTATCCTCCACATCGAAGAATCTATGGTTGCATAGAAACACATCAAACTAATACACCTTTTGCTTTAAGTGAAAATGCACGACACCGACCGTTTATTAAGTTTTATTATTACTTAAGTTGCGATTACAAATTTTAATCAAATATCAACCATTTAACACTCAGTATTCTTCTCTTTATTTTTTGTTAGTCGCCACCACGAGATATCATTTCATTGTAATTATTTTTACAAGTTACAGTTCTTAGCTGGTGTCGTGTAGCAACAAATTTTAATGTCACATGTGTTTCTGCGACCAAATTTAATCCTTATTGGTAGCTTTTAATTGATTAACTTACACACACTAATAACATTCTAAACATAATTTTGCATTTCGTAGCGGTAGGTTAACAACCTTCGATGTCCGTATATGTGTACATGTATTTAATTGTTATCAATGTTACATTTTTTAATTTCTCAAGATCAATATATATCGTTTGTTTGACAATTACTGAAAGTATTTTTGTGTTCTAGGAGTGAAAATGAGATTGTACCCAAAGTAGTAGAGGCTATTCTAAATCTACCCGAAAATACTCACATTGCCGTTAGATACACATCTGTTCTTCTATTAGGTGAGCTGTGTGAATGGGTAGAAGAACACCCAGCATCTTTAGACCCTATTCTTAATTTCTTGGTATGTTGCTTATCACAACCTGGGATTGGAGCTGCGTCGGCAACTGCTTTACAGAATATTTGCGCAGCGTGTAACGATCACATGCCTAGACATATACCAATTTTATTACAATTACTACAACAAATAGATTCATTGTCAATTGCTAACAATGCTGTAATAGGACTTTTAAAAGGCGTTGCCGCGATCGTTGGGTGTATGCCGCATAATGAAATTCCAACAGCACTGCATGAATTATGCCTCTTACAAACGAATCCTTTGTGTCAGATATTAGAACAGAATATAACACCAACAAGGGGGACTAAATCAGATCCAGTATTGTGGTTGGATCGTTTGTCGTCCATTTTTAGAAACGTGTGTGTACGTTTATCTGAAGGCGAAAGCAATCCTTGTAAAGCTGCTGCCATTGAGGCGTGGCCTGTACTTAGTCACGTTATGGACAAATATCAAAACGATTTAAGGATAACAGAACGATGTTGCAGGAGTTTGCGGTTCATGTTGAGATGTGTTAGTCAACAAGTGACACAGATTTTACAACCCTTAACTAGTCAAATAGTACGGCTTTATAGTACCCATCAACACTCCTGCTTCCTCTATCTCGGCAGTATATTAGTAGACGAGTATGGAACAGACTCTCAGTGCATTGGTGGATTGTTGGAAATGTTGAAAGCGTTTATAACTCCTACATTTAATATTCTTCAAGAAGATAATGGTTTAAGAAATCACCCAGATACAGTCGATGATTTTTTTAGGTAAGTCTATATTGCAATATAACTTTGTTTTAACAACATTATCGTAGATTATGTGCACGGTTATTACAAAGAGCTCCAGTAGAATTCCTCGAATGTGACAGTCTTCCTGCAATACTACAATGCTCTCTACTAGCTTGTTCTTTAGATCATAAAGAAGCAAACACATCCGTTATGAAATTTTTTTATGATCTTATTAATACAGGTCATACTAGTAAACAGCAGGGAGATTATGAAAAACGAAAAGAAATTGTGCAGGCTATATTGAAGGAAAATGGTCAACAATTAGTTACTAATTTAATACATTCGTGCGTGTTCTACCTACATTCATATATGTTAACAGAAGTTGCCGACGTTTTTGTAGAACTAATGCAAATAAATAGGGACGTTGCGGGAGAATGGTTAAGAGTAGCGTTAGAATCATTACCTAAACAAGGACAGGGAGGTATAGTAACTGCAACACCAGAACAATTACAAACCGTTTTTATATCCATTACAAGGTATGTAACTCTCGAGTTAGAGATGATACTTACAATACAGTGGTTTCTTTTAGGTCAGATACTTCAAAGTCAGTCACACATGCACTTAAAGACTTAACTAGACTATATCGTTAATGTAATGATTTGAACTTATAAATATATTTCGTTTTAGTTCAATTGTAAAGTTTAGTGATAAGTGTTAATAAGACGAATCTTTTAAGAATAGTCAGATGAAGAGTTTCGATCGTTTTATAAGAGAAAATATTTGTACCATTTATTAATTACATAATAACCTAAATAAGTAATACAAAGCATTGTTGAAATTAAAGTAATTTACAAAATTTTTAAAAAAGGATAGAATAGGATAGGTAAGTAATAGTTGGGATCGATCTGCGTCGCTATCTCGTTTCATAGACAATTATTTTTTCAACAATTGAAGTTACTTAACTTTAATTAAACATGTATTCAAAAATGTTTCTTTTTGAGATACACCTGTTTGGAAAAGAAAGTTGCGTGAGCTACGAGAAAGTAACTGATTATTTCGGTTTTTAGTTTAACTAATACATGATGCCTAATCGTAAAGCCGTATTATTGGGTATTATTTTCTACAATTGATAATTTCTTGAAACTGTTTGGATCATCCTATCCAAAAATGAAGTGTGAACCGAAGTTTTTATTGATACCTAAATATTTTTGATGTGTAAGAGATCATTGTGTATTAGTGATTCCCCGAGGGGCTAACCACTCAGGCAAAATTGTGACAAGATTTCACAAATATAGAGATTTCACCTAAATATTTGGGATTTCAAAGGGATTTCAAAAATATCAAAGGGATTTCAATGATTTCAAAGAGATTTCAAGGATTTCTGGGGGATTTCAAAGAGATTTCAAGGATTTCAAGGGGATTTCGTAGCAAAATGTGCATGATTTCCTAGTATTTTAAGCGATTTCATTTTTTATTTTCACATAAAATAATATTATTTACGTTTTATCATAGGACGTCATTCATGATGCCATTAATAATAAAATAACAATATGTATAAACGTTTTTACTGATCTTCCGAATTCATGAACAAGTGTCGCAAGTGGGTATACTGTTGTCAAATAACTAATTATGAGGTGTAAAAAAACATAAACGTTTATATAACTTTTATTAGTTAAGTATTTCACTTACAAATTAACGAAGAATTGACATTATTTTAGCATAAACAAAACATAAAAACTCAAAAAAACAATATGTAAGAACACTCATAAAACAAAACAAAAAACAATAATAGACAATAAAAGCAAATCCGTAACATACAAAAAAACCTACATAAAAGAACGTAAAAGAAAGTGATTTTCTGAGAGATTTTCTCTCGGATTTTCTCTCACCTGTTCATTCATCAGTAATTTGGGTTAATATTTTTTAATAGTGCTTTTAATTAATCTTTAGCCACTTTATATTCTTTTTCAGTGGACAACTTATCGCATCTTTTTAAAGTAAAAATTCCATTTCCTGAAAGTGAAATAGGTCCGTAAAATATAAAAGTACTTTTTACTATTTGCGTGTCGTCCTTCTTAGGCCATATAAACGTGTCAAATTCAGGTTTTAAAAACTTTATTTTGTATGTTTCCTCATCAAGTTTTTGAATGACACGACCTATATACCACGTTTTGTAACATACAGCATAATAAGGTTCTATATGGATTTTAATTCTATTTGCGTTATCAGTTGAGAGTTCTATGTCCAAATTAGTATTTCCATTTTCTTCAGACAAACTCTCATTTTCAATCTTGATTTGAACGAAAAAGTGGTCACTTTCCGTCTCGCTTTCCGCACAAAGAGTCGTCCGACGTTTCCAGAGATTTTCGAGGAAATTTTGTCCGGCGTCGGCGTATTCGAGTTCCTGTTAATTTTTTTGCAGTCGTACTGCCCATCGCTCTACATCGAAGAAGCCTATCATTTGATATAGCTTTCCTTTTGTTTGTTTAAAGAAAAACCAACAAAGAGTTCCTTTTTTAGCTTGAATTTTTTGGTTATTTACATCAATCCACAACAGTGCTTTATCGTCGGATAATTTCGTTTCAGATAAATCTTTAATATTTAATGTTCCTGCATTAGCAAGAACTTCAATAGCTTCCGGCTCAGGGTCATCATCTGGATTAACTTCAAATGAAATAACTTCTGGGTGTCTCTTAAAGGTATCGATGGCTCGATCGATGTATAACTAGATAATAGTAAACGAATAAAGACACAAATTAAAGGGCTAAACTTTATGGAATATCGGATCAAGTAGAAGAACAACATTTCGAGTGAAATCGACTAGATAATCCACTTTATAAAGACGGTTTGCCTTAGTTATCACAAAACCTATTAAAGTATCTTATTACAAATATTAGAATTCCTTTATAAAGCATTAAATTATCTACTTACCTTTAAATATTCCCGAAATAATTCAGAAGAAATCCTACGCGCGCCGCCAATGTTATTTGTAAACAACCTTTCTACAAGAAGTTTCAACGTGTAACTTTGGTGTAACTGAATTACTGAACCGCCAGTCCAGCAGTTGCACCGTCGCCAAAACCCTTTTTCTACCGCGCTCGCTCGGTGTTACATACGGTCGCGTGAACAAAAACAAGTATTAAAGTGAGCAAGAAATGGGGTTGAAAAAGGAAGGACATATCTGATTTTCCCGTCGTAATAGAAATTTCAAAAGGATTTCACAGATTTCAAAGGGATTTCACAGATTTCATAAGGATTGCACATGTGCAAATAAGATTTCAAGGATTTCGTGAGATTTTCAACGATTTCAAAAGGATTTTCACTAATTTGTGACAAGATTTCACAGAGTGGTTAGCCCCTCGTGATTCCCAGGCTTTTTCTATGACTAAACACAAACTTTTGCTGTTACCGTTTGGATATAAAGTAAATATGTAACAAGAAACGATTTATAGAACACCACTGGGTTCCAGTGTCATTAGTTAAAAATCTTCAAATTTTCTATAGGATTATATACTGAGTGACATTAGAACTGTTACATCTAGAAGAAATAATTTCTTAAACTCGATTTTTAGCAACAGAATGATTATATTTAAAACATGCTATGGTAACTATATCAACTGTTTATCTTTGATAATTTTTATTGGGAAAATAAAATTTAATTTCTTAGTTCTTTGTGAAGAAAACGGTTTCCGAGAGTTATCTATTACGTATTCTTTTAGTTATTGTGTCCGTCTATTAGTGTTAAGCGTAGCAAAATGCCTCGAGTCAAAATTATCACCACGTTAGCGACTTAGACCAACTGGTCAACCTAGGCGTACCACAGAGTTTCAAGATAGGCGCTTTAGACAACTAGATCTACGAGATCGTTTTGCTACTACGCGTCAAATTGCTAACTAATGGTTTGGAGAAGAAGGTAGACCTATTACTATACATAAACTATATCGCCGCATTCGAGCTTTTGGACTTTTCATGCCGTCCACGATTAGTGCTTAATTTTATTGCGGACTATTGTTAACGTTTGAACTGGTGGTGAGAATGGCATAATGTCGTCTTCAGCGATTCAATCAATATATGCACGATGGTAGTAGAAGGGTAAGGACGCGGTCATTAAAAGCCTATGGTAGCCGATCGCCACTTGTCTATATTTGAAGCAGTATGACAGTTGCGCGTTATGTTGATTATTTCCTACAAACCACTACTGCCTTATCTAGATAGTTGTTCACACGTCCTTTTTCAGGAAGACAACGCACCCCCATATTGCTCGTCGAACTATGGACTTCATTAAAGAACCCAAACAAACTGACGTTTTGCAAGACTTTGCATCTTGGAAAGTGAATGTCAATGAATGTGAGTAACATTCACCACTCTGAACATACAAGCTGCAATATCCTGCAAAACGTCTGTTTATTTGGGTTCACGAATGACAATACCGCAAAGGCCAAATTCTACTTCTTGTTTTGGCTCTCAAGGAGAGACTAGGACCGAGCCTAAAAAGTATTCAACTACGGCGCGCTGTAAGTCGAAAGTCTCTTAAAATCGTAACCAAGAAATCCGAAAAAGCTTATGATTCTATATTGTAAATCAAATTTTAACTGATATTCATTCCGTTTGAATAATAACTAGTAAAATTTTATTTAATTTTTTTTTATATAACTTGAATTGAAATGTTAAATTAAATTATTTACTTTTTAGTAAACTTTTTTTATTTGAAAAAAGAGGCGTATTTTAGATAAAACGAATTTAAAAACTTATTTATATTATTTGTAAGCTAATATTTTTCTAATTTTTAAATAAGTTTAGAAAATACTTAAAGATTATCTGTCTATTTTAAAATTTATGACTAGGCGATTTTTTTCTATACTTTCTATGACATTTTTTGCAGATTATCATTTTGTAAAATTTTTGTGTTAAATCAAATTTATGTGTTATCTACGTTGGCGGACCGCGGGTTAAATCCTGGTGAGGGGGGCTACAGGCCCATGGCATACCAAAGGAGTCTGACTGTAATATATAAACGTTGACAGTGTGATATTGGCCATTGTTGATCACACTATCGTTGCTTAATTGTTATATTATTAATATTTATTCAATACGTATGTGTCTACATTGCAGTCGTCTATATGTGACTGCCCACTAAGTAACTTAATACAATTCATGCATGCGCACTACATAGCTAATCTTATAACACCTTCCCCTTCAATTATCAATTACATTACATTCATAATCAGATAATTTTTTAGGTACATTGATCCGCCTGCCCGATCTGGTTACTGTTGATTTATTTGGATTACATGGCAACTTTAATAAATCATCAGCAGCATCATTTTTTATAAGATCGTCAACATCATCAACACTAGATTTAAAATCTGTTTTAATTTTAGATTTCCTTAAAAACTGCGAGTTTCGCCTATACTGTTGGTTACTCTCATTTCGAACTATGAAAGAACGTGGTTATTTACATTTGCTCTCAATTAAGGCAGGCTCCCATTGCTTGTCTTTATATAAAAACACTGAATCTCCAACTTTCAATTCGGGCCTGGCTATTGCATTTTTATCATGAAAATATTTATATTTATTTTGATTTAAAATAATCTGATGTTGACCATCCTGATTCAGAACAGGTTTCAATAATTTGTCATTAATAGGGATTTGTGTTCTTAACAATCTATTGTTTAATAATTGCGCAGGGGCGTAAGAAAGTCCAGTTATAGGTTGATTTCTATATTCGAGAAGTGCAGCATCTATATCATTACATTTTCTTAGAATATTTTTGCAAATTCCAACGCTTTTTTCAGCCATGCCATTGGAGCGGGGGTAGCGAGGGCTCGAATAATTAAATGTGAAATTCCATTCAGAAGCAAAAGTTTTCATTGGACTCGAATTAAACGGCACATTATCAGATATTATTGTTCGCGGCACTCCGTGTTGAGAAAATATGACTTTTAAAATTTTAATTACCTCATTACTACTTTTATTTGTTAATACATGCAACTCGACCCAATGTGAATAATAATCAATTAACGTTAAATAACTGTTTCCTGCCCAATCGAATAAATCTATCCCAACTTTTTCAAATGGTAAGTTAGGTGCTGGGTGCGGTATTAATGGTTCTTTTGGCGTTTTATTTTTATATTTTTGACAAATTCTGCATTCGGCAATAAAATTTTCCAAATCAAGATTTAAGTTAAGCCAATAAAGTATTTGTCTAGCTCGATTTCTGGACTTGCTTATTCCCATGTGTGGTTCGTGAAGTTTCTTAAGATAAAAATTTCTTAGTTTTCGAGGAATAACTACCCAGGTAACATTGATTCACGAAATCGTAACAAATGAAGTGACGTTTTCTAACTCTCTTAAAATTTCGTGTGTTTGATTTTATTTAAAATCCGTAGCTGCAGCAGTTGCAAAACCGCTTAAAATTTGAGTTACTTAGGACGTCACGGTTGGTCGTGAAAAAAACGTCGCGTTTTCGTTTTCATTTGGGTTAAAAAAAACGTTACAGATTTAGTCACAGTAAATCGTGAAGATAACGTGGGATTACCGTTGTAGTTTCTAGATTATATAGTGACTCCATCTGCAGCTTTCCTTACAGCGATTGTTACGGATCCGCGAGTGACTATTTTAATAATAATAGTAATAATAATAATGACTTTATTGAAACATACCTATTACATTAATATAAAGTCAAATAATATAATATAGTATAATGCCTTAAGAAAAATTTATAAATGTATTTAAATCATTAAAAGATAAACTAAATATATATCACTTTTTTTTGTTCTTCTCGTTCAACTGAAAAATTGAAAATATATTATAAATATTGATAAACATGTAAACGATTCTTTTCAACAATAGAAAAAGGGTGAAAGTAGTTGTTGAGCTTGACCTCGCTTTACCACCCCACAAAGTTCGCGCCATCACGAATGTGGTACGCGCGGAAAATTTTAAGAAAAAAACAAAAAAAAGATGTTTGCGAAAATTGAGAAGTTTTTTAGTTAGCTTTTTACTTATGTACCTACATACCATATGTTTTTGCATGTCATATGTATGCTGGAGGACGTACTCCATGTGACCTTCGGCTGCCTCATATGTACAAATTTGTTCTTCAACTAGTATATCCATAAGCATTTTTGATAAATTACTTCCCTGCCCGAGCAGGAGCATCACAAGTAAAGGCGTTTATTTTAATTTTATATGTGCTTCCATTCACCTGCACATCGTTGTTCAATAAATCAAGCAATTCATCTACCAAAGGAGTCATGAACTCATTCATATCCTTTGGCTTACCTGCAGGTCCCACATAAATACTAACAAGAAATGGTTTGCTACTTTGAAGGTTGGATATTTGACACAAAATGGGCCAAAAGCACTTATTACTGTCATTCGCAATTGGCAACCCATCAATATTAAAATTCAGTTGCAATTTTCTTAGTTGTGAATCATTGTTTAGGCAATGAGATAAACCTTTAGCAAGACCGAAGTGAATAAACTTTTCCGGAGACATATCAACAACTGTTACAGATTTAGGCGTACACAATAGTGTTCTAGCATCTCTGGGTAATTCATGTCCGTTTCTCCTTAAAACTATTAGTAAATCATTCAAATGGTTATGTTTAATCTGGTTTCTAATTGCCTAACCAGCTATCTCTTCTTTGAAACTTGTTTGGGTTTTATTTTGATCATTTTTTTCTAAGTTCATTGCACTACTTACATTCTCTGTCGCTTCTGTCATCACAATATCATTCAAATCATTGGATTCGGTACCTTCTGTTGAGTTATTAGCAGCATGTATGTCTAATTCTCTAGCATTATTATTAACAACCAAGATTTCATGATGATTCAGCACATCTGTAGGACTCGATGTATAAGTACTCGAGGCAGCTTGGCAAAGACTGTTGTAGAATTTACTTGAAGAAATCTTAATAATTTCATTACGCCTTCTTTCTGATAGTCGCTTTTTTTTAACACCTTAGACATTTTAAGGACAACTAGAATTAACATTTTGACTTAATAAAATAAAAACTACATGAGTACAATTCTCGCAATCAATCATTTAACGACAAAATGGATTATTATTGAACGTGTGCGGTTAACACTTGACAAACTTGTTATTTAAGACATTTACAGTTTACTCAGGATAGTAAGTATACATCTTATTCATCTTGCCCTTAACCTCAATAATTATTCTACACACCATTTTTTTTGTTTTTTTCTTTTAGTGGCGGTTGCACAAAGTTTACCATTAACATGCACTCATGACAAAAATGTTATGACGCATTTACTTTACTTTTTTTCCAACATAATTATTATAACTACGTATAACATTGAATTAAAACAGCTTACCTTAAACACTTCAAGGAAAAAAACACGTTTTTTTCCAAATCACAGCACTAATTAATGTATCATGAAAGATAATTAAAATGTGTTAAAATGTATCATGGTCATCCACCATATTATAAATAATCATGAGTTCGTTTTCGTATATGTCCGTGGCTTTTGGAATACGTGAACAATCATTCGTCGCTACTTTAAGAAATCCATAGACAGTTCATAGAAAAGAGAACGAAATCTTCACTTAATGCATGTCACCAATTTTACAGCGGCAGCTTGACGGTATAGTTAAAAAACCTTTACACGATCTTCGAAGATTTTTGTTAGATTTCGTGACGGTATCTAATGATGTGACGACGTTGTCGTGACTTTTACGTGAAAATCTGTCTATTAAAATTTATATAATAACTAAATGAAGACAATAAACAGAATCTTTATAAAATTAACTTTATATAGACAAATAGTGACGATTCCGTCAAACATGAAATATTGTCGTGACGAAATGTTACCTGGGTATTCTGTCATTCATGAATAATAATTCTTCCTCGATACACAGCTTATCTCTAATTTTATAAAAAGTTTTGAGTTCATCATCTTTTAATTTAGAATGCTTTGGCCAACCTTCATATAAATATTTGATAACATTTTTTAATGTGTCATCATTTTCAAGCTGAAGTTTGATTTCATTTTTTCTTACGTCTGATACGCCAACATATTTATGTAACGTAAGTACAAGTTGTGTCATCGACGGATCATCTTTCACCGCATCTTTTATAAATGCTCGCGACAATAAGTCTGCTAAATACATGAATTTACCTGGTAGGTATTTTACATCGAGATTGTATCTAATAAGTTTTAATTTCATCCTTTGCAATCTGGATGACTTAATATTACAAATATTATTTTTCATAATAGATACAATTGGACGATGATCAGTCAAAATTTCAATTGGCGATTTGGAACCAAATATGTAATAATGAAACTTTTTACAACCACTGACAATCGCTAACATTTCTTTTTCGGTTTGGCTGTAACTCTTTTCAGTTTCTGTTAAGGCTCTAGAGCCATAACATATAGGCTGATCATTATGCAACAACACATATCCTAATCCATCTTTTGATGCGTCACAATGTATTGTAACTGGTTTTTTCTTATTAAAATGAGTCAGGATAGGTCTACTACTAACTAAAGTTTTTAACTTGTCTAATGATTCCTCATGCTTAGGTAACCAGACAAACTCAACATCATCTTTAAGTAATTCGCACAAATTAGCAGTTACGCTAGCCATATTCGGGATAAAACTTCTCAAATAATTTATAAACCCTAAAATTCTCTGAAGTTCCATTTTATTTTTAGGACTTTCTATAGCTCCTATAGCTTTAATTCTATTTAAATCTGGTTTTACACCCTTACTAGAGAAAACATGTCCAATGTACCTCACTTCAGATACTTTATACTGCATTTTAGCTTTATTAAATCTAACCCTTTCTTTTCGAGCTGTCTCAAAAACTAAGTTCAAAATTTGATCGTGTTCTTTCTCATCTTTTGCAGCAATGAGAAAGTCATCAAAGTATACTTTTAACCCTTTAATGTTACCAAATTTGTTTTCTAGGCATCTTTGAAACAACTCTGGAGCTGGTGAAACACCCATTGGCAATCTTAAAAACTTATAATAACCGAATGGCGTTGCCATCGTACACAGATCTGCTGAGTCTTTATCAAGTTCAAATTGATAATAACCATCTTTAAGATCTAATAAAGTAAAAAATTGTTAATCACTTAAATCATTCGCTAATTCCTCTAGAGTAGGAATTAAATGACGTTCTCGTATTAAAACTTTATTAAGATCAGATGGATCAATGCAAATTCTTACAGACTCTTTATTAGATTTTTCAACAACAACCATATTACTAGCAAAATTTTTAGGCATTTCTACTTTTTCAATTATGTTTATTCGTTCCATTTCCTCTAATTTGGCTTTAACTTTATCGCGTAAATGAATCGGAATTCGTCGAGGCGGTTTAACAACTGGTTCAAAATGATCTTTAATTTTAAGATGACATTCAACATCAATTTTACCCAAACCGGTGAATAAATCGATGTTTTTAGATATTATTAGATCTTTTTCACATTGTACTGAATTAATTCGATTTAACAATTTAAATTCTAAACAATCGTTCAATCCGAGTAAGATTTCATCATCATTGTTTTCAATAACAATGAAGTTTACATTATTCTTTAAGTTGTTTATTTTACATTTCAAGTTTATTATTCCCATTACTTTTAATTTAATGCCACTATAACCTTGTAATTTAATATTAGTTTGAGAAACTTTATGAGACGAATTCAAATCATAAACAATTTTGCTTGGGATACAACTTATCTCGGCGCCAGTATCAAGTTTAACATTAAACAATTTACCTTCTATGTCGGCAATTTCTACCCACTGCTTGCTTTTATTTTTATCGCACTTTTTCACTGAGTCATAGTTTAATGAACTAATTACGTATTCTTCACTACTTTCATCTGTTGATATTTCTTGAATTTGTTGAACTTCCCTTACAGAAGTACCCTGGCCGGACCCATCGTTACCGAATCTCCTGTTTCGAGTAGCACTATCACTTTTGATAAAACACCTTGTAGCATAATGGTTCCACCCTTTACACTTAACACATTGTTTTCCATAAGCTGGACAGCTGGCACGTTCATGTTCGTATCCGCATTTCCTACATTTGTAAATTTCGTTACTTTGTTTCAACGGCTGTCTTCTAGATTGGCGTCTCTTCTGTTTAACAGTGTCAACCTCTACTATTTCTAATGGACGATTCTTTATGGCTTCTATTTGCAATTTTCCAATTTCTGACGCTTTACATGCATCGATTGCCTTCTGCAGACTCAAGTCTGAATCTCTTAATAATCTTTCCTGTAGGTTTCTATCTTTAACCCCTAGGACAATTCGGTCTCGTAAGATGCTATCTTTCAATTCTCCATATTCGCACGATTTTATTAATTTTCTTAAATCAGTTAAAAAAATATCGAAAGCTTCATTCTCTTGTTGTTCTCGTTTATTAAATGTAAATCTTTCCATTACAATATTCTTCTTCGGACTACAATAAACTTCAAAGGATTTGAAAACTTTGTCAAAATCTTTCTTTTCTTCTTCAGACAAATCAAAGGTATCGAAAATTTCTAATCCCTCTTCTCCAATTACATTTAATAAAATAGCTGTTCTTACCTCTGCGGATTTTTTAATATGTCCTGAGGCTTTCATGTACACTTCAAAGGCACTTTTAAATTTTCTAAAGTTTTCTGCTACGTTTCCCGTAGAAAAATCGATACCCTTTGGCGGTTTAAATTCCATTTTTCTTTTAATTCACTTCAATTTCTTCTTATTTATATTCTTCTTTTCAATTGAAACATACACTTAATTATTACAATCGCAAGACTGCGCCATGTTATATTATTAATATTTATTCAATACGTATGTGTCTACATTGCAGTCGTCTATATGTGACTGCCCACTAAGTAACTTAATACAATTCATGCATGCGCACTACATAGCTAATCTTATAACATTAATATCTTGTATTAACAAAAACTAAACAGCGTAATAGTGCCTTAAAGGTTATACAGAACTTACAAATATTTCTCTACTACATTTGCTAAACCCCTCTCGCGTGGTTGTCGTTCGCAAATACGACGCGGTTGAGACAGGGATGGTTCCAGTTAGCTGCCAGAATTTGACGAGGTTGGGCACTAGGTTCTAATTTATATGCAGTGCCAGTTAGGTGTGCCGCTGAGTCCATGAATCTTTTAGTTACGGTAACTTCAGATTCTATTTTGTTTTGTCTACGGGGAAAGCACGCTGGTAAAATTCAACAAATGTGCTGCTGCCAAGAAAATCTAGAGGAAGGAAACTATCCACTGCAACGGCGAACTCCGAAGAATGAAATCGTGCTTCCATATGTTTACTGTTTTTTTTTTTTTGGTAATCTAGGCATTGTTAATCAAATTTCTCTGTCCTCGACAAATTGATATCCGCTGCTTTTTTAGTGTTGCTATTGGGCGTTCCCCAATGTTTTTTGTTTAGTAAGAAGGCACGTGTTTTTGACAAAATGTCCTTAAAAAGTAATAGATTTACAACGAAACTGGGAGATGTAAAACGTTAAAATACCTCGCTCTTCAACAGCATATTTTACTTTCTCTTCGTTGATTTCTATTGCAAGTATTGCGATACAATTTTTATATCTGTAAGACCATCTTAATCTTAATGGCAACAGCTTGAATTGTATTAAAAAATTGGTTGGACGAATCCATCACAACTAAATTAACTCTATGCATGAGGCAGAGGATAAATAAAACATAGGGATGATTTTGTTTAAGCAATGTTTGCACTCCTTTGTGTTTGCAACACATAACGGATGCGCCATCATAAGATTGAGTAATTATCGTGTCATCTATTTTCAATACTTTTCAGTAGTTGGATTGCGTTACGGGAATTACAGTAACTGGTAAATCCAACGAAGATATAATTGACATTTGTTCTTTGAAACAACGTGCTTCGTCTATAATCACTGCTAACATGCCATTATCATAAATATCTTGAGAAATTACACTTGGGACCTCAACAGAAACAAATGAAATAAATATGTTTTGAATTTTTCCGCTAGTGTATAACTTTTTTGCTAAATATTTATTAAATGATTCGTCGTATTTAGCGAGGACTTAGCATGTTTCCAAAAAGGCTCCTTTACTAATGGAGGTGTCACTTTCGTCATGACCCCTGAAAACCTGACCCGTGCGACTAAGAAATATCGTGATATAGAGTTTTTTGTCTTATTCCTCCCTCTGCCTCTTATTCCTTCTTGCTTTTTAAATTCATCAAACCGATGACGTCTTCCAACATTTTTTTGCTGATATAATATCCATTTTTCGAGACATCTACGATGATTCGCTTACTTAGCGTGCTTCTCGTACACGTCTTTTTGATTCTACCGTGAGTTAAAGCCTTTTTTTACAAAACACCTAAAAGTTTCAAAAATTCTCCACGCGAAACAAAATGCTCGGACTATATTCAAGCCATTGATGCTTGTCATAATATTTGCTACTGAAGCTGCGCATCTGGCCACTGATAAAAGTGCCTCGTGTACTTGTGTGTGTATAGGCCTACTATCCTTAATGCTTAAATCTAAATCAGCCGTAGAAGTGACTAAGATTTGCGTTTCCATGGTAGATTCGGGATCCAAAGTGTTAGAACTTGTAGCCCTTTGAGGCTCACGACCATGCAACATACCGCTAAACAAATCAGATTCCTAGTTTTCTTTTTTTTCCGCCAGATGACTACGCGAGCGTAATTTTACGCATCTCTAATTGGACTTAAATTTAAACTAGATCATCTCATACACCCCTTTGGAATAGCGTCGTCGTCCAATTCGAAATATGTCGTCCTCCCACCGAGTACATGAAAAGAAATGTAATTAGCAAGACAATACATTAAAAAAATACAATTTTAAATTAAGCTTGTTATAATCATTCTCAATATGGTACAACCCTTATAATAAATAATCTACCATTTTGAGCATAGACCATGAAACCTAAAGCATTGTAATTTACAAGTATTTGCAGTAAGTACGCTTTTTTTTAATTTTTGCGAGTTATGAAATGTAACTTATTGGAGTTGTACTGCAAGATAACCTAATTGAGCAATATTTCTGAAACTTACTGTAATTTTGCGTATGAGAGTTTAGTTTTGCATATTTGAAGACAACTCCCATCTTTACACTCACTCAGTTTTTAATAAAAGATTGCAGTAAGTTTGCAAAACTAAATTGACAATTTACTGTTAGTTCATTTACGAAAAGTATACATAATTTGCCGGTAGAAAAGGCAGAAACGTTATATATGCAAGTCTGTCATTGTCGATAAATAGATTCAACGATTTAATATTTGATGTAATTTCTTTTTTCATTTTAATTTGATTTATTTCTTGAGAAAATCTTTCTTTCTGGGCGTGCAATAATATTATTTTGAAAGAATGATTTAATCCTTCAATTTTTAAATTTCCCGTAAATTTTATACTTTTATTTTTTGTGTTATTGATGATGAATCTTAAGCAATAAGCTACTACTCGTTTGAGTTTATAAATGTTAGAAAATTTATCAAATAACATCAACACCTGAGAGCTACATAATTGACACACGTATATGATTTATATTAATGTCACAATTTTTGAATTTGATTTCATTGTTTACGTCGTGAATATAATTTGGATCGCTCAAGTATGAAGGTCCACTCCACCATAAGCTATGTGATGGTAACGTACTGGGATCAACTTCTCGTGACAAACAATCAGCAGGATTGTCTTTTGTATTAACATATCCTTATTTAAATGCGGATGTTAACATTTGATTTTTTTCTACTCTATTTGCTACATATGATTCTAACTTTAAAGAATTAGAATTAATCTATTATAATAAAATCGTGGAATCCGTATACAGAAAGGCATTGTTAATTTGTGGTTTTAATAAATTATAGGTACGATTCGCTAAAGTCGCCAATAAAACTGCACTATTTAACTATAGCTTTGGAATAGTCATATTTTGATTCAAAGGAGCTACACGCGATTTTGAACAGATCAAAGAAATTTTGACACATCGATTGTTTTGTATTGATCGTAGGTACATGCATGCACCATACGCAACAGATGATGCATCGCAATATCCTATTAATTCGACTTTATTACTATTTACTGACAAAATTTGTCTAGGAATCTGAATGACCGGCGTACTTATTAAACTAGATGCATACTTTTGCCATTCCTTACCAAGATTTGTTGGTATATTGTCATCCAAAGATATTTTTGATGCCCATAATTTCTGCATTATTAATTTGGCTGACACTATTAACGGCCTTACTACACCTAACGGGTCGTATATTCTTGAAATGAATGCCAAAATGCTTCTTTTCGTATAGCTACTGTCTAATTCTTGAATTGGACAAGAAATTTTAAAAATATTTGCTTTGGTTTCAAGTGATAAACCTAAAGTTTTTACAATCTGATTATCATTGGTTACTTTGACCTCTCCTAACTGAAGCTTATCCTTTGGGATATTTAACAATAATTCAGAACGATTTGCGCACCATTTGTGTAATTGAAATTGTGCGTTTTTTAGAAGATGTATTAATTGCGACTGAATGAGCATTGCTTCTTTTAACGTATTAGCTCTGCACAAAAAATCGTCCACGTAACAATTTTCTTTTATAGCTTTTGCTGATAAAGGGAATTTAACCGACTGTTCTTCAGCAACAAACAACGTGTAGCTAAATGTGGACTCGCTTTTAGTCCATAAGTTACTGTTTGCAATTGAAGACATTGAATTTGATGTTGTTTAGTGGGTCTCCATAATAGGTTTAATAAAGATTTATGATCGGGATGAATTCGTATTTGGCGAGACATTTGCTTAATATCCGCCATGAACAATACTTCATAACTTCTAAATCTAATTAAAACATCAAATAATTCAGATTGCACTATTTTTCCATTATGCATTGCATCGTTTAATGATATTTTATTTTTTGTTTTCATAGAACCGTCAAAAACTACCCGTAACTTTGTTGTTTTACTTTGATCGCGAATAACTGGATGATGTGCCATAAAATATACCACATCTTTTTTAGAATAGTCGTTAATGTTTACAAGTTTTGCATGACCTAAACGCAAGTATTCGTTTATAAATACTGTAGCTTGTGAAATTTTACATAATTCCAAATCATTACAATGAGGTTCTATTTTTAATTTATTTGCTAACTTTGTAGTAATTAAGGATGCTTGTGACCCCGAATCTAACAAACACTTAATTTGTAGCAATCTTTTATCGCTTGTTTTTACATTTACCTGAGCAGTCGGTAATAATATTTGATTTGCACAAACTGTACTTAAAACAGTTGCTGATTGTTTTGAAGATGAAGACTCCGGGTAACAAACCGCTATGTGTTTGTCCACATAAAATGCACAATTTGTAAGAACATTCACCCTTATGTTCATTGAGGCATACTTTACACAAAATATGTTGTTGAACGTAATCTATTCTTTGTTGCACTGCGGCATTTTTAAATTTTATACATGAATATATTCTGTGATTGCCGCCACTACAATACTTGCATACGGGAGCGCCTGATAAATTTTGCTTGTCCGTTTCTTTTATTAAATTTTGACGTATTGTTTTTATTTAAATTTGTTAGTATATTCAAAGAAGCATTATGTTTAGTTTTTCGGTTACTATTATCAATAGACGCTTCTAAGCTGCTTGTGCGTTTTTCTAAATATAAAAGAAATTCATTTAAATTAGCAGGGGTATTTTGATCTTTGTTTTACTGGTACGTTCTATTTGTAAGTGTATCAAGTTTTTTAGACAAAATAAAAACTAAGATCGAGTTCCATCCGTCAACGGGTTCGTTTAAATTTTTAAGGCACCATACATGTTGTCTAATTTTTGCTACAAAAGCCCTTAATTGTTTCGACGATCCCGACACATTTGGTATTTCAATCAAGTGTTTTATAAGTGAGTATTTATGATTATATTTTTATTATTGAACCTGTTATTTATTATGTCAACTGCAATAGTGTACGAGGAATCTATTACTGGAAGGCTGGAAATTAATTCTACAGCTTTCCCTTTAAGATACTTTTTTAAGTAACAAAATTTTTGAATATTAGTTAAAGCACAGTCATTGTGTATCAAGGCTAGAAATAATTCGAAAAAACTATTAAACAGCGTAACATCACTACCATCTACCATCAAAGAAAGGGATGTCCAGTGCAGGTAATCGAACTTTATTTTCCTGGACCGTATTTGATTGTTCCGAAATTGTATGCTTACTTGTTGAGTTATTATGTATTTTTAATTGTGACGTTTGTCTTTCAATTTTGACTAATATTGACTGATAAATTTCAAAAACATCATCGGCGTCCAATTGTGATTCGTCAATACATAATACTTCATCATTTTGTTCACTGTAAGTATCGTACAATTTAATTAAAGTGCTTTTTCTCACGTTTAATTCCTCAAAATCAACTACACTATTGTCGGATTCATACAAGTTATTTAAAAATGATTGAATTTTTAAAATACTGCTTTTCGCGGTGTTGCGCTTTTGAATAAACTTTTTTAATTGTGCCATTATGTAAAACTAATAAAATGAACTACAACTTAGCACTAATAATAAAATAAATGAATACGCATGAAAGAAAGTATACGCCTTAACTTTTTGTAAGCCTATACAAATAACTATTTTGCAATGCTTTGTTTACTTCGACAACGACAGGTACTCACAGTTAGAGGCACATCTCCAAACTTGTTGTTGGACTGAGATAGATATCTTTTCGGAACTGCGTATTGTCTAATCTTCTACCTGGGTCGACCCTTTACACAAAGGCTTCAAGAATTTTGTGTACACTTGAAACTTTTGTTTTCTTTTACACAAAAGCACAATTTATATTTTGATACTACATTTATTAGATCACTAAATCCAGCTCGAAGGACCAATTTTAATGTGCAGTACTGATTGATCGCACATTAAAGAAGTTGTAAACTATTTCCTTATTAATTACTCGAATAGTTCACATTAATTAACTAAGTCACTCGTATTACTTAACTACTTTATTTACATAATTATGTACACTATGATATTACAGGTATTGCATTACTATTTCAAAACTTTAATAATGTTACATCTGTGTAGTACTTAATGCTATTGTAGTTGTGAATCGACTGGCCTAGCAAGAAGGCTCATTCTTAAACTTAAAAACTAACGGGAGTATGTTGACAAGTTGTTAAAACAGACCTGATAACAGATTTAAGCACCCACACATATAAACAAGTGCACAAACATCATTATTTTAAACTGAAGACGTGTTATATAATCGGCTCCCCCGCCAATGGGTACTGGGGTCCTGGTTACGAATCAACCCAGCTAAAGTTGAAAGTTTGGAACAACAAGTAAGGCCAAAAACATATAGATAAAATCAGTAATGCACATAATAAAAGTTATACACAAACAACGAAATGTAGGGCCCTATAACATGGAAGCAACCTACCGCGACTAGAAAACACAAATGTGCAAAGTCCCATAGCATGGAAGCAACTTGCGTCATTACACATAACAAAATACAGGGTCCCATAGCATGGAAACAACCTGCGGCCGTTCGTTGTTGGCCAGCCACGGTAAAAAAATATTAGATTTACATTCCACAAGGCAATACACACAATGGTCTTTATATCTGTTATCAAACCTATTATAATCACCATCAATAGGTAACTGTTACGACTAAAAGGTATGTTCAAACTTTGATCGACTTTTGTATCATCAAATTATAAACGTACGAAAAACAAATCAATTAAACTATTATTCATAATTTACAATTGAAGCCGAAGATTAGCATAAATAACTTGCATAGAAAATGATCAAATAGATTAATACACCTTGATTCTAAAACACGTCAAATATATACAAATAACAAAAACAAGGTTTACCACCTTGTTTTTGTTATTTGTATATATTTTAAGTAGCTTCTTTTTACAAACAAAGAAAACCATCTACATAAAACCGTTTTCAATTTTAATAATCTTTAAATTTAAGTATAAATAAAGAGTTAATTATTTCGGTTACATTTCTAATCGTAAATGTTTTATACAAAATTACACATGCTAAATGAAGTTATTGAAATTGCAAGACCGGGAAAACGCTACAAACGAAGATTGCATTTTAAGCGTCCTTTTAGATTCCCCGGCCCTTTATTTTTAATGTTTAAACCGTTAATTATTACAGTCAAATTTACAACGCTTAATGTTGTGTCTAAACTTACACATAAACGCAATCACAAATACAAGATGCTACGAATTTAAATTATATTTTAAGCATTCTTTTACGAGATGTCGATTTAGTAATTTTAAGTTATAATTAATACTTAGTGAAAAACCTCGTTTAATATATCTAAATCATACACATAAAACGATTAAATTGACAAAATGCAAATCGACGCCAATGAGTAACACAAAACAATGACGCTTCTACCCTTAATGGCACATTCGGCACACCAAAAGGTTTTTTTTTTATTTCTGAAAACGTTGACCGACTCAGTTTACTGCCTGAGAAATTAAAAATAGATACATTAAAAATTATGAAGTTTCAGAAATTATAAAGATACATCTCATCATTATATTCTTTGACTATTTGTACAAAGTTAATTTTTACAATTTACTGTTTCTTTTCACCAACAGCATGTAACGCGTTCATAATTCTCATAAAATCGACTTCATCGGAAGTATTGCTGTCTAATAACATTTCAAAAAGTGATAATTTTACCGCCATTTTTATCAGATCCGCACTTGCACTAGTTGCGATTGTCAGTGCAAACCAGAGCGACTTATGGCAGAGTTATGCACCAATCGAGCATACGGACCTAGCTCTGAGCACGGTCGCTTTGTCACCCGAACACGCACTCTCTGGTAAAAGTTGTACTCAGTGCGCCCTAGTGCAGTCACCCGAATGCGCTATAGTAGCACACTACTACCATGTTTTTCATTTTTTATTGTCAACTTTTCATTAAAGGTGCGCACACACACTTCTAACAACCAACCATACATCATGACCAAAAATTTTGCACGAAATCTGTACATGTAGTTCAACAATTATCAGTACGATGGCAGTTAAATCGTAGCTTTGCTTTTCGTCTGAAATTAAAATGCGTAAAAACTGCAAGTTGAGAAATGATAAAAATTTTCTTATGAAATATATATATTGTAGTGAAAATTCAATTCGCCTTAAAGATAGGCAACCCAACTTACTAAGTTTAATTTCTTTTATATTTTTAAATACATCATCAATTACGATGAACAAAAGAAACAGACGTTTTAGTTTAAGATTTATGTCATACCGTTTATGAATTAGTTCATTGCTGTATAGAGTTTTCTTCATTTTATGTTTATGATCTAAAAAAAATATTCATTATAAAAAATAAAAAAATGCGTTTTGTTTGTTATTTAAAGAAATAGAAGTACTTACTTTGAGATTTTATTTATTTACTTATTCTTTAATTTACTATGTACATGTTATGTTATTGTTTATTTCATTGTTGATTGATGTTCGATACATCCAATTTCAGTTGTACCTGTAATACAACAAATAATAATATTGTATCGTAGAGTTTAGGTTAGGATTACATTTTTGATTGAAATTTAATTTGTTTCACATACAGATTCTAGATTATAAGATTTAGGTCGTAAATGTTAATATGCAACAAGATTTAATTTAAATATTTAGATAATAAGGCATGCTGGACAGAAAGTGATATTTCAAGCAATAACCGAGTTAAGAATAAACCGAGAGACAATCTGCAGATACTGTTTTAATCAGCACAAAGCAGGGAATCTAATGAAATAATAATTTTCAACATGCAATTTTTTATAAACATTCAACCACGTGTTAGAAAGGAAAAAATACAGGGAAATTTGATTTGAACAAAATTAAGTTGGATCACCTGATACAAAAACTACCCGCTAAATTTGAACTTGTGGAAATTTAAGGGAGGTGCGTCCACGTGACCAGAAGAGTATATAAGCAATACCACCCCGTGACCCTCATCTTAGCTGATTTTGTCTTGTCTTAATTTATGTCTTGTGCGGTTGTCGTTATTTCCGCCTGTAAAACAAAATGAAGTAAATAATTTAGAATTAGAAGGAAAGAGTTCAACAAATAAACTAATATAAAATAACTTACCTGCAAGTAGTGACAATGTGTTAAAACAAATCAGACCAACTGTGTGTACAGTGAATCATCACGATTATTATAAAAGAAAATACATCCAAGGACATCCATCTGCAAAGTGCACTTGATTAAATGTTGACTTAAATGTGCTCGGTAGCATGCGTACGTCGCGATTATATAAGACAAATTCCAGCGACCGTCAAAAGTTTTTTATTAATTAATAAGGTAATTTAATTTAGATATAAGTGATTTCTTTTTTTATTTCATTTTTATTGAAGAATTTCTTAGTGTCATTTTTGAATTTTGGTTTTCTTTGAATTAATAAATAAATAGATTATTGTATTTCAAGTTTAATTATTTATGTGATGCGAAGCATAACTATGAATATTGGTGAGTATGTTTTATTTTTTAAATAACAAAAATTTAAGATTATTTTATTGTTTGTTTAATGAGAAAACTTTATATTTAAATTTTTTTTTATTATTCGTATAACTAAAAATTTACCGATTGGGAAACAAATGTTTCTTTTGTCTCAAATAATTAATGATAACGCAAAATTGAAGAAGAACCCTTTAACGCCCATATTAAAAATTTCAGTTTTAATAACACCGCATATATAAAATGGCGCCAAACGTGTACGGCAAGATTAATTAACATTTGTAGTAGATCAAAAATGTAAGCTTAGTAATTAGGTCAACGGGTCAATAACCCTAGGTCAGGAATATTTTCAAGGTCAACAAATTTTTTTCTTAAGTGATTAGTATATGAATTTTCACTACAATTTTTATAAATAAATAAATAAACAATTTTTCTTATATTTTACATTCGAATGTTTTATTTCAGAAGGATAGAAAAGGTAAGATAGGTATTATTAGTAGATTTATTTGTGTATTTAAACAATTTAAATTTAAATAATGGCAACAAGAAGTGGCAAGAAGTTTATTCCTAGCGATTCTAGTGAAGAAGAAAAGATGGACAATATGGAATTCGAAGAAGCAACATATTTAAATATAGAAGAAATTGAAAAGGATGAAATGAATGGCCCAGAGATAGATAAAGATCTCGAGAAAAAAAAGGATGAAGAGTTGGATAGAGAAATAAATATTGAGCAGGATGTTGTTGAGGGAAACCACACTTCTGAAGTACAGGACCGTAATCAAAATTTCATGCAAATGTGTATGCAAGAGTTGAAAAGTATTAGAATGGAAATGAATAGAAATAATCAAGAAATTTTTAAAGAGTTAAAAGCAGACAGAAAAGACAACAAAAAAAAATTTATAAAAATTCAAGAAGAATTACAAAAGATTAATAGAAAATTTGAGGAAAATAAACAGGACTTTATTGAGTTTGAAAGGAAAATTGATAGAAGATTAACAAAAAATGAAATGGACTTTGAGAAAAAAATAGAAACAAATTTTAGCTACCATAAAAACAAGATGGAAATAGAATATAACGAATTTAAAGACGATGTAGTGAATACTCAAAAGCAAATGGAAACACTTAATCTAGAGAAATTAAATAAACTAGACCATGACATTCATTTTATAGATCAGAAATACAACAAAGAAGTTAAACATTGTTGCAATGCTATCGAAATATTTCGTGGAAGTGTAGACAATAGAGTGGACGAGCAGGAGGAAGAAATAAATAGAGTGCAGACAGAATTTAAAAAATTAGAAGACAGAATTAAGGATGTTAGTTCGGATGGATATTGCAATTTTCAATATAATACTCAAGGAATCTGTGAAGGATTAAAATTTTATGGAGACGATAAAGTTAATGCCAATATTTTTATAAAACAAATAGAACGAGAGATAAGTCACTTTAAGGATATCAACAAAATCAACACAATTATAAGGAAAACAATGAAAGAAGAGGCAGCGGAATGGCTGACGACTATACAAGATGAGTTTACAACATTTACGGAATTTAAGACATTGTTTTTAAATAAATTCTGGGGAGAAGTTGAACAAGACAAAGTAAGAGAAATTATAACAAATGGAAGGTATAAAGGATACGAAAAATCAAGAGAATCGTACGCTACTAGCATAATAGCAAAAGCGAATCAGTTGACACCAAGAATGAGCGAAAAACAGTTAATAAAATACTTGTCAAGACATTTTGAAGATGATGTGAATAGGAGGATAGGATTAGAAAACATCAGTACAACAAAGGATCTTGCTAATTTGTTAAAACATTATGACCAAACGGTGAAATTTAAGAATTATAGTAATGTATGGAATAATCGAAACAGCGATAGTGCATGGAATAGGGAAGAACAAAGGAATTCACCTTATAACAACGATTTCCGTCGGGGAAACTTTGTTAGATATGGAAATTGGAATAGAGATCACTACGACAATCACCGAAAAGAACGAGAAGATGATAGAAATCGAGGACAAAGAAATCCTGAAACAAACTATAGAAACTACGAGCGCGATAATAAAGAAAAGGAAGACAGAGGAAATAATTACAGAACATTTGATAAAGTCTTCGAAGGAAAAACCTATAGAAATAATAACGTAATAAGAGTACGTGGAGGAACACAAGCACGAGGAAGAGGTGGATACACTGGTTATGTACATAACGTGAATGTAATTGAACAGCAAAATGCAATTAACGTAGTAGAAGAGGATTCAGATGAAGAAGCCAGTAACGAAAAAAGCGGTCCAAGTCAAGATACGAAGCCTAGAGGAATGTACGTAAGCCAACAGGATTTTCAATAAACGACAAACCAAAATTAATGAGCCATTATGCACACCCTAGAGAATATATAGAAATTGATAATAATAATAAATTAGACGACGATAAGGTTATTTTGCCAATGATAAAAATTAAATTTGAAAATTTAGATTTATGTGTTTTACTAGATACCGGAGCGGAAGTATCCATTATAAATCAAGACTGGGTTCAGAATAATCAAGACCAGTTAAAAATCGTTTAATTAATGTAAAGAATATAAACTTAGTAACTGCAAATTACAGGAAGATTTCGATTATTAGTAACATGGTGACTGGTAAATTAGAAATAGCTGATACAATAATAGAACATGGCTTATTAGTCATGAAAAATATGAAGTTGGATGGATTGATGGGAATGGATGTGCTGTCAAAATTCAAAATAAAGTTAGACTTGGAAAATAAGCAAATATTTGTAGGAGAAAAAGAAATTGCGTGGGAATATCTAGATACAGAAAAGATCTATGATGATGTTATTAAGAATTTGAATAAAATAAGTAAGATAGTAGAAGAAAAGAAAAAGTATAAATGTCCTCTGGAATACAGAGAAAATATTAGTATGTTACTACAAGAAAATGAAGGATTATTTAACGAAGAACAAAAGATTATTAAAGAATATGAGCACAAATTAGAAATCATAGATGAACAAAGTTTTAAAGTTAAAACATACCAGGTCCCACAAACACTAAAAAGTCAAGTCTGGAAAGAAATTGAAGAAATGGAGAACCAAGGAATAATTGAAAAAGCAAGTACACCATTCATTAACCCATTAGTTGCAGTCCCTAAGAAAGACGGAAGTATCAGGTTATGCCTGGATGCTAGAAGGATAAACGCAATCACAAGACCGCACCATGATAACCCAGAGAATATTGATGCATTAATGAGTAAAATTGGCAAAAGCACCATATTTAGTAAATTAGATTTAAGAAATTCATTCTGGCTCATACCGTTACACAAAGACTCACGAAAATACACCGGATTTAGCATTGATGGGCACGTATTCCAATTCAATGTAGTACCTTTTGGTTTGTCAACATCTGCTTCTGCATTAGTTAGGGTGATGCAGAAAATTCTAAATGAATTTAATGACTTCTGTGTACACTACATAGTTGATATTTTAATTTTTAGCAAGGAACTCACTGAACATTTTAAACATATTAGAAAAATTCTAACAGCTCTTAATGGAGCAGGAATGAAGTTGAATTTGGAGAAATGTGAATTTATTCAAACTGTAACAAAATTTCTAGGATTCTGTATAAGTACTGAAGGAATAAAAGTTGATGAAGAACGATTAAGGGAAGTTAGGAACTATCCAAGACCAAGAAACATAAAAACATTACGAGGATTTCTCGGATTAATAAATTACTACCGTAGATTTGTACCAGATTTTAGTAAGAAAACACATGGGTTATTAGATTTATTGAAAAAGGAAAAGAGATGGAAGTGGGAAGCACATCATGAAGATGCTTTCCAAAATATAAAAAAAGAGTTCGTTGAACAATTAAAACTTGTACATCCAAATTTTGAGACGATGTTCACGCTTTCTACTGATGCGTCGGATTATGCAATAGGGGGGGTCTTAACTCAGATAAAGAATGAAATAGAAGAACCGATATATTTTGTGTCCAGGACGTTAAAAGAAGCAGAATTGAAATATTCAACCACCGAGAAAGAAATGCTAGCGGTTGTATACGCTATTAGCAAACTAAAATTTTATTTATATGGACGAGAATTCAATCTCAAAACGGATCATTCGGCACTCACGTTCCTTATGAAGACAAACATAAACAACAACCGTATTTATAGATGGGTGTTGTTACTGCAAGAGTACAGATTTAATATTATACATGTTCCAGGTAAAGAAAATATAGTGGCAGATATTATCAGTCGAAAGGATAATGTCATAGAGAAAACATCTACGAACAAAATGATTGCTTTAAATCAAATGATAGAAGAAGGTCTATTTACGGAAGAAAACATAAAAGAGTCACAAATGACAGATGAAATTCAACTTATTAGAAGGATGTTGGAGATACAAAATGAATACAAAGGATGCTATTGGAAGGATCAGTTCATAATAAAGAAAATAGAAGAACAAGAAGTGTATGTAGTAGGAACAGAGTTAATGAAAAGAATTATATTAGATTTGCACATAAGATTCGGACACATCGGAATAAGGAAAACATGGTTATTGTCGAGAGAGAGTTTTTATAGTAAAAAGGATTACAACTTAACAAAACAAGTTATTAATAACTGCAGAAAGTGCTGCTTAGCGAAATATAAAAATCACACAAATCAGAATATTATAACAAGCATTAGAGTAGATGCTCCAGGAAACCTTATAGCAATTGACTACTTAAGTAATTTGATATCTACAACTGATAGATTTTCACATATTCTAGTCATATATGACGTATTTTCTAAATACACAAGATTATTTCCAACAAAAAGATGTACAACTGAAGAAACTATTCATTGTATTCAACAGTTTATAAATAATGAAGGAAAACCCAGACGTATTCTCGCTGATAATGCAACATATTTTAACAATTCCAAATTTATAGAACATTTTGAAGAAATGAACATAAGCGTAAACTTTTGCTCAATACGCCATCCACAAGGAAACCCAGCAGAACGTATAATACAGGAGGTAATTAAGTATTTGAGAATTTTGATTAGTGAAAACCATCGATTATGGAAAGAAAACTTAGAAAAGGTAGAAAATTATATAAATTGGACACCTAATATAAGGACAGGTTATGCACCTATATATTTAATGAAGAACGTAGAACCTCCAAGACCTTGGAATGTTGATGATCAAGATAAAGACTATGTAAGAGAATTACAAACGGCAAGAGAACGTGTAGAACGTAGCCTTAGAAGATATGAAGAGAAAATGAACCAAAAAATAAAGAAAAAAGTTAAATTTAAATTAGGAGACCTAGTTATAGTGAAAAATTTAAGAGTTGGTAGAAGAGACCAACATCTTTGCGCTAAACTGCAGAACCCATATATCGGACCATTTGAAATCAATAATATTATAAATGAAACGACATACGAATTATGTAACCCGGAGAATGGAAACATTAGAGGAAAATTTCACATAAACTTATTATACCCGTTTATTTCAGACCAGAATATATAATATTTTATTTGTTTATACGAATTAAGCATTACTCGTTGGACAATGCTATAATCCGTAAAACAAAGGGGGGGTTTTATGTAGTGAAAATTCAATTCGCCTTAAAGATAGGCAACCCAACTTACTAAGTTTAATTTCTTTTATATTTTTAAATACATCATCAATTACGATGAACAAAAGAAACAGACGTTTTAGTTTAAGATTTATGTCATACCGTTTATGAATTAGTTCATTGCTGTATAGAGTTTTCTTCATTTTATGTTTATGATCTAAAAAAAATATTCATTATAAAAAATAAAAAAATGCGTTTTGTTTGTTATTTAAAGAAATAGAAGTACTTACTTTGAGATTTTATTTATTTACTTATTCTTTAATTTACTATGTACATGTTATGTTATTGTTTATTTCATTGTTGATTGATGTTCGATACATCCAATTTCAGTTGTACCTGTAATACAACAAATAATAATATTGTATCGTAGAGTTTAGGTTAGGATTACATTTTTTGATTGAAATTTAATTTGTTTCACATACAGATTCTAGATTATAAGATTTAGGTCGTAAATGTTAATATGCAACAAGATTTAATTTAAATATTTAGATAATAAGGCATGCTGGACAGAAAGTGATATTTCAAGCAATAACCGAGTTAAGAATAAACCGAGAGACAATCTGCAGATACTGTTTTAATCAGCACAAAGCAGGGAATCTAATGAAATAATAATTTTCAACATGCAATTTTTTATAAACATTCAACCACGTGTTAGAAAGGAAAAAATACAGGGAAATTTGATTTGAACAAAATTAAGTTGGATCACCTGATACAAAAACTACCCGCTAAATTTGAACTTGTGGAAATTTAAGGGAGGTGCGTCCACGTGACCAGAAGAGTATATAAGCAATACCACCCCGTGACCCTCATCTTAGCTGATTTTGTCTTGTCTTAATTTATGTCTTGTGCGGTTGTCGTTATTTCCGCCTGTAAAACAAAATGAAGTAAATAATTTAGAATTAGAAGGAAAGAGTTCAACAAATAAACTAATATAAAATAACTTACCTGCAAGTAGTGACAATGTGTTAAAACAAATCAGACCAACTGTGTGTACAGTGAATCATCACGATTATTATAAAAGAAAATACATCCAAGGACATCCATCTGCAAAGTGCACTTGATTAAATGTTGACTTAAATGTGCTCGGTAGCATGCGTACATCGCGATTATATAAGACAAATTCCAGCGACCGTCAAAAGTTTTTTATTAATTAATAAGGTAATTTAATTTAGATATAAGTGATTTCTTTTTTATTTCATTTTTATTGAAGAATTTCTTAGTGTCATTTTTGAATTTTGGTTTTCTTTGAATTAATAAATAAATAGATTATTGTATTTCAAGTTTAATTATTTATGTGATGCGAAGCATAACTATGAATATTGGTGAGTATGTTTTATTTTTTAAATAACAAAAATTTAAGATTATTTTATTGTTTGTTTAATGAGAAAACTTTATATTTAAATTTTTTTTTATTATTCGTATAACTAAAAATTTACCGATTGGGAAACAAATGTTTCTTTTGTCTCAAATAATTAATGATAACGCAAAATTGAAGAAGAACCCTTTAACGCCCATATTAAAAATCTCAGTTTTAATAACACCGCAATATATATATATAAATCAAAGTAATTGAAGTTTTAATCTAACAAAAACTTACAAAATTGGTATAGCTAACCTACAAATCTAACGTAATGATATTTACCTTCTTCATAAGAAATCCTATTATTAAATATAAAAAACTCACACAACAAAACTGAGTTACAGGGAACAAGAAATTATTGAAAAATGAATAAAAGAAAGCTAGAAACAGAAAACCGCATTTCACCTATTTCACTAATGGTTTCATCAGTTTCATCATCTTATAACATAACCTTATAATTGTAAAATCAATAGTTAAAATTTTGCTGTTTGCGAAAATTGTGAAATCTTTAAGATAGTAAACTAAAAATAAACAAAAAGTATTATACCTCAAACTCAAACTTGTTTGTATTTCACTATAACCATCAAAGTGATGCAATTGTGGATTTGTTCCATACTGGTGATACGGTACGTTAAAAAGACGTCGACCACCTTATGACGTCATTATAAAGACGTTCTTTTCTAAGACCTTTTTGGACTTTTCACGTCATATATCTTAGTATGACTAGTTATTTACGTCATAATGACGACATTCTGCCGGCTGGGTATTGACCACAAACCCATCAAGGATCAAGACGAAAACGAATCTCGGTGACGGACGTAGACCGCAGAGTTGCGCAGTTTCAGTACGTTGCACGTTGATTTCACGAGTTTCAGTTTTGATTTTCGTTCCATTTCCAATTGTAGACAATTATTTTGTGTTTAGTGTCTAATTTATAGGATTATAAAATGGGTAGCGAGGTCACAAGTTTGCTTCAAGACATGGGGCTATCCCATTTAGTAGATGCATTTTCCGGTAAGTAATAAAATAATACCAATATTATGAACTTTTAGGAAACACATTGCGTATACATAGATCGCACTCGTACTTGATTTTATTTTTGTGTTTTATTTAATTTAATATAATTTTTAATCCTGCTTTGATTTTTGTTTATTTATTCCATTCAATGTTAAATTGTTAAACTATAACAAAGCTTTTATTCAATCGGTTTAAAGACTTAAAGATTTTATGTTTTCCTTGTTAATACATCTTAAAAAGAGAAGGCCCATTTTTGGATATTCAGTCAATTTTGTGACAGTTTTTGTTGGGTAAATATAAATATAGGTAGTACCAATGGTAGTACTTAGGTTTTTCACATGGTGTACCTTTCTTATCACATGACATGCTATCTTTTTATACTATTAATTAACCTTGGAAAGTTAGCAGGAATAAAACGCCGTGTAATTCCGCTATTAATAACTATCATTTATTTCTGTTTATTTCATTCTAGACAATGGAATTGACGATCTAGAGGTGTTGCATGAAATTTTTGATGCTGTGTCCATTGGTGGGAAATCAACTTAAAATTAAAGCTAAATTAAAAAACACAACTGCAAACTTGGTCTTCATAGCTCTGAAATAGGCCACGAATTAATTAGTACAATGAATGTAGTTTAACTTTGGGAATGTGTATCAATCAAAAAAAATTTAAAAAAAAACGTCAGAAACTTAAGTATTGCACGCAGTGAATGTACATTTAACTTTAAGATTTTTTGTTACGTATTTTATTATTAATAACATTTAGGTTATTAGTTGTTTGCTTTGTTATTCGATTGTTTCCGAATATTATATGTAATTAATATAGAGTTTCCATTAAACAAATTAAAAAATAAAGGTCAGGCACTTAAGTATTGCAATGAATAATAATAATATTAATAATAACTTTAATTTTTTTGTTACGTTTCTTATTGTAAATAGCGTTTAAGAATGGTTTAAGTTAGTTTTTCAGTATGCTGTTGCCATATAAATATATGTAATTAGTATATGTATATAGTTATTTGTTTCAATAAAAAAGTTTTAAAAATACTAGCGTTTGTTATTTATTAATAAACAAAGGTAAATTAATTAATTTTAATAAATGTCAATTAACTATTAATAAAGCAAAATACCTAGCAATCTATATATGTATATTAACCATTAATACTTGTGTCAATTAACTATAAATAAAGCAAAATACCTAGTAATCTATGTATATTAACCATTAATAAAACTAGATTTAATATTTAACTTCAAGATTCATTATTAATAAACATTTATTAGGTCGGATTTTCAATCATTTTTTTATTAATGATTACTCATTCTGAGTAGTGGGTAATAAACTCTTCTCTCAGTGTATATAAGTTTATGAATAAAAATTTCCATAATACAATGTATTGTTCTAATTACCACTAACTAAAACTCATTAGTCAATGGTAGTACTTAGCAAAGAAATAAATCTAGCGTATTGAGAATTTAAATTCTATGCTGTTGGCAACGCTGGGTGTGGTAGGTGTGGCGTGGGCTAGTGTGCGATTATGAATGATATAATCGAGATATTGATTTATAGCTCAATGATCCATCATTCGATTATAGTTTCGAAATAATTGAAACATCATTCTTTCGAAACAACCATGAAGCGATGCTAATGAATGAAACGAAATATGAAATGTCAAATATATCGAAATAGACACGTCTCGATACGAGCCGAAACGAATTCGAAACAACCGAGAAGCGATGCTAATGAATGAAACGACGAAATATGAAATATCGACACGACTCGACACGAACTCGACACCATGTCCCGAATTATTCGAATGATTGTTATTAGTGTTGGGCATAATCGATATATTTCAATAATCGAAATAATCGAAATATCTCGTTTTGCATAATCGAATGATCATTCGATGTTTCGATTATGAATAATGGAGCATGCGCAGTATTATCGATCATATGTTTCGATTTGAATTCGTGAGAAAAACTAATTTGTAGGAGTAGCAATTTAAATTTACCGCGCTTAATTGCTGCCATCCTATTGGCCGAATAGTAGTATCCTCTTACAAACCGCGATTCGGTTATTTTATTTTAGTTTTTTTTATTTGATTAAAAAAGGTTTTCTGATTACAACACTTTACTACATCTACAATATCTACATCTTATTATGGATAATAATGAGCCTAAAATTAAATAATAATCAATCTAAAGTTAATGTTCTTTAGAATTAATAAATTTATTTCATTCATCTACTAATTCTTGTAAAGTGGTTAGTTTAACATTTTCACTTTAATTATTAACAATTTCGGTGATAATTAAACGTACGATTACTCAAAAAGTAATTTAAAATGAAAGTTTCCAATATTTTGAATATTGCGGCGCGTGACTAGCTTAATTAGTCGATTACAGACCTTATATTAATCATTCGAATGATTCGAGACATGGTGTCGAGTTCGTGTCGAGTCGTAGCGAGTCGTGTCGATTTCGATTATTTCGATATATTTGATATTTCATATCGCTCATAACGCTTCTCGGTTGTTTCAAATGAATGATATTTCGATTATTTCGAATGATTCGAGACATGGTCTCGAGTTCGTTTCGACTCGTAGCGAGTCGTGTCGATTTCGATTATTTCGATATATTTGATATTTCATATCGCTCATAACGCTTCTCGGTTGTTTGAAATGAATGATATTTCGATTATTTCGAATGATTCGAGACATGGTCTCGAGTTCGTTTCGACTCGTATCGAGTCGTGTCGATTTCTATATATTTGACATTTTATATTTTGTATTATTCGTTGCATTCATTAGTACTGCTTCTCGGTTGTTTCGAATGAATGATATATCGATTATTTCGAAAGTATAATCGAATAATCGATTATTTGGCTATAATCGATATATCTCGATTATATCATTCATAATCGCCCAACACTAACTGTTATAAGATCTGTAGACTAATTAAGCAATAGTCACGCGGCGTAATATTCAAAATATTGAAAATTTTCATTATAAATTACTTTTCAATGAATCATTTAATTATAACTGAAATTGTTAATAATTAGATGCAAAATGTTAAAATAACCACTTTACGAAAAATTAGATGAATAAAGTAAATTTATTCTAAAGAATTCAAATAAACGTCTCGAGTCAACAGTACCCTACTCGAACTCGTCTCAATCGCCAGAGAGACGAAGCAAATTTCAAAACATTAGAAAATTTCTACAACAAATTACTTTTTCGTGAACAAATATAACGTAACGATTATTTATGACTAAAATTCTGAATAATCAGTAATTACCCAGTGAGAAAATTGTAGCTAAAAGCGGCTTTCTTATAACTACTTTAGCTTTTTAGGTCGCAGTTTTTACGCTTATATAGTTATGCAATATGGCAAAGCATTGAATAAAATTGGTTGTATATACATTGGCGTCACACAAATAATAATTTTTATATTTGTCAAGATAACGTTGTATACGGTCCAAATCGGTAGCTGAAGCCCTGATAAATAATCGCTGTACATGTTTTTTTTTCATTTTTGCAACTCTTTTGCTGCGAGCACTAAACTCACCTGACCTGAGCGTAAATAAATACAATACGAGTTATAAACAAAAACACAATTCAAATTATCGTTATTATCGTCTTCAGAAACAATAATACGTTTTTTGGTACATTTCTTAGGTGTGATAAAGCAAAAAACAACATTGTCAAAACATAAACATAACATAAAGTGTGTGAACTCAAACAAATCTGATTTTATTCATGTTTGAGCTTGAAATTTGGCTGGCAACGAGCGAACAAGCGTTTTCCTGTCTGAGCTTGCAATGTACGAAACTTTTTATATTTAAGTGCTGCATCGGTCGCGATTTCATTTGTTGCCTGATGCCCGATCTATAATTAACTTAGCGAAGTGAATAGATGTATGGGGTAAAAGATATCTGCTTTTAAAACTGTAGTTTTATCTAGTTTTACTTTTACAGACTTTATAGCAATGTGTTTTGTGTTGTGAATTAAAGTGAGTTCATCTAAAATTTATTTTTTATTTTAGATTTATTAAAACATTAAAAGCATTTCAAAAATCCTTTTATATTTAATTATATAAACATCATTGTTAATTGAAGTAAATTCAAACAGAATAATTGATAAGCACTAATATTACTATTTATAAAAATTTATAAATTTTAAAATAATTTAAAATAGGTAATGTTGAGAAAATGTTTTCGAGTTTGAGTTTGAGACGTCCAAAAATTTCAATTTTTCATGAATAATTTTTCAATTTGTTTACTTACGTATTAATTTTCTTAACAGTATACAGGATGTCAGAAAAAAAGAAGAAATTGTCTGAATACAGAGGAAGAACTGGAAAACCATGTCAAAACTACGCATTTTTTTCAAAACCCGATTCTACGTTGCCAAATATTAATAACAACAATAATACAGTTGAATCCCAATATTCTGAACCTGCACTTGAAACAAGTATCAGCAGCAGACAAGAAACTGATCTTTTAGAAAGCAATCCATCAACATCTTCAAGTTCCACTAATAACGAGAAATCAACACTTTCAAAAATAAGCAGAACGGAAAATATGAAACAACTTTCGAAAGATGCTGCACTATGGCCAAAGAAACTAAGTCCTAATAATATTCAAGAATTAGTAGAACGTGGTTCTGGTCATTATCAAAACAAAAAGGATATATATCCGAGATATAGTTCGGAGTCGAGAAGTAAGTTTTCCAATAGTTACATTTTTAGAATTCTACCGAACAAAGAAAGAATTGAGCTTTTTTGGTTGTTGTATTCCGAAACAAAAGAATTCACTTTACTGCTTCTGTTGCAAAATTTTTAATGACAGCGATTTGAAATCTGTTTGCCTTAGTGATGAATCTGGTTAGAATGATTGGCAGCATTTAAGTGAAAATTTAATAACATTCATGAAAAAAGCAAGTTACATATCAAAAATGTTCTAAAATTGCTAGATCCTTCTAACCGTTTTAATAAAAATGAAATGATTGATTCTGAAATTCAAAATGTAATAAACAGAAAAACTAAATGCTGGCAAGCTGTTATAGAAAGAATTTTCTACGTGATTCAGTTTTTAGGTCAGCAAAATTTAGCTTTTCATAAAAGTAGTAATAAGTTATTTGAGAAAACAATAGTAACTTTTTAAAATGCATAGAAATGATTTCCAAATTCGACCCGATTCTGTCAGAACATACAAAACGCGCTCAAATTAAAGATCACAAAAACTATCTCGGGGATAAAATACAAAATGAAGTAATTAACTTGATCGGTGAAAATATTAAATACAAAATTTTAGAATTAACTAAAAAGGCAAAAGATTCTATATTATTAGACTGCACTCCTGAGTCTAGTCACCAAGAACAAATTTCAGTTTGTATAAGATTTGTTAATTTAAAGAGCACGGTAATTAGTATAGAATAACATTTTTTATTATTTTGTCTTATAGATGATGTGTCGGGTGAAGGCTTGACAAAATTTCTTTTGTCGGCGTTAGAGAAAGAAGGCTTAAATATCAACGATTTGCGAGGTCAGGGTTACGACAATAGGGCAAATATGCGTGGTAGGCATATTGGTCTACAAAAAAAAAATTGGATTTCAATCCACGAGCTTTCTTTATTCCTTGTTGCAATCATACCCTAAATTTAGTCATCAATGATGCCGCAAAATCGATTACTTTGAGCATCAATTTTTTTTCTTTAGTTCAAGAACTGTTTGTATTTTTTTCAGCTTCTACTAAACGCTGGTGAATTCTGAAACCTAATTTATCTCATGTAACAAATTTAACTTTAGAACCTTTATCGGATACTCGATGGTAGTAGAATAAATGCAATAACTTCTTTACGGTATCAACTTGAAGAGGTTTATGATGCTCTGTTTAAAATAAGCGAAAGAAACTTTGAAAATAACGTAAAAAATTTGGCTGCATCGTTGGCCAAAAAATTGCAAAAAGTTGAGTTCATTTGCATTCTTATATTGTGGTATAATATTTATGTAAAGTTAATATTGTTAGTAAAATTATTCAAAAACCGAACTTTGATGTTGCTGTATTGTAATCATTTAAATAATTTGAATAATTTAAAATGTTTTTAGAATGCCATCTTGTGTTTTAAAAACTTATCGCTCCGATAAAGGTTTTAATGATCTATTGATTGATGCTAAAGAAATAGCATCCAGCTTAAACATAGAATCTAAATTTAAAAAACAAAGAGGTCTAAGACGTGACGATGAACCGATCCACGACAAAACTTTAAAGTTCAAAGTTGATTGTTTTTTAATGCTCTAAATGTAATCAAATCATAATATGAGTGGATGAGAGATTTCAATTACTTTCTTCTTACTCTAATAATTTCGCGTTTTTATAGAATGTTGAGGTATTTAAAAATTATTTTGAATATAAAAAGTTATAATTATGTCAAAAAGTTAAAATTTATTAACCGACAAGACTCGCAATGAACGAGACATAACTGCCGTGGAACTTGTTAAAGAATTGCAATATTTACAAAGTTTTGATGAAAAAGTTATTACGTCTCCAGAAGAAACTTGAAATTATATAACAATTAACAACTTAGCGGATTCTTTTCCTAATTCGCGCATAATACTTCGTATTTTATTAACAATGCCGGTTTTTATTGCTACCGCCCCAATCAGCAAGGAAACGTTTTTTTCATGTTTTAAAAATGTTACAATGTTTTAAAATAGTCGAAATAAAAAATGTTTTCAAAATATTTCATTTAAACATTGATATATTTTAAAAATGTTTTCTAAAACATTTTTTAGTAACATAAAAAACGTTTTTACTTTATTAGAAAGTATACTTTTGTTTGCTTTCACCTATACACTTTTTTCTTTTATAGGTATATTGTAATAAAAACACAACTATATAAAATGTTACATATTACTAATAAATACATATTAAACCTTTCCGTTTTTCTAAAAACTTTCTTGCAAATTTGAATTAAGTACTTAATAACCGCGATTGCGCAAAGTACCAGCTTTGAGTACCAGCAGTACCAGAGGCTACGTTAATTCTCACACAAACATGACCTTGAGATTGACGTGTACAGCTGAAATTAGTGGCGACAATTTCAAATTAATAGAACGATTTCCTGTGTTATCTATCAACTCTAATGGCGGCAAATTCAAAAGTTTTTTAACTGTAATGGCGACTAGTTCAAATTAATCAGTAATAGTCAAATCACAAATGTAAAATTAAAAAAACATAATATAATTCATATACTGTAATTTATTGAACACTCTTAAAAAACGTTTATAAAAATTTATTTTAAAGACTTCTCCTTGCTCTTGTTAATGTGCATATGTTCGTTAACTAATTATTAATAAATTCATATTTTATGCTTTATGTAGATATTCACTTTTCAATTAATCTTTTTAATAGTTTTGCTTGTGAGAGCGTTCGAATTGTTTCTTGTTCTTTCTCTCTTTTCAAAAAGAGTTCCTGGTTGTTATGATGAATCCGAGATCTGAGATTGTTTTCTCGTTTATGTGAGTAACATACTTGTTTTACGGTGTTTTGTGCTATGGTGACCACCAACCCTCCTCTTTTATCCGGGCTTGGGACCGGCAGTGGCAAACCTCTAAGCTACTCAATCCACTCAGGGTTACCCCCCAAATAGCACAAGAATATTCTAGAATGTGCTCTGCATAACCTGTAAGGATATTAAGATATGCTAAAGATATTCTTTGTTTGTCTAAAGATACCCAGATATTATCCCTACACTGAGAAAAAAAACATATTTATATATAATAAATGAGATATTAGACAGTTCCATAGTAATTATTAATAATATTTATATCGGTAAATTAAATTCGGATACTATCTAAGTAATAGAGATAGTGTATATTATGTGTTAATTTTTCAAGCGTATAGACTGTAATATATTATTTATTCCGCAAAACACAATTAATATTTTATACATTTAATTTGCCAAATTAATTATAATTCGGCATACTAATAGTTAATTTGCAATGCTAAACGGTAATGCTTCAACGAATACACAATTTCTATGGCATTCCATGGTATTACTCGCTATGCTGTGTAATGTATTATTAGTGTATCAGTTTAATCGTTTTCTAATTTGCGTTCTAGTGAAACTCAAATAGATACTTTTAGTATGTCAGCATTTATTATGATGGTACGTTTTTTGCAAGAAATTTTGCTGTCTAATATTATTTGTTACAGCAGTGGTACACTAAAACGTTCATTCTATGTACTTCGTGATTTCCATTCTTTGTGATGTTTTAAGGTTATCAAATTGATTTGATGTTGGCCAAATGGGAGATTTGAACAGGCACAATAACCAATTAATCTTAGTATGTAATTTTTTATGATATCGAGGCAGCATTATTTTGTGTGTACAAAGTTTCAGAATCTTGGATTGTTAGTTCTGGTTTTCGTTTTTACACAAAGTGGTACATGCATAATTAGTTTTTATTTTATAAATAGGATTGTTCGGTGTGGAGGAACGGCATCAATAAAAACAACCATTATTGTTCAGGCCTTAACAACAGATAAAGGTTGTTTTTATTGTTGCCGTTCCTCCACTCCGAAGGATCCTATCCATAAAATAGAAACTTGATTAATTGGAAACTTTTGTGAGAATTATTATAATTATTTCAATTAATATAAAATAATTACATGAATAACGTTTGTTTTACTTTTATGCTAATAAGATAATTTTTGTTATAGGCACCAAATGCGTTTGCAGCCATATGAAATTCAAGTATTTTGAGTACACAAAGATTGTGTTATCTATATTTTGTAAGCATTTTAAAGCTAATCTTACATTTATCCTATGATTGTAGAACTGCCCTTAAGTATATTGGAATATTTAAAAAAAAGCGTTGATTATACATTTTTTATACATTAATGTAACATTTGTAAAATATTATAAATGTATATAAATAATATTTTTTAAACATTTTTAGAATGTTTTTCTAATATTGACTTTGCAACATAATTCTGACCATTAAGACGTTTTTGCAATGTTTTTAAAAATGTAAATATATCTTTCGTAAAACGTTGAAAAAAACATTTCAAAAATGTTGTTGATTGGGGTACTCATAGGTAAATACTTGGACACATAATGAATTATTTCGAGCATTTCAGGGTCATTGCTACTAACGTTTAAATATGATCGTGATAACATGTCAGCAAAATGTAAATGTTTACCAGGAACGTAACAAGCATTTGAATAATATTTTAGAAGTTTTAATTTTAATCTTTGTAAACGGATTGATCCGATTTTATTTATTGGTTTACTCATGATCGATACAATTGGGTTATGATCTGTTTGAATATCTATATTAGCTCGGTATATAAATTAATGAAATTTTTGAGTCCCGAAATGTAAGGCTAACATTTCTTTATCCTTTTGACTATAGTTTAACTCGCTATCGTTCATAGAACGGGATGCTCAAGCGACTAATTTTTTTAAATTGTTTTTGTATATTTGAAACATACACGATCCTATGCCGTTTTTTGAAGCATCGCATTGTAATATTGTTTTATTAGGATTATATGGTGTTAGAGCTGGTGCTTTTGTTATAATTTCTTTTAAATCTTTAAACGGGTTCTCGTGTAATAAATGCCATTGCCACTCAACATTATTTAAAAAAAAAAAAACCGTGAATGGGTATTTATATTATTTTTTTAATTGACAAAGTGGATTCATATATTCCATCATATTTGGTATATATTTTCGTACATAATTAAAATAACCTATAATTAGCTGTAATTCTTCTTTTACATTTTAGACTTTCTAACTTTAATAATGACTCGACGCAGTCAGGATTTATTTTTATCCTTTCCTTAGAAAAAATTTGAACCATAATTTTAATTTGTTTTTGTTTATATTGAAACTTCTCTTTATTAAACTTAGTATTATATTTTCTTGCCTTTCTGATGATATTCTTAATGGTTGCGTCGTGTTCGCTTTCATTTCTACCCGCTATTATATCATCGTGACAAATAATTAAATTATTAATACTACCAAGAATCTCTTCAAGTTTTTCCTAAAATATATCTTGTGAGTTAGATAAACCGTAAGGCAATCCAACATATCTGTAAATACTATATGGCGTTGAAAAACAACACTTCCAAGATGATTCTTCGTCTATTTATAAATGATGAAAGCCTTCCGCCAAATCAAAAACTGAGAAACATTCTTTATTTATTAGTTTTGAAGTTATTTCTTCAAGAGTCGGGTTTAATCTAGGTTTTCGAATGCTATATTTATTCAGATCTGAAGGGTCTAAGCAAAGTCGTATTTTACCATTTTGCTTTTCAACGATTACACTTTTGTTTATACTAGCTTTAGAATCTAGTTTATGGACCTTTACTATTGCTTTTCTTTGAACTAACATATCCAATTCCTCTCGGAGAGAATCTTTAATTGCATTTGGAATTTTATTTGGTGGGTAACAAACAGGTTCAAAATTTTCTGAAACAGTAATTGAGGATTCGCCTGGAAACTCTCCAAAACCATTAAAGATATCGAAATTTGGTTTTATAAAATTTTCCTTATTGTCATATTCTGCTAGTTTAATGTTATTAACTCTTTTTACTAAGCCTAACTTTAATGATGCTTCACCTCTTAGTAAAATTTGTTCAGCATTTTCAGTTATCATGAAATCTTCATAAATTTTAGTTTCTTTATATTTACAAAATAAATTAACAATGCCAATAGGTTTTAATTTAGTACCCTCAAACCCTTTTAAAATAAAATTGGTAGGTCTTATTTTGAATTGGGAGTTTAATTTTTTAAACATTTTAGCAGGCATTATACTTACATCTGCTTCGGTATCAATTTTAATTTGTACCGCTTTATACTCAATACTTATAATTTCATCACAATTATTACACTCGCATGCATTAACTACCTTAACAGTGTTAACAAAATACTCTTCAGCATTATCACAATCTATCGAACTTTACATGCATTTGCAAAATGATTGAGAATGCCACAATTTCGACATGGTTGTCCATACGCGGGACATTGACGTGGACCATGATTTGTGTTACAATGTCTACAATTAAATTTGTTCATAGTTTTACAATTAACATAAGATTTATCATTACTTATACTACTCCTAACATAACTAAATTAAGGGGTATTCCTATAGTTAGTTTTACCTTTTTTTATGCGATTTATTTGTGGTTCAACTTCTTTTTGGAATTGTTGATTTTGGGACTCTGTTCGCTCGTTCTACAGAATGTATTGCTTTTTCTACTGTTAGCTGGTCTATACGTAATAGTGCTTCACGAGTCGTTGAATCCTTTATGCCCATTACGATTTTATCGCGTAATGTCTCGTCTTCATTTGTTTGGTTAGTATCCACTACAATATAATTGCACGATTTAATTAAATGCTTACATTCTGTTAAGAAGTGGTCAAATGTTTCACCTTCTTATTGTGTACGTTTGAGGAAATTATACCTTTCGAAAAATTCATTTATCCTGGGGTTGACATAATCGTCAGCTTGCTCGGTTGGTATAGTAAATGTGTTTAATATTCCTGACGATTCCGTTCCAATGATATTTGGTAATATTGATATTTTTACTTTGTCAGTAGCTTCGTCTTTACCGCTGGCCATTAAATAATCTTCGAATGTACTTTTCCAAAATTTCCATTCATTGGCTGCGTTGCTACTTTGTAAATCAAAATCTGGAGGTAATTTTACTTGTACATTTCCTGCCATTGCCATGAGGTTTTCTTTTTAGGTTATATTTAAATTTTTTTTTATTATACTGTGTATTATAAAATTAATACCCTAACAAATTGATTTTATATTTTAACTGGCCTGCGCCATGTTTTATATTAATTGTTTTAATAATAGTACATTTGGATTATATAGATATTAATTTCTCTTATTATTTCGAATGTAGCGAAATATTCGGTCATTGTGGTTTCGGTTTTTTCTAGCTGCTTTAATTCGTCAGGAATTCCGGAAAAGTGTGTTTTTATAAAAACTAGTTCTCTCTTAACAGCTTTGTCATTAAAAACTTTTTGAAATTTAGCAATTGCTGCAGAGGCCGTCTCGTCAAATAATTCAACCACCTGAAGCAAGACAATTCAATTAATGTATAAGACGTCAGATTATAGTATGAACTGTACTTCTTTAATTTTTTCATCTTGTTATGATAGGTTCCGGTGGAAGTTTAACATTTGGAAGTTTTTCTTTATAGGCCCTTACCCGTAAAGGTGCTTTCACAAAAACCTAAAACAAGATCCAATAATCAAAAAGAGAATCTAATATATTAGAGATTTTTACCTTTTGAACTTTTTGGGCAAAATACTTTTAATACGATGTGTTTATTGTATTTCAACGTCCATCCCAACAAACACTGCAGCAACGGGCCGGCGGCATATCGACGCTTGATTTAATTACATGAAGTGCTGGCCCAATGCTTGATATCTGCACAGGTCCTGTGCGCCAGTGTCACAACGGCCGTCGTGCGGTTACGGCACGGCGAGTAACGGTGGACCAACATTACTTCGGCAGTTTACCAGTGCCGACCCAGCGCTATAACGAACACTGCAGCAACGGGCCGGCGGCATATCGACGCTTGATATAATTACATGAAGTGCTGGCCCAATGCTTGATATCTGCACAGGTCCTGTGCGCCAGTGTCACAATGGCCGTCGTGCGGTTACAGCACGGCGAGTAACGGTGGACCAACATTACTTCAGCAGTTTACCAGCGCCGAGAACATAATATAAACATAAATGGCCCAGCACTTAGGGCGATGCTACTAAAGTCTTCCTATACACCGAATTTGAAACAAAAGTACTTCGCGATTGGACTAAAAATTGAGAAATTGAATAAGTGAACAGTAAAATAATCTTACATAAATTGACTTTTTATTCATTGTTTAATATATAAAATAATATAAAACTAAATAAAAAACAATGTATCTAATAATTGGAATCAATTAAGTAAATCTGCGGTTAATTGGGCAGTATTATTCTGTAATAACTGTTTTATTGTTAATTGGATTTAAGCTGCAAATTATAAGAATAAATACCTTCTTCACCCTATGCAATCTTCCACCATCTCGATCGCCCCATTTGTAAGCCATACTTTAATTATACTCTCCACTTCTTGCTGTGCAACATTTTGGGTTAATGGGTTCCTTCTTACAGCAACTGAAATAAAATCATGAAATGATTATTGAGCAACTAAAATTATACACAGCAATTTCTGAATTCTCAATTTAGTATTGCAAATGCTACCCTTACCAATTATCAATTCTAAAATATTTTTATATTGTTAAAACCCACGTTTTGCTTTTCGTCCTGACGAATTTACTTCAACGGTTACTTGATGGATCATTATCCTAGTTAAAGTTCATCGGGTATTGTCGTGACATCCCTTCTGCCTGTTACTTGAAATGTTGCACACTGAAATTCAAAAAAGTATTAATTTTTCGCATAACTACACTGAAAATGTATTATGTGTACCATTATAAAGATGTTTTGTTTATTAAAATTATTTGAAAATTTAATCTTTTTTTTTAGTACTGTAAACATGGATAAAGTTAAAATAATGAGTAATGAACTATATTAATCATATACTTATCATCCAATATTAAAAATGACTGTGTACTGTGATTCTACGCTAACTTCACATTACAGTTACAAATATTCAAATTAGAGAGGGAAAACTTACAAATGGCGGCTAAAACCAACTTTCCCGCCAAAACAAACCCGCCCCATATTTAGAAAACGCGGTAAAGTTTAAAATGACCCGGCAAACCCCACACAAACGTGATCGTCTTGTAAAGCCCTCTGTTGTCTTAAAAAGACACGAATACACTTGCAGGGAACTGTATAATCGGAAGAGAAGATCAAAACACACAGTAACCAAAAAAAAATTTATTTAAAAGCTTCTTAAAATTTTGTAATTATAAATTTGTTAATTAGCAACACAAGACCAAAAAGGAGAATGGGCAGTTCAACGACGATTTGCGAGCAGAAAAGAACTCCCAAGAAAAACTACTCGCTTATACAAAATAATTACACAGAACAAATTTAAGTACACAAACTGTTGAAAAATATGAACATTTAACATGAGACAAAAAAATTTGAACAGGACGTCGATCAATCTCAAAGCCTGTCGTTAAAATACACAAGTTTAAATGATGATACAAAAACTTACATAAACAAAGAACCCAAACAAACCCTGTACCCCGATTCGATCAAATATTCAAAACACAAATAATTACGCGAATAAAACATGTCAAGTGATAAAATAGCAATTGGCTACACAAATTAAATCCAAAACAGAGACATAAAATCACGAAATAGATACATAAAACATGTTGTACAGTTATAATGTTATAAGCACGAAAAAGGAATCACAAAATTGCAAAAGGGATGGAAAATAACGGTCGATCATGAATCGTCATCTTAAACCATAGGTCTGTCGGTTTGACACGCAAACCCGAAGTAGAAATTGGACACAAGGGTTGATATTTGGCATCTCTAGCAATTAACACAAATTTTACATCTCGAAATATATAGAATTAAAAAGGAAGTAATATTAGTCTTAATACGGCCCCCCGCATAGATACCAATATCACGCTCTCGTGCAAACGTGGGCTAGAGATCATTTGCTACCAAGCAATACGGACTTTAATTAAATATATTAGGATAGTTACCACCGTATTGAAAGGTAGTCTTCACGGAAGAAAATGTTAGTACAAAACATAACAGGTCAGTTCACACTTTGTTCATTGCTGGAAATGCCGCATTCAATCCCCAATTTAAAATTAAAGCAAACCGCAAATCGACAGACCTACAGCAAATTAGTAACAATATTAACGCGGCCAAACAAAAGCAAGTAACAACTGTTACACCCTAGAAAGAAATTGCATCTACAACATATTTTAAAAGTAAACAAATTAAGAATGAATTAAATAGTTAGCTAAATCAGATATGCATTAAAATAAAAACAGTACTACCTTGAAATAAAACACGTGGTGATATTACACACAAAGAGCAATAAAACAAAAATACTTAAAACTTAAAAAAAAATGATGTGAACACTTCGAAGGTACGGAAGCAAAGATGTAGTTTCCAGCCGAAAAAAAATGCATCCCGCGCAAAAATGTCGCAAGAGCGATGTTGCCACTTGTTGCAGAATCGTGTTGTATGTTGCCAAAGCTTGCAAAATTTCGTAAACAGCTACTCTTTGGTTACCTCAACCGTTTTTCTAAATAGTTTTGTATTCTGCACGGTATAGACCAAGAGGACTGATCGGTACTTTTATGATTTCGCTTTAATCTTACTCTGATTATATTTTTTACATTGCGCTTAAGGTGGTGATAAACAGTTCACTTGTTTTTATTTTTAAAGCATGTTAGTTTGCTATTATTGTTTTTAACACCAGTATGTTTTATTGTAGTTATTGACTTGCAAAGCTCAAATAAATAGTTATACGAATAATGGAACTTATCTAATTACTAACTTTGTTAAGTTGTCCATGATCACCGAACTTAATATAAATGATTTATTGCTTCCTTCACACAATTACACACAAACAATTATTTGTTTTAACACTTACATTTGTTTTAACAACTCAAATTTTGAGGTTAGCTCAGGTCAAAGAGCTCAGGTAAACGCACGAAAACAAGACGCCAACATTTTAATTTACTAATACTATGCCAAGAAAGTTACTAACAGCACATTCAGTGATTCATTGCAAACTATAAACTAAGCAACCAACCGAAATTCTGGATGGACGTTAATGGGCCAGCAACCCAGCGGCACATCAAATTTTGTATAGTTTAGCATGCATTGGTACAGCATTGACATAGCATTAGCTTTCTGCATCCAACGTTTTACCAGCATTACCAGCATAATGCCGCCAGTCGGCCAATACTTACATGTTTATTGGGATTGATGTATTACAATTAATTAAAATTTATACCCTTTTTGTTTTAACGTCAGGTTGCTAGTACTTGTGAGAAACATTCAAAATTAGTAAAGATTTTAGTTTTAAATGCACTTATGCGATGTTAAAGAGAAAGAAGATAATTAAAAAAAATTGACAAGACTAAGCCTGAATAATATTTTAATTGTATCTCTTTACTGTTAAATAAATTGAATGTTTTGTAATTGCCTGAATATGAAAGTGCCATTAGTTAATAATTTAAAGTTTTGTTAGAGAAAAGATACTATTGCTTTCTTTTTACCTGTCAATTGTGTATTATTTACATTCTAACAAAAAACATTACCGTATCAAAAGAATCATTGCATCTTTTAAATCCAATCAAATTTATAAGAACTTGCATAAACATTATTTAACAAGTTTCCACATATTACTTTAAGTATTTAGATATGAGTGGAAAAATTAATAAGGGAATAAAAGTTAGGTAACAGAAGATTATTTCATATGCATTTAATTTTAATAATTATTTTATAAACAACTATATGAAATTGAGTAATGTTTCAGATCAGTATAATAATTTTTCAAATTATGAAATTTTATTCTTAGTGTTAGTTTATAGATAAATTTTTACTCGTATAAGCAAAATAAAGAGTCTAATAAAAATTTATTCGAAATTTTTTAAATCCTATAATGACATTGGAAAGCCAGATTGTAAACGTGTCTTGTTTAATGTAACAATTAAGCTACTTTTGTTTAATGATAAATTGTAATTTGTTTCCACATAACAATAAATTAAATTTCTGCTCATTCATACATAAGGAATGTTCAAAGAGTGCTAAAGTATTAAGATATGGAACTTTTATCAAATTTTTGTCTGCGTGTAAAGGTCAGTTACAGTCCTTTTTAAAAATCTTGTTTAAGATCGTCTCAAATTTTTGAAGTAATTTATAAAAACATCTAAGCGATACTTGAAAATTATATACTTCAAGGGATTATAGAATCATTTAATGAAGCAAAGAAGATAAGAAACAAATAACTAAAACGTGTGATCACGTACAGATTGTTTGTATTTGCTTAAGAACTACTTAAACAGAAAATATTTTTTGAATATAATGCGGTCCGTCATTAAAATTTTAAAATATACTTAGGATTAAACATTATTAATAGAATTTAATAATTTTAAATCGCTTAATTATTGATGTGTTAAATATTAACAACATTAATAATTTAGCTGTTTTAAAATGCACAATGAAACACGAATGTTTGTTTTTTTAAATTGCATTTCTACATTCAACGACGCCATAATTAATATGAACTCTAAATTTATTTTATTTGTACGTATCAGGTACATTAAATCACCTTGTACTAAACCAACGTTGGTTTTTTTCGTATACTGTACTTATGCGGAAATTAAAATTTGTTAAATACAAATTTAGCTATTTGTACTATAACAAAAAAATGGCATTTTATAACGTAAAAAATAATTAGCGTTGCTTCTGCACGTCTTATAAATTAAAATAAAAATTTTATGACGACGGAAATTTTTGGTACAAGTGTAACTAACGTCGTCTTGTAAACAATAGAACAATAAATAGATAGGGCAATAAATAATTCTTTTTACGCCTATCGCATAATAGGTATAACAAGTTTTTAATCTGTAAACATTTGGTATACACATTTGAATTTGTAAAAGCAACCAACAACTAAAAATTTTGAATCTCTATCAAAATATGACTCGAAAAAAACAAAGTCATTCGACATTGATAGTACATATTTCTAATTATCAAAAGGAATTATGAAAAAAACATTACAAAGTGGAGCGGCGTTTTAAAACTTTACATTTCGCCATCTGTATTTGCATAAAGATTTTAAAATAAAGTACGTGTACATAAGTAGAACAATTAATACTTAATAAAACTATCTGAAGAACGGTTTTTTTAAATACTTTCAAAAATACTTTTTAAACATTTTTTTTTAAGTAAAAGTTAATTGTAATGCAAATGGACACAAGTTTCGTTTAAGCAATTTTTTGATCTGAGACTTAGTTTTCGAGATATATGGTTATCACGTGATTTTTTTAACAACGTTAATGAACAATACCTTATAAAATATTAATTCTACCAAAAAGTTATGAAAGAAAAATTTCCAAAAAATTTATTATGTACAACGTTTATTTAAACAATTTATTTTCTACGACTCAATTTTCTTAATTCCAGTTTTAAGAATGAATGACTTGTTAAGCTAAAATAATGTAAACACGACACCACAAGAACCGCTGCTAAAGGTTTACGTCTTTTACAATTCAGTATAACCATTAACCTATAAAACATTAGGAAATACTGGTTGACTAAAAACTGATCTTAAATTTAATATTTAATTTTAATATTTGTTTACGATTCTCTTATGAAGTACACATACAATAGGTACAATTTTTATAGTGACTTACACATTTATTTAAGTACCAAAGTACTTCTTAAATTTGAATCATAATTAAAAATAGTGTACTTATTTGTTGATAATATAAGTACAGTGCAAACTTTAAGAAGTGGTTCAGTAATTAACACTACGGTTCCTGTTTCGCGTAGTTTATTTGATAATTTAAATTTTATTTTATTGTAATTCTAGGGAATACTATGTTTTAAAAGAGCTACACACTTATCATTAAAGTATGTAATTCTTTGTTAAATGGTAACCAATCGACAAAGAAAAAATTTGAAAAATATTTATTTTTTTCTAACAGCACTTGTCTAACAGGATAAATGGCAACCGATAGACAAAGAAGAAACGTGAAAGTATTGATTTTTTTTCTTGCAGTAGTTACCTAACAACATTCTTAATTATAATTTGCAAAAAAAGACAATCAAAAACTAAGATATCTTTTTTTAATTTTAATTTTATATAATTTTAGTTTTGGAAAGACCAAACGTTCAGCTTCTGAAACAGGAATGTTCTTTGTCAAATAGTGGCCGATGCAAAACAAAGAAGCAAGGTCATAATATTGATTATTTTCTAAAGGTACTTTCACGTTAATTTTTTTAACAAGATAAGGCGATATAAAATTCTTTAAAAAGAGCAATAAATAAATTGAAGTAATATATTATTTTTAATCACTGGATTGATAGAATTCAATTTTAAAAAAGGTTTGCGTGATTGATAAATCTCTAAATTTTTTATACAATTGTTTGTTACGCACCTCACAAACACGTAACTAGGTTCGAATAAATATGATTTGTAATACTGTATCAAATAACACTTGAAGAAGTATAATGATTTTATTTTACAATATTTACATGGATCTTTACCAAACAAAACAAATATCTTAACTTAACTACTCTTCTAATTTTGTCGCAACCCGTTTTATACCTTTTCAGGTACCGTATAATTCTAAGAAAAAGTACAAAAGCAATAGGTACATTTTAAACGAACAAGTTGCAACTTGCAAACTAGCTGTAACATTAATATAGGAATATAACACCTTCCCCCAAAGAAATTAAGTAATCTGAATAATACATTGTTGGATTACTTAATCGCTAATTCTAACTAACAAAATACCTACAGGTTATGCAGTTGACATTATATATCAATCAACAGATTAATTAAAAATTTCAAATAATTAATTACAGAATACAACATACTTAAACACTAAAAACAATATAAGGTTTTACGATGGTTGACAATTATTGATATCTTAAATAAATTGTACGATTATTAAAACAATTAAAATTAATTAGAACCAGACGTTTGCTATTAGGCGATTTAAACTTGTCATATAAACAGAGCTTTTCGCAAGCAAAGATGTCTTAAGAATAATTTAGATTTGATCGCGAGTATTAGTAAAAACGAATTCAACTAAAATCAATTATAGAAGATTCTTACTTCATTCTTATGAATACAATATGGTTTGTTGTTTTTGTTAATAATTATGTTTTCATTTTCTCCTAATTCTTGAACTACGTAAGGACCTAACCAGTTCGAATCTAACTTATTTTTGGATAAATGATTTTTAATAATTACTTGATCACCTACGTGAATATTTTGTGCATGGCTGTTCGAATCGTATTTTATTTTATTAATCATTTTAGTTTTTTGAATGGTTTCTTTAGCGATTTGCCAAGTTTTTTGGAATTTTGTTTAATTTGCAATGAATAATCTTCGTAATTGTAAAGAGGTGTGACTTTATTAAAAATTGATGGGGTTGGAAATTTTCTACCGAACATAAGCTCAAATGGTGTATAATTAGTTGTATTGTGAACACAAGTATTATAAGAAAGCATTGCGTATTTGAATATCGTTATCAATGAAAGATCTAACATATTCAATTAAAGTACGATGGCTTCTTTCGACGGATCTATTACTTTGTGGATGATAAGCATTTGTGTGGATTTTTTTGATATGCAGTAATTTGCATACATTAACTAAGAGTGTACTTAAAAATTCGTTCCTTGATCCGTTACTAATGAATCAGGAATTCCGAAGTAACAGATTACGTTCTCAACAAATACACGGGCGACTGTTTTGCTATCTTGAGACAATATTGGAAAAGCAAATGAAAATTTTGTAAGGTCGTCTTGAACGGTTAATACATACTTGTTTTGATTGTAAGACTCAGGTAAAGGACCTACAATGTCCATGAAAATACGTTTAAACGGTTCAGATGATGTTGTTGTTATGACCATCAGGTTGTCTCATTGTTATATTTTTGTTTTAACCTTTTGACAAATTTCGCAGGATTTTATGTATCGTTTTACTGCTTTTTCAATCCTATCCAATTATAATTTTCTTTTTTTCTTTTGATAGTTTGTTTTACCCCTTTATGACCTGCTATACGCGAGTTATGAGATTCTTGTATTATTTCTAATTTTTGATCGGCAGTTAATTCGGTATTTTGACTTTTATAGTACACGTGAATTTTAATTGAAGTGTCACTAAATATAAAACGTAACATGGTTCGTACAGTTTCCCACTCTAAATTATCGTGTCCACAACCTAGTCGCGGTATGGCGATATTTTTTTCAAAATTAGAAACGCAAAGATGTTTTAAAATTTTGTAACGCTTGATAAAAGTTTTCGTACGTAGGTTTTTGGTGATATAAATTTTTAGTTATAATATAATAGATTTTACGGTTGTTCATGGTAAGTTGTGCTATTTCGAGTAAATCTTTGTTTTGATTTTTTAATTCGGACACATTATTAAATTTTTCTTTTATTATTTTTGCTATGCCTCGAGACATTACTAAATCTTTTGAAACGCAGTGACCGATGCTGTGTGTTTCATCACACGCGAATAAATCGCCTTCATATTCTAAAAGATTTGAATTATGTACTACATGATTTTGAATGTACTCTAGATATTCTGTGTAAGTATGATCTTGGAGCACATTTGAAATTCGATTTTGAATGGGATACATACGCGATAACGCGTCGACATTAGTATTTTGTTTGCCCGGTTTGTGAATTATTTTGTATTGATATTCTTCAAGTTTTAATTTCCAACGCATTAATCTAGATCCCGGGTCTTTTGTATTGAAAAGCCATATTAGTGGTTTATGATCCGTGATTACAAAAAATTCCCTACCGTAAAGATATGGCCTAAAATGATGAACACCCCAAACAATAGCCAGGAGTTCTTTTTCTATGGTACTATAGTGAGACTCGGCCTGATTGAGAGTCCGCGAGGCGTACGCTACGGGCAAATCATTGTTTATAGGACCCTGCGATAGAATTGCTCCAATTGCAAAGTCTGACGCATCTGTAGTTAAATTAAAATGTTTCGAAAAGTCAGGGTATTGCAGAACAAGATCGTTACTTAATAAGGTTTTAATTTCTTCAAAAGCTAGTTGTTGAAGGGGAGACCATTCAAAACTTTGATTTTTTTTCAGCAATTTTGTAAGAGATTTGACGATTGCACTAAAGTTTGGTATAAAGCGACGATAATAACCAGCAAGACCTAAAAAAGCTTTAATTTGTTTGATAGTTTTAGGTACAATATATTCCGATACGGCTTTCACTTTTGCTGGATCCGGTGATATTCCTTTATCCGTAACTAAATGTCCTAAATAACTAACTTCTTTGCGCAAAAATTCACATTTGTCAATTTGAAGTTTCAAGTTGTGTTGTCTTAATCTAGAGAATACTTCTTTAATTTTGATTTTATGTTCACTTAAGGATACGGCGTACACGACAATATCGTCAAGGTAAACAAAGCATTTAATACCTTGTAGTCCGGTTAGAACGCGGTCCATTAAACGTTGAAAAGTTGCAGGTGCTCCTTTTAATCCCATTGGCATTCTCTTAAATTGATAGTGACCGAAATGCGTACTAAACGCAGTTTTTTCTGAATCGTTAGGATTAAGCGGTATTTGATAAAATCCCGAAGCAAGATCTAATGTTGTAAAAAATCTAGATTTACCAAGTTGATCAAAAATGTCGGAAATATTCGGAAGCGGATATGCATCGCCTAAGGTTTTATCATTTAGTTGTCGAAAATCGACGACAATTCGATATTTAACTGCACCCGAAGCGTCCTTTCGTTTCGGCACTACTATAAGGTGCATTCCAAGGACTTGAACTTGGTTCGATTATGCCTTGTTCTAACATAAGATTGATTTGATTATTAATTTCCTTTCTTTGAGATTCGGGTAATCGATAGGGTTTAACATTAATTGGAGTAGTTTCAGATGAGCCAATAGATATTGAATGAGAAATTGTTGTTGTTAGAGAGAGAGGTTCTGATTTAAACGCAAAAATGTCTAGATATTCTGAGCATATATCAATTACGTGAGTCTTTTCTTCATCGTTTAAGTGATCTAATCTAAGATTTTGAATTAATTCCGATTTTTTTTCTAAGAGATTTTGATTTAATGTTGATTCATTGGGTTGTTCGCTAAAGGAACGTGACATAATTAGAGGTTCTGCAGTGATTGTAAGAGTATCGCAAGTAACTTCGAATGAATTAGGATTTATGATTGGTATGATAGATTTTTTGTTTTCCACCTTTACCAGTGCGTTGCCATTTATAATCGAATTGGGATGTTCGGCTTGATTAACTAAATATTCGCCATCTGGATAATCTATGTAGATTTGATAAAGACGTTCACAGCGTGGAGGAATTAAAAATTTCTCTGAAATATTCTTGGAGTTATAAATAATTTGATCGTGAAGATTTACTATAAGTTTATTATTTGTTAAAAATGGTTTCCCTAAAATTCCTTCTCGAGGAACAGGGGAACGTGTCAGGTACTACCGAAAAATCAACAGTACGATTAAGTTCGTTAATAAAAACGCATGTTTCACCAATTGTTGGTACAGATTGTTCGTTTATACCCTTAATTGAAATAGAATTAGTAAAAATCACAGTTTCTTGGTGTAACGAGTTAAGTTTTTATAAGATTTATATCTGAACCGGTGTCTATAAGAAACTCGCTAGGCCTGCAAAAATTATTAGATGACAAAGATAAATGATTATTAGTTAATGTCGCACAATAATACGTATTTGAGCTATTACTTATTGTATTAATGTCTCTAACTAAAACGGATTGACCGGAAGTAGAAGGAATTTGATGCGGTTGAGTCGAATGTTGAAGATTTTGTTCAATAGGATTCCAATTACGTCTAAAATTTTGATTTTGAGAAGAATTTAAGTTTACATTCATTTGAGATTGTCGGCGATCGTTATTAAACTTTCTTTACGGCAATCATTTATGTGATGACCATTCTTTTTGCAATAACTGCAAACAATATAAATTTTGGTTCTGACTTTATAGCGGGCACCGTACCTACATAATTAGACGAGTTTGAATTGTTTTGAAATCTACTATTTGGAATATTACCCCGACTGGAAAAACTACAGCTTGAAGAAGGATAATTCTATGACTAATATTAGTTTCGCTTAGAATAATACGCTCTTCTTCTATAGATTTTTGAACTGCGTCGGATAACTGAGTTACATTTTTAGCTTTTATTATATTCTTTAATGGTTGCTGAAGGCCTTCTATAAAAATTGTAACGGTTAACGATTGTATATAATCCCTAATTGCTTTAGACTCAATGTCTGATTTATTCGAACAGCCAGCGTTTATTAATTGGTATTGTAAATTTTCGAGTCTTAAACTGTAGGTTCTTACGTCTTCGTTTTTAATTGTTTACAAGAATTTAACTGTAACTGTAAAGAAGAATTGTTTTTACCGCCAAAATTATCTTCTAAAATAAATTTTAGTTCATCCCAAGTTAAAATATCTTTATATTTTACGACGTTTAAAAGCTCTGTTACATAACTTAGTTATTGTGTGCCTGCAAAAGAACTGGTTTTACAACAATTGGTACATAACTTAATGCAAATTCGCATTTTTAATAAATGAATATAATTCTGATGATGACCCGTCGTAATCGGGAGTTAGTTTTAACGCATCAGGGAACGGTAACGCAACTAAATCTAACACTTCACTGACCTCACTATCATTTACACTTTCTGATGTATTTTCACGGAATTCGAATTTTTACCTTTCGTTGGAGCCATAATGTGATTTTGAATTAAACAAGATTTTCCCTAATCTGATTTAATTTAAAAGATTTCGATCAAAGATGAATGCGTATTAAGAGTTTAATATTTGTAATATAAGATAGAAAATAAGTATTTTGTTTGATAAATTTATGATAACACCACCACGTAATAAATTTAAAATCTCACCGCCGTTATGTCGCTTCCTGCTTCCGTATGCCGCAATGCTGCATGTCTTCCTCAGAGTTACTTCAGCTTCTTTTAATTGGACACGTACGTAGATCCAAAGGATACTTGGAGACTCAAATTGGCAACTTTCTTCAAATTAGTATCACACCGCTGCCACCAAAATTATGTTACGCACCCCATAAACACGTAACTAGGTTTGAATAAATATAATTTGTATACTGTATCAAAAAACACTTGCTGAAGTATGATGAATTTTTTTTACAATATTTACATGAATTTTTATCAAACAAAACAAAAGTCTTAATTTAACTGTCCTTTTAATTTTGTCGCAACCCGTTTTATACCTTTTCAGGTACCGTATAATTCTAAGAAAAAGTACAAAAGCAATAGGTACATTTTAAACGAACAAGTTGCAACTTGCAAACTAGCTGTAACATTAATATAGGAATATAACATGTTACATCTAAAAATTAAGCATAATAAATAAGTACGTTAAGTCAAGTAATACATATGAACAAAAAAAATTCTAATTATTTTTAAACTCCATCATTACTGTTACAATGCAATTGTATCAATCGTATCTGCATTAAAATTTTGACCTTCAATAACTTAATAAATTCTCCAAAAAATACTAACATATTAAGTTATAAAGCTTTTCTCAATTTTTCTTCTTTTAAATTACTATTATTTAATGTGTAACAACTTGTGCACGATCGATATTTTGGAAGTAACATTTTTTATTTGTTTTGATTATAAGTAAATCCATAAATACGAAAATCAAAACAGTTAATTTTTATTAGCTAAAATTACAACTAGCTACGAATGTTTGAATAAAAAAAAATAGAATTTTTAATTGTAACGGTAAAAAGTGAGTTTATTTAAAATCAACTAAGTATTACCATTGTATTACATATTCTACAGAAAAAGTATTACCGAAAACAATTTTAGTTTGCATAGTTTTTATTCCAGGTAGTTGGGTTAAGCCGTTTTTGCGGAAACGAATAAAACCAGTTGACCTTGTCTTGCTGCGACAACGTAGTGGTGCGAGTACGATTTCTTATAAAAAATTTTGAAAGAGACGCCCACTCGTGATCTATACTTTCAACTATAATAGCAGACTTCTTTTTAAATCGGAGATAGAGGAAAGTTCTACCCTAGCTCTATTTCATTTTAACGGCATTGCAACATCAGCACCTTCAATTACTCTAAACTAACTAGATTTTTTGTAAATGTCCCTAAATAAATGTCATTGTTGACAACAAACCTTCAACAAAACAAAACAATAACCTAACTTTTAATTGTTTTACTTTTAAAAAACAGTCGAGGTCGTGTTAAGTTATACAAAGTTATAACTTCCGATTATGACTGTAACTAGTGATGCACACAGTTGAATGTTTAAATAATTGAATTATCATTGAAAAAATTAAATGTATTTCGTAATCATATGCAATATGTATATAATATACTCTGAATTATATAATTAAGCATTACTCAAATAATATACAACAAATTCTTGTTAACTCAGTTAGTAGCAATAATTAAAATAAAATAACTATCACTAGAATTATCGTTAAAATAACAACTATAAAAACTCCATCCCCGAACAATATTAACTGGTCGGATTCATTACGTATTATAAGTTTGCATCGAAAACATAATTGAATTCTTTAGTCGAGTGAAATACCGAATTGTTTCGAATATACATATCTTATTCAATGTTGGTGTAATAAAAACAAAAATGATCAATAGACTTCAATTATTCTAATTAATAGTCAAACCATTTATTAAGAATTCAAATAATAGTAATAATATAAACTAATGTAGATAATTTCCATTGGAATTATCTAACTGCATTTTCATTTAAAAGTTAGGTTATTGTCCTTGATTTTTTGCAAAGCAGGTACACCACCCCCAACGTTTATTTAGGAACATGTAAAAAATTCTAGTTGTTTTAGGAATAGGCAATGCCGGTAAAGTGAAATAGAGCTAGGGTAGAACTTTCCTCTCTCTATCGCTATCGTCTATGTCGCACCATCGAATACCGACCGTTCGGTAATTCAAACGACCTTTCGTAGGTAAAGTTTACTGAAGTTTACGCTTTTTACTTGTACGGGAGCAGAGAGAAGTTACATTAGAGGGGAAACTCCAGTATATAAACTTGGAACACAGTTTATGGCGCCCTACAACGGTTGCGGGGAAAACAAATAGCGCGAATTTTAAACTTAATGTGTGGGTGTGAGTAGCTCCCATTATTATTACAATAGTTTAGTTTGAATGTTTTTTGTTTTTGAAAGAATAGTTATAAAAATTGTCACTTTTTTATAATTATGCGTTAAAAAAGGCGACTTATTTTATATAACATTTTTTATTTGCATAAATGCAATATAAATAACTTTTAGTTTCTTTCGAGTCAACACCGTGTGAATATTGTAACAAGCTTTCTTAAAAACGAATATGAAAACCTTCAGTTTTTAAATAGTAATAAACGTTAGAATCAAGCACGTGTAAAAATAACTCGTATTATTTACTCGATTTTATTCAAGAAATGCAATTCAGCGTTTTTAGCCTAAAGGTAGCAAAAAGAGGGAAATAAAATTTGCTGTATTTGTATTTTTTACCGATAATTATTACATAGTGGCCTTTAACGGTTGTGGGGAAAAGTTGAAACGTTATTCCTTTTCTCTCAATTGCAGTTTCTCGTCTACAAATAGTTAGTTTATGTACGGGAGTTAAACGTTATCGCGCGAACGAGGAAGCTTAATTGGTTTTTCGCAAGGAAAAAAAAGGAGTTATTTATATAAGATTTGATTGTGTAATTAAAACACACGTATTTAAGCATAAGGCAAGGTCCGGTAAAGCCGCTTAACAAGGTAAACTAATCAAATTATAAAAATATTAACATGAGGTTGTGTACCTCATCTGTAGCACAAACACTGGTGCCGTAGTAAGAATTTGGAATGTCACTGACCTTAGTTATCAGCATAAAGGGTGAGTCGGTGTAATCGGAAATCATACATAACTTTAAAAATGAGATGCTCGACAACCCTGAACTTCATCGCATTCCACCATGACCAGAATAAGTATTTGACACAGCTATAATAGGTCAAGCTATTTTATCTAAATAATGATAGGATGATACTAACCCAGGTGTTATGGCTGGAAACTTGCCGAACTAAATAAGTTTTATAAAGGATGTCATCGTACACCTTACAGTACTTCTAAAATTTTAACTTAAATATAATTACATGACTAACAACTAATTGTAAATTTTTGCTTACCGTAGCGTGGAATAACAAAAAAAGCGAAGACGGAAATTTTACAAAAAGCGCCCTAACATTTCCCTAACTAGGTAATACAGTAGCAGCTACTAAAAATCAACCATTGCTAGTGTAAAATTATTTATTTGCCAGGCGAAATCCGTTTTTTAAACGAGCCAACAAAATGAAGCATTGATGCCTTCGACAAATAAAATAGGACTGTCCAAACCACTAACTTTTTCTTCAGATAACGCATTTTGGAGGACGTTGATAGTGGCCGAAAAATAAGAATATTTTTAGAAAATAAAGAAATTTACTGTACTACACCTATGTATGAACTATTGCCTTACTAATTGTAAAATTAACTGTTACAGAGCCACAGACGTTCAGACATAAGACAGGCATAAAACAGACGTCTTGAAAATGTTGTGTGATGTATGGGTAGTTTAGACGTTTAGAATTTTACTTCAACTTTGTAAGACCTGTAAACATAAAAATAAAGAAGCGACTACCGTGGAAAGTGAGTGATGTTCCTTTACGTAAAAAAATTTAATTTAATTTCTACGCAATCGGGAATACTATGGGACAAGAAAGTCGTGCGTATTTCTATGCTAAGCATTGAAAAATCTTTCATTAAACACTGTAAATTTTTATCGATCATTTTGATAATTGTAATATACGAATATCTTAAATCTTAATCTTAAATATAAATCGTGTGAATGTAAGAATGTTTTTTTAGACTTTGCGATAATTGTGTTTTTTTAATGACTCTCTTGTATGATTGACCACGAGTCGCCACTGATTAAATTTCTAAAGCTAATCAAATTAAGTTACTCATTTTATTCTTGAAAGCTAAAAGTAAACAGTGATTAGTAATTAAAATTAGAGGCGTTGCCAAGGGGGGTTAGGAGGTAAGAATCCCTCTTGGAAACACAAAAAACAAATCTATACAGAGAGTTTGTTCTCAAAGTCGAAAATAGGAATCTAACGTGGCATTGAACGTTTTTGCTAATTGTTACTCGCCAATTTAACTTAGGGGAAATGCAATTGTATCAATAGGAAGAGAAAATTACGGCGATTTAAATAATGGTACTGACAAAACTAAAAATGCGATTTATAATTTAAAAACAGTAACTTAATACATGAAAGGTTTATACCATTAATCTTATATGGAGACGCTAGTTTCAGAAGAATTTGAGATTTCTAGCCGTTAATTTTAATACTACAATACCATCTGTCAGTACTATTAAAAAATATGTACAAAATATAAAAGACGTGGAAATATCTCGCACTAATCAGAAAAGAAAGGTGGTGTGTAATAATGTTTGAATAAAATTTAATGTTCTAAAATAACAACTATATTGTTGAGTGCACAGAAAAGCGTGTTTGGCTGTGTTTGGTTTCTTATTGGACTTCTCTTTGAATATACTACTTGCACAACGCCGGTGTTTGATGTGTTGTCGACTTGAGTGGTAATAGAATGGTAATATATTATTTAGTGTAACTGTAAAATAATACAAAATGTGATTTTTTAAGTCTTATAAGTACTTTAATTTAACAGGTGCCAAGTACAATATTATTAAAAACACAATAAAAAAAATTTATTTATCTCATTTGCACCTGTGTCGAAACAAACCGATAGAACCTATCTATTTAAATAAAAGTGATAAAAAAAACATACAGAGAGGGGCGCCAAACTTATTCAGCTGGAGTCGATATCATATTGATAAGCAAAGATAATGATTTTGATATAATGTTCACCATTAATACAAAGTTTGATTTTATTGTAAAAAGGAAGAAGTTTTAACTACAGCTTATTATAACTGTAAATGTGGTAGTGATTTTTTCCCTAAATAAGTTATTATGGCAATTAACGGCTACGACGAGTGCTATGACAACAACTGGCATATCATTCCTCCTGATTATGTAGGAGTAGATGAAGAATATCGATATGCGTAAGTTTTTTTGTTAGTTATCGTATACGCACAGGTGCAAGTTGTAAATTCTTAAAAATGTAACACCTCTAGCACCGGAAGTTAGTTGTAGTTGAAAGCGAATAATCAAATAAGAAATTTGTGAAATGTAAATAAGTTTAGATAAAACACCTTTTGTATTACTAAAAATCAATACGATAATAAATTTAATAAAAAAAATTGATTAGAGAGGGGTCGATGTTTGTGTAAAAGGCGGGTGAGAAAATAATCGTTGAATTGAGAGTTCCCACTCGAACAACCAATCCACTTGCGGATAATAATTTCTCTTCAGACTGTGAATGTTTAACATATATTTTGATGCATAAATTTAACATTTTTTAAATACACTAACAGAACGATATTGACTAAGAAAGTATAGCTGTCTAGTTTAACTATTTCATTTTTGTTTAAAAAAGAGATTTCGCCTAACTTCAGTGCATAACGATAAGTATTCAAATATTATTAATATAAATTACTAAAATTGCATAAAAACTTTTACAAAAACACCAAAAACTTATACAGAATGTAATTTTAAAACTATTTTAAATAAACAACGTAATCTACCTTATATACAAAAGAATGTGTTAAAAAACATTCTAAGAAATACCAAAAATTAGAATAGGTACCTAATTAATATTTCTAAACTTTAAACCAAAATTAATATAAACTAGTAAAAACATAGTCTATCACTAGTGGTAGAGAAGAACCACAATTTGTTATTATATTATTATTGTGCAGAAGTTACTCTTATTATTACATTTTAGTACGCGGTTGTTGTAAGTTAATAATATTCAATCAAAACTGTCTAAGGTCTGTAAGATTTGAGTTAGGTTTGTTTATATTATTTGTACCTATGCAGTAACCACAAATTTTTAAATTTTGTAATAGCCGATCATAAGTATCTAAATATATATAACACCTCAAGGATATCTATCAGTCATAGTTTCATGTCTAATCTTCCATCTTACAAGTTACTTTTCTTTACAGATCTAAAAAATTATAAATAATAAACGTAACCGAGAAAAACATTTCTATTATAGCATGAGTAGCTACAATATAATATGGAAAGCCGTTTTACTTTTTAATGCATCCAACTGATACACCAAATTAAAAATTATATAAATTAAGTTGTTATACATTTTCTTGTTACATCAAAAGTAATTTTTTTTATTAGTTCTATCGTCTACATAACCTAAAAATGAATTTTAAATATGATGAAGCATATTTTAAATTAAATATTAAATTCAAATAAAAACAGATTTTTTTTTGATACATTAAACGAATAATTTCGACTACATTAAAATGAATGCTTAACAATAAAATGAATTTTAAATATGTCTAACATATTTTAAATTCGGAATTTATTTGTTTGTATATCGAAAAAATTCAATTTCAAATATGTTAAAGACATATTTTTAATTCCAATATAATTATATTCAAAGATCTTCACGTTTAGCTAATATTATGTTCAGAGAATTTTTTTGTCATACATTATAACGTTTCCCAAAATTTCGTATATTTTAGTCGTTTACCTAACGAAAAAATGAATTTCAAATATGTATTTGACTTAATTTTAATTCCTAACGTTTTAAATCGGTTTTACATGTGGCAACGTAGCTTCACGCGTGCGTACGCTAAACGGTTTCAAAGCGCGCCAACAGCTGATACCAAAGATGCTGATACCGCTGATAACTATGGCTGATACCATTTGATCACAGCTGTGGTCTGATACTATTAACCAATACTTGCTATTAACCTTTCTATACACGCGTGTCGGTCTCATAGACCGACAAGATCTTAGTTTGTTAATTCCGAGAAAAATAAACACTTTTGAGTCGCCGATACCTTCTCAAACCTTTGTAAGTTTTATGACAGTAACGTAGAAACCGTTATAAAAACAATACGTGTGCATTTGTTTAATATTCGGTCTGACAGTCCGACGCGTGTAAATTTGTTATATTTTCGTGAACGGTAAGTATTTTGTTTTTTTTTCGTAATATCCTCATTTTTGTGTTATTTCATGTTTGATATAATCTTAGCTATATATACATGAATAAGCATTACATAAGTGTTTATTTTGCCTAGTTTGAATATATGTTTATTTGAGATTTGTGATGAAAAAATTGTTCTGTTATCACAACAAAAAATAATTATATATTTTGTTTTTATTATATATATTTACATTTTTATTATATATAGATAATTTTAAAATGGGAGATTATGAACGAGAGCAGGCATGGCTACAATGTCTCTGGGATGAAGTAGATTTCCGAGAAGGTGAAATAAATGACGAAGCTGACAGCAATATAGAGGATAACATTGAAATTCAAGAACAAATGAATGATACCGAACAGGAGTTTGATTCTGATGATGAGAATAATGATGATTCAATTGACTCAGACGAGGAACCTCAGAGGAGTTATTTTATTGGAAAAAATAAGAAGACGAAGTGGAACAAATCTCCGCATACAAAAACCGTACGTACACGACGTAGGAATATAGTCACGGAAAAATGTGGCGTGAAAGGATTACCTAAAAATATAAATACACCTTCAGGTATTTTTGAACTTTATTTCACTGATAAAGTTTTGAATATTATCGTTACAAATACAAATAAATACATAGAGTCTGTATCAAGCAATTACGCTCGGGAAAGAGATGCTAAGCCTACAAATAAGGTTGAAATGCAGACACTTATTGGCTTGCTTTTATTTGCGGGCGTAAGAAAAAACAGTCGTTTGAATGTAAGGGACCTATTCAGAACTGATGGTTCTTCTCCAGAAATATTTCGTTTGGCCATGAGTGTCAATTGATTTTCATTTCTTTTCAAACGCATGCGATTTGAAAAGAAAGAACAAAGTTCGATAGACTTAGTCCAAGTAGAGAATTATTTGAGGAAGTGAATAGCTCTTTCCAAAAATATTACAGTCCATCTCCATACCTTACCATTGATGAAAAATTATATAAAATAAATACCTTCTAAACCAAATAAATACGGTATAAAAGTGTTTGCCCTAGCAGATGCAAAAATGTTTTATACTATGACTATGGAAGTATACGTTGGCAAACAACTAGAAGAACCATACTATGTGGAAAATAAACCATTAGATCTTGTTTACAGGATGTGTAAAGTAGTAACACAGACAGGGAGAAATGTGACTACGGACAATTGGTTTACAAGTATTGACCTTGCAAACACACTACTTGAAAAACACAACTTGACCACCGTTGGAACAATACGGAAAAACAAAAGAGAAATTCCTCCGGAGTTTTTACAAGGTAATCGCAAAGTCGGTTCTAGCATTTTTGGGTTCCGCGAAAACTGCACTCTGGTGTCTTATACCCCTAAAAAGAAGAAAAACGTGCTACTTATATCTACGATGCATGAAGACGCTAGCATTGACGAAATGACTAACAAACCCGACATTATTCTAAGCTATAATAGTACTAAAGGTGGAGTAGATACTGTTGATAAGCTATGCGCTACATATGACTGCGCTAGGGGTACAAATAGATGGCCAATGGTAATTTTTTACAGTCTGCTCAATGTATGTGGCATAAATTCTTTTATAATATATGTATAGTAAAAAAAATAAAGATTCTAAACTAATTAGAAAACATTTCATAGAAAAGCTTGCTTATGAAATGATGAATGCACATTTGCAACAAAGAGCTACAAATCTATATTTACCTAGATTGATAAGGGAAAGATTACGAGAAATATGTGATCTTGGTAAAGAAGTTTCCGTAATGAACACTGCTACTCCAGGTCGTTGCACATTTTGCTCCTCAAAAAAAAAAACAGAAAAACTCGCTACAACTGCAAGCATTGCGGAAAATATTATTGCTTAGAACACGCAAAAATGATATGCGAGGATTGCTTCGAGAACGAATAACTTATAAATATATATTACGTTATACATACTATCTTTTGAAATATATTTTATTTAGAATTAGATTTATTTCAACTTTAAATGTTATTTTATTTTTATTTTTATGCCATTTAATAAAATAATGTTTTGTTATCACATAGCTTTATTTTAAACTAAACCTGTATTTAAAATTTAGTATTAAATTCATATTATAACAAGTCGGTCTTTCGGACCGACGCGTGTATTTGTGTCATAAAATAACTCGCGTGTACAGGAAGGTTAACTTGTTGAATCTGTTTAGTTCTTCAATTTTGATTAAACGCACGCGCGAAGCTACGTTGCCACATGTAAAACAGATGAATTAAAACGTTAGGAATTAAAATTATGTCACATACATATTTGAAATTCATTTTTTCGTTAGGTAGACGACTAAAATATACGAAACTTTGGGAAACGATATAATGTATGACAAAAAAATTCTCTTAACATAATATTAGCTAAACGTGAAAATCTTTGAATATACTTATATTGGAATTAAAAATATGTCTTTAACATATTTGAAATTGAATTTTTTCGATATACAACGAAATAAATTCCGAATTAAAAATATGTTAAAGACATATTTGAAATTCATTTTATTGTTATGCATTCATTTTATTGTAGTCGAAATTATTCGTTTAATGTATCAAGAAAATTCCGTTTAAATTTTAGCTTAACATTTAATTTAAAATATGTTACAACATATTTACAATTCATTTTTATGTTATTTAGACATTGTGGTTATGAAACAATCTTATAAAGTAATGTAAAATAAAATTACAGTATTAAATTAAAACAAGTTAAAATATTTTTATAAGTTTATATTTACCCTCTAATACATAAAATAATTTGAAATATATTTATTCGTAAAATAGAAACAAATAATTATTTTGTTATCACATTAAAAAAATATATATTTTTATATGTCGACTCATATTAGTATTATATTTTTAGAAGTCAACACATATTTTTTAATGGAATACTATATGTTAAAACTTATGGCAAATAATTTAAAGATATGACAACAGTCTGTTTATTTATTTAAATATATGAAATACATATTTGAAATTAATTTTAAATATGTGTTGACTTATTTCTAAATCGTCATATTATTTTTTAATAACGAATTTTTCTATATGACATTAAAAAGTAAAACGGCTTTCCATAATATAAACTTATATTATTATTATTGTTGTAACCTTCAGACGTGATTGTTCCATGTCTGGGGTTATTATTTTTGTTGTGTTAAGTGTATGTGATTAATTTTCATTTAGAAATTTCCTGACTATTATTATTATCATAATTGTTATCTGATGTGTGAAAAAAAAATGTGTAATGTTACTACATGAAAAATTCCATTATATTTACTACAAATATACCTGTTTGTAAAAAAGCATTACAAATGCAATTTTGACATGCATACTTACGTAATTTTACATTTACGATTAAACATTCCCTACTGTAAAAAAACATGGTTACAATATAATCATGTAATATTTACTATTACGGTTTACTTTAATGTAAACATATAAGGATTTCAGTGTTACTAAACATACAATGATTCAAGGGATTCCTTAAAATATGATAATATGTTAGTTTTTTGTTTCCAATTGTTAACTCATTCGAGTTTATTTACCCTTTAATAATAAACATATCTATTATTCGAACATTGGTTAAATTTTCATGTTTCATAAATTCTTCTCGAAGTATCTGTCGACATTGTTCAACAGATTTTGGTATGTTGAAGTGTCTCACTATAAACGGTAGTTGTTTGTTCCAAGCTCTATAAAATTTAATTGCTTGTTTTCTTGTTTCTTCTTGGTCTAAATAATAAAATATTAATAAATAATAATAATAAACCAATAGGTAAAATCTTTAGACTAAGGAGAAGCAAGAAAACGAGCAACTAATTAGAAACATTTTGATGTTTTGCAATTATCAATGAATATCAAAAGATAATTGGTCTCTTTTGAATTATTGTCATGAAATTCAAAGAACTAATCCATTTTAATAAACATTAACTTCTTTAAAATAATTTGAACATGTTGTTGTTAATTTTGTTATTTTACTAATTTGATTAGGTACTTAACCTGTCAAACATGCAAATTTTAGTAATTATTGTAAAGTTTCTAAACAGACAATTAAATATTATTATAATGATAACTCTTTTATAACACTGCACAAGCAAAAGTTCCATAAATTATAACATTACTATTCCTATTATGTTCCTTCGCATCAAAAGAAAATTCTGCAAAGAATTAAAACTGTACTCAGTTTATCTAAATTATTGAAAATCACTGAAAGAACATATCAACTTTTAGAATTAAATGAAAAATATGCTATTAAGAAAGATTTATTGAAAAACCCAAGCGTCAAAGCAGTGTATCCATTAACATGAATTATGAACAATATGAATTAGAACATATATTGAAATCCCAGAACAATATTGCAGATGAATAATTATTTAAAATCATTTAATAAAATACATAAGAACAAAAAGTACATATACAGCATTTATAGAAATGTCACCAAAAATATTCCCTAGAATCATGAATCATGGAAAAGTATATACGTAGGAAGGTAAGATTAGTTTATAAAGATCTTAATGTTACACGATGCAGTAAATGCAATGGCTACATGCACAGCGGTAAGTACTGTAAAAACAATTAATTCTGTGCATACTGCGCTGGAGCTCACAGTGAACAGAACTGTGATAAAAAGCAAATGAACTGCTCAAACTGTACCCAAGCCAATATAAAATACAAATTAAACCATAATACAAATACAATACAGATTGCCCAATGCTTAAATATTACATAAACTCAGCAGCAACTAGAATCAAATATAATTATTAACATAATGGATCAGTATATTAGAGATTTTGAAAATAACGATATTACAACCGAAATAGTTCATAACATAGAACAATGTAAACTTAAGCTGGGGTCTGAAATATCATTTTTTAATATAACATCAGAACATCAGAAGTCTAACAAGTAATTATAATAAAATGGCTATATTTACAATTCAGTTTGATGGGTTTTTTGAGGTTATAGTATTCTCAGAAACTTGGTCTATACGCTATTCAACTTATTTTAACTTAAACGCATATAACATACTATACAACGAAGGAGATTTGAATCAGAATGACGCATCAAGGCGGTTGAAATAAAACTGAAACATCTAAATAAAACATTTATCATCACTGCACTCTATAGATCACCATTTTACAACAATAAACATACTCAAATTCGTAGAAAAAATAAAAACGCATATAAATAATAATATAAGGCACATAAAAAGATCGAACCATGACAAACTAAAAAATATCCTAGAGCAAGCCAACTTAGAAGAAAAACAGCAAAAGGAATAAATATAGAAATAGACTGAATTCATTAACAAGAACTGTTAAAAATAACTTTTTTAGAGACATGTTGAATGACAAGAATGGTAGCAAAAGTATTTGGAACACAGTAAAAACAATCAATCCAACAAAATCTAAAAACTGTAATAATTTAGGAATCACAGTAACCACAGAAAAAGATATTGCAGATGCATTCAATAAGCATTAAATTAGCGTTGGTAAAACTTCAGCAAATAAGATACAGAAGCCCCAGACACTCAACAAACACACTATAAAGATAAACCAAAAACATCTATTATGATTACCTATAATTCACATCCAGTAACGAAGTATTTTCATTATGTATGCTTAATAATCACATATTTATGATTAATATTCATAAACTCTAATTATATAAAGAATAACTTTTTAAGCAGCCAATCATAATGTGATAAATAAAGTATTGTTTATTAAGTGATATTCAGAATAGTGGATTAACAATTACGAATATTAATCATAATTTCGGAGTTAATTTTGCTGTTCTTGTACGAAATAATCACAAGATATTTCTCCTATATACTTTATAAATTAGTAAAACATATATTTCGAGTTTCAAAAAATGTTTATTTTTTTTACGATGATTACACAATTTTAATGTAGCTATAAGTACACCACCATACTTCTACAACTAAATAATTTAAATACAACACATAATACAAGAACTAATACATATCTAATAACACATAATTATTATAAAATTATTATAAAAATAAAATTATTATAAAAAATAAAACATTATTCAAATAAATAAAACGTAAATAATATGAACAAAATTGAAACAGAACTTGAGCTAACTTTCCATACCTTATTCTGCATTTTCTTACTGCCTTAAGCAACGCAAATCTAGAAATAAAAAGTATGTGTATTAGAAAATGTAAATGAATAGAAAGTGATTAAAACTTTACTTCGGGGTTAGAAAATTTTAATTTTGTCCGGTGAAACCTTGTTTATGATATAAAAAGTACACCTTGTAAATAAACTGTTAACTGTAAAAAGTTGAAAACAAAATTAACCTATGTGTACTCGAAAGCTACTATTTTCAATCCTTGCATAAACTGTGCAATTGGGAGTATTTAATTATTTCACCATAACATGGACAGAATACAAACAAATATATAAAAGCAGTTCAAAATCTTGTGGACAATGGCTTTACTTTAAAATTATCAATATAGAATTATTTATATTGCAAACAACGTGTCCACAATTATCTGTTCGCTATTGCTAACTTTCTTATTATAAAAACTATAAATTGGTTTAGATTAGCAAAGTTTACGACAGTGTAATCAAAAAAACAATCGAGTTTTAGCAATATTCTTAAAAATGCTATCTTTTTAATAAAATATGTTTTGAATAAGAAATGTTTTTGCACTACTACTTTCAATTTAAAAATAAACAAATGAGAGACGTTTAAAGTTGTGATATTTAACCATAATGTACCCAAGCTAGCAATGTTTATTTTCTGTTTGTTGATTTTCTAATTTACTACTACTCAATAATTAATATTTCTTTTTAATTTATAAAAAAATGTCTACAGGTACAGAAAAATGCGATATCCTGAAAACATAAGTCATTTTTAGAAAGAATTCAATAAATGCTCACATACGTTGTACTTTTTAAGGTTGTATAGATAATTTAGAACTATGAAAGTGTTTTTAAAACAGGATAAAACTAAATTTGTTCTATAGACAGACGAATCTTTTTCTAATTCAGGTAAGACTTGATGTGAAAAAAATATTTTTTTTACATTCAAGCATGTGTGACAAAAAATCATTGGAGTAGAGAAAATCCTCTTATAATAGATCTGCAAACTCCTAAAATTCAATTCAGAGTAGTGTAGCCGAAGAGCTTTATGTCCATTTACTATCAAAAATCTTTAGTGATTACCTTAATGAATTTTTGCTGCTTCACAGATTCTAACTTTTGATAAAAAATGGATAAGCACAAACCCATGAATACGTTGACCTACACGTTCTCCGGACCTAACGCCACTAATAATAACAATAAAAAAGAGTGTATAAGCAGCACTACCGTCAAGTTTTAAAGCTTCAAAACAAAATCAGAGCAATTATACTACGTATTTGAGGAAGAACCATTCTATGTGCTACACGGAATGTAAGGTTTAGAGCACAAACACGTTTTCACGAGCAAAGCAACCTTTTTGAAAATTTGATAAATTAGCTGAACTGTGTCTTTGGTTCAAGTTGATTTTTATTTTGTTACAAATTGAAGTAGGCACTTAATTTGAATTTTAAATTTAGAATATTAAAACTTGAATAGTGTCCCATTAAAATAATTGTATTTTTATGAATACTGATAAAATTTGAGGTTTAATTGTTTTTTTGATTGCACTGTCGTAATCAAAAAAAGCGTTTCAACTTTGCTAATTTAACCTAATTTGTAGCTTTAATATTAATGAAAATAGCAATAATAAACAAATAACTTTCAACATCTTGTATATCTTATTCTAATTCAAGCTAAAGAAAAAAGCATTGCATGCACACATTCAGATAAACGGCAAATTAATTTTGTACACCTCATACAAATACATATTTTATAATGTAATATATTTTAGTGAATGTGTTATAAGTACTAATATTTGTATCTTATGTGTATTTGCAGAAAATAATTAATATACAAACATTAGAACTCAAAAAACAGAAATATATGACAATATTACATTTTGCTTACCTTTTTACCAGTTGATAAAATCAGATGACGCAATGCACACACTAACTGCGTGGCAAACGTTCTGCTGGTTTTGCTGATTTATCATAGTATAAGAAGGTTTGTTCATAACTTAAGATCTAATTATAACCATAGTGATAACTAGTAAAATATGAAAACAATTCATAACTTGATTACATTTATAAATCATATTCATAATACACGAATATTTCTAACACATACAAACTGCACTCTTAGGAATTTTGTATGCGTATTACGCATAACATCATAATATAATTCATATTTTATAAATTTTATTAAATGTGTAATTTATGAACATATTATTGATAACTAGTGATTACATATTTCTCTCCGTGATTGTACCAATGAAGTTCAGACTATTATTAAAGTATTAAAGTAAAGAAAGCACCTGCTGGAATTGATACGATAACAAATGAAATCTTAATAGAACATAGGAAAATTTTATCTAACACGATTGCTATAGTAATGAATAACGTGTTTGAAACTGCTATTAGACCAAGTGTATTCAAAATAGCAGTTATCAAGCCAACACCAATGCCAATATATAAAAACTAAAATATAGATGTTACAGAAAACTACAGACCTATTTCATTAATTTCAAGCGTAGCAAAGATCTTGAAAAGTTACTAAAAAACCATACGTTTTCTTAATAAATATAAATTTATATCGCCATATCAATATGGCTTTCAAGAAGGGAAATCTACACAAAGTGCAATATTATAACTTTTAACGGAAATCCAAAATAACATTGTGTGTATTGACTTGGCTAAAGCGTTTGTCGCAGTTAACCATCAATAACTATTAATAAAACTTAATAATGTGGGAATCAGAGGCAAAATTAATCAATTATTTAAAACTTATTTAAGTGACAGACCACAGTATTTAAAAGTGGGGAGTACTTTAAGCAAAGAGGGTATAGAAGAATGTGGAGTACCACAAGGTACAGTCTTGGTTGCAGTGCTCTTTTTAATATATATAAATGAGCTTTTTGGTCTAAAATCGACATGAGAAATCATATATTTTGCTAATAACACAGCTATATTACCCAAAGACAATACCTAGAGTAATCTCAAACAAAAAACATAAAATGACCTACTCCAAATCAAAAATTGGTTTGATAACAAACTACTAACACTTAATTTTAATAAAACCAAATATATTGCATTTACATGTCTTAATTACAATACACTAACATATAAAAAACTAGAACTCAGCTATAAATAAAGTGCAAATAGAACCATGTACAAATATAAAGTACCTAGGAATTCAAATACATGGCCACTGGAAATGGAATTTGCATATAAATATCCTAATTAAAAACCTTAGAGAAATCCTAGTCAAATTCAAAGCCTTAAAACCAATCTTAAGTCAGTCAAACCTAAATAATGTATACTATGGATTAGTATACCCTCATCCTCAATACGGAATCCTAGCATGGGGGACAGCAGCTAGCATCTCAATAAGTTGGAAGTAATTTAAAAGCGTTTTCTCAAAATTCTGTTTAATAGAGAATATAGATATCTTACTGAAATGTATTATGAAACAAAAATGCATGCTATTAGAGAATCGCTATGTTAACAAATTACTCATATAGCAATTTAGAAACAAAAAAAGATAAATCATCATACTAGCATTAAAGCAAACGAAAACCTTATAATAACAAACGCAAATAAGAAAATGGGTTAAAGGTCACTTCAATTCTTACGACACCGCATCTTTAAGGGGGAGTTCTCAGGTTTAAGTTAAATATATTTGTTGATGAGATGTCGCTACTTATGAAAATTAATAAAGTAAGATGCGATAATAAAGAGAAAAAGATAGCGCATTCAAATGTCAACACTTGTTTCTTTAATAAAATTATTGCGAGATTTAAATTTGCAACTTGCAACCAAATGTAATATTACAAATTACTTTATTTAGTAATTGCAGTTAGTTTAGTACAACTTGGTTTGTCATCTACAAAGTTCTATTTATAAGGGTATTTGGAACTTTATGCTTTGGAAGATAAGTAAAAATAAAAGCACTGTTGAAAAGTTTATAGAAATCATTTATTTTCATACATTTGATTACAATTACGACTGTTATCATTTTTCTAATAGTGTTTGGAAAAGTGTTATTTTCATATTAGAAACACTGGTTTTTTATAAAAAGTGTCAGAGAGTTAACTTGTACAAGGTCGAAATGATACTCATTTACCACAAGTAGTAAAATTTATTTGGTAAGAATATTTCTTATGTTGGCTTTGTTTAGTTTCAAAAACAATTATTACATTCTACAATTGCTTCCTTAAATTAATAGATTGAAAAATTCAAAGTAATGTAACCTCACTTTTACGCCTACCAACTCTCCCTTAATCGGATGCAGCTAAGAAATATTATACCAATGAAATAATATATAAACAATACCAAAACGTCGACGTTGCAAGAAAAATTGGAATTCTGAAATCTTTTATCTCGAAGTATTTGAAGTAGTGTCTAGTTTTAGTAATTTTGTAAGATTGTTTGTTTTAAATCAATTAGTTAAACATAAGTATTTAGTACCATGCTATTAGATTAAGCAAAAATTTACACACAAGTAAGTGCTTACTTTTGTGAATTAGATTAAGATTGTTTATTTTGAAACACTTATGATAAACCAAGTAAATTAATAATTATTATTAATATATCAAATTAATTGTATACTGTTCTAAATAAACATTATTATTATTATTCTTATTATTATTATTATTATGAATATATATATATATATATATATATATATATATATATATATATATATATATATATATATATATATATATATATATATATATATATATATATATATATATGTACATTGGATTAAAAGAAAAAAGAAATTTACCACTAAATACAAATTTTTGCAAACATAACCTTTGACTTTGACCTGTACGGACTGAAATTGGTGAATCGGAATTCACAACGTTACCTAATCGCAAATAGACAATGTATCGTACTATCTTTTAGACGTAGAAAAAGTTAATTATTGTCTGTAAGGTTATTCACTGAAAAAAACATTATTATTTTTACATTAAGATGACATGTCTGAAATAGTAAAAATTACATTATTATAACTGTAATATTTTATCTGTTTTTGCAGTAATATTTAATCGTAAATGTAAAATTATTTAAATATACCTACATGTAGACATTACATTGGCACCTATAATCCTTTTTTACAAATATATTCATAACTACCCAGTGGCAACTTGTGAGATCAGGCTTAAACTGAGCTACATTTTTTAAAATGCTTGTAGGTAATGTGAACGTTTTCAGATATGATTATGGCATTAACTATAAGAATGTTTTGAAGTTTTATAAGTTCCATCGGAATAAAACAATAAACATGAAAAACAAAACAAAGGCATTTATCGTATCACATCCACATACACACGAGCGACTTTAGAAAAAGAGGCGGTTGTCAATTCGTCCGAATATTATTTAGTTTTTTATTTATTTTTATTTTTTACAACGCTGGCCGATTTTGATTATTTTTATCAAAAAGAGGGCAACTTAGTAGTGGTCCCATTTCAATTTTGTCAAATTCTGATGATAGAATCCACGAGGAAATGATCAATCTCGCAAATTTATATTGGCATAAAATTTTATTAAACAATGTTTATTTTCAAACTTTTCAGTGACTATAACTACTGTTGTTAACATTACTAACAGAGAAAAATAAAATTCTTTAAACAAACAAAAAGAACCGACTTCAAAAAAAAATTACGTTGCTTTGAACGACTACCATATTAAATTAATGTTTTAAAGTAATAAATTAGATGATGTCTATATATTCTATAAATATTTTTGAATATTTTAATTCATAATAATTTGAACAATTTTTTAACACGCTTTTATTAGTTCGGGATGTATGTATGTATATATGTATGTATGTATGTATGTATGTATATATGTATGTATGTAACGGAATCTTTGAGCTTAATTTTCACCGGTTTCTAGAAGTCTGATCAAATTGAAACTTTGCACACGTCTCAAGGACCGATGACAATGCAATAATTCGATAAAAAATTTCCGTTATCCTGATTAGGATCGTCAGGATTAATAAATTTCTTTACGGATCTTTTGCATGAGAGTAACAAAGACGGAGTGAACTGCGCAGGCGAGCAGTTTTGAACGCTGTGCTTGTTTTTCAAGATAGATGCGTTCTCGTCTTGTTTGTTTTTTATGCATATCTATTTTCTGACGAGTCTAATACACAGATACTATTATTTATAACATTCATAATATATTAATAACCGTGATTCAGAATAAAAAGGCTTCATATTTACAACAAAATCATCAGGACAGAAATTTCAATTTCTTGATTTTAGGGAACAAAATTTGATAAACAACACGGCATTGAATTTATAGTCGATAAAGAAGGAATTAAATTACGAAGGATCAAAAAATTTATAATCACAAAGTCTTACCGATTAAAATGGAAATAACGAATATTAATTAAAATAGATAATAATATAAAAATCGAACTAAAAACTGAAAAATAAATAATAGTTTAAAAAAACTAAAAAAACACGCTTTTATAGCTAACCGAACTAAAAACTAGAAAATAATTTTTGATTACAAAGAGTTTATAATACAGTAGTAGAAGGTCGAACAATCAATCATAGTTTGTCACCTCAAAAGAAAATTATAATAAAATTTAAGGTATTAACAGAATAATTCAATTCAGAGTAAAAGGCGTGGGGTGCATTTTACTACATTTTCATAACTCTCCTCTCATAGATAGTTGCCAATAGAATGATTGTAACATTTAATATATCAAGCACCCCACGCTTTTTTTAGTTTTTAGTTTAGAAAAATGTTTTTCCAGTCTAATAAGTTTTTTAATGATAGATGTTATATAAGTAAAGAAAAAAAATTGTTTTTGTTTTTAATTTAATGTACCTATTTTCTTTTATAACTTGTGCTTAAAAAGTACGTTGGTAACTCATAAGAATGACTTTACGTCTTTTTAATTTAATTGTATTTTACTTGGACTATTATTTACACACACAATCAATTTTACCTTAAGATACTAGATGGCGTTCTTCACACACGTTGCCTATTTTTAATTTTGAAATGCGCTGTTGCCAGCTTCAGATATCGAAAGTTATCAGTATCAGATCAACTAGTTACCATTTGAAAGGATGTTAAAGCTTCACGTGTAAAATTATGGTCTGAGAATAATCCCTCGTAACAAGGCTTTAACTCCTATATCTGACGTAAGAATAGCTTTAGATCTTTTTAAGTTGAAATATTTGATATTATTTGTATATTTCTACAATCATTATTTACACACAAAATCAATCACGACTTACGCTCAGCGCTGTCTATTTTTAATTTTAAAATGCGCTGTTGCTAGTGACTTTATTTTTTCAGTTTCTTTATATCGTTACAACGTAAAAATGTTCACAATTCTGATGTTGTCTTTTACTAGTTTCCACTTACTTAGTAGTACCTACCTAAAGACCAAAATCAGTTTATTAGATCTATCTAAAATCTATCTTGTGACCTGTAGTGAAATGATGTTCAGCAATCGCAAACTTAGAAATATGCTTTTTCCTTATACAACGATCATGTTCTGAAATGCGAGTAATGACGGAACGACCGGTTTCACCAATGTAGACTAAACCACATGAACAAGAAATTTGGTATACACCTTGAGATGAAATTGTAGGAAATTTGTCTTTGGGAGAAGGAAGAATCTGAGAGATTTTGCCTGTCGAGTTAAAAATAGGTGTGATACCATTCTTACGAAGAAGTTTTCCTATTTGATCTGTAACCTTGTGAATGTAAGGTAAAAAGGCTTATTTCGGATTGGATTCGGAAGTAGAAAAAGTAGTAGAAATAGAAAAAGCACCATGAACCAAAGGTTCAATAACAGAACGTTTCTGTGCAGGATGAAGATGAGACGAAGCATAAAGGTATTTATCAGTATGGGTAGGTTTGTGATAAACAGAATGACCCAGAAGTCCGTCGGGCTTACGAGTCACAAGAACGTTAAGAAATGGGAGAGAACCATTACTTTCGATTTCCATAGTAAATTTGATATCTAAGTGTTGATTGTTAAGATGATTAAGAAACTTAGACAATTCGAGATGACCATGAAGCCAAACAATAAACGTGTCGTCAACATACCTAAACCAAACTTTGAGTTTTAATATTGATGATTCCAAAGCAATCGTTTCAAAAGATTCCATAAAAATGTTAGCTACAACAGGTGATAGAGGAGAACCTATAGCAGCACCAGAAACCTGTTCGTAAAACTTGTTATCAAATTTTAAGTAAGTAAAGGATAGACACTTATTAATAAGAGGAACCAAACTCAAGTCCTTGCCATGTTGAGACAGAATCTGTTCGATGATAATAAGCAAATTCTTAATAGAAACTTTAGTGAAAAGTGAGGTGACATCAAAACTCACAAGAAAATCTTGCGGTTCAAGTTCTGTAGTTTGTAGACGTTGAATAAAATGTTGAAAGTTAAGGATATGAGAAGATGTTTTACCTGTAAACTAGCAAAGAATGTTGGACACGAACTTGGCTAGCTTGTAGGTGGGAGATTGGATAGTACTAACGATAGGTCTAAAGGGAATACCTTGTTTGTGAATTTTGAGAATTCCGTATAGACGAGGTGGTTTAGAATCTGAAGGGGTAAGTCGACGTTTAGTTTTAGGAGGTAGATTGGAAGATTTAATGATTTGGCTGACTTCAAGTTCAATTCTCGAAGTGGGATTACGAGTTAGAAGAGCGTACGTTTCTTCAGACACAATAGAATGGATTTTCCCAACATAATCAATATGGTTCAAAACGACAGTAGCATTGCCTTTGTCGGATGAAAGAACAATAATATCAGGGTTCTTACAAAGACTTTTTAGGACTAACTCTTCCGCCTTAGAAATGTTGGGTTTAGGAATTTTAGATGATTCAAGGATTTTGCCAGTGTTAATACGAATGGGATCTGAGATGTGGCGAGGAAGATGTCTTATAGAAGACTCGATAGCACATAAAATATCTTCTTTAGGAATACGTTTGGGAGCAACAGCAAAATTCAAACCCTTAGATAGCACCGATTCCTGTTCTGAAGTGAAGACCAAACTAGATAAATTAACAACCGTCTTTAAAGAGTTAGTAGTAGATGAAACTTTACGACCCTTGGATACCAATATTTAAAACTCTTTGAGATGACCTTCAGTGGTTAGACGTAGAGTGGTATCAGACTGCTGGTAAGTAATGTTGTCAAAAAGATTCCAATCATTCGGGGAAAGAGTGTTAGCCAACTCCAGATAAAGATAAAAGAGTTGTTTCGAAATGGTGTCTAACTCTCGCCTAGTTTGCTTAATCCGTTTGCGCATCGACGCTAGACTAGCACGGTGTAGGATGTTTTTAGAAGAACGTGTCTGAATGTGAAACTTGATTCTGAGAAATGTAGGAATGATGTTGTGGTCACGACAGCGACTAAGAAAGGTTAAAGTGCACAAAACTTTGACGAGTTTGTGGCGAAGTTTGGAAAATACGAAGGTTTTAGAAGAAATATTCTCCCCGTAGAGATTGTTAATGTAATAGTAAAGGCTTCCACGCCCGGAGTCTATACTAAGATAAGAACGTCTTCCGGGTTTGGACCGTGTCAATGTTGTAACCGAAGTTGCCAACGTTGGCAACTTCTGTTCGAGCAATAAAATGTTGTACTCAACTCGTTCCTGTTTAAATTGGACGATTTTTTTTCTCAAGGACTATTTAAACCAATGTTTCACTCGGGTTTAAAAATGCCCTCTTGGGAAACAAAGCGTCCAATTTACATAGGAACTCGTTAAATAAAGTACTATTTCTATTTTGCGTTTATAATGTAGGTATAACGACACGCATTTCCGTATCGTACTCACTGATATTATAGCACCCTTTAATTGGTATTGATATAAGCAATATAATAAAAGATTTTTTCTGCTGACTCTCTGTTTCAAAATATGGTAATAAAATATCTTTTGATATGTTATTTACTTTGTTTTGAGTACACCAATTTTTGAATCGCCCAAATTCCTTATCATAAATTTTTCGTGATTTTTGGAAGAAAATTACTAACGGTGGCTTCAGCTATCTGTCTTAATTCAGGTAGAGTACAACTAATATTTTCGTCATTCATTTTTGGTAGATTTTAATTTGATTTTAATGAACACATAAAGACTTTCAAATTGAAGTTTGAAAAAATGTTATCAACAATTTTATAGTGTATTAAAAAAATCCAAATTTATTTTTTTTAAATGTGAAATTTATGCAAAATAGATAAAATAGTACCTATGTTTTATAAGAATTTTTTTGCACTTCACCATTAAAAAACTCGTTTCGCGGGTGGTTTCTTAAACTTGACGTGAAAAAAAGTTGTTTCTTATGAAACTCGTTTTTTTAATATACTATTTTTAGTATTTTTATGTCATTTAAATTAGGAAAATTTTTAAATCTAATTTGTCAAAACAATGATGAGTCAAACACGTTGCTTATTTATACAAGGTCCTACAAAAAAATTATTAATACATATACCTATACCAGGGGCAGGTAACCTGCGACTTGCAGATTGTGTGCGGATCTACGCAAAACATGTACGTACTAATTGTGAAATCAAAACAGAAAGGTACTTACATCTTTTACAGCAGATAACGGTTATACTATTTTTTCTAATTATCGCAATAGCGATGTATGTATGTACTTATACAGTGCACGTCGTTTAATAGAATTACGTGGGGATTTGGGGTTTTTGATAACATTAACCAAATATCCGAAAATCAGAAAAAAATAAGCAGTGGCGGCTTTTCTATTAGGTCATTTGGCCAATGACCCTCCAAAAAATAAGAAAAGTATTTTATTTACTTTAAAATTACAGAAAATTTACGTTTAAATCAAATTATCAGCGTTTGAATTTCATGGGCTTAAATAATTGCCAATTTAAACGCAATAGATACGAAAGCTTGCGAATTTACCCGAGGCTGACACGAACTTGTGGCTAAACTATGTCCGCATGTATACTTGCATGTATATTACATTAAAGCCGAATCGTAAATGATAGTTATTGTAGTCAAGAGTGAGACACACATAAAACAATTTTATGCGAGTTAAATAAGAAGATAAGTAAATGTTTAAATACTTCCGTGAGGTCTACAGCCCGACCGCTTACGCAATATAATGCTTACTTCACTTACGTCATTTATCATTACCTTCGCAGTACGTGTGTATAAAACAAAGATGCTGAAATGCATATTTCTTATCACTTATAAGAACTTTACAGTGATTTTTTTAGTTGATCGATAATATCCATTTGTAAGACACGACTTATCGTTTTGTTTCATAATGACGGTGGTACAAGACATAAAAAATAATTGCTAATAACAGTTTGCACTTTTTAAATTCAAATTTAACGCTCGTTTTCAGCCTTTACTTCAACATAATTAGTTAATCACATGAATTGTATGAATTGTGCTAAGCTTGGTAGCGTTTTGCCAAAAGTCAAATAAATACCACAATAAAAATGTAAAAATAGATAGTTATATTAAATAAAACAATTTTTTTAGAGTTTTTGCGATAATTGTGTTTTTTTTAAATGGCCCTCTTGTATGATTGACCACCAGCCACTGAAACAAATAAATGCTTATTAGTCAGAAAACAATAAATACATATAGAGTGCATCTGATTAACAGGTTGTTAATTTAGAAAATGAAATCATAGAATCAAGCAAAAAATTCTCATAAAACATTAAAAAAACAATATTTTGTACCAAATAAATTGAAAATTACGGACCTGTAGCATTAAATAGTTTGTCGACTACGTTACTAAAAAGAAATCAAAAATAATTTGCTGACACTAAAATAAAAATAAATACAAAATAACGTTATGATATAATTAACATGCTTTCGAAGTTAATTTTTAAAGGTAACGTATTCACAGACGTTTAAATAATGTAGGTAATGTTACGTAGCGTCAAAATATAAATAAATAACACTGCAAAAATAAATATGCAAAACAACTATTTCTAGGGTACAATGATTATTCCTGCCTGAGAAGAAAATTGATAACATTAACCGACTTCGTTCACTGTGTTGTTCACTGTATTTGGTTCTTTAAATTTTACACATCGGGAAAAAATGGCTCTCTCAGATGGGTAGCCGACCTATTTCAAAGTATTACTATATATTTTTTAATAGTTTGATTTTTTTTTACAAAACCAAAAGGTTTTAAAATTATTTACTAAGGTGTAATTGTTAGTCTCGTGTTTTTACAATTTCTACTTCTTGATAAACAACATTTTCATTATAAGTAGTACCCTCTTCCAATTAAAAAAAATTCTGACATTTCAAATATAATTTAAGAACTATTATAATGGTAACACCTACGTATTCCAAATTTTTTATGCGGCAGATGTGGTTTATTATTTTACAGTTTCTTTGGAAATTTTAACTGTTTGTCGTTACTCCGACCATAATATTTTGACGATTACATATTCTAATCTTGTTAAATATTTAAAAAAAAATAAATAGACAACTAACAAAAATTAATTATTTATTAAAAAGTTTTATTGGGAGCAGTTACAAATCATTGCATGCATTTGATTCTGAAGCATTCGCAAGCTTTTCAAATAGCTCCTCCTTTTTTAAGTTAAACGATTAAAAACATGATTTTAAAGAAATATCTACAGAAACAAGAATAATGATAAGAATTAGAAAACGTGGATAAATAAATGTGATCCTTAGCTGCACTGTATAAAAGGATAAATTGTAACTTATAGCTAGTAAGTACTAAATAAGTAGGTAGGTAATCTAATATAAATTATGTTTTTCAACTAAAACTGAAATGTATAAATTTAAATTAAAATAAAAAAATATTTTCAAAACGGTTATTTTTAGGTAGGTACTAGGTAGGTATATAAAGTGTCACACTTCAAAAGTAATGTAATTATGCATTAATAGATACGAAAAATAAGATACTCCATCTGAAATAAACAGGTTCTCGTTGAAGTTTAAACAGTATTTGAGACAACTCTGTACTAACGCGTTGTAAAATAAATAAACTAAAACCGTGTTAGTTTAAAACAGGTTCTCTACCTACTTACTAATGCAATAATTTTATTTAAAAAAAATTATGTGCTTTATAATAAATAACAAATGTCTGGTCTTTGGCAGTTTGTTGATATAATTTTGTTTAACAAATTAAATCAACCGTCAGAAATCAGTTAAAACATAAATAGGTTTCAGACATTATTAGATATAAGCATTTTTAAGAACTTTGTTTAGCCTTCTAATGTAAAACAATTCAAACTTTAAATTTGTTTTGTTCTAATACTTGCTAAGCAACTGGTTTCAATAATAGGTAATTAATTAAAACCAAAAAAATTAAATTTATCTACTTGGAATAAGTAGGTATCTAACACTTTTATTTACTGAAATTGTAATCTTTATGTAACATAAATACAAACTATAATTTTTGAAGTATAGTAACCGCAACCCTTATAACAAATCAGGGTAAGTATTATGTGTTACGTTATTAAAAGCAACCCCCAACAGTGGTATCACATTCTAAGGGTTTCTAGAAATCGATAACAAATTTGAGGCAGCGTCCTATTGGATACAAAGAAGCTCCTCCTTTTAAAAACAACTTTGTATTGGTTCGAATAAGAGGTTCACGAGAGGCCCATCCACTAAAGGGTCGCTCTTCAGCACTCTTCAGTACGGGTGCTCCAGATAGTCAAGAGTACTCGCGTGCCGGACCACTTGAAATTCTCGGCTAACATTCCGTTTCTGTAATTTCAAGAGAAAAAATTGTTTCTTTTTAACCGAGTGTTCGTGAGTGCATGTGTTAAAGATAAACTGGCTGAAGAAGATAAGCCTCGGACTGGAGCGATGCCACCAGCTGCAACAGCTCCTTTCTTAGCGTGGCCACCACTTTTACTGCATCCATGGGCACCCGCTTTACTTCCTGGAGCATGGTGCTCCTCGGCCGTCATCCGTTCGGCATTACCTGGGTCAGTGAATCAAAGTAGTATTGAATCAAATATTAGCATCTCAAAGTACCTCATCGTCTTATAATAAGAATTTTACCTGGCTGTCTTTTATTATTGTGATGACTAACCTGAATTTTTTTTTGTATTGGGTACTAAAATTCACTTCCGTTTTGTTAAAGTAAATAATAAACATGAAGTGCAATTTAGAACAGGTAGATTTAACAAGGAAGGCCGCAAACAGGTGACAATTGAACAAATCCCAAATAATAAGCGGAAGTCACGTTTTCGAAATAACATTTTTCTTTGCCAATAGATTCTAACGTGCAGGTAGTTGTAGTATTATCTAAAGCCCACTTGTGCACCTTTTGTACTTAAATTACTTTATTTTCATGTTTCTTCAAGTCAAATCGTAAAACGCTTAAATTTTTCCACAGCACAAATTTTCTCATGAAAACAATTTGCTTTAAGGAATGTTTACCGAAAAAAGTGTATTGAACTTTTTTAAACTACGATAAAGAAGCTCTAGTAAATCTACAGTTTTATATTCTTTTATTTTTATTATCATCTTAAAATCAAGTCGAGAAAAAAATTACGTAACGCAAATGTTTCCACGACCTACTTTAATTTGTGTAATTTTGTTTGTGATAAGCTTTATTGAATCGCAGTTTATATATTTTATTAATCATATTTCATTTCGAAAAATAAGTGAAAAAACATTAATGTAGGTAATTCTGTAGCCGTCGCGTTTGTTTGTCACAGAATGTTTGTTGACTTTTTTTGTAATGTTAAAATATTCACAATCCTCTCTTAGTTTTAAAGGATGATTTCTTTGTTTTGTAAATAAAAAACAAGGTATAAATAATAAGTAGTCGTTTATCGATGCCACAATACAATATCCACTATTGTATCAAATTTACACACGATTCATAAATCGTGTAGGATGTCAAATGAAAGTATTTTTTGTAAACATTAAACATTACAAAATTATTAGAAGGTTAAGAAGATTCAATAAGTATAATGTTGTTTCAAATTCATAAAAGTTTAATGGTTAATACAAACGTTTTTGGATTTTAGGTTGAATATTACCTACTATTTAAAGGTTCACCATCTATTATTTTTTTCTTAAATTCCTGCCATTTATCAATCAATAATTTTTAATAGTAAATGGGTAGGTAATTGGTAAAAGTTTATCAAAAAAGTGGATATATTTTTTAATTAATTTTATTTATTTTGCATAGCTTTAACTGTACATTCATATTTCAGATTAATAGATAGCATGAAAGTAGGTGCATCGACGAGTCATCATCAAAGACAACCGGGTGGATTTGCAATTAGCGACATATTAGAGCTTAACGATCGAGCCAGCAATTTAGAACCACAAACGGATCCACCTCTTTACACACATCAAGAACTTCATGGACACGCAACTTTACTCCCACCTCCGTCAAGACTGTGGCAGTCCCATTCAACAACTGAATCAAACGGTAATTATTTATTTTAAAAACGTTGACGTTATAACGATGTAAAAACCTCGACAAAAGAATAACGCATCACCCTACCGGGTCAAATTACTAGTCAAATCGATACATCAGACAACAATAACATGAGGGCAAAATATATTAGTTCCCATTTAAAAAGAAATTAACTTCCATCTAAGCGATTGGTTGCTTTAATCACGCCTTCTATGATGCTACTGTAACAGCTGCCGTAATAGCAGCTGCTTTCGTTCTTATTATTTGTCAACGCCATTGTTAACTGTCTGATGCGGCTTGATACGCAATAAGTTATTGTGTTTTTCAACGGTGGTCCATTTTTACAGTCGTTACTCAACACCACCCACAACTTAGCCCAGATAGTACCAGTCCGGCGTTATCTGATAGATCGGGACCTCGTTCAGAAACTCCCGGATTGAACAATATTGGTGATGAAAGCGTTGACGATTGCAGCGACATATTATCAGGAAATCGACAGAATGGTAACGGACAGAAAAAAAGGAAACGACGCGTTCTGTTTTCTAAAGCGCAAACTTACGAGTTAGAACGACGATTTCGCCAACAACGATATTTATCGGCGCCCGAAAGAGAACATTTAGCTTCAATAATAAGACTTACACCTACCCAAGTCAAAATTTGGTTTCAAAATCATAGGTGAGTATTTTAAAACATGCACGAATAATCTTATTTACTGATAGACACAGCAGTAGTTTATCATTTGTTTGTATCTACTCGTATATTTTTATGTTATTAGCTTGAGTAAATACATACATAGGTACTTGCCTTCGCAACTAATTCGATATGATCTAGAATAGGCAATGATTTATAGGACGAACAAGCGATGGTTCAACAATGTGATTTTTTTTGTACTTATATCAAGTTGTAACGTTTTTATACTTAGTTTAACTTTTTTTATACCTATGTCTCGTGTCTTTTAATGTTTACACACCCCAAAAGTTTTACTCAAGATAAATTAACTTTTGTTTTACAACTGATAACATATTTAAGTTAAGCACGTCAAATAAATATATATTCCTACTTATATTTTTGAGAAAGAAATCTTACCTACAAAAAGAACAAAATTCAGTGATGTGGAAATTATAATTAAAGTTGAATTTTAGCAAAAAGTACAATGTTTTTCTAATTAGATTTTGTATTATTATATTCAGATATAAGACAAAACGTGCAGCACATGAAAAAGGTCTACACGATCAACAAGTTAATGGCGCAATGCCATCACCGCGACGCGTGGCAGTACCAGTTCTAGTACGCGACGGTAAACCGTGTCTTGGTGGAAGCGGTGCAACAATTCCAGCAACATCAAAATCAACCGTTGATGGTATACCAGTACCATCAGGTTCATCTCTAGTCATGCCATCGTATGGTCATCCTTTAGTCCATGGGCATGGTCAACATCGTGTATGGTGGTAATAAGTTCCTTCACTATTGTTTATTATTACTATTATTGTAAATAAATAATTAAGCGTGTATATTTGAGTAGATAACAATTTTATTATTATTAATTAGTTAATATTGTTGATTTATATGCAGAACGTGTGAAAAATGTTGGTTTTACTCATTCTTCATAATCATTAGCGTGTGATACTAGATGGTATGATTGTAATTTTCTTCTTGTACAAATATGTACTTACTAAATGTTATGGACATTTAGAAAAGGAAAAAAACATAGTGTACATCTGTAAATATGAAAGAAAAATAGCCAGTATTCAAATCATATAGTTAGTCAATAATATGGACAACGTTATTTATATGTATATTAAGTTATATTGCACAAATTTTGCTCTATGACTGTACAAAAAACAAGATTATTATAAAAAAATCATAAATTGAAAATTTTTTAAATTATTGTGTTTTATTTTACAACTGATAGGTACTTACGTAACAGAAATTTTTTTAATCAACCTGTTAGAAATATTTGTTTGCGTATAGCAGTTACACAGTTTGATATCTATATTTGCTGATAAACAGGGTCGAGATAACATTTAATTCCAAGTGCTATTAAATTTTATTTTGTGTAAGTAAAAAATCAAAACTCATTAAACTATTAAATTTTAGATTTTTACTACTTAATACAAACGCTAAGAATAAGAATATTTGTAATACACGTAGGTAATAGAAGAACAAATACGAAGCGAGAAATATAAATTCTATGATTTTTGTAATAATTGATGTAGACCAGTAACTTATTTTTCACACTGAGGAAATTACATTTAATTGATACTAGAAAAATATTAATAAATACTACATGTAGTAGTAATATAGGCGACAGTAGCTACACTTACTATTAATTACAACACCAAAATATTATAGCATATTAGTGAGATATGTTTTAGATACAACTAGTATTAGTTGTTTACGCGTACTACACGAAGAGAAATATACTGAATTTAATGATCACGATTTCATATTTAAAACATTTGCTTTTTTTCTAAAATTGATCCACGTTCAAATAACATTCAACGAAAATGTACTCAAACTTAAACTAAATCTCTTATTGCAATGCAATTACAGCTACAATCTAGTAAAATAAAAGTTTAATTCAAGCGGACATCGGCTTGACTCAAAACCAACAGCCATTTGCATGATACATATCAATTCCGCAATTTCCGTGTACTACATTGTTGTTGTTAATACCTACAACGAATCAGGGTTGTAGCGGAAATACATACTATACTTACTGTACGTTCATCTTAAATTTTCACTATAAGTAAAAAAAATAACCGAAATAATTTTATTTATTTAAATTTAATAATAGGTACATACAATTTTAATTAAAAAAAAATGTTTTTAAAGTTTTTACATTATAACTTGTTTTCATATTTTGAATATCTAAAAATGTAACTACATATTTAGTTCTCTAACTAAAGACAAAAGTTTCCATTATGAAAACTTGAAGAAAAAACAGATAATTGTACAAACACCATACTACACAAATATTTTAAAATTACTTAAATAATAATACGATAAAATGTTTATTACTAATTTCTTCCAATGTCGGATTTGTTCATTGTAGAAAAATGCATAGGTAAGTTATGATGTGTTTTCTTAATGCATTATAGGTATGCATTTCTAAGGTTCCACATTAACACGATTATTAGGTACATCGAAATACTTATTTTTGAAAGTGTCGATTATTTCCGATAGATTTTTAGTTTTATCCATCACGACCACGAAAACATTGAAACGTATCGTATGAAAAACGTTGTAACTATAAAGTCGTACGTCCTCAAATCAACAACACAGCAGAATCTCTATTTATCACTTTCAGTTTATACAAATAACGACATTTAAATTAGCATTTTGCCAAAATATAATAATGCTTGCGAAGGTTTACGTGATTTACGTCGATTCATTAATATGAGATAACTACTACACGCTCTTTACATTGAATAGTAGTACATAGTTGTATTGTATGTTACATCTGCTGTACTAATTTTAACATTTAGTAGTGGTACTTAATAATTCTGTACATGTAAATATGTAAATATACAAGGAATAACCAATACTGCAGTTAGAGATTTTTATACAGTTTTATAGTAACAACTATGTAGTATTACGTAGATCGTACTGCATTTCTCTCAGTGCACGGCATTTTTTGTGTTTCAATCAACCTTTCAGCATTTATAGCATTCACTTTAAATACTATAACCGTTTATAGAATAATTTGTGAACAAATCTACAAGCACTTACTATTTTTGAGTAGTAGAATAAAAGCGTACTTTACAGATGTCGGAGGTTCTTGCTATTGCCGTAGGTATTTCCATAAAAAAACTAAAACAAACGTTTTAGAAAATCTGAAAAACCACATCTATTTTGTTTTTTAAAATGGTTTTTTTATGTTATAATATATGTATATATAATCAGAGGTAGGTGCGGTTTTAAAAATTTAATTATGCTAAATAGATCAATCAATCAATTTTGAAAAAGTTTTGAGTTAATTAATAACAAATAATGATTTACATGTCTAAGAAAGGTAGGTTTACCGAAAGCGAATTAAGTCAAAATTAAGTTAATCGTGATTAAATTTAAAATTCTGATTTCTGATTGGTTGTTCACCAATATTTAACCAATCAACGAATTAATTTTAATTTTGGTAAAATATATAAATTACTTTCTAATATTATCAAAATACATTAAAAATTTATTAGACCAAAAGGATGTTTTACCAAGTAGTTTAAAGAAAGACATCTAACAAATGGCGGTAAATAAACATTTATAAATGACTTAGGCTAAAATGTTAGTAGAATAGCTTTCGAGTTTAGCCGTAGATTGATCAGACTACGTTTTATATCAACCAAGCAATAGTATGGAAATTAATTCATAAAAACAAATGATACCTAAAAAAATAACCAATTTAAAAAAAATCATTTTTTTAAGCGGATCAAAGTATACTTATTATGCTACTGATATATACTATATAGAAAATGTTTTTGTCACGGTATAATAATGTTCATATTGTTCTACTAACATATTATACTTACTAATGATAATATTATAAGTTGTGGTAAACTTTTTTTAATTTAGCGCCATTTGCCCTCGCGCCGTCAAAGTTACCTTTGAAACTCAGATCGGTCAAAATCTTAGCTTTTAAATTTTCTTTTCTTTCCACCACATACTACCAGATTTTGTTTATCGATAAACTACGACGTTAAAAACCATATTTAGACGTTTAATGTTAATAAATTCTTGTAATATACTGACTGTGCGGCTTATTTAAATATTCTGATCTACAAATATTTTGTAACAGCTGAGGCTAATACAGTAGCACTGTCAACACCCTAAAAACGTTTGTAGTTAACTTTTTAGAGACTCGCGATTTAGAATAAGTTTTAATACGTGGATTACTAACATTATGCCGCTAAGTTTTAAAAGTTAACATGGTAGTTTATTTTAACGTTGGTATATTGCAATCTAGCTGTATGATGGTTAAACCTAAAGCGTTAATTAAAGTATTTACAATTGCAACTAAAAGTTTAGCTGAGGCCAACTGAAGCCAAGCAATATAAGCAACACGAAAATGTATACGATGTTAGCAAGACAGAGCGTCCTTTTGTTTTAACGTAATTGTTTTCAAACAGCTAATCAAACATCTATTAATGAACAAATTGGTTGGAAGACTACTACTGCCTTTAACAAAGTGCAAACTATTATGTATAATAATAAACACAAAAACTATCTACTTCACTAACAACAACAAAACGTACATTTTACTTATTAAAATAAATGTAGAAAATGATATAAAAATGCATGTTTACCTATTCTTAAATATTACAATTATACCTAAAAACTTAAATATTAACAAAAAACATACTGAAACATTCAAGAAATATCTTGCAAATGCAAGAGCCTTCTAGAAGCTGTCTAGAAGATATAGCGAAAAGTAGGGAACGTTCGAGAAGGATTCGCCGATGTCTATAAATGCCGAACATGGAAATCGTAGGTCAGTTATTGTCGAAACGCGAATGCAGCTGTATTAAGAAGATTATCAAGTGAAAATAAATCGTTAGCACGTGTGTGTCTACATAAATAAATCGAAAATAATCGTGTATGTGATAATTAGTGTAAACAAGTGTGAAATCCGAGGACGTTATCTTATCTTAAGTGATATAAATTATAGTGTAAGGGTTTTTATTAAATATTATTATTAGATTTAATTAGTTCGGTTAATTTAAAAGTGTATATATTTCTAGAATAAGTAAACGTAGTTATAATCGTTTAAATAAATTAGTTAATAATAAATAAATACAATAAATACAATACTAAAATGAGAACGTCTTTCGGGTTTGGACCGTGTAAGGGACTTCATCAGGGCGTGAGAGAAAATTCCAAGAACTCAAACAAGCAACCAAAATCTCTTGTAAAAGTTAGGTATTCAATTTTGGAACCAAGCCAGATTCTAAAATCTAAGAAGGTAAGAAAGAAAACCATAAACTTAAAACAAACAAACGGCAACCTAAACACTACAGAGTTAGGTAATCAACTTGTAAACCAAGCCAGATTCTAAACTCCATAGAAGTGATTTAAGAAGAAGTAGTCTCCGTATATAAAGAAGAAGTCTTGTTGCAGCTGGTTAAGGACGATTCTGATTGTTTTGTTGTTTTTGAAAAAGAAGGTATTGACCGGGAGCCAAAGAGAAGATAGCTCGAAACCATGATCACGATTAAAGTTATTAAGGTGTTTGAGGATTTCTATGCTCTCGGATTTTCCTATTGAAGAAGAATGGAGATTGTGCAATCACCAAAATGTTATCAAAATCTATATTGTACATGTAGTAAAATGATGTTCAGCAACCGCAGAATTAGAACTGTTTTTTTCTTATACAACGATCATGTTTTGAAATATGTGTAATGATGGAACGACCGGTTTAACTAATGTAGACTAAACCACATGAACAAAAAATTTGTTATATACCTTGAAACAAAAGTGTAGAAAATTTGTCCTTGCGAAAAGAAGGAATCTGAGATATTTTGCCTGTTGAGTTAAATATGATTTGAATACCATTCTTACAAAGAATGTATCTGTCCGTATGAGTAGGTTCGCGATAAACAGAATGACCCAGAAGTCCGTCAGGTTGACGAGTTACCAGAACGTCGAGAAATAGGAAAGCACCATTAGTTTTAATTTCCATCGTAACTTTGATATCTGGATTGGTTGTTTAGATGATCATAAAACATCACCATGAGACCAAACAATAAATGTGTCGTCGACATACCTAAACCAAGCTTTAGGTTTTAATATTGATGATTCCAAAGCAACTGTTTAAAAAAAAAACTCCATAAAATATAGACTACAACAGTGAACCATTGGAAGGCCATTTTGCCCTTTTAGGACTTTTCAGTATTGGGAGAACGCTGTACTATACTTTCACAAATGCATTGACAATCCTATAGCTTTACCTATACTAATAAGAACTCGAAAAAGGCAACCGCATGGCATCGTATTTTACTCATTGACTAATTATCTTATCCGCGGACGGTTACAGGAATATATAAAAAAAATTCGTTTTTACATTACAAAATAATAAAGAAATTTTCTGTTCTTATAATCAATTATTAATTGGTGCACTCTTCTTCTTTTTTTATTCTTCTTCTTCTTCTTCTTCAATATCTATCCGTCCACTCCTAAACATAAGTCTCTCTCAGTCTCTTCCAATCTTTTCTATCTTGTGCAGTGTTGACCCATCTTTTACTCGCTACATTTCTAATGTTGTCTACCCTTCTCTGTTTTTTTTTTGATATCTTCACATCTGATCCTATCCTTTAATGAAATACCAAACATGTTTGTTTCCATAGCTCTATGTCTATTAGCGAATGTCTTGGTCAAGCTTATAGTTTCAAGTTCGTAAGTATTTACTTGTAGAACACATGTATTATATACTTTATTTCTTAAATTTCTAGGTATTTCTTGATTCTTAAGTATGTGTCCTAGTTTGCCAAAAGCTGTTCAGGCAAGTCTAATTTGTCGGGTAATTTCGGCATGTTGGTTTTTTTTCCAAAGTGACTTAGATATATGGATTCGTCTACACAGTCAATGTAGTTGTTGTCTATGTATGTATTGGCATCATCAGAGTTTAGTATTTTCGTCTAGTTCACTTTTAGACCTATGTTTGCAGATGCTTGATTTATTTGTTGTAACATTTCATTTAGTTCTTCAATGCTGCCTGCTATTAAGACTATATAGTTCGCAAACCTAAGGTGGTTTAGTCTAGAACCATTGACGTTGATACTGTTTTTGTCCCATTCTATCTTCTTAAAAACGTCTTCAAGAGCCAATGTAAAACAACTTCGGCGAGATGGTATCTCCGTGACGCAGTCCTCTTTGTAATGGTATTTTGACATTAATTAATTATGGCTTCCTCAATTTTAATTCGTATTGATGCTTTTTTTTAGATATTTTCAATTATTTGTATACATCTAGTGTCGATTCGTGCGTTTTCCAGGAAATCTAAAAATGATTTCATCTCGATGGTGTCAAATGCCTTCTAAAAATTGACCAAAGTCAGGTGTACAAGTATATTGCATTCTGTACATTTTTCTATACGTACGTATACCTATACGTGCGTACGTATACGTATACGTACGTACAGTATACATATGGTCAATCGTGCTGCACCCCTTTCTAAATCCAGCCTGTTCCGCCGGTTGATAAAAATCTAGTTTTCTTGATAGGCGATTTGTTAGGATTTCAGTAAATAATTTATATAAACGTGATAGAAGAGATATCGGTCGATAGTTTTCAATATCCGTATTATCACCTTTCTTATATATGAGTATAACTTCGGAGGTACACTATTGTTTTGGAATTTTCTTTTTGTGCAAGCATTTGTTAAACAATATTATTATTATTGCTTCTTTTACAAATCTCTCCCCTAATTTCAACATTTTTGTTGTTATTAATTTTTTCATTTGTCTCAATCTTGCGTCTATTTTGTCTTCTGTAATTTCTGACAGTCAATCAGATGAGTATAGTTAGATATCTTTTTTATCTTGTACTAGTACGTTATTCTCGTTTCTTACTGTTTCATTTTACATTTATTTTTAATATTTTCTTCTATGATTTTCGTGTTGTGATCGCTTCTATCTTTCTGAATTTCTTTCTTTGCCGTTTTGTTTAGTTCTTAAAACTGTCTAATGTTCTATCTGTTCTGTTTCTTCTTTCCTCTAGTCATTTCAGTTTTGAATCTTTGAGATTTCTTATGCCAAAACCTCTCAACATTAGTGCGCAATTGTGAAGAAGTAATACGGTCTTATCGAAAGTAATAATATGTAAAAACAGAAATTTAGTAAGTTTTTTTATAAATATGATATACATTTTATATATTCAGAGTCTGGTAAAGAAAATCTTCAAGTGCAAGAATAAAGATGATCATTAGAAAAATTGTGAATTATTTGTCAGCACTTAAGATTGTATTACAGATAAAATGGAAAGACATCGACATTTACTTTTGCAGAATAAGTAAATCTAATAAATCTTATTAAAATCCATCAGTTTATTTTGATGCTAACGAATTCTGTCTTTATCACCCTGAACTGGGGAATTAAACCCAGACAAGAGACATTTGAACAAAGAACTACAGTTTTTACACAATGTAGAAATCAAACGGTAACAGTTGTACATGTAAAAATTTTGAATATAGATATAAACCTACAAAACAAAATAGAAGCAGTAATAGAGCATTTCGCCGTTCATTAGATAACATTAATTCTTAGCGACATTAACAATAAAATACGAAACTGGTTTATTACATTATTTAAATGAAAATGCAAGAAACATGTTTGAAATGTCACGTAGGTATTACTACACAAATCTTGTTCTAGGATTCAGGAATGTAAGTAATACATTTGTGATAAATGTTTTTTGTTCTTATTTAAAAGGCTAACATTGTTTGTTTTCTACGTTAAAAATTAATGTATTATTCAATGAATAGGTACTAAGATTAAAATATTATTTTACTAGTAAAAAAATGTATCATTCAAAACACATATAAACTAAATAATTTTACTTCGTATGGATAGTAAACAGCAAATTTATTGATTTTTTCCATAATATTCGTTTATCTAAATCACTAACGTTTCGACATTAATCAAATGAAGATAGATAAGATAAAAGTATACATTGAACAGCAAATAGACTTTAACACAATAAATTATACCAGATTTTTTACGGTAGATAGCTTCAAGTCGTGTTGAAACATGTCCAATAATTTTTTGAATTAACTTTTTCTACTTAAGGCGGATGTTTTCTAAAAATGAATGTACCATAATATACATGCGCTTTGAATATTTATATTCTAATTAAATTTAAAGATAAAAGCAAATTAATTTATCGTAGTTTGAAATTTGAATATGATGAGTAGGAATGAAGTACTATGAATTATTTCCGGAATTAGTTTATATGATTATTAAGTCCTTAATAAAGTTTATCGGTTCTTAATTCGAGTACAGTTATATTGAAGTACTTATGTTGAGGACCAATAAAATAAAAATGTGCATTACAGTGTAGTGTAACATTGTTTGTATGTCATGCATTATGAAATTAAATTAAATTTGTAATAAGGACATCTTGCTTATTTGGAGCGGTTTTTTTAAGGAGTCATGTTATTATATTTTACTAAGAAAGATAGAAAGATAAAAAAAGACAGAAATAGTGATAAGATATACGTATTGTGTAATTTCATTTTTTTTAAAGATTGACTTGTGACGTCCTAACACATAATTATTTATCTCAATGTATAATGTAAGCTAAGATACTTTTTTATTTAGAACCACAATTAATTCAATTGCTTCCTTTGTTTTGCACAGCACAGACTGTCCAGACATTGTATTATTTCTAATTATAAAAAATATTATGTTAACAACGTGGATAGATTACTGTTCAATAAAAAGCACTTACAACCAAAAATTTGATTTACATAAGTAAATCTACCCTATGTTTTAACATTTACTTTTTTAAAATATCATTTAATTTTACTAAAAAAATTGAATAAAACGTGCAAGTAAAATTTATAGAAACTTTCCTACAATATAAAAAATTGTTCTAATGCATTATGGTAGGTACAATTATCTAAATTGGTTAAGAAAAAGATGCTGTATAATAAAGATTCATAAATGTATATTTTATTGTTTTTCTTTGCACTGTTTCTCTTTTAATGACATTTTAGAAAAATTATAAGTTAAATCATTTTTCATTTTAAGAATTTTTAGATCATCATGAGAGTCTAAAACTCATAAACGGCAAATAAGTAAGCAGCCGATCGATATTTTTCTTTTATGACAGATAAACAAAAATCAAAACTCTTTTTGCAAACTCATAGACAACAACCTATTATTCACACTCAGTAACGTACAGCTTTTCGAACCTTTTAAAAGTTGGTAAATGAGTGGTTTCCATGGTTAAAAAACGCGTATGTAATGAAACCCCACGGTCAGTAATGTGCACTTTCCGAACCTGTAATTTGTGTGTGTTTTTAATTTGATAAAATGTCAATCATAAATTAAATACGTCAAAATATGTTAATTGTGAAGTGCCTACTATGTGGTAATATTTTACCGAAATAAACGATAATATTTTGGAAGTAGGCTTTCATTCATTTTTTATTAGTTTAATGTTATTTATACATAGCATACAAACATTGGCAAAAGTGTTATGTAATCTACTAAGAATGAATGGTTATAAAACAATATCGGTATGTAATCAAACTAAATATAGACATTCAGACCTACGATGTATCCATCTCACGTTAAGTTATTGACGCTAGACATGTCTTTTGAAGCGTTGATGATACAAGATATGTTACAAGAGCTGTTGGAATTTCAAGTTAAAACGGAAAAAAGTTTTTAACATTTTAAAACATTGAAAAAGTAAGTTGCATGCGCGGTTCTTATTACAGAGAACATAAAATAACAGCCATTGTCTACGATATGTCGGTATTTCAGTACCTGTAAAAGATGTATTACTGTATTTCAAACAAACAAATCTAACTAAAAAGTAAAAAATAACTCAATAACTATGTATAACAATAAGATTGAAAGTAAAGTGACTTCAAGGAGTTGGTAGGTTGTAAGGAATAGTGGTGTGTTATTTATTACACGTTACGTTAGAAAGATAACATGGCACAATAAGCTGATCTAAATTTGATACTTCTTGCAGTTAGATAACGTGAAATTTTCTTAATCGCAGGTTGTGCTCAACGTGAATTGATACATCACAATGTTGATTACTATGTTAACGAAAACCTCTAGCAAAACTACAGAACAAATAAAATATAATAAATAGTTATAAAATGTAATTAAAATTTGAATTTTTTTCAGTATTTCTAAGTATTTAGTGCTATATAGATTATTTAATAATGTATTAGGTACATATATAAAAAATAAATAAAACTTATAAAAGACACATATGCATTTTAAATGTATACTTTTAATTTTTTTCGTGCATAATTGACCGAAACTTAGTTATCAACGTTCTTACGTATTTAAATCCTACTTTTTACAATTTGTACTTCGCGGTTATCTAATTTCCAAGCATCAATACATGTTTTCTTATTATTACCGTGTTATTCTATATTTAGTTTGAACGTATAGTTATAAGTAGTGGTGTTGTGCTAATTTTTTTTTTACCGGAACGCATATATATAATTATATAGACAAGGCCGATCCTGGGTAGGCGGCCGCTCTGTGCGGTCTCATGTCCCAAATTTAACGACCGGCGTGGTTTTCCATGATAATCCTGGCGGCGACGTTTTTTTTTAGGTCTTATGTCCCAAATTTGACGACGGGGGGGGGGGGGGGTTCCCAGCAATGCACATTTCAGCATTAGCCGCAGGCCCATTTGGGTATGGTAATAAACTATGCCAGGGATGAGTAACGTACGGTCCGTGGACCGCCTGCATTAAAGTTTATGCATGAAATCTTTACTTTTTTAAAATCTTATATTTTTTCCTTCTAATGTTTATTATAAACAACGTTTAATTCCCGTTGAACCGGTTCAAAAACCGGTTCACGTATTTGTTTCGGTTCGGTTCGAGTTCCGGTTCAGTAGAAAAAAAACGTGCGGACTCTGGTTCACGGTTCGGTTCAAACCTTTGTTTATAATAATACATATAAAAATTCGTCAAAAATGAGAAAAAAAAATCAGCAATTCAATTAATTTTTTTTTCAATACGTCAGTCAATTCTCGTTATCAGAAATCATCTTTAGTTCCGGAACGCGTTCCTGTCCAAAAAGGAAGTACCGGAACGACGTTCCGGAGCGTTCCGGCTCGACAACACCACTGGTTATAAGGTATTATACGGAGCGAAACGTTTTACACAAATTTTGTAATGCTAATTTGAAGAGGTTCAAAATGTGCTTTAATAAAGTGACTTTTATTTTTTCATCCGATAATAAACAACTCTTTAAGGCACCAAAAGCGAATTATGCTTTTTTATTTTGTAAAAACAATTTGAAAACGACTATAAAAAAAATTCAAAATAAAGATCAAATATGAAAAAGAAATGCAATCTATAAAATTTTTTATCTATCTATTTTATTTTTTTCTATTAATATTTGTTTAATTATTTATAACATAAACAGCTTAAAAAATAACCACAAAACTTTTTAACAATAAAAATAATACTCCGCAGAAGTTTGAATATATGAATAATAAGATGTATCTACAAAACAACGATACTACGTAAATTCTAAACTTAAGAAGAATTACTAATAACAGAAACTTCGCATTTAGTCGCATATTTAGAAAAAAAAATAATTGAAAAAGAATGCAAAAATTATAAACCAGGCAAGTTTGTTTTATCTAAAGCTAATAATAAATACGAAAAAACATTTGTATTTGTTATTTATCGATTTAACAAAGACATACAGGGTGTAATGAGTTTGATTAGGTTTTTAAAGAGTAATACACTGAGAAAAAAGAAGAAACGCGTTAATACAAAATGACGTTTTAATTTGTTTTTATTTTACACTAAAATACATTCAATTACTAATGATAATGAAACCGTAAACATCTACGGTTGTTAGAATTTACAACTACAAAATAGTGATTAAGTTGGCAGGTAAATATAACTACATTATTATAAAGAAAAATTATAAATATTTATACTTATATGTAATACAATTCTTTTTATTACTGCGTTTATAATGACGCACATGGTGAAAAAATACGACGTATTATTGATTCTAACATTTGGTTATCAGTAAAGAAAACATGTGTAGCGTAGGTATATTAGGTAAAGAACATACGTTAAATAAAAAATCCTTAATTGAAAAGTATGTTTTTAATATAAGATGTCGAAAATATTCCAACATCAAATATATATGTATGTATATAGGTATATACATATATACAGAATTTTTTTTCCGGACATGTCCGGTAATTTAGGTCTCTAGCCGGCATGCGGGGGGAATTCTATGACGTCTGTAATTGCTACATTTAGGTAAAGAAATAAAAAAACATCAAATAAACCTAAAGTTTTTATTAAAAAATCAATTGTACATGCATCCATTATGATCATTTTTCTTATATTTAACGCTCCCGGAAATACTTTTCAGCACTTACGAATCTTTAATAATAGTTTTGTTTTCTCACATAACGAAGTTAACATTATATTTACAAGAAAGTCCGGAAATTTCTTCAAAAATCCGGAATTTACTCCGGAATTTTGAGATTTTGATCTGGCAATCTTAGCTACGGTACTTACGACACATTATTTAAATTAATTACCTTACAATACTATTAAATATCCAAATAGATTATAAATTCGCTGAAAAACCTATTATCGACTGTTTAAATTCCGTTTGTTTGAATTATATTATACTTTAAATGTATTATTACTTCATTGGAGTTACTGAATCATTAGGTTATACTGTCGCAGGTTTTATCTAAACATTGTTAGGTCCTTGCTTTTGCACACAATTCATGAATCTGGATTCGTTCAATTTGAACTACACGTTGCGATCGTAATACCACAGTATAATGTTTTTACAGTAAGATCACTCTCAGAAATATTTTTCCGTCAAATTTCACGTCGATCGATTCGTGGTAACTAGCGCAGTAGCTCGTTTTTAGTATTTGTTATTGTTTACTGGTTTTATAACCTTTTTTAGTATAATCTTATTTAAGTTTTTGTGTAATCTAATATTTATCATCAGTTTGCTAAAATAATAGTAGTAATAATTCAAACCTTAGTTTTTTTCGTATACCAGCTGATGAAATAAGGTAAATTTTTGAAAAGTAAATTCATACGTTTATATACTTCGGTTGTAATATTTAGATGTAAAAATTGGCTTAGAAATAGCGATTGTACAGATTTCAGGACAAAAGATAGTAACTATTGTTACAACCAAGTCAAAATATGCAGCAGTAATTTTGAAGATGGGATGCTGAAAAATCGATTAAAATGAGATACTGTTTAGTTATTTGAATTAATACGGTTAGAAGTTAGTGCACCACGGGCAGACTGTCATAAGTTTTAAAATTAACACAATATAAGTTCTTTTTAAAAACCAATCGTGTACATATAAAACGTTTTCTTTCAGTTTCAAAATCTATCGAACAAACGAATCAATTAATACACACATCAAGTTCTGGAATTGAGAGCGAGATGTACGGTACGTAGTTTATTACTTTAAAGTTTCTTTTTTATTAATCAAATGTGTCATTGTACGTTACAAGTACAACCCGATTGTAGTTTATCAGCATTGACTGCAAATACTTGATGAAAATTAAAACTGCGGAAAAAATGAATGTTTTTCGAAGAATTGTGTGTAAAGAAAAAATCGTGGTATTAAAAATAATTGATGAGCTATTCTGCAACTATTGCGATGAACACTTCCTTAAAACAACTGTTACCCATGCTGCCACCTTTATAAAATCGCAATTACGGCTAACAAAAACTGCTCCGAAGAGTCCTAGATACTCTAATAAGTTTTTCCAGTTTGCATTACGAGTTTTTTAAAGTGAAACTTTTTTATCGGCGTTGGAAAAAAATTTACCGTCATATTTTACGCGTCACATTTTTTACCGTCACATTCTTTTCGGTTACGCGTAACATTATTCCGTTACGCGCCATCTTTTTTTTTCTGAAACGTAATAGTGACGTTATAAATCATATAAATATTAAAGTGATCAACAAAATCAAAGTCTTTATTTTAATTCTAATTCCAGTGGATTTTTAACAAAAGTAAGTAATTATATCTATTTTTCTAATACTTGCGTGGAATTAATTGACATAGAGTATAAATTCTGAAATATGTTATTAATTTAAATTTAAAATATTTAAGGTTAACCTCAGTTTCTGATTGAACGATGACATTTTAAATTTAATATATTTAAGGTTAACCTCAGTTTCTGTTTGAACGATGACAATGATAGTAATAATTCTATTTCAATTAATGAAATGCTGTAATAATCTTAGTAACAAATAGTTATTTAACCAACAAGGTTGGTAATGAAGGCAATTAATAATCGAGACATTTTCACGCGCGAGCGAGCGCAGCGAGCGAGAGCGTTAATGTTGTCGAGATTATTAATTGCATATTATCAAACAAGTTGGTTTTTAAGTTTTTCCGTCGATCGTATCTTATTAATTTTTTGCATTTACTTATAATTTTATAATTTTATCTACTGTACAATTGTTTTATTTTTGTATCATGGGTAGTGGGATTTTTAAGTATTGGGAATGCTGTATAACCGCAACGCGTCAATTAAATTTTATTGGGATTGATTATAATTAGTTTTCAAAATATCAATGATTGCAAAATTTTAGTTTTATGTGATTAACAGTATGTTAGAAAATCGAAGAAAATTACATCTCGAAACATTAAAAGTTTTTCTTTCTCAGCCGAAAGATAATCGTGGGATTGTTTTCTTTGTACACAGAAGCTGCACTTGATGTAAAAAGCAAATCAAAATTATTTATAAAGCAAATAGTGTTTATACGTTTGAAAATAGTTCGTTAATAACGAATATTGTTGTTAGGAATAAAACTATAAGCTGACCAGAAAACTTTAAAAATCTACGGTAAAACCAATGGCAATTTTAATACATATTTACTTCTGTAGATAAAAAAGTTTTAACAATGAACATTTTAGTTTAGAAAATGTTAATGACAACAGTAAACCAGGTGTCATAAACAAATTTACGACAGATTGGGTTTGAGTACAAAAAAATGCCTCGATTTTGTAGTTTAGTGTTGTCGCTACTGAATGATAGTTTTTAGAGAGAAGAAACTAGTTCACCTACTTATAAATTAAATATATATTTTCTATATTGATTGTTGTGTTACTTTTGTTTATAACAATATTTACGTAATGGCAATTTAAAGACAAAAATCTGGTATGTACACACGAGAAATTTATAATCGTTTGTTCGTATTATAGATTTGTCATATTAACCATAACATAATGTGCCACATTGTAGTTTTTAAATGAACAGCATGCAAAAAGCTGAATTTTAGTAACACAACTGTGTAGTAAATCTTTTAGTTTATGATTTACTATAAAAATGTTTGTTCACTAACTTATCGATACAATTTGAATCTGATAAAAGTTCATTTGTAGTTTAGCAAAGCATAGTGAGCAATGTTTTACAAATTAGTGCAAATGGCAGAGAAGTAGTTGCTTAGATGAAGAAGGTAATGTCGAAGAAAGTAACGATAACTCAATGCTCTTTGTCTTATTTTTATAAATACGTAATGTTTTCGGTATGTATGCAAAGAAGTACACGAGTATCACTACAACACAGTTATATAATAAGTATTGGTTTATACAAAATATACGTTGTTATTTATGTAATAAACTAAAATCTATTTATGATTATTTTTATATACCACTTCATATAACATACAAACATCACAACTTTGATATCAAAAAGGCTCCGCAAAAGCAACGGAAAATCATCGATAAAAACCAATTGACAATTTGTGTGCTCATAAAATAGTCAGATGATGTAGACCACAATTATTGTTAAGGATTTTATTTATCAGCTTCTTTAGCATCTTGGTAACTCCAAAGTATATCATTTTGTTTTCATTTTAGTGATCAGGTTACTTAACCTACAATTATTGGAAATGTTTACTTATAATAATGCACGGGTGAATTTTTAATTTATTTTTATTTAAAAACATTAACTGATACAATTTATATAACCTTATAAAAATCTTAATTCACCTCGACGATTTCTTTGGTTAAAAAAAATCATGCAGTAGTAGAAATTTGTCGATTTCATTGGTTTAAAGTAGACTCGTAATAGGGGCTATTACCGCTCTACTTTTGATGAATTATTATACGATAATGTAAGTATTAACAAACGATCGACGGAAATAGTATATTGAAAAACAAATGTCACAATGAGACTTTTTGCCGCACGAAGACCAGGTTTGCAGACCGACTGAAAGGAGGTCTGCAAATGGTCGAGTGCGGCAAAAAGAAGTTGTGACATGTGTTTTTCATACTATTTTTTCTATTTCGCGTGCATTTACTCTAAAATTTTTAATAAATAAAGATCTTAATTGTTTGCGATTTTTTTAAAATTATGTTGGTAATTGTGGCATTTGACAATTCAAATTTGAAATTTTTAATTATTTCTGAATTTAATAAAAAGTTGTAAAAATGGAATCTTTAAGTTGTACTCCGCCTGACGTAAAAGAACTAGCTAATAAAGCTTTAGATAACTTGATGCCAACGAAATCCCGTGCAAAATATGAAAAAGAATATAAAAACTTTACAACTTGGTGTGATCAAAACAATGTAAATTCAATTACAGAAAATGTGGTATTGGCGTATTTTCAAAATATAACTTTATAAATTAACCTTTAAATATCGAAATTAACTGTAATTTAAAGGAAAATAACTTTTATTAATCAGAAAATACAGCTGTCATATATTTAGTTAGGTTATGGTTTACAGTCAGATAGGGTTTACAGTATTGCAAACTTAAATTTATTTAATCACTACAGCAGTACGGAAAGAGAGTCTCTTTCCGTATCGTTTACAGTACGGATATAAGGCTATAACCGTCGCGAAATAGAAAAAAGTTATTTAACCAATTTCTGAAAAGTTGCATGTAGATCATTTTGTTGTAAATCAATTAACTAATTTTTTATTATAAAATTCTAAAATATTTTTAAATAAATACAAATTGTACAAGGTGTTCAAAGGTAGTAAAATAAATAAAAAGTTCTCCGCCGGGTGGACTCGAACCACCAACCTTTCGGTTAACAGCCGAACGCGCTAGCCGATTGCGCCACGGAGGCACATACTCTAGGTCACAAAACGGATGGTTATAAGGTACACGGTCAAAACGTTGCTATAAGATACGATCAATTGTTGTTGTAATACTCCACAAATTCTACAAAATCATCAAATATCAGCCTTCGTGGCGCAATCGGTTATTTGTATTCATGTCTATGATAATAAAATCCTTTTTTTTGTATTCATGTCTATGATAATAAAATCCTTTTGTTTAAACTTTATCTAATTTAACTTTATTTAACCAATTTCTGAAAAGTTGCATGTAGATCATTTTGCGAAAAATAAGGCCATAAAGAAGTTTCACTTCTTATTTATTTTTATTTCAATATACAATTTTATTAATAGTAAACGTTGCACGTTAATTATTTTTGTTATGTAAAAGTTAAATATAGGTACAATAAAAAGTTTGTTTTTCTTTTATAAAATCTTAATACATTAACAATGGGCCGTCAAAAATTGCTATACAGTTTGATAAGAAGTAACTTGCTAACATCGATTTTTTTAAACTCGGGCCACGTATAAATTTCGTATCAGTGTTGACTTTGCACATCTAAATTTTGCATAAACAGCGAAAATACCATTTTATAAAGAGGATACACGTTGGCGGATCATTTTAAGGTTTGTAATGCTTCACGTTCTATGAAATAAATATTAGTTACTTTTACTGAATTTTAAATTTAAAAATAAATAGTTTGTTTTAACAGTATTAAATAATTTCCGTTGTTATTACATAAATAGCATAAAATTGATTTAAAACGAAAATAACATTGGTCGTGAAAAAGTGAATGGCACGGACGCTTTGAATTAAAAATATTTAAAATTTGAATTTAGTGCTAATAATTCTCCTACTCAAATTAACTCGTGGTAACTAGCGCAAGAAACATTTTTGGAACAAACATCAAAGGCCGGCATGAAGTGATCCTAATAGATCGGAAAGCATTATACTGTGCTAATATTTTTGATCACAATCGCGAAAACAACAAAAGAACACTGCTTCAAGGTTACGTTTAGTTAGGTTAGAATATTTTTGTTTTAAATTTGAAACAACATAAAGTGAGGTTAAAACACAGATCGAATTCAATAAATATAAAAATAACAGCAATTCAACGGGGCAAGGGGATTACCAATATAGATCAGAAAAAGTAGAGAGGGGAATTGGTTCTTTTAAGAAAACCAACACGATCTTTGAATCCAAGTGCGATATAACGCATTATGATCAAAAAATTTCATGAAAAGAAAGTTTTCGGTGTTATTCGGGTCTTATAATAACATTTTTTATTGAAGTCAAATTTTCGCGCCATGAAATTAATGTTGGCGATCTGCATTTTTACACTAAATTTTTGACATTTGTCAATATATTTATTTGTACTAAAAGTTGAATCAAATACTTTTTTGTGAAATTTTTGTAGTAAATTCTATTCTACTCTATTTTAGGAATGTATATAGTAGAAGAAGAACTAACCGAACAGCTTTTAGTTTTAACAATAAATTAATTAAATGTAACATTACTGGTACAATTTGAATTGTTACTGATATCTACAGTTTTAGTCAAACTCTACGATTTGCTTTTGTCTGACGTGTCGACATGCTCCATAAATACCAAATATCGAAACTTCCTGTACGAAAATGGTTAGTATTACTATCGAAAGGAGCATTTTTTACATATAAGTCAAACACAAACCTTTGTTAATAACCATTTCTCATCTGAAGCTTCACAAATGAATTTGGTTACTTGTTCTGCTGATAATACTTTGGCTTTTTTAGGTACGTAACCAACACCTTGACGTTTGAGAAATGCGATTGTTTGTGGAAATCTGTACGAATGAATGCATTAGTGTATAAGTAAAAAATAGATATATTACGCAAGCATACATTGTGAATTGTACTTACTTGCTAATGTCTACATTTTCTTTAATAGATAAACAACTTTTTATCGTAGAGAATTGACTCCACAGGGTACATGGTTTCAAAAGATTAGCTTTCTCCGACAAATAAACAAGAAAAACATCATCACACAGATTTTACATTTTTTTTGTTCGCGCCATTCATAGAACAAACCATACTCTTTTTCATATCTGTCTCGAGATTATTTAGGAAGTAATTCTGCTCGTACTTCTGCTGCTTGCTGAGTAATATTTTCTGGTATTTCAAAATTATGTTCTACAATATCCATCTTTTAAAATTTGGCCCACATCAAAACAATTATGCATGAAATTTTCAATGTATTCTAGATATGCATTGTTTTAATGAAGGGTGATTCAGACATTTGTATTTTAATTTTTATATGTTTTATTCTAGTTTTGTAGACAGGTATAATGAAAAATATCGTTCATTACACGGCAGAAAAGGCTTTTCCCGTTCTCGCATGCGTTCCCGTGCTCGGCTTCGCCTCACACGGGAAACTCGCAAGCTCGCACGGGAAAAGCCTTATTTCAAGCCTATTCCCTGTACGGCGAAAAGATAGAGTTAAGCCCCTCCTTCAATTTTGTATGATAATTTAAACCAATGAATGAAGCAACAAGTTTACACGGCTCAAATTAGTAAAAGCGCGAAAATTCAAAAATTATGTAATGTATAATATAGGCATTAAAGATTAAAGTACATAGGAAAAAAATGTCTACTTATAACAAATAAATACGTTTACAACTTTGTTAATTTAGTTACACCATTTATTTTTAAAATTTATCAAATAACACTTGGAGGGAACAACTAAACATTTCAAACGCGGATAAACAAGGGCGTCATTAAGTTTTTACTTATTAACAAATTTGATGAACTAAAATTATGACATATTTTATGGGAGTTTAAATAACATTCTGTATAAAAAAAATAGGATGATTCAGATAAAGAAGTCATCCTCCACACGAATATACACAAATGTCTTTCAAAGTATTGAAAAATACCATTTCGTCAAATAAATGGAAATTACAAAAACTTAAAACTGCGAATAAATTAACCAAAATGTCGAACGTTAAACTCAGGTCAAACTGAAGTATGTTATTTGTTTGTTGTAATACTGACTTAAAAATTTTAACCAATAAAAAAAAATTTTCAAATTTAGCGCCTATTTGATGGGAGGGGCTTAACTCTATCTTTTCGCCGTACAGAGAATAGTAATGAAATATAGTATTTACGCATGCGCTAGTTTCCGGACGGACTGCCGACTCAGGAAGACGGTACATATATGCTTGCCAATTATCGTTTTTGCAACAGGGTGCCACAATAGACACTCAATCCAGCGTAGCAGACGACGACGCTGAAGAGACTCTGGAACACGAAGAAGCAACTCATGAGAAACACGAAGAAGCAACTCATGAAACCCGAACTAGACAAGCAGAGCACCTGCGGCCTCCTCGTTATGAGCCCGGCAGATCAAACAAGCGTAAACGTGATATAGAGGCCCAACTGATAGAGTATATGAAGGCTCCAATTCCGTCTACAACTGTAACTGCAACTCCAAAAATCAATCCGGATAGAAGTTTTTTTGAAAGCCTTCTTCCATCCGTAAGTGCTTTCACTGAAGACCAGAAGCTGGAGTTTCGTTGTGAAGTGCTGAACACCATAAAGCGTTTAAAAATGTCTCAACACAGTACACAATTAATCCCGCAATGTAATGTGCAGGAAAGGTACACTGGATAAGCAGCAACCATTTCCCCATATCAACCACAGCCCCATCCACTAACTCCATCCCGCCAACATGTTCCTCGACTAACTGAACTCCGACCATTCTCCTTTCCGACACCTCATGTAGCATCTGCTACATTGCTTCAACCCTCTCCTGCATGGTCTCAACCCTCTCCTTCATGATCTCAAACCTCTACGGCATTGTCTCAGCTTTATACCAGTGGTCTAACTACACAACCAACCTCTCCATCAGATGGTTCCGTAAGCCAGGACGTTGACCGTGCACAAGAAAGTATTGACCTGTACATTGGCAGCGGGTATCTTAACAGAAATATATTGTATTCTAGAATGTTTATTTTAATTAAATAGCTTACAGGGTTTATGATCTGGTCACTTTATTTTTGTCTGTTCCCAAGTAGCACCATATTATAATTAACTGATTATATACCTTCATCTTACCTACATTTTTATTTATGCAATAAAAACGCGTTCTCATAAAGAAACCAACACCGGTTCAAACTTTACCATTATGTAACAAAAACGAAATTAAATGGATTTTTAAGAGCAATTATTGGCAATTAGTAACTATTTTTGGTCAGTGTCGCTGCTTTCTGGTCTAAATATGACTCCTTCTGCTACGTTGGTTGATTCACAGGAATTATTGAATTAACTTTATAAAATAAACTTACTTCAGAGTTATAGCCAACATTTCCACCGGAGGAATCGCGCGTCTCAATGGTGTATCTTGGGACTTGATCTTGTCGGTGAGTCTCCTCGCAAGCTCATCAAATGACTTCACACTCATTCGGAACTCTTTAAAAAACATATCTGGATTGCCTCTGAGATCAAAAAAAGAGGTAACAAATCTGCCTCTTGTAAGTCGTATAAACTCAGTATATGGATGTATCCAATAGCGTCTATTGATCTTCCTAATAAACATTTTGTATACAAGAAATGCAAAAATTGCACGTTTTCTCCTGACAACTTCCATCTTTAGAAGGAACTTGCGAACTAGCGTCATTTCGCCGCTAAGTATGTATTTATTTTGAGGCAGCCGCTGCGGTGCCGTCTGCTTCTGAACACTCTTAAAACCTAATAATAATGCATACCTAATAAATAAAATGAAAAATACTGTACCTGAACTGTAAAATACTGCACCCAGACTAATTCTTTACTTTGTGAACTTGATGTTAACGTACGTGGTTCTTTAAATTGCAAACAATTGATAACACACTGCTCATAAAACATAAATAACTATGAGGCACTGCCATTTATGAATGCAGACAAGCGTTGACTGAAAACCCTGAAAACAGTCATTGTTGCTAGAAGAAATTTGTTCACGTTGGTAGATTACTTCGAAAAATTTCAGTAGAATCAAAATTAGTAAATTCAATTTTTTAAGGTGTTTAACAGGAAAAAGCTAAATACATAAGCTTTTTCTTGAAATTTTAAATGCTGTAATTTTTAATGTAGCATTTAAAAGCACTTAGTTATATCACAGTTATATTTAACTAGTATCGGTTCCAAATCAACATCTACCCATAGGATGTGTTTATACCTACTTATAAAACTCGAAATATGTGTACAAATAAGAAGTACGTATCAAAAACATCTTACTAGTAACTATTTATTTTTTATATTTACATTCAAATTCAACAATTTCTTAAATCACAATTGTTTGCTGAAAATGTATCCAATGCACTATACAAAAGAAAGCACGCAGTACGTGTTTTAAGCGTAAACATAATTCTGTTGAAATTAAAGTATACTTTAGTAGTTTAGTGTACGACAAACATTTTTTTTGAAGCGTACGCGTACGCATGACTATTCATTTTTTTATATATTTGCTCGCGGAGCCCATAAAAATACGCACACTTTGAGAAACGCTGTACTAGTGGATCTACCAGAAAATCCAAAAAAACATTTTAAAAATTAACGATGTTATGTATTATGACATTGAATCACTAACAAAGTGTGTTGATATGTTTTTAATCTTTTTTTGAGTTAAATATAAATATCCCATTGAAAGTGAGCAATATTGGATATATTTGCAACAAGAAATTTATGGCCTACAAGCTAAAGAAGATACGTCGTTTTCATCTGTCACAATTTTAAAATCAGATATACTTTTAGATCAACAACGAGTTGGTAAATAAAACTTATTATTGACAATTTTGTTAACTTGTGCGGTTCTTTTTTAAGTAGTTTTTAGTTATTCTTATTATTATTTTTCGTGATGAGGTGGAACTTATGTAATAGGTCGTTACTAAACACTAAAGGTTTTTTTGCATTTTAATATTTTTAATGCTAATACATGCAGCGCAAATCTTTGTGGGCATGAACAATGTGTTAGGTATTTTAGTTTAGTTAAGTCACCGTAAAAACATGAAAAATCTCATTCTGGAAAAAAAACTCTATATGATTACTGAAGTAATTGATGCTACTTGTAACTTTAATAATAGCACAAAAACTGCACCGTTAGAAAGTGCTGTACCAATTGTATCCGACAGTTCTAATCATAATTGGTTAAGTCAAAATGCAGTAAATAAATTAGATATTCTCAAACAAAAAGTTTTATATGTCATTGTTAATTTATTAAAAAACAATACTGTACCAATCGAAAACTATTTTTTCTTATTATTAATAGTATCCAAGATCTATTTGTAGATAATACGAATTTATTATTATTAATATTATTTACATAATCTGCTATATCAGAACAAGAAATGGAGAACATATTTATAGAAAGTGCAAAAATTTTTGAAAACTACACATCCGAATATAAAGTTTTGCAATATTTGATCAAACTAATTTATATATTGAACCTAAGGAAATAGTTATTGGATCACGATATAAGATGGTAAGACGCAAGTGTTGAAACATTTTTGTGCGACAAAATGCTACCTTATCATTTGTGCTATTAAAACAAACATTGAAAAAAGTACTTCAAGTTCCAAATTTTTTTAATAGCATTAAAAAACATGTCAATGCGTTGATGAGTGAAGATCAAATATTATCCAATTTTGTTCAAGGAGATTTGTGGCAATATAAACTGAAATCCTTTAGTAAAGATAAATTTGTATTACCAATATTTTTGTATTATGATGATTTCAAAATTGGAAATCCGTTGGGTTCACACGCTGGCATTAATAAACTAGGCGGGGTTTACGTTTCCATACCATGTTTACCGACAGAATTTTTTTCTAAACTTGATAACATTTATTTAGTCATGTTGTTTAAAACTAATGACAGGAAATCTTTTGGCGATAGTCGCATTTTTCAAATTTTAATCGATGAACTGATACTTTTGAGAGAAAATGGTATCATGATGCAAGGAATTAACGAACGTGTCTATTTTGATTTAGGTCTTATTTTGGTAGATAACTTAGAACAAAATTCACTTCTTGGTTTTATAGAAAACTTTGTGGGTAACTATTGTTGTAGATTTTGCAAAATTCCAAAAACTTTAAGACTGCATACTTGTTCTCCAATAATAAAATACAATCGAAATGGAAGAAACTACATAGATGATTGCCTTTTAAATCATGTTTCGTCTACACGTATAAAATACAACTCTAGTTGAAACAAATATCTTGGGTTTCACGTAACTATGGTAAAAACCACGCGGTAGACATGATGCACGACTTGCTGGAAGGTGTTTGCAAATAAGATTTTTTATTTTTATTGAAAATCTCTATCATCGACTAGAAATTATTTTTTATAAACACTTTAAACCTAAGAATCAAAATGTTTATTATTCATGTTGATGGTATTAGTATACCACCTGAATTTAAACTGGACGTCTTGTTGCATGGTAAACTAAAATGCTCTGCTTCAGAAATGTTATTTATGACTCGATATTTCGGCATACTCGTAGGTGACTTAGTTCCTGGCCACTCATCAGAATGGAAACTTTATTCAATATTAAGAAAACTTTTAGATATATTATCTTAAAAAAAACTTCAGAAAGAATGCTATCGCTCAATTACTAATTTGGTAAGAGAACATAATACAGTATATTTACGATTAACAGAAACCCATCTTACATTTCAAACTCACATTTTAGTTCATTACCCAATCATATGTCTGGTCCTATTTATTTATTATCCTGTATGCGGTTTGAAGCAAATCACAGAAAACCTAAAATAAATTCTGCTATTATACATTCTAGAATTAATATAACAAAATCTTTATGTATAAAGCATCAATTAAGTTTTATTAGTAATTTGTTATCAAATCATAAAATGTTACATATGGAAAAATGTTTACTATAAAGTGTGACACATTTAAATCTAATACAGCTGTTCAGAATTTATTAGATACATTATTGAAACAAATCTTTTAAAGTTAAAAACAATTTTATTATAGTTATTGAAAAAGAAGATAATAACAGTAAAGGTGATTTTAATTTTGGTGTTATTCACGGTATAGTAGTTGATCAAAATGAAAATTGTTACTTAATTTATGAAAATCTGTACATTTTGTATTTCGACTCCCATTTCCACGGATATATAGTTACAAACACAAATAATTTAAATGTTGTAAAATCAATAGATGTACTATGTTTATTGTGACGCGTTCAGCTTCGAGAGCATTCACGAAGTTACTATCAATGACTAGAACGTTTGGAAAAGATGTGGAAATTTCCCGAAGAATGGCCGAAATACATAAAAGCGGTACAAACGAATCATAAGTCAGTTTAGTAATCCAAAGTTGGCAGTGTTAAGAAGATTATTCAAGTTTAAATAAATAAGTAATTAACGCGTGTTCGAGATAAATACAACGAAATGAAAACGTAAGTGAGTTTAATGTAAACAAGTGTTAAACTGAAGTTATCCGCGGACATTGTCTTTCAAGTGATTTTACTATATAAATTAGTGTAAGTGTTTTTATTAAATATCCTTAGATTTAATTAGTTTGTGTAGTTATAAACGTGTAAATATTTTTAGTATAAATAAATTAGCTCTAAACTTCGTTACATTGGTGTCCAGGTGTAGGGTTCAGAAAATAAAGAAAATGTTTAAAAAAAATTCTCAGAAAATAGAAGAAAAATTGTTGGAATATTTTAGAAGTTTACAAGAAGAAATACGTACAAGCATAAAAAACCAAATTAAAATCGGTTAAGAGGAAACCCAAACAGATATGTTAAATTAAAAAAAAAATATATGCGAAGTTCTAGAAAACGGAAAACAATCTATGAATGAAAAAATAGAAATAATAAAGGACGAATTAGAAGACAGAATGAAACTGCTTGAAGAAAGAATAAATCGAATGAATTGTCACGGTGAAGAAAGCGTCACGAATGAAGATTTAATAATGAACCATAGGGAAGAAATCACTCACAAGTTTAAAGTTGTATCTCCAAATGTTGATGATAAAGTTCCATGGTCCACCTACTACAAGCAGCTTGAAGTCGCAGCTACAGCCATTGGTTCGAGCAACAAACAGATAGCGACGTCTTTAATAGTGTCCTTACGTGGAAAAGCTCTTGGAATCTTGCAAACTGTTTCTGGCCACCTACAAGAAAAATACGAATGGAGATGCTCATCTTCAACAAGTGTATCAAGCTCAAATTAAAAGTCGGGTTTAGAAAGCTGCCGAAAGTCTTCAAGAGTTTGAGGCTGACATCGCCAGATTAACACGGTTTTCGTATCCTACAGCACCAGATACTTTTTTAGAGCAGTTGGCTATTCAAACCTTTGTAGACAGCCTACAAGACAGCGAAACGCAGCAGGCGCACCGGGGCAGCCATAAGATTCGTTGTGCTGCAGGAATACCTTTGCACACAAAAGAAAGCATTGAAGAAATAATGCGACATGTATTTCGGAAACAAGCAGCTCGAGGAAGAGAAGTGACGGGCTGGACCTGCAAGGAAGTGGGCCAAGACTAAAAGAAGACCAGAAGAGCGTCCGGAAAAGTAAAACAGGTCGACCGAATAGGGCAAAACTCGACCTTAACGAGCTATACCCCGGAGATTACCATTCAAATGGCATCGCCTAGGAAGCAATTGCATAGCCTTTATCTCGATGGCAAAATCAATGGAAGAAGAGCTCAGTTACTGGTTGACACGGGAGCGACAAAGACTATAATTTGTCAGGACATATTACGGGAAGATGAGAAGACATCACCAGTAACAGTACGACTTCGAACGGCGACGGGCGAAGCGATACCTACTTACGGACAAGTACAAGTGACCATTGGTTTGGGAAATAGAGTACTCGACCATCAAGTACTGGTAGCCGACATCACGGAAGAAGTTATCCTGGGAATGGACGTGATAAAAACATATGGATTCCATTTGGATATAAAAAACGATGCCCTAAAGATCGAAAATGAAGAAATTCCTTTTCATTCGTCAGAGGAGGCAGCCGTGCGAGTCTTTTTGAGTGAAGACGTGACTCTGCCTGCAAGGACTAAAAGTGTGGTGATGGCACGTCTGGATGAAAATCTCTGGAAAGGCTACATACACGCTATTCAACCAATAGAGAGAGACTTAGTTGAAAAAGGACTACTTGTTGGCAGAACTTTAGTACGAGTAAAAATCACAATGCCAGTAAGGATCTTAAATGTCAACTCAGATCCAGTCACGTTGTAAGAGAAGACTGTGGTAAGTCAATGCACGCCAGTATCTCAAATTGTGAGATGCGTGAATTTTAACGAAGATACGTCGCTGAAGAAGTGCCCACAACATCTATTGGACATTCTTACCTCCAAATGCCAAAACCTCAGTCAGGACCAGCTGGCTAAAGTTAAAGTGTTGATCCAGCAGTATTAAGATGAACTAACGTGGTGAAACTTAAAATTAATACTGGAGACGTTCGGCCGATACAACAACATCCACGCAGACTTTCTTTGGCGAAAAAAAAAGCCGACAAATAATTACGGATATGGAGAGAGACGGCATGATTAAACCTTTAAGTAGCCCATGGGCATTTCTGGTGGTACTTGTAAAGAAAATGGATAGATCAACAATATTATGCGTAGACTACAGACGGCTAAACGACATGACCAAAAAGGACAACGTTAGACACCCTTTCAGGATCCCCGTGGTTTTCCACGTTAGATTGAAAAAGTGGTTACTGGCAGGTAGAATTGGAACCCAAGGATCGTGAAAAAGCAGCTTTTATGATTGTAACTGTTTTATGGCAGTTCACTGTGATGTCCTTCGGCTTGTGTAACGCTCTTGTAATGTTCGAGCGTTTGATGGAGACCATCTTACACGGACTGTCTTGGAAGACGTGCTTGGATTACCTAGACGACGTGATCGTGGTTGGAAGGTCGTTTGAAGAACTCTTGAACAGCTTGAAAGAAGTGTTTCAGCAACTACGTAGGGCAAATCTCAAACTGAGTCAAAAGAAATGCCACGTATTTAAGAAAAAAGTGCAATAGCTTGCCCACGTCGTATCTAGAGATGGAATAAAGGCCGACCTGGTCAAAATCCGAGTAGTGCAAGCGTGGCCAAGACCAATCGACAAACATCAGGTCCAAAGTTTCCTTGGGTTGTGCACCTATTATAGACGATATGTACCCGGATTTGCCAATACTGCCAAACCTTTGACGAAATTGACGGAAGAAAGAGCAGAATTTGGATGAAATGAAGGCTACGAAAATGCTTTCCATTAACTAAAACAGGCCTTAGTCACTTCGCCGTTTTTGAGTTTTCTAAGAGAAGATGGAATATTTGTTTTGGATACTGACGCAAGCAATCTGGCCATAGCACAGTGGGCCAGAATCTGCAAAAATGGCCAAAAATCAATTTTATGAAAGTACACATATGTATTTCAAATTTCGTTGATACTTAAATAGATAAGGGATGCTTTATTTTCTGGAAGTACAACCTCACTGAACAAAATTTCTACCTTCGATAGGCCTCCGAACAATAGACATTACTGTACACTTGCTCATTGCTACTTCAACGCATTTTATAACCATACTTCGAGTAGTTATTGTGTCTAAAAGAAAAAGAATTGTATTTTAAGTAAAATTTATCAAAAAGCTTTATTGAGGTATGTACATTAATGTATACATACTGGTATGTTGATTGTCTATCTATATATGACAATTGTTTACATAGATCGTGATGGTGCTGAATGTGAAGTTGTTCCCTTTTAGTGAAGTTTGTTTGGAGAAACAAAAAAGTCCTAAGTTCTCGCTCTAAAAAAAATTCTAAAAAACACCTTGGTTATTGCTAAATATCAAAATAAAAAATCTTAAACCCATTCAGCCCTATTTATGAAATATTCTTATTTTTATCGCACGCCGCACGTGCAGGTTATGTCTACTCAGAGTAAATCCGCGTCTCGCCAATAGACTACAGCACACTTACGCCTTTTTCAGAATAACATAATTCAAGATTTGTCCAATAAATAAATAGAAATACAATGCAACATTATTGTTTGTAAGATTTTGTATTAAAGCTATTAATGTATGCATTAAAAATAAAACTTTAGAAAACTCATTGTAACGTTAAATTAATCCATATTACTCAAAGTGGAGTAGTATAAATACGATTAAATTATTTAAACTCAAAGTATGTTTTCGTTTTAATTTATTTTAAACATGTTTCCACATTTTTAACACGCTTGTATTAGCTTGACCTGTATGTATCTATGTAACGGAATCTTCGAGCTTAATTTTCACCGGTTTCTAGAAGTCTGATCAAATTTAAACTTTGCACACAATTCAGAGTAAAAAGCGTGGGCACGGTGCATTTTACTACATTTTCTTAAATGTAGTAAATGAATTGAATTATTTTGTTAATAACTGAAATTTTATTATAATTTTCTTTTGAGGTGACAAATTATGATTGATTGTTTGACCTTCTACTACTGTATTATAAACTCTTTGTGATTAAAAATTATTTTCTACTTTTTAGTTCGGTTAGCTATAAAAGCGTGTTTTTTTAGTTTTTTTAAACTATTATTAAATGTCATCATCAGTATAACTATAAAATAATACATTATTAAAAATGCAGTTAATACATTACATTATTAAAAGAGCATACCAAGTATTAAAATTGAACTGAGAAGTGTCAAAAATAACAAATGAAACTATCAATAAACACAGCCAGAAGCAATAAGAAAATAAATTAAAGTTAAAATTAAAATTTAGGATTAAGAAGACGAGAAATCAAGAAGTTCATCTTCATTTGTGGAGAAGACTTTGAGTTTAAATAATTTAATCGTAAAACTCATTATGTCTAAATTTTTCTAATTTGTTGAAACATTTTTCACATTTGTGTCAATTTCGGTATTTTCAGAAGTAATACAAATTTAATAAAAATAAATAAGTGTGTAACTACCTGCATTGTATTTATAATATTGATATTGGTACATACAAAGAGTGTTTCATTAAAGAGATGTATACCTACCTAATAGTTTATAAGTTATTATGGTGAAACGCCTTGTATAATACTTGGATACTTATTAGTGTAAGTTTTCTCGTGTATTTTCAGAAATTTGTTTAATCGAAATGTTGAAAAGGAGTCATCATTTGATATTTTGTATAAAAAAAAGGCGAGAGATGCTCTTATCAGACTGAACATTTGATCAACTATTTGGTGCATCATTACCACGTTGAAAATAATCCAACAACTGCCGCACTACTGAAAAAAAACAATGCAAAATTCTGCAGTTCCGTTTATACAAGACTGAAAGCGATTTCCAATTTTATGCCCAGGTTTTTAGAAAAAAAACGGAACCTGGTTAAGGAAGCCGTTTTCGACACGGGCGAAGAGTGAAGAACCACAATCTTCAAGAAGCTGCGTACGTCGCCGTAGACGTCCTAGACTGCCATATTCAGAGAGTAATTCAAGAACAAAACGAAGAAAAGCTGATCAACTAACTGCAAATTATGAACCAGAAGAACTTGCATCGGCGGCTAGTAAAGGCTTGAAGCACAAAGGAAAAGCTTCTGCGGCAAACCTCATTGCTAAGATAGTTTTAACGACTCCCACAAAGGCCAGTAAAATACGAGAAGTTTGGCATAAGAGTAAAAAATTGTAGAGTGCTAAACCTTTGACGCCTGATGAAGCTCTTTTCTACATGGTAGAAGCCGAAAAGACAAAGCATCAATATTTAATTCATAGACGAATTGAAAAACAACAGTCCATGATTATAAAGGACTTTCGGTTTAGACCTCGTCGTAGTTAAACATTTAAACTTAGGCTTGGTCCTAGTCTCTTCTTGACAGCCAAAACAAGAAGTAGAACTTGGCCTTTGCCGTATTGTCGTTCGTAAACCCAAACAAATTGACGTTTCGCAAGGCCTTCAGAGTGGTAAATCTGACTGAAAGAAAAACTGTAAATGACGATATTTATACCAATAGCGATTAGCGTGATTAACGGACCTTATCTTTCCGTTACTGCTAGGCTGACTTCGTTATTACTCGGAGTAAGTGTTTGTGTCCTTTCCAAGAAGGTTGATCTTTGTCTTAGAGAATATAATACTAGTAGCTAATCTTGGCTACCGGTATTATAGCCAATCTTGCTGCAAATATATATCCGTCGTATAATAAAGTCTTAGAGGCCAAGTCTCGCTGTTACCCTCGAAAGAAAGGTCAAATTTTAACAGAATCTTCCGCAGAAGTTCTGTTGCAGGACCTTCTTGACCATACGATAAGGCGTATAGTTATAGTATGGCAAAATCCACGACCTCTTCCACTAGATTTTGCCGACCAATTAGATTTCAGTTCCAGAAAGAATCCAGTGCACTAACTGTAAAAGAGAAAAATTATGTAGAATTTAAATAAAATTTGTTCAATAATTATCACGAAAACGCAAAAAAAACTTTTGTTAAGAACCCTATTTTATTTTAAAGGAGGTTAAATGATTTCCATCAAGATATCGATGAAAATAGTGATTGATATAAAAATGCTGCTTTATATTCATATTATAATTCAGTTTTACCACTTTATAATTGTAGATATTGTATTTTATCCTGTTTGTATATGTACATTTGAAGCTTCATAAGTGTGTATCGAGCAGATTCGACACTTAGTATTAGTAATAACCAATCTTTTATTTATTTATTATATTTTTCATTTTATTATTGTTGAATGGAAATAATTACGAGCACAAAAAATGGTTTATTAAAATACATTGCACGCTGCTTAATAGAATCTCGTTGGGACTTGGGATCTTTGATATCAATTACCGAATGATAACAATATCCGAAATTCAGAAAAAAACTAATAAACGTTTATTGGTCAAAAAGCAGTAAATACGTACAGCGTGTATCTGATTAACAGGTTGTTAATGAAAAATGTCAAAATAAAAGTTTTGATAAAACGTTTAAAAAAATCAAAATTTTGAGCCAAATACATCGAAAATTACTGACCTGTAACAGTATATATGTAATTTGTTGACACCGTTAATAAAAAGAAATCAAAAATAACGTATGATGTTTAATTTACTGTTCTAAGAATTACACATTGCTTCTTAGTAATTTGCTGACACTAAAAATAAATACAAAATAACGTTATCACATAAGATGTAGTTAAATGAAGATAAGCGTATATTTACAGAAGTCCAATTAGGCATTCCAATGAACTGTCAAATCGAGTTCAATATGGCGTCGTTGGACAAACAAACTTGTTGTTGTCATAAGTTTATTATTGAAATTATTGTTGTGGCCTTAAATACGCAAATATTAAACAATGTAAGGCTAATCCAAGTATTGTATGAATTACCTACAACAACAAAGAGACGTTGGGACACATCATTTGCATGAAATATAAATAACTAACACTTAAGGATTCTTTTTTGCTGAATGTCGACAACTTGAGTTCTGATTTGAAAGATGTTGCTTCAGTAATTAGCATGGATATTGTTGTGTATAGTGTTTATGCATACGTACTATGTGAAGGAGTAGATGAAGACTTTACAAAAGCATAGATGTCTGTAGTATTTTGAAAAAGTAAGTAATAAGTAGGGTCCGGATAAATATGTATTAAATATTTCAAAATATGTAAATATAATATGGACTGAAAAATGTGAAATATGGAAAAAATATGTAATAAAAACCTAACACTATAATACAAAATACTATTTATTTTGAAAAGTCAAACAAATTCAGCTTCAGTTTGATTAACATTTGAATTGCAGTGTATAATCACGTTTCTTTAAATGATCAAAATTAAAACTCTTTCTGTTTGGGCGAAATAATGCTTTTATTGGCTGAATGACCTTTCGACATCACAGGATGTGATTGGAGCATACTTAAATTTGCATAGTTCTGCAAGTGAGTAGGGGACGTCTAGGTTGCCGTCTAATGTTCCGCACAGCATACTGTTAATTTTTTGTAACGTATGAAATCCTTTATTTTTTTCCAGTACGTAACTTAATTTTTGTTTAACCACTTCAGCAATGGGGCCTTCTGATTCAAAAACTTTCTTTTCGATATTTTCGATAATCTTCAAATTATCATTTAGTGAAGTAGACGAATTTTCAAGTTCCTTTATCTGGTGCGATAAAAAGCAATAATTGCTTTTTATGTAGACCAAATCGTTACGCAAAGTATCATCTTCGAGAAGTTTTTTTGAGAGTGAAATACTAGCAGCCTCGTTTTCCAATTCAAAAATAATAGTTTTGATTTCATTATAATGTTGAGTATAGTATTCAACTGCTGTCAGCCATGTGCCCCAACGAGTCAGCACTGGTTGTGGGGGTAAAGGAATGTCTGGGTACATCTCTTTAAATAATGAGATCCTACTTGATGCTTTCAAAAAAATTTTCTTTATGTTTGAACTAAACTGTCAACTTTTTCAAACTGAAACCTTATGCATTCCGCTAATCTATTTATACCATGAGCCAAGCACGTCACATGAATAATTTTTGGATACAATACTTGAAGAGAACTTGCAGCTTTTACCATATAAGGAGCAGCATCGCTAAGTAACAAGAAAACTTGCTCATGTTTAACGCCATTAGGCCACAAAATACTCATAGCATCATTAAAAAGTTTTGCTGATGTTTGGTGGTTGCATTTAAGAAGTTCTTCACACGCCAATAAAAATATTTTGCTTGGTTTGTCTTTACAAGTCACAAGAAGGTTCAAATGTGTAAACATCACATCACATGCTGAGTTGTTTCATTTACCGTAGAATGACGAAAATATGTATTATTATTTTTTTTTCTTGTAAAATATGGATTTATATCTGAAATATGGAAAAATATGGAAAATAAAAATGTAATTTTCTCAATCTAAATATCATAATTAATGTAGAAAATGTAATTAGGAACAAAGATCATTTCAATTAAAAATATGCCCTAGTAATAAGCATTGAAACTATGTACAAGTTAACTTTAGTTATTTTTAAGGTAGAGCATTTACATTAAAAAAGAACGCAAAAAGTCTCGGCAAGTTAAATTTTTTTTTACACATTTCAGTTGTAAAATAAGTGCACAAATTTACTTTGTTCAATACCCTTCACTTCTATGAGTAAACATAATTTAAAAACTAAAAATGTTTTCTGATTTTCAATATTGTTTATATCACTAGTTTTGTTGCTGCAATGCTTTTTGCTATGAAAATTCATGTATTTTGTAAATCTTCGTTTGCTCCTTCATATATAGTAGCTACGTTAAATAATATCCATGCTAATTACATCTGGAACATGTTCCAGATAAGAACTCGAGTTGTCATTCAGCAAAAAAAAGATTCTTAGCGTTAATTGCCGATATTTCTGGCAATTAATGTGTCCCAACGTCTCTCTGATGTTGTAGTTAATCCATACAATACTTGGATTAGCCTTCCATTGTTTAATATTTGCGTATTTAAGGCCACAACAATGGTTACAATAATAAACTTATGACAACAACAGGTTTGTTGGTCCAACGACCACCATTTTTAAATGGCCGAGGTCACGTGATATGGAATGCCTAATGCAATGTTATGTAGGTCAGTCAAAATACTAGAATAAATTACACTGCAAAAATAAAGCTCAGCAAGTATTTTTAGAGTACAATGATAAAATTTTTCACTCGAAACAAGCGTATCTGAAGCGTATTGTGAAAATTCAGTTCAAAAATTCATGCATAGTATGTTATTGTTCATGTATAGTAACGCACCTGAGAAGAAAATTGATAACATAAACCAAAATTATCAGTACTATAAACGGTTTTTTTATGTAATATTACCCGATTGATATTATCTATGATTCTAAGAAGCGGCGTGCACTGTATATATAATTAATACAAAAAAAAATTATTACAATACATCAACTAATTTTTGTTTCATCCAATACGCAGTATTCTAAATGTTTTTTTTCTTATTTTGTTTTAATAGTTATAACCTCAAGAGTAAACAAGAAAGGTTTTAAGACAGATCAGCTGTTGAAATTTGTATTTGCACAACGTGTAATTATAGCAATTTGGCATTCAAGGTACATTAATCATTTAATTAATAAATCACTACTTTATCAAATCGTTTCTTTTTATGAGACTTGATATAATTATAATTGGATGTAAGACATTGTGTGATAGAGAGAATTTTTTTTCTACTAATAGTTTGATTATAATATATACATACATATAACTTGATTACCAGCAGTATACATTTCATGTGTAAACCTTCTTAAATTACTTTGGTAAGGATCTAATTCAATCTTGTTGACCAGTTCGACTTTTTTTTGGAGCGTGAGTCTTCGGCAACATCAGATTCTTTTAATACTTCACCTACTAACCTAAAAAATACTTACTAAACGTTATACAAGGAAATTTAAATAGATTGTTTTAAAACGTAAAAAGAATATAACGAGTAAAAACGTAAAATGAAACCAAAACTTCGATGAAATTTATAAACAAATATTTGATCATTTGAACAAAATTTTGCGCAAGTAAATCGTGTACGTGGTACATAGGTATATTTTACAGGGTGTTTTTATGTTTGGTAGCACAGTAAATACTTAATAACCATTTTTTTTTTCTTGAGCCTGTATTCTTTCAGAACTTACTTTTCTTTTAAATGGGATATTTGCCGCATTTTATTTGTATTTTATATATATTGTACATACTCGACATTTTCTACATCAAATATGTAATGTAGAAAGTTGTTATTTTCTACGCGTAAAAAAATTCAAATTTCTACATGATGTAGAATACGCGCCCATCACTGCTCCGTACACAAAACTCTTTTGCATGGTTCCATAATAATCAAAAAATAATTTTGCCGATTCGACAATTAACTGAGGAAGCACAGGAATCGGGCAAGTTTTTGAGAATTGCGGTCAATCAAGACCTGTTGAATCGGCTATTAATTACTTCAGATCTTCTCATTTGTTCTTTGCGACAGCTACCTCCAAAAGAGGGTACTATGATATGTTCAGATGTGTTGTCTCTACTGAAAGTACCATTAGTTGAGACATCATCCTCCCCATCTGCAGCAGTAGATCCAACTCTTCCAACAACGGCTGAGATATCAGAGACGGACACATCGTCAGAAGAAGAAAGTGATCGTGAAAGTGACAATTACGTTCCCTTCAATCAATGAAATAGTGACATAAATCAAATAGTATTTTTATTTATATATAATTGAAGAAAACACTTTAATTTAAATATTAAGAAACATAGTTTGTAAGCAATTTTATTTTACTTGTTTATTTTTCCCATATTGTTTGAAACATTTTAAAAATAATACAAATCAGTCAATTTCTCAACTTTCTCACCACTAAAAGTTAGCTGTGTCACCTGTGGATTTTTCAAAATTATTTTTCCTTGTAATATATTTGCAGATAACTAACATACTCGACGCATAATTTTAAATTTTGTCACTTAGGATTAACGGCACTCCTAAGAACCACCACTAACACATAAGATTTTTTTCATTATTTTTAAATAATTATCTAGACAATTTTGAACCCATTTAAAACATAATCGCAATTTTGGCCACTTTTTAAAAAGTCTGGCCCACTGTGCATAGGTGCGGGCCTTTCGTAGGCTTAAGATTGACAAGAAAAAGTCATCGCGTATTTTAGCAGTGTTTTGTCTAAGCCAGAAAAGAGTTATTGCGTGTCTAGGAGGAAACTGTTAGCGGTCGTCAAGTCCACAAAACATTTCTACAAATATTTGTATGGACGAAAATTTTTACTGAAAACGGACCCCGCCGCTTTAAAACAGCTATTGCAGTTCCGTAACCCGGACAAGTACAAGATGGATTGAGAGACTGCAAGAGTATGACTATGACACAAAACACCTTGCCGGAGGCAGTAATAAGAACGCTGATGCTTTGTCCATAATACCATGTTCGGCGGACTGCAGCCATTGCGACTTGAAGATAAAGTCGAATGCCGGAGAACTGCTATAGTTGATGACAAATGGGAACCTGAGCAGTTGCGTCACGAACAAGAAAACGTTCCTGAAATAAAACTACTCTTGAATCTGAAAGAAAACGGCCGACGACCAACCTGGAAAGAAGTGAGTGCTTTGGGCTGAAACATTATTAAAGCGTACTGGGGGCAGTAGGACTCTTTGATACTAGAAGACGGCCTTCTTAAGCGATTCCTAGGGAGTGTCGAGGGCACGGAAAACAGACTACAATTGGTAGAGCCAAAGAGCCGGGTGTTAGGTGTGTTGAAGCATCTCCACGATGGTACATTTGGAGGACATTTTGGCATAAAGAAGGCATTGGGGAAAGTTTGAAAATCTAATTCAGGAAACAAATACATCCTGGTGGCAATGGATTATTTCACGAAATGGACGGAAGCTTACGCCATACTCAATCAAGAATCAGCTACAGTCGCAGACCTATTAGTAAAAGAGTTTTTTTGACGGTTTAGAGTTTTGTTGGAACTACACACCGATTAATACCGCAACTTTGAGTCTGAGTCTGGGTTGTTTCAAGAAGTTTGCCGATTGTAAGGAATGAATCCTCAATCTGATACATGGTTGAGCGGATGAATCGAACAATGGGAAAATACTTAGTAGTGTCCAAACACTAAAGAAACTGGGATCAGTACTTGCATCTTTTCCTAATGGCATATCGATCATTTGTTCACAAAAGCACAGGCCAAACATCATCCTGTGTCATGCTCGGTCGCGAAATACGACTGCCATGCGACCTCCAATTAAGACGAAGACCGGAAAGTTGCTAAAGAAGACTACGTCAGCAAATTGACCAAGAGGTTAAACAAAGTATATAAAGCAGTTGGTAAAAACAAACAAGTTGTCAGCGATAGAATGGAGACCAGATATGACGTCAAAGCACAAAATGGTGGGTTTCAACCTGGCGACATGGTTTAGTTGCATTATCCCCAAAGAACACGTGGTTTGTCGCCGAAGCTACAGAGGCAATGGGATGGCCCTTATGAAGTCGTGCAGCGTATTAATGACATCATATATTGCATCCGAAAACCACCCAGAGACAAGCCAAAAGTGGTCTACATCGATCGTCTAGCCCCGTTTGCGATAACCACATTATGCAAGTTCAGATCCGAACCAGAGTAATAACTACGAGAACTAGGAACCAAGTTGAAGGAATGGACTTCGATAAGTTTATGAGCGTACACGGAGCTTTTGGAAAAGCTAGATTCGGAGTTACAACCGAGGAACAACAAAACCTGTTCCAAAGACAAAAAGATTACGCCATCGCATATTGCGTGAGCGAGGATCTTGACATGTTCAGAAGGGTTGCAGTCCTATTTAAAAAAAAGTTTGAGCAGCTAGATGAACTATGAAGACAGCAATCGGCAGTCGCAAAATTTTTGAAACTACGTGGTGACAGACGCTTTGTTTTCTATCTGGTCACCAAGAAATACTCACGTACCAAGCCGTTATACGAAAATTTGTGACGAACATTATGGAATCTCAAGAGAGAAAGGGAGTTCCACAATATTTAAAAATTGGCAGTACCCAAGCTTGGTTGTGGTTTAGATCAACTGAATTGGAACACAGTTCGAAACATGTTGGAGGTCGTCTTCCGAGGAACAAGCGTTCAAGTGTTGGTCTGTAGTTACGAACCAAGGAGAACATTGGGTCAAGAAAAGTTCATTGACTGCTACTTTTTGGGCAAGACAGTCGCCGAAATGGAGAGAGCTGCCGCTATCGCCACGATCTATTCTACCGGTGTCACATCCAGTTTCCTGTTCTGAGACAAAACAGTCTTAAGAAGGGGACAGTGAAACGTTCAGCTTCGAGAGCATTCACAAAGTTAGTATCAATGACTAGAACGTTTGGCAAATTCTCGAAGAATGGCCGAAATATATAAAAACGTTACAAATGAATCATAGATCAGTTATCAGTAATTCGAAGTCTGCAGTGTTAAGATTATTCAAGTTTAAATAACTAAGTGATTAACGCGTGTTCAAGATAAACACAACCAAATAAAAACGTAGGTGAATTAAATGTAAACAAGTGTTAAACTTAAGTTTATTATCTTTAGAGTGATTCTACTATATAAATTAGTGTAAGTGTTTTTATTAAATATCCCTAGATTTAATTAGTTCGTGTAGTTATAAACGTATAAATATTTTTGGTATAAATAAATTAGTTTTAAACTTCGTTACAATATGTAGAAACATCTAAAAATGACATAGAATTTTCTAATACTATTTACTTATATGTTTTTGTACGGTGTGTATTTATAACAATGTTTTTTAAAGTATGTATAGAATAAACCAGTTTTTATAAAAAAAAAGTATTTTATTTCTGCGGCTACTACTACTAGTTTGTAATAAAAAATCCATAGCGTTTAAATTAAATATTTAATAAAACTACAATTAATTATTAGATTTTTAACAATGTGGTGGTTATATCGAAAACAACGTAGTGGTTATATTTACAACAACGTTGTGGTTGTACTACCTACAACAACATAGTAGTTGGGCCTACAGAAACATTTTAATCAAACTTCCAACAACATAGTGTTACTATATAAGACGTTTTGTTGTTGTATTATGTATTACTACAATATAATTTAGCACGTATTAATTTGTAGTAGTATAAAATATAAGTTACTGTACTTGACGCCTATTCAAAAACTACATATAATATAGATAATTTTTTGAATATTACGTACAATTTTTTTTCTCAGTGTAGAATTTTAAAAATCAGTGTTTTCGAATGTGGTCCATGTAACGTGATTTAACTAAAATAACGGCAATTTATTACACCTTTTGGTTACAGGTACACCAATAACTTTTATATTGGTATAAACAAGGGCGGATACAAGGGGAGGGTCATAGGGGTTATGACTCCCCCCCCCCCAAACCTTTTTAAAATTAAGTTTAATTTTTTTTAGTGTTGAATATAATACCTTTTATTTGAAAAGTATATTTTTAAACTCCGGTATTAACGATTTCTTTTTATATGACTCCCGCCCCCTGAGTAAAATCCTGTATCCGTCACTGGGTGTAAACGACCGTAACTGATTTAGTGATTAAATTTTAATCATAATTTGTACTCAATTGTAGTTTTGTAGTTGTAGTTACCTAAACATTTGCTATGATGAAATAAATATTGCCACCGTAGCAAAATGTAAATATTGACAAATATAATAACTCTATAAGGATTAAAAAGTGATAAAAACATATCTACAAAAATTTAAAAATAACTTTAAAAATGGTTTTCAAAAAGCTAAAGGTCTAAGTAGACGCTGATAATGTAATCTATTTAATGAGTAACAATTAACAATTGTTGATTCATGCATTACCTTTATCAATTATAATAAACAATGTCGTTAGTATTATCACAGAAATTTTTATTCTGACAAAGGTAGCGCAAATGGCATGCTGATAAAACGTCCCCTGCAAATTATCTATATATAAAAATGATAAATTACTAGAAACTATTTTAGCAGCCTACAAAAACGCACTGATAATTTTGTTAACATTACAACAAACTGTCGACAATTTATTCTAGGGTATATTCAAAAGAAATATGTGTTTAAAAAATATAAAATAGACTTGAGGGTGGTCATCAATTTGGAGATTGAAAAAAATTGCAGTTGTCATTTTTAAACTTAAGCAGCTTTTGAAACAGGATTATACGTTTTAATCCTATTTAATTTTCTTTCCTTTCTGAAATATTTCATGAGAAAGGATATACAAATCTTGCTTTTTTTGTAGGTTCGGTAGACGGCTTGACGCCTGCAGATCTTAAAATTAAATTTTGAGAGACAGCCGAAACGAAAACAACGCTTTTTAAAAGTTAAAGGACAAAAACCGTAGGCGACCATCCGGAGACACTGATTACGTCAGCGTTTCGTGTCTTTGTGTAGAGTATAAAAGCACTCGATAGAAATGTGAACGTCCTCGTAGTGTAAGAGGGCAAATTTAGACACAATTCTTATTTATTTTTCCGCTTCCTACATTTTTTACGGCAGATAATCCGGTTTAATTTTCCTCCGGTCGTTTTTTGTGTGTTTGACGGAATTGAAGGAAAGTGGGGCGTGAAACGAGCCAGCGGGATATTGTAGGGGTTATATTTGGTTATTTTTTATAGACGAGGGTCCATCCAACTTTCAACGCTAATGTATTCGTTTACTTTGTCCGGTTAGTGAAATTGGGAATAAATCACAAATGTTATCGTCTGTGTATTTCTATTACAAAAATGAAAAAAAAAGAAACAATCTAGCGAAAATCATTTCAAAGCAATAAACATTATAAGATAAATAACGTTCATACCTTTGCATGAAAAACAGAATGATAATTAATCAAAAATTAATGTCATATTTTCTGAACGCCACTATTACCTAGGAAATCGTTTACGTTCTGAAACAAAAGTTCATCAATTGATTTAATTTCACGAAAAAAGTTATGTTTGTATGTATACACAATCGCGTGATAGAGGTAAAAGCAAAATATACTAAACTCAAGGGTATTGGCTCAATAACTGAAATTTATAGAAAAACACACAAATGACTTAACAATTTTTAGTTATTTTAAAATCAATAATAAAAGTGGTATGGCAAAGAATTTATTACAATTTTGTAAGAAAAGTTTTTTTAAAGCTTGAATTCAAAAATTATTTTTTTAAAGTTTAGCACATTAAATTTTAATAAATAAAAATTTCAAAAAATAAATATAAATTGCATCATGTATAGACCCAGTGATACGTTTATAAAGGGTGTATTTGATTAACGAGTTGCTACATTAGCAGGTGAAATTAGAGCATAAATAAGCAAAAAATCTTAAAATAAAAGTTCCATTAAAACATAAAAAATGAAAATTTTTAGCAACATAAATGGTAAATTGTGAACCTGTAGTCTTCTGAGGTTGTTGACACCACGAATAAAAATAAACTGTTCTAAAAACTGCAAGTTTCTTCTCAGCGATTTGCTGGCACCAAAAATAAAAATAAATACAAAATAATGTTATCGGATAACGTGTAGTTATGTTACTGTGCACATTCTTTTCAAGTACACTAGCGTCGCCAAAAATTGTTCGTTACTCTAGAAAAAGTCACAACGAAGGCCATCAAGGTTCTTAATCCAACCAAACGGATGGTCGAGCACACTAATGGTTATATACTGTGGTAACTAGACCTATCATCACATACGGCGCTCTTGTATGGGGTCAGCAAAAAAAACTACTTCCACTTCCACCATTACACCTTATTGTAATGATGGAACCAAGACAAGCAGCATACAGGCTGCAGATTAATGAACACACGTCAATTACCGGGAAAAACAAACCGGGTATATACAACGTACTGGTTGAAAAAATAATCTATGAGATCCGACTTCACAAAAAATTATCATATCTTAAAGAAATTTAAAGTGATAATACAGTCACGAGGCGAGTGGACAAAAAACAATTTTCGCTGACCTGGGGTAAATATGCGTCTGCTTTTCAAGCTGAAGTTGTTGCTACTGAGTGGTTTGCCAGGATCCTTATTGACTCGAAATCATACGCAAATGGTCCGATATCAATAATGTCTGACAGCCAAGCAGCACTACTGGCGCTAAGATCGCCAGTAATAAAATTCAAACTAATTATGGCATGCATAAACAGTCTGGAAATATTCGCAACTCGCCAACTAGTGCAGCTCATCTAGATACCAAAAAACCAGGATGTAAGGGGAAACCAGATGGCAGGGCATTAGCTAACAAGAACACAACAAGGACATATATCGGACCTGAACACGTTTTCAGAATTGCTTACGAGACCGGAAAAGAAACAATTTGCAGCAAACTTGCAGCTGAGCATAAAAAACTACGGAAACACTCTTCAGGGATGGGGCACACAAAACTCTTCCTTACCAAGCCACAATCAAATTGAAACTGCACTATCAAGCATGAGTCGACTAAAGCTAAGATAAACTCAGGGCCTGCAATGGAACTGCAAAGTAGCCTTCTATGCCGCGGATGCCTGGAGGACCACGGGACTCCGCAGCATCTGCTGCGCAAATGCAACGCGCAACAATTCTCGGCAAACTAAAACTAACCAATAATGAGTTGAAAAAGACTCCTAAGAATAAACTTCTGGACTTCATTGACAGAACTGCTGAGGGAGTAAATCAAAGGTGCACAAAAGGACCAAGCAGACCGCAGTGCAGGGGCGCTAGACGAACCATTTCTTGAACTAAAAGAAAAACTATTTCTTAAAACACCCACCCCAGCATTAATAGAACACCGCCACTGAAAGTTACTTTATTGAATTTCATAAAATCAAAAGCTTCTTGTTGCTGCAACCACTCACAAAGCTCAAGTTGCGCTTCAAAATCAACTTCGATTAACTGTTAAACTCGTTCAACATGGTAAGGATACAAAGAATAATTCCTTAAAACACTGAGCTGAGCGGCTTATTTTTTTAGTGCTACTGTGTGTCCTATCTTTTACACTTATCTGCACATACATTGAAGAAAAACAAATATTGAAGTTTTGATTTTATTGAAAAAAATTATTCTTCCGTTGTTAATACATGGGGTGGTCTTTCTTGGCCACGGCCTTTGTAGGTAGGAAAAACACCTCCAGTTTCTCCAAATCCTTGCACACACGCCAAAATATAGTTTATTGAAGGCAATTGTCTGTTAGGATATTGCTCAATCCACAATCTACGTGTGATGTGGAAGTTATTATTACGCTCACCGTATATTAAAACAGTAACACTGTTGTACATAATAAAAAAATTTAAATTAATGTTATGAAGTACGAGTACAAGTACACGATTTACTTAGCATGAGCTTAAAAAATCCGTCAAAAAATCGAGACATAAATAAATCAGATCGTCGAACTCAGTTCTAAGAAAGCTAAATTTTGCATTTAATTATCTAAAGTTTTGTTTTGGTTACAATATAAATAAACGTGATCGTGTACACAAAGTACATTTAGTTAAATTAGATTATGTCAGTAATAATGCTAAGAAATGAACATTAGTATCTGCTTTAATTATTTTATTAACGATTGATTTTGTAGATGATAGAAAATTAAAGAAAATAATAATTAACACAATACATCAATACGCTTTACGGTTTTTACAGTATTTACACCCATCATTCACCGCATAGATACAATCAACCAACAGTTTCCATTTCTCAAGACCGGTATGAAAACTTTAATTGCAAATATCTCAAAACTGAACCACTTTAGACCAAATTTAAAAAAAAAAAATTATATAACGCCCCTAGGAAACTACTCCTTGAGTTTGTAGTCGTATTTCAGATACACCCTGTATAGTATATAATTATCAGCTATAATACCCCTTGAGCATTGATAATACCGAGATAATTTTGTCATAGAGATTGTTGAAAGCGTGTTTCTTGCTAATATCACAAGGCTTCGTAGTATTACCTCAGAAACACGCTTGAAACATTCTCTACGACAAAATTTGCTCGAGGTGTATTCGGTAAGATAATTTTTTACTACTTTCCATGTTTTTTAATCAATCAATACAAATGACTTGTGTTTTCTGGTGTATTTTCTACAAGAATTTAGTTAATTTTGTTGTTACAAATATGAACAAACCTTTCTATCATTATTATGAATTGATTTACTATCTGACATTTAATTTGACATTTGAATATATCATGTCTGTTTTACCCGATAACACCACACCCGTGGTGTTATCGTTGTAATCCGATGATTGGTTGAATTTTAAAAAATACAATAAAATCAAATTTTTTTATTGGTTAATTGATACAGTAAAAAATTATCGTAATGATTTGAATAGGAAAATGAGGTTTTGATGTTACAGCTAAGTTATATATCTAAAAAGTTCTATTGGGTTTATTGTGGTTTCACACTTGTGTTATTTGCTGAAATGTTTTTCTTCAAGTTTCGAGTCATAACTAAGCTCAAATCTTAATCTTTTTTTATCATTTACTACCATTTATTACAGTTTCAAATAATCTTATGCCAATGTTTTTTTTATAACAGTCTTGTTTTGTTTGTCTAGCTTAGAACTATGTTTGCATATTGTCGGACGTGGTCTTTTAGACATAATTTAGCATTTAAACATTACGTTCCTGGTTTATAATTAATTAGAAAATCATGCTGTTGGAAACATTCTATCTAGCAAGAAACCTTCTTTTTTTATTTTTAAATAGCAACAACCATAATGAGTCAGCAACAAAGACTTCTTTTCATACAAATATTAATCAAAATGCTTATTAGATATTACTAATTTAGTTTTAATACTACTTTGTTACAAAACACCTAACCAAACTAATTTTTTACAAAGTATTGGCAAATCAAAATTCCAACTTTTAGTAATACGTACACAAAATTTCTTAGTTTCTGTTTGTTTTTTGGTATCGCTTAATATTTTATTATAAGTATCTTTTCGGGACTGATGTATATAATATTGCAGCTTAATCAACCGGAAACGGTTGCGGTTTCAGACTATGCAGAGCTCGTAGCACAACTTGATAATATGCAATATATAGAAAACTTTTAATACTATTAGAATACGATCAAAAAAATTTCTAATTTTTAGTATCTATTATTATTTGCTTCTATACCAGTCTTACAAATTTAATGCAAAGAACTATTTTGAATTCAATTTAAGATATCATTGATTTGCGACAACGAGTAGCTGTTCTTTTTTGTGACGTCGACAATAATCAATACGAAACCTAGTAAAACCGCTTTTTTTAACATTACCGTAAATGTCCAAGAACTGTTTGACAGTTTGATGATGCCCTGTTTTTGAATATGTTTGATAATTTTGACAGTTTTGCAAATACCTACCTAATGAAAAGCGTTTCAGATGTTGCCAAAGCGGTTGCGCATATCCGGTGTTAACATTATGGTCATTTTTGCACACACACTTTTCTATGTGTTTTAAAGAACACACTTAAACATTCTACAACATTTTTTAATAGTTTAATATTTAAAAAAAAAACGATTGCAGAGTTTGTTGTGTTACTAACTTTCTTACTCTATCGTTCATAGTCTGTACTGTTAATAGATCAACAATAGTTATTTGTATCACCAGTCCAGAAAGTGCTATTTTGCGAGTATGAGCATATTTCTTGGCCGAGGTGAAGCCGAGGTCTACAAAATGCGAATACTCGCAAAATACTTTTAAAACGTGTGATACACAAAATTTTTTGTGCTGACCTTTATAACGGGTGATCGAGATTATTAGCAAGCTACGTGATCTGTTTGTTTACTTTTTTAATGGATATTTACTGCGTTACTTATACTACAGGGTCACGTACTTTGAGAATAATCTCGATCTCACTGTAGTATAAATTTATTAAAAGCAATGAATCGGAATGAAACTAATGAATTGGAACCGTCACAAACCACTGACCCAAACGGCGTAATATAAAGGTTTGTCAAGATTCTATATCTTCAGTTTCAGTTTTTTCTGAAGAAAACATCGACATGACTGTCGAAACGTAAAACATTGTAAATTTTTGAAAGTTTGTCAGTTTTATAAATTTTGTGAAAAGTGTAAATATGAAACGCGGTTCAAAACCCGAAAATAATTATTTGTTAAAAAAACATGGCCGCAAAAGCCTCAAAAATGAAATTGCAGACACTCAGGATCAAACGCCAACGTTTGCTTGCTCAATTAGCCTTTTTGAGCAGATGTAGAGACCAGGACATTGTCCCAGGTTTTCTGAAAAAACAACATCACATCAAGACTAGAACGGGAAAGCATATACTGTGAAGAGCTAGCCGAGCCTTGTTAAGGGAAAAGATACACGAAACTAGATGCCTATTACACCAGAAAACTACGAAGTTATTTTCAGTCCATTCACGACTGATCAAAACAATAGATTCGACCATCTGGGATTTGATCGACAAACTATCTACGGAAAAAGCCGAAGAGATCGCAAAAAGGTAAAGAAAATACAAATGGCAAAGTTCCAGAAGTTACAGGAAGTACAACATCCTTCATCGCCAATTAGCAACAGACAGGATCATCATCAGTATGTCTTCCACCACACTCAGTGGATCAGCAACGGCTATTTTATCAAAAGGGTTAAATTTTGCTATCACACCAAAATTTATACCAAAGGAAGAAATAGTGAGTTCATTGGAGAGCACACTCAGAACTCTATCACAACATATTCAAGAAGAGGTGAGGGTCAAAACAGCCAATATTCTGAAGGAATCTACAGCACCGAAATCCAACATCAATCGAGAGGAAAGAAATGCTCTAAGGGAACTTAAGGCAAACAAAGAATCCACTGTATTACCAGCTGATAAAGGAAATGCTTCTGTAATTATAAACACCAACGACTACATGGATAAAACATGGATAAAATCGATACAAGATTTGGCGTACAAACCATTGAAGAGGAATCCAATAAAACCTCTAGATTTTGGCCGCTGTAAAATCCGCAAGCACGATCCCGGAACATCAAAAGAGACGACTAATTCCTACGGACACCAGAATGCCGCACCTTTACGGCCTTCCAAAAATCCACAAACCAGAGGTACCGCTTCGCCCAATTGTGAGTGGTACAGGTTCAGCCACTTATCCTCTGGCTAGATACTTATGTACCATTTTACAACCGCTTACGGAAAAAAGCATCCATCACGTAAAGAATTCCCAGCACTTCGTCTCAAGAATTAAAGAAATTAAATTGGAATCAGAAGACATTTTAGTCAGTTTTGATGTGACATCTCTCTTCACAAAAGTGCTACTACAAACAGCACTGGAGATCATCAAGACCAAATTACGAAAAGCGGATTTGGATGAGGAGTTTAACGGACTAATTGAGCTCATTCAACAATATTGTATCCGAACAAATTAATGGGGCAGAAAATAATTATTTGTTATTAAAAGCAGTTATTTAAGTATTGAATTTTAATAAAATTTAATAACATATGTTGATAAAACTGAAACCTGTAATGACGAAATTTAATTTTTGAAATTAATTTCACAATTACATTGTATTATTACTTTTTAACTTATATGAAAATAAAACTATTATTGTTTTTAGCAATTGTAAGATATAAGCAAATTTGTTATATTTGTTTAAACAAGTTTTATCAGTGTTATTCTAAACAATAAACAGATAATCGTGTATGTTATTAAATCTGATAGATTGACAGATGACCTTTAAATTATTAATGATTATTAGTGGCAACCTTTAGTTATAAAATTCTAACACTTTACCGGCCTAGGCCAGAAAAGTAAAATTACCGGCCTAGGCCGGAAAAGTAAAATTTCCGGCCGATTATTATGCCTATATACATCAAAACGGACGGAAGCACAAAAACAAATTTGTTGTAGTTGGGTAGGTACTTAAACCTAACTAGCCGGACAATACCTGCTTTAACAACAAGAAACCGTTTGAAACCTGACTTTTAATTGTACTGTTTATTTGCTGTAAATAAACATCGCCGTAATACATCTACAAGCAGTCTACTAAATGTTCAAAACTGCGCAATCTAATTATTATTGTAGCTTGATTAATTTTGGAGCACCTATTTGCTGATGCTGTAGACAAAAATTATTGTAAATACCTCAACTATGCAATGTAATTTTTTGTGGCGTTGTACTTACATCATTTTTGTAGATTCTGACTAGTTTTAATTTGGGTTTCAATACTATTTTGTGTTTGTTGTTATAATTTAATTAGATTAAAATAATTTTTTTATTTAATCTTTAATGGTTTTTCTAGATGTTTTTTATGTTTTTTTTTGTTTTTTAAAGTTTTTTTGTAATTGTCTGATTACTGTTTAATTAATTCTTGTGCATTGATGATTACCTACAAACACACAATGCGATATCAAAGCGATTCATGTATCTTTGTTTGTTGCGAATTTAAAAAAAATTAGGTTGGATTTGGTGAAGTAACAAAATAATTTTTTGGTGATAGCAACATTACACAGATTCTTAAAACAACAGCAAATTCGCAAAATTTTAATAATACTGTAACGAATTTTATTATTAAAACTACCTAATTTATTTATACTACTAACATATACACGTTTAAACTAACCGAACTAATTAAATCTAAGGAAATTTAATAAAAACACACTATAATTTACGTATAACACTATCACTTACACGAAGATAAGTCTGCGGATAACTATTTAACACGTATTGTTTGTTTACACTAAAGTCACGTACAAGGTTATACACCGTAGATTTATCTCATACGCGTTAACGACTTATTTATTTAGACTTAAATAATCCTCTTAACACTGCCGTCTTCGAATTACGGCAAATAACTGACCTACGATTTGTTTGAACCGCATTTATACACATTTTGGAAATCCTTCTCGAATGTTCCATATCTTTCGGTATACGTTCTAGAACATGGATAACAACTTCGAGAAGGCTTGTGAATTTGAGAACGTTTCACTGTCCCCTCCTTAAAACTGTTCTGTCTCAGAACAGGAAACTGGATGCGACACCGGTAGAAAAGATCATGACGATAGCGGGAGCTTTCTTGACCATAAAAGTAACAGTCAATGGACTTTTCGTGACCTAATATTCTTCTAAGTTGGTAACTACAGACCAACACTTGAACGCCTGTTCCTTGAAAGACAACCTCTAACATGTTTCGAACTGTCTTTTAATTCGGTTGATCTAAGTCACAATCAAGCTTGGGTACTGACAATTTTTTAACATGGTAGAACTCCATTTCTCTGTGCAGATTGCATAATGTTCGCCACAGATTTTCGTATAACGGCTTGGTACGTGAGTATTTCTTGGTGACCAAATAGAACATGAAGCGTCTGTCACCACGTAGTCTTAAAACTTTTTCGACTGCCTTGCTGTCTTTTCAGTTTATATAGCTGCCCAAAACTTCTTTTTAAATACGACTGCAACCCTTCTAGACATGTCAAAATCCTCGCTCACGCAATGTGCGGTGGCGTAATCTTATTGTGTTTGGAACAGGTCTTGTTGTTCCTCGGTGGTAACTCCGAACCTAGCTTTTCCAGAACCTCCGTATAAGTTCATAAACTTCTCGAACTCCTTCGATTTGATTCCTGCTTCTGCTGCTTATTACTCTGGTTCGGACCTAAACGCCAACGGGGCTAGACGATTGACGTGGACCACTTTTGGCTTGCCTCTGGGTGGTTTTCGGATGCGATATATGAAGTCATTAATACGCTGCACGACTTCATAAGGGCTTTCACATTGCCTTTGCAGCTTTTGGCAACAAACCACGTTTCCTGTGGGGATTATACAACCAGACCATGTCACCAGGTTAAAACCCACCATTTTGTGCCTTGACGTCATATCTAGTCTTCATCCTGTCCAGCTTCTTGGTCAGCTTGCTGACGTAATCTTTTCCAGCAACTTCTTCTATCGGTCTTCGTCCAAATTGGAGGTCGCATGGCAGTCGTATTTCGCGACTGAGCATCATACACGATGGTGTTTGGTATGTGCTTTCGTGAACGGATGATCGGTATGCCATTAGGAAAAGGTGTCGGCAAACTTTTTGAAACAGCCCAGACTCAAAGTTACGGCCTTGAGCGGAGTGTAATTCCAACGGAACTCCAAACCGGTAGAAAAATTGTTTCACTAATACGTCTGCGACTGTAGCTGCTTCTTGACTGAGTATGGCGTAAGCCTCCGTCTATTTTGTGGGAACGGCCCAGCGATGTCAATCGCTACTCTTTCTAAAGGGCTTCCTACGTTGTATTGCTTCATGGGTGCTTTGCGCTTTCTCGCTGAACCATTTTCTGATGCGCAGCCGTGCACTTACGGCACCATTTCATGACGTCCTCTTTGCAGTTCATTCAGTAGAATCGTTCTCGCACTTTATCCAATGTCTTCTTAATGCCAAAGTGTCCTCCTGACGTCCCATCGTGGAGATGCTTCAACATTTCTGACACCCTGCTCTTCGGCACTACCAACTGTAGTGTGTTTCCCGTGCCTTTCTAGGGAACGCTTAAGAAGACCGTCTTCTACTATCAAGGAGTCCCACTGCGCCCAGTACGCTTTGATGTTTCTGCCCAGCTGTTTTCTCATAATCCTTGGGTTACAATTCTACCTGCCAGTAACCACTCTTTAAATCTAACGTAGAAAACCACTGGGATCCTGACAGGGCGTCTAACGTATCGTCAATTCTGGGTAAAGGGTAGCTGTTCTTTTTGGTCACGTCGTTTAGCGGTGTGTAGACTACGCAAAATCTTGTTGATCCATCTTCCTTCTTCGGCGACGTATCTTCGTTAGACTTCACGCATCTCACAATTTGAGATACTGGCGAGCATTGGACTACCACAGTCTTCTTTTTCAACGTTACAGGATCTGAGCTGATAATTAAGATTCTTACTGGCATCGTATTTTTTACTCGTACTAAAGTTCTGCCAACGAGTAGTCCCTTTTCAACTAAGCCGCCCTCCATTGGTTCAATCGCGCGTACGTAGCCTTCCCGGAGATTTCCATCCAGGCGTGCCATCACCACACTTTCAGTCCTTACAGGCAGAGTCACGTCTTCACTCAATAAGACTCGCACGGTTGTCTTCTCTGACAAATGAAAAGGAATTTCTTCATTATCGATCTTCAGGAAATCGTTCTTCATATCTAAATGGAACCCATACTTCATTATCACGTCCATTTCGAGGATAACTTCTTCCGTGATGTCGGCTACCAGTACTTGATGGTCGAGTACTTTATTTCCCAAACCAATGGTTACTTTGACTTGTCCGTGATTAAGTATTTCTTCGCCCGTCGCCGTTCGAAGTCATACTGTTACTGGTGATGTCTTCTCGTTTTTGAATAACATGTCAGGACGTATGATAGTCTTCGTCGCTCCAGTGTCAACCAGTAACTGAACACTTCTTCCATTGATCTTGCCATCGAGATAAATGCTATGCAATTGCTCTCTATGCGACGCCATTTGAATTGTAATCTCCGGAGCCTGACTAGACGAGATTACCTTTTTTTCTTTTAGTCGCCTTGTTCCAAATTTTCGAGCGTTCTTCTTGTCCTCTTCTTAGGTTTAGTATGATGCCGTCGTACATAGCCTATTTCACCGCAGTTCAAAGTTGTAACTTCTCTTTCCCGAAGTATTCGTCGCGCTATCTCCTCGATGTTTTCCAGTGTTTGCGCGGGTACTTCTGCAGCACAGCAGAGTCTATGACCGTCTTGTTGCGATGCTTGTTTTTGCTGCTTCAAACTCCAAAGCATGCACCAAAGCGTCATCCAATGTCTTAGGTCGTGCTAACCGTAGGTTTGAATAGCCAACTGCTCCAAGAAGGTATCTAGTGCTGTAGGATACGCAAGCCGTGTTAATCTGGCGATGTCAGCCTCAAACTCTTGAAGACTTTCGGCAGCTTTTTGAACCCGACTTTTAATTTGAGCCTGGTCATTTCTAAACGTGAAATTAAAAGTTTGCAAATTTCTTGTAAGTGGTCAGTAACAGTTTGCAAGATTCCAAGAGCTTTCCCACGTAAGGACACTATTAAGGACGACGCTGCAGCCATTGGCAGTAGCTGCGGCTTCAAACTGCTTGTAGTAGGTTGACCAGTGAACTTTACCATCAAAATTTGGAGGTACCACTTTAAACTTGTTAGTGTTTTCTTCCCGATGGTCCACTATTAATTCTTCACTCGTAACGCTTCGTTCACAGTGACAATTCATTTGGGTCATTCTTTCTTCAAGCAGTTGTATTCTTTCTCTTAATTTTTTCTCTAATTTGCCTTCTATTGTTCTTGAATTTTCTATTGTTCTTGAATTCTCTTAAATTTAACATGTCCGCTTAAGTTTCCTCTTGAACCATTTTGATTTGATTTTCTATGCTCGTTCGTATTTCTTCTTTTAGAGTTTTAGAATTTTCCTCCATTTTCTGGGAATGTTCGAACAGTTGTTCTTCCATTTTTCTAGAATTTTCTTCCATTTTCTGAGAATTTTCTTCCATTTTCTGAGAATTTTCTTCCATTTTTCTATTCATCGATTCGCTACCATTTTTTATTGATTCAAGAAATTCAAATAGTTTTGAATCTATTTTAACTGCTTGCGAACGCATCACTGGCATAAATTTAACCACGAATAATAATTTAAGTGATATTACTTAATGATATTTACACTAAAATTCGCGAACGCTTTATTCTATTTGATACCCCGCACTTACGCCACTTGTAACGATTTTAATTATTATTAAAACTAATCAATTATATTTATACTACAAATATATACACGTTTAAACTAACCGAACTAATTAAATCTAAGGAAATATAATAAAAACACTTACACTATAATTTATGTATAACACTATCACTTACAGATAAGATAAGATAAGTCCGCGGATAACTATTTAACACTTATGGTTTGTTTACACTAAAGTCACGTACAAGGTTATACACCGTAGGTTTAATAATAATAATCTTCTTAACACTGCCGTCTTCGAATTACGGGAAATAACTGATCTACGATCTGTTTGAACCGCATTTATACACATTTTGAAAATCCTTCTCGAATATTGCATGTTCAGTATACGTTCTAGAACATAGATAACAACCTCGTGAATTTGAGAACGTTTTCAATATTATAAATTTTAGATTGCCGAAATGCTATAACATTTCATAGATGTATAGTTTCTACAAATAGATCAGTCTAGAAAAACTAAAATTGAAAGAATAGTTTGACTAAATTTACTATTTTCAAGAATCGTATTTTTAGCTAACTGAAAAAGAAGATTTAGCATATTTGAAGACAAAATAGTTAAGTGTCTAAACTTTTCTTCTATTTGTTGGTGTCGATGTAACATCGGCAAAAGAATTGTTTGTACATTTTGACAGCATAAAATGTTTTTTTTACAAACAGTTGATAATTGTTTAAAAAACGGTTTTATATTATACATTCATTCAATTCATACATAAATTTCGTTTTAAAAAAAATGAAAATGGATAATTTTCTAAACGATATAGTAAAAACTTAAAAACAACCAAGCGTTTATCATATATGCCAAAGCTTGTAGCATCAAAAACAAAAATGTAGATAAGACAGTTTTTCACGTTTAAAGTGATGCATAAATTCGTAGCTCTTTTTCAAACATTTTTTTAAATTTAATTTTTTAAATATAAAAAATACATAAACTAATAATATATTCTCCTGCGTTGTTTATGATTGCCAATTCCCGAGTTGAATTGCGTAGATCATCAATTCAACATGAATTGAAGTATTTAATCGGTATTTATCAAAGCCAGGTCGAATGGAAACCCATTTTCGTGCCAAAACACTAATACCTTAGAAACAAAAAACGTTACGGACGTACATATGCATCCACACATTGCAATAATTTCTAATGCATTTTCTGTAATTCAAATTTACAAAATTTCAACAAAAAGCCAGTTTTATTTAGTTTTTTATTTACAAGTATCTAGCCAATGTTTCTTTTAATAAATCTGTTGATTCAATAAACGAATAGTTTTGGCTTGATAATTCATTTTCATCGACATAAAGAACAGATGATAATTAAAAATCTAATATCAAAATTAATGAAACCATATTATTGTCGTTTGTATACATTCTTTAATACAAAGAAAGGTATACATTAAAATAATGTAAAGGATTTTTCAATTAATTAAAGAAATAGAAAGTAAATAGTTTGACTTGTCAGTGCGCAAAAACGGTTTACAAAAGCAGAAAATTAGAATTTGACAGTTCAAATCAATAAAACAAATTCAAAAACATCAAGCTTAAAATTTATTTTGGAATAAAATACGGCTATACATATATACTGTTATTTACTTTTTTTTGCTTTACGTGTCATAGTAGTATAGAAAAGCTGTATGCGTATTTTAGTTTAATGTGAGTAAAAACTATTAAAATTTTATGAAAAGTGCAAATAAAATTAAAATTGTTTTAAAAAGTAGTTCAAATAAACATAAGACATTATGTTTAGTAAAGAAATTCGAAAACCAGTCTAAAAATTAGAAACTAGTTTTATTGAAAAATTCTAATTTTACAATATAAAACATTTTACAACAGTAAAAAAACCGGAAAAAATTAAGCGTAGGAAACATGTTCATAGAAAAGCCAATTACAAAAAATCGTTACCAAGAATAACCATAACATTAACACGTGATGATTCGATTTGATAGCTACAAAACATTGTTGCCACATATAGTCAACAATCGATTCAACTTAAAGTGCACCATCAAATCTAGCTTCTTTCATTTCAAGAAATCATATAAACTTTAATAAACCGACGCAATAAAACAAGTTGCATGTTCGCAACCCTTTCAAATTACTGTAACGACTACATCCTCAATATACGTAAGTAAGAAAATTTAATCTAAAACAAAATCAAATATATTTCTGAAATACAATCTGACAATAAGAAGAGAAAATTTTTATTATTTGCGTTTTAGTGACAAGGGAGTAATAGTCGCGTGACTAAAATACAGATCGATGTTCGAGAAACCTACGTATTCCAGAGATACATTTAAACTCCCTACTATTTCAACAGTTAAGCATCGTGTTTAACCACTGGGGATTACCATAATTGCTGTTTTGCTGTCGGCTATTAACGCTAATCATTTCATTTTCCCTCCTAATAATTTCGCCATTTACATTTATTTTTTCTCAATCTGATTAATTCTTTTTGATAAGTTTATCAAGTATCAATTTGAAGAAACTTGAAAATTAAAAAAGTAATTAAATAAAACTGTTTATAAATGATAACGATAAAAATAAAAAGTTTAATAAGTTATTTTTACATTTTTTAAATATCTTATGAATTACATTGGATGGATAATTACTCTAATACTAGTGAACGGCAACTTAGCATTCGTTACAGGTTCTTATAATTTATTGTTTTTATTTATTACTTTATGCATGTTATGTTATATTTTATTATAAAGTGTGTATTTTGATAATTGCCCGGTGTTTGAATTTGCCGCATGTTGAACTGTCAACGAACCAACATTGTTTGATTATATAGTCCTCGCAATTTTACTTTCGATGCACGTCATTAACGTCAGTGACGTCGTTATTCAACCATGTTGTCGGTATTATCATGTAAACTTACTGTTTTCGTACATTCTTAATATTACATTGCGTATTACGTTTTCATTAAATGTTTCTACATTCGTAACAGTTGTACTACGCTTACGTTTTGAAGAGATCTAAGAACCTCGTTGTTAGCAACCGTTGTACATACAGAAATAACTATAGAATATATGTATGTATTACCACAATTTAAATATTAAGTAAAAGGGTACTTCTCGCACAGCATTTACTGATATCAACGGACCACCATTATCTCGTTCAAGCTCAAAATAGTACAGTTTTGTATCAAAAATAATTATAAAAAACAATGAGCACTTTGACATAAAAAACACAAATTTAATTTGACAGATGTCAACAACGCTGCAACTGTAGTAAGCACACCAACAACGTGATAAAACAAATTCCATAAGACAATTCAGTATTTATTTAATTTTTGCTATAAATATGGTGGTATGAATTTTACGTCATTAATGACGTGCATCGAAAGTTAAATTGCGAGGACTTTAGTAACTAGAATGACGAAATTCAAACACCGGACAATCATTAAAATACGCACAGTATCAAGTATACTTAGTAGAAATGAACCTTGAAATAAAATAGAATCGCAATACCCGCGACAATTTTATCTGTATTTATCAGATTGGGATAGTAGTACATATTATTATAGCATATTTATACAGTTGCTCACAGTGAAAATCGTACATCTTTACTTTAGAATATATTTTATTGAAACCTTTTGTATTAGAAATAAATGGCACAAAATATGAATAACTAACGTATTCCTAGAATCAAAATAATGAAATAATAACATATGAACCCAACAATTTATTAATTATACCTTCAAATTAAATAAAAATGTAAACTGCTGTGATGCATCTCACAATTAAAATTATACACTGCTAAAAATTACTTTACTGCTATTATCGAGCACAGCTTGTAATCAAGAGGCAGCGATTTAACTAAATTTTCAATATATACTCTTTTTTTTGCCAAATTCTAATTTTACCATCATAACATTCATAACCAAATATATCATATTTGAACTCGTCTGTAAAGATGTGATTGTGTTTTTTTCAAAACTCTCCTCATGGTTTCTGGGTTTATCTTTTTGGTCAGATATTTTTCGTTATTTACAGGTATTTTGGGTGCACTAATTCTTGGATCTGTGTTAACTTTTTGAATAACTCAGTTTTCGTCAGAATTACTTATCTTTTTTTTTGAACTAACTTTTGCCTTATTTACAATAGGATTTTCACTTTTATAACTTTTAATGTAGTATTGCACCGTGGAAAAACTAAGATTTATCATTTTTTGCAATATTACTATAAGATTTGCTATTTTTAAAATAATGAATCCCAAGTACACTAAATTAATTTTAACAAAGGACTTGTTGCAGAAATGATCTTTATTAATGTATATAAAAACAACGTCAATTTTAGAACGGACACTAAAAATCTCTGTACAGTATACAATAATTTAATTAAGAAAATAAAAAAATTAACATAAGAAAACAAAAAACTATTATGTACAAACTATTTAACTTATATTCTAAACTTAATTTACTTAACTACCTTACTTAATTAACTAAATGTGATATTCAAGTACTGTAGTTACGTCCTCTTTTAGTATTGAATTAATGAATAGGTTGTAGAATATTCTTCACTAGGAGGGGCAAATTAAACCACTTAAGATTTTTTTTTATAGCGACGTTTCGTGCAATCAAGCGTGCACTTCTTTAGGCCACTGAAATATATTGTGAGTAAGCTACACATTTCTTACTACATAACAAATAATACATTTTAGGTACAGTCGTGGTCATTGAAAATGGATCTATTCAGGTCAAAAAAAAAGAACGTGGTCACAGTCTAAGACAGAAAAGTACCGTGACCCTTATAATCTCTGAGGTAATAAACACCACCGTATCTATGATTTGTTATTTATAAAATTTTTACAATTTTAACAATGAATAAATAAAATATTTCTATTCTTTCTGTCACGAAGTATTAACTTTTAATAAATTTATAATTATAAAAAGTGCCCAAGATGTGATGTGAAAGAAAGAATAGAAATATTTCATTTATTCATTGTTAAAATTGTAAAAACTTTATAAATAACAAATCATAGATACTGTGGTGTTTATTACCTCAGAGATTATAAGGGTCACGGCACTTTTTTGTCTTACACTGTCACCACGTTCTTTTTTTTCTACCTGAATGAATCCATTTTCAATGACCACGACTGTACAAACAACGTAGAAACTTACACTAAAAGGTTAGAGTGGAAATGTCCTTAACTCCAAACGACATGAAAACTAATTACACAATATAAATTAACATGAATAATTGTTAAAATATTTCTAAAAAAGTCAAATAATTAAAATAGTGTAAATGAACAATTAACTGTGAATGACAAACAATTGACACGACATGTATAATCAAAAATTTTATTTACAATGCCAAGGTAATCAAAGAAGATAAGAACGAAAAATACCGCGAATTTAATAGATCTATCTAAAGCTAATAAGCAATCTTTGATATTAAATTGTTATAAACATTACTTAAATTGTTAGTGTCTGTATTGAAGTTAATGTTGTTTTTGTAAGCGTTGATGAATATCATCTCTGAAACTAATCGCTTTTTATAGTTACAATCGTTGTCTAAAATTTTGGGATTGTTGAAGTCAAAAATTATGTCCCGTATTGATATGATGTAACGCTAACGCAGTTTCACCCTTTTTATTATTACAATCATACATGTGATTATTGATCCGATTTTTTATTTTCTGTTTCGTTTGTCCTCTGTAACACGCTTGGCATCCCATACAATCTAGCTTGTACACTACATCATGTTTGTCAGTTATATTAGTTTTATCTTTAGTTCTACTGTACAGCATGTTATAGATAGTATTAGTGTTATAAGTTGTTATTTTAATATGATTGGTTTTTATAATCGGAATTATTCTTTTTGTTAGGTTTGGAACATTTATTATTTTCGTGTAAATAACGTTAGTGTTAGGGTTAGTATTAGGGTTAGTAATGGATGGGTTTATTGGTGGTGGAGTATTGTTATTATTAGTTGTGTTATTGTGTATGAGTATTCTGTTTATTATGTTATTAGGGTAGTTGTTTTTCCTTAATATGTTCTTTAATCAGTTAAGGTTTTTTGTAACGAACTGTGGACTGCTTAAACTTAATTTTTTATTTTTCATAGTCTTGATCGTATTAATCTTTTGATGGTGTGGGTGTTTCGAAAAGTAATTTAACGTTCTGTTAGAGGCTATGGGTTTAATATACCATTCACTAACTATACAACCCGTGTTAGTATCCTTACTAAGTCTAACATCTAAATACGGTAATGAACCTTTTTGTTCAACTTCATACGTGAATTTCAAATGTCGATTGTAACTATTAAAAGTGTTAAGGGTGTTATGAATTTCTGTTTCGGGTATACAAGCAACAATACCGGTGTATATGATAAATTGTTTTTTACATATTTAAGTAAGTCATGCATAGCAAGATTAGCCAATATAGGTGACGCAGGATTACCCATGGCAGTACCAAATTTTTGAGTATACATCTTGTCATCAAATGTAAAATAACTTGACTCAAAAAGAAATTCGATAATATAGACTACATCAACTAATTCTAAAGTTCTATGGCTCTTCAAATCATTCCAATATTTATTTATTAATTCAACAATAAGATCTTTAGTAATGTTAGTGAATAAATATGTAACATCAAACGATATGATTTTATAATTACTCGGTATAGTAATACTTTTGGTTTTTTCAATAAGTCCGTAGGAGTTCCTTATGTTATGATCAAATATGTAAGAAATGATGACAATGCTACAGTTATTATTCATAAAGACGAATACAAAGAAAAAATGTTGACTTTACTAAATGACGAAAACATCTATAAAAAGACTTATCTTCTTTGATTACCTTGACATTGCAAATAGAATTTTTGATTATACATGTCGTGTCAATTGTTTGTCATTCACAGTTAAATGTTTAAAACTTTCTCACAAAGGAGCCATGCCGTTTTTGATTTTCATTAAGTTTTTTTAAATTATAAATATATCATTTCTAGTTTAAATTTTCAGTAAATTTATTAGATCGTTAACTTAACAGACAATCGCTTATATTTCCTGCAATTTGAAAATCACTTGTTTATATAGTTATCGTTAAATCTCAATCGGTTTTAAACCAAAACATTTTTTATTTATCAAATTAGTTAAACAATAGATTAAACTTAGTGATTTAAATAATCGGATAATTATAATGCTCAAGGTAAAGTGTGGATAATATTATATTTTTTAAAAACCTGAAGCTTAGTAAACATTTTTATTTTATATAGCAATTTATTATCATAGAACTACATCTAAACGATCTGAACATTGCAGTAAAAAATCGGTAGATTCTAGATGTGTGCGTTTAGCTCAGAAGAGACAATAACGTGTCTAGATCTTGCGTTGTAGCCTACTTTACTTGTTAGCAGTTATAACCTAGATAAGAAATCTTAAGTTGCAATTAATCTGATTTGTTTCTATTTTTTTTTTCATAAAATTTAAATATTAATGGAAATTTTTAGTATTGAAATAAACATCTTATCTTATTAATGATTAGGATATTTGACTCAAAACGATAATTACTTGAGTTCCAAAAAACGAACCTGTTTTTTATCTTTGGTCTTTGCTGTTTTACATTTTGTATATTCTTTTTTCCTTTTATTTGATTTTTTAAATGTTGCATTTTAGGTATTATTATTATTTATTAGTCTACTGATTTCTTTTGCTGCGTTGTCTTTGAATGTTTTTTTGTTGTAATCTCATTGAATAGATTGAACGTTAAAATTATTTTTGCGTATACAAAATAATTGGGTATTGCAATCAAACACACAACTTAAGTAGAACAACTACAATGCAATGAAAATTAAAACAAAATAGAAAAAGCACAATCAAAAACATGTGTTACAATTCCTTTTTGTATCGCTGGTATATTTTTTAACTCGTGTTATGCGCCTCGTTAAAGCAAACTTACTCCTTACTCGCATTACAATTGTTGCCATTGCAACACTAGTTTTACAATATACTATTATTACATGATAAAATTTCTCATGAAATAACATTAAACCAAAGTATATGTAACACTTATGTTTAGGTGTACATAACAAATGTGCTACATAAATATACATAATCGCATATAATTTCAGTTAGTCAACCGACTGAAGTTGATGAATCTAAGTGACATACTACGATATTGTTTAAAAAGGTTAATGTATGAATTAGAGCAATTTGCAAACATATTAAATAATTTGTAAAAAAACCTAATTTATGAGATCCATAATTATTAAATGATATATACAATAAAACAAAATAAACAAGGTATTCATGATTTACATCTGAAGTTATTTAATTAAAAAGGTATCATTTGTTTAGTAACAGTTCTATTTGGCAAGATTTCAAAATAATATTTTTTTTTATAGAAACATAATACTTAAATTAAATTCACCTTAATACACAAAAAAAGCTTGGAACTCTACCGCAATATTGAATAAATTAAAATTGAGAATTATCAAGCCATGTACTTAGTTTGGCTGGAAACGTAAAAACTTAGCTTAGGCCTAAAAGTCAAACTTTTTAAAAATAAAAGCTTGACTTGGCCTGATGTTTGTGAATACAGGCTTGGCTCGGTTTTCAAGCTTTTCCAAGCTTTGTCAAACTTTCAAGTCTTTTCAAAGTTTTTCTTGCTCTTTCCGTAAAAGTAATATATGGTCTTGAAATACGTACCACGCAGGTGTTACAACTCACTGTCACAATATAAACAATTACCCAACTAATAACCTAGGTTACCTCATAACTTGGAACTGAAGTGAATGGACAACGCCGGATCTAGTATACCAAATCAGATGCGATGCATGTCGCCGTCAAAATATATGACATTGTTTTACTTATCGAGTATTTAACTATTGAATACAAAAAATCAGAACTAGTTTAAGCGATGTGGCAAACAGGATTGTTTCTATAATTTTGAATATACGTACAAACGTGTGTATAATCCCTGTTTATTTATAGCCTTTTCAATAAAGTTTAAAGACTTTTCGCATCAGCAAACTTAAAAGAATACATTTGTATTAGAAACTAAATTTAAATAAAGTGTGTTACCAATGTTTTGTACGTGACAGTGATAAAAAATTAATAAATAGTCAAGTTTATAGTTACATTTACTTAATTATCTAATAATTAATTTAATAATAAGAAATAAAGTCCCTACATCACTACCTACTGATGTAAGAAGTAACATACCGACTATTATATGAGAAAGACGTAAACTATGTGTAAAACAAAGAAGGAAGATCGATTGCATGCGTTCACTGGGAGAAATCTGTAATCACTAGTTATGAATAATATGTTCATAAATTACACATTTAATAAAATTTATAAAATATGAATTATATTATGATGTTATGTGTAATACGCATACAACATTCCTAGGAGTGCAGTTTGTATGTGTTAGGTATATTAATGTATTATGAATATGGTTTATGAATGTAATCAAGTTATGAATTGTTTTCATATTTTACATGTTATCATTATTGTTATGTATCACTATTTATTTATCGTCATTACATTACATCAACTTAAAAAAACTATTACAAAACACGAAATAATCTTAATTGAACGTGGTGACCATCTTGAAAACATTGTTATTATTTTATCAAGTGCAATGTTGCCAAATCAAATACATCACACCCCTTCCTTGCAAGTCTAAACTATCTTACAATATTATAAATCTAACCTGACTGGAGCTTTAATATGTCTTTTAGGTCTTTCACTTACAGTTACACTTTATTTATCACTGTAGGTTGCTTATCTATGTTAACACATGTATAATGCCTGTCAAAATTAACTTCAGCCTTATCCTTAACATCACTTACATTTGGTGCTGATAGGATCTGATTTAAATGCCTTCTCCAGACAATCTCTGAATCTTGAAGTTGACACAAATAAACTCGTGGCCCCAACACTTTCAAAATTGCTGCTTTTGACTAACTTTTTTTATTCAATGTCCTATAATCTCGGCATAGTACCTTGTCACCAACCTGATATGACAACTCTCTACCTCTGCCTTCCCTTTTAAGCTCCTCTTTATCTTTTATATAACTGGGTTTAACTTTGTCAAACCGGGTTTTTAAAAGTCGAACGAACATCAGCATCTATGGACTCTTTCCCGTTGTGCAATAACGAGCCAAAACCGTGTTTATTGAATAGTCCTTATTTACCTCATCATTAAATGCTTTCAAAAGCCCTACTTTCACTGATTTGACCCCGTTCATCGCAACTCCATTACTAGCTGGATGGTAAGGGGCGATTTGGAACAGAAGGCTTGAAACTCTTTTGATATAAAAGCTAGCTCATTGTCAGACACTATTTGATTTGGTATGCCATATCGACAAAAAAATAATCTTAATGCGTCTATTGTTTCTTTGGAAGAAATAGATCTCATTTCTATAATCTCAGGCCAACGACTGTAAGAATCGATTAACGCCAAAAAGAATTTATTATTAATTGGTCCAAAAAAATCAATGTGATCGCGATCAATGAGTTGCAGCATTATAGGGGATAACTACTGCTTTAGGAGATTCAGATCTTGCTTTATTGCAAGAATCGCACCCTTTTACTAATGTTTCTATGTCCTGGTCAATTCCAGGCCACCAAAAAAACGAACGAGCCGAACTCTTCATCTTAACAATACCTGGATGAGCTGTATGCAACTCTTTCAAAGTTTGTTTACAAAATTTAACTGGAATCAATACTCTATGACCACGCATTATAATCCCTTTCTCAATTCCCAATTCCGACTTCCGGGCAAAATAAGATTTAAGTAAGTCATAATTTGGATAATCTAAAGGTAAGTATTTTGGAAAACCTTCTTTAACATAGATATATAACTGTTTCAGGACGTCATCGTTTTGTATTTCTGACTTAATATCGTTTGCATTAATTGGAATTTTGCAGTTATCAGTAACAAAATTCAAGTATGAATACGATTCAAGAACTGGACGAACATAATTTAATGGTAAGCGTGATAAGCAGTCTGTCGCAAAATTTTGTGAACCTTTTATATAATGAATTTTGTAATTAAAACTATTTAAAAAAACAAACCATCTTTGTAACCTACTCGCAGTCATAACAGATATTCCTTTTTTATTGCCGAAAATATAGGTAAGTGGTTTATGATTGGTCTCTAAAATAAATTCTCTACCCCAACGTGGGGCGCAATTTTATAACGAATAAAATCTTTTAACTTACTTTAACCATTTTATAACGTCAAAAACTTAACGAATAATCGTAATTAAAATAATAATAAATAAATAACTAATAATACCCCGTCCTGAACATAATTAGAAATAAGACTCATCGCTCTAATATTTGTGTGTTGTTTATATTAAATAAATTTATAGAGCTAGCCCGGTGCATTATTAGTTATTTATTTATTATTATTTTAATTACGATTATTCGTTAAGTTTTTGACGTTATAAAATGGTTAAAGTAAGTTAAAAGATTTTATTCGTTATAAAATGGCGCCCCACGTTGGGCGCCATTTTATAACGACAAAAAAATCTTTTACTAACTTTAAATACTTAAAGATGTCATTTTCGTAACATAATCATAATTAAAATAATAATAATGCAAATGCACCGGACTAGCTCTTACGACTTTATTAAATATAAACACACATAAACATTAGATTAGAGCAATGAGTCTTGTTCAAATTATATTCAGGACGGGGTATTCTACTCGTACACTCATATTTACAATTCTAATTTGACGTTTAATTTAAATATAATCTGAAACATAATTTGGACGCCACAATATTTTTTATATTAAATTTATAACAAGTAAATATTGAAACCAAAAACGAACATATAAACAAATCTTAAAACTAACACTTAATTAAGTTATCTACATACGTGTAATTGAAGGTTAGGTTATCTCTTGTTGTTTGTACTAACATTCAACGCATGGGCATGGTCTCACGTGACTTACTTGAACTACGCGTTCTTATCTGATTTATGCAACATTACGAAATTCTTGAAATGCCAAATGAACTTCCATATTTTCCGTAATTATTCTGATTTGATCTAATAACCGTACAGATCCTTTAACCAGAACATCGTAAACGTATCGTATGATAATTTTCAATCGAAACATCCAAATCAGATTCCATCAGACGTAACCATGAATAATTATCGATTTTCACACATGAAAATCCTAATTCATAACGGAAATTTTTCGTAAAAGCGACGTTGTGACTAACATCAAACGTGCTGCGTACACCATAATTTCATATCGCATTTCATACCTCAAATTCGTAAATAGGCGTACGTATCCAAACCAAATTTTCATAACCATAAACGTATAGAGGGAACGTACGTATCAGAAATTTTCCATAATCATATCATACATAAATCGTACATTCGTATTCAAAAAACGTAACGTAAAACCATCGAAATTATACGTATCCAAACAAATCAAATCGAACGTATCCACCAGCGTATAAAAAAAACTAAAACGCAAAATCAAAAGTTACACACCACGTGTAAGAACAAAGAAATCACTGACCCCTTTTAGATTACGGGTTTCTTTAAACAAACGAAAGCGTAGAATTTTAAACGAACGAAAGCGGATGGTATTGCATACAACTAAAGCAGAATTCCACCGTACAAATTTAACATGTGGACATTTTCTGCACGCTGTGCAGGACAAACACGTCCTCACGCCATGACGAACGCCCCAAGATGGTTGACGACTTAAGAAGAAGGACTTATAACGCATGTGCAGCGCGTAAAAATGCATTGCGCAAAAGGATTTATATTAACAGTGAACGCAAAAATGTTAAATAAAAGCAGACGTAATCAAACGAAAAAACGTGCACGTTACACTCGCTACTCAGTCAAAAAAAAAAAACAAAAAAATGAGTAATTGTCGGAGAAGAACTTGAAATCGGAGACGGATGTATCAATAAGACTAACTTCACAAGTATCGGAATCATACGAAACAATCGGAACAAAATCTTTCGAACCATACACGCAACAAACATTCTCAAACATCAAATCATAGTGCGCACCTTTCAAAATCAAAAACATACTAAGTGAGTCCTAAAGATATCGTAAGAAAAGAATATAACATAACAGATGATCGAATACCAACTTTCCAAAAATATTTATCGTAAAGAAATTTTCGAAACGTAGCGAATAACAAAATAATTCATATAAACTATTAACCTTCAATACACTAAAACATAACTGTATAAATAAAAATGAAATTAATTTAAGATCACTATAGTCTGACATATTTGATTATAGGCAATTTAAGAAGAGGGAACTTCTGAGCTTCACGGGATCCACTCATAATGTTGTACACCCACAACCAAAACACTACCTAAAAATGCAAATAGGCAAACACAAACAATCGTTAAACCTTACATAACATATTAGCATAGTACAATACACGAAACAAAATTCATAAAAACATAAACAAATCATATCATATAAAACATAATTCATATAACATCAAATACAAAAAATCAAATCAAAATTTTTTAGTACGGTAGAATTTTCTCTAGCCCCACGTTGGGCGCCATTTTATAACGAATAAAATCTTTTAACTTACTTTAACCATTTTATAACGTCAAAAACTTAACGAATAATCGTAATTAAAATAATAATAAATAAATAACTAATAATGCACCGGGCTAGCTCTATAAATTTATTTAATATAAACAACACACAAATATTAGAGCGATGAGTCTTATTTCTAATTATGTTTATGTTACGAAAATGACATCTTTAAGTATTTAAAGTTAGTAAAAGATTTTTTTGTCGTTATAACGTGTAAACGACATTTTTTTATAAATTAAAAAGAAATATTAATTATTGAGTAGTAGTAAATTAGAAACTCAGCAAACCAGTGGCGGCTCGGGGTGGTTCACATTGGGGGTGCATAATTTCAAAATTAAAAAGTATACCTAATACATTTTTCTTATAAATATCCAATTTGAATTTTCTTATAACGTCTTTACCTTTAACAGATTGTTTATTTTCTAAACATAATTGAGGCATCGGCCGTTTAAGATTTTTTACTGCAATTTTTTCATCATACGTTAATCGCGAAAACGCATTATCCACTAAACTAGCGACAGAATTCATTGTATTTGCCTTCCGAGTACCATGAGCAAACTAAATACTTGCTCAATCGCTATGTATATTGCAGCATTGAAAACGAGCAAAATACAAGTATCCCCACCTCCAATGTAATTTTAAACGCTGTATTGAGCAACTGTCAGGTTTTGCTCCTCGATTCGCTTCACTCTTCAGTAGACCATCGCATGTTGTTACTGTTGTCACGCGCGGTCCGCAAACCATGAATACGTAATAATTAAACCAAAGAATAAATACTTTAGTGTATTTATTCTTTGATTAAACACTTCCACAGTTAGCCGTCGCTTTGTTTGTTTTGTTTAAAATTCCAGGGGGTGCAATTGCTCACTTGCTCTCATTAAAAAGCCGCCACTGTGAGCAAACATTTTTTTATTTTGTTGCCAACAACCTACCGTTGTTTTACAGAAAATAAACATGGTTAGCTTCAGAGCTGGGCAAGTTACTTTGTAAAAGTAGTTAACTGCTAACTAAAGTTACTACTTTTAAAAGAAGTGTAAGTTACTAACTACCGTAAATCGAAAAGTAGTTAGGTTACTAACTACTCAATAGTTGTATTCTAAAATATAAGTTATTTTTTTCAACTACTTGTAGAAAAAGTAGTTCTGTTATACCACTTTCAATCATATAAACTTAAGTACCTATAGACACTGAATTATTATTACATTAAAGAAGACACAGCAAATCACGCTCACACACAAAAACAGTAAAACAATTTTAACGTAGGTACTATTATTCTATTATCATGTATATCTATTTTTATACAAATTCTCAAAAAAAAAATTAATAAAATAAACTTTAAAAAACAGAACTTAAAAGTAATAAACTAATTGTGGTATTTGATATTCATTTCCTTTTCATAAAACTAACTTTTTAAAAGAGCATTAGCCAATGCATTGCTTTTGAGCGAATTTATGAGTGGAAAACAAAAATAATCGTTCGACAGTAGCTGATGAAGGTAAAATTGTACTATATCTAATGAATATTTTTTTAATAATCCTATAATAATCTGTCCTAGATATATGGATTTTGTTACGCTTAGATCAGTGGCAATTAACATTTCGAAACAAATTAGGTTTGCTGCATTTATAAATTTTTTTTGAATAGTCTTTACACCCATGTTACATTATCTTGGTATAGTTATTGTACTGAATGTTTACTTTACACTTTATCTTTGACACGTTTTAATCTGCAAAACTGCAAGGCAAGCTGAATAATTGTATCCATTGCATCTAATTGAAGCCGTTAATAAAGTAGTTTAATTACTAGTAAAGTAGTTAAGCTATTAACAAAGTAGTTTAACTATTTTTGTAGTTAAAAAAGGGTAGCTAACTACTTTTTAAATACGATTACACGAAAAAAGTAATTTATCCCAACTACAGTTACATTATTAAATTAAAGTAACTTGAATATGTAGAATACAACTAACGTCAACAATAAAGCAGTTAGATTAGTAGCTTAACTACTTTGTAGTTAACTACTGCCCAGCTCTGGCTAGCTTGGGTACATTATGGTTAAATATCAATACTTGAAACGTTTCTCATTTGTTTATTTTTAAACTGAAAGTAGTCGTGCAAAAACATTTCTTATTCAAATCTTTATGTATTCTTAAAATATTCAAAAACATATAGGATGTTTCATTAAAAAAAATAGTATTTCTAAGAATATTGCTAAAACTCGATGTTCAATTTTTTTTGTTTTTTTTTTGATTACACTGTCATAAACTTTGCTAATCTAACCCAATTTGTAGTTTTAATAAAAGAAAGATAGCAATAGTAACAGATAATTGTGGACACGTTGTTTGCAATATAAATAAGTCTATAATTATAATTTTAAAGTAAAGCCATTGTTTACAAGATTTTGAACTACTTTTATATATTTGTTTGTATTGTGTCCGTTATGGTGAAATAATTAAATACTTCCAATTGTACAGTTTATGCAAGGATTGAAAATAGTAGCTTTCGCCTACGCATAGGTCCTATACCTTAGAAGTAGGTAAATTTAAAAAATAATTTAATATGTATATTATTAACTTATGCATACATGTGTATACATATTGATCACAAAAACCTACACAAATAATCGAAAATGGCGATAGTGGCATTTTCAGAAAATTTTGACATTCTGAAAACTTGACTACAAGGTCTAGATTTTTTTAATAGTACGTGTGAAATCGTCAAAAATGTTTTTAATTTTTTTTTTAAATATCAAATTAATTAGAAATCCGTTTGAACACTTATTACTTATTTGTTTTATTTTTGCTACCTTTAGTAAAATTTTAATTACTGTTTAGAATTTAACTTCAATGAAATAATTTTTTCACAATTTGCTTTTTTTCTGCAATACCATTTTTGATTTCTCGCGTTATTTGACAATCTGAAGTTTTTAATATGTTAGAACACATTTTTTAAGTTGTCAAGATTGCCGAAGAATGCCAATACACATATGTAATATTTCGATTCTTCAAGTAGACTTTTGTAATTAATTTTGTTTTCAACGTTCTACAGTTAACAGTTTATTTATAAGGTATACTTTTTATATCATAAACAAGGTTTCACTGGGAAAAATTAAAATTTTCTAACCCCGTAGTATAAATTTTGATCACTTTCTATCCATTTACATTTTCTAATACACATACTTTTTATTTCTAGATTTGCGTCGCTATAGTTTAACTAAAGTACTGCAAAGAGTAGTAAAACCTAAAGGCCGTAAGAAAATAGACAATAAGGTATGGAAGGTTAGCATTGGAGATACATATAAGTGTTTCAGTTCTGAAGTGAGAAGAGTGGCAGATAGGGGTACTGTTATAAACAAAAAAAAAATAATTTTGCATCAAAAACAAAATTATCTTACACTATTTCTAATAGTAGTAGATCGTGAGGGTGACGATAATCTAGTTTGCTTTGGTAGCAGATAATATTACGCATTTATACAATAATTTTCTATAAACTTTGATTCTTACTTTAAAATAATGGATTTGATAAACGTTGCTGCCTATATAATAAGTAAACCTATTGCAAAAATTATTTGTATTAATGTTCTTCAGTTTCAATATGTAAAACCGTTTTTGACTGCAATAGAAGAAAAGGTTTGTGGTTAATAGTAACATATAAAATTATTTTTTTTAACTGTTGCTCAAGTTTTGTTTCAGTTTTGTTTATATTATTTACGTTTTAATTGTTTGAATAATGTTTTATTTGTTATAATAATATATATATTATTATATAATACTATTATTTGTTATTAGTTATGTATTAGTACTAAAAAAATATTTTATGTATTTATTCTTGTATTATGTGTTATGTGTGTTTAAATTATTTAGTTGTAGAAGTATTAAAATTGTGTAATCATCGTAAAAAAAAAATAAACATTTTTTGAAACTCGCAATATATGTTTTACTATTTTATGAAGTATATATGAGAATTATCTTGTGATTATTTCGTATCAGAAGAGTAAAATGAGCTCCGAAATTATGATTAATATTCATAATTATTAATCCACTATTCTGAATATCTTTTAATAAACAATACCTTATTTATCACATATTATGATTGGCTGCTTATAAAGGTTATTCTTTATATAATTACAGCTTATGAATATTAATCATAAATATGTGATTATTAAGCTTACATAATGAAAATCATAAGAGATGTTACTTAAATCACATATTATGATTACCTGGTTAAAATGTTATTCTTAATATGATCATTGTGAGTATTATTCATAAAAATATGATTAGTGCGTATATATAATGAAATCGTTTACTTCATAAGTTATGCATTATAATCATTATAGATGCCAACATGACTACTCACAAATTATACCGATGGTTTATAAATTTATAAATAGCTAGTAGTAGTTGCTAAGTTGTGCGTCTTACGAATTATACCTGAAAACCTTTCTCTCCGTGTTGGGAATAAAGTTACTCAATTGACTTCAATCAAGTTGACGTTTTGTCAAACACGAATTGCTGTCATTTTTGCTTTGTTTTGTATCTTTGGTTATTATTATTATTATTATAATTATTATTTTTATTATTGTTTTGCGTTATTTTATTTCAAACTGTTCTTTGAGATGGTGGTTAATTTATTTGCATACTTTAAACAAGAAAAATGGGAGTCCTTTGATTCCATTAACGTCTGTTTAAGAGGTAAACTAAAGAAAGAAACGATTAACTAGCATTACAAGATATTATTTACAGATAGTTGCAGCTGCATTCAGAGCTGGGCAGTAGTTAACTACAAAGTAGTTAAGCTACTAATCTAACTACTTTATTGTTGACGATAGTTGTATTCTATATATTCAAGTTACTTTAATTTAATGATGTAACTGTATGGAATAAATTACTTTTTTCGTGTAATCGTATTTAAAAAGTAGTTAGCTACTCTATTTTAACTACAAAAATAGTTAAACTACTTGTTAATACCTTAACTACTTTACTAATAATTAAACTACTTTATTAGCGGCTTCAATTACATGCAATGGCTACAAGTATTCAGCTTGAATTGCAGTTTCGCAGGTTAAAACGTGTCCTTCAAGTGATGAACGGTAACGCAGAAGTAAACATGAATGTAAAGACTATTCAAAAAATTTTTATAAATGCAGCAAACCTAATTTGTTTTAAAATGTTAAATGCCACTGATCTAAACGTAAACAAAGTATTCCTTCAACAAAATGAAGATTTTTTTGATTTTGATGAACCTGGTTTGTCTAAAAAGTTAAACACTTCTTCTGATACTGAGATTAAACATGCTCACAAAACCAGAAGAATAGAACTAGAATTGTTAAAACACCTGGAAGATAACAGAATTCATATATCTATGTCAGAACATTATTTAAAAAATCTTTGCTGCTGTCGAGCGATTATTTTCGTTTTTCACTCATAAATTCGCTCAAAAGAAATGCATTGGCTGATGCTCTTTTTGAAAAGTTACTTTTATGAAAATGAAATGGATATTGAATACCAGAATAAGTTTATTACTTTAAGTTCTGTTTTTAAAGGCTTGTTTTATTTATTTTTTTTGAGAATTTGTAATAAAATAGATATACATGATAATAGAATAAGAGTACTTACGTTAAAATTGTTTTACTGTTTTCGTGTGAGCGTGATTGATTTACTTTGTCTTCTTTAATGTAATAATAATTCAGTATCTATAGGTACTTATTTTTATATGACTGAAAGTGGTATAAGATAAATCGTCTCAGAACTACTTTTTCTACAAGTAGTTGAAAAAAAAACTTATATTTTAGAATACAACTGTTGAGTAGTTAGTAACCTAACTACTTTTCGATTTACGGTAGTTAGTAGTTAGTAACTTACACTACTTTTAAAAACTAGTAACTTTAGTTAGTAGTTAACTACTTTTACAAAGTAACTTGCCCAGCTCTGGCTGCATTGAGCATAAGCTTAGCTTCTGTCAAACGTATAAAATCTGAACACACATCGAATCCGGTGTTATCAAGTTCTGGAAAGAAAAAGCCACGAAAGAAGTCAAACACTGTAGACTTGCCAAAATCTTTAAAAATGACTACAAAAAACCCATTGTATACGCTGTACGCAAACAGTAAGTTCTGATGAAGACAGTCTTCATGATCTTTCTAAAAATAACTTTTTCTAGAACAACATGTGACTGTGAATTCGTTAAACAGCGAACTAAAACATAAACATGTTTTGTTAAGTGATCGTACTTTAAATAGAACTCTGCATAAAATTGGCTTTAAATTCAAGAAAGACGATCAGGGTAGATCCCTAATTGTACATAAAAAATCTAAACTCAGAATTTCCACGTGAAGTAGATTTTATGGATGAAACTTGGATATTTGCTAAAGAAAGTATAAGTAGATCGTGGCATGATGGTAACTTTAAAAATGTACGTAAACCTGAACGCTACGATAGAAAACAATTTATGGTCGTACATGATAGTACAAAATCTGGATTTGTAAAAAATGCTTCGTCAAGTTGGAACAAATCGATTTAATTTCTTGGCTAAACAAAAATAATATTTAGTACAACAACAACAACAACTTGTTAAATTACTTGCCATAGTTAAACAGCACAGGAAAAAAAATGTAAAGTGAACAAACGGTTACAACAACACGGTCATGAAGTGCTACGACTACCACTCTATCATTGTGAATTTAATGCAGTCGAATTGGTATGAACTCATGCAAAGTCATATTACAATAAACACATTGGTAAGGACGGATATAGAGACGAAAAAGTAATTTTAATGTGGAACGAAGCACTACAACAGTGTACTTCTGAAGTATGGCAAAAGTGCGTGATTCATACAGAAAAACTAATACAAGACTGGTACAACCGAGAAAAGTTACTAGACATTAAAATGGAACTTTAATAAATAATGTTAGTTTAAATGATTCAAGTTCATCGAAATCCTCAGATAGTGATAATTAAAACAAATTAAGTTTATAGCGTCTTTGAAAATGATTTTTTTTCTAATACTAATTTTACTTAAGATGTTGCACATTTTGTTGTTTTGTGTTTTTTTGAAAACGCCAAAGTTTGTTAAGGATCAGATCAGTTCAAATGTAATTAAAGTTTGGTTCAGATGAGTTGAGTGTTAAAACGAACACTATTGTTAGTATACAGCGGGTTTCTGATAAACGACTAGTTAGGCTTAAGGAAAATTTTTCTTGTGGCTTTAAACAAAAATGTTTAGTCTCAAATGCTTAATTTTTAAGATATTTGCAATTAAAGTTTTCAGACCAGTAATGTCTATTTAAATAAGTGGAAATTGACTGTTGATTTTAGGTATGCCATAAATGCTGTAAAAGTGTATTTTAAAACGTCTTGTATTGTGTTAATTAATAATTGTTTATTTTAATTTTCCATCTACAAAATAAATTGTTAATAAAATAATTACAGCAGATACCGATCTTTATTGTTTCGTATTGACACTGACCAGTGCCGAATTAACACATGTAGAGGCTCTTTTAATTCGTCAAAACCTTAAGACTCACTTTGCAATTTGTAAATTATATCCTAATGAGTTTTCATCAACAAAAACTTAATAAACGAATTTTGTTAAACAAAACAAAAATTGATAAACAATGTACTTGACTTATTGGATAATCCGGGACGCCACTCACTTAACTTAACAGAATGTACTTGGTGATTACGTTTATCTGCAGTTGTAACCAAACCAAGACTTCAGCTAAATAAACAAAAATATGTAGTTGCAATGTAGTAGTATACATTCTAAATTAAGTTTTTTGGAACTCGCTTAATTTTTGTTTCGATTTCTTTAGTTGATGTGATTTGTGTAAATTGTCTTTGATAAACTTTATTTTGGGTTGGTGTGTGCAAAAACTTAAACATACTGAAAGTGTGATTTTTACCTACGAAGAACGCAAACGAGAAAGACCACTTTATGTACAACAGTGGAAGAACAAGCATTATTTTTATTGATACTATAATTTTATCTTCTAAATTAACAACTGCCTAGTAAGATACACGTTGTATACAACACTAGTTTACAGAGCTTTCGTGAGAAAGAGCTTACAGCTATAAATTTTACATCAAAATAATATTATTTTAAGATTCTGAAAGAATTTAAAACTCAATAAACTCATTAGTATCTATAATAGTTTTTGATTCTTTTTGTTATTGTGTACCTATCACACTTTTTTCATCATTGCAAGCAAATAAAATATATACGCCCAAAATGGTTAAATTGTAGGTAGATATGTAATCTACCCTTAAAACATATTTTATAGCTTGTCACCAATACTAATTCAACCAACTTATAGTAAAAATAAGTCTAGAAACTATCACAAAAACCCAATAATATTAGGTTTATTTGTCAATATTGGCAAAACAACTAAACCAAAAAAGTAAGAAAGATGTTTGTACACATAAGTCAAAAATGGTACAAACTATAGATTAACATAAACCTATAAATGTTAGTAAAAACGAAAAATTAATGCAATTTGACAAACAAGTTTTTGACGGTTCTCAACTTTTATTTATTGTTATTGCTCAAATGTTAAACGTATTGTAACGTTTATTAAATCTAATTAATTTATTTATACTAAAAATATGTACACGTTGAAACTAACCGAAACTAAGGATATTTAATAAAAACACTTACACTAATTTATATCGCACCACCACTCACACGAAGATAAAGTCCGCGGATAACTTCACACACTTGTTTAACACTTATTGTTTGTTTACACTACAGTCACGTACAAGGTTATACTTCGTAGATTTATCTCACACGCGTTAATCACTTATTTATTTAAACTTGAATAATCTTCTTAACATAAATCATAAATAACTTACCTCTGATTTGTTTGTGCCGCATTTGTACATTATGGAAATCCTTCTCAAATGTTCCATATCTTTCGGTAGACGTTCTGGAAATGTACAAAAACTTCGAGAAGGTTCTCGAAGTTGAGAACGTTTCAGTATCAAAAATTTTAAAAAAAATTTAGGTTACATTGTTTCAATATATAATAGTCAACATTGTTAATTTTTAGCTTAGTCACACAAAGGCCCGGTTGCAGAAAGCATTGTGAGCAATGTAATTAATCAAGTCTAAGTACAGTCTTTTTGCGAAGTAATAACATTCTGTTGAACTTTCATTGTTTATTATTTTTGAAATGAATATACACAACGTTTCGATTGCTGTGGTATCTGCAATCGTCATCAGGTGAATACTAACAAACTTAGAAACTACTGGAGCTTATATACTAAAGACATGTTCGATGAAGCGTTCAAGCGTACAAAATCAATTTAGCGTAACAGATTAATTAATTAACAAAATTACTTAGTAAAGTTTAAGTTGTTTTAGAGGTTCGATAATTGGTTTCCATATGTTGCTTATCTCGACACTTGGCTGGCTGAAAATTTCTTTGTTGTTGTTGATGAATGCCGCTTCTTTAAATTTCCGTTTGTACCAATGTTCCTCCCTGTGTATGATTTTTGCTTCCAACCATTTCATTCGATGTTGGTTATCCCACGAATGTTGCGCGATGCCGGACTTAGAAGTCTCTCCTCTCTGTGTGTGCGTCTGATGTTCTTTCAGTCTGATGTCAAGTGGTCTTTTGGTTTCCCCCACGTATGATTTGCCACATTCACATGGAACTTGGTAAATACAGTTTTGGGAATCTCGACTTGTTTGTGGCTTTGTATTGGAAACTATACTCCTAATGGTGGTCGATGATTTGAACACTGTATTTATGTTGTAGCTTTTCCCTATACGTTTTATTGATTCTGATAAACCTTTGACATATGGGATGCTCAGCAGTGAACTGGGCAGTTCTTCTGTTTTAGGTTGTCCCATGGTGTTTAATTGCTTTTTCCGTAAAAGTTCAGAATGTTATTACTTCGCATCAAGCAACATTGTTTAATACATTCAAACAAACAGTCTTTTTGACTGCACGTGTATTATTATAAATTTATTCCGACAAACAACATTTTATGTTACAATAAAACTTATCAAACATCATAATAATCAAATTATTCATATGTATGTATTTCATTTTTAGATGTTTTGGAATTATTATACACACCACTGGATTTTAAGTTCAACCTATTCATAAGTAATTTCTTTTGAAGATAAAACTAATGATCTTGAGTTTCATATCATTTAATACTCCTTTTACAATGTGGTTCACTATGATTATCAAATGTGTGGTTTTCAATACATATTATTGCGATAAGTACGTTAAATCGCTAACAAAGATGTTGGTACTACATTAGATGCGCGAAAAATGATTTACGTTCCCCATTTTACGTCTTGGTCTTAATTTTTTCAAAGTAATAAAAACATTTACTTGCTTTAATGTTTTTTAGCAGTAAGTTTATTAGAAAAAAAGTATGCTTTGGTATACCTAGATGAAGTTTGGTATTGTTTTTAATATTGTGTATTGATACTTTACGTGCTAATTTTTGTAATATTTTTTTTATTAGTACTGAATCGCGTGAATATAAACTGTGGTTTAAGAAATCTTGACTACAATTAGACGTAGAAGAATGATTTGAACATTTGTTTTTTGATGTAAAATTAATTTAGATAGGTAAAATAGCAGCAGTGGACGTACAAAGTAGTATTGTGAGCTTCAGCAATTTACATTGTATATGTGTACTACAAAACTTGAACCTGTGTTGTATTCCAACATCTCCGCTCAACATTACCAAGATCGAACAATGGCTGCCAAAGATATTTTGACACTTCGACGTAAGTGAATTATCGTCAAATTATTAGTTTAGTAAATTAAATTATTATACTTACAGATAGCAAAAATGTAGAAATAACCGTAAGATACTAATCGAATCTACTGCATTTTGCATTAAAAAAATTTCATATTAAAAGCCAATAATAAAATATTAACAAAACTTATTCGTTATACGGATGAAACCTACATCCACAACACACATTAGCGGCGGCTAGTTTATAAGAGCTTTAGGGCGCGAGTTTCCCAGACGTCCATTAAAACAAAAAAACAGTACCAATTATTGTGTATTAAGGGCGGTATTCATAGTCGTGTCTTAGGTAAAGCTTAAGATCATCTTACGCAAGACGATCTTAAATGTTTAAGATCGCCTTAAGACGGTATGTTTGCATAGTCAAAATTTAAGATAATCTTACTAAAGAAGTTGCTTCAAAGCGTTGTCTTATTTTATTTAAGATCGTCTTACCTAAGACGATCTTAAGCTACAGCTTCGTCTAGTTTCGGAATATTTGTTATGTAATTACCAATCAAATTTGTGTGTCGTTTAAAATTTTATAGTCCGCGCTACTTTTTGTTACGGCAAATGCCGATTCCTACCCGACGACTAAGAAACAAAGATAACAATTAGCGGGTTGCACATATTAAATTTTTTTAAAAAAATCAGGATTGAAGTAACTAATTCAACATAAACAAGAAATGTTTATTTCAAATATACTATGATTTCGAACTGCGAGAGACGGAAGCTAAAGCTAAATTAGATAAAATAAAATTAAAAAAACATAAGAAATTCTAATATAAAAAACGTTTATCGTGTTTTTTCTCCTCTTTATTACTAAATTATTAGTTTCGTTTTAAAAAAATCAAACTTGTGTTTTTTTTTGTATTTAATTATATTTTAAAATCCATGACATAATTACTTGAACATTAAGAGAAAAATATCCTTTTCTATTCCTAACATTTCTTCAGTATTTTAAAACCTGGAATATCCACATTTTGCTCAACAACAATGTCGTACAATCTCACTTCCATGATATGGTTAAAATTTACTTATCAAACACGTTTAAGTCTAAGTTGTAGTTGACTTAAATAATGACAATGACTTAAGTAAAAATGTGTGGTTAGGCACCCTAATAAGACGATCTTATTAGCACTATGAATACATGTATTGTTAAGACAGAGCTTATTTCAAATAAGTATCGACTATGAATGTAGAAAAAATAAGTTTATCTTAGGTAAGGCGACATATTAAGATCGTCTCAAGCATTTGCTTATGTGACGTCTTATAAAACTAATCATCACTTTAAGCAAATGCTCAAGACAATCTTATATTTAAGACACGACTATGAATACCGCCCTTAAAACATTTGAACATATTTATAGGATATATCTACTTTGTATTACTCTAAAACATTAATTTAATATGGTTGTCATTCAAAGCAACGTATATTAACTATGTATTTCTTTACGTTTGCTCTACAATTATTGGAACTCATGCCTGTATATGTAGCAAGTATTGTAATGTGACGTCTCGATCCCCACTATGGAATTTTCATATGCAATTTTAACGTACAAAAAACCTCGCGTTTGCAGCCCGCAATGGTTTCAATCGTGGTTTTAATCTTCCAATTCAGTAATCTGTGTCAGTAATCATAAAGCTGTAGCATTTGTATGACGTGTTTTAAGTGAAATAGTATATTTAAATGAATTTGTAAAGCTGTCGTTAAAAGAAAAGGTTGAAATAAAATCTCTGAGAAGACTATAAAAATACCACATTACAGTTTTATCGAAAAGAAATAATAATATGAAGTTAATCGTAACATATCTATTGAATTATACTAAATGTAACTAGTATTTTTAAACGTCCATACATATTCAAATAATATTATTTTGCGTTTATTGTTAATCAGTAATGAGTGTTCGAAAAAATCGTTTCTTTAGTAGCTTTATTAATACCGAATTTTAATTTACACAAAACAAAAATCCGTGGTATCGAATTGAAAGTAGTAAATTAAAGAAAAATGCAATTATTATTGCTTTATTGGCAAAGTTTCTTAGTTATTCAAAAAAAAATGTAGTGTCATTTTTCCGGTCTTTGACAAAGGCTGCCATTTGTAAAATCACAAAACCGGGCCAAATAGGTTTTAAACCCCGGATTTTTAAACTGTAAACCTATCATGGGAAGTTTAAATTATTTAATACAATGTATGTACTATTATACGTCAAAAAATTTTCGTAAACAAACAGTTAAGAAGTGTATGTGTTTATTATTTTTGCATTCATTATTAACAATACACAAATGTAGTCCATCTTAAATCTGACCTAACGAATCGGGATTCAAGATTAAAGCAGCGGTGGCAATTTCATAGGTGCCCGGCGACTGGGGCACCTTACGAACGATTTTTTTCGAGGTACTGAGCACTCCACAAAATTATCGCTTACTTCATAAATGAGTATACTACATTTATTTTGATTAAACAATAAAATATAGATGTTAATTGTTTTTCAAAAATGCAGCTCCCTTCAAAGTTTTTGTAGTCGCCGTCGCTGCCAATGGCAAGAAGACAACATTTAGGGTTTGAAACTTATTTATCCCGATTTTGTGATTTCATAAATTGCAGCCTTATTAAAGACCGGAAAAATGCATTTCTAAATTTTTTAAAATTTTGTATTTTGTCAATAAAGCAATAACAAAAACGTTTTTCTTTAATTTACTACTTTAACCGGAAACCACGGATTTTTGTTTTGTGTGAATTGAGATTTGATGTTAATAAAGTCCTAATTAGCTACAATTTTTTCGGACACTAATTGCTGATTAATAATAATCGTAAAATAATTCTTCAATATGTATAGACGTTCAAAAATAGTAGTATCGCCTAGTATGATTCAACGGATATGTTACGATCAACTTCATTGTATTGTTTTCTTTTCGTTAGAAGTGTAATGCGGAATTTTTTGTAATCTTTTGAGATATATTATTTCAACCTTCAGCAACAGTCTCACTAATAATTTTAAAAAAATGTACAGTAGTTTTTGCATTTTTAGAAAATTACATACAAAAAATATACTGTTTCACTTACAATACGTTGTGCAACTCTACCCGCTTCATAATTGCTGAATTGAAACGATCGCAGGCTACAAACGCGAGCGCCTTTTTACAGGTTAAAACTGCATATGAAATCTGGTAGTGGGAATCGCGACGGACGTCACGTTAGAATGCTCTGCTTCATATACATCCATGGGCTCAAATAATGGTAGCCCGAATCTATTTAATATACGTTGCTTTGAATGACGACCATATTAAATTAATGTTTTAGAGTAATCAAAACTATATGATACTTATACCTTATAAATATGTTGAAATATTTTAATTCATAATAATTTGTACCGTTTTTTTGTTTTAATAAACGTCTAGAGGGCTCGCGCTTTGGTGCCCTTATAGACCAGCCGCCACTAGTGACATAACATAGAAAGATTTAAGTAAAAGAGTTAGCAGTACACATAAGAAGCATTTATTTGAGAGCAACAAAAAAGTATTCTTTTAAACAAAACCAATCAATATTTGGTATATGGTCTAAATCAGGCAATATGACTACAGTTTTAGATAATAGATGTAGGAATTCAGATAAATCAAAGCAAAAAAACAAATTAAATAAAGTTGGTCAATATATAGTTTTAATGTTATTCTGAAATATTCTAAAACACGTGTTACACTCAATAGTTACAAGTAATTATGTGTACGGTTTTAGTATATGTAAAAAAACGTTTTTTTGTTTTAGTAACTGTATATCCTTAATTAGTTATTTTTTTGTGTAACTGAGTATCTAAGATTTTTTCTCTATTATAAAAATTACATACTACATCGTATATGTAAAGGTATAAAAAGTGATGAAATTAGTTGGTTTCAACGTTTTCCTTGTTGTACACATATATTAAATTTAATTGCAGCAACAAATGTTGAATCTGCGTTTGTAAATGCATTTTGTTATCTATAACAAAACCTTAACCTACTTAGTTTAAATTTTTTAATAATGTAAGATACACAAATGCTTTTGATTAATTTATTTATGTGACTAGATCAAACTTGATCGTATGATAGTTTTTAAGTACATTTTTTCTTACATACATGTCGGTAAAATTACTTAGGTGCCATATTAATTCGTTTTTTAAAACTTGTGACCGAGGATTGAGTGATTGAGTAAAATATTTTATATGCAATGATTTATTAGTTTATTAAAATAATAAAGAAGTTTAGTTATTAACAATAGTGCCTATAAATAATTTGTGACAAAAAAATTATTACTTCTGTACAAGAAGTTTATATTGAAAAACAAATCAATAAAGTGCTAAAATTATCGCGTAGTCTTCATATAGCATATAATGAAGTACGATTTGGTTATCAACACGTTTCAAGTTGGTTGAGTTTGAGTGGGCAACAGACGTAGCGTCCGCGTGTCATCGTAATGTATCCACATACAGTATGTTCCCCGTGTTTATTATGATCGATGACCAAAATCGTATAAACCACCACGAACGAAACTGCGAAGTCACGTCCACCCCATTGGCTCGCTTATCTCTAGGTCACCCGCTATTATGACTTCATAACTTTATATATTCAACGCGGATATGCGCCACTTTATTATCTATCTCCGATAGTGCGTGTATGTTACGGTCAGCGGACACGTCTTTTGAGGGATCTCGATGGATGTAATCCGAAGCCGGAATCCAAACTCGGAAGTTGATTTAACCCTCATGTCGAAACTAACCCTCCACTACAATTATACAATCGTTCAATTGATACACATACATATGTAACGCTTAACAATTGTTAGGGTGGCTTATTTGTGAAACTAAATCGAAATAAAAAATTATTCTACAGATGTGTTTTTAGAGTAAAAGTGAACGTGGGTGGTCATCGAATTCTTAAATGACTACGAGTCATTTGTATGTCCAACGAGAAACATTTATGAATGAAACAACTTGTCTTGAATGGACTTGAGAATACAATGCCTTTATTCTCATAAGCATTAGCCGTAACAAGAAGGTTTACCAACATTAATAATCTTCGCCAAATGAATAGCATTTCTTTTGGTAACACCTGACTTATCATCGTTAAAATTAAATTACAGTATAAAATTAATGGCCTACGCTTCGAGGGCCTTTAAAAACTCTTCCAGAACATCTAATTTGTATTAGTTTAACGACCAACAACCAGTTTTAAAAAATAAACAATATAAACGAGTAGCATCATAAATAAAATCTTCACACGTAGTTTAAAAACGATTTGAACAAAAAAGTTAATTTTGTAGGAAATATTTATGATTTTTGTATAGGTACATATAATACAGTTCCGCAACTAAAAGCGCTACGGGATTCAATCTCACAATTATAAAACATGTTCATTCCGGACAGAAATAGTAATGGTAATTACACTAAAAAAGTTATTGTTTCAAGTGTCAGGTTTATATAATAAAAAATGATTGTTTTTATTATTTTTTTTTGTTTTTTAGAAAAAAATGTGATTGCATGTAGGAATAATCATTTATAGCTACGTCACAATCAGTGATCAAATTGAAAAAATTTACACAATATGACAATTATACACAGAGAGAAATCTTTGTATATTTTATCTACAATTGTTAATCAAAAGTACACAAATTGGGTCTGAAAAAGTGACAAGACCAATTTGTGCAGTTTTATTGCATTCATTTGTGTAGAATAAATTGTACAGTTTTTTTAACAATTTGTAGTAAAGTTTTGCACAATGTTGTGATACTTTTTTAAAACTATGCTTGAAGTATTTTTACAATGGTATGTTAAATGTCTAACAGCGTTACTTTATCTTGACCCATATTCTCTTTGGTTAATTTTGCACAATATTGTGCAAATTATTATTAATTCGTTTAGCTTCTTATTGTACAACTTTATGCATCTTGGTTAAATGTTATTTACTTAAAAATAACATATATTGGGTAAATAGTCAATAAAACGTTACAAATCTTAAAAGCATTATTTATTTACATTTAAATGGTATACTTATTTTATATACATACTTATTGTTTTCGTCGAGGGATATCTTAAAATTCCATTACTGCGTGTTATCGATTCACTCCAGATGTTTTTATAAATGTGGTTGGTTTGCTAGTTTGGTTGCCTTCTCTAAAGGGAGTTTATCGAAAAACTTCACAACATTTATAATATTGTTTCGGAATGAATGGTTTTCTTCGATTTAGATTTCATGTTGATAAATAACAGCTGAAACAATACAGAAAGTAAGTAATGTAAAAATTTCCAGCAAAAATTAGCTGTTGTTCGTAGAATTAAGTTAACACTGGAATTAAATACAGATTTTAAAGTGATGAATGAGGTTATGCAAAGGTTATACTTAAAAAATGTTATAAATACACTTACCGTGTTCAAATAACAGCGTTTCAAAAAGTCTTGACAAAAACTAACTAAATAACTACGAATTTTTTAGAAAACATGAGGTAAAGATGTAAACAAACCCAACGCAATCAAGGAATTTTGATTGTAGACATTTTCTCAAGCGGACGTATATACTTGCTAATTGTGATTGGTTGAAACATTTATCACTTCAAATTTTTAAAGTTAGTTCACATATTTTCCGAGAATTTTGTTTACTTTGGCGCTCTGCATGCGCTCAGTAAGCAACAGTAAGTGTCAACATCAGCGTCTTTACATACAACGCGTTATCGCTTATCGTTATCGTTCAATTTTTTTTTATTCCGAGTTTAAAAGAATTGCATAATCTTATTGTAATATATATATTATCAAAGCTGTACGAGAAACTAAAACAAAATTGTGCAAAATACTAGCACATTGTTGTCGAATACAAAACATACTAAAGTTTATAATATTTTTCAAACAATTTGTCAAATAAAACTTCATAACGTATTTATCCAAACGTATTAAATAAAAGCGTGCAAGCCTATGGTATAAATATAAACAATTGTAGTAATATCATCAACAATACAGTTATGCACAATCTTGTGCAAAATTGTGATACAGCATTTCTCTCTGTGTACATTGTACTTATAACAGAGTACATGTAAAAGTAGATTAAGATTGCAAACTATATCGCTCGTGAAGTATAGTATATACATCAATCAGTCAATAACTTCCTTAATTGAATAGAAATATTTTTAATATTGGATAGCGAAAATTAAATATATAAATATCTAAGTTGTTTTATTTGATTTTTTCCATAGCAGTCCAGTTACTATGATGTCATTTGAAAATTTGTGTATTTGTCGATATTTGCACTAATTTAGTGTAGAACACGGTGGTGTAGAAGTAACGAAATGTATGGTACGCCTCCAAAACTCAAAGCATAAAAAAGTAATAAGTACCTTAGGACTGCTTAGGACCAACTAAATCCGGCGAGAAATACAGTATTGCCTACAACCATTTCATGGAACGGTGCACTGACAATAACATCAATTCCTCTTCAGAAAAATGTGCTTCTAACGTATACACGAATAGTGAGAAGAAATGGAAAACATTAACTATGTGGCCTCGTTATTCTATAATAACATCAGAGTTAATTCTTAAGTGTAGCATGGATGTAAGTCAATACTTAAAATTACGTGCTTTTCTAAAGAAAAATGAAGGTTATTCTTCGAAGAACTCGAGGACATTTACAAAACAAGAGTTTTGTGAAATTCTTAGTGGACGCACAGGATGTAAGCTATTTAGGAATGAAGGTAAAACTAAGTAACATTAGGTTATGTTTCAATATATTAATTACCTATATTTTGTTTATTGAAATTGTATTGTTAGTTGGAGTATCAAGAACATGTAGAAGTGATGAAATAACAAAAATGACGGTGGATGACATAGAATATACAGAAAAATTAATTTGGATAAACATTCCTGGTACTAAAACTAGGAGATTCTTTTTGAAGCTTAAAAATGGATAATGCTAAAGGTTTGTTATAAGTACATACTATAAGTGAAGTAGCAACAAAAGTAGTGGAATTTTTTAATTACCCAATTCTAAGGCATTGCTTACGACGTACTTCGGCTACTCTGTTAATTGATGCAGGAGGAAATATAGAACAGTTGAAAAGACACGGAGGATGGAATCCTTCACTGTTGCTGAAGGGTCAGTATTCTGATACACCACAGATAAGATAAGCACCAGTTCAAATGTAGCTTTGTTAATACCACAAACAAGTTTTCAACCAAATATGGCGTCATCACTATAACATGATTTTAATTTTCAAAAGGCAACAACTTCAAATTGTACTTTTAATATTTATGTTAAAAATAAAGACTAATAAAATCCGTCCTTTGTTTTTTGGCTGTTTTTCTCTCCTCTGGACAGAAAAGTTTGACTTTCTATATACCTTTTCGCCTTTTCTGATAATTTTTATGCGCCCTTTTCTGATTCGATTTTTAAAATTTCTGTTCTGTTTTTAATCTTTTAAGCGTTTAGACAACCTTGTCACTTGTTTAAAATAAAATAACATCTAAATCCGTTTAGTAGAAAGTAGAACCATTGGTAGAACTCATGCTATAGATGAAAAGGCAGACGTTTAAAAAAATGTTGCATTTTATAAATGCAGAAAAGATTAAAAAAATGCTAGTTTGGACAACAAAAGACACATATCTATATCTATGGTATATTTTTACTATTTTTTTGTGTATTAGTCATACATGCTCCTTGCACCTTTAAGTTACTTACTAGTTAATTAAGTTTAACAAAAATATAAAAGCAAAACCTGTCTACTGACCGTAATCAACATTAAATATTTAAAAATTTTACTATTGACATGAATAATTTTTCAATGCAAACGTACATACGTGACGAACTACAGCACTATTTATAAATATTAACTGTTTCTTCTAGGTCTTAAGCACCTGGTATTTATGGGTTTACGTGCACTACCATATAATAATTCAGTCATTGCTGGGTTATACTACTCCTTAAATAAGTTTTTATTCTCTGTAATGCTGAATATGATCTTTCGGCGTTGCATGTCGATAGTAGAATAATTATAACGATGTTTACCTGTTTGACGACTTTAGATATGTCTTCTATATTATTTATTCTGATATTTTTTTACCGTGCAATATTTAACCATTTCAGTCACTGCGTCTACATTAGTAGACACCAACTTTGCATGCTTTTTTATGAAACACAAGTCAAGACATCGCTTTGCTTAAGTATATATACGTTTATAGACACCTACAATTTTAAATCTGCACGGTTGCAGCGCCATCTAATTTACCTATGAAAAAATATTTCCACTTGTTTTAGTGTCGTCATGGCGTCAGCACGTGGTCGTAAGTACAGACTTTTATTTATTATCTTCTTGCTAAACTAATTAGCTTAACAAAAAACTAAAATACGTACTAACAACAGTGATGATTGAAATATATAAGAGTATATATTATGTCCACAAAAAATTACTTGTTATCTAGTAAATCTGACCTTTTTTATCGGTATCCATTTGTAGACAAAATTACTCGGTGTTAAAATAATCCCAATTTTTGTGTGATTTATTGCTCATTTGTCTAAATAATTTAAACCTAACTTTTGTCATGTTAGATTCTAAGCAAAAACAGATTGTATATCTCACCGAAGAGCAGCTATTGAAAGAATTAGAAAAAGGTTTATCTGATATTGAGTGTCTAAATGAAAGTGACGACGAAGATAGTTATTCTGATGATGAACCTGTGATTAGTAAAAGGCGTATTGGTGATCCAAATCCGGATCCTATTGAGAGTGTAGATCCCAATCTGCATTCTACCCAACACGAACAAATCGAAACTAATGTAGAGCAACATCCGACTGAATACGATATTACAGCCAAAAAAGATATTGAATGGCTAGAAAATATTCAGTATGCAACAAGAACTTTGCGTTTACCTGAAAATACTGAATCAGTAGCAGACCATCAGGATTTTTATCCTCTCAAATATTTTTCACAGTATCTACCTGACTCCATTTTTGAAAGATTTGCAATTCACACAAATGTCTACGCAGAGCAAAATGAAAAAACTAACTTTAGACACACAGATTCAAATGAAATAAAGTCACTTTTTGGTCTACACATCATTATTGGTTGTTTGAAGCTTCCCCGATTAAGAATGTATTGGAATAGGGAATTTCATATTGACATATTTTCCGAAACAATGTGCATAAATCGATTTTTTAAACTTAGAACTAATCTGCACTGTGTCAATAATTAGAAGACCAGAAACCAGATGATAAAATATGGAAAGTAAGGCCAATATATGAGTCAATATTGAAAAGATGTCATGAACTCGATGTAGAACAAAATGTATGTGTGGATGAACAAATCGTACCCTTCAAAGGAAAATCAAACGTTAAACAATATATGAAAGGAAAACCACATCCTTGGGGATTGAAAATATTCCTGTTATGTGGTCGCAGTGGTATAATTTACGATTTACTTATATACCAAGGAAAAACAACAGAATTGGATGCAGAGGAACTTCAAAAATATGGACAAGGCGCTTCAGTTGTTTTGAAATTTTCGGATAGATTAGAAGGTACTCGTTTATTGTGCAACTTTTGCATAGTCTAAGTTTTAGTTTTTGCAGGTGAACCGCACAAATTGTTTTTTGATAATTTTTTTACGTCTTACAACTTGCTGGAAATTTTGAATCAAAAGTCAATTTGGGCCGCTGGAACTGTGCGCATCAATCGTTTTGGAAAGTCACTACTGATGCCCGATAAGAATTTTAAAAAGAAAAATCGAGGTTACTCCCAAGAAATTGTCTCTACAGATGGAATTGTGCTGGTGAAGTGGTTAGATAACAAACCAGTAATATTAGCCTCAAACTATGTTGGTAATGGCACAACCGATCAAGTAAAAAGATGGGACAAAAATGAAAACACTCACGTATATATTGAAAGACCAGAAATTATCAAGGAATATAATACTTCCATGGGAGGTATCGATAAAATGGATTTCCTAGTGGCCATTTACCGAACTAAAATTAGATCTAGAAAATGGACACTTCGAATGATATTCCATGCAGTGGACATTGCTATTGTAAATTCGTGGTTAGAATATAAAGCCGACATGAAAAAACAGGATGGACCAAAGAAGGATACAATGGACCTTTTAGAATTTAGAATGCGATTAGGATACACGCTGATCAAAGTTGGTGCGACGAATTCTTCCGTGAAAAAGAGAGGTCGACCTTCCAGTGACAAAAATGAAAATGCGTCTGCTACGTACAAAAGAAAGAAAACGGCAGAAAAAGCACTAGTTCTGGAAATAAGGTATGATGGTGTGGACCATTTACCATGTCATTCGAATGGAAAGATTCCTCAACGGTGCAAAAATCCCACCTGTCCGAGAGGAAACAAAGGCAAATCTCGTTGGTTATGCTCAAAATGTAAAGTTCACTTATGCCTTAATGACAAACAAAACTGTTTTATACTATTTCATTCAAAATAAAAAAATATAATTTATTGTTGTCAATTTTTTTGAGTAAAAATATCTACATTTGTACACGTCAAGAATTATCCTTTTCAGGACCTTCGTCCGTGATAAAAACTATATAACGACTTTTAGTTTATGTCACTTAAAAGCAATCTATAGAAATTTTTTTTTCTGTGGCCAAGAATAATTCGTGACTGAAAGGGTTAAAAGCATGTTACGATGAAGAACCAAACGATTAGCATAAAGGTCATCTTTATAGAAATTTTTCATAAAAATGCTGCTTGTATCATTTTGTTCAGTAAGAAATAGTTCCATGTTATTTAAGTGCGTCATAGTATGTTTATCAAAGCGTTGTCTGTCCACGATTTTATCTAACACTTCAAAATAAACTAAGCTGACAAGGAAAATTAATGGGGTTCACTGAAAGAATTCTCTATCTTTTTAAATCTCTTGGTAATTTTTTTAATTTTAGGTTTTTTCAATTCCACGATATGAGCTAAATCTAGAGTAGATTTACAAATGTTTTGAAATTTTTTGTCAGTTCTTTTGGACGATATAATTTGCATAATAGTATAAATGTTATCAACCGTTTGTTGTATATATAAAGAATCTCTGTAAAGTATTATTTAGAGTTTTGACGCAGTCAACAATTTCTATTAGAAGTTTGCAATGAAAAAAGATTAGAAAAATAAAAGAGTTTTAAAAAACCCATTTGTTTTAGCGACGGCATCATCTTGACGTTTTGTGTCGTTCAATAAAAGTAGCAACAAGTTTAACGTTTTGATTAACCACGTACAAAGACAATAAGCTCTCTTAGTTAGTTAGATTAATTTAATCTGCGTCATTGAAGATTTCAAACACATTTGATAATATTCTTTTATAGAGACCGAAAAAGTTTCATGTATATTTAGATTTAAATTCACGTAACAAAAGCAAATTGTCATTTTAAACTTTAAAAGTACTTATTAGTATGTATTATCTATTTTTGTAAAAGAGATAATATCCGTATGTACCTATTTATATTCAGTGACATAATAATCGCAACAAAGAAAGTAATAATTTTTTTGTTACATTTAGCAAATAAATAATTTCAATGTCGCTCCTCTCACTTTTGTCTATTTTTTTGTTCAGAAGTCCGATTACAAACACTCATTTTTACATGTTAAAAATGCAATTAACTACTGCAAAATATTTTTGTCTCGTGAGTGAAAGCTTGCAATATGAAACATCATATTCTTGCAGCAACGACTTAATTCAAAAAGATAATTGATTTATCTTGTAATTCAAATTTACTACTACTACTACTACTACTACTACTACTACTACTACTACTACTACTACTACTACTACTACTACTACTACTACTACTAAACAATAAATCGTTGTTTTACATTTTGTTGTCCATGTAAGTGTGCTGTCAAACATTAACTTTACATTCTTATTGATGATTAAAATAATTCTAAATATAATTTTAAGTTTTTTATTTTGACTTTAATTTTAAATAAATTTGTAGTGCGATATAAAATATATTATAACTGACAATAGAGACGAGTTCTTTTAAATATTCTTAAAACCTTAAAAGTTTTCTTTTATATTGTGTAGAAACGCGAGTATTTACTACAACTCTCGCTACAAACGTAGTTGTAAAAAGTATTTAATAATACCATGCAAAAGAAGTAAGTTAGTTTCACACACAAAATAGAAAAGTTTTGTTGCCATAATCAAGTTTACTTACGTTTGATGGACAGTTTAGGTTAGGTTAAATAAATAATAGATCGATTTATCCCCCAAACAAAAATGGCTTAGACAAATTACTACATTGAAGATTGTATACGGCCTAACACCTCTACCTGGTTTTATAAATAGTTATGACTGTGTTACACTTAGATTGAAAACATCACTAGACGTCACCGTCTCATGCACCTGAAAGCATCGGTGAAGTTTACAATGTAAACGTTTGAGGGAACCTTTCAGAGGCAATTGAGCGTAAGCTCTGACCGCCCCTTGCATTTTACGCGGATTTGCCGATATTTAAAGCTAGTTTGGTCCGGAAATACCATTTATATGAGCATAATAGAACAAACATACGTTTTCACTACCTTTCTTAAACTTTTATTGTGACGACGAAATGTAAATCTTATAATTGTGTTGTGGGCTTTCTCTGTATGAATGAAAATTTTTAAGAAAATTTGTTTAGATTGTATGCAAATATAATTAACTTGCAGGATTTTTAAAACTAATTGAAAATATTAAAATTCAAGTAACAGAATAAACAGCAAAGGTGGTAATTCTTATAGTAAGAGAGGGCGATAGAAAACACTACTTAATAAAAAAAATTTTTTTAGGTTCCACATCTAAGATCGTGGGATTTACTGAAATCGAAATTGTGGTCAGTATTAATATGATGCAAAGGAAGAGCTGCTACTGCTTTTTTTTGTTTTTGCAATCATATTCATGACTTTTAAGCCGATTAATAGTTGTTTCTTTAGTTTGCCCAATATAACATTTATTGCATCTCATGCACTTAATTCGGGAACGTTTATGATTTTAGTATTCTCAAAATTAGAAGTAGAGTTAGTTTAAGTCGATGGTGATAGCATGTAATTATTGTTGTTCATATGAAATAATATTTTGTTTATTAGATTCTAAAGATAATTGTTATTTTTAGGATTCTTTTTAAGATGTTCAAATTTTTTATATAAGATTGATGACTACTTAAACTAATGATTTTGTTTTTTATAGATTTGATTATGTTAATTTTTTGATAGTGTCCATGCTTTGAAAAATAATTAATAGTAAGATTGGATGCTATCGGTTTATTGTACCAATCCGTTAATATAGAATTGTTCTGTTTAATTAACCTAATATCTAAAAACCATAAAGAACTATTACTCTCAAGCTTATGACTAAAACTTATATGTGAATCATAACTATTAAAGATGTTTAACGTGTTGAGAATTTTATTCTCCGGTATATGCAAGTGATGACATCGTCTACGTAACAAAACAAGAATGTGAGTTGAAAAATGAGTTTGTCAAGTACAAACTGCAATAAGTTAGATATGACTAAACTAGCGAAAGCTGGAGATGCTGGGTTATCTATTGCCATTTCAAAACTACTGATTTAATGATGTTGGTAAACAGAGATGTAACATCAAATAACACTATGTAATTATTAGATGGAATTAGGTGTATTTTTAGTTTTTTCTTGTAAATTAAATAGATTATGAATACACATATAAGAAATATTATTGATGATGTTTAGAGAAGTGGTAACTAGGTACACCTATTCGCGAACGATGAGTCTAGCAGGATTGTCGTCTTTGTGCGTTTTAATTAATCCATTAAATTTGGGTAGAAATTATTTCATACAAACAACACTAATAACATGCAATCACCATCGACCGAAACTAACTCTACTTCTAATTTTTAGTATACTAAAATCCTAACCGTAACCTCAAGAGATAAAGCATTATAAATGTTATTTAGGGAAAAATAAGCAAAAAACTATTAATCAGATTAAAAATCATCAATATGATTGCAAAAACAAAAAAGTAGAATCGGCTCTTCCTTTGTACCATATTAATACTGGCCACAATTTCGATTTTAGTAACCCCACGATCTTAGATGTGCAACCTAAATACATTAAAAGATTAATTTCTGAGATGATTTTTATTACTAGACATGACCACAACGTAAATTTTAATACAGATACTAAAAATAGATACCGTAAAATGAGGACAATAAAGACAGTTTGGCATGTTCTAAGCTGTGTTTCTTGAAAATATAAATCCATATTTGAATCAGGTTTCTACTAAAACTCTTATTGCATTGAGTAGTAACTTTTGCCATAATAGCAAATAATTCGAAAAATTGCATGTAGTGTTTTTTTATTTTATTTCCTTGTGTCTCTATTCACTCCCTAATACGGTCCTCATAGATACTAACGCTAATCTGATTATTTGAGCTATTTAGATGATATACAGTTGAATAGAAACACTGTTAGTATTTTAAAAATATTTTTTTTATTGAATAGAGACATTTTTGATGTTTTAAAAGACATCTTTTATTGAAAAAGGTTTTATAACTTAATGTTAAACATTTAAAAAACTTGTAAACTCCTTCTAAAATGTTACAAAATAGTTAACTAGGTGCTACTTTTGTAGACAACTGAACAAAATTTTTAAAAACTACATTATAAACTTAAAAAAAATAAAACAGTCTACAACTAGTAAAAATAATTAACAGAAAATTTATATACCCCCCTTCTAATAGAAGGATTTTCAGTTTTCCCAGTATTTGGTCTTCAGTTAAATCACAGCCGTCAGGTACATCAGGTGCTATAAAACATTGGCCATTATTCACTTTGGTCGACTTAAAACGCAAAAAATGGCTAGTCAACGGATTTAAATGCATGATTTTTCCTATAAACAATTTAGTCGAGCCGTCCGTGCCTTCAACAGAAAAACTTGCCATTATCCAATCGTTTATTTGTAACTCTGTGAGCGCAGCTACAAAAACATTTTTTTAAATTTTACCATTCTATAAAACTTTCTTTCTCAGAAAACGACTGAGTGGCAATCCATCTGAGCTGTCTGACAATTCATTTTCGCTTTTGTTTTTGTTAGAAGGTTTAGGTCATTTCTACTTTGATCACTTATGTTACTAAGATAATCTATATCCATATGGTCTGAAGATGAGCTTATTTTCCTTGAATTGTTTTCCTCAAATCAAAATAATTTATAGGTCTACCCAAATCTTCATCAGAATAATCCAAACCTAAAACACTTTTTCCAAGTGTTGCGGTTATTTTTGTTCTTCTTTGCTGTAGTTTGCTTCCTGAATCGTTTTGCATGCTCCGAAGCAGTTCAATGAAAGTGTCACTCACATGATCATAAGAGAATAGAAAAAGCACTTGAAGGAATCTTCTTTAAAACTGTATCTTTATCAAGAGGCACAATACCACATGCTTTAAATCCTGCTAGGATATTTTTTGTTAAGTTTGCTTTGACCTTCTCAAGAAGCTGTTTTAATAAATATGGTTATTTTGGTTTGAGTATTGCACATTCTCTTTTTCTATCGGTCTTTTGTCAGTGTTCTAGAATTTGTCTCCACGCACTTTTAAGTGGTAGAAAGAAGCTTACATATAGGGGTTGTAATAAATGCGTCGAGTTGGCCGGTAGGAAAATGAAGCGGATGTTTTCCGCTTTACACTTTATAATACATTCTACGGAAAAGTGGGATGAAAATTTGTCTCCTATAAATATTTGGGGCCCATCCAGTCTTCTGCAATAAGGCACTACAATAGTATTAATCTAGTCTTCAAAACAGTGAGCAGCAAACTATCCACAAGCTGTTCGATTGTATTTGGCTCCCCTAACTCCTCCTAATGTATATGACTCATACAAATGCAACGATTTGTAAACAACGTAAGGAGAAAGCAGATCGCCAGATGCAGTTGTAGGCATCATAATGTATGTTGCAGATTTACTATGATTAAGGACCTTTTCTGGATACTTGCAACCTTTTTTCACTATGACTTTTTTCTTGTTTGGGTTGTCCGCTAGATTCGTTTCGTCATAGTTTATAATGTGCGTTGATGGTATGTCTCTTTGGCTATTTTCTAGGCAAATGAAATATTCTAAAACTGTTTTTTTAGATACACCAGCTCTCGAACGTTTTATGTTTTGACACAATCTTTGGGTAATTTCATTTTTATGCCTCAGTAAGGAGTATGCAAAACCTCTTTCTGGCATATTATGCTTAAAAAGTTAATCCAATTTTGTGCAAATATTGTTTCATAATCATTCGCAGATCAAATTTGTCTATTGGATAATCCCATTCAGTAGCGACCTTTATATGATCTATAATAACCTTTTCTACTTGTGAGCTTAATGCTGTTTGTCCCCCTTGATTTTCCATGTTTTTTCTTGTGTCGATGCAGCACAGATCAATGCATCCCAAACATTCCATTTCCAATCACTTCCAAAGCGATGTTAAATGTTTCTTGGTTAGGTTTATTGTATCTCTTGTTCTTCTGATGGCGTTTGAATGAACGAGGCATGATTTTTTTATTGTGTTTTTGTAACAAAATTTGGTTATTGCGATAAATATCATAAAAGCAGACCCCAAACAAGTAAACTTACTTTAAATAATTCCAAAAGTAGGTACGATAAATGATCACTTTTCCAGGTAAGGTTTGGCAGGTTATGAAAACAGTGTCAAAATCAGCTGTTCGAACTAAAGCGCTAACTGCACATCATAAAAGTACCATTGACCTACTAAGTGCCTAGAATAACCAAAGAACATCTATTGATCACAAAACAACCATTGAACATGTTTTTTTATTCAAATTCGGAAGATACTGAATTTAATTTAAAAAAAAACATATCAACTTAGAACTAAACGAAAAATATACTAGTATTAAGAAAAACTTATCAAAAACCCAAGGGTTAAAGAAGTATCTATTAACACGAACTATGAACAAGATGAATTAGAACATATATTAAAATCCCAGAACAATATCATAGATGAAAAAATTTTTAAAGTTACTTACATAAAATATATAAAAACAAAAAGTACATATACGTACATAAATACATTATAGAAATGTTACCAAAAAATCTCAATGTTACACGATGCAGTAACTGCAATGGTTACAAACACAGCGGTAAGTACTGTAAAAAAAATCAATCCTGTGCATACTGCACTGGAGCTCACAGTGAACAGAACTGTGATAAAAAGCAAATGAACTGCACAAACTGTACCCAAGCCAATATAAAATACAAATTAAACCACAACACAAATCACACATCATACAATACATATAGCCCAACGCTTAAATATTACATAAACTTAGCAGCAAATAGAATGAAATATAATTAATAATATAATGGATCAGTACATTAGAGATTTTGAAAATAACGATATTACAATCAAAATACTTCATAACATACAACAACGTAAACTTAAGCTAGTGTCTAAAAAATCAAATTTTAACATACTTCATCAGAACATCAGAAATCTAACAAAAAATTATGATGAAATGGCTATTTTTACAAGTAAGTTTGATGGGTTTTTTGGCATTATGGTATTCTCAGAAACTTGGTCTTTACCCGATTCAACTTATTTTACCTTAAACGGATATAAAATAATATACAACGAAGGAGATTTGAATCAGAATGACGAAGTAGTAACATACATTAAAAATCACGAATACGATTAATACGTGTTTGATGGCAGTATCATCTCATAGTGTAATTTTACTATGTGACAAATGTTTACTGTAAATAGCTAAAACGGCGGTAACACGTTGAAATTGATTTAACACCCGGGAAATTCAAAATCAGCTTTGAATAATTCTGAGAAATAAAACCACAACGTAAAAAAACATTAGTAGTAAAGCAATGTCAATGCAATTGTGCAAATGCCACCAGAGTGAACTACTAGACGGCCGTTTGGCCCGTTTGTGGCTTTCCACCAAAATTACATTAGAGTGTAACTCCTACTGCTGAAGAGTCCCAAAAAGACGAAACGACCGTTCAGTTGTTCACTCTAGTGTAAATTAAGAGTAAGTAAATTAATAATTGATATTAATATATCAAATTGAAATTGTATGCTGTTCCAAATAAACATTATTATTATTATATTATTATTATTTATTAATCCTAATTATCGTTTCTAATAGAATTTAAGTCTCTATACACCCCATTTTACGGTACTGTATATAATAACCTTATCACTAAAATGTCATGACCTCCAGTTTTCACTTCGTTTTTCGTTATCTTTCAGTGCCAACATTTTTGAATAGTTCGTTTTGGTCTTTGTGATGTTTGTGATCTTGCTGTAACTATTGTTTGATTTTAGTTTTTTACATCCTAAATGTTTTTTCCGTTATTTATTTACATTTTTATTGTCTGAGTGTGTTTGGCGGATCATCACTACTTGAATTTACCTTTAACCGTCGCTTTAATCCAACTCTTGTATTGTGTTTTAATTTAACGTTTTGATTACTGTGTTTTGTCGGTTTTTATGCTGAAATATGTTTTAATGTAATAATATAATTGAGGTTAATATTAATAGAAGTCTAATTAAGTTTATATTTCTAATTAAAAGCAATAGTTATGATTAAGTTTTATAGCGTCAATCTTGTACTACGTCAGTAGTTGCTTATTTTTTGCATTGCCATTAGATTAAATGAAAAGTGCAGTGAAATGCATTTCGCTTAGCAAGTGAGATTCATAACAAATTTATTTCTTCATATTGTTGCGTATTTATTTATTAAAAACTAATTTATTTAAAACGACTAAAAATACGTTTACTTATTCTAGAAATATATACACTTTTAAATTAACCGAACTAATTAAATCTAATAATATTTAAAGAAAACACTTACAGTATATTTATGTATAACCGTTGTATAACACTATCACTTAAGATAAGATAACGTCCTCAGATTTCACACTTGTTTACACTAATAATCACGTACACGATTATTCTAGGTAGGTTTATCTCACACGCGTGCTAACGACTTATTTATTTCAACTTGATAATCTTCTTAACACTGTTGTATTCGCATTCCAGCAATAACTGACTTACGAATTGTTCCGTCGGTATATATATACATCGGCGAATCCTTCTCGAGTGTTCCCTACTTTTCGCTATATCTTCTAGAAAATGGATAACAGCTTCTAGAAGGCTCTTGCATTTGCAAATAACTTCTCGAACGTTTCACTGCCCCCTTCTTAGGACTGTTCTGTCCCAGAACAGGAGACTGAATGCGACACCGGTAAAAAGGATCGTGGCGATAGCGGCAGCTTCCTCCATTTCGGCAACTTCAATAACAATATTCCCCTTGGTTGGTAACTACAGACCAACACTTGAATGCCTGTTCCTCGGAAGACGACCTCCAACATGTTTCGAACTGTCCTCCAATTCAGTTGATCTAAGTCACAACCAAGCTTGGGTACTGCCAATTTCTTAACTTGATGGAACTCCATTTCTCTCTTGAGACTCCATAATGTTCGCCACAGATCTTTGTATAACGGCTTGACACGTGAGTATTTCTTGGTGACCAGATAGAAAACCAAGCGTCCGTCGCCACGTAGTCCTAAAACTTTTCCGACTGCCGGTTGCTGTCTTCGTAATTCATCTAGCTGCCCAAACTTCTTTTTAAACACGACTGCAACCCCTTTGGACATGTCAAGATCCTCGCTTATATAACGAAAAACTTACGAATACACATTAATCGTAACAAAATAAATGAATTAAAAGCACCATGGCTAGCTCACAAAAATATTTATTTAACACACATATTAAAAACAAACTACATACATAAGAGCAATGAGATATTTTTCAAATTTATTTATTAGAGTCGTGGGAATTCTTACGTTACTTAAGATTACTAATTTTGAATTTGATAAATACAAAAGTTTTATAAATTGGACGCCACAATATTTTTTATATATAAAATGGTTAAATATTGAAACCAACAGATTAACACATTAACATAATAACAAAAAAACATATTTACATATTTTGACATGCACTTAAACGTATCGAAGGTCAAATATCAAATCAAAGTTACCTGCTTTCAAACTTTAATGCGCAAGTCGAATTGGTGAGGTCAATGACGCGTTCTCATCTGTTCATGCGATGACTCAACATTACGAAATTCTTGAAATGCATATTTTATTTTTCATATTTTTCGTATTTATTCTGATTGATCTCATATTCGTACAGATCCATTAACCAGAATATCGTAAAACAAACGTAACGTATGATAATTTCATTCGTAACATCCAATTCAAATTTTATCAGACGTAACATGAATAATTATCGATTTTTACTCATAAAAATCATAATTCGTAACGGAAATTTTTCGTAAACAGCGACGTTGTGACTAACATCAAACGTGCATCGTAAACCATATCGTATTATCGCATTTCAAACATCAAAATCGTAAAAAGGCGTACGTATCCAAACGAAATTTTCGTAACATAAACGAATTCAAACGTACACAAATCAAAGCATCGAATAAATCAGAAAGCGTAGTCGTATTTCAAAAGCAAAGATTTCCAATTCGAACGTACAAAAAATTATTGCGCAACTTCTATTAAGGTGTGATCATGATGACTCATCGAAATGGTGCAACATGATGCAATTTCGTACAACGCACATTTAATTCTTTTTCGAAGATTTGAAACCAAGTACCATAAATCCGGAACAAAGAAAAAAACTAAAACGTAAATTACGATGTATTAAACATGCGCATCGAAACAAAAATGACTTACCCCTTCTAATTTACGGGTTTTTATTCTAATCAACAAAATGCGAAGCTACGAACAAATGCAGGCTTAAATAATTTGCCCCATTACGCAAAAATTCACAAACACAAATTACATAAGTGGTAATTCCACTTTTTGCAGAACGCAAAAAAATGTCCGCTCACTACTTCATTTCGAACGTAAGATGTCGAATCATGGCTTCGTACTTAAGAGGAAGCTCAAAACGCATGTGCGATGCGTGAAATGCTTGCGCCAAAGAATTTTATATCAACAGTGAATACAAAAATGTTACTTAAAAACAGACGTATTCAAACGTAGAAAATTTACACGTTACACTCGCTACTTAGTCAAAAAATAAAAAAACAATAAAAAAATGAGTAATTGTCCAAGAAGAACTTGAAATCGGAAACGGATGTATCAATAAGACTACTTCACAAGTATCGGAATTATACGAAACAGTCGGAACAAAATCTATCGAATCATACATACAACAAACATTCTCATACATCAAATCATGGAGCGCTCCTTTCAAAGTAAAAAACATACTAAGTGAGTCCTAAAGATACCATAACAAAAGAAGAACATAACAGATGATCGAATACAAACTTTCAAAAATACTGAACACAGAAAAAAATCTTCCAAACGTAAGGAAACTTTCGAAACGTAGCGAATAACAAAATAATTCATATAAACAAATAACCTTCAATACCTAAACCAGAACTGTACAAACAAAAATAGGATTAATTTAAGATCACTATAGTCTGCTGCATTAATGGTAGGAATTCTAAGAAGAGGGAACTTCTGAGCTTCACGGGATCCACTCATAATGTTGTACACCCACAACTAAAAAAAACTACATAAGAATGCAAATACGCAAACACAAACAATCGTTAAATCAATCTAATGATACAAAAGAACTTATTTACATAGGCATAAAAACCAAACGAAACAAAACAAATTTTACTAGAAAAATCACGTTATTTTTCTATAAAATCCATAACATACAAATCTTTAGTAGTGTTACCGTTCGTATCTTTCAATTGGTTAAACCAGCTGAGAGAGAATCTTAATAACTCTACATAGAAAATACCTACACAAAAAATAAGAAACGTAAACAAAAACAAAAGAAAATCGAACAAGTCAAAACTATACTAACGTATACATATCAAAAAGAAATAAGTTCATATTTCCTAAAATATCATCACTGATTTCATATCCAGAAGGCAGAGCTTCTAAACAAAACAAAACTTAAATTGACATAAAACAAAAGACAAACATATTCATGTGAACCTGTGTTTCACTTCGAATTTCATTTCCAAATCATATTCGTAACCTAAAAGAAGAAAATTTCTTTTAAGACCTTAACAAAACAAGATCGAACAAATCTCAACGTAATACACCTTATCATAACGAACCAATATCGTAAAACAAAGACTTAGCAGAAACGTAGGCAAAACAATCCATTTTTCTAAATGCAAAAATTGAGAATTCACACGAGCACAAATCAAAAATCAGTTGAAAGTTCTACAAATTGAGAAACATTCATTTCGAAATCAGACGAATGCAAAACAAAATCGAAAGCACACAAGTTCAAATACAATTCATACTCAATAAAAGATCTAACTCGATTTTCAGAAAATTCAAAAATCTAAACAAAATCACAAATACTGAAGTCGTACACAGAATGTAAATCATCACAACAATGTAATCGTAGCCAAAGTTACAAATCAAAAAATCAATAACGAAATCAGATCAATCATATCAAACGTAATATTTCAAATCTCATATCGTAAACTTAAAATGAATCGTACTTTACCTTCGCACAAACAAGTGATAAACCTTACATAACATAATAACATAGTTATAATACACAAACAATATAAACAAATCATAATACATAAAACACAAAATACAAAAATATCAAATCAAAATTTCAGTAACGTTAGAATTTTTTCTAGCCTCACGTGATGGGTGCCATTTGTATAACGAAAAACTTACGAATACACATTAATCGTAACAAAATAAATGAATTAAAAGCACCATGGCTAGCTCACAAAAATATTTATTTAACACACATATTAAAAACAAACTACATACATAAGAGCAATGAGATATTTTTCAAATTTATTTATTAGAGTCGTGGGAATTCTTACGTTACTTAAGATTACTAATTTTGAATTTGATAAATACAAAAGTTTTATAAATTGGACGCCACAATATTTTTTATATATAAAATGGTTAAATATTGAAACCAACAGATTAACACATTAACATAATAACAAAAAAACATATTTACATATTTTGACATGCACTTAAACGTATCGAAGGTCAAATATCAAATCAAAGTTACCTGCTTTCAAACTTTAATGCGCAAGTCGAATTGGTGAGGTCAATGACGCGTTCTCATCTGTTCATGCGATGACTCAACATTACGAAATTCTTGAAATGCATATTTTATTTTTCATATTTTTCGTATTTATTCTGATTGATCTCATATTCGTACAGATCCATTAACCAGAATATCGTAAAACAAACGTAACGTATGATAATTTCATTCGTAACATCCAATTCAAATTTTATCAGACGTAACATGAATAATTATCGATTTTTACTCATAAAAATCATAATTCGTAACGGAAATTTTTCGTAAACAGCGACGTTGTGACTAACATCAAACGTGCATCGTAAACCATATCGTATTATCGCATTTCAAACATCAAAATCGTAAAAGGGCGTACGTATCCAAACGAAATTTTCGTAACCAAAAACGAATCCAAACGTACACAAATCAAAGCATCGAATAAATCAGAAAGCGTAGTCGTATTTCAAAAGCAAAGATTTCCAATTCGAACGTACAAAAAATTATTGCGCAATTTCTATTAAGGTGTGATCATGATGACTCATCGAAATGGTGCAACATGATGCAATTTCGTACAACGCACATTTAATTCTTTTTCGAAGATTTGAAACCAAGTACCATAAATCCGGAACAAAGAAAAAAACTAAAACGTAAATTACGATGTATTAAACATGCGCATCGAAACAAAAATGACTTACCCCTTCTAATTTACGGGTTTTTATTCTAATCAACAAAATGCGAAGCTACGAACAAATGCAGGCTTAAATAATTTGCCCCATTACGCAAAAATTCACAAACACAAATTACATAAGTGGTAATTCCACTTTTTGCAGAACGCAAAAAAATGTCCGCTCACTACTTCATTTCGAACGTAAGATGTCGAATCATGGCTTCGTACTTAAGAGGAAGCTCAAAACGCATGTGCGATGCGTGAAATGCTTGCGCCAAAGAATTTTATATCAACAGTGAATACAAAAATGTTACTTAAAAACAGACGTATTCAAACGTAGAAAATTTACACGTTACACTTACGCAATGTGCGATGGCGTAATCTTTTTGTGCCTGGAACAGGTCTTGTTGTTCCTCGGTGGTAACTCCGAACCTAGCTTTTCCAGAACCTCCGTATAAGTTCATAAACTTCTCGAACTCCATTTCGTTGATTGGATTCCTGGTTCTGCTACTTATTACCCTGGTTCGGACCTGGACTTGCATATTGTTGTTATCGCCAGCAAACGGGGCTAGACGATCGACGTGGACCACTTTTAGCTTGCCTCTGGGCGGTTTTCGGATGCGGTATATGACGTCGTTAATACGCTGCACGACTTCATAAGGGCCCTCCCATTGTCTTTGCAGCTTCAACGACAAACCACGTCTCCTTTGAGGATTATACAACCAGACCATATCGCCAGGTTGAAACCCACCATTTTGCGCCTTGACGTCATACCTTGTTTTCATCCTGTCGCTGGCAATTTGTGTTTTTACGGACCTCTTCATGTACTTCGTCTAGCCTCTTGGCCAGCTTGCTGACGTAATCTTCTCCAGCAACTTCTTCTTCCGGTCTTCGCCCAAATTGAAGGTCGCATGGCAATCGTATTTCACGACCGAGCATTACACAGGATGGTGTTTGGCCTGTGCTTTCGTGAACGGATGATCGGTATGCCATAAGGAAAAGGTGCAAGTACTAATCCCAGTCTCTTTGGTGTTTGGACACTACCTTGGCTAAGGACTTGCCCATTGTTCGATTCATCCGTTCAACCATGCCATCAGATTGAGGATGGAGAGGCGTTGTTCTAGTCTTCTTAATTCCTAACAGTCGGCAAACTTCTTGAAACAGCCCAGACTCAAAATTGCGGCCTTGATCGGAGTGTAATTCCAACGGAACTCCAAACCGGCAGAAAAACTCCTTTACTAATACGTCTGCGACTGTAGCTGCTTCCTGATTGGGTATGGCGTAAGCCTCCGTCCATTTCGTGAAATAATCCATCGCCACCAGGATGTATTTATTTCCCGAATCGGATTCTGGGAACGGCCCTGCGATGTCAATCGCTACTCTTTCCAAAGGGCTTCCTACGTTGTATTGTTTCATGGGTGCTTTGCGCTTTCTCGCTGGACCATTTCCTGATGCGCAGACTATGCATTTACGGCACCATTTCATGACGTCCTCTTTGCAGTTCATCCAGTAGAATCGTTCTCGCACTTTACCCAACGTCTTCTTAATGCCAAAGTGTCCTCCTGATGTCCCATCGTAGAGATGCTTCAACACTTCTGTCACCCTGCTCTTCGGCACTACCGTCCCACTGCGCCCAGTACGCTTTGATATTTCTGCCCAAAGCACTCACTTCTTCCCAGGTTGGTCGTCGGCCGCTTTCTTTCCAGTCCAGGAGTAGTCTTATTTCAGGATCGTCTTCTTGTTCGCGACGTAACTGCTCAGGTTCCCACTCATCATCAACCATAGCAGTTCTCCGGAGGCATTCGACTTTTTCTTCCAGTCGCAAACAATGGCTGCAGTCCGCCGGACATGGTCTTCTGGACAAGGCATCAGCGTTCCGATGACTGCTTCCGGCACGGTGATCTGTGTCATAGTCATACTCTTGCAGTCTCTCCATCCATCTGGCTACTTGTCCTTCTGGGTTACGGAACTGCAGTAGCCATTTTAAAGCGGCGTGGTCTGTTCTCAGTAACAATTTTCGTCCATACAAATACTTGTAGAAATGTTCGATGGACTTAACGACTGGTAACAGCTCCCTCCTAGTCACGCAATAATTCTTTTCTGGCCTGGACAAAACCTTGCTAAAATACGCGATAACTTTTTCTTGTCTATCTTGAACCTGCGAAAGGACCGCGCCTATGGCCAGATTGCTTGCGTCGGTATCCAAAACAAACTTTCCATCTTCTCTTGGATAACTCAAAATCGGCGAAGTGACTAGGGCCTGTTTTAGTTGATTAAAAGAATTTTCGCAGTCTTCATTCCATCTAAATTCTGCTTTTTCTTCGGTTAATTTTGTCAATGGTTTGGCAATATTGGCAAATCCGGGGACAAATCTTCTATAATAAGTGCACAACCCAAGGAAACTTCGGACCTGATGTTTGTCGAATGGTTTTGGCCATGCTTGCACTGCTTGGATTTTGTCTGGGGTCAGCCCTTACTCCGTCTCTAGATACGACGTGGCCAAGGTATTGGATTTTTTTTTAAATAGGTGGCACTTCTTTGGGCTCAGTTTGAGGTTAACCCCACGTAATCGCTGGAACACTTCCTTCAAGTTGTTTAAATGTTTTGCAAACGACCTTCCAACCACGATCACGTCGTCCAGGTAAACCTAACACGTCTTCCAAGACAATCCGCGCAAGCTGGTCTCCATCAAACGCTCGAACGTTGCAGGAGCGTTACACAGGCCGAAGGGCATTACAGTGAACTGCCACAACCAGTTCCGATCGTAAAAGCTGTTTTTTCACGATCCTTGGGTTCTAATTCTACCTGCCAGTATCCACTCTTTAAATCTAACGTAAAAAACCACTGGAATCCTGACAGGGTGTCTAGCGTATCGTCAATTCTGGGTAAAGGGTAGCTGTCCTTTTTGGTCACGTCGTTTAGCTGTCTGTAGTCTACGCAAAACCTCGTTGATCCATTCTTCTTCTTTACGAGTACCACTGGGGATGCCCATGGGCTACTTGAAGGTTCAATCACGCCTTCTCTCTCCATATCCGTAATTATTTGTTAGGCTTCTTCCCTTTTCGCCAAAGGAAGTCTGCGTGGATGTTGTCGTATCGGCCGAGCGTCTCCGGTATTAATTTTATGTTTCACCACGTTAGTTCTTCCTTTGGAGCCACTCTCCAGCGCGAACACATCTTGGTACTCTTGGATCAACACTTTAACTTTAGCCAGCTGGCCTTGGCTGAGGTTTTGGCATTTGGTGGTAAGAATGTCCAATAGATGTTGTGGACACTTCTTCGGCGACGTATCTTCGTTCGACTTCACGCATCTCACAATTTGTGATACTGGCGTGCATTGGCCTACCACGGTCTTCTTTTTCAACGTTACAGGATCTGAGTTAATGTTTAAGATCCTTACTGGCATCGTGTTCTTTACTCGTACTAAAGTTCTGCCAACGAGTAGTCCCTTTTCAACTAAGCCGCTCTCTATTGGTTCAATCGATCTTCAGGACATCGTTCTTCATATCTAAATGGAACCCATACTTCTTTATCACGTCCATTCCCAGGATAACTTCTTCCGTGATGTCGGCTACCAGTACTTGATGGTTGTGTACTCCATTTCCCAAACCAATGGTTACTTTAACTTGTCCGTGAGTAGGTATTTCGTCGCCCGTCGCCGTTCGAAGTCGTACTGTTACTGGTGATGTCTTCTCGTTTTCCAGTAAGATGTCAGGACGAATGATAGTCTTCGTCGCTCCCGTGTCAACCAGTAACTGGACGCTTCTCCCATTGATCTTGCCATCGAAATAAATGCTATGCAATTGCTCTCTAGGCGATGCCATTTGGATTGTAATCTCCGGAGTCTGACTAGATGAGATTACTTTTTGTCTCTTTTGCTCGCTTTGTTCCAAATTATCGAGCGCTCTTCTTGTCCTCTTCTTAGGTTTAGTACGATGCCGTCGTACATGGCCTATTTCATGGCAGTTCAAAGCTGTTAATCCTCTTTCCCGAAGTATTCGTCGCGCTATCTCCTCGATGCTTTCCAGTGTCTGCGCGGGTACTTCTGTAGCACAGCAGAGTCTATGACCATCTCGTTGCGTTGCTTGTTTTGCTGCTTCAAACTCCAAAGCATGCACCAAAGCGTCGTCCAATGTCTTCGGTCGTGCTAACCGTAGAGTCTGCTGCGTTTCGTTGTCTCGGAGGCCGTCTACAAAGGTTTGAATAGCCAACTGCTCCAAGAAGGTATCTGGTGTTGTAGGATACGCAAGCCGTGTTAATCTGGCGATGTCAGCCTCAAACTCTTAAAGACTTTCGGCAGCTTTTTGAACCCGACTTTTAATTTGAGCTTGATAGACTTGTAGAAGATGAGCATCTCCATATCTCATTTCTAAACGTGAAATTAAAAGTTCATAATTTTCTTGTAGGTGGTCAGGAACAGTTTGTAAAATTCCAAGCGCTTCTCCACGTAAGGACACTATTAAAGACGTCGCTTTCTGCTTGTTGTTCCAACCATTAGCAGTAGCTGCGGCTTCAAACTGCTTGTAGTAGGTTGACCATGGAACTTTACCATCAAAATTTGGTGGAACAACTTTAAACTTGTGAGTGGTTTCTTCACGATGGTCCATTATTAAATCCTCACTCGTGACGCTTCCTTCGCCGTGACAATTCATTTGCTTCATTGTTTCTTCAATCAGTTTTATTCTGTCTTCTAATTTGTCCTCTATTGCTTCTATTTTCTCATTCACAGATTCGCAAATTTCTTCTTTCAAATTTAGCATATCTGCTTGGGTTTCCTCTTGCGCAATTTTGATTTGATTTCTTACACTAAGTTGTATTTGTTCCTCAATAGTCTTTCTTTGATTTTCCATGCTCGCTCGTATTTCTTCTTTTAAAGTTCATGAATTTTCCAACAATTTTTCTTCCATTTTCTAAGAATTTTCTTCCATTTTCTGCGAATTTTCGTGAAACTTTTCTTCCATTTTTCTATTCATCGATTCCTGACCATTTTTGATTGATTCAAGAAATTCAAATAGCTTTGCATCCATTTTAACTGCTTGCGAACGCGTCACCGGCATAAATTTAAATATAACACGAATATAAAGTTTCAATACACTACTTTTTAAAATGCAGTTTTTATACAACACAAAATTTAATAACTATCCACTTATTTATATTAAACCACTAGTGTACAGAAACGAATTTAATTAATATCGCGATCACGCACTTGTTAAAAGAAAAAGTTTAATAAACACTATTTTATACTTTATAAATAAACGCGCGTATCGCGAACAGTTAATTCAATGTTCTTATTACGGGAGCGATATTAAATTACTTAATGGTATTTACACTAATAAAAATCGCGAACCCCACACCTGACACCACTGTTGCGTATTTATTTATTAAAAACTAATTTATTTAAAACGACTAAAAATACGTTTACTTATTCTAGAAATATATACACTTTTAAATTAACCGAACTAATTAAATCTAATAATATTTAAAGAAAACACTTACAGTATATATATGTATAACCGTTGTATAACACTATCACTTAAGATAAGATAACGTCCTCGGATTTCACACTTGTTTACACTAATAATCACGTACACGATTATTCTCGGTAGGTTTATCTCACACGCGTGCTAACGACTTATTTATTTCAACTTGATAATCTTCTTAACACTGTTGTATTCGCATTCCAGCAATAACTGACTTACGAATTGTTCCGTCGGTATATATATACATCGGCGAATCCTTCTCGAGTGTTCCCTACTTTTCGCTATATCTTCTAGAAAATGGATAACAGCTTCTAGAAGGCTCTTGCATTTGCAAATAACTTCTCGAACGTTTCAATATTATAAAAAAGTAGACTTTTATTAATCAGCAACAAAACAGAACAGAAAACAGAAGAGAAAAAAACTCAACAGTTTGTAAATTTTATGCAAAATCTGTTCATTGATAAAATTCAATTCAAGTGAAATTCAGTTCTAAGTAAATAACAATGTTTGCATCCTTTACTGTTAATTATTAAATTAAATTAAACAACAAATGAATCCTTTATCTACCGTTCATAAATTTAAAAAAGTGTCTTATAAGATAGTGACGAAAATGTCTTATACCAAGACGTTCTACATTAATTACTTTATTTAAGTTGTCATTTCCGTCACCTACAGTTTTCTAAACTTTACAAGATTTTTAACAAAATTATCAAAAAAACTTACATTATAGGTAATCTATCAGATGTCTATGAGACAAACAATTACAATTTTTGGAAGTTATAATGTAACAAAAGTTTCAAATAATAATTAAAATAGAAATATAAACAGTAATCGGGTTGTAATTCAAGATTTTTATTACTACTAAAAGAAATCATTAAATTATTTTTCGACAATTTGTTAAGAAATAAGTTTAAGCAATATTTTAAGGTAATAATTACTTCAGCTCTTAACTTTATACAGGCAAATGCAATAATTTAATTACAGTAACAATAAACAACGCAATTACAAGAAAAAAAATAAGTAAATCGTTCAACAATATGTAATCTGATTTGATTTTATAAAACCGTACTATCCTAAAGTTAAACGGAGACTTTTAATTTGTGAGAATTGCTTACTATATGAACTTTCAGCTAAAACACTCTTACATAAGTGTTTCAGATTTTGAACTTCAGTATCATAGATTGCACCGGACTTTTAACATTGAAAAACTTGAGATAACATTAAGTATAATTTCCTGTTATGTACTTAACTAACGGCAGATTATTATAAAGACATTTTCAATTCGTTCCTTTGAATATGGTATCTTTGTAGTTTGTTTGTATCGTAGTATTTTTGCTATTTTTAAAGTTTTAACCCGGTAATAATTGTTTGCCACAGACTAAGATAACATATATTCTTGTAATTTATATAGGACTACCTACTTAAAGACAATATTATGTATTATACTTACATGAACATATTATTTTTAACAAATACCCATTTTTTTAGAAATATATTATTTCCCTATATGCGTACTTTTATCCTACTAAGTGGGCTAAAAGTACCTACGATTCAGCAGTCATTCACAATTTCGTTAATAACTAAATGCAAATAGGTACACGCGTAATATCCAAATAGGCGTTACATACATTAAGCAAGAAATCAAAAATGTTATCAAAACAACATCTATAAATTATTAAATAAACAAGTATAAAAGAAACATATATTTCAACTGTAATTAAAAACTAAAAAGGAACGGTAGCCATAGAAAATTCATACTGTGTATAACAACGATCGTTCGATTTTAATGGGAGGGTAAATTTTTATGTAACAAGGATTCAACCACCGTACTTCCATATCATCGGTCTCGATTCTTCTAAATGTATTTAAATTTGATTTATGTCTTCCCGTATATACAGTTCCTTTAAGCAAAATTCTGAACTACGAAGCATTCTTAGGCGGTAACGTCTTGCGATTAGAAATGTCAAAAAAATACAAAAGATGACACGTGTATTCTTTTGGTCGTATCCCAGGTGTTCTAAACCGCAAATATTGATTTTTCGCCCGACTTTTACACTCAAATTTTTATATAACATTGCCTAATATACTTTTCTTAAACGAACGGAAGTCGTATAATGGAAGGGCTTGTATCGTTATTGCCAGTACCCTATACAACACAATAGAATTACCCCATTGTCATTACATTGTACTTTATCTAGTACATCTAGGTGTCGCTAATTAATGTGTTTAAAAGTCATTTTGAAGCGCACATACGCACGTGTCTTTTTTTCAAGGGAAGAAGTTAATTGTTTCATAATAAATACGTGAGGGTAGTTGACGTGCGCGTCATAACCGCGAGAGTGTAAAATCTTGTTCCGACGAACGACCGGAAACCGGAAATTCGAGCCGACGTCCGAATAAAACGCACCCGATAGACGTTCTGTATCATCGTTGGCTTGATAAAAGGGGAAAAAAGGTAGAGAGGCGAAGGGAATTTTTAGAGATAATGCACGCATCATCTTTCAGCTCTAATTGGTTTTGTGTAAAAAGCGGTTGCTATTATTTTTGCGAGCACGGTTTCGTCGTTTCCTGTTTTTCGATGATTTATGCTTTTTCGTATTTTCCTAGTAGTTTATTTGCAATAAAAGGGTTGTGAGAAATGATATGGGAACATTTGATTTCTTTAATGTTGCTAGTGTATGTAAATCGTGCAGGTGAAAAATCGTGGTGATTCACAACGGTACCCTTGGTGCTTGCATCTCATCAGCTGCCTATTTTGTTCGTATTGATAGTAGGTATTCGCCCTCGTTGACCGATTAACAACTATTAGTGAACCATCTGCCCGTTCTCGTTGTTTTATTGTTAGTCACGCAATACTTACTTGATGGAAGTGAACATTTTACTTCATCATTCTTCTGCATAGCCAAATATATACTTAAACTGATTATGGCATCTTCTAATTTAATCACTAAATCATAATTAGTTTCGATCAATATTTGTAAACGTTGCAATATCAAACATAGGTCTTCCGGTAAAAACTAAATTTGAAACACTGATTAGTTGTTATTAGTCGGTTTATTAGTATAAAAAATTCTTTTATTTGATTACATCAAATATTATATCTCTACGGCATAGGTATATATTATGTATGTACGCTTTATCTAATCTAGAGACAGCGATCGTCAAGATTCGCTTTGCGCGCTATACATTAGGTTACTGGTTTTTATCTTAAAGCATGTAATAAAACTGAAAATTTGAATGGTATCAAAACAATCTACAAGTCAACCCTTTTAATTAATCAAACGCATTAAAGATTAAAGTACATAAGAACATGTATAATTTTCAATAAATGTACAAAATTTAAAATTTCTACTTAGAACAAATAAATACGTTTACAACTTTATTTATTAATTTAGTTACACGATTTATTTAAAAAAATTATCAAATAACACTTGAAGGGAACAATTAAACATTTAATACGCGTATAAACAAGCACTTCATTAAATTTTTACATATTAACAAATTTGACGAACTAAAATTATGACATATTTTATGGGGAGTTTAAATAACATTCTGCATAAAAAAAGACATTTTGGATGATTCGGATGAAGAAGTCATCCTCCACACGAATATACACAAATGCCTTTTATAAAGTATTGAAAAATATTATTTCGTCAAATGAATGGAAATAACAAAAACTTAAAACTGCGAATAAATAAACCAAAATGTTTAACGTTAAACTAAGGTCAAACTAAAGTATGTCATTAAATAGTGGTGTTTGTTGTAATACTGACTTGAAAATTTTAACCAATAAAAAAAAATTATTCAAATTTAGCGCGTATTTGATGGGAGGGATTTAACTCTATCTTTTTGCCGTACAGAGAATAGAGTGTTGTTTCATCCATTTTTTACATTACATTGTGTACAAGTTTTATTAGATAATTTAAAAATATTACTTTGTCTTAATATTGTTACGAATTTTAGAACTAATTTATTTATAAATAAATATTTACACGATTAAAACTACACGTAACTAATTAAACCTAGCGATATTTAAGAAAAACACATTAATTTATGTACTACTATCACTAGGTCTGCACTTTGTAATTTTATCTAATACTTGTTTATATTAACAACACGTACTCAAAGTATTTATGTTGCACTATCACGGGCAATTGATGTATTTATTTTAGCACACACGTTAATCACTTATTTATTTAAACCGACAAAAATCTTCTTTATCGGTTCAATTTAAAAAACTGACATTGGTTCTCTTGGAATACCTTTTACATATGTATTTCACTTATATGTGTCTAGAATGTTCAACATCCTTCGGTCATTGTTTCGAAGTTGACAATAACTTCGAGAACGTTTCAATATTAAATTTTCTTTTGTTTGACGCTATTTAGATTCATTTTAGTATCTACATATATTTATATTTAATATAAGACGCGAAGAACACCGCAGCGCAGTAATAAAACAAGAATCAACATCATCATTGGCAGAGCATGTGAGAAAAACTTCTCATGAAATCAACTTCGACGAAACAAAAGTCATTGCAAATGTTGAACACAAAACAAAAATGATCATCAGAGAAGCAATTGAGATTGAGAAATTGCCAAATAGTCTCAACACTAGAGATGATACACAAAGACTACCGACAGCATGGAAACCAGCACAAAAACAAGATGACCTACAACTTCACCAATAACTAAAGACGTAGCTACGGCAGATTTACCGAAGCGAAATACTAAAAATAGAAAACCGACAACACCACCTTCACCGGAAGCAGCGAACCATACAAATAATCACTCATGCGCACCAAAGCGTACCACAAGATCCATATATAAACAACTAACGATCGAAACGAAAATCAGTCCACGTCTGACACGCAGTAAAGCAGCAGCTCAAACGAGGAAGACTTGAAAATGGCAAATGAGACTTTGCCGAAACGTCGTCAAAATACAAACGATTTGTTTACAAATCATCTACAACGACAACGCGGAGCCAATCCCGGAAGCCCAGCAGCTTCATATATATATAAACTGCACGCAATTGAGCCCGATATGTAAACAGGTGCCCGATGAGCCCGGGCGGTAACGCCTTTCTACACGACGTTATTAGCACGCTGTTAACCCCGACTGCGTTGCCAATATTATACAATCTAAACGTAGTTATTAAGCGAAATTACACAATGATTTGAAATTTTAACATTTGCGTTTATTCTTTGCAGATAACTCTCTTAAACATCTTCCGATCTAATAATTTTTTTTAAAATTTAACTAGATTAATATTGACGTAACAAATAAACTTTCTGCAGATTTAAAATAAAAACTGTATTCAAGCATTACGCTATTTTTATGATTGGTGCAAAGTTTGTTTTATTTGTAAATATAATTCAAAATTGTAAGCTATAACTTGTGTGTATTAGCAAATTCTTATCTGAAAAAAAACATACTCAAAACGGCAGCAAATTAAATAATTTTCTTTAAAATTCCGCATGTAAGTCTGTTTTTGGCAACTTTTTTAAAGAAATGTTAAATTTAACCATTGCCGCAAGTTGCACGACTTACGTAGAGTGTGTTATTTGTCATCATTTGACAAGCACAAATTAATTTTTAAATCAAACTTACAATATACCGCATAATAAAAACAAATGATTCACAATCGTGTTTTGATGACATACGCATATATACAGAGATGCGCCTAAAACTGGGATATATAACGGTTCTTCGGGCTAGAGAACGTAGCGTTTATATGTTCTACGGGCTCAACAACAACCTGTTTACATGTTTGTACCTACATATTCTTATTTGCGCACACAAAGTTTTTTTAATAAATCGGAAATAAATTGAAAGGTTAGTTTTGGGCATACAGTATGTCATACAACATTATCATGAAATTTTAGTTGAAATTAAAATATGTATGTGATAGTAAATAGAATACTCTGTTTCAAATAACGAAATTGAGGAACTCTAATAAGTAGTCTGAAACATTTTCACTCAATTTATTTGTTCCTTAATGTGGACGTTAAATGCCGATTAAAGTAACAGATTTATCATTAATCGGACCATCACAAACTATTAAAAAAAGCTTAGAACGAACTGCAGATCATCATATAGTAACTGTACTGTTGGTATTAGTTAGGTTGGTACCGGGGAGAAAAAAGTAACTAGAATGTAACACAACTTACTTAATGCATGTGACTGATGTTTGCTGTATTGAAACTATAATAAAGTATCTAATCCATCGTGGCTTATATAATTTAACCACAATCTTACATGGTGGCAGCGGTTAATAACTAAACAACTAGAAGTGATATTCTTAGTCTAAAAGATGGAAGATAATGGTAGTAACACTATAACCTCAAACTCACTAATTCACGTGGCACCCCCAGAAAAGTTCACCTTTTCTAATCCTGGGTATTGGCCTATCTGGAAAAAACGTTTCCTAAGATACATGGCAGTATCAGGTTTATCGAAAAAGGAAGACGAAGAAAAAAAAGATATATTATTATACATAATGGGAGAAGAAAGTGAACAAATTCTATTACAGTTTAAAACGGAAGCAAAGTATGACGATACACTAAAACAGTTTGATGACTTTTTTATACCTAAACGTAATATAATCTTCGAGCGATTTAAATTTAATTCCAGGGTACAGAAGCCCGATGAAACAATCGACTCGTTTATAACCGATTTACATACACTAGCAGATAACTGTGAGTATGGGAATTTGAAGGATGACCTCATTAGAGATCGAGTTGTAGTAGGTATGAAGGATACACACACAAGTGAAAGACTACAGTTACAGTCTAAACTAAAACTAGAAGAAGCAATTTTAGCAGCTAAGCAAGCCGAAATACAAAAGTCTCAAAATACTATATTGCGACAAGAAAAGCAAGGGGAGAACCAACTCAATGCCATTGGAAAAAAAGGGAATAAGTTTAATAAAAGAAACAACTTAATGTATAAACATAAGGAATCACATGAAACAAAGATGGGTCCTACTAACAATGCATGTTCTACAAATGTCAGTAAAACATGTGAATACTGTGGGTTGTCTATACACAATCGTAATCGATGTCCAGCTCGTAATTCAATCTGCAATAACTGCAAGAAAAAAGGGCATTGGAATAAAATGTGTCGATTTAAGGATATAAAAGCAGTAACTATGGTGGATGAAGAAGATCATTTCATAGGACCATTAACTATCAATTCCATAGAAGTACAGGAAAAACAGTGGTTCATTCCAATTAATATTAAACAGGTATCAAATCGAGTATTATTCTTAGTTGACACGGGAGCTGATGTGACATGTATTCCAGATAAAGTTATAGAAAACACTAATTTGAAATATGTGCCAACTAAAGAGGTCATATCAGGTCCTGATGGTCGTAAGCTAGAAATAAAAGGGAAAACTAATTTAGTTCTAGAATATTGTAATAAATACCATAAAGCAAATTGTTTTGTAATAAGAAATCTAAAAATCCCAATTTTGGGAAGGACGGAAATTGTTAATTTAAATATTATTACACTAAATGTCCCAAAATCGTTAAATAATGTTACTACAATTGCACCTGTCAATGCGGACACTAAATTAGTTAGTAAGGTAAATGTAGAAATTGAATTTCCTGAAATATTTAAAGACATAGGAAGATTTAAAGATGAAATAGAGATTAAGTTGAAAAAGGATGCTAAGCCTTTCGTGCAATCTGTTCCAAGGTCTGTTCCATTACCTTTATTAAAACAGTTAGAACTAGAAATTAATCGTTTAATCAAACTAAATATAATCGAAACAGTTGAACAATGTACGGATTGGGTTTCACCTATAGTAGTAGTTCGAAAAGCAGATTCGGTTCGACTTTGTGGAGACTACACAGAGTTAAATAAAAACGTTGAAAGACCATATTATCCGATTCCTAAATTAGAGAATACTATAGCTCAGTTAGTGGGTAGTAAATATTTTTCTAAATTAGACGCGAATTCGGGTTTTTACCAGATTCCGCTTAAAAAGAAAAGCCAATTGTTGACAACTTTTATAACGCCTTTCGGTCGTTTTATGTTTAAACGATTACCCTTCGGAATATCTTGTGCGCCAGAATACTTTATAATGAAATTTACAAATATTCTAAAAAATCTTACGGGCGTGGTCAGTCATGTAGACGATATCCTTATTTATGCTCCAAATATGGAAGCACACGATAAAATACTACGAAGTGTGTTGGGGAGACTACAAGAAGAAGGTATAACACTAAATAAAAAGAAATGCGTAATTGGTGTAACTAAAGTACGATATTTAGGACACATTATAACGGAAAACGGAATGTCTATTGATCCCGATCGTGTAAAAGCTATTCAGAACTATCCGGAGCCTACTAACAGAAAAGAACTTTTACAGTTGTTAGGTCTAATAAATTTTTCAGCGCGGTTCATACCGAATAAATCGGAAATATTAGAACCATTAAATCACTTATTAAAAACTAACGTGCAATTCGTGTGGGGAGCACATCAAATAAAATTTTTTAAAGCTATAAAACATTTACTTCAAGCAGCTCCATCATTAGCGTTCTATGATCCGAATAAAAAAATAATTATTAGTGCTGACGCGTCATCGTACGGAATAGGCGCAATTATTATGCAGAATAATAAACAAGTAAATGAAATTATATCATATGCATCCCGAACTTTAACTTTAACGGAAACTAGATATGCACAAATTGAAAGAGAAGCCTTAGCTTTAACTTGGGCATGTGAAAAATTTAAAGAGTACATAATCGGTATCCACTTTGTTTTAGAAACCGATCATAAGCCGTTAATTCAAATATTACAAACGAAGCGATTGGATGATCTAACACCACGCTTACAAAGATTTAGGATACGTTTAATGAGATACGTTTATACAATAAAATATACTCCCGGAAAAGATCTAGTAGTAGCAGATGCTTTATCGCGTAATCCATTAAAAATAGATTCAAATCTAGAAGAATTAGAGCACGAGGTAGAAGCTCAAGTTAGATTAGTTATCAAAAGTTTACCAGTTAAAGACGAATTTTTAAACCAAATAGCGGAGGCACAAAATGGAGATGTAATTTGTAAAAAATTAATTGAATATTGTCAGACTCAATGGCCAAGGAAAGATAAATTACCGTTACTCTTAGCTCCTTATTATCAGTATCGTTTCGATTTATCTTACAATGAGGGATTTCTACTAAAAGGCACTCGACTTGTGATACCTTCTGTATTACAAACTAAATGTTTAAAATTTATACATACCGGTCATCAAGGCATAGTAAAGTGCAGGAAAAGAGCACAGATGTCTGTATGGTGGATTGGTCTGTCTACACAGATACAAGACTTGGTTCGCACTTGTTCTAACTGTGTTGAAGAAAGAACCAACATTAAAGAAACGTTTACAAAAGATAACTTTCCTAGTAGACCTTGGGAAAAAATTGCAATTGATCTGTTTAAATATAAAATATGGTATTTAATTGTTACGGATTATTATTCCAGATTCTTTGAAATATTTCCTTTGTCTGATTTAACAGCATCAACAATAATCCGTAAATTAAAAGAACTATTTTGTCGTTATGGTATACCAGATGTTGTAAGGTCAGATAATGGTACACAATTTAGAAATGAGTATAAAGTATTTGCTGAACAGTATAATTTTAAAGTTATATTTAGTAGTCCCTTCTACTCTCAATCGAACGGATGTATCGAAGCAGCGGTCAAAATAGCAAAAAATTTGTTAAAAAAAAATCAAGATGATATATATTTAGCTTTACTATCTTATCGCACTACACCTTTGGAGTGTGGGTATAGTCCAAGTGAACTATTAATGTCAAGAAAACTTAGATCACATCTGCCAATTCTGCCAAGTAAGTTGACTGAAGTGGTAGATACACATAAAACTAAAGGTATTGAAGAGAGTAGAAAGGAGATACAAGCTGAAAATTATGATAAGCGCCATAGAGCTAAAGATTTAGCAGAATTAGGTATAAATGATTCTGTTTGGGTCACGGATTTACGCGTTTATGGGAAAGTCCTAAAGAAAGCGGACGATCCAAGATCATATTTAATACAAACCTATGATGGTATTTACCGAAGAAACAGGTGGCATTTAATACATGCACCATATTACAAATTTACTAATGTAACCCAAACGGAACCATTAAATGTAAGTGATAAAACACTTGTTATTGAAAATGATAGGGAACAAACGGTACAACCAAATACAATGTTAGAAAATAATATAAGTGATGGGGTTAATAGTGAAACCTCAAGTAGACCAAGTAGAGTAAGAAAATCGCCTGCATGGATGAAGGACTATGTTGTGTCAATGTAAAAAAAAAAAAAAAGGGTTGTACTGTTGGTATTAGTTAGGTTGGTACCGGGGAGAAAAAAGTAACTAGAATGTAACACAACTTACTTAATGCATGTGACTGATGTTTGCTGTATTGAAACTATAATAAAGTATCTAATCCATCGTGGCTTATATAATTTAACCACAATCTTACAGTAACTGTAGAAACAATGTTCGATTTCTGCTCTAATGAAATTCTTGGCATAAAAATTAGTTTTTTGTATCGAGTGTGAATGTTCAAGCTGCTGTAACGTATGTATTAATAAGATAATAACATAAAAAGGTACAATAATTTAATATAGTTTAGGTTTCTCACGGTCACAGCTAGTTGATACCGTAAAGGTATTCAGTTTTCTATAATTGTGATGCTGTCAATATCGTTAAACCAATAAGCTAAGCCTTCTAAGAAAATATAATGTTTTATTTCAAAAAATTCAATATTCCATCATGTGTTATATTTACGTAATAAATCTCACTTACAATACACACAATTTCAATAAAAACGAAAACATAATATCACGTTTAAAAAACATTCAACCTACTTGCTATACTATAAGATACAAACAAAATAGATAAAACTACACTAAATATATAGAAAACAAACATGTAGTGTTTTATGAATTTTCACACAAAAAAGTAACAAATTGCAAATAATATTTTTAACCTAATAAAATTACTAAGATATTTGCTTTAAAAAACCAAGCGTATAGCCACTAAGAATGTGACAACAACATGACGACCAATGTAGCCTGAAAAACGCGATTTCATCGAATTTCAAGCATTTTTTTTTGTACAAAAAGTGGGTTTTTTGATCAGTTGTTGGGTTTATTCTTAATCAACAAAAGCTGTGGTTTCTAAATATATAAAAATACAACATGGCTGTATAAGAAAAATTTAACCTGATGGTGTTTTCTCTGGATCAAAACATAAAATAAATATAGTTTCAAGTGGAAACAAATCTTTTTGTAGAAAATTACTGTGCTAAACTAGCTAATTTGTCATTCTTTTCAATCGTCAAGCGTCATCTAAAAATCATGATCTTAAATCAGCAGCAACTGTACATGGAGAAAAATATTATGCTGAATGTAATCATTACAATTTCACACTTAAAGCATTTGCTTTTTTTCTATAATTGATCCACATTCAAATAAAATTAATATTGCAATCCAAACATGTTTTTATTAAGTCACTCATAACTATAACAATATAAGCAAAATGTTTAATTAAAATTAAGACTACAAATTGATCAAATTCAACCAATTTTTATAAGTTTAAGTTAAGGTTCGCAATATATGCTCAACTCTTTGCTAAAGCTGTGGCAAAGATAAATTAACGTGTAACCTGACTCCGACAGTTTTTTGTTTAAAACTATACGACATGGATCCATAATTTTATAGCAAGTTGCTTGCAGGATATAACCTATCACTTCTCACTACATCAATTAGTGAACGATTGAAAACTATCAGAAAGTATTTACTCTGATTTTGAATATTGTTCACTTTCGTTATATATAAGAATTATGTCGCAAAGCTTGCACATGTTTTGACATGTATGACTTATTTTTGCAATGCAATGAAATAAAATTATTGTACATTTGCATTTCTTTTAGAGAAAGAAATTGACGATACATCCCTTTTATGCCTAAAGGAAAATGTTTTAGACATATTTGAGGAAGGTAAACTTAGGTTGATGGTAAAGTTTAGAAATAAACTACCTATAGTTAGAGAATGCTTTGACAGAAAAAAATAACTTTCCAAAAGTTACAAGAAGATTATTTAACTCGGATGGTGTAGATTCGGCTAATATTCTAAGTGGGTAACATCCAACGGTAACATACTAATAATGTTGGTGCGTTTACATATTGGTGTCAAGGACAGTATTATTTGGGTAGATAATATTAGCAGTAATTATAAATTTTAATGTAAGCAAGGATTAAACCATAAACTGTAGTGATGATAGAAATATAACACATTTATATTGACTTTAGCAAATAAATACGTTTAAATTATGCGTATATTTACTTAAATCATCCACAAGTGTTCTTAGAAGTATTCCAAATACTCATAAACGTTTCACTTCGTTTAGCTTAGAGAGCGCCATGAAATTATTGTCAAAAACTAGAACGTTGTAGAAAATTCTCGAAAGATAGCGGAAATGTATTAAAGCAATTAAAACAAAGCATAGGTCAGTTATTCCCAGTCGAAAGCGTTAAGAAGATGTTTAAATAGATAAGTGATTAACGCGTGTGTTTGAGATAAATATAACGGAGCATAACGTACGTGCCTTGAATGTAAGCGAGTGTCAGATTTTGATAAACAGAAGTTATCCGCGGACATTATCTTTCGAGTGATTGTACTATATAAATTAGTGTAAGTGTTTTTCTTAAATATCGTTAGATTTAATTAGTTCATGTAAATATTTTGTGTATAAGTAAATTAGTTTTAAAATTCGTTACAATACATTGTATAAACGTAATGTGTATTTTTTTATCCTTGATCATGTCTCATGTACCAAAACAAAAAATCGTGCAAAATCGATTTTGTTTTATAAAGAACTCTGTTTCGGCTGTGATACTTAAATACTTACATTTTAAAATTTAATAGTTCCATTAATTTTTACAAATTTTATCATTGAATTATACTCAAAACATTCATAAGTCATAAATATGCTAAAATCCACGACAGTTACAGTCTTTACGATCAAGAGTAATAAGAAACTACCCAGATAATAAAAGTTTCTTACAAATAAATTTTTGTTGACATTTCTTTAAACAGTTTATTTTCAAAGTAAATTTAAAAAAAAACGCATTGCTGATATAAAAATTAAAAAAGAGGTGCCAATATTATGAATTTGTAACAAGGCTATTAGAGCTGCTATTATTACACGGAGATGAGGTTTGCAACACAATCTGTAGGCCAATGTTGTAATCATCAAAGTGTAATAAATATGCAAGTCGAGTACAATTATCTACGACTATTTATTTAATGCAGTTGATAATAAATTAACACAAACAACATTTTGTTTCCAAAGCTGACATAATTGCATATGTTTCACTCATAATTGCACATGTATAAGATTTGTTTTTAATAGTATGCTTTGGAAACAATTTTTTTTTCATTAATTTCGTATCCATTATGTCAAATATGTAGTCTTAGATAAAATATATTTGATGCGCAATATTAAGAGATATACATATGTATTTTTGAATTCAGAAAAAATGTACTTTTTATTTCTTGGCAAAAAATAACATAGTTCTTTTTTTAAAAAAAGTTGATAACTTCATATACACCATAGTAATAAACTAAAAAATTCAAATTAACTTACATAAAATTTGGAGGTAAAAAATAAAATTAACGTGTCTGAGCATTTCTTTCACGCGGCGCTAATAAAGAAAATACGAATTTTATTTCTTACTTTATTGACACACTATTAACAAAATCGGTTTACTATCTTTAATCTTTCTTTAATACTTACTTTGATAAAGTTGTACTAGACAAGGAATACGATGAAATCATATTTTTTATATGTGGTTTAAAATCAATAGTTAGTAAAAGCATTTAGAAATGATTAATAATTAATTCGTCTATAATACATTTTTGAATCGTTAAAATAAATTTAAAAATCTTTAAAAAAATAAAATAGTAAAAACTAGATGTAATATAACTACCTACTTATTGACCAAACATTAGTAAAATTTACAAGCATGCCACGAAATCATATATTAACATTAAATTATCGTGCGAAACATAACAAGACTGCACAACTGCCAGCCTCTACATACATCCATTAAAACTTATAACGCTGCTTTATTTGAATAATAACAATAATAATACTAATAAAAATAATATGGTAATATCGTATATTAAAATTTTGATTTTAGAATATAAAACAAGATTACCTATCGCGGTTTAAACAATTACTGATTGCTTACGTCACGCATAATAGCAATAACGCTTGACAACAAAAGCTTCTTGCAGCTAATAAAGCGTTCCCGACATTGAGGGTCGTGAGGGAAAACTCAGAAATCCAGGGTATAAACGGGTGTTAAACAACGTATTCCGCTTGTAACGTCTCCATCAACGTTAGGTTATTGAATATTTTGATGTTATCCACTTAGATGTTCAGTTAGTCACATCTTTATATTCTAATTATTTTTGTCCCTTTTAATGTGAAGTTTACTTTTAGTTTATCCCATTAAATGAATTTCCTATCATGCATTTTTTCGCTTCTGTAATAAATGTAATTTAGGGGATATATTCATATATACATAGACGAAAACGGGGCGTACAAGGGTCAAGACCAAATTGTTCCAGACAGGCGTAATGAAAATAAACGACATTGTTAAGTCTTTATAAAAGGACCGTGTTACGAACAGCTCAGCGGGAGAGAAAATACATCGGGGTAAAGAAGATGAAAACGAGCTTTTTCGTTCTCCAATAAACATCTATCGATGTGGTTGCATCGTTGTATCCATAGTTCATATTTATTCTTCTTTGTTGCACAAAAAACACTATTACTAACTTATTAAATGGTTCTAAACCGTTTAAATTAAAAAAAAACGCATGCGAAAATACAGTTTTTGAATAATTTTTAGCTGATATCTTATTATTCAAAAAACAGATAATACTTTAAAAACGCAAAGTCAAAATTACAAATGCTATTAAAAAACGGGCAGCAATACTAACATAAACAGATTATTAGCCAAGTTACGCTCAATGAAATTTAATATAAATAGAGTGGTATAAATCTGATTCTATTACCACCAAGTTATCCGCGTTCGTAACTATTCTCACCCCTATTAAATGACTTTCATATTTGCACTCACACACCCTCAGTTCACTTGTAGAACATACACACATTACAAGAACAATATTAGTTTTTGCGCACATCGACACTGTTTAATCTGTACAGGAATAAGTGGACGTTAACTGTGGGGAAACTTAATTACTATTAGGACGTGCTCGTTTTATTGTTTTCTTGCACATATATAACTGGATTTGATTTATATTATCTAAACGAAACTTTTAAATAACCTATAAAATAATTATCCATATTGTTTGTATAAACCTATATTTTAGTTTAAAATTAAATGTCACTATTTTTACAACAATCCGAGTATGTATAGTCGTGACAGAAAACAAGCGTTGCACGTCATCAACAGTAATGAAAAGCGTGTCAAATTGCGCAAACAAAATTTTCTACTATAAATAAGATATAACGACGGTAAACGTTGTAAAGGTCTTCGGTTTTGTTATCACATTCGCGCATATACGTCATTCCATACGACATTGTATAATAATATATTGTATATAATAATTGTAGCTAGCATAATATTGTAATAAATTTTTAAAACTAATTTATTTAAACTAACTATTTACACAGTAAAAAATATATAGTTAAATTAACTACAATTTTTAGTTCCAGCAGGTCCACTCCTATTTTTAGTAAATTTATTAAAACCTATGAAACCAACTTCAACAACAGCATAACTGTCAAACTGTACTACATTAATTGTAACAACAACAACATTTTGATACATGATTATCTAAAACTGCAATAATTGACATTATATGAGTTATTTCTACAACGTATTTTGTAAATTTACTGCTTATTCACCTAGCATTATCCCATCAGTAAAAGTAACTAAAAAATACAGTTGCTATTTACTCTAACTAAGTAACTATTAAAATGTTGTTAAATAAAAGTGAAATTAACAAAATATTTTTTACTGTGTACACGTAACTTTAGATATTATTATAATAAATTTAACTAATTTTTAATACAACTAACACTAGTAAAATGTATAACTAACGATAATTAAGAAATACTTTTTTTCGATACAAGAGCGATGTCAAATTAGTTTCGTAGTTTGTTGCCTGAAGTAGAGCTGAGGGCTGCGAAAGAACCGAGAACCCGAAAACTTTTACAGCGCCCGTGTATCGAACAACATTTTACGTATTTGTTGTCGAATAATTAAAAAACACGTAGATTTATTCAAATTTTGACGTTAAGTTTGACAGATGTCAAGTTAAATACATAACGTATAAAATTTATATATTTAGTTGTATACCAATTTGCACGTTATGTATCTGAGGCAACAAATATTTTAGATGAAACAATTTTCTTGTACAAGAAGATTGTATACAATTTTATAGTATTGTGTAAATTACTATTTTTAAAATCTAGTACAAAAAATATTAAAAAATAGAAGTTGTTCTCATTTCTACAATTTGTATGCTATTTTCTTGTACAAGAAAATTGTATCGTCTAAAATAAGCTTTACAAGTAATTTATATCTGACTATCACTGAATATTTATAAACGCTGTCCACGGATAACTTTTACTTTTATTTATCTATACTGTTTATTTATACTATTTAGACACACACATTCTTCTTACAATTGAAAACTAACTGACTAAACTTGCAACTTTCATCGATTACCTTTTATATTCACATATTATCTGCTACTAGAACAGTCTGTTTCTTTCCGTAATCGCTTTGAATGATCTTGAACAATCTCGACGTTTCAGTATTAAACTAAATGTAGCTTGTAACAACTTCTACAGCATAATCGTAAAACATTTTATTTATTGTTAAAAACTACATACTTATAAGAACTAAATTTGGTATGTGGTTTACTTTGCAATTTTCCAACTTCAGTAAAGTTTTCAAATAACCCAATATTTTATTATTGATATAACAATATAGAACAAGCAAAAAAAATGATTACATAGTAAATGAAAATTCTTTCCAAACAGTTTTAAGATTGTACTTAAAAATTATATATAAATTGTTAGTTCTCTTGATTCACAATTAACTCTTATAATCAGCCGCGGATCTATAGAGACAGTATAACTGGAGCTACCTTCAGACGCTATGTCAAAATAATATAAATTAATAAAAATGCATTTTTTCAAGTTTCTGACCAAATAATCAGAGAAAATAAATAATATAATATAAATCATAATAATAAAAACCATAATATTGTGTATAAAAAGCGCTTATGTACCATGTACTTAAAAATGAATTTGTTCAACACTTTTTCATGTGTCTCTAACGTTATACTAAACTAGTTTATAGCTGCTTCAGATATAATTTTCTACATCCGTGACTGAATGTCTTTTAAAATTTCATAGCAGGATTGACCTTGTCTACCGTTCTCCTGGTTTTGTTAGTTTTGTCAGTAATAATGTACTTCGGTGTAGTTTTAAATAATCCTTTGCAAAGTGTTTAATTTTTATATAAAATGATGATATTCAACTAAAGTCATTGTGGTAAAGATTTAGAATGTTCAAATTCAATACATTTTGACAAAGAGAGTTATCGATATCAATTCGTCGCACGATAATTCATCGCTACGACAATTTCTTGCCAGACAATTTGTCACAACAGAAATGTATAGCAAAATCAATATTATTGATATTCCTAACTATGTTATTAACAGATAAGTAATTTTTGTTTTGTAGTTTTCAGATATTTTCCAGTCGAGCTGTAGTTTTTTTAATTTTGAGAATAAAACATATAATGTAAATGAGTTTTAATAGTGCTGATATACGTTAACAGAATACATTTAAAAGATCTTGTCGGCACATCTGTGCCTACTCTTATTTTTTAGAAAATGCAACAATATGTTTGATCTAATAAATTTTAGTAGCCGCTGCCTACTAAGCTTACTTCGTAGCATTAAATGTTTTAATTTATCAAATATTATACAAACAGATTTTAAAAAAAACTAAATTTAAGATAAGATCAAAAGAGGCATAAGCAAAGAAACTTTCATTAGGAGACCCCACAAACATAAGACAGAATTGTAACACTAAATTTTATATATTTAAGTTTTGTCACGTTTAAGTTTCTTAGTGTTACAATTATGTCTTATGTATATGTTTTTATCTTATAACGTTAATTAATGTAATTATTAATCATATAAACCAACATCAACATACAAATATCAAACCCGCTATAGAAATGACAATATAGAAATCAAAGATAGTAGGACTTTCATTTCTTGATGTGCCCGACACACGTAGTTAACTTAGCGGACCTTTAGATCATTCTGCTTATTGCTAAATTGCTTATACAGATACATATTCACATGTTTTGTCTCAACCTGTCCAGTCACTTTACGTTATTTAATTCTCAGAACTATCTTATTTTACTTGTATAGTGGATTGTATTAAACGAGTAATGAAAATGAAGTAATTAATAATCATGATCTACAATCATGTTTTCGTATCCCTTCAGGATAGTCTACTTCTGATTCTAATTCGAAATTAATATTTCTACCATACTATATATTCATAAAGTAACAAATTACATTAGAAAACCATTTTGTAAAAAAATATATAGGTATACCGACCACAAAATTGATTTCAGTGACGCTTCGATAACTCTTAATTGCATATTCATTCTTGTTAAATAAAAAAAAGTCCTTATTGACATATTTACCTTTTAACCGAAGTTACTTAGAAAGCGCAATGTCTGTTTAAAAATTATTTTCCATTACATACGCATATACATATGTAAAACTGTTACAAGACTGTCGTTTTTAGTTGCTTTTATAGAAAGTAGGATTATGTCGAGTGTAGATTGTAGAGAGGATTAACTGTACACTTGAACTTGTAAGAAACTTTTCTTTTTTTGTACTGGAATGCTTACTTACAAAATGTATACAAATTCCTTGAAAAATTTTATCAGAAAGGAAGGAAGTCTTTTTTACCTTACAAATTATTTAATAACCTAATTCAACTAGCTTACTAAAAGATTTATGTTATCAAGTGTCTTATTGACTTATGATTGGACTCGAAATTTTTACTTTATAAACGTTTTTACTAACTAGCCGATTATTTAGTATACTATTTCTACTGTATATGATTCCACTTAAAGAAACAAAGTAATGAATACGCAAAAAAAGTATTATGGGAAAAATGAACACACTGAATACTATTTCAAAAACTTTGCATTAATACAATTTAGAGCGTAATGATTAGTTATCATGTAGTAGCATCTAAAATTAAGGATCAAAGCTTGTAGGATTTGAAATACATATATGTATCAATTTTCTCTAAAAAATCAGCAAACCTGAAAGAATAGTATATTATACACCAAGAGCGGCTTGCACAAAGCAAATAAAAAATGTAGCAACTGATTATTACTAAAAACAATTGCTACATAGCCAATGAAACCAAGTTTTTTGGTGATGTAACAATCGATTTCAGAAATAATCACTTGCTATATTTTTGATTTGTTTTGTGCAACCGGCTTCAAGCGTATTATTATAACCTAAGCAACAGATTATATCGCGAGACGCGAAGCGTCGAACAATATAAGTAGCTTGGGTTATAATAATTTTCTCAACCGTGGTCTAAATACAATTTTTTCTACACAAAAGCTTTTTAACTGTTACTAAACCAAATTGAAAATTTAAGATATTAATTTTAAATTAAAAATCAAGTGAGTGTTTTGTTTTGTGATTGTTACAGTTGTGACTAGTTTAATACAATAGCAGACTTCTTTTTAAATCGGAGAGAGAGGAAAGTTCTACCCTAGCTCTATTTCATTTTACCGGCACTGCCACGTTAACATCTACAATATTCCTAAAACAGCTAGAATTTTTTACATGTCCCTAAATAAACGTTGAGAGTGGTGTACCTGCTTTACAAAAAGTCAAGGACAATAACCTAACTTGTAAATGAAAATAGTTGGATATTTCCAATGGAAATTATCTACATAGTTTATATTATTACTATTATTTGAATTCTTAATAAATGGTTTGACTATTCATTAGAATAATTGAAGTCTGTTGATCATTTTTGTTTTTATTACACCAACATTGAATAAGATATGTTCGAAACGATTTGGTATTTCACTCGACTAAAGAATTCGATTATGTTTTCGATGCAAACTTATAATACGTAATGAATCTGAACAGTTAATATTGTTCGGAGATGGAGTTTTTATAGTTGTTATTTTAACGATAATTCTAGTGATAGTTATTTTATTTTAATTATTACTAACGGAGTTAACAAGAATTTGTTGTATATTATTTGAGTAATGCTTAATTATATAGTTCAGAGTGTATTATATACATCTTGCATATGATTATGAAATACATTTAATTTTTTCAATGATAATTTAATTATTTAAACATTCAACTGTGTCCATCACTAGTTATAGTCATAATCGGAAGTTATAACTTTGTACATGTGACCCATAACGTGACCCTTGCTTTTGTGTTTATTCAAGTTTGTTTTGGTTTTTTTTTCAGAACTTCAAGTGTTTTTCAAAAGTAAAACAATTAAAAGTTAGGTTATTGTTTTGTTTTGTTGAAGGTTTGTTGTCAAGAATGACATTTATTTAGGGACATTTACAAAAATTCTAGTTAGTTTAGGGTAATTGAAGGTGCTGATGTTGCAATGCCGTTAAAATGAAATAGAGCTAGGGTAGAACTTTCCTCTCTCTCCTATTTAAAAAGAAGTCTGCTATTAATTTTGACTTATTTTGACGTAATTCTGATTTACAACACAAAAATAATTAAATAACGTAAAAAATTAAAGTGTAAAAACATTAATACTTTAAGTATTGATAGAATAGATTTAAATTAGTAATATTCACACTTAATTAAGCGTAAACTTCAATATTAAAAATGTCTAATTTTTAAAATCAAATTGATTTGTTTAAATAACGATTTAATTTCTTAAAATAGCATTAAAGAAAATCTCTTGACAATTTTCTAAACTTTTTTTACTTAAAACTGTTATAGAATTGTCAGAAAATGTAAATATGCTTATTATTAAGTAATAGTTAATAAAATATTATTTACTTGCAATTAAAAAGGTACGACTTCATAACCAACTATTTTACGTAGTAATGAAAGCATATACAAACAAATAATTTTATTGAATTAGGAGCATACAGTAACTAATATGCAAAAGTCGATTAGTGCAATACAGGTACCAGTTTATTTTCCCACACGTGAAATTATTTAATTCATCTAGAATAACTAATTATAAAAATTAACTTGTTAAAATTAAAACATTGAAATAAGAAAATCAATAATTTTTTAAAAACACATACATATTTTTAAACTTACTCGGTCACTATATTAACATTAGACTTGCAATTAATAAATTATTGTTGAGTGAAATCAATTATGGAAAATTAAAGTATAAATCATCGTAATATGCAGTACATTGCAAATAAATGAATAAATGTAGTTTTATTTTAGTTGAAATGCCATTCATTACTTAACAAAAAAATAAAAAAAAAAGAAATGATAAATTAGACAAATTTAGAATTAGTAGAAAGAGACGGAATAAGTTGTCCCGTTTTTCCGTTTAAGAAGCGAGATATATGGCGTCTATAAGTTCTGCTTTTAAAGTTAATCAAGTCCTAAAAAGGATCGTCAAGGGAAGGGAATCTAGAGGATAAAGTACCTGGGTAATGTATGGTATATGCTATATCCGGTTTAGTTGCTATGGCTACCTACCTTCTATTCTCTCATTGGTTAGTAACCGGAAGGAAATTGTCGGCAAACCCTGAGGGGGTTACATACCCGCCTTTATGCGACAGCGGAACTCATTCTATAAAAATATCGAATTTGTTTCTCCTACCCTCTTATACGTTAAGCACTCGGTTTATAGTGTCTGTTGAAGTTGCATGTTTAGTTTAGTTATCTCATTTGTCATGCCCTAGTTTTTAATACCTATATGATAACGAAATCTACCCACAACTTTTTAAAATTTTAGCTATCATACGTCTAAGCTCTCTAAGTGCACTACAATTGTTTTTTAATTACTTTAATTTACTAAGCGTGGTTTAAATATTAATTGATAACCAGTGAGTACGTACTCTGTAAATTAAGTACGGATGTATCTATACCTATATCTAGTCATTACCAATGACTACTTTATAAATATTTTTAATATACTTAACCGTAGTGTAATATCTAGCAAACTAGTTATACCAGTTAAAATAAATTTGAAAAAATAGATTAATCCTTTAATTTCTTAAGTGTCAGTAGTATGTTTTAGTTTCACTTTTATATTACACTTTAATATTACATTTTACTATACTATTCTGAAATTAAAACCTGATAAACACTAATGCTTATAATTTAAATAATATAACACAGTTTAATTCTATTATAACGTCAGTTTTTATTAGATTGTAAACTAAAAATCAAGAGAGAACAGAATTTTTTTAATTAATTTTGTTATTAATAATCCGATAAGAATTTAAAAAAAATGTTCTACTGTTAAATGAGATACTCTATCTGTGTCATTTTAGTCTGTTAGCCTGTTATAAAATGACATTGAACCGGAACTCTTGTCTGCATACTAAACTCGTTGATCTGGTTTTAGTAATAAATAATGCAGATAGTTGATTTTTTTGATAATATATTTTATTACAGATAACAAGAGATGTATTTACAAATCTTATGTTAACTGTTGATTAGTAACTTTCTTTATTCTGCTATTACTAATCCTACACAGAGAAAAAGGTTTATTTGAAATCAGAATATTAGTTTATTTGAATGTTATTTCTTTCTTCTAAATATATTTGTGTTGGACCAAAACAAAATTAGTTGTTAGAAATGAATGGATTTATTTGATATATTTATTTAATTGTTTTGAATTTACGTAACTACATATATTTCACTGAAATAAATAAAAAATCTTCTAAAATAAATGTTTATTTGAATTTCACAAAGAAATTAAAAACATTAATATAATGTGATGATTTTTTTAATGTAAAACAAAATTTATTTGAAATAATTGCAACCAGATAAATTTATATTTATTTAAACTAAAATTATAATTTTGTAGTCAAATAAATATTTATTTGAACAAAGTGTCAGGTGATATATTATAACCAATAGTGTTGCAATCTGCTGAAACCTGAAAATTTACAAGCAAGACATCTTATATTATCTTTGGGTAACGTACATATATGCACGACACCCAAATGATTCTTGCTTATGTATTTTATGTGGTTTATGTTTTGTAGTGAATATAATAGACACAGACGAATACTGATAGTGAATAGACAATGGAAGAATTTCTGAATAAAAATAATTTAGAACATTTGCATAAGATTTTTAACGGTAAGTAAATTGATTACTAAGAAATAAGTCATAATTAAAAACATTCATGACATACAGACTTACATATGCCATTTTTTTAATGATAAGTAACAAAGTTGCCGTCATATTTCATGGATGTTGATGTTTAAGACCCGTTCGTTATTACGTAAATGTTTCAAATCAGATCATTTCACGTGTTCAGCAAAAATCGCTAGCTGTACTATCAAATCTCAAACTAAAAGCGTCTAAAAGTCACTTAATTTATTTTGTTAAATGTTTTTACACTATGAAATAATCGTGAGTTTTTAGATGAAAATATTGACGAAATTAGTTTGTTGCCATTACTTAGTGAAGAACACATAAAGCTGCTTATCCCATCAATTGGATACCAAATTAAGTTCAAGCGAGCCTTAACTACAATAATTAACCCACCAAGCAACGCTGGTGTTGATAATTATTATGCAATGATTTGTTGTATTCTGATTTGTACGTTATTTTTTGTATTAAATACATGAAATTTTGTAAATATATACGATTTTTACTGAAAACAATCTTTCTTTGGTTTAAAATCCCATAGAGTTCAAACAAAGAACTCAACTTTTTTTTTGATTCTGCTCTAGATTAAAAAAAACTCATTTTGCTAGATTGCAAAATTTACAGAAGTATTTTGCAATAATTCAAAAACTAAAAATTATACATCAATTTTGAACAGTATAAAAATCACCAACTCTGCCATAATTTAACCGACCGCATATCTCTTATGATACTCGAGATTTTTTGCTTGAACTCGAAAAACAGACGTTGTACAATTGTCTCCAAAAAAGAATGAATAGTATTTTCGGCAGCTTGTAGGCACTTGTGCATTGTGGACTACATATACATATTCAATAAAATAATGTTTTCGAATACGAAAATAATTGATATAACATATTTATCTTAGTAAAATGTAATAAGTCGCATCAAAACTTTACCTGCAAATGGACTATTTTGTATTTTTATATTAATTATTTTTAAGCGTTTAAAATTTGAATGAATGCGCAACACATTCGAAAACTAACGAACTTGCTCGAGTCATAATAGGGAAGCGTTGTTCTTATATAATTATCTTTGTTATATAATGTCACATAATGTAGAGGTTCCGAATGATCACAATAATAAATACACATTGAAAAGTCAATTGTAAACAAAACAGTTATGTTTTAAAATGTAGATAAACAGCAGTGGCGGTTGGTCCATAAGGGCTCTAGGGCGCGAGCCCCCCAAAGCTTTATTAAAACAAAAAAACTGTACAAGTTATTATGAATTAAAATATTTAAACATATTTATAGGATATAAATATCATATACTTTTTATTACTCTAAAACAGCGTTTCTCAAAGTGTGTTTTTAGAGGCTCCGCGAGCAAATACATGAAAAAAAATTAATTGTCATGCGTAAGCTTACAAAAAAAGTAATATTTAATTTTTTTAATGTTTGTCGTAGACTAAACTACTAAAGGTATATCTACTTTAATCTCAACAGAATTATGTTGACGTTAAAAGCAGGTTATCAAGGTATGCATCAGTGGCGGCTTCTCTATTAGGTCATTTGGTCAATGACCCTCCAAAAATGAATAAGAAAGGTATTTTATTTGCTTTAAAATTACAGAAAATTTGCGTTTAAATCAAATTATCAGCCTTTAAATCTCTTGCGTTTAAATAATTGTCAATTTAAACGCAACAGATGCGAAAGCTTGCGAATTTATCCGAGGCTGACACGAACTTTTGCCCGCACTTATTATATTACGATGATAGTTATCCTAATCAAGAGTGAGACACACATAATACAATTTTATGCGAGTTAGAAAAGAAGATAAGTAAATGTTAAAATTCGTTCGCTGGGTTCTGAGCCGGCCGCCTACGCCAAAGATAATACTCAGTGCAATTATCTTTGAGTGCAATGCTATCATTGCTTACGTGACTTACGTCATCTATCGTTATCTTCGCAGCACGTGTGTGTTTAATACAGATTTCTTATCACATATGACAGTAGTTTTTGTTTCATGATAACTGTGGTACAAGACGTTAAAAAATGAATAGCTAATAATTGTTTACACATCTAGAATTTATATTTAATGCTTGTCCTCGGCCTTTACTTCAAATTCGACCAACCAGTAAACATAAAAATAAAGAAGTTTACAGTAATTTTAAAGAATTTGTGTATGATTCGTTAAATTGGATTTGTGGATTTGAAATAAATAATAGATTTTAGTGTTTTATGTTTACCGTTTTCAAATGATGAATTAATCATTATGTTGTAAAAATAATGTTACGGATTTATAGCATTTAAAAGAAAAAGTAAAAACCAATTGTGAAGTCAATTAAAGACTATAATCAAAAGTTTGTAAAACTAAAAATAGATACGTATGTATATTAAATAAAACAATTAATTGACTTTACATATGACTACAGTGGAAAGAGAGCGATATTTCTCTGTGTTAAAAATTCAAACATTTCTACGCAATTGGCAATACTATGAGACAAGAAAGATGTGCATTTCTATGCTAAGCATTGAAAAATCATTGTAAATTTTAATGAGCTTACTATTGATTATTTTGGTAATTGTAATTATAGACGAATATCTTAAATTTTAAACATAATTGATCTTAAATCACGTTACTGTAAGAATGTTTTTATCCTTTTTGCGATCATTGCGTTTTTTTTTTAAATGATCCTCTTGTATGATTGACCACCAGCCGCCACTGGTATGCATATATAATATTTCAAATCACTCACTTCTGAGCATTGGATATATTTTCAGCAATCAATTGTGATTTAAGAGTTTGTTGAATTTGAATGTACATATAAATATAAACAATGAATAGTTACTAGTAACATGTTTTTCATACGTACTTTTTATTTGTATACATATTTCAAGTTTTATAAGTTCGTATAGGTAGATGTTAGTTTGATACCGATACCAGTGAACAATACTAACTGCTTTTAATGTTACATTAAAAATTACAGCACTTAAAATTTCAAGAGAAAGATTACGGATTTAACTTTTTTCTGTTAAAAACCTTAAAAAATTGAATTTACTAAATATTTTTGAATCTACTGAAACTTATCAAAGTAATCTACCAACGTGAACAAATTTCTTCTGGCAACAATAATTGTTCTCAGGGTTCCCAGTCGACACTTGTCTGCGTTAATAAATGGTAGTGTGTCATAGTTATTTGTTTTATGAGCGGTGTGTTATCAATTGTTTGCAATGGAGGGTTGACTTAAGACAGGAATCATTAAAAAACCACTACGTTAACATCAAGTTCACAAAGTACAGAATCAAAGCCTGAGTTCAGGTACAATGTTTTTCATTGTTATTATTATTATTATTATTATTATTATTATTATTATTATTATTATTATTAGATTTTTAGAGTGTTCGGAAGCAAACACCTTAATCATGCTAAAAAGAAGTAATAAGCGTTCTTTAACACGCCAATCATCTTTAAATAAATCTCATGAGACACAAAAAAAAGAAAGCATGACAAAAGTTACATACACTGAAAAAAATCTTTGTCATAATATTAATGAATGGCTTTCATCAGTTTAATTTACATTGGTTTAATGAGATTTTCATTATTGCTATGTAAAAAAAATATCAAATATATTTGTTTAAAGACAGTTATCATAAATATAATGTATCAGGTTTTATTGAGTGATGAATCTGACCAACATTAAATTTGTTTTAAAAATTCTTTAATATTATAACTGCTTTTCATTGTCTCAATGAAAATTATGTTGGATTATAAGAAAATATTAATTGACAAAACTTTTACTAAACATAGATAAAATAAATGGATGGATTTATCGGTGTTAACATTAATGTTGATGATTATATGAACAACATCTCTTTCAAAGTAAGCACTTTATAATCTCAATAGCAAAGATATCAAATTCGTTTTATCAATGTATGAAACTGTGGAGGGCTTGCACAGCTAAATTTTGTAGTTATGTATAAGTATAAAGGTTATATTGGTCTAAATGTCTGCTAGTGGACGCCAAGTAGACTCATTTGCATATCTGCACGTTTTTAGTGTTTTTTATATCGATAAACCATAATACAATTTCAGTAGATTTATACCGTGTGCCAAAAGAGTGTAAAAATTACTTACTTAACAGGTAAGATTTATTTCTTATTAATTTACTGTTGTTTTATTCCCAATGTAAGTGTGTGTGTTTTTTTATAGCGGCTATAATACTGTGCATTAGGTCGCTCAAATTTGACAACTTGTCAACCGAAGAATTTGACACTTATTGGAAGGCATGTCGACAGTTTCGTATGGCGAAGATTAAAACCATGGATAGTACAGCGTCAATTTTGGATAAATGGCCTTTTTATAAAACCCCTTCTGGATTTAGACTGGTAAAAAATTATTCAGAATACTTATTAAACTTGCTTGATGTCATTTTTATACTATTATATTTATATTTAATTAAATAAACGTAAATTGAAAAGTCTCAATTCTAAACTAATATTCTTAATTACAAATTAGTGGTAGGTATTTGCTACAGGTATTTTATTTTATTTTAATTTTTTCGTATTAGATCGATATGGATTTTGATGCCCTTTATACTACTGGAGATGGTTTGTTGAGTAAACGGGAAAATAAGAGAGTACATATACTGCAGTTTTTGACGTCCGAAAATAATGTTAAAGGTGTCTTGGACTATACACAAAAACATGAAGTAGATGAAAGTAAGTTAGTTGTTTATTCTATTGACTGATTTCGCATTTCTAATACGTATTTAAATTAATACTTCTTTTTGTAATATGATTTTGTAATTTATTTTTAATTTTAGATAGTCGAAACGCTATCATATTTTGGGCAATTCATGGCTATTTAGCTCCTACAAACAGATCAGCCCGGAAAGATCAAAATGGAAAAAGGTTTATCAAATTCTCAAGAAACTTGTCTTTTTAGCTAACCGATTTGCAGACAAGAAAATCAAGCGGCAACCTTTTCTTTTACTTGTTGGTGACTACTTAACAGCAGTAAAAGAAATTTTGTATAGGTATATTTTGACAACATAAAACACTCTTTAGAAATTTCTTACGTGCAGTTAATATTTGTTTCAAATTTTTTTTTGTGTTTACTCTTATATTTTCCAAAGCTTCATTAATATTCTGGACATTTATTGAAAAGGTTTTATAACTTGGATTCAATTAATTCTACTCTAAATTATATATTTTATGTAACGCAATTGCGTCTGACTAATACATATTCGTATCGTCATATATTTGTGTTGAAATTTTATAAATTTAGTTTTGAAAAAATAAAAGTTGAAAGTTTTCTAAACCATCTAATATTAGGAAATTTGAAACAAGCACGTGGGCTTATATCTTATAATTTCAACAGAAAGCCGATTTTATCAGTACTTTACTAATAAGTTTTTATTGAGAATACTTAGTCATTATCGTAACTTGTAGGTAATCAGTTGTTCCTCTGTAATTTAACAATTAATAGTATCTGTTTTTTATCCTTGTAGGTAGAAAGGATTAAAAACAAAAACTATTAATTACCTTGTCAATGTTTCTTTTAATAAATATGTTAAAATTAGTTGAAAATTTGATTCATTAACCTAATAGTTTTGCTTTATTAATTTAATAATCCATTTTCATCAATATAAAGAATACATGTAATTCTTTAAAAATCTGGTATTAACATTAATGAAACCAAAACATTGTCGTTAGTATAAATGCTTTAATATGAAGATAAGTATACGTTAAAGTAATGTAAAAGATTCTTCAATTAATAAAAGACCTACATTGAAACTATGAACAATTTCATTGCCACAAGGAAAATCGTCGTTATAACCAGTTATGAACCTGTTCATATAAACAATGATTCTAGTGATCGATTAAAGTATTTTTCTTATTTCAATGTTGTTAAATTCATTGTAACAATGATGTAATACTTTGGACCAATTTTGATGAATTTTTCATTGAAACAATGTTTATTTTCTTTCTATTTATGCTACTATTTGGTTGAGTGTAGTTTTTGGATTTATGAATGCCGATAATTGTCCTTAGTGTGTTTTACGTAACAAAATTTTGCCAAACAGTTCTATGTTTCCTGCAACAATGCTTCTTCATTTTCAATCTTTGCATCCGGAATATAAAAACAAGACGGCAGAATTTTTTTCCTGAAACGAGAGGGACTTTTCAAAATAAACAACTTTATACTTTAAGCATCACAAACTGTTAACAAAAATGCTACCGAAGCTTCCTACATTTTTTTGTGGCTGGAGAGCAAGGATACTAAATGAATAGGATTGCTCGATTCGTATTCTCGCAATGTAAGCCGCCCCACTCCCGTAAATCTTGACGCGTGACGTCAGCCGGAGACCACATATCGGCTCGCTGATTATAAATAGTGCTTAAATACACTTTAAATCCAACGGTTTTGCAATTTTTTTAATAGTAATTATTACATTTGTTGATGTTTTACTGATTCAAATACGTGCCTACAAGTTACTTATAAGAATTTCGAATTATTATCAGGTTTAATTTAAAATGTAAACTTATTTACATTATGTTAGATACTGAGGTATTTGGTTGCGATAACAACCCGATTGCAACCTAAAATAAAAATCTTAAGATTATATAGATTTAGTGTCCATTACAATTAAAAATGAATGGATTAGGCGTTGTGAAAGGGCTGATAACATGAACCCTAATACTAGCGTAATTTGTTCTACTCATTTTACAGAGGAGAGTTATGAACGAGATTTACAAATTGAATTATTAGGTTTTTTAAATAAAATTGATTAATATAAATTTAGTAAACTTTAAGGTAAAAAATTACATTTAAACATAATTAAGTTAAAATTAATCTGCTGTTTAAATTATTTTCACTTAAACGGAAAGAAACTTTCACAAAAAATTAATAGCGTTTGCTGTTTGATGCATTTACTTTGAACATTTCCACGGTGATTCTTTAAAAAAAAAGCCCACAAGTTGTAAAAAAATTAAGTATTAAAATTAAGAAAAAAGAAAACATTTCTCTGGACATTTTTATGGCGTTTTGCAAATTAAGGACCATTATCAGAATGAACTATGAATATATAAAGCTTAGTGAAAAACGACGTGGAAAGAAAACAGCAAATACAACAGCTCAAGAAACCGATGAAGAAAGAATAAAACGAAGAAAATTAAATAAAATTTCAAAATAAACTTGTAGTGTGTTGTTATTTTTTATTTTTGTCAACCTTCAATTTGAATACATTTATTTAACCAATAATAGTACACTTTATTTTGTCCATAGATTATAAAATTAATAGAAATTTTTCTGTAGTTCAATTTAAAAATGAATGCATCCAAGTTTTTTTTTCACTAAGCTTTATATTTTTATAGTTCATTCTGATAATGGTCCTTAATTTGTTCAAAGTGAATGTATCAAACAGGAAATGCTATTTATTTTTTGTGGAAGTTTCTTTCCGTTTAAGTGAAATTAATTTAAACAGCAGATTAATTTTAACTTAATTATGTTTAAATGTAATTTTTTACCTTAAAAAATTATAAAAAAAACATCAAAACTAATTAATAAAAAAAAATATTTCGATTATGACCATTATTGCCATTACTTGTTAAATCAAAAGTTGTCAAATTTACTCAAATAAAATATTTAGAAGCCTTTTAAAGTGCATCTTAATACAGATTGTAATAGAAGTATAGAGAGCGAGGTCTCCGCGTGACGTCAGCGCGTCACATGATCTCAGCAGAATAAATCGAGCGATCGAGCAATCCTATTCATTTAGTACCCTTGGCTGGAGAGGCTCGCACAATATCAGAAAAGCGCATGAAACCGTGTGCAAGAGACGACTGGCCATGATACCAATTTCGAATGATACAGTATCTCTTTGCATAAAAAATCTCTCAGATAACATAAAATCTGAGCCATCTTCTCGTCTAAAGTCTTTAGAGTTTTCTCTACAAATGGACAAATCGACTGATGTAGTAGAACTAGCAGTACTGTTGGTATTTGTACGGTATCAATACGAGCACGCTATAGAAGAGGATCTACTTATTTGTAAGCTGTTAGAAAGTAATATCACAGGGGCTGAAATTTTTAATGCTATTAACAACTATTTTTGCGAAAATGAATTACCATGGGATTATTGCGTCGATATTTGCACTGATGATGGAGCAAAATCGATAGTGGGAAAAACTACAGGAGCTGTTGCAAGAATCCAAGAAATTGCTAAAAATTGTAGTAATCGCTGTATAATTCACCGCTAAGGTGTCAAAAATTTACCGTTTCCTCTTAAAACCGTTCTTGACGAGTCACTAAAAAGTCAAGGCCTTTAAATATGCGGTTATTTAAGATATTGTGTGATGATATGAGTAACCTGCATACAGCTTCACTACTTTACACAGAAATACGATGGTTATCACGGAGTAAAATTTTACTTAGATTGCTTGAGTTGCGAGATAAAGTGCGTTCTTTTTTCTTGGAGCATCCCTTTAATTTGGAAACTCAGTTAAGTGATAAAATGTGGTTATTTAGACTTACTTATTTAACGGAAATATTTTCTAAATTAAAAGCGAATGACAAATTTATTGGTTTTAAAAGGAAATTAGAATTTTGGTTTAGTATCGTAAAAAGTGAGAACTTTGTCTGTTTACCAACATTAAAAGAATTTAGTGAAGAGTTGGAAACATTGGAGCTACCTAAAAAACTATCAAATTAGATTATTGAGCATCTTACATACCTATGTAGTTCTGTAACACAGTACTTTGCATGTAGTAATACTCTGAAAAGTTATTTGTAGGTAAAAGAATGGTTTTTCATCACAGAAGCATGAAAAATTTATAGATATGGTTTCAGACTCCACATTAAAAACGGCATTTGAGAACTAACCATTGTCAAAATTTTGGTGTAGTCCAAAACTGTCAAGAAATACTATTTTTGTTTTTGTTTCATTTGTCAGCACATACCTTTGCGAAACTAAGTTTTCTTCGTACGTCGCAATTAAATCAAAACATCGAAATGGTTTGGATTCAGAGCTTGATATAAGACTCCAACTCTCTTCTATAAAACCGAACATTAAAGAAATTTACACAAATAAGTCTCAATATCACACATCACACTAATATACCAACACTTTTGTAACAGTTAACAATAAAGATCGTTTTCGAAAATTGTTTTTTTTTAATTGAAAGTTTTGATAACAGTTATTTAGTTAATTAAGTAGTTGAATAAATATCCTGAGGCTCCGTCAAACTAACTTCAATTTTTAAGGACTCCACGCTTAAAAGTTTGAAAAACGCTCGTCTAAAACATTAATTTAATATGGTCGTCATTCAAAGCAACGTATACCAAAGCATTCTAACGACCCCCACTATGAAATTTTAAATGCCGTTTTAACATGTGAAAGAGCTCTCGTGTTTGTAGCCCGCAATCAGAGAAAATGTTGAGAGGTGCAACTCCGTGTATAATTTTTGTTCGCAACGACTTGCATTGGGCGACTGTAAAAAGGAGGACAGACCGAGATGGCGCTAGAAATGTAAATACGCGAAAATTAAATATGTCACTATGTATTACGTTAAATGATGTAAATTTATTTCATTATTATCTACAACAGTGGCGGCTCGGGGTGGTTCACATTGGGGGTGCATAATTTCAAAATTAAAAAGTATACCTAATACATTTTTCTTATAAATATCCAATTTGAATTTTCTTATAACGTCTTTACCTTTAACAGATTGTTTATTTTCTAAACATAATTGAGGCATCGACCGTTTAAGATTTTTTACTGCAATTTTTTCATCATACGTTAATCGCGAAAACGCATTATCCACTAAATTAGCGACAGAATTCATTGTATTTGCCTTCCGAGTACCTACCGTGAGCAAACTAAATACTTGCTCAATCGCTATGTATATTGCAGCATTGAAAACGAGCAAAATACAAGTATCCCCACCTCCAATGTAATTTTAAACGCTGTATTGAGCAACTGTCAGGTTTTGCTCCTCGATTCACTTCACTCTTCAGTAGACCATCGCACGTTGTGACTGTTGTTACGCGCGGTCCGCAAACCATGAATACGTAATAATTAAGCCAAAGAATAAATACTTTAGTGTATTTATTCTTTGATTAAACACTTCCACAGTTAGCCGTCGCTTTGTTTGTTTTGTTTAAAATTCCAGGGGGTGCAATTGCTCACTTGCTCTCATTAAAAAGCCGCCACTGATCTACAAGCTTTCGAACTTGAGCCGTTGACTGTAAGGCTCATGTTAAAAATCGTAGTCACCGCAGCATCCGAGATATAGGAGGCGCCATCGTATATTTGGGATGCGAAATTTTAGTTTATTACTGGCAGTTGTAGTGTTTGCATCGTACGTAAGCGCATCGAGCAGTGGCTTCGCTTAGTCATACCGCTCTCTTTGCAGTTTAGATGATGATTTAACAAACGCTTTAAACAAATCGCGTTTATTCAAACATCTACCAAGGGATACCATTAATGTTAATCCCTTTTGTAGTCACCTTTTAAAGAATATTATCAACTGCAAAACACGATAAAACAGTTAATAGGTATACATTTATAAACATAACAAAAATTCTGTTTTGCTTCTTGTGCAAGTATCAAATTATCGGCACCGGCGGTTTTGAATTTGTAATCTGCTATTTTAAATTATTGTTCACTTTGGCGATTTGATTATTTACTTATGAGTTTTTTGTTTTTACATTCTAGTTGATTGTAGAATAATTGTATTTTCATAAAGTTTGCGATTTTCGATCGATTCTATTTTTGAATCAATTAATAAAAAAAATTTGCCAGAAAAATCGATTCTAAAAATCGCCTTATTAGTGTACAAAAATCGATTTTTTAATGAATTAAATCACCATTCCTACTTTATATTGGGGCTGGGTCGTCTATCGATATATCGATACGAATTGCGTATCGATATTCGATTAGATGTATCGTATCGCCCACCACTATTTATAATATAGAACTAGTACATTTAGTTCGCTTAAAAGACTAGTACAATTGAACTAGTTGGTTCAGGAACTACACATCACTAGTTACTATTACTAGTTTCACCACAGATAGTTCACCTTCAAACTTAAGTTACTGAATTTTATAAATTAAATATATCTCCTACCAAAGCATTATTGAAAAGAAAGTGTAAAATATTGTAAAGTAAATTAAAACTGTAGCGAAAAAATACAAAGCCAAACGTATAGATTAAAGAAAAAAATTGAACTTGTCAAATTACATATCGTTTACTCAAAAAATTTTGTATCAGTTAACGGTATCTAGTAAATATAACAAACGATTATTTTGAAGAATTATCTTATTACTTTACAAGCATTATTTTTAAGCGGTCTTAAATACATAAATATATAATACATAAATTTACACCATTTACCCTAAAATTATTGTTTCATGCTGAAAGCTTTATTTCTAAAATGTATTACGTATTTGCTTTTTTATTGCTATACAAAAACTAACAATCATTACATTATATTATATTTAGTTATTTATGTTTTGAATCATATTTTGATCTACTCAAGAACATTGTTTTAGCCTGACTAAAAATTGGATTCTTATATTTTACACTTCTTACATTTTTTCCAAAAATAATCCTATTTACGCTTTCAAATTTTTAAAATTAAATAAAGATAAATCAATACAAGAGTTTAAAATGATATTAACTAACGATTTTTATAGTGACAAGCAAATGTAAATTCTACATGATTATTTATACGTATTGAACAAAACTTGATTGTAAACTTAAAAGAACGTGGAAACAAGTATCGTGTCATATCGTATACTTTTTTCTTGTAACTTCCACTACACCTTCTAACGTATCAACCCAATTTACTAATGAAAGTGAAATACGTTTTTCATTGCAATTTTCCTATTGAGAAAACAGGTTTTTAAGATCTTGAGAAAAGAATTGCTAATATTTCATTGCTTAGTTACAGCACCACATAAAGGTTTCCTGGATGAGGGATAACAGGCTTTCCATTAACACTGTCAAATAACCCTGCCTGATTCCTTTGCATAGCATAACATATTGCTACATTATTCTCATTATAACAAAGTTACTTACGTACAGCAACGCTCGCATAGAAATCATGGCTAAAAAATTTATCCATACGAATCAGTCATATCGAATAAAATAAGTTTTTCACTCAAATATTTACAAGCATAATCTCCATAATTTTAAAAGTCAGCAATTTTGTAGGTGCGCAAATAAATTAACATTTAAAAACCCCAATAAGTAGCAGTGTTGCCACAGCTATGTAAAAAATCGTACTAAAATTCAATAAAAAATAGCACTAGATTCATAACAAACAGTACTAAACTAAGGATTGTACCAAAAATAATAAAACACATTTAAGTACCTACATAACATAATACTCGCATAATACAAAAAAAAATACAAACTCTCAAAATAAGTTTTATAAAAAAATACATCGTTTTCGTCTTCTTCTGTTTCACCACAATTATACAGGTCTACATCATTGTTGTGGTTCTATGTACAACAAGTTACATTATTAAGATGCAAATGCTTTTTACATAATATTATGTTTCAGTTTTTAATTTATTTCTTTTTTAAATTATCATTTAATTTAGAGAATATTCTTTCTGTAGCTGTACTACTAATGTGGTAAACAGATTCGAGTTTTTACGAATTTTGCTAAATCTTAAAGCTATAAAAATGCGGCATTACAATTTATCGAAAAGAAAACAATAAAACAAAGTTGAACATAACATACCCGTTGAATCATACTAGATGATACTAGTGTTATTGAACGGCTACAAAGTGTATCTAATTAACGGGTTGTTATTTTAGCAAGTGAAAGTAAAGCATAAAAGTAGGGTAGATTTGCCGGTTTTGCGCGACTCCCCTCTCTTACTTTTCTTATAGGAAATTAACATATAGATTCCCCCCTCTACTTCTCTTGTTTTAAACCAATCAGAATTGATAACGCCCACTGGCACTACCTTTAATTATTACCAATCAACCTGATTGGTCGAAACCACTCCTACTTATTTTCAGCCACACTCATTAACCGATTTGAACGCGTTCGGGAAAGATCGGAGTTTCTTCGTATACGTTCGTGTGTGCGCGCATTTTTTCAGATTTGAGTTTCGTGTAATCGGATAAGATCGGGCGAGTTCGAGTTTTGGAAGGGGGTTGGGGGCGTAGTAACCACATTTTTCCGCGCTTTTTACAATATTTGAATTTCGTACAAGTTCAGGTGCTTTGAATTTCTATCATTTGAATATCATGCGTTTAAAATCAATACATAATTAAATTAAAGTAAGTTAAATAGGTAGAAATAAGACTATCATCAACAACAACAACAAAAAACTTGTTCATCCCAAAATATAAAGAATGGTTCTCATCAATTTTTTTTACACATCGGATTATAAAGGGTTATATATTCATTTGTGTATTTAGTAAAACAAATCAATTAATGTTTTGAATGTAAATTTAGAATGATCAATGAATATTTCAGATAATGATTGCCGTATTCATAACCTATAATGATCATTGTTATTTATTATTGAATACACTGTTGCTAACTTAAGATTACAAAATTTATTAAAGATTTTGATAGCAAACATTGATACTCATATAATGTGCAGACTATTTTATGCATTTTAGATTAATACATCATTAAATTAAAGTAACTTAGGATTATATATCGAATTACATATTTATTTACTATTACAGGTTGAGAACCTTTAATGATTACATTTTTATTTACTATTACATACGCTGCAAAAAACTTAAATTTACTAAGTTTATAAGGTCTACCCTGTAAATTTATGTAGTATGATTAAAATAATAATCAATACAAAACGGTGCATATTTAAATTACAATTAAAATGTATAACAATTTTTTATGAAGACTCTAACGTAAAAGTGTTTTGTAACCGGCGTTGAAATTTGGTCGTATATCTTTTGTAAAAGATCTCGTATTTGAATTTATTTTGCTTAATTTATAAGCGATTGAGTATTTTACGTTAAAGCATCGAAAACGTTTCACTGGTTTAATTTTATTATGTTAATTTAAGTTGATTGTCGAATTTTGTATTTAATAATTATTTCACAATTATTATTTGTTTTTTTTAAACGCATAAAAGTTCGTGATCTCTATTAAGAGTTAGTTAGCTACTGGATTATCAAGGGTCCAGAAGCTGTTATCATCGTGACCTTGATTGGCGCCCTAACCGATTTTGAGCTTTTACCCTATTTAATTCGATTTTATTGTCAATCTCGTTTCCACGTAATCATGGATTTTTGATTATAACCTACCCCGTCTTCACTGAGCACCAGCATAACATCGTTTATGTTACCTTATTTCAGGCAAGTGACATTGTTTCAACTTTGGCATGTAACAGTTTTTTCCGCATATAGTGTTATATTTCATACCAGATGCGTGTCGTTGGCACTCATCATTTTGTTGATTTGCATTATTCAGCCTTAACCGTTTATAAAACAGTACTTTTTTAAATAAAAAATCGTCAATTTATGTTATTTAAAATTGTTTTAGTACTGGATTTGCATTATTAGCATTTGTAAAATCAAATCAATGAAAATCACTAATTTATTTAGGTATAATTATTGTATGCAATTAAGATAGTATTACAATCAACCTTATTTAAATTACAATTAAAATTTATAAACTATTTTTATAAAGACTAACAATGTTTTTTTCACGCAGATGGTCTTATATAACATTTTATAGTATATGTATGCGTTTGGTTTGAGAATGCAATTTTTAAAATATCCTTTTTAAATAATTTCGTTGTGTTAATAGCGGCATCGGTCGAATAAACTCCTTGGTTATGTTACATTTAATATTTTATATGCATTTAAAATAGGCTTATAATGTGCAGAGATTTCTTTAATAAAAATGAATTGACGCAAAAGTGTTTAGTATTAGAAAATAGTAATTTTAATTTAGAATGTAAAGTTAAAATAGACAATAAATATTTGAAATAATGATGTCTTATTCATTTTTTTACTGTTGCAAGTCAAGAACCTTTAATGATTAATTAAATGAATCCTATTAAATACACTTTCATCAACTTAAGATAACAAAATTTAGTCTTTTTGTAGCAGAAAATATAACTTAACCTCAATAATTTTAGCTCATACTGCTAATCTGATTGAAATAATAACTGAAATCAACACAAAACGATGGAAATAAGTAAGCAATTTAAGTAGTAAATTTTTATTACACATTGCCAAATATATAAATATATATCCAACCACATATGTAATATTTGACAAAAAAATATAACAATTAAAATTTAGAATGTATAGTTAAAATAGACAATTTCATTATCTTCTTTACAGTTCTCGTCCTCATAGCCGCCGTTGTTATCTTTATAACCAACGACGATTTTTTAAATTTTGTTTTTTTCAGTTTTTTGTTTAATTACACTTTGTACTATATTATTGTAGTATTCTTTTAATTCATATGGTTTCGTTAATTCCAATCGATAGTTAATTGTAGGTTTTAAATAAAAAATGGTGTACATATCATATTTATCCAAAGTACACGATCGACAATCACGACACAACGTAATTGTTTTTAAAAAATTCGAATTTTTATCTAACGGAGATGATACTGGTTCAGAATACTTCCAATTGTAGAATAATTTTAAATCTTTGGGTATATCAATTGATTTACTTAGGTTTTGAATAGAAACATTAATGTTTATCGATTTCGCTTCTTCAAGAACAGGCATGATCTCGGTTGAATTAAAATAAAATTTGTTCATTAAATAAGATTGAAGTTTTATAAAATCGATCCATTCGTCTACAGTTAGTAGTACGTTATTTTTATCATAGTGATTACAAACAACGACATTGCATCTGGTATTTCTACATATACCACCATTTTCACACTTGTTACTGCTTACATCACTCCAAATTCGTATAAAAGAATCAAGATGCAAATACGTGCTGTATCCAATTTCAATATATTTATAACCGTCATGATCGATTCTGAGTTTACAAGTGTTTCATTTGAAGCGTAATCATATTGTAAAATACGAGTTTCTTCGATCAAATTGTATTCTGTACACATCGATCGTAGTGAATCAGATCGTTCGATTCTTCCATCATCATCATATTCAACATCAATATTATTATGACTCATACAATGCGAAAATGTAGTGGTAGGTGAATCCAAATGTAATGGAACACTTCTAGATTTTGCTTTTTTTATAAACCATTTTATATCATTATCCAAGCGATCCCTCATTTTGAAATTAAATTAGTTAATACACAAAACGCACAAATATATCAGTATCGTATCGTTGTAGAGAATGCAGTATTAGAACTGATTGTAATCTACAATTACAACTCTTATACAGTACAGATAACTTCACGTAATTGGATGAGATCGAATTTTCCCGCTTTTTTTTAAACTTAAATTTTAGGTAAGATGGTCGTTCTGACTCGACATTTTTAGCGTTTGAAAATCATGCATTTAAAATTAATACACGATTAAATTAAAATAACTTGTATAAGTAGAAGTAAAACTATGCCGTCAACAATAAAGTAGTCTAGCTAGCCTACTCATCACAAAATATAGGAAATGGTTCCTATCAAAATTTTTTAAAAACACTATATTGAATAGAAAATAAATTTAATCATTAACAGAAAAAACTGTAACAGAAAAAAAATAAATAAGACATTATTCTTTTAAATATTTATTGTCTATTTTAACTATACATTCAAAATTTTAATTTTTATATTTTTTTGTCAAATATTACATATGTAATTGGATATATGTATATCTATATATTTGGCAATGTGTAATAAAAATTTACTACTTAAATTGCTTACTTATTTCCATCGTTTTGTGTTGATTTCAGTTATTATTTCAATCAGATTTGCAGTATGAGCTTAAATTATTGAGGTTAAGTTATATTTTCTGCTACAAAAAGACTAAATTTTGTTATCTTAAGTTGATGAAACTGTATTTAATAGGATTCATTTAATTAATCATTAAATGTTCTTGACTTGCAACAGTAAAAAAATGAATAAGACATCATTATTTCAAATATTTATTGTCTATTCTAACTTTACATTCTAAATTTTTATTTTTTATTTTTTTGAATATTAAATATGTAATTGGATATATAATAATAATAGTACTTTACGTAACAAGAGTCGAAAGTAAGAAATAGCATAACGAACGTTAATGCGACGCGAGGCCGCACGGCCGAGCGTTGCATGTGAGTGAGTTATGCTATGATTCTTTCGACGAGAGTAATGTACATTATTTTTTGTGTTGCCTTTTATAAGATTACATTCTTTTTAAAAAAAAATTAAAAAAATCGACAGAAATATAATGTTGGTACTACATTTATTACTAAATCTGTCACATTTGACATTAACTTTAACATCGTTTTTCTTCAATTTTAACTGAATTTCAAGATTTTTAAAATAATTTTTCCACCTGTCGCATACTCTTTCTAATATTAATTGACTTTGAACACTTACTTTTATGTGGATTCCTAGTTTTCATTTTGCCACCCTAGAGCTTTTTTCGTTAACTAACTACACTAACAAACGAATATTGACGTTTGCGATGTTGGCAGCACAAAAAAATACTTTAATTTAATAATACGAACTCCCCGACCATCATCGGCTAACTTCAAACCGAACGTAAACCGGTCATACTCGATATAATTTGTTTTTTTTTAATAAATGTAATTTGTTTATTTTTATATATATTAATATAATGAATTTAAATAAAGGATATATGTATGATGGTTTTATAAAAAACTAGCTGTACCCTGCCACGCTTCGCAGTGACACATTGTGATGGAATGGTTGACATTCGTATTAATTAATAATTGCTAGTTTTAATGTAATTATATTTATATACATTAAAAGTGAGGTTAATCCAAAATAAATAATATAATTACGTCCACGTGTTAGATGTAATAAAAAAGATATAACCACTCACTTCTGTTAGAAATCTACTTGAATTATAATAAGTCCTTTTATTTTGCCTGTCAGTTAATAATATTTTTACTGTCCATCTTTGATATAAAATATAACCGCTACTTACGATTTGGTGAAAGGCGCAGTTCGATCACAACACTATCACACCAAAAATTCTTGATTTTTTTTGTAAGTAAACAATGCAATTGGGAACGAAATTGTTTCTCATGTGACTGCGTCATTATTATTGCGGTTCTCAGCGAGTGTTTTCCTTGCTTATGGCAGATGGCGCGGTCACTGGTACACAGCTGATCGTTAAAAAAACTGTTTTCTCGCGGTCGCAGATATGTGACTGATGCAAAAAATAGATGCGGATTTTATATCATGTTAAAATTTCAACTCAATCGGTGCAGAACTTTTTGAGTTTTTGAAGCGTACACAAACCAACATAACATTTTTATATATATAGATAATTATAACTTTTAATTGTAATGTAAATAAAGTTTAAAGATTTCTAATACTGTAATCTAAATTAAATAAATGGATTATTTTTTCATTGAAGAAATTATATAACTACATTCTTTGCAATGTCTACAATGGTAATATAAAATGTACGTAATAATTAAATAGAATAATAGTCATTTTTTGTATATAAATATTAATAAATAGTAAAAACGATGAATGAGTTTTTAAACTTCCCCGCCCTCTACCGAACCTAAATACGAATTTTCTCGATCATCATCAACTTCAAACCGAACGTAACTCGACTATAACCGATATTTGTTTTTGCATAAATTTGTTTAATTAAATTTATTTATTTATAAAACTGCAAATTAGCAAAAAAAACCATACCAACGACCTTTTGCAGAAAAAACACTGTTTCTTTTTGTTACTATGTCATATAATGTTTTTATAAAAAATAGTTATAAATTTTAATTGTAATGTAAGTAAGGTTCAAATATTTCTCTAATGCAATAATCTAAATTAAATAAATGGATGAATGTTTCATTGAAGAAATTATACTACTGCATTCTATGCAATGTCTGCATTTGTAACATGAAATTTACTCAATAGATAAATCAGCATTTTGTTAGTGTATATAAATAGTAATAGCTATGAATGGAATTTATATGAAGAACTAATTGCTAATTTTTTAACTTTACATTCTAAATTAAAATTACCATTTTCTAATACTAAACACTTTTGCGTCAATTTATTTTTATTGAAGAAATCTCTGCACATTATAAGCCTATTTTAAATGCATATAAAATATTAAATGTAACATAATCGAGGAGTCTATTCGACCGATGCCGCTATTAACATAACGAAATTATTTAAAAGGATATTTTAAAAATTGCAATCTCAAACCAAACGCATACATAAAGACCATCTGCGTAAAAAAAACATTGTTAGTCTTTATAAAAAATAGTTTATAAATTTTAATTGTAGTTTAAATTGGTTAATTGTAATACTATCTTAATTGCATACAATAATTACCTAAATAAATTAGTGATTTTCATTGATTTGATTTGACAAATGCTAATAATGCAAATCCAGTACTAAAACAATATTAAATAACATAAATTAACAATTTTTTATTTAAGAAATTACTGTTTTATAAACGGTTAAGGCTGAATAATGCAAATCAACAAAATTATGAGTGCCAACGACTCGCATCTGGTATGAAATATAACACTATATGCGGAGAAAACACTTTTACGTTAGTCTTTATAAAAAATTGTTATACATTTTAATTGTAATTTATATATGCACCGTTTTGTATTGATTATTATTTTACTCATACTACATAAATTTACAGGGTGGACCTATACTCTTAGTAAATTTCTTAAGTTTTTGGCAGCATATGTAATAGTAAATAAAAATGTAATCATTAAAGGTTCTCAACTTGTAATAGTAAATAAATATGTAATTCGATATATAATCCTAAGTTACTTTAATTTAATGATGTATTAATCTAAAATGCATAAAATAGTCTACACATTATAAGAGTATCAATGTTTGTTATCAAAATCTTTAATAAGTTTTGTAATCTTAAGTTAGCAACAGTGTATTCAATAATAAATAACAATGATCATTATAGGTTATCACACACACGAACGTATACGAAGAAACTCCGACCTTGCCCGATATTTCCCGAATACGTTCAAATCGGTTAATGGGTGTGGCTGAAAATAAGTAGGAGTGGTTTCGACCAATCAGGTTGATTGGTAATAATTAAAGGTGGTGCCAGTGGGGCGTCATCAATTCTGATTGGTTTAAAACAAGAGAAGTAGAGGGGAGAGTCTATATGTTAATTTCCCATAAGAAAAGTAAGAGAGGGGGGAGTCGCGCAAAACCGGCAAATCTACCTTACTCATAAATACAAGCCAAAAATATCAAAATAAAAGTTCCATTTAAAACAAACATTTAAAAAAATCAAAATTTTTCGCAAAATAAGTCGTAAGTTACGGACTTGTTACATTAATTAAGTCTCGTAAGATTGTTGACACCACAAATAAAAATAAACTGTTCTAAGAAGTGCAAATTTTTCCTCAGCAATTTGCTGACAATAACGATAAAAGAAAATACAACATAATGTTATCGGATAAAACGTGGTTTTTTCAATTACACTAGAATTTGTACACAAAGTACATTTTGTTAAGCTGAGTCAGTAATGCTAAAAAATAAACATTACTATCTGCTTTAATTATTTTATTAACAATTTTTTTGTAGATGATGAAAAATTAAAGAAAACCGAATTTACAGCACTTACCCACCATCTAGAGCACTATTACAATGAACAGTCAATTTTCATTTGTTTAGTCAGTAGAATCTCGATAACTCGAACTTAAGAGAAATGCTAAAAATTTCCAGTTAATGAGGTTTCAGCTTAACAAGAATTTCGAGATACAAAGCTACATTGCTAAAATTTCGACTTAGAAAGGCTCAATTTTTTAATACATTTTTCGAATTGTAGTCATAATTTAAAAAATTCGACTTAAGTTTTATGGCACATATGTATTTATTGAAACAAAATATGTATGTACACACTAGTAGTTTAAGAAATTTGCAGATTTTTTATCAATTATTTTCTAAGTTCAAACAATGAACCAAATACATGATTCTCGATATCATCGCATCTTTCAACGTATACAACATCAAACATTCCTTTTGGATTTTGCTGCTATGAGTTCGGAGAATTTTAAGTAAAGCTTTATTGTATTTAACTAAATTCGACTTATCGAGTTGAAATTCGAGTTATAGAGTATAAATTTGTACTATCAATATCTCGTAGGGAAATAGCATTTTGTTCGAGTTACAAAGTCTAAATAATTCGAGATGTCGCATATTTATGTGTTCATCGGAAAGGAATGGCAATATTTTTCGACTTACTAAGGATTACCACTTAATGAGGTTCGACTTATCAAAACTGGGTCACTTTAGACTAAACTTTTAAAATTTAATTTTTAATGTAACACCACAAGGAAACTACTCCTTGAGTTTGTAGTCGTATTTCAGATACACCTTGTATACATATTCAAATAATATTATTTTACGTTTATTGTTAATCAGCAATGAGGGTCAAATCTCAATTCGCATTTACGATTGAAAGTAGTAAATTAAAGAAAATCTCAATTATTATTGCTTTATTGGCAAAATGCAAAATTTTTCTACTATTCAGAAAAAAATTAAAAATGTTTTTTTTTTGGTCTTTAATAGAGTTGCTATTTGTAGAATCACAAAACCGGGACAAATAGGTGTCAAATCCCAAATTTTTAAACTGCAAACCCGGATAATTTTTAAAATTATTATAATGTAATTCAATCATGGCAAATTTAAATGTTTTGTTTCCCATGTTTATTGTTTTATTCCAAATTCTGATGGAACCGATAAAACTAACAAGGTTATAATGTAGGTACAAACTTGAAACATTTAAATGAAAAAACGTAAAGTTTCTGCACGCTATATACATTGCTCGACGGAGTTTATTTGTTAACTCTAAAACATTTTGGTAGTTACCTTCATAATGCTTTAATGACATTTGAAAACGTTTGTGTTATCTACAAGCTTTTTGAAAAATGTAACCCACTCTAAGCTCTAACTCACGAGCCGCCACTGATAAACAGTATCAATAATAGGTATTATTTTACAGTTAGAGTTGTCCAATGAGGTATAACATAATAACGAGTAGTCAGAGCTAAATGCTAAACCTGGGCGATCAGATAAGACCTAAGAATTTACCATAAGCATCTTTTTTAAGAAAAAAATTTTTTTTGAAAAGCTTGCTTAGAAAAAGAGTAAAACGTCTTATGATTTCTGTTTTTAATGTATTTAAAGAAGTACGTTATTATACACAAAATGCAAATTTGTACTCTATAACTACACTTTTAAAGTGTTAGTTTATAGATCTAGTGTAATTGTAACCGAACTTTTGCTTTTCCTTTTAAATTTTGAATGTATATTGAACAGAGAAAAATTTACAAAAAATGTAATTGATACAATTTTGTTTTGTTGGCAAACTTGTATAAGCTTGGTATCATTTCTTCAGTCAACGACCATAGTATAACCATTCTTCTATACGTATTTATCAGTTGTTTACGTTATAGGTGGGCGCATATAGAAATAGAAATACAAATAAAAGGAATAAGACAATACAGTATATTTTATACCGTTTATACAATTATAACTATTGGTCTTAGGCTTGGAAGATATTTAGACCTTCTGCTATCTCTTGCTCAAGTGCTGAACTATATTAACTTTTACGGCGTCCATTTTTATAGCAACTGCAAAAATAAATATTTTGCGGATACAAATAAAACGTACGCTAATAATTTTAAATCTTATGCTTTCACATAATGCTTGTTATTGTCTAACCCTGCTATTAAAGTAATATAATTATAATTGGATGCAATCAAAATTCAATTTACACTGGTTTCAATTCTAAAATACTCGTTAAGTAGAACTAGGTTTGATGTAGAATTTTGTCATTACCTAAATTAACATTTCTTCTTTAAAACAACGTTATTACTAATTCATAATTTTCAGTTTTTTACGAGTTTTCTAGTCGCAAAGTTAATACTGTTTTTACATGTGGTGTCATCTATCGGGATAAACTGCAGCGATCGCTCTTCAAGTCAGCAGTAGCATTTGCCAGAAATTGTATTAAAACGATTTTTAAACGTAATTGTGCATTTAACGTTTTTCAAATCGTATTGATTGGAACAAACTTTGCATAATATAAATAAATAATATTTTATGTTCTAGATTTTTTACAAAACGTCGTTGTAAACTTGTTCATCATCTAGTAAACAGCAGCAACGTGTAGCAGAAATAGCTATAAGAAATACGTCAGATCCGACGATGACACAAATAAAAATTCAATTAATCGATGCAAATAACTTTTTTTGATACGACGTAGTTTTTTCCCGAATTTTTAGTTGTTTATAATTTAATAATCTGTAGCAATTGATTGCTTGGCAATTTTGTAGACTTCACTTAAATATTATTGGAAATAATTTATGAAATTATTATATAGTGTGCCAAAATGATGTATAAAATATAGTCGTCACGAAAGATGATCTCTGGGTCATCACCGCGTGAATTTAAAAAACACGTACTATATTATTAGAGTAAACAAAACTGTGAGTACAACAGAGATAATACATTTTTTTGTTTGTGTTATGAATAAATCGCTCAATTGACTTATTTAACAAAACAAAGAAAGATGATATACCTGTTTTACGCATGCGCTAGTTGTATTGAACATGTACTCATAAGTAAAAAATTAACCTGTTTAAAAAATTAAATACACTATGTCCTGATTTTAAATGTGTTTTTTTAAAAACTACAATCGAAAACCAATAAATTTATTACATAATTTATTTTGGAACTAGAATAAATAACTTGTAATTTTAAATTTAACAAATTAAAGTTTCCATAAGAAACACACGGCAAAGTCCTTCCCGCCAAATCGTTATACATAACAGAGAGAGATAGCTCTGAAAATGAAAAGGTCAATTGACTTCATCGTTGATTGACATTAGTACGTTAGTAGACATTTGTCATAAGCCACTTATTTACATTTTAAAGTTTCAGTTCTATCACGTATTTGAAACTTACGAATAAACGAACAAAGCGTGTTAAAATTTAATTTAAACCACAGTATGTGTAATCAAATTCATTATTTATCTAATAAAGAACCACTGTTTTTGACACAAATAGTAATTTTGTAGTATTCAGATTAAATGCAATTAGCATTGCTAATTTTAGCCTTTAACTAGCAATTACATTTTAAAGTAAGTGATTTAATTAGTTTTTACTTAATTCAGATGCATACGAGTATGACGTAAGGATCGTTTTTTGTGGCAACAAATACGTGGTCATTGTTTTATATAAACTCGATCAAAAAGAGTTTATAAATTTTTCATTACGTTCAATAAAATGGTTTTCTTTTTTGAGAAAAAAACAACACATTTAACTCCAATATCTAACAATTATAAAAAATTCGTTTTTCTTAATAAAACAATACAATTTTTAGTATATAAATAAACAATATAATTTTTATCATCCAATGTTATTCTACAGATATAACTTTCTACATAAAAAGTTTCGATAAAATTATAAAAGTCATTGTTCATAAATACATTATTAGTTACAATTACAATAATAGTAGGTAAGCTTTGGGAATTACATAAGATAAACAACATACTACATCAAATAATTCTTTTTTCCACTACTAGTTGCATAGGTTTTCATTATTACGTATAGTATAAGGTTGGGAAGTTGTACTTTTTTAAGTGCAACTAAACAATATTTCATTATTAACCAGTCTCGCGCGATATAATCTATCGCTTAGGTTATAATCATACACTTCTCAACCTTGATATACAATATACTATTATTTGTGACAAACCGTAATAAAATACATAAATAATGCAAAAACTTAAATCTAAATTCAAATTAGTTATAAATCTCAGTTAAGCTTTTAAATGTTCTAAGTATTTACCGTTTTGCTCTACACACAGGTGTACGTAACGCAAAACACTTTCGTTTGTGCCATTTCTAATTTCATTTGCCCAATTCTAAAAATACATTTTTTATTGATGTTCTAAACTGCTTTTGTATTCACCAGTGTTTGGTAAACTAGACTTTCCATCAGTCAAATGGGGAAATCAAGAAAAACAAATTTATGGATCTCTATACTTCCTATTGATCTGTCATTGAGCATTTCGTTTAATAATAATTAGTTACGTTGTTGGCAGTATGAGCTAGAGCACGATTTAATTGATAAGCAGTTTCAATAGGTTCGAACGGTAAATTTTCAAGAAATGGTTACGATGCTTTACGAAATTTCAGAGTCCGTCATACCTAAATAAAAATGATCTGTACTGTCAAGCAATATTGTTAACACATTGAAACTAAATTTATTTTAAAAACCCTTTTTCTTTAATACACTTTCGATTTTGTTTTTGAACTAAAAGGATTGTAAATCAATATATTTTTCTCTGCTGCTCTAATTGATCTTTCAATGTTTCTTTCAAAATTAACTTCTTTCCAATTAGATTTTTCATTTCTTAAAATAAGTATCGACATTTCTATTTTTGATTTTTCAATTATGTTTATTAAGAACGTTCCTTGTAACTTTAGTTGCTTTAGAAGACACTTTTCTCTCACACATGATCGTTCGTAATAAATTTCTTTAAATTGTCTTCATGTTTTAACTATAAATCTATTACACGGAGAGAAAAGTTTACTATAATAAAGCAAAAACGGATATATGTTTCATTCAAATAAGCTGTTGGCCAAGCGAATCCACGCTTAAATAAAACTTTAATTTTATTAGAACAAACATTTTGAAAAAGAATTGTATAGATTCTACAATATATCATTTTGAGAAAACGCGTTTTCTTTTATCATTCTTAGGTTGCTTAATAAGATCGTAGAGACGAACCATAGTTGTAGTTTAACTTTATTTATTTACTTAATTAGATTACAAAGTGATTTATGTTTCCCCTATTTACGATTTTATCCCCTCCATTTTTTACATTTACATTACATTACATTCTATTTACATTTAGTACATTTCATTTTCCCTCTTCTTCTCTTAGCTGTTTCTTCCTTCTCCATACTTCTTCCATCCAACACGCTCCTTTTCCGTTTTCTTCTAAGATTTCCGCTACTTTCTTAATCTCTTCTCTTAACTCCCTGCAATCGCTTCTCATGTGTTTAAGGTCTTCCATCAGTTTTCCACATAGTATGCACATGTTTTCTTCCTCTTTTTTTCACTATTTATTTCCTAACTCTCGTTCTCACACCTGAAGTTTGCTATCATTGTTTTCTTCTTGTTGCTATTATTCCCTTTAACCTTTAGTTATTTTAGCACCTTTTCACTCTTGATATTCTTACAATTCACATTACACCTGTCCTTTGTTATCCTTGTTCATCATTACTGTTTTTCTATGTCTCTATCTCTCCTCATTATTTTTTTTCTTACCTCTACTCCCTCCTCCCTTAATCTCTTTACCTCTTTTCTCGCGTACCCGTTTCTTTTATAATAATCTTTTCTGCCACCCTGCACGTACTTCACTTTTCCTCTCTTTATCTCTCTCTAACATTCCTGTAGTATTTTGCATTCTGTTTTTTCTCTCAGTTCTTCTTCGTATTTTATAGCCCTTTTTCCTGTCTTTCTTCTTATTTTTTTCTACCTGCACTTCCTCTCTTATAATATACCCCGGTGTTTCTCTGTCTAGCCTTAATACCCAGTTGTCCTATTAACCTGTTTCCTTTCCTCACTCTTTCCTTTATGTGTTCTCCCTCGTTATTATCCTGCTTTACCGTGTAACTCAGGTATGTGAATTCCTTCCTTTTTCTAATAACTATTATATTTGTTTTTTTCCATATTTACTTGTATTTCTTTTTTTTTTCCATGTATTTTTCCAGCGTTTTTATCATCTTCTTTATTTCCTTTTCCTCTTTAGCCACCAACACTATGTCATCCGTATACGCAAACGATCACACCTTCACTTTCTCTATTAGTATCCCTCCTATCTGTTGTCTTCTCATTGTCTCCTCTAAATCCTTTGTATATACTGCAAACAGGCTTGGACTAAGTGAGCATCCCTGTCTTAACCCTCTCTTTGTACCGTTCTCGCTCTCCTCTCCATTCACTCTTACCCTGTTCCTCGGTTTTTCGTAAATTTTCTTCATTCTTTCTATTATTCTTTCATTTATTTTTTTCCCTCATATATTCAAAGCGGCATTTTTCCCCTTTTTTTCTTTAGCTCTCTATTCGCCAAGTGCTTTAGTATATATATGTTGTCTATCACTATTCTTTTTGCTACATTTTTTTCTCCGTATACCTTCTTTATTGCCTCTATTACTTCGTCTTCGTTTATTCTATCTCCTTCTTCCAGTCTTACTACTGCATTTTTCTCTTTTCTGTTTTGTTCTCCCCCCACCTTCAGCAGGTTCATCAAGTATCTCTCCCATTCTTTTATTTGTATTCTTTTAGTCGTTCATTTTCTTTTTCTCTCTTTCTTTAGGTATACATCTTCCTTTGTTTTTATTTCTTTGATCTCATTCGCTTGTTTCTTTTTGTTTTCTTCTTTTTCTCGCATGTTTTTTTGTATATTTTTTCTGCTACTTTGTATTCTTCTTTTTCTTTAGTTCCTTTTTTTCACTGTCTTAATGCTTTTCTTGGATTTTTTTGCTTCCTTGTATTCTCTATCTTACCATTTCTTCCATCCCGTTTCCTCCCCATTCCACTTTTTAAATCTGACATTCTTTGTTGCTTTCTCTATCATCTCTTTCATTTCCTCCACACTCTCTTCTTTACCCAAACCGTTTTCCCTATTCTTTCTTTTTATACTGTTGCGTAAAAATTTAAATTCGTATTTCCCGCCTCCGGAAGTGGGAGTAGGGCGGTTGGTATTATAACGATGCCTCGGGGATTCCGGTTTGAGCTCTCGAACGACGATGTTGTATCGCTTATGTTGAATATGTACAGCATGCTTATTAATAAAGTTTATTTTATGAATTTATGAAATTATTTTATGTGAACGATTCTTACATCAGAAGTGGAATAGAGATCCAGGAATATCATTCCAAGAAATCCAGCAGTAGTTAGTAAAGGATTAAAAATCCAGTAACAAAGATTAGTGGAGGATCAAGATCCAGTAATAAAGGTTAGTCAAAGATAAAGATCCAGTAATAGTTGGTGAAGGATAAAGAGGCAATAATAAAGGTTAGTGAAACGATAAGTGTAAAAATTAAAGATGAATGTTAGCAACGGCGATGAGCAAAATGGCTCCGTCCATGCATCGAACGATGTCCAAGGTGAAACAAGTGTAAAGACCGGTACTTCGCACCAGCAGTTAATGTCGATAACGGTTGAGGATTTGATTGCGTGCACCGTAAAATCATTACAGATTAACAAAAAATACGATGTTAAAACCGAAGACATTGTAAATTTAATACCTGAATTTAGAGGCAGCGAAAATGACGTAATTAACTTTTTTCAACGAGTAGAAGCTGTTCGAGACGTTTACAAGCCCAATGAAAATAGGTTGCTGTTAGTAGTTGTATCCAAACTTACGGGGTCTGCAAAAAAGTGGTTTAATTCGCGACCTGATTATGTTCATTTAAGTTTACGTGAATTGGAAACTGAAATGCAAAAGGTATTTGGTTGCCATGAAGATACTTTATCGAGAATAAGAAAGTTTGAAGCAAGAAGGTGGAAAAAGGGTGAGAAATTTATGGATTATTATCAACAGAAAATTACGTTAGGAAATAAATGAAGATTAACTGAAAATGAACTTATTCCATACATTATTGATGGATTCGATAATTTAACAGTTCAAAACCAAGCACGTATGTCCAGATTACAAACACTTGCAGATATTATTAGTGTTATGAGTGAAATATGTAATAATGATAGTAGAAGCGTGAGCACCAGAAAGTATCCTTGTAATTCCAAATTTATGGGTGGTGAAGCAAAGCAGTTTACTCCTCATGTCAGATGTTACAACTGTGACGAGATAGGTCATCTAATAACAGCTTGTTCGAAGCCAAGAAGAAATCGTGGTTCGTGCTACACGTGTGGGCAGCAGGATCACCAACAGGAAAATTGTCTTAGTCAGAAATCAACAAGCCAAGGTAGAACGCAAGAAAGAAGCAGTACATCGCAAGATTCAACGACAGCTGATGTTTCTATGCTATTAGTTCAACCAGAGCCAGTACCAGCATGGTCTATTCCGCTATGTATTGAATTTGATAAGTATAAATTTTGCTTAAATTTAATTTTAGATTCAGGCAGTGCTATTTCACTGTTAAATGTCAAAATGTTAGAAGGCAAACAGTATAGTTTAGAAAACACTGGTGATAATTTTAATTATGCAGGTATTAATGGATCAAAATTAGAAGCATTAGGCTTAATAAGAACTAATGTCACTACAGGTGATATTACAGTTAATGATGTTACATTTTATGTTGTACCATGTAATACGATTTCATTTGATTGTCTATTAGGTAGAAATTTTATGAATAGGTCACATTTAAATATTTGTTTTTCAGGTAGTTCAGTGAAGGTCAATTTATGTGATAGGCCAGACGATTTCAATGAAGCTGCCAGAAAAATTATGTCAATAAATTATGTTGAACCTAATGAGATATCTGAAATTCCAATTGGACCAAAATTGGATAGTGACATTAAGGTTTGCATTCAAAATTTGTTTATGGAACAATACATTAAGCCTGTTCGACCTTTTAAGCCCGAAACAAAATTTGAAATGATTATTAAGGCACAGCCAAATCATACACCTTTCTTTTATAAACCAAGACGTTTGTCATTTAGTGATAAGGAGAAAGTAGACAAAATTATTAATGATTTGTTACAATCCGGAATTATTCAAAAAAGTACATCCCAATACAGTTCACCAATTTTATTAGTACGTAAAAAATCAGGTGACGCTCGCTTATGCATTGATTTTAGAACTTGAAACAAAATTACACTTCGTGATAATTATCCGCTACCAATAATTGAGGATCAATTAATCCATTTAAGAGATAAATATTACTTTACGTCTTTAGATTTAAAAAGTGCATTTCATCATATTAGTTTAAGTGCTGATTCGATCCAGTTTACCAGTTTTGTTACTCATTCTGGACAGTTTGAATATTTGAAAATGCCATACGGTCTAAGAAATAGCCCCCTTGTGTTTATGCGTTATATAAATTTGATTTTTAAAGTTTTTTTAGAGCAACAAAAGATTCTAATTTATATAGACGACATCTTAATAGCAACAAAAACAATAGATAAAAATTTAGAAATTCTTAGCAAAGTATTTTATTTATTAGTCAGAAATAAGTTATTTTTACAACTAGAGAAATGTTCTTTTCTAATGAATGAAATAGTGTGTTTAGGGTATAAAGTGACACGCGATGGAATTAGTCCCAGTAATGAACACATAAAAGCAATAGAAAATTATCCTATGCCAGGAAACATAAAACAGTTGCATAGCTTTATTGGTTTAGCATCTTATTTCCTTGTATGATCTTTAACGAAAAGATTCAAAATTTATTTTTGACCAACGTCATATTGAATCATTTGAAAAAATTAAAACTTTATTTTTAAAACAACCAGTTTTATTCACATAAATTAGACACACAGTTACACTGTGATGCAAGTTCTCTTGTGATGGTGCTGTTTTGGTACAACGACCACTTGATAAGAAATTTCATCCAGTATTTTATTTTAGTCAAAGAACTACGGTTGCAGAATCAAAATACCATAGTTTTGAACTCAAAATGCTTGCGATTGTAAACGCGTTAAATCGATATAGGGTATATTTATAGGGAATTTTATTTACAATTGTTACAGATTGCAATAGTTTTAAATTAACTTTACAGAAGAAAGATATAAACCCTAGGGTATTTAGATGGTCACTTATCTTACAAAATTATGATTACGTTCTTGAACACCGCGATCATAATAAAATGCGACATGTAGATGCATTAAGCAGATGCTATTTATTAGTAATTGAAGAAATTAATTTAGAGGACAATTTATGTATCAAACAAAATCAGGAGTAGTATAGTAGGGCCGGTTCTGGATCACTCGGGTAAGATCGGTAAGAGATCGTGGAGTTTCCTTGCTATCGTTTCGTTTCGGGTATGCTCGAGTTAAATTCGTATTTGGTAAGTCGGGATAGATCGTATTGGTGGTAGGGGAATCGCAATAAGTCGCAAGAGTCGTTTTGTTTCGGGTATGCTCGGTTCTAAGTCTGTCGGAGAAGTTCGTAGTGATGGTGGGGATGCTGTTGTGTGTATATAAAGGTGATATTTGTGAAGAATTAATATTAGTATTTGAATAACCCTTATTGGTTTTAATAAATTTAAAAAAGAAGTTAAGATGGAATCATTTTTTGCAAACTTGAACGAAACTTCTCATTTGGTTCCTTATGTAAGTGCAAGAAATCTATCAATCAATGAGCAGTATAAAATTAAAGGTTTTAGTAAAGTCGATGGTAAATTTGGGGAGCAAGTGATTGTGGAATGTGGTGAATTTAAAGTACCTCTACCACAAAGATTTATAAACAAGTTTTCTATTGAAAACATAAACAAAATTAATAGCGTGATTAGTTCGGGAAAACACATCTTTCTAGTAAGCCGAGGAGCTGTGGGTCAAACAACAAACATTGAATTTGTTCCAGAGTGAAGAATGAATCAAAAAGGATTGCGTATGAAAAGAAATTATAAACTAAGGTTAAAATTATATTTGAAAGAATTAGAAAAGTTATCAACTGAAATTAAAATGTATAAAATCACTAAGAATTTAAACAATGTAAAAATAAAATGAACAATAAATGTTTGAAAGTATTATGCTTTTTCATTTTAAAATTACAAGTGTTATCATACTTGTAAAAACATATGTATATTTTATAAATAGCAAAAAGATTAAATTACTATTTAAAGTCAATAAAAGTAAATGCAATGGAAACAGTAAAATTAGTAAGTAATTAACACGAGTAATAAACTTTGTGATCAACACGTTTTGATAAATATATATACACAATAGTTTATTTGCACAGTTTAAAACGCTTCCAACTGCTTCAAAGTCAACATGCCTATAGTTGTAAAATTTGTCTGTCCAAAATGTAAAGGGGAGACAGACATAGAAGGTACTCGGTGTATAATATGTTCCGTTCATGAAATAACTAAAAGTCAAGGACGTAAACATTTTTCAGCAAATTAAATATATAAAAAAAGTTAAAAAGCAAAACAAACTGTAAATAAAAATTATTTTAAGGATGTTTGCAAAAACCAACGATAATGAACAAAAATATTTCCAAACGGTAATGATAAATAAGATTTTTGTGTTTTCAAAATTTTATTACTCTTAATATTTTAATTTGTAAATTTTTTATAGATAAATAATTTTATTTGTGAATAATAATTTTATTTTAAACGATAAATGTTACTGTATGAACTCAGATAATAAACAATATAAAAAATTAATTTAAACTAAAACACTGTTAAATTTGGTTAATTATTTGAATTATTGATTGTTGCTTCAGTTTTATAAAGCTTTTAGAATATTTCATAAACTCATTTCAAACAAACACTGGATTTATAATGTTAAGAAATTATTGGGATTTGTATTTCAAAGAATAAGATAATAAATTAAAATTAATTTTTTTATTATTTTTATAAACATTAAAATTTTAAAACTAATCTAAACTAAATATCTACTTATGACTTTACATTCTCTAATCTAAACTAAAATCATACTTTTATTACTCTTAATATTTTAATTTGTAAATTTTTTATAGATAAATAACTTTTATTTGTGAATAATATTTTTACTTTAAACGATAAATGTTACTGTATGAACTCAGATAATAAACAATATGAAAAATTACTTTAAACTAAAACATTGTTAAATTTGGTTAATTGTTTGAATTATTGATTGTTGCTTCAATTTCATAAAGCTTTTAGAATATTTCATAAACTCATTTCAAACAAACACTGGATTTATAATGTTAAGAAATTATTGGGATTTTTATTTGAAAGAATAAGATAATAAATTAAATTTTTTTTAAATTATTTTTATAAACATTAAAATTTTAAAACTAATATAAACTAAATATCTACTTATGCCTTTACATTCTCTAATCTAAACTAAAATTATACTTATTGCTACAAACTGTACATTGATTAATTTCATATAAATATTGTTTTCTTTTCTTACACGCTAATTTGTAATGTTTTTGAACTGCATCTAATTGTACTTTTAATTTTTTTATATTTGTCTCTAATTCTAAAACTTGTCTCTTCACCACACTACACTTTCTGTCACTCGCACTTAACTTAACTTTATTGTTTTTGTAGATGTCTTTAATTTTATTTATAAATTGTTTTTCAACTTGGTTTACTTGCGGCTCCAAGTCCTCGCTGGCCTGCGTATGTCCATTTAATATGCTGAAGGCATCTTTGTCCTCTTCCCGATAGAGATTTTTTAATCTCTCGAAATCTTTTCCTCTGCAGAGATGTTTAATTCTATCATCGTCGTGAGGTTCGGTCACCATCACACAATCGCTATCGGAAAAGACTTCGAGCGACTGAAACAAAATAAAGGATCCAATTTAGTAATGGAAAATTATAAACAAATTGATTTACCTTATTTGTATCATCCCAGCACGTAGGAAGTGGAGGAGACGGAAGACTTGGAAACACCTGAAATAACAATACAAAGTATTAATTACTGAATTTCAAAATGCAAATAAATTGATTTACTTGCCCATCCTGGAACATTGTATCTATCATCATATCCACCTACAAAAACATTGTTAAAGTTACTTATAAAGTGACAAGAATGTATTATAAATTAAAACAAAATTAAAAAAAGGTAATCTTACCTGATTGTTAATAGGTGCAAGAGGCGGAGGTAGCATGCTATAAACACCACTCTATAAAAAAATAACATTATACTTGGCTACAAAAATTATCAATGGATTACATAAAATTTTAGCAAATTATATAAACAAATATTAAAAAGTATACTTACTTGCAATACGTCTTCTATTATATTAATGCGCTTGTCATTTTCTTTTCTCTTTAAACTCAACGAAGACATTTTTGCTGTTTGGAAATTAAACGAGAACTGATTTAAACTAATTAATTATTAGTTTATATAATAAAAAATTTCATGAATCTGCAAGAAGTTATATTTTTATTAAAAACCGAGGTATATGAACTTTCTAGTTAATTCAGCGTTAGTGTAGATGATTGAACTTGAAGCGAAAATAAAGTAGACACCATAAGTTTATTGTAAAAAATTTGCTGATTTATCAGAAAAATCAAGGGTTCACCATAGGTCATGAACTCAAAAAAATTTGCTGACAATGCAATGGAAATTTGACACCCAACGTAGAAATTTGACACCGAAAGTTGAAATTTGACACCGGAAGTTGAAATCTGACACCGGAAGTTGAAATCTGACACCGGAAGTTGAAAATTGACATCGGAAGTTGAAATTTGACATCGGAAATTGAAATTTGAAACCGGAAATTGAAATTTGACACTGGAAGTAAAAATTCGACGCCGGAAGTAGAAATTTGATACCAAACTGTGAAATATGATACTTCAGAACCAAGGTATTCGATGGAACATTGAGACAGTAATCGTTGAATTTACTATGACCAAATAAATCTACCCTCAGTTTTTGGTGGGGCGGTAATGATTTTTTTTACTCTTTATTGGTTGTTAAATACTATGCAATTACATATATAAAATTATTTTTGAATACTACTAATATTTTACAACCAACATTCACATTGATTTATTGTTTTTTGTCATTATTTGATAAAATTTTTTTAAATACTACCGCTTGCAATGATAGAAAATTTTTTTAAGTGTGCCAAAATAATACACTATATTTATTATACATTTAAAAAAACATTTAGATTTTTTTCTCAAAAAAAAAATTTAGGGGTAGTTTTTGTAAACTTTTTAGAACTATATCGAGTTACATATCAAATTTCTTGATTTGAAGTGGGTAAACCAAATATATAAAAAAAAGTTATATAAATTATTTAGTTTTATCAAACTTATAAAATCCATCCCTTTTTTAGAATTCTTTAACGAATTTTAATGTACATTTCAAATTTAGTCACTTCTGACGCATATTTTTTACATTGGTAAAAGTTTGATTTGCCCTTTAGTTTTAAAGATAATTGCATTATTTTATAAAATTTTTTTTTTTATATTTCATTAATACCTTACAGACTATGAAGTAAGAACTAAAACAAGGTATAATATTTTGTTTATTTATTTATTTTTTAATATTTATTACATAAAATTTGTATTGATTAAAACAAAAAAAAGTATATATATATTAATCCCACGTTTCATATGATCCCGGATGAAACACTACAGGCGGCGGAATCGACGTTATGGGTTGACGTTCTCTTTGTTGCTCTTCCTATTCCGTCATTTTCCTTTTGTATTTTACTGCACTCTGCCTTTTTGTCTCCTCCGGGTGATTTTTCCAAAGATGTTTAGCTAATCTGTGCTTTAGCATAACGTGGAATTCGTTGTGTGGACACAGAACCATATCTACAGCAAAGATGAACAGGTTTAGAACTAAGTTAGTAATTAAAAATTAAAAAATTCTTACCGGCTCTCAATAGATTTTGAGAATTCATTTTTCTTTTTTAATTTGTAAAACGCAGTACAAAATGATAATCACTACCAACGTTTCTCAAATATATACAACTTTCTCCTTCTATTTTTATCCTCACTGCACTGTTATCACATTTCAATATTGGTGGGGAATCGTCAACGATCGTTAATGATCGTGAATCTTCTACATTTCGTCAAGCTTCGAGCGGATTCGTAATTCTTCACTAACTCGTATATCATCGTGTAGAATCGTAAATCTTTAAAAGTTTATAAATAAACTTGGAATCTCTTGCAATATTTATTCGTGCAAAAATGGATACCGTATCTAAGTTGTGTAAACGATACTTGACCGTGACGCGTGTTTACTTCGAAAACATAAAAACGCTAAACGAAATCAATAATCTTAAAGCTTATATTAATAGTGCAATACAAATTGTTCGTAAAGCAATTAAAAATAAAATACACAAAGAAAATATATTGGAATCCCCTTTCTCAATTGAAACGAGTTTAGCGTATTTTAAATTTTATCGTTTAAAACTTAGACAACTTAAAAAAGTTTTAGTGATAAAATCAGGTGAAGGTTTATCGACAAATTTAAAACTAAATAAATGTAAAGTTATTTGAGAAGAAGTGGAATCGAGTTTCAACAACAGAATTCGCACCGGTTTTATATCAAATCTTACCATAAAAGACCCTATAACTTTTTTAAAAAAATCTTTTAAATGTTTTAATATAAAAATTAAAAAATGTCTCAAGGAATCTCTTCTTAAAATAAATGTAATTCTACGCGCCAATTTTATTAAGCCTCAAACAGGCAAGATAGATTTAAAAACGTTTTGCACTAAAAATAACGTTATCGATCGTACTACTAATTTAAAACGATGGTATCAAGTACGTGTGTTTGATAAACTTGCAACAAAATTAGAAGAATTTGTGGAAAAAGACAGCGGCTGGGCTTTACAAGAACTATTGGGACTTAAAGTGAACGTTAACAAATACGATCCTCTTAAAGTAGGTTATTCTACTTTTGTATCGGTTCCGAACTATATAAAAACGAAACACGCTGTTGTAAATGTTAAGAACGATGATCTATATTGTTTTCTTTGGTCTGTAGTATCTGCTTTATACCCCGCCAATATAAATTCTAATAGACTATCGTCGTATCCGCATTTTCATAATGTTTTAAATTGCGATGGTATTAAATTTCCTATAACTATAAAAGATATAAGAACCTTTGAAAAACTCAACAAACTATCCATCAATTTGTTTTGTATAGAAAACAAAAAAGTTTTACCTTGTTCTCTTAGTTCTATTGCCGAAACAAATGTTAAAGTCATAAATCTACTTATGCTTTCTTTGAGCTCCAAACCACAGGTAACACAAACGATGTATATGAAGAACAGCTACTCTTTCATTTTACTTGGATCAAAAATTTGTCTGCGCTTTTATCAAAACAACTATCGACTCGTAGTCATAAAATTTTTATTTGTGAACGATGTTTAAATTACTTTAGATCTCGGGACATACTCGAAAAACATAAAACTTACTGTATGAAATCTAATAAATGTTGTGTGCGATTGCCTAAACAATCTGAGAAATGCTTATCATTTAAAATTATCGTTATCAAGAAAAAGTTCCTTTTGCTATTTATGCTGCTTTGGAATGTATTCTAGAAAAGTGCAACGATGCAAACTCAAATTTACTTAACACTAAATCGAAATCATACCAAAAACATATACCGTTTAGTATAGCATATTACTCAAAATGTTCATACGATAATACTTTATCAAAATTTTGCACGTATCGAAGAATCGATTGCATCGATTGGTTTGTACGTGAATTAAAAAATATTGTTGATATGTGTTATGAACAACTTAATACGATTGTTCCGATGGGAAAACTGAATTATCAACAACATCAAAGTTTCTTAATTTCTAAAGTATGTATGTCACATATGTAAACAACCTTTTAATGATGATCAAGTTAGAGTTCGAGATCATAACCATCAAACAGGGATGTTCAGGGGAGCCGCTCACCAGAGTTGCAATTTAAACTATAAAGATGAACACTGTATACCTGTAGTATTTCATAACATGAGTGGATATGACGCACACTTTATCATTAAAAAACTAACCACATTATTTGAAGGAAACGTTAAACTATTGCCAATAAATAAAGAAAAATATATTTCTTTTGCGAAATCGATACCAAATACAAATATTTCTCTTAGGTTTATAGATTCTTTCCGTTTTATGTCGCAAAGCTTAGATCGTCTTTCTTCTAATTTGTTAGACGATCAAAAAAAGATTACAAAGTTTTATTGTAATACTTTAGAAGAGTTTCGTTTATTAAACAAGAAAGGAATATTTCCTTACGATTATGTAGATTCTTGGATAAAGTTAGAAGAAACGTGTTTGCCACGTAAAGAAGATTTCTATAGTCAGTTGAATGATGAAAATATTAGCGATGAAGATTATGCTCATGCTGTAAATGTTTGTAAAGTATTTGGAATTCGAAAAATAGGCGAATATTCTGATTTGTACTTAAAAACGGATGTACTTTTACTAGCTGACGTGTTTGAAACTTTTCGCGAAACTTGTTTAAAAGCATATACTTTAGATCCGTTACACTATTACACTGCCCCCGGATTAACGTTTGATGCTATGTTAAAAACCACAAACATTTCGTTAGAACTTCTCACCGATATTGATATGGTTATGTTCGTTGAGAAGGGAATTAGAAGAGGCGTTTCTCAATGTTCCAATAGATACGCTAAAGCAAATAATAAATATATGAAAAATGGTATTGATTCTACTAAAGATAGTATGTATTTAATGTATTTTGATGTAAATAACTTATATGGAGCGGCCATGTCTCAATATTTACCATACGGAAATTTTGAATTTATGGAAAATTTTGATGTTCAAGAAATTTTAAATACTCCTGATGACTTTTTCGTTGGATATATCGTTGAATGTGATTTAGCTTATCCAATTCAGTTACATAATCTACATAGCGATTTGCCATTGGCACCTGAACATATGGTTCCTCCGACTTCAAAAACGAAACTTAAAAAATTGTTATTAACTTTGCTTCCAAAAGAACGATATGTCGTTTACTATAGAAACTTAAAAATGTATTTAAGATTAGGTATGCAATTAACAAAAGTGCATAGAGTGCTCAAATTTCATCAATCTCCTTGGTTAAAACAATACATAGATTTAAATACAAAATTACGCCAACAATCTAAAAATGATTTCGACAAAGATTTTTATAAATTAATGATTAATGCGATTTATGGCAAATGCATGGAAAATGTTAGAAAGCATAGAGATATCCGCTTAGTAACAAAATGGGACGGACGATGGGGAGTGCGATCTCTTATCTCGAAACCAAATTTTCACAGCTCAGTTGTATTTGATGAAGATATGGTTATCGTAGAAATGAACAAATTAGAAATATGTATGAATAAACCTATTTACGTAGGATTTAGCATATTAGATATTTCAAAAATTTTTTTATACGAATTTCATTATGACTACGTTATAAAGACGTTTGGAGAAAACGTCAAATTGTTATATACAAACACCGATAGTTTAATTTATAGCTTCAAAAATATAAACATCTATGAGTATATTAAACAAGACAGTCATCGTTTTGACACTTCTGATTATGAAATTAATAACATTTATCAAATACAACTGAAAAACAAAAAACAACCCGGATTAATGAAAGATGAAAATAATCGAAAGATAATGCTTGAATTTGTAGGGCTTAGATCAAAGATGTACTCTTACATTGTTGATGACGATTTTTCTAAAAAATTAATAAAAAAATCAAAGGGATCCAAAAAATCTTCTATCAAATCAATTACCTTAGAAGATTATACAAAATGTTTATTTGATAAAAAATTTTTTGAAGCAGATCAACGACTCATTAAATCTAAGAGTTACGTTTTAGCGGTGAAAGTGAAAGGTTGGACAGATACGTTAATTTATAATTTTTTAGAATAACGCGTTTTAATTGTAAAAGTTAAAAAATTTTGTAAACGTAGATAAACGCAGTAGTGTTTTTAAAACGTAGTCGTTTGATTACGATATAAGGTGCGGCGTGCAGATTAGATACTGTTATAATCAATGTGGTTTTTCCGGCGTGTTTATATTTTACATTCATATTATTAAAATAGTGGAATTTTTTGGAGATTTAAATTTAATTTAATTATTATTTCGTTAAGTTATAAAATACGTGGTTTTTGGGAGATTTAAATTTAATTGAATTATTATTTCGTTAAGTTATAAAATACGTGGTTTTTTAGAGATTTAAATTTAATTTAATTTTATTTCGTTAAGTTATAAAATACGTGGTTTTTTTTTCTTTTTTGGTGATTTTAATATAATTAACATTTCGTTATTCAAAAAGGGCTAACATTTAATTAGTGTAAAGTGTAGAATTATGTCGGATTCCGAGGAAGGGTGGTCTGAAGGAAAAAGAAAAAGGCAAGCTACGGTGGAGGAGGTGTTCAGGAAGAGCACCAAAGTAAGGAAATCACCGGTAGCGGAAGGAAAAGAGAAGAAGGATGGGGAGGTAGTAGAAATGTGTAAAGAACTGTTAAAGGAGGTAAAAAGTATAAGAGAAGAATAAATTAAGATGGGTAATAAGTTGGAAGAGAATAATAAAGAGGTAAAGGAGATGAAAGAAGAATTAAGAAAGTCAAATGAAGAATGGAAAAGGAAATTTGAAGAAAGGGGAGAAAAGAATAGAAAGTTGGAGGCCAGATTGGAGAAGATAGAAAGAAGCTGGGAAAAAAACGAAAAAGAAAAAAGGAGAACAAACATAATCATAAGAGGTATGGAAGTGAAAGATGGAAAGAAGGAGCAAAAGGAACAAGTGGAAAATTGGTTAAAGAAGGATTTAAATATTGAGAAAACAGTGATAGAAACTAGAAAGTTAGCAGAGCGTGTAATGTTAGTAAAGATGGGTACATTTGAGGATAAGTTAGATGTATGGAAGCAAAAAAGAAGGTTAAGAGGTACGAGCATTTATTTAGACGATGACATGACGAGAAGGGAAATAGATATACAAAAGAAGATAAGATATGAGGCGAGTAAGATGAAGGGAGAGAGGAAGAGGGTTAAAATAGGATTCTTGAAAGTGTAGGTGGAAGGTGAAGAAATATTTTGGGATGAGGAGAGGGGAACTCTAGTGAAGAAGGGGGCAAAAAACTAAGAGTTGGGGGAGGGAAGGATGGATCAAATGATGTTGGTTTAGCAAGTTTTAAGGAAAAAGAGATGGAAAAGCAGAATCAAATGAAATTATTGTTTTGGAATGTGGCAGGTATAAAAAATAAAGGAAAGGATTTCTGGAGATACGTAGAAGGCTTTGATATGATGGGAATGTCGGAAACATGGTTGGAGGAAACAGACTGGGAAGTATGGAAGAAAAAATTACCAGACGGGTATAATTGGAAGGTGGAATTTGCAACTAGAAGAGAAAGTAAAGGTAGAGCAAGAGGAGGAATAATAACGGGCATAAAAAGGAACTGGTCGGGTGAAGAAGAGGAGGGAAACGAGAAGCACGAAAAAGGGATAGTAAAAAATTATGTGGTTAGAGAAGGAAAAGAAAAATATATAGTGTTAACAGTTTATGGGCGAGATATGAGGATGTTAAGTGAACAGATTGAGAATATGGTACAGGGAGAGGAAAAAGAAAAGATTATTATAGGGGGTGATTTTAACGCGAGAACAGGGGAAAAGGGAGGAGTAATTATAGGAGGGGAAGTAAAGAGAAGAGTTAGCATGGATAAGACAGTTAATAAGAATGGGAAAATGTTAGTGGAGATGTGTGAGGAAAAAGGATGGTCAATCCTAAATGGAAATATAGAAGAGGGGGACAGAGGTGACTATACTTATATGGGAGCGAGGGGGGAATCGGTGATTGATTACGTGATGGTGAGTGGAGAGATGTGGGAGGACATAGAAAGTTTTAAAGTGGGGGATGAAGAGAAATCGGATCGTCAGCCACTGGAAGTGATTTTAAAAGGAAATGAGCAAGGAATTAAGGAGGAACAGAAGGAATGGGGAGTAAAAAAGGTGTGGACTGAGGAAAGCATAGAAAGATATAAGATGAAGTTGGAGCAAGTGATTTGGGGAGAGGTAGGGGGGAAAGAAGGACTAAAGGAGTTGACTGCAGAAATGGAGAAGGCAGTAGAAAAGAAAAGGTTTAAGAGAAAGCAAGGAAAAAAGAGGAATAAAAATAGGTGGTGGAATAGAGAATGTAGAGAGGCAAAAACAGAGATGAGAAACGCTAGAAGAAGATGGAAGAAAGGTAGAATAGATGTGCAGGAGTATAAGGAGAAGAAAGTGAAGTTTAAAAATGTATGTTCAAAGAGAAAGGTGTCGTATAAAGAGGAAATGGAGAAACAAGTAAAGGAAATAAAGAAAGAAGGAGAAGTGTGGGAATTTCTAAACAAGGAGAGAAGAAGAGATAAGAGCAGAGGAGGTTTAACGGATATGAAGGTGTGGCTGGATTATTGTATGGAGCGTTTGGAGGGAACAATAGAAGGACCAGGGCAGGTGATATTGCAAGGGGTAAATACAATACAGGAGGGGTGGGAGATAACGAAAGAGAAAATGGAGAAAGCAATAAATAGACTAAAATTAAGGAAGACGGCAGGAACGGACGGAACGCAAAGAGAACAATGGAAATATGTAAGGGGAGGAAATATAAGGAAAATTTATAATACAATATGGAAAGGGGAGGAATTGCCAGGGAGTTGGAAAGAAAATTTAATTCTGCCGGTTTATAAGGGAGGGGATAGGAAGGAGGTAAAGAATTATAAAGGGATTAGTGTCACTAATGTAAGTTATAAATTGTACGCCATGATTATACAAAGGAGATTGGAAAAGGAAGTGGAAGAAAAAAGACTATTACCAGATTGGCAGATGGGATTTAAAGTGAGAAGAAGGGCAATAGACAATGTTTATATATTAAAACAGTTAGTGAATGGAGAGCTAGATAAGAAAAGAGGTAAGGTATACGCGTTCTTTATGGACATAGAAGCTGCGTTTGATAATGTGAATAGGGAAAAGCTATGGAGGGTGTTAAGGAAAAACGGAATAGAGGAACAACTAGTGAGGAAACTGGAAGAGATGTATAAAGAGACTAAGAATAGGGTAAAAATAGGGGATAGTGTTAGTGAAGTGTTTTGGACGAGGAAGGGGCTAAGGCAGGGGTGTCCTCTTAACCCTATTTTATTTGCACTGTATATAAGGGACATAGAAGAAGTGTTGAAGGGAGGTCAGTGTGGTGGGGTTGTCATGGAGGGAGGGATTAAAGTGTGGGTGTTGGCATATGCAGACGATATGGTCATGGTGGCAAAAAATGAGTTGGAGATGAAAGGTATGATAAATACGATAAAGAGGTATCTGGAAAGGAAAGACTTGGGTTTAAATGTGAGAAAGTCTAAGATGGTAGTTTTTCAAAAAGGGAAAGGAGGGAAGAAAAAAGAAGAATTAAGTTGGGGAGAACAGAGGATAGAGACAGTAAATGAAGTGACTTATTTGGGATATAGGCTAAGGTATGATAATAAAGATGATGCGCACATAGGGGAGTTAGCAAAGAAGGGTAACAGGGTATTAGGGCAGGTATGGAGTTTAGGGGAAAGAGTATTTGGGAAGGAGATCGAAAAGAGAAGATGGCTGTTTGAAAAGTTGGTTAAAAGTGTGATGATGTACGGGGTGGAAGTATGGGGTTGGAAAGAGTGGAACCTATTGGAAAAGGTACAAATAAAATATTGGAAATGGATACTAGGTTTAGACAGGGAGACGCCAGGGTACATAATAGAGGAGGAAGGGAGTTAAAGAAGATTAGAATAGAAACAGGGAAAAGGGCGATGGGTTATGAAGAGAAAATGAAGGAAATGAGAGAATGTAAAATTTTGTAATGTTGCTGGAGGACGGTAAAGGATAGTAAAAACATATATGGGCAGGAAGAAAGAAAACTGTACTATCAACGAGGAGGTTTCGCAAGAGAAGAGGTGGAAAGAAGGAGAGTGGAAGGGAGGTTAAATACGGGGGAGATAGTACTAAGAGACAAAGATTCGCAGGTGCAAGAGAGGGAAGGAAAGATAAAAGAAGGAAAGTATAATGTAAGGTATGGGAATATAGTATCCAGGGAGGTTCCTAAGTATCTGATGGGGAGAAGAAAAGCGACTAATAGCCAGGTTTAGATGTGGCAATGAAGAGAACTTAAATAAGTATTGGAAGGAGGATGCAATGAGGAGATGTAGACTATGTGGGGAGGGATGGGAGGACATAGAGCACATGAGTGAGGAGTGTGGCGAGCTAAGAGAAGAAATGAGGGAGAGGAAGGTTTTGCTTGGGGAGGAGGGGGAGGGATGGGATTGGATGAAATCAGTAAAAGAAAGAAGGATAAGAGGGGAGGGTTAGATCTAAAGTATTAGAATAGTAAGATGGTGATTGGAAGATTTTAGGGGAGAAAGTTTTTGTTTTTAGTTTTTTTTTAAATTTCTGTACAAATTATATTATTATATAAGAGAAAGATGTAACGTAACTCATTGTAAGGCCGAATAGCCAAACAATTAACAATAAATAATAATAATAATCTAAGCAACACAATGTCTTTTCAGTTAAACAAAGTAAAATTGTTCTTAGTCCTTACGATGACAAACGCATGCTCAGTTTTGATAGTACCGATACAAGACCGTGGGGGTATCTATATCAACCGTTTGGAGGGGATTAATTTATAAAATCGTTGCTTGTAAAATCTTCATTTCATACGTTCAGTTGCGATTCAAAAGCTTACAACATTAATATGATGGATGTCGGTTTACAAATTGCTTTAGAAGCACAACAAGCTAAAGAAAAAGTTTACGAAAAATATCTCAAAAATGCAATAAGTTTTAATGTAGCAGATTCTGCAAAAGAAACTCTAGCATTTTTGTTGAAGAAAGAAAACTTTGTTGTTCCAAGCGATATTATTTCTTTTGCCCCATTGTATGGAAATAAATTAAGAGTGGATGACTTGTGTCAACTTTTGGACAAGAGACGAAGCCTAGACAATTATGTCAACAACATTCTATCTGTTTGCAGAATAGAAAAATGTGAATCGATAAATTTAAATAAACTAGATGATATATTAGTTCTACATAGTTTAGAGCGCAATATTTCATTCAAATTGTATATTTTGAAGTTACTATCTAACTTTAACATTATCAATGCTTGTCATTTAAACTATCCTGTCCCAAAATATTTTAAAAAATCATAAAGATATTAAATCATGTACAGACGAATGCATTTGCAATGCATCATACCTTGCTGATGTTCAAATTCTAAAAAAAATTATTACCGCTCTTATCTGTCGAAACATATGTTTTAAATTTAATCCTTCAGAAAACGAAAAACATACGGAAATATTGTTGTGGATACAGGAGAATATAAGTAAAGGAACACACCATCCAGATGCTGTATTAGGTTGGACATCTGGTCCAGATTCGGCAAAATGGCCTTCCACTAATTTAGAAGATTACAAAGAAACGTTATCTTATCTAATGTTAATTACACATTAATAACAATAAAAAACTAGTATTTATATTTTGTTTTATTTTAAACCTTTTGATGTACATCCTATTTTTACTACCTATCGCAAAATCCTTAAATAATAATACAAAAAATTTACCTACATGATTCACTATACTAATGATATAATATTTTTTATTGGTACATATTTTACAATCCTATCGTGAAGTATTAAACAATATGCGGTTGTTTTATCTGGAATATTTACATTTGTTTCAAATTCAATTTTAATATCTATAGGACCTCTTTTTAATTCCTCCTTTTGCTTAGAACAGTCTATAACTGAGATTGGGGCATATCTTTTAAATTCTTCTGGTGTGAATATCGGCTCGCTATCTTTGTAAAAGAACGAAGTATGAAATTCGGTGAATAGTTCATACAACAAAGCATACTGGTTGTTTGTAAAATTTAAGTTTAAATTGTCGTAAGGATATACTGCATCATTAAGAAAAACTTTAATATTAGTCAAATTGCAATGATCAAAGCGACTGCAGTCTTTACTTATTTGATTTTTTCTGTCAGTCTGAAAACCAAAGATAATACATTGAGGCTTTTCTATTAAAGACTTAATAGCCCACGTATGTTCTTGTGTTTGTGGTAATGATGGGTATTCGTGTAATTCTCTACTTCTGAATGGAATGTATAATTCTCTTGCACTTTTAATAATATCGAGCAGTTTTAATTGTTCTTTAATTGAAACAGATATGTGTGGAACTCGCCAACGAATCTTATGTAGCTGAACTTTGATAGTTTTTATATTGTCATCAACTACTAAAGCGTTATTATCGGTATTACTGCGAAGCAACACCAATTCTTGTCTACAATTGATCACTACCCTTTTAAAATCTTCGCACAATCCTAAAATCATTCGAACAGGTATAACCGCATCAAAATTTCCTGAAGATATATCTAATAATCTTGAATTGCCTATTGGAAACCAACCACCGTTTTCAAAAGCTTTGCTTTCTTTTGTATTGTACGACACATAACCTTTTAAAACAGACATAATTCCCGGATTTCTAACGTGATCGATAACTTCTCCAGAAATTTCCAAACGAATCTCGTCAAACAAAAATAAGATACCCATATTAACAAATTGAATATTAGGCGTTTGAATCTTTGCGTTTTTATCATCATAGGCTTCTACTTTTCCTTGTACATGAAGAGAGCTATACCAAGGTAACGTATATAATTCTCGTTGTTGTATAGGAATTCTGATTTCATCGTTGTTGTTAAAAGAACTTGATGCATAAGGTGGATGACTTCGTTTTTCTGCATATGCTATTGTGGTATCAAAAACTGGTGGTTCGTTTACTTTTAAAATTTCATAATTCATTTTTACGTTCGTAATTTTAGTCCTAAAGATTCAAGGATTTTTTTATTCTTTCGTGTTAAGCGATTGATTTTACCAGACCGACTGAACAGTTTAACTTTCTTTTTTGGATTTATATACTTTTTTATTGTCTTGGTAATATTAATATGTTTACTCAAATTTTTATTTTTATTAAACACGATTCCCATTATAATGGTTTATTGTATTTTTTAAGATGTAGCCTAACCGTTATTACCTCTCCTCTAAAATCGACTAAATTTTGATCTTGATCCGTTATTTTTATAGTAATTTCGTCTATTTGCTTCGTGTTAATCGGTAAATAAATTACGTTAGTTGGAGTTTCTATAATTTTATATCCTGGTGGGACTGTAGGAAAAAACTCATAAATCACATGTACTGGCTCGCCGTTTCTGAATGAACTAGTGACGATATTGCATTCTACGCATAACGCGTTTAATTTAAAAATTTTACAAGGAAAATCTGATGTGTTTCTTCTATTTGCTTTCAGGATTTTAGGTTTGAAATTCAATAAACTACTGATGGAACCTTTCTTAGAGAAATCAATATCTAAAGTGCATATAAGTTTAGATCGTAAAGTATTATTATTTCCTTTTATGGTTATTGTAGGAGCAGACTGAGATTCATGTGTATCTTTGTTTTCGTACACGGGGTATTTTAAAAGTTGTTCACCTAAATAATTATTCAAACTTTTAGGAATTGCAATGCAGAATTCTATGCCATTTTGAAGTATAAAATGACATTTATTATTGGAGCTGTCTATATTCATGATTGAATTAAACGTTTCTAAATTTATCAAACCCAAAACATAATCTTCATCTTCTAATATGATAGGAGGATAATACTTACTAGAAAGAATGGATTCCGCTCCAGTCAAGGTAAATGTGGAAGACATTATACTGCTTGTAGCTCACTAAACTGTTAACTCAATTGTATCAGGATTATATAGTAATCTTAAATGTTAAACATAAACTCTACTACTCAATGGTGTTTGAATCTTATTACCTGAAACCTTAAAACTCGAATTTGAACCAAGGGCTTCTCGGTTACAAAGCAAACATCTCCCTAAATGCGCCACCGAGAAACCTATCGTGGTTATAATTATCTAAAAATTTTAAACACAAATGTCCACAGTTGACAGTATTAAAAGATTGAAAATGATTGTGATTGTAGATTATATTACAAGGACCGTTACTCTTTAAGTATTTAGTTAATTCCAATGGAGGCTGTAAGTTTCCAAAACTATCAAAATATACTGCGCGTGTACCAATCTTTTTATAAGCTGTCCAATGTGTTCCAGCTCCATTTTTATTATCCAAAATCATTATACCACATTCAACGCCACTTAGTCCGGATTTAGGTAGTTCATCTTTCATAAATACTCCTCGAAAGTTTCTTATTTTTAATTTTTTTGCGTACTTTTATAAATCTATGTTAGTGAGCGCTCGTTTTGAAGTTTTATCGTAAGTTTTTTTGTGTTTTTCGCCGTCCTAAAAAAAGACCAAATCCTTTTTTATATGGTTATAAATATAATCCGTTTCCAGATTTATTTAGTACTATTGCTTCCATAGTTTGATTATGTCTTTGGTTTTCTTTAAGTTTTTCTTTGGCATCTTTTGCCGCAATTACTGTTTTTGCAATAGCAGCGGCGCCGCCACCTAGCGATCCTAATGCGCCAAGAGCAGCAAAAATAGGGATTAGCGGCAAAAACCCACCAACCTTTGGCACTGGTATTACACGAACAGGTTTTACTTTTTTTCGTCCTTTTAATGATTTTACAGCAGTAATTGCCGTACTGAAAGCATTTTTAGCGTTTAAAATTTTTTTTCTTTTAATGCAGATTTAGCACTTTTTATTAAATCATGGAATTTTAATTCTTTACCATGCTTTCTTTTTGCACTCCTTGTTTTTATACGAAGTCGTTTAGTGTCAGATTGATAACTCATACCAAGTTTTAATTTAGCTTTCATAGCAGCTGTTACACCCAACGCAGCTAATTTTTCTCCTAATGACGAATCAGTAGAATACAATCTCTTTTTAACTTTTTCTAATAATAAACCGTCAGCTTTATGTCTACTTTCTAAATTTTTATAATTGTTATAAGCTATGTCATGCTCCTTACAAGCTTCATCTAATTTATTAATACCTCGATGTCCTCTTGTCGTTTTGTAAGTTTAGTTCCCTGTCCACAAAAATTATATCCTGGAATGTGTAATTCAACTGGTAGTTTATCAATAACTGAATTTATAAGACCTTTACCCTGATATTTATTCTTTTTTTGAGGTCGTTGGTTAATAATTGGCTTTTGTATTAACATGTCTAGGATTTATTTATGAGCTGAGATACACGCACTAACTAACTCAATTGAAATTTAGTTATATTTATATGTTTGACAATCACGTTTTTTTTTAGTTTTTATTAAAATGCGAATAGTGCAACAACCAATGACACTAAAAGTTGCAATAAAAAATAATGATATAAAAAAATTGGAAACCTATAAGAGACACGGTCAGTTATTACTATCAACTATTCGTTGTCTTATTGTTGGACCATCAAATTGTGGAAAAACCAATGTAATGGTTAGCTTAATTGAACACATTAATAGATTGCGTTTTAAAAACGTTTATGTTTATTCTAAATCTCTTTTTCAACCAAAATATCAATATTTAGAAAAATTACTAACGCCTATTGAGGGTATAAATTATTTTTCTTTTAGTAATTTAGAAAGTAACATACCTCCACCATCTAAAGCAAAATCCAATTCCGTATTTATTTTTGATGATGTGGCGTGTGATAAACAAAATCTAATGAGAGAGTGTTTTAACATGGGTCGTCACAATAACATAGATTTATGTCAAACCTAAGCCGCGTTCTAAAACAATTAATTCGCGATAATGCCAACTTTATAATAGTGTTCAAACAAGATGTATTAAATCTACATCATATTTATGAGGATAATGTCAGTACCGATTTAACATTTAACGATTTTAAAAAGATGTCTTCATTTTGTTGGAACGAAAATTATGGTTTTTTAGTTATCGATAAAGAAAGAGATACTAATTCTGGCAGATACAAAAAAGGATTTGATTCATTCATTCAACCCATTCCGCAATAAAAAATTATAAACTATATAAACTATTATATTAATTAAGTTAATAATATATCCGCATATTTATTCTCAATATATATTTATAACAAATCACCGCATGGTTTATATATAACTTGCTTGATTAACAATAATAAAACCGCTATAGTTTGTGCGCAAACCGCTTTACAAACCGCCTACTTTGAATGTGGTTTGCTTAGAAACTCCTTAACAAACCGCTTATTTTATCTATGGTTTGTGCGCAAACCGCTTTACAAACCACTTAAATTGAATGTGGTTAGTTTGCAAACTGATCAATAAATGATTTATAGTTTAATGTTGGTTAAATTTCTGGTGTTTGTAAGCTATTCAGTTTGCAGATAATTGTTTTTGTTAAAGGTTTATAAGGAACTGTAGAATCATATTTGATTAGTAAGCAAAAAAATAAACGTACGTGAAGGTTCGTTCAGAATGCAATCGTACCATAATTTATCAAATTTATCGAATGAAGAAGAATTAACTAAAAAATAAAAAAAAAGTTTGAATTACTAAAGCAGAGCGAAATTACAAAGGACAAAGCATTTTTTCCTATAACTAAACGTTTGGAAACTATCTCAGATCAATTAAACGCTAAAAATACAAAGTTGTCTTTTGTTAACAATAAAGATGAACAAAATCTAAACTCAAAAAAACTAAAACACGAAAATACTGTTGTGGAATCTACTCCCATTCCAGCATGGAGTACAAAACTTTCAAATCTTTCAAAATTCAATCGTTAAAAGATGAAAAATTATATGAACCGAAAGATCAAAATATTTTTGATCATCATGCTGCTACAATTTCGAATTTAAAAGAAGACGTTATAATTTCAGAACCTTCAGTTGAGGTAGACGATTACGAATTAGATGATTTAATTGAACATTCGGTAGAAGAAAGTAAAAATATAGAAAACATTCTTGATAGCAATATCTATAATGAATACTTAGCAGAGTTTGATGAATTGCCTAGAAGATATATAAATGCTATGGTTCATGATAAAAAAAGACAGTTTGATCACAGAACAGGAATAAGGCATGATAGTTTTCAAGAAAAGTTTTTTATTGGAACATCAGCAGTAGAATTTATTGGATCAGATATAAAAGTAGATGGAAACATATACAAAGGAACCCCTGGACTATATGAATTATTATTTAAAAACACTCCTGCACCGTATACTGAAGAAGATTTGGTTATATACAAAAAAATTTTAGATATCAGTAATGCTTGCAGAAGTAACTTTGATCCTAATGGTCAAATACAAGAGACACGATCTGACAAATATAAATCTATTATTGCTCCGTTATATTTTGTACAGCCAGGGTATTCAGAAACACCAAAAAGATTCAAAAAAACAATAGGAAAAGGAATGTTCAAAGAAGTAAACAATCGTCGTATTGACTATATTTATTGGGATGATGTAATCGAATTAGTTGATAGGTTGAGGTTGTTAGTAGCATCTAAAGCAGCAGGCCATACAGGTCATCGAAACGAAATTGTTTCTATCATAGAAGAACTACGTGAAGCGCAAATAATTGAATAAAACAATGACGTTAGATAAATTTGGTCGCCATATAATTAAACATACTCAAATATCTGTTGAAAAAGTACAAAATGATACACATAAAACAATGCCTAATATGTTTTACAACCATATTTTATTATTTCAGACAAACAGATTTTTAGATAATAAATATCTGATATGGTCAGACAAAAGTTCTTATTCATTCCCATTCAAAAATGGTGTAATTGATAATTTATCTATAAATCTTGAAAACGTTATACTAAAAATAAATGGAAAACCTTATACAAGCGAGCAGGTTACTAATCGTCGACTTAAATTAGGAGACAAGATATCGTTTGAAGTACGCAATCACGAAAATCAAACTGCTATAAGATATTTGAAAACGTTATATGTTGAAATAGTAGTTAAATGTCCTGTCAAAATAGAAAGTGGTTCAGTGTAAAAATGCCTAGACGAAAAGCAACAAAAAAATCTGTTCCATCTTCTATAAAAAGAGATATAGTTTTAGAATTGCATAAACCTGCACGAAGAAATTTCAAAAGACGTCGGTTATTAATGAAACATTGCAAGCTGATCTTGTCGATATGGTTTCGTTTTCAAAACAAAACAACCAATTTAAATACATACTTGTTGTAATTGATTGCTTTTCGAAATATGTATGGACACTTCCTTTAAAATTAAAAAATGCAAAACATGTTACTGACGCAATGGAAAAAAATATTATCACGTTTAAAGCATTTACCAAAAAACATACAAACCGACGAAGGATTAGAATTTTACAATAGTACATTCAAAAACTTGATGAAAAAGTATAATATTAATCACTATAGTACGTTTAGTACAAAAAAAGCATCAATTGTAGAACGTGTTAATCGAACTTTGAAAAACATAATGTGGAAACGATTTAGTTTACATGGTAATTACAAATGGATAAACATATTAGATTATATTACAAATCTATACAATAACACTTTTCATCGTACAATTAAAATGAAACCATCGATAGTTAACAAAAACAACGAAAAGTCTATTTTACAATCTGCATACTAACACATAAAAATAGCAAACAAAAATAACAAATTTTCGTTGGGGGATCATGTAAGAATTAGCAAACACAGGAATGCATTTGAAAAGGGGTATACTCCTAATTGGTCTAATGAAATTTTTATAATTAGAAAAGTTAAACTAACTAACCCAACTACCTATTTGCTAAAAGACATAAAAGGAGACAATATTTTAGGAGGTTTTTATGAAATGGAATTGCAAAAAGTTAAACATCCGGATACGTACTTAATTGAAAGAATCTTACGAAAGACAGGTACTAAAATGTATGTTAAATGGTTAGGCTTTGATGAATCTCACAACAGCTGAATAAACAAAAACAGTATTGCATAAATAACAATAAATCAAACTAAAATACATTATTTAATTCGAATCAAAATGTTATAAACTTTCTCTCGCTTCCCTACTATCACTTACTGCCTAATATATTTACTAAGGTATGATAAAACCTGTAATAGTAAAATAAAATACGTATCATTAATTCAAACATTTATTATTTATTTACATTTTTTAAATATTTACATGTCACACATTATAACTCTGTTATTTTATTTTTGAATAAATTCAATGTTTGTTGTTTCACCAACAGCTTCTCGGCTCACGAGATAGATGTTTTTTCCCGAACCAATCAAGCTATTAATTTGGTTTATGTCTTCAATCGAAAACTTGTTAATAAATCTTTGTGGTAGAGGTACTTTAAAATCCTGGCATTCGGCAATCACTTGCTCCCCAAATTTACCATCTATTTTACTAAAACACTTAATTTTATACTGCTCATTTATTAATAAACTTTTAGCACTTAGATAAGGAACCAAATGAGAAGTTTCGTTGAAGTTTACAAAAAATGATTCCATTTTAACTTCTTTCAATTTATTAAAACAAATAAGAGTTATTAAAATACTAATATTAATTCTTCACAAATATCACCTTTATATACACACAACAGCATCCCCACCATCACTACGAACTTCTCCGACAGACTTAGAACTGAGCATACCCGAAACAAAACGACTCTTACGACTTATTGCGATTCCTCTACCACCAATACGATCTATCCCGACTTACCAAATACGAATTCAACTCGAGCATACCCGAAACGAAACGATAGCAACGAAACTCCACGATCTCTTACCGATCTTACCCGAGTGATCCAGAACCGGCCCTACTATACTACTATCAGGATTCTGACATTAGCGCTTTGAACATAAACACTACGAATTAAGGAACAGTATTGTTTTTCGTAAATTTGAAAATAAATTGTTAGTTTACGTTCCCGGTTCTATGATAAGTGAAGTAATTAGAATGTGTCATGAACAATACGGACACAAGGGTTTAGATAAAACTATCGAAATTATTCGTAGATCATTTTGCTTTCCTAAAATGTTCGAGGTACAGCTTTTACTTCAACTAAATTTAAAGACTTTTTATGTAATTTAAGAATAATTCACCATTTGATTGCTGTAGGAACTCCCAGAGCCAGGGGTGGATGGGCCCAGAGGGAAAAAGGGAATTTTCCCCCTGGGCCGGTAAAATTTTTCAATATTGGGCCGGTAGAATATAAAACCACAGTCTTATTTTAAAATAGAATTATTATTTTACACGACAGAAAAATTGATGTCATGACATTCTGTCTTTGACGATAACATAACGATGGCAGGGTAATTCAAAACTATAATACTTTATCGCATTGTCGGCATCCTGTGTAAGTGAATAAATGATATAGGATAATATCTCAGTTTAGTCATTGCATAAAGAAGTGTTTAGTTCAATACAGCATCTTTACTTGAAATTAGATACTTTTATTTAATAAAACTTGTATAACTTTTACTTTTTATTTATTTTACTTATCTGTGATATAGGATATTAAGTAGTCCTTTTTTCATTTATAGTTAGTTAGACAGTAATCAGTATGAATAGTTTTCTGTAATACGTTAAATATTTTTCAGCTAAACTTGTGAAAATATTTAAATTTGCATGTTATGCGATACATTTGGTTTTAAAGAAAAAAGATAATTAATTGGTTTTAGCACTCGTTTTTATTGAAAAAGATTTGTTGAACAATTGATCAGTGTAGTTTGTTTACTGTTTTTTGTGCATTGCGCAAATTTATCGAGCAGTTTTTATATTATTATTATTATTATTATACAAAGAACAAAGAACCATAATTTGGCAAAATGATTTCGTTGAATTCAAATTCAAAACGTAAGGGAGGTGCAGAAAAACAAAGAGACAAAAAAAACAAACGTTGACAGATCAAGCAACAAAATGTGGCAAGTTGGAACGTTTTTTTAAGAAAAAAGATTCTGTTTCTGATGCAGAGACTAAAGAAGATTCCGATGACGACAACACCTCTATAAGAAACGTAAGTACTGCACACTGCACAACGCCATTGTCCCATGTGCTCCCAATAATCTTATTCTGAATCTCAAGTAGGTACCATTTATCAGAATTCCGACTAAATTTTGGCTACCACGACGTTTATTTGATTAAAATTGTATTCCTCTCTCTGCTCTCATTAAAAAAAACTCGCAATGGTCGTTGACTTTTGACTGGAATTTTTCTAGGAATAAATCCGAACATCATTTTTCTTTTTATGCGTAATATGTTCTACTTTCCTAACACAATAATTCCAAAAACAGTCATTCTTGGAATGGTGTCATCACAATTCGGGCCTAAATGTCTTTAGTTTAGATCAGCGGTGCCCAACCTACGGCCCGCGGGCCGGATCCGGCCCGCGAAGAAGCTCAATCCGGCCCGCGAGCTCCTTTCAAAGGTGTTAAAAGGTGTTACTAAGATATGCAATTATAAAAAATCCGGCCCGCGAAATCGTATGTCATGATGAATCCGGCCCACGGACAAAAAAAGGTTGGGCAACATTGGTTTAGATCCTAATCGAGATGACACCAGGTCACCAGTTCATAGAGCTTCTTAACTTCTCAGTACCTTCCTAATATCTTAGCAATCGCTACAAGAACTTCCGAAATTGCAAGAACTACTGGATGATATTGATGAGACGCCTGCCAGTTATTCAAGAACATGTCAAGCAGTTCCAGAAGTTTCCAATCTTGATTTCAATACCTACGACTATTTTAAAAGACCAACACCAACTAAGATAAATATTTTCTTTAAAAATCAGCCTCAGGTACCTAAACCAAATACTGTTAAAAAGTTTAGCATACAAAAATCTTTCAAGAGAAACAATGAAACGGGCAGAAAATGGTTGACATACATTGATAAGAAAGAAGCTTTGTTTTGTACTGTGTGTTTAGCGTTTGCGAGACAAGTTTATTTATACTCGGTATGTCAGACTGGAATCATACATACCAAAAGATTGAACAACATGAAAAATCTGCTATGCATGGAAAATGTTCTGAATCATAATTTATGCACACACATGACAAAACCATCGAGATTTATTGTTTTCTAGTCAGTTGGATTTAAAGAACAAACAAGTCATGAAAAAACGCCAAGTACTAGATCGAGTGATAAATGTGGTCAAGCTAATCGGAAAGAGAGGTCTTAGTTACCGAAGAAATGAAAATGAAGCAGCATATTCCCTACTCGATAAAACCTTGGACCATGGTACGTTTTTGGAAATCATCATATGTTGCTGTGCAAATATGATATCGTATTGAAAGAACATGTAGACAGAGTGGCAGCGCAGAGTCAACAAATCCACAATAAAGATCATAAACATCGAGCAGGTTTTTTTGTAACTCTTCTATCCAAAACGTCAATCAACTCCATAATCATGATCTTGAGCAAAATGTTGAAAATGCAAATTAATTCTTTGGAAGTGAATAATGCAAATATGTATTCAATCGAAATCGACACAACCCAAGATATCTCCGTTGAAGATCAGTGTTCAACATTGTAAGGTAGATTTATAACTGACGTAAAACTGCTTTAGTTTCATGCTTTTATTTTAATCTTTTTTATACTTCTTTCCAATTTCCATGTCAATCATTTTTTTCTAGGTATGTTTGCGATGATGCAGTTCGTGAAAAACTTCTTTTCGTTATACCGTGCCACAATACAACAGGGGAAGGTTTTTTTAATCTTTTGGTAAATGAATTGCAGAAAAATAACCTGGATATAAAAAGTTGCGTAGCAGATTCGACAGATGGTGCAACCAATATACAAGGCGAGTACAAATATTTAGTAGCAAAGATGAGTAATGAAAATTCCAATCACATTCATATTTGGTGTTATAATCGTATATTGAATTTAGTTCTTACTGATGTCTTGAAAGGACATATCAAATCGGCATCTTTCTTTGCTCTGCTTAATTCAGTTGGAGTATTCTTTAAAGAATCACACCAGCGAATGGATATTTGGAATTATGTTTCCAATGTTGTTAAACGCAAGTAGTATAGTAGTGCTGGTTCTAGACCACATTTTCCCGCGCTTTTTTAAAAATTTGAATTTCGGGTAAGATCGGGCGAGTTCGTATTTACTTCGTGTGCGCGCGCAATTTGAATTCGGGTCTGGGCAGTTCGAGTTTTGGGAGGGTAGCAACCATTTTTCCGCGCTTTTAAACTGAATTTCGTGTAATTCGGGCGAGTTCGTAGCTCATTTCGCGCGCAACTCAGATCTTCGTGAAAGTTCGTCTGGTTGGGTAGAGACTGATTTGCTTCCCCGCTTCTGAAAATTTGAATTTCGTGAAATTTCGCGTTCGATTAGATCGAAGAAATCGCCTTTATTTCATCAATCATTTTTCTAGCACACTTCCGTACATTCTAAATACTTGAATAATAACGGAAATCAATATAAAACTTATCAAGCGCGCGAGCAAAATAAGCAAGTAAGTAGCAACATAAATTTTGATGTCGGCAGCAACTTAAGATAATAAATTTGATCAGTAAATTCCTGGCAGTAATCAATAATTGATTCACTCTGTAAATTCCTGATTAAAATAATAACTGAAATCAATATAAAACGATGGAAAATAGTAACAAATAAATGTGTATTACACTTTAGTAAATATAAAATACAGCGCGTTTAATGTGTTACGACATGCTCAGCAAGTCGTTAAAACATCTAAAAATTCACATGCAAATCAAAATTTAACGTTCATAAAGTCAATCAATATAAATCTCACTTATTTAGCAATTCTATATGCATTTAAAATGGGCTTATAATACATGCAAACTCAGTTCTTATCAAAAATAAATTTATCCAAGTGTTTACTAAAACAATTCCTAGTTTAGAATGCAAAATTGAAAATGAGCAATTAGCCTAATATAAATTCCATTCATAGCTATTACTATCTGTATACTACACAAAAATGCCGATTTAATCATTGAGTAAATTCATGCTACAAGACATTGCGAAGAATGCCATATACCTCTTCTTCAATGCAAAATAACTACTATTACCTAGACATAGCACAGAAATCTTTAAACCTTACTACATTACAATCAAAATTCATAACTACTTATAAAAACATCATATGAAATCATAGCAACATGTTGAAACAGCGTTTTCCACAGATGTTGGTCTGTTAGCATTATTTTTCCTTGTTGACTCCAGCCTCATTATCACAGGCCGAGAACGCCTAACGACATACTTTATCTATTATTAAATACGCTACAACACTTAAAATAACAAAAATTTACTAAGCCTATAAGTTTTCCACACCGAAAATTTGATTAAATAACTGAAATCAATAAAAACGGTGCATATGTACACAATTACAAAATGCATAACATATAAGACTGACGTAAAGCTCTCCAGCATTAGCAGCGTTAGATTTCATATCAACCATGAGTCGTTGGCACTCATAATTCTGTGATTGCATTATTCAGCTTTGATTATAAATCGCATATAATATAAATTGTTATTTACATGTTAAAAAAACTGACTACATTATTAGCACTTATAAATCAAATCAATGAAAATCACTACCATTTATTTAAGTAATTACGTATACCCAAATAGTATTACAGTTAACTCATTATCTAAATTATAATCAACATTTCCATAAATCATCTTTATAAGACTAACAATGCTTTATTCCCGCAGCGATATTATATTTCATATCACATCTGCGTCGCTTTTAAAGCCGATAAAATATTAATTCTGAATGAAAAAATTATTAATTTATCTTAATTTATAGCATATATACTTCATGCGTTTGGTTTGAGACGCAATCTTAAGAATAACTTTAAATCATTTGCCAGTAGTTAATTATATTTCCTACATCGATATGCGCAGGAAACCATGAAGCTGTTAGTTAGCAAAGAAACTCCATTCAATCGTCCGAAACTAATACCACTTTATCTTTTTAAATTCACAAACAAATATGTACAAACGCAACGAAAATAAATCTACACTGAAACAAATTCTGTATCGAGGCGACCGATTTACTGCCCGGTCTGAAGTTAGCCGATGATGGTCGGGAAGTTCGTATAAGTTCCTGATACGGTCGGCGCCCGATTGAGCTGCAACCTTCGACAGTCCGTACAATACCGCGTGCAGACTCGTCGTAAATCCGCTTATAAATAGTTCCGCATCGTTTATAACATTAGCCAAACGAAACATTTACTGTGCAAATGGATACGCTTTCAGCATGCGTAAACAGTACTCTGGTAGTGACGCGCGCCTGTTTCTGATAACATAAACGGTGAACGAAGCCAATAACTCAAACTACATTAACAAATTCGTAAAGCAATCCGTAAAAAATACACGAAGATAATATATTGGGAATCTCCCTCGATTGAAACAGTTTATCGTATCTAAAGCTCATCGCCTTTAAAACTTGAGAACTGGTTTTAGCGGTAAAATCAGTAAAGGTTCATCTACAAACTTAAAACTAAATAGCGTAAAGTTAGTTGCCACGTGGAATCGTGTTCAATAACAGAATTCGCACCGGCTCATATCAAGTATCACATAAAAGATCCTATACTTGTTCTTGAAAAATCTTCCACCTAAAAATTAAAAAGGCCTGCCTGAGAATCCTCTTAAGCAAACGTAATTTTAGGCGCTAATCTTATTAAACCTCAAACTGCCGAAATAGATTCTGAAACGTTTGGCACTAAAATACGTCATTGACGTACAACTAATTTTAAAACAGCGGCATCAAGAACATGCAATGAAGCTGCCTGGGCAACAAAATTGGAGGAATCTTCCGAAAAGACAGTGGTTGGCTCCTTGGGACTCTAAAGTGAACAGAACATATGATCCTCTGTTATTCAACTTTGTGTCGGTTCCTACATATAAAGAAGAAACATGCCGTTGCGAATGTTAATAATGATGATTCATTACTTTCTGGTCTGTAATATCAGCTTATATCCGGCCAAGAAAGTTCTACAGACCTTCTTCATATCCTCATTCTTAAATGATGTTTTAAATTGTGATGGCATTGAATTTCCCGTAATATAAAGATAGATCATTCTGAAAAACTTAACAACTATCCATCAATTCTAGTTTTGCATCGAAAATAAAAAGTTTACCTGTTCACTCTAGTCCTGCAGAAACAAATGTCAAGGTCATAAATCTTCTAATGCTCTCTGAGCCTACATCCCAGATAGATATAAACAACCCATCTGATGCAATACCTTCATTTTTAGGATCGTAATCGGCGCTTTATCAAAACAACTATCCAACCGTACAATAAAATTCTTTATTTGCGAACGATGCCTAAATTATTTGCAACTCAAGATATACTTAACAAACATAGAAGTTACTGCATGAATTGTAATGAATGCCGCGTGAGGCCAAAACAATCGGAAAATATTATCACTGTAAAAACCATCGCTATCAAGAAAAGTTCCTTCTGTTACTATGCAGACTGGGAATGTATCTGAAAGGTGTAATGATGCCGAATCAAACACTCAATACTACAATCTAAATCTTATCAAACATATATAAGCCCAGCATAAGCATTATCTAAAAATGTTCGTATGATGACATCAAATTTGCACATTATCGAGGTAGATAGATCGTAATCGATTGGTTTGCTTACCAAAAATTGCTGGATGCGTGTTATCAAAACTTAATAAGATTGTTCCTATGGAAAAACTGTCCACAAATCAAATGCTGTACCTTTATACTCTACAGTATGTCACATCTAGTAAGAAACCTCACAGATCAGCTAGAGTCTGAGATCATAATCATCAAACGGTTATTTAGAGGAGCTGCCCATGTCAGGCCTCGCAACTCAAACTATAAAGACGAACATGTATACCCGTAGCCTTCATACATTTAGTGGGTATGACGCTATTCATTATTCTGAAAATTCATCTACATTACGAAAGGAAATATTAAACTATTACCTATAAATAAGTGAAAATACATTTCATTTACAAAAGTCAGCATCAAATACAAATATTTCCTTAGGTTTATCGATCTCATCTGCCTTTTGTCACAAGTTTAGATCGTCTCTTCTAATTCTGTTAGATGACGACAAAGATTACAAAAATCTTATTGTAATAGTTTTAGATGAATTCATATTAAATAGAAAGGAATTTTCCCCATGACTATGTAGATTCCTGGGCAAACTGGAAGAAACATGCTCAATAAGTAAACAAAACTTCTATAGTCAGTTGCCTGATGAAAATGTTAGTGATGAAGATTATTCTCATGCAGCAAATGTGAAAGCTCAAAATTGTACTCTAGGTGAATATTCAGACGGTATTTAAAAACTGATGTACTTTACTAGCCGACGCAGTTTGAAGCTTCCGTCAAATCCTGTTTTAAAAACTTTATAGTTTAGATCCAATATACACACTGCTGCCACCGTTTGACGCGCAATGCCGAAGACTACAAAACGTCTCTTTAGAATTATCACCGATATCGATATGCTTATGTTTATTGAGAAAGGAATTAGATGATGGCGTTTCTCAATGTTCCCCACAGATATGCTAAAGCAAATAATAAATATATGAAAATGGCTTTGATTTAACCAGATAGTACATATTTAATGCGATAAACCACGCAAATCAGAGTAAGAGCCATTGAATGGCATAATAGTCTGGGACGATAAAAGTGGATCTGAACACATTGGACAGTTTATAAAAATTAATACACGCGCAGTATATTTTGATAGCTTTGAAACTTTCCTCCATCACTCAATACACAATACTTAAAAAGTAATGGTCATTGTATCATACTTTACAATCATGAAAATTTTCAATCCTTTAATACTGTTAACTGTGGACATTTGTGTTTAAAGTTTTTATACAATTATAATGGTGAAGATGGTGGTAAATGATTGTAAAGTATGATACAATGACCATTACTTTTTAAGTATTGTATTAATTTTGATGGAGGAGGTAAGTTTCCAAAGCTATCAAAATATACTGCGCGTGTATTAATTTTTTTATAAGCTGTCCAATGTGTTCCAGGTCCACTTTTATCGTCCAAATTTATTATACCACATTCAATGGCTCTTACTCCTGATTTAGGTAGTTTATCACATTAAATATGTACTATCCTTAGTTAAATCAAAGCCATTTTTCATATATTTATTATTTGCTTTAGCATATCTATTAGAACATTGAGAAACGCCTCCTCTAATTCCTTTCTCAATAAACATAAGCATATCGATATCGGTGATAAGTTCTAAAGAGACGTTTGTAGTCTTCAGCATTGCGTCAAACGTTAACCCCGGCGCAGTGTAATAGTGTAATGGATCTAAACTATAAGTTTTTAAACAAGTTTGACGGAAAGCTTCAAACACGTCGGCTAGTAAAAGTACATCAGTTTTTAAATACAAATCTGAATATTCACCTAAATTTTGAATTTTGAAAACTTTCCAAACATTTACTGCATGAGAATAATCTTCATCACTAACATTTTCATCAAGCAACTGACTATAGAAGTTTTGTTTACTTGGTAAACATGTTTCTTCCAATTTTGCCCAGGAATCTACATAGTCATAGGGAAATTCCTTTCCTATTTAATAAATGAAATTCATCTAAACTATTACAATAAGATTTTGTAATCTTTGTCATCATCTAACAAATTAGAAGAAAGACGATCTAAACTTTGTGACATAAAACGGAATGAATCGATAAACCTAAGAGAAATATTTGTATTTGATAATGACTTTGTAAATGAAATGTATTTTTCCTTATTTATAGGTAATAGTTTAATATTTCCTTCGAATAATGTAGATAATTTTCGAATAATGAAATGCGCGTCATACCCACTCATGTTATGAAAACTACAGGTATACAATGTCTGTCTTTATAGTTTAAGTTGCAAGCCTGATGGGCAGCTCCTCTAAATAACCCTGTTTGATGATTATGATCTCGAACTCTAACTTGGTCTTTGTGAAAGGGTTTCTTGCAAATGTGACATACTGTAGAAGTATAAAAATTTGCTGTTGTTGTGACTTAGTTTTTCCATAGGAACAATCTTATTAAGTTTTTGATAACACACATCAGCAATATTTTTTAATTCATATACAAACCAATCGATGCAATCTATACCTCGATATGTGCAAAATTTTGATAATGTATCATCATACGAAATATTTTAGATAATATGCTATACTGAACGGTATATGTTTTTGATAAGATTTAGATTTAGTATTGAGTAAATTTGATTCGGCATCATTACACCTTTCCAAAATACATTCCAAATCTGCATAAATAACAAAAGGAACTTTTTCTTGATAACGATAATTTTTAAATGATAAGTATTTTTCCGATTGTTTTGGTAACCTCACGCAACATTCATTACAATTCATACAGTAACTTCTATGTTTGTTAAGTATATCTTGAGTTGTAAAATAATTTAAACATCGTTCACAAATAAAAATTTTATTATTACGGTTGGATAGTTGTTTTGATAAAAGCGCCGACAGATTTTTGATCCAAGTAAAATGAAAGAGTGGCTGTGCATCAGATGGGTTGTTTATATCTATCTGGGATGTAGAGCTCAGAGGAAGCATTAGAAGATTTATGACCTTGACATTTGTTTCACAAACAGGACTAAGTGAACAAGGTAAAACTTTTTTATTTTCGATTACAAAACAAATTAATTGATAGTTTGTTAAGTTTTTCAAATGATCTTATATCTTTATAGTTACGGGAAATTCAATACCATCACAATTTAAAACATCATTGAAATGAGGATATGAAGAAGGTCTATTAGAACTTTTCTTAGCCGGATATAAAGCTGATATTACAGACCAAAGAAAGCAGTATGAATCATCATTATTAACATTCACAACAGCATGTTTCTTCTTTATATAATCAGGAACCGACACAAAAGTTGAATAACCTACTTTTAAGAGGATCATATTTGTTAATGTTCACTTTAAGTCCCAAAAAGTTCTTCTAAAGCCCAACCACTGTCTCTTTTTCTGGAAAATTCCTCCACTTTGTTGCAAGCTTATCAAACACATGTTCTTGATACCACTGTTTTAAATTAGTTGTACGATCAATGACATTATTTTTAGTGCAAAACGTTTTCAAATCTATTTCGGCAGTTTGAGGTTTAATAAAATTAGCGCCTAAAATTACGTTTACTTTAAGAAGGGATTCTCCAAGAGCCTTTTTAATTTTTAAATTAAAACTTTTAAAAGATTTTTTCAAAAAAATTATAGGATCTTTTATATTAATACTTGATATGAAACCGGTGCGAATTCTGTTATTGAAACACGATTCCACGTCTTCCCAACTAACTTTACACTTATTTAGTTTTAAGTTTGTAGATAGACCTTTACCCGATTTTACCACTAAAACTTTTTTAAGTTCTCTAAGTTTTAAACGATAAACTTTTAGATACGATAAACTTGTTTCAATCGAAAAAGGAGATTCGAATATATTATCTTCGTGTATTTTATTTTTGATTGTTTTACGAACAACTTGTATTGCACGATTAATATAAAGCTTGAGATTATTAGCTTCGTTCACCGTTTTTATGTTATCAAAGTAAACACGCGTCACTGCCAAGTACTGTTTACATAAGGTAGAGAGTACATACATTTTGCACGACTTAAGTATTTCGTTGAACTAATTATGCAAACGATGTCAAGTTTATTTATAAACTTTTTAAGATTTACGAGTCTTCATAATTGTTTACGAACTGTCGGAAGGTTTACGCGCCAACTCAAACTTTACCGACCGTTATTGAACTTAAATACAAACTTTCTTGATTGTCATCGGCTAACTTCAAACCAAACGTAAATCGGTCATACTTTCGATACAATTTGTTTCAGTGTAAATTTATTTTCATTACGTTTGTACATATTTGTTTAATGAATTTAAAATAAAAATAAGTGGTATTAGTTTCGAACGATGATGAATGGAGTTTCTTGCTAACTAACAACTTCTATAGTTTCCTACATATCGATGTAAAAATATCTCCATTAACGCAACGAAATGATTTAAAAAGTTATTCTTTAAAATTGCAATCTCAAACCAAACACATAAGTATATATGCTATAAATTAAATAAATTAATAATTTTTCATTCAAGAAATTAATATTTTATCAGCTTTAAAACGACCTGAATGTAATATGAAATATATTATCAACTGCGGAATAAAAACATTGTTAGTCTTTATAAAAAATGATTTATAAATGTTAATTATAATTTAAATAAAGTTAACTGTAATACTATTTGAATTGTATACAATAATTACTTAAATAAATTAGTGATTTTCATTGATTTGATTTTATAAGTGCTAATAATGTAAATCCAGTTTTTTAACATGTAATAAAACAATTTATATTATATACATTTATAATCAAAGCTGAATAATGCAAATCAACAAAATTATGAGTGCCAACGACTCGCGGTTGATATGAAATCTAACACTATATGCTGAGAAAACACTTTTACGTCAGTCTTATATGTTATACATTTTAATTGTAATTTTAATATGCACCGTTTTGTATTGATTTCAGTTATTTTTTTAATCAAATTTTCGGTGTGGAGCTTATAAACTTAGTAAATTTTGTTATTTTAAGGTGTTAGTAGCGTATTTAATAATAAATAAAAATGTAATCATTAAACGTTCTCAACCTGTAATAATAAAACTAAGTCAACAAAAAAAAAATATGCTAACGACCTTAACATCTGTGGAAAAAACACTGTTTCTTATGTTACTATGATTACATATGATGTTTTTATAAAACATAGTTATAATTTTGATTGTAATGTAAGTAACGTTTAAAGATCTCTAATACTTTAATTAAAATTAAATAAATGGATTATTTTTGCATTGAAGAAATTATATAACTACATTCTTCTGCAAATGTCTTGTAACATGAAATTTACTCAATAGTTAAATCAGCATTTTGTTTGTGTAGGTATACAAATAGTAATAGCTATGAATGGAATTTATATTAAGAACTAATTGCTCATTTTTCAATTTTTACATTCTAAACTAAAATTGTTTTAGTAAACACTTGGATAAATTTATTTTTATTAAAGAACCAAGTTTGCATATTATAAGTCAATTTTAAATGCATATAAAGAATTACTAAATAAATTGAAGATTTATATTGATTGACTTTATGAACGTTAAATTTTGATTTGCATGATATTGAATTTTTAGATGTTTTAACGACTTGCTGAGCATGTCATGTACATTAAACACGCTGTATTTTTATATTTACTAAAGTGTAATACATTTATTTGTTACCTATTTTTCCATCGTTTTATTTTGATTTCAGTTATTATTTTAATCAAATTTAGAGAGTGAATGCAAGTTATTGATTACCACTACCAAAATTTTAATCAAATTTTATTATCTTAAGTTGCTACCGGCATCAAAATTTATGTTACTTACTTACTTACTTATTTTACCTTTCCTTAGCACTTGATAAGTTTTATATTGATTTCCGTTATTATTCAAAGTATTTAAATGTACAGAAGTGTGCAAAAAAAATGATTGATGGGAAAATAAAAACCCGATTTCTTCCGATCTTAATCGAACACGAAATTTCACGAAATTCAAATTTTCAAAAGCGCGGGAAAGCAAAAACTCGATCTCTACCAACCTTAACCGAACCCGAACTTTCACGAAAAATCTGAAAAGTTGCGCGCGCACACGAAGTAAATACGAACTCGCCCGAACTTACACGAAATTCAAATTTTTTAAAAAGCGCGGGAAAATGTGGTTGCTACCCCCTCCCAAAACTCGAACTTGCCCGAACCCGAAATTCAAATTGCGCGCGCACACGAAGTAAATACGAACTCGCCCGATCTTACCCGAAATTCAAATTTTTAAAAAAGCGCGGGAAAATGTGGTCTAGAACCAGCACTACTATACTACTAACGCAGAAAGCTTCAAATGATCGGTGAAACACGTTGGTGGGCAAAAGAAACTGCCTTGAACAAATTATTTGGATATTACGGCAACCCAGAGTCCAGTTTATATGTAAAGGTTTTAGAGGCATTACAAGTGATCGAAAGGAGTCACAAAATAAATCCCGATGTTAGAACAAAAGCTAGTAGCTTGAAAAATAACCTCTTAACCCAAGCAACACATTGGTATAAAAAACGTCTAAATGTCCGGCTAATAGACGTTTATTAGACATTAAAACGTTTTTAAACGCGTTATTAACGTTTATTAGACGGACATTTAGACGTTTTTTGTACCAATGTGTTGTTTGGGAAGATATGAAAATCTTTTGCTCGCTCATATTTTTTGAAGAAAATTTCAAATGTAACGGTCTGGTGGAACTCAGCTAATTGAAATTCAGAGAGATGCAGAAAACACAAAAAAAGCGACGGACACATTTGTAGAATGGGCAAATGAACAGCTTGATGTAAACGAAGACTGCAGTACACTAAAAATTGAACAATCCTTGCCCGTTCACAGAAAAAGACGTGTGAAAAAATGTATGACGAAAACACAACAGATGAGAAGCCAACTGACCCTTTTGACTGCTTCGAGATTTAAACTTATAACTTTCTCTTAGATGAAGTGATTGAATCCATGAAACGACGCTTTTCAAAGAACAATAATTTGTGCATGAACCTCTATTTTTTGGATCATTTAGAAGCCTTTATGTTGATGAGCACAGAAAAAGCGAATTTGAGTACAATTGATAACAAAAATGTTATTAATGATTTCGCTGAGACGTCTCCACTAATGAAAAAGTTGATGTTTTAGATTTTCATTTTTATTACTAATTTTTTGGGTTTGTTTCTGTAAGTAAGGTTTAGTTCATTTTTGTAGTTTATTTCTTCATTTAATAATAATAATAATAATCATAATAATAACTAATTTATTGTGTAAAAAAGAAATTTAAAAAAAATTACACAAACGTATAGGGTTCACGATGAAGTAGGTAGATTTTCAACATTCTCATGTTTCTTATTAATTTTTTAGCAAGTTTTGGAATTTTATACCAATTTACATATGGGATGTCCTTACCTAAATAAAAAGAAACTCTTTTTTTCTGTTTCGATATTTTTACCAAAGTAACAATATTTGTAACTATTACTGATGAAAAACACTTATTATTATCGACATTATTACCTACTATTAATCTAAAACTTTTTGGCCTGCATCAATATTTTCTTTGGGCCGCTTCCTCTATTTCCCAGGCCGGTTTAGGTTACCCCATCCACCCCTGCCCAGAGCAAATGGCGTGGTTGAAAGATATAATCGTATTATTATCCCTATGATTGCAAAGTTAAGTAGTAATTCATAAAAATGGAACGAATTTTAAGTAAAGTAGAGTTTGCTATAAACAATACTTTAAATCGATCCACAGGTGAAACTCCAGCAAAGTTACTTTTTGGTATTAACCAACGAGTTACCGTTAGTGACGATTTTAAAGAATTTTTCAATAATTTAGAATTTCGTGATCTAGAAACTACTAGATTACAAGCGGCTGATAATATCATAAAGTCACAAAATTATAGTAAAGAATTTTATGAGTCAAAATCAAAAGAATCTGTCAAGTATAACCTTGGTGATTATGTAATGATTACTAATACAGATGTTACCCCAGGAGTCAATAAAAAACACCAACCTAAATTTAAAGGGCATTATAAGATCGAACGAGTGCTAGATAATGATCGGTATTTATGAAAAGATGTTGATGATTTCAATTGTCTTAAAGACCGTTTGAAGGTGTCTATGCTAGTTCACGTATGAAATTGTGGCCTAGAACTGATTGTTCCTAATATGCCAATGTTAATGTTTAATTTCAGTTTTTGTGGCATATGGTCATGTCTTAGTTGTTATTTTCAGTAGATTTTAAGTCTATGTAATAGAATTATTTGCTAATATTAAGTTATAATGTTGTTCAATCTTAGCCGAATCATTTTACTTTATTTTTGTATTTTTTACAAATGTTATATTAGTATAATATTAGTTTAGGTTAATACTTATTTAAGATTTGTGTTATATCTTATTATAAAGCACTATTTGCTATTATCTTGTTCCACCTGATCGAGGCGATCAGATTGTCAGGTTGGCCGAGCTGTTGCGTAAAAATTTAAATTTGTATTTCCCGCCTCCGGAAATGGGAGTAGGGCGGTTGGTATTATAACGATGCCTCGGGGATTCCGGTTTGAGCTCTCGAACGACGATGTTGTATCGCTTTTGTTGAATATGTACAGCATGCTTATTAATAAAGTTTATTTTATGAATTTATGAAATTATTTTATGTGAACGATTCTTACAATACCTTCTTCTGTTTTCTGTGACATATTTTTTTTTGTTATGTACTCTTCATTTTTTCTCTCTTCTCTTTCTTTCATTATCAATTTCAGTGGTTGGTCATCTGACTTCACGCTTTTTCCTATCTTAAATGTCTTTACTTTTTCTCCAGTCTCTTCATTTGTCATTACAAAATCTATTATTGATTTTCCCCTTCTTCCTATGTACATATACTCCCCCATTCCTTTTTCTTCTCTGTTCCTATTCATTATTAGCCATCCCTTTTCGTTGCACAAATCCAGCAGTTTTTCTACCTTTTTATTTATCACTTTGTTCTTTGTTTGTCTTTTTTCCGTCTCTTTCCTTTATTGTATTCCCCCCTCTTTCTTTATTCTTGCGTTAAGGTCCCTTCCTAATATTATCAATCCATCCTCCCTCTCTTCTATCATCTCTTCTATGTTTTTTCTTGTCTCTTTCATTCTGCTGCTATAAACTGTCACTATTTTTGTTTTTTCCCGACTGTATGTTCCTCTCTACACTTTCTCTTCTCTGTTGCACTTTCTCTTTCTCTTCCTGACTCAATCAGTTTCTTCTTATTCCCGTTAATATACTCCCCTTTGCTCTCTCTTTACTCTTCTCTCTTTCTGCATGTTGCACCACCTACTCAAATTCCTCCGGCAACTCTTTTTCCCACTACTTTCATTTTTTTTCTTCTATCCATGTCTCTTGTAAACCCACTGCATACTGTTCCCTTATGTACTCCCAAAAATCCTGTTCTTTGTTCTTTATTCCCGCTACGTTCCAAAACAATACTCTCATCTCATTCATCTCTCCATTGCTTTTTCCTTACTTTCCTTTATTTCTCTTTTTTGGCCTTTTCCCTTTCCATTACTCATTATTCCTTTTCTTTGCCATTTCATCAACATTTTTTCTTTTTTCGCTCCCCTTCACCCTTTAATTTTTTGCCTATTGGTTACTCCTTTTTTCTCTCCTTTCTCTGATCTGGCCTCTATCTTTGTCGTTCCATATGTATCTTTCTCCGTCTATTTCCATTTTCCTGTATCCTACCCATACTCTTTTCCTTTCCGTTCTTTTTTCCACCGCTTTGTTTATTATTTTTCTTTGTACTCTCCTTTCTTCCCATGTCAAATCGTGATTTATATAAATTCTTGTGTTCCTTAATTTCTTTTTCTCCGCCATCACCTTCTGTTTTTCCTCCCATCTTTCCATTTCTGCCACCACCATCTTATTTTCCTTCTCTCTATTTATCACTGTCGCCTTTTTCACTTCTACTTTTACTTTTAATTTTTTTTCGTGGTTATTGCGTGCTTCCAGTGTTACACTGCTTGTCCAAAAATACTGTACCAGAAAAAAAAACACTGGCTGCCACCTTTTAGTTTATTAGTAGGTTCCTAAAAGAAAGCCTTCTTTATCCAAAAATAGGATAAAATATTTGCGTGTGTATGTCGTCTTTATATCATAGACTTAAACCTAGCAAATTATTTTGTTTGATTTATTCTGTAGTAATCATAGAGTTAAAGTATTAATAAAACTGTTTATTAATATTTGTAAATCTATGATGTATCATCATAGAATTGGGTAAATCTGTCTTAATAAAGTTTAAATTAAATTAATATAAGCTTTAAATATATCCCTAATCTCTAATCATTTTTTTGTTGCTTAAAGTTTGAGACTCCTACCAGACACTAGCAACTGTTGTTTCCGTTCTTTTTTTAAGACTAGCTGGCAAATACTTTTTTGTTTTCTAATTATTTAATGTCAAATAAATTAGTTTTCTTTTAATTCTACACTTGAAATTACAGCGTTTAGACCGTGTCAAATGTAATATAACTGTCATATTTCTATCACCACTAGTTTATGATTTACTCCTTGATTAAATTCAAATTTATAATTATTGCTAATACAGAATATTAGACTAATCTACACCTAAGAAAAATCTTCTGGTAATTTTTTGAAAATTATTTTCCTGTGGCAATTACAAATTAAGTGAAATTGATTAAATATAAAAGTTGACGGTGATCATCTTTTAGCACTAATATTGATTTTGTTTGAAAAATAGGTAGTGTACGATATTCGGATGGTATTGTTCTATTGTGGCAAGTTAAACGTGTTTTTCTTCAAAAAAAAACTATTTTAATCAAAGCAGTAAACGACTTGTAAATAATGCCTTCGTAACGAGTAGGTATGTGCATTTTCACTTTTTTATTGTCATTAATTTACTTGATATATTCATATCTTGACAAACTCCAAAATACATATATTCATTTTTTCTCAAAAGCTCTTAGGTTTAGACAGGTCAATTCAATAACATTTAACCTGATTTTGTATATAGAATACAAAAATGCAAAAATATACACGGTGTGTCACAACGGTGCAATTCTTTTAGTTCAATAGATCGTATACATATATATTACACACGTAAACTAACTTTGAAGCTAATATATTTAGCGAGATATTTAGTCATTCTCTATACGTGTAACAGACCAGTTCTGTGAATCACCCTGTATTATCTTGTACATTAAATAGTAAATAACCAAAAATACATAATTCAACAAAGTTGCGACTTGAAAACGACGTTGATATTAACAGACATTAGTCTTGTTGAATTTCAAAACTTGAATCAAGAAATAAAATTTAATTGCAGTTAGAAAGAATTTCGTCTTGATGGCACAATTAAACCGAGTTCTTTTATTGTTACAACCCCTGAAGAGTTTATTACAAAGTTATTTTCCTTTTCCTGTCCGTCTCCAATCTCGATTAGATGTGAATAGGTTTGCTTTGGACAGATTGATGTGTCGGGGATCTTTTGTATGCACGAGTGGATCCCGTGCCGGAACATGGCAGTAAACAGTGAATAATGCCCGTAGTTTTTTTAGTTTGGCTCCGGAGTTGAAACTTTCTTTATTTTCTCAAACTAAAAGTTTGCAGTCTTATCGATTCCACTTCCTTGTATAGAAAGCTTACAACAAAACTCCCATTTACGTCGATTTTTTTATTGCAAAAGCACACGTCTCCGTTGCTATCAAATAAACAAGTTTTAATTTTTTACAACCACTTTGGCGTAGAAATAGTACAAGTGCGTAGTTACAGATAATAAATATTAATTTAATTTCTATTAATAAGCTAAATTTATTGCTTCCCTGGATTGTGACGTAACGGTTTGCTTGCCACGCCACTCCAATGATATAAAAACCCTATTTTTATCTTTTTCATATGTTATTGTAGGTACATTGTTTCAGTTTGGTTTTCAAGTCTTCAATCAGTAGAATATTTAAACAAATAATATACAATTTTATGACGAGTGCCCTATGCACGACCTTCTAAAGATATGTAGATGAAAGTGATTCGTATTAATAGTTTATGTATAAATGTAAGACTTCTAGCTGCTATTTCAAGGAGCAAAGTCAGCGACACCCACGCCTTTCAAATGTGCTCTCGATCTTATGTTTGTAAATTTTGCAAACACTTAACAGTTTAAAAATTATATACCAATTATCATTATTAAGATATGCACACAAAATAATATTTTAATAATATATTCAATTATACGTACATTGCGATTTAAAAAAAATAAAAATGCTTCTCATTAAAAATGTCATTGAATATTGACACAAATACGTCAACACTGAAAATAATTGAGAAAACATTTTCTAGTTTTCGTTGTATTTTACACAGTTTACAAAAATATACTAATAGAACGCAAAGCAGAACATGACGTACTTTTAATGGTCGACCAAACTTTGTTTTACTTTGGTTATTTAAAATTATAATTGGAAAAGATTAATTAAAAACATAAATTAAATAAAATAGTAGAGAACATTCTGATTTTTCAAAATTATTGGTAATTTGTGTTTAAATGTTTATTTTTTAACATGACTGTTGTTTTTCTTGAACTGTTAAACGTTTTAAACAAACAAAAAACATTGATCCCGAAATAATTGTACGTCGTAGCAGATATAAATGAATAATTTAAAATAAGAATAGAGTTTGATAAATGAATATAATCGAACCACTCTTAAGTTTCTATAAAAAAACTGCGCTAAAGATTTCAGATTTTATATGCATGCAAGTGATGCGATATTTCACTTCAACATCGCGTAATTACGTGGAATCACGTGGAATTTATTGCAGTACAGACAATAATTAATAACTGCAGAACTTATGCACAAATAAATAACAATGTAAACAGGATGATCAATATCCTCCAAGGTGCGTCTTTTTTATAATTTATGAATTAATCTAAAAATAAAAATTTTCGGTCGATACGAAATTGAACATTATATAATGCAACGACTTCGTTATTTGTAATTTATTTAGTTGCATCTCATAATTAGTCTATCTAACCTTACTCTCTTTCTAACAACACTGCTTCTAAAATCACCTTCAAAGTATTCAACTTTAAGTAACGCTGAGAAGAAAGAAATCTTAATTTGGAAAACCATCTTCATGGCATTCGTTGAGGTTCTGGTTATAGACCCTATAAAAAGTATGAAGCTGAAATTACGCACATATTATAACCATTTAATCGAATATACGTTAAAGGTATTCAAAAGGCAGACTTCTTAAGCTTTTTAACTAAACCAGTGTTTAATTTGGAAAATTACGGCTGCCCTGCTATAATTAAATTTAAAAAAAACCTAAAGACCTTTCGTTGAATACATCACAACATAGAAGCGCCAATATGTGCTTTAGAAAACGCTTTGATAATCAACGATTGGGAACGGAAAAAATGCCGTGATGAACACATTACAACTTCAACAGGCACTGAATCTAATTCCGAACTCTTTGATGAAGAATGTTTCTCTTCATGTTACTGCTTCGAACATGCTACCTGAAACGGTAAATAGACCTAGTGCAATTATTGACTATTATTAACTATATTTATTGACAGACATGGCAGTGCAGAATATTTTGATGGTTTCGAAAAATATCCTTGTGTTTTGATTATGATTCTAAAATATTACAAGATTATCATTTAGATGTGTGTGGTCTTTACTATTTAACGTATTTATATTTTAAAATTAATGATGTACCTGTAAATGAATTTTTAAATATGTTTGATACTGATTTAATAAAAAATGACTGTACTGTAACATTATTTTCTAAGATTTTTTAAAGAAAACTGATGTATTTAACGTAGCTTGTAGTTATGATAGATTTAAGTTAATGTAAATACGTGTTATTTAATTTTGAGTAAATAAAAACATTTTAAGTTACAAAAATTTTGTTTTATGTCAAATATGTCAAAACACAAGAGTGACAAGAAATCGTGTACATAAAGTTAAAAATCATTAAGTTAACAAGCCAAAAATATTATATGATACCGATATCTTCAATAATTCGACCAATAACGGTAAGTGACTCATACATTTCAAACACGAATTTACTTGCAGAATCTGGAATCATTTTGTGAAAATATAAATAGGGGTGCACGTTATAGAAATATTTTTATAGTTTCTTAGTTGTTACGAAAACAGTGTCTGCTTTACAAGTTGATTTAATAAATCTATAATGGCTCAATCGTTACGGGTTACTAATATTTTAAATTTAGTTGATGCGGGATTTGTAGGTGCGAATGAATTATTTCAAGCTTACGAGTTAATTTTGAAATTTAAGTGCTGGTGCTTCTATGAACGTTAACGATTATAAAAGATGTTTTAAACCAGCTGTGATAATTTACCATAGTCTAAAAGTAAGTAGATATGATTATAAGCGACTTTCGGCTTAGACCGCGTCATAGTTAAACACCCAGACGTAGGCTTGGTTCTAGTCTCTCCTTGAGAGCCAAAACAGGAAGTAGAACTTGGTCTTTGCCTTATTGTCGTTCGTGAATCCAAACAAACTGACGTTTCGCAAGACATTCAGAGTTGTAAATGTCGCTGAAGGAAAAAGTGTAAGTGACGATATTTATTTCAATAGCTATTAGCGTAATAAACGGACCTTATCTTTCCATTATCGCTTGAGTTATTTACCATACTGTATGCATTCGACAGACTAAATAAGCAGGGTGCTAAAGATACATAATATCAAAACTAAAGACTCGGCAAATCTTGGCTACCAGTATTATATATTAATATGAAAAATCAAAATTTGTTACATTTTAATTTCACAATTAGTATTTTAATACTTATTTTGTTTACGTTATTTTTAATTTTATTTTACTTTCTAGAAAGATGTCGAGCGTCGCAAAGCGAATACTTACATACAAAGGGAACTTCAGATGATCCATCTGAAGTTCCCTTGACATCAAAAAACATCAAACAAGAAGGTACTTTAAATTTAACGTAGGCCCGTGGACAATCTCCTTTGCTATCAAATAATGTTTTAAAACAGACAGCTAAATATTTTCGGACTCTTTCAGAACAGATAAGATTAATTAAAAAATTTGGTGTTACATTCAAATCGGTAACATTGAAATTTAATAATCCGGACATTAAACAAGGACCAATTGAATGGCTTACAGTAAGTCCTTTCGAAATACTCCCAAACAACACATTGGTACAAAAAACGTCTAAATGTCCGTCTAATAAACGTTAATAACGCGTTTAAAAACGTTTTTATGTCTAATAAATGTCTATTAGCCGGACATTTAGACGTTTTTTGGACCAATGTGTTGTTTGGGCTTTTATATTAACTAGGATGTTGTTTATCATATATTATGCTTATTTGCTTAAATACTTTTATATAATTTTATTAAGACTACCTACTTTTATTTTTTATTATGTAATTATTTTATTATTCTATATTTTTGCCTAAAGCATAAATTAAATATTGTTTATCATTAGATTTAAAACTATTTCGATATAAATATCATACTTATGCAAGAATTTTGTTAGGTCAATAACTGTTCAATTCGTTTGTACTATTTAATTAACCGTTGTATAAATTGCAGAATGCACTTGATGATGTTATCAATAGTGTAACCGACGGATATAGTTCATCCGTCCGTTTGGGAATGATACTAACGACAATTTTCCAGACAAACCTACATGTTTCGCCTTCCGTAGAATAGATCAACTTAGTTCAGCCGTTATGATAACGACTCTTGATAAAATTCTGCAAAGTAATGTAAGTTTATTTTCGGATGACACTTTACGTTTACAAATAGACCGTATATCGCTTCCGGCCCGGTACGGTAAATCCCGCCAACAAATGAATGGGGTTACTTTTGAAGAATTCTGCCAACGTAAACAAGGAATCATACCAATTAATAATTTAAATAACCTATGTCTAGCTAGGGTCTTGGTTGTCGCCATTGCTTGGAGAGCAAACTATCATAATTCATGGTATATTAAAAAAGGTTACTCAATACAGACTAAAAAGCTCACTAGTTATGTCAGGATGCGGGGGTCGATTTAAGCAATGCCGGCACTCTGGAGCACATGGAACACTTTCAAACTCATTTAGTTAAATACACAATAGTAGTATATAATCAAAAATTAGGTAGCTCGGTTTATTTTGAAGATTTAATTTTAGAGAAACATTATAATGTAATAACTAGTTTAACTTCAGCGTTCTCAACCAGTTATTTTTGCGAGTTTTGCCGTGTACGACAAAGTAAATAACGCGAGCACAAACACTATAAATAGATATGTCCCTCGTGCCATTCTGGTTCTCCATGTAATAAAAAACTCGAAAGCATTGTTTGTAAAGATTGCAATCGCAATTTCAGAGGTGAAAATTGTTTAAAACAACACTGAGACAAAAACCTGTGTAAACAACTTCAACGGTGTTCCATTTGTATATCCAGTATATGGAAAAGCAAATATCCACATAAATGCGGATTTCGATACTATGATACATCTAAAATCACCCAACCTAATAATCATTTTTTTCGACTACTAGTTTTATAGACTTTCATTATTACGTATAATAGTAGGTTGTGAAGTTGTACTTTTTTAAGCGCGGGTAAATAATATTTTATTATTAACCGCTGGTTAATAATGAACACTTAGTTGGGACGGTAGATCTTTGCAATTATGGCCGCCACAACATTCGTGTGAATCAAGATTTAAAACTGAAGTCAAATTAGCACTTATTTACATAAGTATATTTGTCATTTATAATGTCAAATAAATTTGAGGTTATATTGAAAGTTTGACAGGATAAATAAAAAATTTCTCTAAACATCTAATTCTTTATCAATAAAATTTATCTTTTCATCTCAATGATTTTGCACACTAATTTTATGAAATTACTAAATTTAAAATTATGCAAAAAAGAAAAATAGGAAAAATTTATTAAATATGTAAACAGATATGAAAAACATGAATGTTTTAATGTTCATTACTCTAATTCAGAATCAGAACTTGAATCATCGTTAAAATTAATAATTATAGGTTCAATCTCAAGATCGGTAAGAGCTCGTTCACGGTTATGCCACTCTTCAATTACCATTTCTGTGTGGTGAATGCACTTTTTCCACGAAGCGTTACAATTTGCTAAAGCTTCTTCCCACAGATTTAATACACTTTCGTCACTAAAACCATCTCTACCATTGTGTTGATTATAATTAGAGCTTCAGCCCAGATCAATTCGATTGCATTGAACTCACAATGATAAGGTGGTAGCCTTAATACTTCATGACCATTTTCTCGAAGCAATTCATCAATAACATAGACTTTATCTTTTTTGTTTAATTTTGCAATTTGCAGTAATTCAGATTTACACAAATTCTTGTTATAGTTAATATTGCGATGCTTTATCCAATCGACAATTTCTGATTTTTTCCATGAACTAGTAGGTTGTTTTTCTATAAGTACGCTGTGATACGGTGCATTATCCATTATAATTAACGATGGTTCTTTCAAATTGGGAATTAGCTTTTGTTTCATCCAAGTCATAAATATATCGTGATTCATTTCACCGTGGTAATCTAAGGTATTTGATTTTGAATGAAATAACAAACTTGCCCCTTTAACAAATCCATTGCTTGTTCCTGGACGTAAAACAATAAAACGTTTGCCATCATATCCTTCAGGTTTACGAACGCTTTTGGTACTATCATCCTGCCAAGATTTCCTTTTACTACCTTTTGAGTAAATCCAGGTTTCGTCTAAGAAAACAACTTGACTCTGTAATAAATCGGAAGTCCGCCGCATATTTGTATTCATAAATTTTTATAATTTTAATCAAATTACGCGTGAACTTAGAACCCTACGCATCTAAACCCCTTCCTGACCGACGAAGCGCGCGCCATACCCCCCTCATGTGTCCTCATACGTGACCCGCTATAAAAGGAGATCCCCTGAAAACAAATTTCACTTAGCCTTACTTAGCCTTAATCCTGTTTACCTGTGCTCTACTTACCTGTAAACCGAATTAACCTGCCGAAATCCAGTAACGACAACCTCGCACCGTCTCTTGATAATTCTCTGTCCGTTTTAATAATTAACCAGACCGTCCGCTATTCACCTTGCTAATTCTCTAATCCGTTTATTCAATAACAACCGCTACGTCTTGGCCTTCTCTCCTGAAACCGACTAATTATTCCTGTTACCAGAACCTGTTACACCGAACTAACCTGTTAAAATTTAACAATCCTGTTAACACCGAACCTCGCACCGTCCCTTGATTAATTCTTTAGTAATTTCACCGATTAACCTGATCAAACGCGATTCACCTGGCTCATTCTTTCGATTGTTTTGTGTTACGATAAATCCTCGTACTGAGCAGATTTCTTGTAATTATTCATTCACGATTGTTGACCTGTTAGTAAGTTCACCGTTAAGTAATTTCCAGTCCAGCCTTGTACCGAAACCAGTAGCATCGCAGTGCTAGAACAGTAGGAGTTTAAGCGTACAAAGTAACTAAGTGCCGATTTATTACAACTCGGCACTTTTAGCTTTTTATTTGCATAATACTTTCTTAGAAACTGCGTCCGCATACAAGCTATATGTAACTTTTCCATAAGAACTCGATGATTATCATCTTTTTTAAATTTAAATCCCAGGTCGTTTAATACAATTTTCAACGAAGTGTTACTTATATTGACGATTTCGTTGCTTTTCAAATTGTGGTTTAATGTACTAACAGTTACTTGCTTTTCTACAATAAAATTTATAAGTAAGTATATAACTTAAAAATTAATAATTATTACTGTCTTTGTACATGTTGTATAAACAATTACGGATTTTCATTTTTAAAGTTTCAGGCATATCTGTCGTTTTGGTTTTAATACGAGGTCTTTTTTTACCAGGTGATGATAAAACAGGATTTTCAATTTTCTCACGTTTGATGCTACAAACGGTTCGCTTAGAAATATTGAGTGCAATTGCAACCCTCTAAAAACAAATAAGCGTAAATAATACAACGTAGAAAAATTATTATAGTTATAATCTTACGTCTTGAACACTATTAACAGGTTCTAAAGGCCCTCCATTTTCTTTTTCTTTTTGAAAATACGCCATAAGATGAATAACCGTCTCTCGGGATTGACTATTCAATCGATTGCCAGGCATAACCTAAAACCATAATCTAAATTAACTAAAAGTTATTTAAAAATGTTGTACTTACGAGATGTAACAATAACCAGTATTGAATGCAGTTGTTCTGATAAGAACAGATTTCTTGAAGTAATAGAGAACAGCGAGAATCAATTTTTACAAGTAAAGATACAAAATAACACAAAAATACAAATGATAAACAAATGTCATTTACGTTTTAAACTTTGCACGTGCTTATACTACTCTAATCAAATTAGTGTAGTACAAATGTATGTTTAGAAATTGACAAACGGGTATTTTATCCTTTTTCATCTTCAACTTTTACTAATAACGTGATTCATTAATTGAATCTTACGGAATGAAATCACCTGATAGGCTCTATCCTTGTTATAATATGAAATCATGAATGCTACTACAATAACGTATGTCGTTCACGTTTACATACAGGTGCAAAGATCCGCCGTCCCAACTATATATATTTTCTGATAATAGTATATCAGTTTTACAGAAATAGTATATTGCGCACTTAGGAAAGAAAGTACGTCATTCCAACTCGCGTGTAAGAGCGAAGCGAGGGTGACAAACACGCGGATTGAGATGACGTAATTTTTTTCCGTGGTGCGAATACTTCTTTTTACCGCATCTGTAATGGAAAGTTCGACCTACATATATGAGTAAATTAATGTTACTTGAATAAGTTAAAGGTTAAATTTGATAAATATTGAATTATATTCTTCTGTTTTGTGTGCATTAAAAGTTAATTATATTAGGTACCTAATAAATTCTTGACAATATCTCCGGCTTCACCTTCGATGTCCCTCAGTACTTCCTCTACATCATCATTGTTAAATGACTCGTCAGAGTCACTCATTTCTTAATGAATTATATTTTAAGTATGATCTAAAAAATTGTATTATTTTTATCTTTAAAATAATAAATTTTTAAAATGAATTAATTTGAGTGAAGGTTAAACTTTAACTTATTTATACTTATTAGTTGCTAGGCGACAGATATTGTTATTTATATCTACCAGGGAAAAAAATTTTACGAATACGCAATGAACTACTTCACCAATATTAAATACGCACATTTAACCAAATTATTTTTACCCGGGTAAAGATGAATCATTTTCTTCCCTCAAAGCAGAGAAAAAATTCGAACTTTCTAAGCAGATGTGGAAAAAAAAGTTTACGAACATCAAAATTAATTCTATTAAACTAATGATAACTGTCACGATCACTGACTTGATTGTTAATTTGAAATTAATATCTTACATATGATTTAGCAAAAAATAGAAAAGGTTTAATAATTTTAATAGTGGAAAAAAACAGTAATAAATAAATTAATCCTTCGACATCATAAGGTGGCAAAAGTTGCAAAATCTTTTACTACTAGCTCCTGTCAGCTTAGTATAGCTCACCAAGCCCAAGCGGAAAATATTATATCTAAAAATTCAGATGTAGAAAAGCAAGCGTAATTTTCAAAGTAAAGAAACAACAATTTTATATTTATTAAAATAAAGTTATAAAATATATACAAATAATATATACGTCTAATGGTGTTTCTGAGTTCATTAAAGCATCTTATAACAAAGCTTTAGAACGGTTTGAAAAGCACAATTTGATTGACGTACACCGTTTTTGTTTATTGCATTCGGAATGTGGCCATGTCAATATGCACACGATGTTATCAAAAAGTAAACATGCAGATATGAAAACAGCTAAATAAATTACTCACCTGATAAAACATTCAAATTACACTCGGTTATTGGAGTTGCGATTGAAAAATATACCCGAGTTTAACTTGTCGCTCTAGCGTAGCAAATATACGTGGTTGTCACCCGATATCACTAACGAACTGTGTACAATTTTGAGCTACGACGTATTGCGTGAAATAATCAAACTAGTACAAAAAACGGTCTATTATGGTTGATGAAACTGCGGCTATTTTCAAGCATAAACCAGCCACATTCTGCTTTATTACGTGGATTCAAACTTCAATATGCATTAAACCTTTTTTTGATCTTTATAAAAACGACGTGAAAAACACCCAAAAATTTGTTTGAAATTTTCAATGTCCTCCTGAGAAGATTTGACTTGAGTACCAAAACGTGTATAAATTTATGTGGCTTTGCTAATGTTAGTAAAACTCATATGGGCCATCAAACGCGGATTAAAGCTATCGAACCAATAGAACATTATGTGCCTTGTATCGCGCTTAGTTTTTAAACCTGGTTGTTCACAATACAATACAAGAAATACCTGCAATAAAATATTTTTTAGCATTAATAACAGAGATTACTGTTTTCGTACGTGGTTCACCGAAACATCAATTATGTTTTGAATCCCTACACGCAGCTGATAATTCTCAAACACCTTCTCTGCGTTTTGCCTAACAAGATGATGTTGTCGTGATGTTCGTTATTCGCCATTTTAAACCTAGTTAATGTGCTGCTGTTTTCTAAACAATACAAAAACCGAACTTGCTAGGTACAAGAAGAATATGTTAAGTTTGGGAGATATTATTGAAGGATGGGATCGCTACAGCGCTGGATTAGGCGCGCGCGCCTGTGATTAAGTACGCAAGCGATGGAAACCAATATAACCCCGGGCCGGACGTATAAGAGTAGAGTTAAGATTCGACGTTTTAACTCAAACGAAAGAACGACGGCGACGTTATTTTTAAGTTAATAGTTTTTATGTTAGTACCACTGATTATATACGGTTGTTATACTCATTGCTTTTTTATTAATAAATATTCAATCCTACAAAATTGGGAGCTCGTCCTGGATTGAAAGGAGTCAATAACGATGGAGAACACAATAAGTAACTTTAAACTAGAAGAACTTAAAGAGAAATTACGACGAAGAGGATTGAATACGACAGGAACGAAGACTGAATTGTTCAATCGCATGATGGCGAACGATCCTTCAGGATCATGGTTGTATGAAACCGACGACGACGAAATTAACGATGATAACGATGTGCGCGATGTGCAAAAAGACGTAGTGACAAGTGTTTCAGCTTCAGCGATGACTTCTTACGATGTACGAGAACTGGAATTGATAAGAAGAGAAAAAGAAATTGCCGAGCGAGAATTAAAGATGGTGCAACGGGAAATTGAACAGCTACGATTGAGGATGCCAACCAACGAAGAACGGGAAGCAGCAACGACGACCTCAAAAGCAAATATTAGTGCCATAGCAGATGTTCTAAATTATTTCGAAGGTAACGGCGAAGATTACGACAACTGGGAGAAGCAGGTAAAACTTCTTAAAAATACTTATAAGTTAAACGACGGATTAACTCGAATTTTGATTGGAATGCGACTTAAAGGAAAAGCACGAGAATGGTTTAATTCAAGATCGGAATATCTTGAAATGTCAATCGCAGATTTATTTGTCGAAATGCGGTCAATGTTCGATCATAGACCTAGCAAATTGGTGCTGCGAAGAAAATTTGAAACGCGAATGTGGAAAAGGGAAGAATCGTTTAGCGAATACGTAAATGATAAGATTATACTTGCAAATCGAGTGAAAATCGATGAAGACGAATTAATCAGTTTAATTATTGACGGAATACCGGACGCAATACTAAGAGATCAAGCGCGAATTCAACAATACAAGACTACAAAGACGTTGTTGGAAGGATTTTCGGAAATTTCTTTAAGATCAAGAACAACACAAAATGCTACCGAAGTAATGGATTCGAAACACAGCGGCGATCAAAACAAAAAGAAAAATGCACGTGTGTCGAAGCGATGTTTTAATTGCGGTGAATGGGATCATCTAAGTGCGGTTTGCCCTATGAAAGCACGAGGTGTAAAATGTTACGAATGTGGATTTTACGGACACGTGGCTGCAAAGTGTGCTAAACGACTTGAAAACGCGAGAAAAAACAATAGTTGTGCTATTTCTCAGTGCGGTAAAAATAAATATTTTAAAGACATTTTTGTCAGCGATCATAAAATATCAACGCTTATAGATACGGGCAGTGATTTAACCTTGATGTCAGAAAAGAAACACATGGAAATAGGAGCACCGATTTTAACAAAACGGCACGTACAATTTCAAGGAATCGGATCTAACGAAATAAAAACGATTGGGTCGTTTCAAATGAACGCAATAATAGATGAAGAATTATACCAATTAGAAGTTCACGTAGTTTCGAATAATGTTATGAAACACGATATGTTACTAGGAACAGATTATTTAGACCAAGTTGAAATGCGTGTTAAACAGGGTCGAGTCTATATAAGCAAACCATCAATCACTGAAAATGTCGAAAACAAAGCGGAACAAAAAATTTTTAATATCGAGTATACGTACGATGTCAACGAAGTTAATATTTCACACAAAGTCGACTCAAGTTACAAAAACACCATAAATAAACTGGTAACTAATTATATTCCGAGCAAGAAACACGAAGCTAACATTAAAATGAAGATTATTTTGAAAGATGATGAACCAATTTATCAAAGAGCGAGACGGTTACCTCAAGCCGAAAAATCAATTGTTAATCAACACATCGATACGTGGTTACGCGATGGGATAATACAACCTTCATTATCTGATTACGCAAGCCCAGTAGTACTTACGAAGAAAAAGGATGGATCTACGCGATTATGTGTCGATTACCGGCAGTTAAACAAGAAAATTATAAAAAATAGATATCCGTTACCGTTGATCGAAGATCAATTAGATAAGCTGCAGAAAGCGCGAATATTTAGTACGGTTGATTTAAAAAATGGATTTTTTCATGTTCAAGTAGAGGAAGAAAGTCGAAAGTTTACTGCGTTTATAGTACCCGATGGACAATATGAATTTTTAAAAATGCCATTCGGTTTGTGCAACTCTCCGGCAGTTTTTCAGAAATTTATAAATACGGTGTTTAAGCAATTAATCGATAATGGGATTGTTTTGACGTACATGGATGATTTAATTATACCGTCAGCAGATTACGATAGTGGCTTACAAAATGTGAAAACTGTGTTAAACGTCGCGAGTGAATTTGGTTTAGAAATAAATTGGAAGAAGTGTCAGTTTTTAGAATCGAAAGTTGAGTTTTTAGGGCACTTAATTGAAAACGGATGCGTACGGCCTTGTACACATAAAACAGACGCGGTCATGAAATTTCCAGAACCCAAGTGCATAAAACAAGTGCAAAGTTTCCTTGGATTAACGGGTTACTTTAGGAAGTTTATACGCAATTATTCTCTGATAGCACGACCGTTAACTAATTTGTTGAAAAATGATGTTAAGTTTCAATTCAATGACGAACAGAGGCAAGCATTTGTGAAACTTAAGACAATATTAAGTGATAGTCCAGTTTTAAAGTTGTATCGCGTTAATGCAGAGACTGAATTACATACCGACGCAAGCATGTACGGATTTGCTGCTATACTTTTCCAACGATGCGAAGAAGATAATGCTTTTCATCCGGTGTTTTATGCAAGTGGTAAGACGACCGCGACCGAAGAAAAATACATTAGTTATGAACTCGAGGTTCTAGCTATAATTCGATCATTAAAAAAGTGGCGTGTTTATTTGATCGGTATTCCTTTTAAAATCGTAACGGACTGTAAAGCATTTACTTTAACGATGAGTAAAAAAGAATTATGCGTGCGCGTTGCAAGATGGGCTTTATTTTTAGAAGAGTTTGATTATACAATTGAACATCGACCGAGAAAAAGTATGCTTCATGTAGATTCACTTAGTCGGAATCCTACGCGTTCTTGTTTTCTAATTAGTGAATGTGATTCAAGTTTAATGGCGCGAGTTAAAAAAGCACAACACGACGATAAACAATTGACAAACATTTTCGAGTTAGCTAAAGAATCGAATAGTCAGAATAGTGGTTACATTATGCGTAATGAACTTTTATTTAAGGAAATCGATGGTGAATTGTGTTTGATTGTACCTCGATTAATGCAATCAGAAATTATAAGGTCGATACATGAAAAGGGACATTTTTCAGGAAGTAAAATTGAGACGCTAATAAAACGCGAATATTGGTTTCCCAATATGCGAAAAAGAATTGATAAGGTGGTGCGTAATTGTGTTTCATGCATCTTAGCGGAGAGAAAACAAGGAAGACAAGAAGGGTTTTTGTACCCACTTGATAAAGGCGACGTGCCTTTAGCAGTGTATTATATCGATCATTTAGGACCTTTACCATCGACGCGAAAACGTTATAGACATATATTTGTGGTTGTAGATGGATTTTCGAAATTCGTTTGGTTGTATGCGACGCGTTCGACGGGTACAGCGGAAGTTTTAACGAGATTGCAAAAGCAATCGGCAATTTTTGGTAATCCACGTAAAATTGTTTCGGATCGTGGAACAGCGTTTACATCTAACGATTTCGCTGATTATTGTAAAACGGAAAAAATCGAACACAACTTAATCACTGTGGGAGTACCGAGGGCGAACGGGCAAGTTGAGCGTGTTAATCGAACAATCATTCCGTTATTAACGAAATTGTCAGCACCAAACCCCAACGAATGGTTTAAATACTTGGACACGGCGCAAAAGTATTTAAATGCCACACCACATCGAAGTATTGGTACAACACCGTTCAAACTTTTATTTGGAACACATATTAGGATGAACAGTGATCTTACAATCCGTGAAATGGTTGAAAGAGAATGGGTTGATATGTTTCAAGAAGACCGGGACGAATTACGAACGCGAGCTAAAGAACAGATAGTGAAAATACAAGAGGAAAATAGAAAATGTTTTAACAAACACCGTAAACCTGGACAAACTTACAACGAAGGTGATTTAGTGGCGATAAAAAGAACACAGCTCGGACCAGGTTTGAAGTTTGCATCGAAATATTTGGGACCATATCGAGTTACCACGTTATTACGTAACGATCGTTACATTGTTGTAAAACTAGGTGAACATGAAGGTCCACAGGAGACATCGACTTCGGTTGATTACATGAAGCCGTGTATCGACAACTTCGATGCAGACGATATTTCTTCCGAAGAAGATAAAAATGATTCGTTTGAGGACAAACAAAACTTGCAGGACGGCCGAGCGAAGGATAGGATCGCGACAGCGCTGGATTAGGCGCGCGCGCCTGTGATTAAGTACGCAAGCGATGGAAACCAATATAACCCCGGGCCGGACGTATAAGAGTAGAGTTAAGATTCAACGTTTTAACTCAAACGAAAGAACGACGGCGACGTTATTTTTAAGTTAATAGTTTTTATGTTAGTACTGATTATATACGGTTGTTATACTTATGGCTTTTTTATTAATAAATATTCAATCCTACATTATGAATAGATGAATATTCTTATAAGACTAGTAGCATGAGCTAAGTATAAGTGCGCGTGAACACATTGTTCTGAGAGGCACCTACCTTGCTGCTTATTCTCGCTTCTAAGATTAACATCAAGTCAATAATGACTAAGTGTCACTGAAGCAGAGACAGTTAAAATCAAAAATCAAAATGTTATTTAACTAACTAAAATATATACTTCTAATAAAGACTCTGAACTGGAAAAAATCATTTTGACCTAAGTTTGAATATCCTGGACGAAAGAATAAGCTTTATGCTCTTTCTAGGAAGTGTCCCACAGCCGCTGCCATTCACACAGGATCAACCTTTAAGAGACTTTTTAACGCTGAAACAAACATCAAGTCGTTGGTCAAAACGTCCTGGTCCAAGAATGTGCACGAGCCTGCCTTGCCTAAGACTTTGGTGCAAAGGGGGATGTAGAAGAGGAAGTTTGGAAATAACACATAGAGTGTCAATAGGAACGGTGCGATATGACCCGAGGGTTGTTCTAAGGTATAAGTATTGAAGAGAACCCAGTTTCCTAACAACATACATGTCTCGAAGTCTCTAGTACCAAATGTCTAAACCGTAAGTGAGCATGGGTATAGCTGCACTATTAAACAAATTTTTTGTGTAAATTCCGCTTGAGTATTATATTTTGGAATTGGATGAGCCTATAATTCTAAAAAACGACGACATTTAAAAAAAACACCAATTCTATTCGCCAGCCCAGATAGCATGTAAACTTACAGCAAGTTTGCTTTCAGCTTGCTTTTTCCTTGCCAAGTTTACGAATCTTGCTGCAAGTTTGCAGCAATATTGGTAATATTGGCAAATTTGACGACACACGCTTGAGAAATTTGAGTAGCTTGCTGTAAACTTGCTGCAAGCTTGCAGAAAACTTTCTTTTTCAAATTTACAGTACGCAGGCGTAAACACATAAATACCGGTGCATGTCTCGCCATTTTTATGTTAATAAAAGTCATTGAAAGTCATGTCTGTCATTTACATGGTGTTTGTATTCTAACACATTATTGTTTAGTTCTGTGTTTACTCATCGTAGACTTTTTAGGTGAGTATTATTGCATTTTATTATTGGTTTGTATACTTATTCTATTAAAAATTTTAAATAATTTTGCAAACACAAGTTTGAGACCATTGATGCATGCTGTGTATTGTGTAATAATATAATTTTAAATTATTAAAGTTTTGCATGCGTTTAGATTATTTAACATTACCATCAAATGAGCAATTAAGGTTATTCTTAATTTTATGTTTCAGGTCAACAAACCTAGCGATGAATAGAACATGTGGAAATGGAACATAATTAAAACAAATAGACAATACCTAATGAAGTTGTAACTAGTTTGTAGAAACAAGTCTTTATTTAATTACAATATCAGTAAGCAAAATATTTTTTTGTTTTTCTTTGTACCTTGCTTCAAAGTACAGCGATATTACTGAAAGTTTGACGAATTTCCATGACAAGTAACTTTAATATGTCTGTAAGTAAGTAAGTCTTGCGATTACATGTTTCAATAGCATTTTTACAAATTTTAAACTTTGCGATGACAGGGGACTATAACATTTCTGCAAATTCAAATCTTGTCATGGCAAGACTTAACAATATTGCTGCAAGTTTGTCGAAACTTGCAGCAAACTTGCTGCAAGTCTCCAAACTTGTCATGACAATATTGCTGCAAGTTTGTCGCGACAAGGTTGTCACAAGCTTGTTATTGCTTCCTTAGCCAACTTGCAACAAACTTGCTGCAAGTCTCCAAACTTGTCATGACAATATTGCTGCAAGTTTTATAGTTGTCACGACAAGTTTGCTGCAATCTTGATACAAGCTTACATTGCTGTTTGGGAGCTGTCTTACACTAAAAAATAAATTTTGAATTGTTAGATAAAGTCGTAGTCTGTAGTGAACAGCGCTTTACTAAACATGCTATGACACACTTGAGTTATAATGAACAAGAACATGTATACAATCAGCAATTATGTTAAAGATTTCTATGGAGATGACTTTGGTTCTTCATCGTAACTTGCTTTTGCTTTTAAATACTTTAAATTTGTATAAATTGTTTTAACTATTCCAGTATCGACATGCACCGCACAACGATCATTTTTAATATTACAAAAAATAAAAATTTATTTAAGGAGTACTATAACCAAGCAAAAACTGAATGATTATATGAAAGTACACGTAAACCGAAAATTAGCAGCTGATTTATACTTTAAAAAAATCGCTGATATGTTTATAAATAGAACTTTATCAAAATACGTTTGCATTGGAAAACTATTGATGACAATAGTAAGATTTTAGAATGTTTAATGTTGATTATGGTACAATAAATAGGTTTTATTAAACTTAATTGGTAAGTAATTTAAAAGTACAAACAACGTGTAGAACTAATACACAAAAATATATTATAAATATATATGCGTTTTTGTTGTGGAATCTAGCATTTTTTATCTATCTATCCTGAACTTATAAAAATATCTTTCTGTCCTACTGCCTGTTCGCTAATAACATGAGTTCTACTGGATGGATTTAGATGCGATTTTCACGATTATGTAGTTTATTTATTCGTCCGTCGGTGTTAATTTTTTGTTTTAGCACTTCGTCCGTTCTTTTAAACAAGTAATTAAATAAGCACGAGCACCCAATTTGAAAACTTTGGATTGGGAACATATTTACAACAAAAAATATCAAAAATTACAAAAACCCGTTTTGACAATACGGAAGAGGAACTATAATTAACATGGGCAGTGGTACACTCCCATCTACCCTTTTACCACTGGCCACATAATTATCACGTGTTGTATCTCTTAGAATACCCACTCAATTATTTTTTGAGGATATTGGGTGTGATACTATCGTACAATACCATGAATTCCATGAATGAAGGGGTG